>OX421950.2:17644486-20044486 GCA_949128155.2 Xanthia icteritia | reverse complement strand
CAACGCTGACATCTGAAATGAAATATCTTATCAATGACAAACAAAATTAACTCTAATTGCAACTAATGAAAGTACATTTTTCACCTAGCTTCACCTCACTAGTGATTATGAAAGTGTAAAACTATTCATAGTAAGTAATCCATTTGTCCGGGAACAAGGTTCAGTAATACATTCACTTTGTTTATAAACAAACCCGAGGGGTGACGCTTGTTAAATCGTCTGTCTGTTTTCCTAACCTCGGCTTTGCGGTTGTTACCTTGTACTGTACAATAAATTACTTCCGTCTATTCCTAAGCTGATTAGAATTCGAAAATCTAAAACAGTTATTTTTCGTTTATTGAACAGTTTTTTTTTTACAATTTTTAAACACAATAATCCTGTAACTGCATAGCAAAGGCATAATAATTAATCTCCACGACCACTCACTGCGAGTAAATTGGCGATTTCTATGTATCTTCGTGATTTATTTATTTATTTATTTCGAAAACCAACAGCGTTACAAAAAGATACAACAAGATTTTATATTACTTAAAGGTTAGGCCAATTATAGGTTTTCCTGAGTAACCATAAGAGTGTAATAGCTTACGAACAGACAATGAGAAAAAACCAAAAAAAAAACTTTAACATAAAAAAATAAATCTACATTCTAAATTAGATGAAAGCTAAAATTACAGTAATAGGTACATCTGGTTATGCCTAAAGGAGTTGTTTATTTTTTAAAATCTTTATAATTTGCTTCCTAAATGTAATTTTGGATGTGTTAAAAATATCCACATCGCAAAATGAGGCGTTATAGGTCCGAGCAATGCGCGTGAGTACACAGTTCCTGGCGTAGTTCGTGGCATGTCGGGGTATGTGCAGCAGTGGCGTGTGACGCGTGCGACGGCGCTGAGTGTTGAATGTCACCTGTGACACTAACTCTGAGCAGTCAAGTCGTCCGTTGAGTATGTCGTACAATAGGCACATGTCTAGGATTTTGCGTCTTTCCTCGAGAGTCAACAAGCCATGTGCTCTGCAGCTGAGTAGATATGGCATTGGGGGTTTTCTGAGACGATAGTTAAGGTGGTTTACGAATATCTTTTGTACTCTTTCCAGTTGGCTAGTGTGTATAGTGTAAAATGGTGACCAAATAGGGCTGGCGTACTCTAGTGTACTACGTACATATGAAAAATAAACTGTCTTTAGCGTCTCCGTGTTTTTAAACATTTTGCAAGATCTTAAAACAAATCCTAAATTTTTGAAAGCTTTGGCGCTTACCCTATCTATATGTTCCGAAAATGACAGTTTCTCATCAAAAATAACGCCAAGATCACGAACTGTATTGGTCTTGCTTATTATAGCGCCGTTAAAGTTATATGGATAGTTTAGGAAATATTTTTTGCGTGTGTAGGTGACAGTTTGACATTTGTCTACATTAACTGAAATCCTGTTTTGAAGGTAATAATTATGTAGATTATCAAGGTCAGTCTGAAGAGTTTTACAATCATCAATACATCTTATCTTGTAGTATATCTTTTTGTCATCAGCATACATAATGTATTTGGAATGTTTTATGGCGTCACCTATATCAAATAAGTAGGCATTATAGAAAAGGGGCCCTAAATGCGATCCCTGCGGTACACCACTGGGGATTTCTATAAAATTAGAACGATAGCCGCCCACCACAACTGCTTGTGATCTCTTAAACAAATAAGACTGTACCCATCGTAAAAGGTCGCCGCGAATACCCAAACGAAATAATTTATCGAGCAGAATGACGTGATCCACGCGGTCGAACGCTTTTTCGAAATCAGTGTAGATCACATCAACCTGTCCACCACCGTCAACATTTTCAGTGAGGTAGCTTGCGAAGCATGACAAGTTTGAGACCGTGGATCTACTTTTAAGGAAACCGTGTTGATTATCCGGTATTCCCGATAAGATGTACGGGTAAACGGCGTTGTACACCAGTTTCTCGAATAGTTTGCCTAATGTGTCTAAGATAGATATCCCTCTGTAATTTTTTACTTCGGTGCGAGATCCCTTTTTGTGTATAGGGACAATGTGAGCTTTTTTCCAGGCTGTGGGAAATTCACCTGATTTTATTGAAAAATTAAAAATATTACAAATAGGAATAGAAAGTGATGTGGCGCATTTTTTCCAAAACAAAGCGGGGATACCATCGCATCCAGAACCTTTATCAATATCTAATGCATCCAGTGCTCTCTCCACAGTCGATACTGAAAATGTTAAGCTTGAGATTATATTGTGACATGTGTCTGCGTGTTCAGGAGGGACATTAAACTGCTCACCTGAAGATTCCTTAAACACACTGTGGAAAAAAGCATTGAATGCTTCGCAGATATCCTGTCCATTAGAGAAATAATTATTATTATATGTCAACATTTTCGGGTAACTGGAACCGCCGCGCATAGCTTTTATATAAGCCCAAAAACTTTTTGGTCTTGATTTCAGACTAGCTTCGGTAGCATGTACATACTTCTCAAAACAAATCTGCTGCACCTGGTGCTGCCTAGTTCGCAACATTGCAAATTCATCATAATCTAAAAGGTTACCATATTGCTTCCACTTCGAGTGCGCTTTCATTTTTTCTTTTATGATTTTAATTAAAGCGTCACTGTACCATACGGGATATTTGCGTGGTCCAGATCCACGAGTAAGAGGGACGTGATCTTGTAATCCATTTTGAATGATGGTGTAAAATTGATTAACTCTCTCATCCGTGGACCCAGTGCCGACTTCAGAGCGCCAGTCTATACCATTGAAGTAGTTATTTAACATATCAAAATTGGCCTTGCGATGATTGAATCTAGGAGCTGATAATTCAGTAAACGGAGACAATGCTATATCCAGCACTTCGGCAATAAACACCGGGTGAGGTAAATCCATCTTCGTAATGGGGGATGAACATTGATTAATTTGCAGAGGTAGACTACCGAAGGCAAGATCTAACGTGTTACCTTTGTGGTTACGTATGCTATTATACTGCGTTAACCCTAGGAGGCACAACTCATTGACTAGGCTCATGCCCGCGGATTGAACTTCTATCGCGCCTTGCTTCTTATATATGGGCCCAGTTGGTTGCCAGTCGATGAAGGAAAGATTAAAGTCACCGAACAGCAAATAATTACAGTTTTTGGTTTTTTGTGACGTAATTGTGTGCTTTACGTTGGAAAGTACGTAGTTAATATCGGCTACTATCTTGCGCGGTTCAGGTGGAGTATACACAACACTGACGTAAAGGTCGGCCGTTCCTGACAGGGACCGAGCCGGTATGACCACGGTTAACATTTCAACTGACGATGTTAGTTCCTGTTCGACACGCCAAGCGCCGAGATCATGTCGCAATAGCATCAAAACACCTCCTCCAGTGGCTTTGCTAGTAGCAGTTAAATCACGGTCCTTGCGAAACACGTCGTATCGGCAGTCGCACAGTTCCCTATCCAGGATACCTTCATGTAGCCAAGTCTCAGTTATTATAATTAAGTCATAGTTATTACCTAGTATGTTTTGGCTAAACTCTAACAACTTAGTCCTTAGACCACGGCAGTTTTGATAATATATATTAATATGTTTATTTGATAGAGGCTGCGTCATTATAAACAAAATATCTACAGAAAATATACTTGCAACTCGTTAACAACATTGATAATATAAAACAAATCGATCCGATACTGCCAGAAAATAAGGGTATGACTAGTGTTGACAGGTAGCTTTTATCATGTTTCACTGGTGTGCAACGCCGTTTACTCGATAAATTTAGATAATAAATATTTCTCATGTCACAAAATAACCGGTCAGTAGTTATAAAATTATAATGAGGGTGAACCGATAAAGAATCACTCGAAATGTACTCCCATCTGGAATCGTCTCGAACTAAACGACATGCGCGCGGTAACGGTGCAACCCTAAAATATGAGTGATAGTATAATGTACATAAAAACAATGAAATGAATTTACACACTTTAGTGTCATTATTAATCCAACGGGCAATATTATTGCATAATTGCACGAATACGACTGGGTAAATAAATATACTGTTAATGGTATAATGTGACATTAACTTGAAAAACGTAACTTTTATGTGATAGAAATTATAAAATGTTATTGAGTTGAATTGCAATACATACAAATCTAATAGCATTACATGTCTCAAGCTTCATATTGAAAAGTCGCACACTAATCACGCGCCCGTCCCTTAATGAGCCGCCAGAACTGTACACACACCAACACCTCGCTCGAACAAAGAACGCGTCATAGTTAGAATCATAGATCGCGTAATCCTCAGAGTGGGCAAGCAAAATTATTATGTAAACAACTCCATTAAGCAAAATAAACTTATTAACAATGTACTTAGACCAAATAATAATGTTAAAAAATAGCTGTTTTCTTGGAAAGATGACCCCGAAAGAAAACAATGAAGAAAAATTAAATAAAGAGACATACTTTAGAAAAAGCCATAGAATTAAATTATCTTCTTTAAATCTTCTTCTTCTAGAATAGGAATGGCAGGTATTGTTACGGCTTTCCTCACATGGATTCTGCAGTTTTTTGTCCAGACAAATTGGTATTCTTTTGCTTTGGCAATTTCCTTAGTTTTTTTTAGCAGATTTTTATTGAATACTGTTAAGTGCTCGTTTACGTAAACAGGAACAGCTTTACCATGGATCTGCAAATCCGTGGTTGTCGGGCGAGATTTCCGTGCTTGCGATATAAGATTATCTTTCAGCTGGCGAGTGCGCAATTTGGCTATTATGTTTTTCGGCCTCCCTTGCTCCTTGGTTCTTGAGGAAACTCTGTTCACATGTACGACATCGTTGCAGCTTAACTCGAGACCCGCATGCCTCCCTAGTTGCAAAATTATATCCATCAAGTTCTCTCTGTTTGATTCTGGCACTCCGACTAACTCAATATTGCATAATCTATCTCTTTGCTCGCTGGCATTGATGTTAGATTTTAATTTGCTATTTTGCTGCCTAATTTCTTCTAGATCTGCCTTAAGCTGCTTTATCGAATTAATTTCTTTGGAGGTAGTTTCTACCTGATTTTTGAGGTCATCGTGATTGTCACTGTGAAATTGTATCGATTGCTTTAACGAGGCGATCTCTTCTTGCATATCTTTGTGTTTAATCTCTAAATTTTTCACAGACTTATTCATTCCTGAGTATTCTTCGCGAATTCGATTAATTTCTGATTTAAGCTCTGAAGAGGTTTCACTAATTTTTTTCAGCGATTCTTTAATATGAGAGATTTCTTGATCACTTTCTTGTTTCCAATTATCCAGCTTATCCACAATTGTTTTACTGAATTGCTCAAAAGCCTCCGTGAACTCATCATTGCGGCCTCGTTTGCGGCGAGTAATGTTCTCTGAAGTGAGGTTCGGGACCGAAGCGGAGAGCTCGCTTTGAGGACGAGACATTGTCACTGTCTATATGTTATGCGATCTATGGTAACTGTACGATAGCACACACGCACTGTAGAAGTAGTTGTTAAAGCAAGTCGAGATTTGTTGTCACGTACTAAGGTTCAATTTCCATTAATGAGATTTAAATATTTAAAAAATAAAATTGAGGTAATTAGTGGACACGTCTGTTCGCGCCAATACCGACACGACGATGATTGCTTACAATTTGTTATGTTTTACTGTTGCTTTACAATTTATTATGTTATTAAAAATCTGCCAGTGAACCGATACAACATCTCCATAATCTGTAAAACAAATGGAAAACGCTTTAAAATGTAAAACGTACGTAAAAGTATTGTCAGATTCCACCGCATATTGGCGAAGTTTGCGTGCTCCGAAGCGGATACGTATCTACATAAGTTGCGGATATTGAAAATATTTTGCGGATAATCCGCGGATAGTGCGGAGCGCGGATACCGCTGCCTTTTCTTGGGGAAAAATGTTTTGTAACGCTCCAAAGTGTCCAGCTTGAATTTTTTAAAGTTTTCTTCGCGTTTCTGTGGGATTCTGGTTTTAAAATTCAAGAATTTAGCTTGCATTGGCTGGTAAAGGGAGAAATATTTTTTTTGTTAAATGTGTTGGTTTTTATAATAAATTGGTGGATGAGGTGTGGTAATCTTGAACAAGTTCTCAGCGTTATTATAGGATTGAATATGAATAGAAATCAAGGGTGTTTAATGAAAGTAGGTACAAGTAACTACTAAAGGATGCTGATGACGCTTTTACTTATATAATCACAATGTTGTCGAAAAACAATCTAAATAAATAAATAATAATCTAACAATCGTTTGATTACTACAATTCTATTGAAAATTAAACTCCTATAATTAACTATCACAGCATCCCACCTCACTAATAACAATTACCAGCAGTACTCCGAACATATTGAGTAGTTAGGGGCAATATGGATCATGCGAGCTAATGTCACGGCAATAACGCGCGCGTCATCTGACGGCTGCTGCTAATTGTCACTCGATAATCAAGTGCCAGCCTCGGTTAGGGTTATTAGAAACGATAAATTCATAATACAAGCTAAATAATTTGGAAACAAGAGAATTTTATTGAAACAAAAAAGATATTGAAAAGTAGGTAGGCGTTTAATCATTAAATCAGATACCTAAGTAGATTGATAACACAGAATTAGCTAGCAGCATCATGATGATGGACGCTCGTGCCTCCTGTATACTAGAAATGCATTTACCCTGCAGTTCGACACTTAGTTATGTATATACTGCTTTATTTATTGAAACTTAATGATTCATATGTGCTGAGCTGAGTTTTATAAATAGCGAAAAAATCGACGCAAAAAAAAAGCTTTTACATGCTGCCGATACAGAACGGCATAATAAAAATATACCCATGTTTTCATACTGCAACAATTATAAAACATGGTTGAACACCACGCCTACACAATATAAAAATGGGTTCAAAAATAAAATTTCTAACAGAGAGTAGTGTTGCATTTATTTTTATTCTCACTGCAAATATAAATATTTTATCAGGACGGGGCCAACATTTTTTGAAATTGTTACTTTCTAACAATTTCTCTTGTTTAAAAAGAATTTCCTAAAGAGAAAATAGTTTACTGGTAAACTAAGGCCTAAAAACTAATAATTATATTGATCGTTTTTCATTCATTGACAACCCTAACCGCGACATTGTGTGTACCGTTATGTTTGTTGCCTTCATCATTATGATTGGTTTATTGAGTTTAGCTTCATTATTATGTGATTTATGATTGGCTGTTAGAGGCATGCTGCATCTCGTAAGTAACAGGGGTGACTGTCATGGACAGTATTACTGTTTGTTATGTCATTTTGATTTTATAGGTTGTGATGTTATATTCCTCTGGTTAGGTTCGGGATACCAAATAATTTCCATTATTTCGTAATTCTGATGACAAAATAAAGTCTCAATTGAAGCTGTGGATGGCTTGGTAGGTTTTTGTGTAACTGTGAACGACTGTAGATTCATGTTCAATACGATTGGCTCCTGTTTTGTTTGGCCTAGTCGCAGCATGTTATGGTTATAGGTTTGGTGCGGTTGTTCTTTTCAATTCATCCTGAAACTAAGTAAATAATACAAACAACAATAATTTACCTACTAACCAAATTTTATTTTTTAATTGATAGCAGCTTTACAATTCATATATTTGACAGTCGTTACCAGTCGTCAGAAGCCTAAAACTGACAATCTGTCTTAGCAAAGGGTATCTTATTACCCGGTCACTGGGATATGGAGGTCAGATAGGCAGTCCATGTAAGATACTGATATTCAGCTGCATCCATTTAGACTGGAAGCCGATCCCAACATAGTTTGGACATGGCTAGGCAGATTGAGTAAGTATGCGATTCACCACTATCTCACGTAATAGGAACCGATAACAGTTTAAATTCTGATTGATTTATCTTGCAACAGATTTTACGCTCAAGACACAGCAACATTGGAACGAAAGATCAACAACTAACGAAATTCTTATTCAATTTTTATTCGAATTAATTTTCATTTGCAGATTTCCCAAGTCCCAAGCCGTTATTGAAGTTACATTTTTCATTAGCAGATTTCCAAAAACTCCTAAGCATTGTTTGTCCGAATCATTATATTATGTACGCATAGCACTTTTAACCACCGCATACATGCAACATACCGCGCGGCGCAATAAGGCGCATCGATTGACTGCGGCACGCCAGCGATGCGGCCTGCTATCTGCACCAATATTGTATTGTTACGGCCTATTAATGTCGGAGCTGTGACTTGATGGCGCTTGATACGTTTGTTTTGATAACACAAGAGTTGTGTGCGAATGTTTTGGGTGGAAAAGTCGGTAAATTAGGAACTTTGAAATAGACAAGGCAAAATACACTTGACTCATTCAAGGAAGATAGTGAATCGCCTGCTTTTGAAATGGTAAGTTCTATAACGCTATGAAAAATCTATTCCACGTTGAAAATATTATCTTAATGTGCACTTGTTTCGATGTACTGCTATGCGCCTTGAATGATAATGAAAAGCCATTAACAAGAAAAAGCAAACGCTGTAATGTACGTTGTTAACAGTGAAGAACAGAATGTCTTTATAGCAAAAATACTCGATCGTGGAAACTGCCCTTCCATGTCAAGACGACTTACATAGATATTAATAGAGTCTATGACCTCATCAAGATTGTACAATGTAAGTCTGTACCTAACTAGTACATCTCAATACCATCACAACTCATAATCACAAGCACACATACTGTATGATATCACAACACACGATGATATGTGGTTCTTCCCTCGCCATATTGTATTGTAATTGCCTATTATTGTCTCAACGCCTACGCGTATACGCGCCTGGCACTCTGCTCGTAAATCGACCACTTTCATAAATTAATACGTTTAATTTCATGATATTTACACTGATTCATTATTTGTGTTTCATTTGTTATATAAATTGTTATGTACTGAATGGTAATTAAAATAATTGTTATGTAAAATATTGTTGTTTATTTTTGCTTGTTTATCGTTTAACAATTTTCATTTCGGTGTGGAGAAAGAATAGAAATAGGTTCAATGTCCTATCGCGAAAAAGAGGCTTTTGCTAGCTTTGACTTTGGGCGAGGCTTTGTATTCTGCACGATATCAACTCTAGAATTAAGAGTAAGACCAATAACAATTTTACCAGAAGGTTAAGCCCAGGGCGGACTATTCTGTAAAGCCCCACGCTCACTTCACGTAAGTATTCACGGTGATCTTTGTACAGAATAAACAAGTAGGCTGGTTATGATTGTCTTGAACATTAATTTTCGTCTTTTCAAAACGAAAGCTCCCTCAAAACAGTCGCTACAAACTCCTTCCACTCCAATATCAAGAAAGCAATATATTACTTCGGTAGTAAACGTTTTTTTTCTTTAGTAGTAATAAGAAAAGGTGTAAACCCTCCCATAAACAGTCAGTTATAACCGCGGCAGTTAAAACCCCATTAAAGTACGTACTGTTATGGTTATTAAAAGAAAAGTCATGAAAATAATCGGTTCCCTTCTCTTTATAAAAACCTTGTTATTTTTTATCGTATGATCGTCATTACCGGCCACTCTCGTTATTAACTGTTGTTTAAAGCTGGGATAAAGCACCTTGTATTTTATACGAGTACGTCTACAAAAAACAAGATTTTACAAAGATGTGATACTCACAAAAGCGAAAATATTCGAAAACCATTTACAAAATCTCCCTAAGGGTACCTATGACAATAAGATTTAGATTTCTAAATTAGATCCTAAAATCCCTAAGGAGTTCTTGCCAGAAAACTTAAATATAAATTCTTAAATAGTACTTGCAATAAAACTTATTATACTTAAGTTGCTTTCTTAAAGAATAAAGGTTTATGGTTAATGAGTTTTTTAACCACACAGAGTGCTATTAGCGTACACGAACGTAGAATCCAAGACAATTTCTGTACAATCTCGAAACTGCCGTAAATTGTTTGGTATTGACGAGAATTTATAGTTTACCACAATTGCCAAGAACTACGCAAATTAGTTATTCGTGTAAGAAGGTACAACATTAACCAACAAGCTGAAAATCTCAAATTCAATCTGAACCATCCCACTACCACTTCTAAACAAAAATCAAGACAAACAGACACACCACTTTACCAACTACGCATGTACCACAAATCAAATCCCACACCACTTTAACTACATAAGTACCTACTACAAGCTTGATAATTATTTTTCTAATATTTACGATGTAATTTCCCCTCGCGGGTACGTTTCCTGGTGACCGCTACCCCGGCCTGAATAAATTAACGTTACGCAACGATTAATTTTGTATTCGCTCACAAATGAAAATTAAATGTCTTGCGTTAGTTTGAATTATGGTGAGACTATACATACTGTCTGATGTTTTTTTAAGTTTAAAATTAGTTAACGTATTTTTATACACTGTACCTATATTGGCATGGTTTTTTGTAAATCTATACAAAGTCGGGAGCACAGAAAACACAATTTTAGGTAAAATATATTGTTTTGAAAGTGCAAAGTGGTCGGACCGTGGTCGCATGCCTGGTCTGGTACCTATACTTACAAAATTATAATGTCATGGGACGACGGCTTTACCTTGACCATTTTTGTACCTATGTATGTCTTGATTTATGTCTGAAATATTTTCTTTTTTCATACTTTTCAGAGCGTGATTTTTCAGTAATCGGGTTTTAGTTTTTGAACTTACTTTTTATTCAAATAATTTTGGGCTTATAATTTCGTGATTAAAGTATTTACAGAGCCGCTTAATTTATTTTTTGTTTAAATTTATTGTACAATAGGTATTCATTTTACAGCCGCGCCGTACGTAGCACTATCTCAGTTTTGCTTGTTTTTAATAATTTCAACATATTTATTTACTTAGACAATATGATATACATACATATTTGTAATTTGCTCGTCAAGCCCTTTTATTTGATACTCAACAAGGCATAATTATTTTTTATTATTTTATTTGGTTTGTGACTTTATGTTCTCTAAAGGTCGCCATATCAAATTCACATCGCGGACGATCAAGACGCTTCCAACGATACCTTATTTGTCAATTTATGATCAGTAGTTTAGAAGTTATTAGGTAACAGATGAACATAACATTAGATTTGTTACAGCTGTAGTGGCAATCATGTCTCTTAAATAGGTTTTTATTTTTATTATATTATTTTGCTATATAGATTCTTTTGTTTTAGATTTTGTGAATGTGAGAACGTTGTAGGCTTAACAGACTGTAGATCTGTCGACTATTTTCTATCTTGCTAAGTACCTGGTACTTGTTGATACTCAAACTCAAACTCAAAGCATTTATTTCAATTAAACCATTTACAGGAACTTTTGAATTGTCAAAGTGTCGGTCAGTTAGTCAGAAAGTTGAAGCTAGTTGCCCATTCCAAAACGTAGATCTCTATGGAGAAGAACGGGCAAGAAACTCCAAGGACACTCTTTTAAATATAGAAATTACAAAATCCTGGGTACATTACTTTTGTTGCTTCTATATGTGAGAACAATGTAAAATAAAATAATAATCAAAAACGATTAAAAATAAGCAATGGCAGATAAGAGATGACCAGTCTCAACCAACGGCGCCCCTTCACGAACATGACGCGTGGATCAGCACCATCCAGCTCAACCATTTTGTAGGGAACCGAATGATCCAACACACTCGCCACCATCAGCGAGACATTTAAGTGAGCATGACATACTCTCAACTGCCATGCTGCAAGCATGATAGGCCGACACTGTCCTCTCATACCTATTAACACTGTAATTTGAAAACATTGTAAATATCATTTACTTTTAAAAGAGTAACCGTGGAGTATCTTGCCGGCTCTTCTCCATAAGAAACGACAAATTGGAACCGTGCACCTGGCTTCTGACGTTTCATAAGTGCCCTTGTAGGTTTATGTGAAATAAAATATTTTGAATTTGAATTTGAACATACATACATCGATACATACATACCGGTCAAAATCATAACCCTCCTTTTTGCTTCGCCGTAATCTGGTAATAAAGTTAACTTAAACTTATGTCAAAAATAGAATAACCAATTATTCCTAGTTGGCGATTTGTATTAGATGATTTATTATTAGATAACCCGTCTTTTTTTAGAGAAACCAAGACGTTTTGGTAACGTGTCTTTTTACCTACAATACTGTAAAAATGAAATGAAATTGTTTATTCTGTAAATAGGATATTGCAATCACTTTTACACGTCATATTAAAAAAAAATAAGAAGAAAATGCTAGATGAGTTCGGCGTTTCCTATCTGACTACTCTGAGAAGAAAGACCGAAACAAACTCAGAGGTCACAGTCTCTTTTAAAGTCCAGACATAATCTTGGTCAGGCCATATGAGGACCATGTAGATTAGTGTCTGAAATGGTCTTTTGAGGAAAGAACCACACAGATTTGAGTGGACCTGTCCAGTCAGTGCAAGCATTTGTCAGTAATCGTAGAGCTCAACTCAGAACTTAAGGAGCTCAACTCGACGAACAATACCAAAGAAAGGACATTTGGGTAGGTCGCATAAAGTACTCAAACTGCCAGACCATCATTTAAACTAACTGAGAAAGAAAAAATTAAAGAAAGGAAAAACAATAAAAATAAAATATCCACATATTCCTCACATTCACAATAATTAAAACAATATAATACTTTACAAAGTAATCATGTTATTTTGTATATAAATTTCAATAATGTCAATATGTATATAAAAAACTGGTATTTTTAATGATTTACATAATAATTAAAATGTCAAATTTTATAGTTTTATCACAAAGCTTAGCAGAGCGAGCAGCTCAATCCCACGCTTTTTTATCTTCTAAATAATCTGAAATTTTATAGTACCCTTTTTTACAAAGTTTGGTTTTAATACAGCTTTTAAATCGTTTAATGGGTAAGTTTCGAATATCAATGGGAAGTTTGTTGTAAAAGCGTATACATTGACCCATGAACGAGTTGCCTACTCTGTGGAGACGTGTGCGATGTACAGCAAGGTTGTGTTTATTCCTGGTATTTAAACTATGAATATCGGTCATTTTCTTAAAATTTGATATATTTTTGTGTACATGTAATAGGTTTTCAAAAATATATTGTGAGGCTACAGTCAGGATGTTTATTTCTCTGAATTTTTCTCGAAGGGAATCCCTTGGACCTAGGTTGTAAATGGCTCGAACAGCCCTTTTCTGTAGAACAAAGATAGTATGAATGTCCGCACAGGTTCCCCAGAGAAGAATCCCATAAGACATAAGACTATGAAAATAACTAAAATAAACAATTCTGGCTGTATCTACGTCAGTTATCTGTCTAATTTTTTTAACAGCATAAGCGGCCGAACTAAGCCTTCCTGACAATTTTTCTATGTGTGGGCCCCATTGTAATTTACCGTCAATAGTTATTCCAAGAAAAACTGTTGACTCTACAGGGTCCAACTCTATTCCATTAACTTGAACATTAGTAGTTAGCTGCCTGACATTTGGCGTTGAAAATCTAAGGAGTTTAGTTTTTTTTTCGTTCAGGAGAAGATTATTTACATTAAACCAATGCACAACTTTAGAGAGTGCATCGTTAACTTGTTCATAGTTGACTAACTGACGTTTGATTTTAAAAATGAGGGAAGTGTCATCTGCGAATAAGACGATCTTGTGATTATCCCTTATGTGGTAAGGTAAGTCATTTATATAAATTAGAAATAAGAAAGGACCTAGAATTGAACCCTGCGGAACGCCCATAGTGACCGCAGATCCTGCAGATCTCTTGCCATTAATATCGACGAATGATGTTATTTAATTACACAACCAAGAGTAGCATTCTATTTTCCTGTGTTAGTATAAGTCAACGTAATAAAAGTTTACTTCTCTAGCATGAGTAAGCATCTCATCTAAGGGTAAATACACACGTTGAGGCAAGTCGACAGATAATGGGCGTCGTGATCATGGCTCCCATAATAATAATGTTTATTCATAATTTATGGTGTTCCATGGCGAGGCTGTGACTCATGGTGCCATGAGATGAGAGGTTTTATGACTGTATTAGAAAATCTTTAAGAATTATTAAGACAGATTTTTCCTGTGAAACGAAGCACTTTAAATAATGGAAAAAATTCTGTTTGCCATTTCAATTTAGTGTTTTTAAGGTAATGATAACGGTTAGGTATAAATTAACTGACTTCAAAAAAGGAATTGAAGTCGTGAATTGTTTTTTGATTTAATTTTGAAAAATCTTTTTTCTTTTGTCGGAGGAATCTTGTGCCCACCGCACAAGATTCCTCCGACAAATTATTATCCCATAATTTTTTCATTAACTTTGCTTGTATAGTATTTGATTTAGCTTCAATAATACGTATTTAATATATACAAGCATAACATAGCAAGTAGAAAAATGACTTTAATTTCGGAAGTCGGTGACCAAAACTAAAATACAGATTCAAAAACACCGACTTCCGAAATTAAAGTTATTTTTCACTTTGTGGTGTTTTTTTTTGGAAGTTGGTTGTTTTTTTTATGTATCAAGATAAAGAACAAATTTTTATTTGGTTGAACGTTTATCTTTACATTGGTATAGAAAAAACGTGAATTTATGATTATCAATTATTTTGTCTCTGAGTGTACACAATATTGTCAACAGATGTGTACTCGGCAATCATTGAACTGAGACTCACTGAGACTCATTGAGAGTAGTGACGATGTTACAAGAACGTAAACATCTTGAGGATAGTGAAGTGACAGTCTACAGGGCCTAATATACAAAACTAGAGAAAGTTCAATTTGTAACAGAACTTCTGTATAATATTCTAATGTTGGTCTTTGCCATTCCTTATCATCATTACCATTTCAAAATGAATGATGGTAATCAATATTTTGTAACAATATTTTCATTCAAAAGAGTGTTCATGAAGTTTATTGCCCGTTCTTCTCAATAGGAACCTACTACGCTTTGGAATCGACTTTGTCTTTCTGACAGACCAACATCTTGACAGTTGAAAAGTGCATGTAATTGGTTTAATTGAAATAAATACTATGAGTTTAAGATTGATTAAGTCTCCGACCCCGTAATGGGTTTGCTCTAAAAATGTCTTATATTTCAGTTCAATCAACAATTCTATTAATTACATTAGTCTCAATAAAACTTTCCATGTTGCTAGCTCACCTTCTGACGCGAAAATGTCTTTTCAATCGGAATACTGGAGGTAAGTACAATCTTTCTGACCGAGAAAATTTGTAAGATTATTAAAAGTTTTTTTTATCCTAACATGTGCACGAAACAAGAATATCTAAACACTTAACTAACAGTTATCATGGCCTCACCACTATTCGACCAGCGAAGCGCCAGTGACTCAGTCGAGTATAACTACTATCTACCAACGGATGCCTGTTTGTCTGTAACACCTAGTCTTGCTAAAAACGATATAAACACAATAACAAACACCTAACCATCAGTTCTCATGGCCACACCACTCTCCGGCCAGCGAGGCGCCACTCAACGGCTCTCCAGTCACTTGCCGGTGACTCAGACGAGTCTATCTTACGGATAGTGTTTGTCTGTACCACTTAGTCATGCTGAGAGGCTGGAGGTTAAAGGAAAGATGTTTTGTGAGTTCTGCTGTGCGAGTTGTTGAGTTTTGGAGTTATAGGGTAAAACATTTTTCGAGAAAGAAGAGGAAAATAATTTGTCAAATAGCGGGGCGCAAGAAAATGATTCAATAGTTGAAACAAACTTGGTTGGTGAAATCATACTTTTATTTATTTACATTGTGTACATTATATATATAGAAAGAAAGAAAGAAAAAGTATTTATCGGGACATAATGGTTGCTTGAGTCAAACAAGTATTTACAGTTACGCACATAAGTCATCAATGATTTTTTTTTAAATTAGTATGCTATCTCATCGTTTACAACAGTTTACATTTTACTATCTGAACATCCTGATAGGTAATCAAATTATAGTCAGGTCTCTTTCAGTAAATCAGTACGACTACTCATTCTGATTCTCCGTCTGGCCTGAAAATAAAAACACTTAACACCAAAAACCTGTCAACAGTGAAACTGTACACAAAACCGCAACACACTTAAAGCCACCACTTGCTAGCACTTGAACCTCTGCTTACCCCTCAAAACGAGCATGAAGCACGTGATAATCTAAAACAATCAGTTCCCCGCTCGCTGACTCCACTCGTGAGTTCATTGCGTTGTGTGTTCAACATGTTGTGACGTCACTATACATGCTTAGGTTGTTGCTATGGCAAACTTTAATGTTATTTTTATGTGGGAAAGTGGTGTGTAGATTTTTGGAAGCTCTTGCAACAAAATAAACACATTTTTTTTAAAATCCTGTATACGTTTTTTTTTTTTTGGGTGGGAAATTATCAAATAACTTCTCCCGCTCTGGGTGGAGCGGGAGGGCATGTCAGACTCTTACTGACTAAAACCCACCCATGTTCCTTCCGTTGCCTGTACGTTGCCAGGGGCCACGGTATCCCTTTCGGACTTTCCCGCAACCCCGGCCGGCAGGCATCGGTCCTTTCAGACCCCTTCACTTGCTGACATCTCTTTGAGGCAATCCTGTATACCTTAAGATTACTTTTATATTTTGTAAACGTCATTGCAACCACTCACTACCTTATCATTGCCAACAGTCTCACTAATAAACATTTAATTGGGTTCACAACACACATTCTTTTAAAGGTATAAATTACCTTGTGAGGATCCTTCCTCCCAGGGGACCTGCTAATAAATTAACACGGGTGCCTTTAATATTTAAAGAACCTAGTACTTTTCAACATCTCTCTCAAAGAACGGCAACACATTGGCAATACTCTCAGTATTGAAGGTATCTATCTAGCAGCGGTAGTTCTTCACCCCATCTTCCCTCGTCAGCCCGTTTACCAACAAATGCTAAAAATCGGTAAGCAAGAATGTTCCCGATAAACAGCGGGTCATAATGTAAAACAATCAGTATCCTCCCCCATTATTGACTCGCTGTTGACGCACCTCGTGTGAGACGACGCGATGACGACACAACATGGCGACGAGTTTGTTTGCACTCGCAGTTTGTGGCGCCATGTGCTGATTTCAGTGAATGGGGAATATATGGGATATATGTTGATTATTGGAAATAAAAATCACTATTTAGGGAATTTTGTTAAGGATGTTATAAAATGCTTGCATTATTTGTTATCATAAGTGTGACATCATTTACAAACACAAGCTTCGACTAAGAAATGCAAGTAAAATTTCGGCATTTGAAGTTCAGAAGCCATTCAGAACAACACAACACTTCAAAACTGCTGCGCCAACCGTCCCACATGAAGGCTCGTTAAAGCATCCCATTATATTTGACAGTGTATTAAAAAAACATTTCTGCCCTCTCATTACCAACACGAAATATTTCAAAATTCCCAGTTAATTTCCTATGTACCGCGACCGCGAAATACAACAAGGACAATTTAAATCACCCACGGCCCAGTGGTCACGTTGTCCGTTCATAAATATCCGAGAATATCCGCACTAACTGTACGCAGCGGATACAGCAGACGCAGTGCGGCGACGCATTGCCAACATTCCTTGCGATTTTGAGCCACACCGATACGGAGGAACGTTGGGAAAAATGCAAAGATGTGTCGACGATCCGGATTTAAATCTTTTTGTGGCAGGGGTGCGCGATTTTTAGTTTGCGATGTGTTTTCTGAGCTAGATGCTGGGAGGACTTTTCTGAGGTAGATTTCTATGTGGATGTTTAATGGGCAGAATCAGGTTAGGGATAAGAAAAATTATAGAAGCACATTCAATAATTATTATCTTCGAATAAATAGTACTTACTTATTTCTTTTTTTAACATCACAATCATGCGATGTACGGAACCAATTCTACTTGTTTTTTTCAGATTTAAACTTCAACTTATAAAATAAATAAGTATCGTTTTCTCTGGGGATAAAATCGTATTTAACACCGAATCTGACAGTTAGCGGAAAATGTCACTTCATACGTCATCGCGTCGGATTTACATTATAAATACTGTGAAATATTTCAACCGTTCGGATATTTTGTGAACAAATATTTTTCTGGTGTTGTTTAAATTTAATTTAAGAGTTATTTCACAATGTTTCCAGCTGTGGGCAATGTTTTTATGATGGATAGTGTTTTAAATAAACGTTATTCGATTTCACAGCCGACTCACGTCCCAAGGCGAGTTTTTATTTCAATGTTTGGAGTTAATTATGACATGTTCAAACAATGAAACTGCATAACATTTTAGAGATGATACTTTCATACAATACATGGTACACTCATATCATTTCTTTATAATACAGTAGGTACTCTTTAATAGGATTTGTAAACACTTATTCACTCACCATTTTATAATTCTAAGTCAAAATAAATCAAAAGACAACGCCATTCCTCTAAACCTCTCTCGAACAAACTTCAACTGATTCATAAAAAGAGAACAAAACGAGAAATAGTTTCAGCGCGGTATTGTCGGATATTTTTATTTGTACCGGTATCCGCACGACAAGTTTCTAAACGTTCGTAGTTATTTCTACGTCCCTATCGGACAAGTAGTTGATGCAGTAATTGAGTTTTCCTATTCAATAGTTATCGTTATTATATTTCTATTGGCGATTAAAGAGAGAAGAAGGAAGCTTTTTGTGCTAGAAATTTCTATTATATAAACCATAAATGTTCCTAGTTAAGTGTGAGACGTTTGTCTATCTTCAGAGGTTGTTTGCAAAAATAATACCTCTGCTGGCAGCTGTAAAAATCATGTATTTCGTTATTTAGTAAGCCTACTGAATATAACCCTAATAAAATCTCATAAATACACACAACAAAAGTGTCTAGGGATCCAGTACGTTTTAGAGTATCGCCGCAATTGAGGATTATTATTTTATCTTTTTTGGATCGTTATTGATTCTTTTGGTGAATTTTACTAATTGAATAGTGAATTTTACTAATTGAATAGTGAATTTTACTAATTGAATAGTGAATTTTACTAATTGAAAAAAGAATTATCTTCAAATGTTGATTAAAAATAGAAAATCAACTGTCAATCAGGATTCCTATAAAAGTGTGTAATAGCGTTTTTAAAAAACCATTACAATTTCTGCATCGGAAAAAAAAATCTGCAAAAAAATTGCATTGATATGGAGCGACGACATCATTTGACACGAGAAGAGATGATGAGAGCCGTCGGAATGTTGCAAACTGATTCCAGGCAACGTACTGTGGCTGTCGCTCTTGGCACTACACAGAGCGTCATAAGCCGCCTCTGGACACGCTATCGTATCACGGGCAGCGTGGCCGAGCGACGTAGAGGACGATCTCGCATCACCACTCGCAGACAGGACCGGTACATCCAAAATACTGCTCGACGGAATCATACCATTACCGCCATTATGTTGGTTACGTGGCTCCACAGCTCTTCAAGCTTGCTGATAAGCGACCAAACCATCTGAAATCGTTTACGTGAAGTAGGTCTGCGTTCCCGAAAGCCGCTGAGAGTTCTACCTATAGCACCCCCCAATCGTAGGGCCCGTTCACAATGGACTCGCGAACAAAAAAATTGGGAGGAAGAAGACTGGCGTTGTTTTTGCTTTTCCGATGAATCTCGTTTCGGTATGAGGCCGGATACAAGACGTACTCGAGTTTGGAGGACCTCTGGACGTCAAGAACGTTTGAAATGTGGTCAGGAAGTTCATTCATATGTAGGGGGAACAATAACGATTTGGGCTGGTATTTGTATCGGTGAAAGAACCGATCTCATTTGGATCAGGAGCAACCTCAACGCTCAGATTTATGCGAAGAGGATTGTTTCAGACGTGATTATCTCTTTGCGAAGCCGGCTGAGTGATTCCCACACACGGCTAGAGTCGTAACACGCACTCTTGCCGATACTCGCATCAGCGTTCTGCCGCGGCCTGCTCAATCGCCAGAGCTCAACCCAATTGAGCACGCATGGGATATGCTCCAAAGAAGAACTCTGCCGAGTATGGGTGCCGTGCATACACCACAACGTGGCAAAAAAAGTAAAGTGGGCAGCCATTCCTCAAAGTGATTGTGATGAACTGATTTTAAGCATGCCAAATCGCTGTGATTCCTGTCAATGGTGGAAACATAGATTTTTGTATTTTTAAACCTTTACAATAATTTAAAATATCCTTATTTTTGCCTTTTTTTGCCATTTAATTGACGATATTAACTTAGGTTAATTTCCCACAATTTGCAAAAATTGTAATTGTTCTTAATTTTTACAAAATGCATGCTTTGAAGCGGCTCCTGCCCAATCTAGGGGGTCCAAACGCCTCCTGCCGGAGACTATACGCGGGGGTCGTGCGGTCCATGGCCCTTTACGGGGCACCGGTTTGGGCGCGTTCATTGAGGCGGCGGCCAGCCCGCTGGTTGAACGCGTCTCAGAGGGTCATGGCCACCCGGCTGGTCCGGGGATACCAGGAGTCTCCAGTGAGGCGGCGAGCCTTCTTGCCGGATTACCACCATGGGATCTGGAGGCAAAAGTCCTCGCGCACATCTGGGAGTGGCGCGAGGAGTCGAAACGCCGGGGCGTAACTCCGTTTCCGTGAGAAATCGCGGCACAGCGGACAGAGCTCCGGCGGGATCTCATGGCGTCATGGAGAGTGCGATTGTCGCAACCCAGTGCTGGGCACGCCACTATTGCGGCGATAAGTCCCCTCTGAGGAGTGGCTAGAGAGGCGCCAAGGCGTCCTCAACTTCCGCCTGACGCAGGTCCTCACCGGACATGGTTGTTTCAGGAGGTTCCTGTTCCGTATCAGGCGGGAGGAAACGCCCGGGTGTCATCACTGCGTGGATCGCCCGGAGGACACGGTGGAGCATACGGTGGAGGTCTGCCCGGCTTGGACAGAGCATCGCCGTGACCTCATGGAGGCGATCGGTGCCGGGGATCTCTCGCATCCGGCCCTGGTCCAGGCCATGGTATGGAGCGAGAGGGCATGGGAGGCCGTCACCTCCTTCTGCGAAGCAGTAATGCTCGCGAAGGAGGAGGCAGAACGCGTGAGGGAGAGGCAAATTTCGCGCCCTCACGTCGTACGTCGTACGTCGTTGCGTCGTAGCCGCCGCAGGAAACGCCCTGGGCGTCGGGAATCGCAGGCCGATTCCCGGCCACCGCAGGCGCGGGCTTGCGGACGGTGAGCAATGGGTAGCTCGCCGTCCGATAAGGACCAGGCCCGGGTCGACGGCGCGTTGTATTCCACGCGCTCCTCAAAGAGATGTCAGCAAGTGAAGGGGTCCGACAGGACCGATGCCTGCCGGGGTTGCGCGAAAGTCCGAAAGGGATACCGTGGCCCCTGGCAACGTACAGGCAACGGAAGGAACACGGGTGGGTTTTAGTCAGTAAGAGTCTGACACGCCCTCCCGCTCCACCCTGAGCGGGAGAAGTTATGTGATAATTTCCCATCCAAAAAAAAAAGGAGCACGGTTCCAATTGGTTGTTTCCTATGGAAAAGAGCCGGCAAGAAACTCCACGGTTAGTCTTTTAAAAATAAGGGGCTTTTACAATATTTTCAAATAACAGTATTATTAGGTATGGGAGGACAGTGTAGGTCTTTCTACAAGACTGGATTTGGTAAATATTAATTGGATACTTTTTTATGATGTGTGGATTTACCTTCTACCAATCCGGTTTCGGCTTTCCCATTATAAAATAAAAATATCTCGTTACATGCGGACATAGTTGTAGAATCCGATATAAAACTGCAACTGCACATAACATTGGTCACATTGTCTTTGAGATAGTCTTGAGACTATGAAACTTGTCTATTACATTTATAGACCGTGATACTGCTGCGGCTTTATGAGTTTGACATTGTCACAACTATAAACATGAACATAAAATCTATAAAGCAAGATTGGGTTTAAGAAAATAATAATAACTTACAATTTTGACTTTAAGGGTCAAGTCAACAGGGATAGCAAAGATGAACTAAAAATCTTTTTTGGCGTAAACTGATAATAGAGCTGTTACAATTTTACTAGTTGCCAATCATAAATTATAAAACTAATCATTATTGCAACAATAATACTCGACAAACAAATTCATAAGTTGTTTTAAAAAAATATAATCTAAACCATAAACCAAGTAGAGGCTAACGGCAAGCTTTGTGACGACTAATAACGGGTAGTTTTTCAGTCGAACTCGACCATTTCTTAGAACGCAATAGTTACAGAGTTGACTTTGTCGGATATTTTATTTGTCCCATCAACACGACAAGTTACTAAACGTTCCTGGGATACGTGACATCCCTAGGCCGTCCACTTGGTGACTTGCTATAATAATATTTTTCCTCTTCAGTGGTTATTGTGATCTTACCGCTGCTGTGTGGCTATAGGAGGGATTCTTTCGTTGCTTTTTTAAAGATATGTGTAAAATGTGTCTCGCACGTAAAATCTCTGTAACATTGTATACCTGCACATTGTTACTAAATGGTTTAATTAGGCATTTATTTGGTAACCTCATCTGCCCCACTTCTAGGCAACGAAACCATCTTCTTCGTTAAATCCAAGGTTGAATCCAGCGTTTACGGCATTTACAATATTTATTAGAAAATGGATAATACAAGGAAAATGTAAAGTTTACTGTGAATACATAGTTATATGTAATACCTAAGCATCAAAGAAACAATATGATGAATTAAACTGAGATGTACTTCTATAAAAAACACTTGAATTTATAACTTAGAATATTATTGAGTAAGAAGATCTTATTTGATTGATTATAATTATTTTTGAATTCTGCATGCAATAATAATTATTATGTAACGTTCGAATACAATGTGAATTGTTTTATGAACAAATAAATGAAATGTAAATGCGTCTTACCACTTTTTAACCGCCTGCGTGCACAAGACATGATCATCATCAGTTTTCTGAGTATCTGACGCCTCAACAACGTTCCACTTGAAGGAAACTTTAATTTAATTCCAATCAAAGAAGAAAACCCCATTGTAAGTCTTCGTTCGCAATTGGATTCTTACAGACTTCCTATCTTTACTGATTACTTTAAGTTTCTACTAGACTAGCATACTTGACCCCTTTTTAGTAGAAAATGCGCTTTTTTATTTGATTGAACGATTGTGGAAGTGGTGCAGTCTTGAAATGAGAAGAAATTACTTTTTAGATGAATGAAAGACGACTAACATAGGGTTTACAAGGCAGATGTGAGTGGATACGCCGGGAGGGGACGCCCTAGGAAGGTTATTGGTAATGTTCTTCAGAAAGATCAGATACGTAGTACGAAATGGGGGCAAAAAGTGTATGTAAAGATCGTTAGGCGTTTTGTAGTTTCTGCCTAACCCCATGGGGACAAGGGGTGAGTGTATGTATGTAAGTTACTTTTTGCAATTTCACCCCCGCTGTACGGCTTATGGTGCTGATGAAGTGCAATCTAATGCGGAAAAGAGCATGTCTTACAAATAAAAAACCAAAAAGAGAGCGGGCCATTTTCCAGTCATTCAGAGGGGCTTAGAGTCCCAGCATTGGGAACATTAAGAACTGATTTTAGTCATATGTAGCTAACAACAAGCTAGATTTCAAGATATCTATGGTTTGAATTCTACGGTTGCACTACTGTAATTATACTTAAACATAATTTACTGTTTGTACATAATTATCAATTACATAATTCTTAAAAAATATTTTTTATTTTTATTAAATAAAATGGAAGAGTAAGAGAAGGCACGGTAAAAGTAAGTCTTGTATTCTCAAAATGTGCTATTTACCACAAAACTCCTAATATTATTATTTACCTCCCAAAACGAGCGGAAACGGAACCATCATTCACATAAAATTTACACGGAATTAAACAGAACTCGTCTCCCAGCGCTCGTGTACATTGAAACTTTCCGGGTTGTGTACTGTATACTTGTGTATAATTTGTGTACCGTGAGAAGCACAAGGTGCACCGAGGTGTTCGATTCACGACACATTTAATTACTTTTTGTTGAAATTCCCTTTTCGTTGGGTATAATTTAAGGCGTTGACGACAGGGGAGGAAAGATTAAAGACAAAATGTACTGACTATTTTTTGTGGTGGTACTTGTTTGTGGCTTTTTATGTCGTTAATGAAAGTTATAGAACGTAGAACGTAGATAGCTGGAGGAATTTGTCCTACATAGCGACATGCCAAGACTTATTTTGGGATATCGCTACATAAGACAATTTCTTTTCAAAAAGACTTGCTGTGAGGTGCATCTAGATAAAACTAAAACATACAATTTTTTTATTTAATGTCGTATCTAACGAAATTAAAAATTTCATCTCAAAAAAGTACAAACACGTGTAAAAAAAAATTTTAATAATAAACTAACCGAGTTTAAAATTATAGTATCGACAAACTACATAGCAATCAATAGATCGAACTAATACCAATCCTATTCAAGATACAACATTGACTATTGACACTAACTAAAATATTCTAGCCCTAGTAATTGTAAATGCCTGAAAATTACATAGCTAATAAGTACTAATAACACGGTAGGGTTCGCCTAGGGGGCACTGATTTCTAGTACGGCAGTTACTTCGTTAATAATTCTGTTGAAAGCGATGGCCGACAATTTGACCTACCATCGATTTGATTCCATACCCGTTATTTCGAAATCAATTTAATGTTTCATCGGTTAATTTTACTTTACTTTACTGTATTGTTAGTTTTAAACACAAGTCAATATTTTCGTAGCTAGTTATTAAGTTTGAGTTCAGTGTTCTTTGGGTTAGTAAGTCGTGTTGGTCACCCAGGCATATTTTCTTCCTTTATTTGTGTGTGACACTCGGTAATTTAAATTATAAATAGATTTTAAACAGTTAAAACGGCATTCATAAGATCTGTATGTGTATTTTGACTGATAATTAGATGTCCTACTCCAGTCAAATGAATCAAGATTCACGAATGAACATCATTCCAAAATAACAGACAAAAATGTTTGAGAATTTGGTCTCACTGACAAATAACAAAAATTGCGTCGGGACCCTGGCGATCTGTAATAGTAGGAACATTTTCCGGTAGCATCCATCATCGTAAATATTCATCCATACAAAGCAATCCTTATACTTTGACTAATGATTATATAATAATATGCAGACACCTGTACCTAAAACTGTGAAACTAAATCTAAATACCAACTCATTAATAAACGAAATACTATGACTAACGGCATTCAAACAAGCAGCTAACGCGCACATTACTTCACCGAACAAACACACACAAACAAACAAACAAACGTACAAACAAGCGACGAGACGCATACGTCCACAGATTATATCCGCAGTAATGTTGGCACAGCAGCTGCTTTATCTGTTGGCGAGTGGACTGGCTCTGATTGTGTTTTGGGTAGTGTGTAGATGCTTGATAGTGGTGGCGAAATATTGCGCAAAAGCTGCTAAGGAGATCAATATAATGTGTAAAGGGAAGTATTTAATGGATCCTCTAAAAACTTATTGATCTTCTAATGATGATCGCCTTTGTTAAAAATGAGCGTCTTTTAACTTTCAGGCGAGATGAAAGAGGTTCACAGTATGACAATTACTAAGCTAGGGCACTCCGACCAATGGGTAAACTAGGAGGTTTGTCGATGTACAGATTAGGGACAAGATGGTGAATGATTATTACATAAAAAAAAGAAGTTTAAATAAAAGAGTGTCTCTTGAAAGCAGGTCCAGTTAAAGTCACATTACCTTTATGCTTGTACGAGTCATAATTATGGGGATGCGCCACTGCTATAATTATCAGATTGGTCGAATAGGAAACACCGGCCCCATCTAAATTTAAAACATTTTTGGCGTGTAAAAATGTGTTTTTGTATCAATTTACAGAAATAAATATCATTTATTTATCCAACAACCATCAAAAAAGTTAGTCATTATGGTTTCAATAAACTTTGCGCCTAACCTCCCGCCATGATCCCAATATAAGACGCCCGCCTACATTGTTCAGAACTCGATTGTTCAAACGAAATAGAGCATGAATAATAATAATACAACTAAAATCCAAGTAGTTCGATCACAAGTAACCCAATATAAGCTAGACCCGACCCGGCTTAGGTTGAATTATGACAGTGATTAAGCCAAGTTTGAACCTCTCATGTCATCTTGTGAACGTGTTCGGAACTATACTTGTATGTAAGTTTCAAGTCGCGGGTTAGTAAGTTTCGGTTGTATTGATTTTGAAAGTTATTGGCTTAGGATTAGAGTTATTATTAAGTCAAGCCTGTGAATGTGGAAGGGGTGTATGTTCGGATAACTTTTCTACAATATCTGCTTATTAGATTACCTACCAATAAACTGTTACGCCGGTTTTCGTCATGGATGCGGGAAAATGTAGGAAGCTTTCATACTTTCCCCGACACCGTTCGCCTTCAAAACAAATGAAGTCTATAACGACGGCTCCTAAGTATACTGAGTCAACTAACAAATTTTGAGAATTGCACTTTTTTGTATATTAACAATAATTAAATCATTTTCTATTTAGCTGTAAAAGAAAAAAATATATATCTTTATAAATAACTAAAAAAAAATAGCGTATACTGGATCAAGTATAGTAATTTATTTATTTTGCACTCGTATACTGAGTCAAGTGTTTGCTACCAATATACGCGGGACGCGAATGCGCTCATTTTGGTGCAAGTTCAAACTGGCTCAGTATACGGCGAAACAGCGCGGTGTGCGGATCAGTCAACTTGCAGTCAACTTATTATATTTTAACAAAATACAAATCCATGATAAATAATAATAATATATAAAAAATCCAATAAGTACATAAAAATATTTTTTGCCACACTTGTAAAGTAATTTTTCTCCATAACGTAGATTCAATAATGCGACGTATAAAAATATAAGTGGTACTTGATCCATTTTTAAGAAACAATAATCGTCGTACACTAGTCTATCTACATTATCTCATAAATTAATAAAATAATATGAAATTTATTGTTTACAGATGAGAGGCTTTATTATGTTTAATTCACTATAATTAGTTATTTTTTCTTGGTTGTATTAACAATTTAAATATAACCATTTCGATCTTCTTATCGCCTTCCTGTAAAGTTATTAGAAGTATAGTTGACTCAGTATACTTAGGAGCCGTCGATAAGGAGCCGGTAAAATATAATAAACGTCCTATACAGAATTTTCGGTTAAACGAGAGGCATACTTTAAGGGAGCGTAGTATTCGAGAAAATGAACAGCTTTTATTATGCGACCAATTCCGTTTGAAAAGAAAACCAACTGTTAAAAGAAAACAATAGTAAAAAAAAAAACATTAAAGTAAATGATTGAAAATCAATTGTTCTGACATTCAACCCTACCTACGCGATCAAAATATAAAGTATGCCATCTGTTTAACCTAACACTCTGCATACCCTGTGAAGTCATAGCACGAGCTCATCTCGTACAGCCGCTATGTATGTGTATAATATACGAAAACTACCAAAATCGCCAAAATTACTAGTCTTCCTTTTCTACGGAATAAATTTGAGCGTCTTTTCTCCTAAGCACCCAACCGATGATAATATAAACAGCTTAATCACCTCGACCAACGTCAAATACAATCAATCCGCAAAGCAAACCAGTAACTCAGGTTGGCAACGTATATGTTGTGGCATTAGTGACGTCATAACTACCAGTAGTGTGTTCCAGTGCTACTGGTACAGCTTACTGGCGCGTAGTCTGATTAATGGCGCATGGGCCGGGTGATATGATTCTCAGTGACGGAGGAGTATTAGTTAGAGCGTCTTAATTATGTTGATGTAGTTGTAGTACTGAGAAATTGAGTGAGGCTGCTGTAATGGTCTATTTGGAGAAGCGACTTAAGGGATCATTCAAAATAGTCTCTATTATGCAGTAATAGACAAGTATCTACAAGGTGCCATAATAATTATTTTGTTTCAAAGATGGGGACGTTTTTAATCACATGTGGCTCACCACGTCACCAACAAGCCAAAAGTGGTCTGTTTTAAATTGAGATAGTTTTAGTAACAGAAGTTGCGTATATGGCTGTATCTTAGCAAAACTATGTTCTTCAGGGAGAAATTGTTGTACGTAGTCTTTCTTTATCGCAAGTTCACCATATTCTCTCAACATCAAGCTAACATCAGCTAGAAGGTGAGACTTTTTATTTCAGGTACATACATGTCTTTTTACATTACCTACAAGTTCTACGTTGTATACATATATACAAACCGCACAGCAACATGTAGGAACGTAACAAAACACATTTGCACCCTCAACATACTAATAAAATCGTACACAATACGTCAGGGTATCCATTCCCGTACAAATGTGACTGCGTGTGTTGTCGTGACAAAAATGAGCGAAGACGTAACGTAGCAACGAGACGAATTTCGTGTCATAGCGTGAATTATGCGCCCACGGCATCTTCGTGCTGTAGTATGTGCAAGGTTTGGAGATAACAGTGTCTCCTGCTGTAGGTTTTTATCGTAGCCAATTTGTTATTCCTGTGTATAGTCATCTAAAAAAGGCCTTTTGGTTTTTTATTTATTTTTGAAACGTGTTTGGATTGTGGATTCTTTCATGTCAACTTTTGAAGCTGGATTGCAATCTGGATCTTCGCGAAAATTTGAACGTTATGGTGTTCATAATGAATACCACTTTAATGAAATCATGTCAAAACTACTTTATTTATTAGATTAAAAGCTAACTGGGAACTACTATTGTTGCAAAAAAAAGACGAGTATGACAACTTAAGTTAAATGTCGTTTGATAATTAAGTTTCTTACATTAATAATAACATAATAAAAACAGTGGCCACATAATTTACTATTGGTTCCTTCAAAATTCAATTTAATGCATGGTGTTTAGTATAATATGTCATTGTGGCATCTGTTTCATTGCATGTACTATGACATAAAGTAATCACAGCCGCGCAAGATGACTCGCGAGTCGTAATTCCTGTTACGATTATGATCGCAGCTGCGAACGCGTCTTGTTTACCTAACTATGTGTGAATATGTCCCTGTTTACGAGACATGTGTTAGCTAATTAGAATTATATTAATACGTGTGTATTAGCTGATTATAAATGTAACAGCCATGTGGCCGATTAGATTATGATAGCGCAATATTAGATATATCAATGCAATATAAATCTGCTGCAATTAATATATAATAAATATTGCAATATATGCATCTGCAATTTATTCCATAACTTTTACAAGAGGCAGTTAAAAATAAAGTTCTGAGGTATAACATGCCATGCATTCACGATTCAATTTTATTTTACAATGTTATATAATTACCTTATTTTGCTAGCATCTTATTAAGTTGTGGATTTGCACATACCTGTAACAAAAAAAGTTAATTATTCACATTATCGATATAGATGCCTAGTGATATTTGGAAAGTGCGATGTCCAATAAACTAATTCAATTTATCAAAGTCCACTGTAAATCATAGACCTTAGAACTCATAAATAAAGATATTCCAAAACGGGACATTCCATAAAATTCAAAAGGAAGGCAACATTGCCTCATAACTCGTAGAACAAAATTCAAAAAGCAGAGCCACGTGCACAATTTAAACAAAACACATTACCAAAGAAACGTCTCAAGTATCAAAACAAAAAGCATTATCAGCTAATAAAATAAAATTTATCACGTTCCAGTAGTACCTACCTACTATCTACTCGTATATGTCTTGATAATGCAGTTTGCACGCGAGCGGCGAAACGCGCGGTACATGGTGCGTGAAACAAGATGAGAACTTCACTACACGCCGGGACCGAAGAACTGGCCTGTTTTGATTTCATTTCATTTCATTTATTTGCATACCATCATGTGTATAAAAGATGTTACATAAGCCTTAAAGCTGAAGTACAGTTATGGACCCTGTTAGGGCACAGCAACATAAGTATTAACTTACAATTAAAATTCAATTCAAAGATAAAATTTGAAAATAACAATTCTTATAAATTTATGTGAACTTATAAATTACGTGTTAATAGTTATAGTTATTGAGATAATGTTAATGTTATATTTTTGGTTGTGTCTACTTTTAATTAATTTAAACAAAGCGCTCTGCACTTTTTGAATTAATCATTGGATATAAAAGAAGTGACAAGCTGCATCGGTATATTGTAATAAATACAAGTAATATTTTTTTATTTTTATTATGATAACAGCGTGTTTTAGTTTTTTTTAACTACATATTTTTATTATTGATTCAAATCTATTATCTTCTTACAAGTATGTATGTATGTATGTAAAGGTGGTCTGCGGAGCCTTTAATTTTGACAGTTAAGCCACGTTCATTGCGCTATTTAATTTACGTTGTTGAGCAGATGAATTTTCCAAACCTATGAAGCAATGCACAAAGTTGAAATGGCAGTTTTTTAAGAATTAGGTTAGGTTAAGTAAAGGTAAGTATTTATTTCAATAAATCCTTCAATGTTAATTTAAGTGATCAAGGGCTTAAGAGCGATAACCAAAGAACGGTCAACAAAAATAAAGCTATCAAAGTCAAATAGAAACATCAGAAGGAAACTGAAGATTAAAGTAAAGCTGTCTGGCTGCCATCATTCGGATTACCCATTTCTTTTAAACCGGAACGGTCTCTACGGGATGAAAAACCGTCGATAAAGGTAAGCTAAACATAAAATTTTACAATCTTGAAATGTCCGAAAACGATCCTTTTAAGGTCTGAGCTGAATAACATTTACGGGTTATCTGCGTGCAAATCGTTTTAAATGCAATTTAAAATGAATATTATGCATATAGCTGCAATAGAAAAGAGTAAGCGAATTGGGATAAAAAATAGACAGACAGACATTTTATTTCTGAACTGTGAAATCTCTTTAGAATTTTGCGAGCAACTTTCAATATTTTGACGGAAAGTTACGGGCAGCTATAAGTTCTCAGTTTCATTAATTTAATTTCAGCATCTTATTTGATTCGTTTCTATTTTCAGGCAAATTGCTGGAATATCCTTTTCGGTATTCACATCTTGTTTAAAACATTTTCATTGAAGCTAACAAAACTAAAATACTTTTCATAAAACAAATAAATGCAATTAATTATGCGAATGCATCCAACATTCTGTCCGCCAGTGTACGTCTGTCTCGCTCCAGCTGATATATTGTTATTGTTGTAAGAAAACAATGGACTTGAAAAATGCGCTTTTTACCAGCACAGCTTATAAATTAAATGGACGTCTATCAAAATGTGTGTTGAAAAATAAAACCTATTATTAATTATATCTACTGACACCTCTCAAAAGAGTTGACATTTTAGTAGGTACCATATTTGGTGTCAAGCCACGATTTTCTTAAACCATTAAAGTTCACGGACAAGGACAGAATAAGCCATAACCAATATCGGGAAGGAAATTGCACAATTTTGCTGTCAGGATATGAGTACGTATTCTATAATAACATTGACCATTTGTGACGACATTTGCAGCTTCCCTGGATGGAGAAGAACTGCTGGCGTTATCTTTCTCTCTTGGTGAAAGCTATTTATATTATGTAGGTAGGAGAATGATAAATAGTGAAGCCAGGGAAATTAATTGTAAAGCAAATTGACTACCTACCTACTTATATCCAAAAAGTAGTATGAAATGGATACTATAACACGGCAAATTGACATAGTGAATAATTTTGGACATCGCGGTTGGCGCAGTGGTTAAGCGATTGACTGCTGCGCTGCATGTCGCGGGTTCGATTCCCGCACGGAACAAATATTTGTATGACCTACAATTAGTTGTTCCGGGTCTGGCTGTTTGTGTATGTGAGTTTAAATGTTTGTAAACGCACCCACGACACAGGAAAAATTCCTAGTGTGGCGGCAACGCTTAAAAAAAAAAAAACAAAAACCTTAATTATTAATATCGCTGACTGTACGCAGTATCGATAAAAAATTACCTTTATTTTTACTTGCATACAACACACTGGTTCAGAGTCAGTACGTCCAACACAAGGTACCCCAAAAGACAAAAGAAAAGCATTTATCATGTTCATTACTAACTTCCACATTCGCATCCTAATCACGTTCATAGTAGTACACACGTTTATTTGGTTCCTACCTATGTACTTACCTGAACGTAGCCATTTTGTGTTAAATTTTTAATTTCCAAAGAAAAGCTAACGGCCTCCTTACACACGTATGGTACCGTTATGTTTAGAAACGGTGTAATATTTCTGTTTTTACTGTTATTGTTTGGATGGTGTTAATAGAGTTTTTATGTAAGAGGGACAGGATACTCAAAAAAACATAAAAGTAGATAGAACTCACAATTTTTTTGGATCGAGAAAATTTCATTGTATCGTGTATTCTTTTTTCAGGATACTAGACCATTTAGTCAAAAAACATACATCAAAATATTGAATCCCTATTCTATGTACTTAAAGATTCCTTATACACGATAAATAAAAAAAAACATTTTTACCTTAAGATTGCACGTTCTTGAATAAAGCTTGTGCACTCCTGGCTAAGCAGCATTCTTATTTCCGGCCTGACCAAATGATGAATGTTCCTATTGCTCCGGCTGAAAACACACCCTACTAGTTTTTCGTCTTTTATTTTATTTTAAACTGAAATATAGCTGTGTGTCATTACTTTTATCAGCTAAAACTTGACCGACGTCCATACAACAAAGAATATCAGAAGAAACAACAGGCATATTTTGTGCAATGAAAAATCAGATAGGGTAGTATGTAGTAGGGATAAGATAATTTCCAAAAGGAAATGGCTTATTTTAATTTATTTAGAATTTTTAACGGTTCTTTGTTTTTATCTTTTTATTACGGACGCTTTTAACGTGCACATCTTTCTACATTGTTCTCACATGTATAATTTCAACATGAATGATGTAACCAATATTTTTGTATCAATTTTTTTATTTAAAAGAGTGTTCGCGGAGTTTCTTGCCCGTTCTTCTCCATAAGTACCTACTACGCTTTGGAACGGGCAATGAGGTTCATATTTCTGACTGACAGTTCAAAAGTGCCTGTAAATGGTTTTATTGAAATAAATGCTTTGAGTTTGAGTTTGAATGACAACAAAAAAACAAGGTTTCATACAAAATACATAACTGTATTTTTACGTTCAGTACAGGTAGGTAGAAGTAAAAATGTAGTGATGTATTTTTTGCAACCCACTACATGTTCCCCTTTTCACCACGCAGCGATAAAAAGAGCAATAGAATCTGAGTGAGAACATGTCAGCTGCACTCCGGTGCACGCAACTCTATAAGTATGCAAATTTTGATAGTCTTAACATATCAAGAGGGACTCAAACGAGATGAGGAAGGGAGAAGGGTTGCTGCATTTTTGATTTTGGGTCCTAAGGAGGGATGAGTGGTATAATTTTATTTTGGGGACACAAGGGTCTGTCAACTGACAAATATAGTTAAGGGGGCCTGACCAGCAAACTGGAGATTGAACGAATAAATTTTAAATTGAAATTGAATTTTAGATTTTCAAACGAAAATTTATTATGATAGATATAATTTTTACTTCGAAAGTCTACAACGTAAACATAACAAGTTTTATTTAAAAACGTTGCTTAAAGTTCAGAGACGTTTAAACCACAAAAAACGTATGGTTAAGCAGACTTTAATGTTTAATTTTAAGCAACATTTTTAAATAAACTCCTATATCGCAGTGATGTAGTATTTACGTATACAGCGTGTGTTCCTCCACGCATATTTAATATTCACGTTAAAATCAATGACCGAACAACAAATTATTAATGGAATCACTAAACCGGACATTTCATACGTAACGACAACTAAATGGTGGGCAACAACAACGGTCGATTGCACCTAATCCAGCACTCGCTAAACAGAGGTTAAATAATGGACAGATTAATCGGAAATTAGCCGAGCTGCTGCCTCGCGGACAATACGGTCAGGAGATAACCATCGATAGAGCGGGAGCTGGTAATTTTCTGGTTAGTTACAAGATTTTGCGTTTGGTAATTTTGAAAACAATGTGTAACATCGAATCTTGCAGAATTGGTAGCCATGTTTAGCAGAATCGGTATCGGCTTTATTTTTGTTATGATTGATGAGGTTTTGCATTATATAAGATTATATAATTTATTTTTAATTCCGCTGTGTAAGTTGTTGTAACTATTGTTATTCTCTGAAAACCCCGTACATAGAGAGGATGACCACTATACAATATATATGTGAACAGAAGATTCAGTGGACAGGGATACACTGGTACATTATTGTGTGTGAATGTATCCATATTGTGCTTATAATAACTTCTGTTTAGCTGCTCAAATTATTCCCAAAACTAAACTTCCATATCCCACGATAACACACATCACATAATTGCAGGCTCCCGTGCAACAGCCGCGGTCGCGTCGAGCCCATCGGGCTGCGATAACGCGGACGCCTCGTTAATTAATACGCGTCAAACTGGTTTGAATTTTGATATTTAGATTTTCAAATAATGTATTCATATTTTGTATTATCATCTAATTTGAATGCGGTTTGGGTAAATCCGCGGTTTCGCATTAGATATTTAGGTTATTGAATAATATTCGCATGCGCCGCGGTTGTGTGGATTATTGCATATGAATTGAAACAGAATCCCAAGCAAACAGAATTAGATATTCATTATAATCTCCTGTTTAGTTATTTACCTAGATATGCACAGTCCCACGTAATTTAGGTCAAGTAAATATATACGCTGTGTTTGAGTGATCTCCAGGATAAAGTTTCTACAAAGTCAGAGTTTTTATATCTCTGAGAAATGAAGAACATCAAGTTAAAACATAATAATACAAACCTCTTTTGACACAGAACTGCTTTCCCAGCAACTCGTATTGCTCGAAAACCAATATTTATAAGAATACCAACGAAGGAAAACTCTATTAAGTTTAGTTTCCATTATAGAACAGAATACAATGCAAAATATTAAACCACATGGTTGTGTGGTTTGTGCATTTGTGTCCATTCACTTTATTATCAGCTATTTTATATTGTGCCTCGCCAGAGATGGTTCATTTTTCATACGGTTTTTGATTTGGTTTTGCGTTGAATCATAGTATATTGCAGGAATTGCAATGCTTTACGGAACCTCTGTTAATTTAAGAAATAAAGCTGAGACAATCAGTAAATGTTGGCAGGTAGGCATGTAAACTGTTCTGTGCGAATATTTTTGTAACTTATAGAGCCTCTCCTCTTCAGGTCCAGTTAGGTTAGGTTATTTTAGGTTAGATCTCGAAAATACTACTTCGTCAATACCTCATGAAAATAAACAGACGTTCTTAAAAAAAAATATCGTTTTCATCCCCATACTTAAGACACCACTTGTCGTCCTGTCAGTAAGGCATTCCAAGTATACAAACCGTAGGAAAATATTAATAAAACATCAAATGTATGATAAAGTATTCATTCAGTCCCTAACTCGATAAGCGACTTGCCGTCTTGTTGCACACGCGGCTTTGCAAATATGACACGACACAAAAGTTGATGCGACCTGTTTAATTTTTTATCAATTTGGGAGATGTAGAAACTTAGAAGGTTAACAGATAATCATGTGCGTGAAAGTAAAGTGATTGATTAAACTTAATTTACCAATAAGTTTGACTCGAAAATCCATATTTAAATTCAAAGGTTTTTAAATTATCTGACGAACCGTATGATTATTTGATTATTTTCTTCATCGTCTACTCTGATACTAAATCGTTTTTATTTTCAGTGGAAACTTATAAATGGCCTTAAATTTCAAATTGTTTAAGAACACTGTATAAGTTAGCTGTACGATTCCCGAATAGAATAAAATAAATACTTAATATTATTATAATTAAAAAATATCTCCATTTCTGTACCGTTGTGCAATATTTTGAGTGAATACTTCTCATGTTTGACGAGCGGGGGTATGTCTTTAGCCAGCCATGTCACAAGTTTGATGACTCGCCCCTCTTTTACACTCGACCGATTATGGTGCAAGCCATAATATACTTAATTTAGTAAAGATTTTTGTACTAAAATTACACTCTCAGGAGTGAAATTCACATGACTATTACAAATGTGGATCACGACCTGGCCACACGTTTTAGTTCAGACTAAAAGCACCGTATAATTTCGAAACACTATAGTTTATATATACGGTGCAAGGAAAAACCATTTTAATCAATAATAATAAAACCGTTGTTAGTAGTTTGAAACAAAAACCAACAAGAAGACAGAAAAAAGGAGCATTACTTTTAAAAATGAGTTCAAGACATGAGGGTTCTGTTGCAGCTAATTTATAAAAAGTCATCTCGTAGCAGTTCATTGACATTTTCATTTTGACAAAGCACCAAGGTATTTTTTAAGGTTCCGTACCTGAAAGGTGCCAAACGGAACCTTAATTGCTAGCCTATCCGTCCGTCCTTCGGTCTGTCTATCAGCGGGCTATATATCTCATGAACCGTAATAAATAAACAGTTTAAATTTTCGCGGATTATATATTTCTATTGCCTCTATAACAAAAAATTAATAATTAAAGGGGGACCCCCTTTAATTATTAATTTTATAAACAAGAAACTTTTTTTTACGGCGTTTTGAGCTCGATCTTAATACGGTACGGAATCTTTCGTGTACGAATCTGACTCGCACTTGGCCGGTTTTTAAAGTACGTAAAAAATATTCTGCAGTCGTGCACCCTAATCCACCGTACATCATCCCTAAAACATTTGCATTGCATCACAAACAGTCGTGTCCACCCCCGGAGGGAGATGTCTTGATGCGTTTAAAATATTTGCCGTAGCCTTAAAGCGTCACTCCGCGAAGCCTCAAGACACACTTGTTTATATTTAACTTCAAAGAAGGACATTTTAAGTGGTATGTTTGTTACTTTTGTATTCCAAGGGAATATGTCATGTTTTTTAAATATAGCTTAGGGCTGTTTTTCGTTTTAACGTAAACTATTTTGTTATTCATCATTAGAAGTTGGGAGTTGCTTGAAATGAAAATGGAATGTTATTTCTTTTTTGAGAAGTTGGAATTAAGGGGTGTTTTGCATCTGTTGTGTTTCTCACGTGTCTTTTTGTTATAAATAATGAATATAATAATTGTAGGGTAGGAGTAGTTTATTAAGGTACTCGTAGGTAATCATATTTATTTCAATCACCTGTCATTTCCTTGGTTGGTTGACACGGTAAGGTATAAAGTAAAATGTCCATATCTATATATTTTTTTATCAGTCTAAAATATAATCTTATTATTTAATTTCGTATGTCCATCTTATTTGGGCATAATAAACAATTTTTCTTTCTTCTTTATATTATGTTTCTGTGAATACTTCTATAGTAAATAGAGACAAGATAGAGAACCCCAAGCACTTTATTAGAACAAAACACTACTGGCCGGATTTACAAATTTATTACAATCATTACGCTCCTAATTATCCTACTAATCACATCCATTACACAACATCTAACCCCGCAGGCGATCGTGAGCCCCGTAACCGCGACAACGAACCCGAAATATACCATACAGTTCTCAATCTGAATAAAATGCTACCAAACAACAGGTGGTCGGGAAATTAAATAATAACATTAAAGACTAAAAATTAAACAGTTTACCAAAGTTTTAATGTGTCGGCCGTCGGATAAATCACTGTTTTAACGTGAAATTTTCCAGTTTAAATTGATCGCCATTAAGTAAAGTTCTGGGGCGATTGCTTAATTACGGGCCTGTCACTCAGAATTACATTTTGATGGAAGAGGTAGGAGGAAGTAAGAGGTGTGCCGCAGGGAGGTGTACTAGGCCCGCTGTTAGCTCTAAGAACTTTTTGTTGGAAAAAGATACTTGGTTGAGCAACATTATGTTTTAGTTCTAGACTAAGTATGAAGAGTATTAAACTCCTATCTTATGCCTATACTAAAATAAGATACCGCTGAAAATTACCCCTGTAATGAACAGTTCTACTCAAATCTGTGTGGTGTTCTTTCCTCAAAAAACCATTTCAGACACTAATATACATCCTCACATGATCTGACCGAGAGATTATGTGTGGACTTTAAAAGAGACTCTGAATTTGTTTCGGTGTTTCTTCTCAGAGTAGTCGGATATGAAAAAGCGACCTCTACATCGTTTTAAAAATAGGATTGACAAGTAAATGTAAAAGTGTTTGTACCTACTTACAGAAATAAATACTCTAGAATGTAATAGTCACAGACATCAACATAGTTTCACTACACATATTAAGCTATTTCAATATTAACATCCACATAATATAGATGTATAGACAGACGCTCTGTGCATACATATTTATGGCGGCTGTCGCTAATTACATTGTTTAGTAGAATTACCAGCGGCCCATCTGTCTTCATTTGTGGATCTGCGGGGATGCTGCCCAGTCTGAGTGCTCGCAATGATTGTATATCGTGTCTTACTGATAATATTTTTTAATGTTTTGTGTTTTTTACTTTTAAGTGAATGTAATAAAACTGATTGAGGAATTGTCTTTGCTTCCTTCTCAAAATTTGCAGCGTTTATTTTAGATAAAAATAGTGAAAAGAAAAAGCTCGACTTTTTTTACTTGGACTTAATAAAGGCATTTGACTCAGTTTGTATATAAATGATCAAATCAATACAAAAAAAATATTGGAACAACAAAAGGTTCAAAACATTTTTAGGGTTTGTTAACAGCTACATTTGCTTAAAACTGCGTTGCAGCCATTAGCGCCCACCTCCGAGAGAAACGTGGCTTTCCGACTTTTATAAAAAAAGAAAAATGAAATAAAATAAAAAATAGTAATAAAAAAACCTAAAGAATACTGTATTAACTTTTAATTATTATTAAGCAATTATGTAAAAAGTATATTATAACGTTCCTTCGCTTATAACTTCGTAAGCAGTCTTTAATAAATAAATAAATTATTTACTATGTGTGCAGGGAAAGGCTCTTATATTAATTCTAGGCATATTGTTAAATTACTTTTTAACAAAAAGCTTAACAATAACCCCATTATTTTTAACAAGAATATGCCTGACATCCTACCTCTTTCTTGATTGAAATATATCCCGTTAGATAACAACAGCTGATATAAATACACATTACGTTTTCTTTTCATCACAAAATCGGAAAGAAGATAAAAATGAAATTTGTTTTCGTGTACTGTCATATTATATTGCTAACATTTTGTTAAAATTAAAAATTGATCGAAGCCTCTGTTTCCCGCTGTTTGTACAATACAGTAAAAAATTGGGCCTTCCTATGTACTCTGAAGGGAGGGGAAACTCAACTCAATCAAATAATTAGCAAATATTTGTACTATGTAATTGGCTTACACAAGCGGGGTAAGCACAGAGGGTGGTCATGAAAAATTAGTGTAGTTTATTTTTTGAGGTCTGTTGGCGTGATTGTTAAATTATTTAAGTAATAGATAAGGGTTTTCTATGACATTTGATAGGTTCTGTCTGCAATTTTGGCTGTCTGTTTTCTCACAACGTTTTTACCCCAATCTAAATATTTCCGGGCTTTTTTTGGGATTATCTCATGCTTCATACAATATTAACGAATTTCGTGCTTCATTGATATTTCGTGTATTGACTTTACACGAAATATCAATACAAAATAGCACACCCCAAAAAATGAGCACATCCTCTATGAATTTCAAATCACTTTTTGAAGAGCCGTTCTCGAGATTACAACCGATTCTCATAAACATATACCACTTAATATGTAAGTCGGTACGCTAGTCATAAAACCGAGGCCCGAACTCATTATACTATGGCGTTATGTACAGAACCCAGCTCGCGATACGGCTCGCACCTGACCGGAATTGAGATTGTATCTTCAAAGCCATCGAAGTGTAATGTTATTGCAATTTCGATAATGTACCAAACGAAAGAATTTTTTCTAAGGAGGTAATGTGCGTGAAAGGTCTTGTAACGGTTGGTGTAGACTGGAGGCGTTCAAACCATGTTTAGTAACTGCTCTTGCCTTAGGATACTATTTTCCGAAAGTAATCGTGTTGCGGTAGTCTGATGGCGCTCGTTGCTTGTTAAATACTAATGAACAGTAGCTGCTGGAACAAGTTGAAACCCTATTTTGTTTTCCTCGTTGGCTTAGTGGTTACAAGCGCTACCACTAAGCATGAGGTCCTTGGTTCGATTCCCGGGTCGTGCAAACTGTTATTGGGTTTTTCCATCAGGAAATTCTCAGTAGCAGCACGGAGTCTGGATATGTGCCCGGTTGTTGGCAACAGGCCTGTGACAAGGTGGGTGTACTATATGAAGGTACCTAAACCACTGCCTAACCCTTCGGGGAACACAGGTTTGATGTTATGTGTGTATGTATATTACGTTACGTTAGCTCCACTCTCAGATACGGCGTAATATTCTGGGGCAACAGCACAGACAAGGAGCGCGCCTTTGTTGCTCAAAAAAGGTGCATTAGAGCTATATTTAAATTATGTCAAACTGACTCCTGCAAGCCATTTTTTAAAAAGATGAAGGTTTTAACTTTGCCATGTGTCTATATATTTGAGGTCGCAGTGTTTGTTAAAAATAATATTGACATGTACAACTATTACACCCGTGAACGACGCAAGGACAAATTACGCACAGTAGCTAGCAAGACTCATATAATGCATGAGAGCATCTTTTGTGCAGCTTCTCGTATTTTTAATAATATTCCAGGGCCCATTCGAATGATTGAAAAAATGGAAAAATTTAAAAAGACACTCCATGAACTGCTAGTAAACAAGTGCTATTATTCTATAAAAGACTTCATAACAGACAAATCTCTGCACCAATATATGAGCAATCCCACTCAGTCGTGATGCGTTCAGTGACCTATTGACATTGCACTCTATTAATAAATTGACTGTTGTTTAATTCCAATTGTATTGTGTATGTAATATTATTATGTATTTGCCTACTATTGTATGCCCTACGGGCGGGACATAGCTGTTCACAATTTATTATATTTCTGCCACCTGTATTATGTACCTACCTATGATCCACAATAAAGATTGATTTGATTTGATTTGATTTGATTTGATATTTCGTTTCTATTGTTAGTGTCAATGTAGCAACTTCATTTTATACTGAGTACGAATAAAAAAGTAGAGGTTTTGCACCTCACTCTTCCACTTTGTGTCATTTTGTAAGGAACGTAAGTACTCAACCACTCAAAGTATCGATGCCCTTATATACGGGAATGGAAGTCAGACACGTCGTATAATAAGAAAAGCTGCTTTGAAACGTTATTCATAACACTCTTTGAAAGTCAACAGTGGGTATGTAGGGGCAGCGTTGAGCCACGAAGTACTACTACCACTTTTGGCGATATGAAAAAATTAATGTTTTCTCTTTTGTATAAAATTTATTCAAGTTAACCTACATTTAACTATATACCTTTTGATAACACCAATTGTTGAAATACCTTCAATAATTAGAAACCGAAAAGTTACAGTACCTACTTATCTAAATGTTCAAAGCCTAAGTGATTTTTACCCTGTGAATTTTAATTCTAAAAGCTAGACATGACCACAATCCTACATAATTTGGCATCTAAATTTTTGGTTGTTCCACGTCATTGAGGTTTTCTCATCTTAATCGCTTGATCGCTTACTCCTACAAGCTCGCCGGTTCCCTGGCCCTCCCGGAGGTCTTAACACTGTTTTCTCAGGCACTCCGCGGCGCCTTATTGGCTTCGATACAAATTTCGTTTAGCTTAGCTCCTGCAGATCGAAACTCAGCCACGACTGTTATCATTCGACACAGCTGATTATTTAACAGTTGATTGAAGAAAAATAGGTGAGAGGAAGTTGGGTTAACTTTGAATAAATGATGATTTAAATGTGGACTGGTTATTTAAATTCAATTTAAAGTTAAGAATTGGAAGTTGTAGCTGGAGAGTTATTATATTAATGATGAATGTGATACTGAGAAAACGACCTATTGTGTGTGATATTGCACCTTATTTTGTTGATTAAATCAAAATCATTTATTTAAATCAGGTTGACAATCAGCACTTTTTGAACGTCAAATATTGCAGAATAGATCCCCAAAACGGCCGTCCTTAAGCACTTCCTAGTGTTTAAAATACTTAGAGTAATTAAATGGTAGTTTTTACAACATTAAACTATCAAAATATTTAGCTCGTTCACCCATACCTACAATACATTCATCTTTTTCTTCTTATTAATTATTCTTATTTCATCTTAACTCTTCTACATACAACTTTAAAATAATAGCCATCACATACATGTAGAACATATTACACGTACAATCCAATTTATCGTCCACGGAACACATTCTCCATTCTTTATTACAGTTTAACAACCCACTATAAAATATATTAGAGGAAAAATGCCACGAAATTAGGCACGTAAAAGACCGGACCGACTTTACGGGACCGAAACTTACCGGACATAAAAATCCGTCGGAATTACTCAAGTTCCGTACAATTTTGACATCTTTTTAAGTACGAACGTTTAAGAAAACCGCTCGCGGCTACGGAGTGTCGTAGACATCTGTTTCGTAGCATATTTTTGGCTACGCGTTCTCGTAGGCGTTTCGTAGCTTTGTGAAAATTATCACGGCATTGTTAACTTTTTTTGGGTCAACTGATTTTTTTATTCGAGATCGTGGATTTTTGTCATTTAACTACTTATCATTAAGTTCTATTCTTCTTTTCGGTTTTAACATGGAACTCGACAAAATTTTGTTTTAGTATTTTTTATCACAATTATCACCCCAGTATTTTAAACTTCGTAGTTTATGACATATTTAAGAAGTATAATGCAAAAGGAAAAACTTTAGATGGCCACATATTTTATTGCTTGATAATGGACAGTGACCATTTACTATGAATTATATTTTTTATATGTTTATTTTTATTTTTAGTGTACCGTACCTGAAAAAGAAAAGACGGAACCCTTATAGGATCACTCGTGTGTCTGGCTGGGTGTCTGTTTGTCCGTCTGTCACAACCAATTTGCTCCGAATCTAATGGACCGATTTAATTAAAATTTGGTACACATATGTATTTCTATGACCCAAACACGAGTAACATAAATAAATGAATTTTGAATATAGTGGTCACTTTTGGGGGGCATATATAATATATAATCATCAAAAAAAAAATTGCAAGGTTTGACGTATCACTGCTTATTACGACCTCAAATATTTATTTTTCATAATTTTAAAATTAATACATTTAAAGATATTTAAGAAAATTAATGAAAATTGACCACCTTATCTCCGAAACTGCGGCGGCTAAAATTAAAAAAAAAATACAGTTAATGCCATTAACTGTTACTAGAACCATTAACTTAATGGTTCTTTACTTATAGATTACAGGAAAATCTATAAGAAATCTATGTTCTTAAAATAACATGGTAAATATCTCAATTTTGTGCGTACAAACTTATATTTGCAGTTGGTATGTATGGGAAAACATGTTTTTCAACTACAACTACACTCAATATACAACTACATACAACTATACTCTTTTCTACAATCCCATGCACGCTGAGTACGAGTATGCATCAACGCCATGTGCCATGTTACTGTCATCGTTACACTTACCGTCAGACAATAACTTAGACTTGAACTTTAAAGTCATGCATAAACAACTCACGGACCCATTCCCTGTAGCCGCTACTTCCCACTTCCCACATCCCACATTCCAGTTCCCAGCACCATTTTAATACATGTCAAATATTTAATCTTACATGTGGTCACGTCTATTACGAATTTACGAGCATAACCGACGGACAAGAGAGGGGAGATAAGCCTTATGTACATAAGAAAATTGCATTCAGTATAATGTCTCGAATGGTTGCGTTGCTATGAATTTATTTCAGGATTCAATGGGGGAAGTATGTGGCTTGTGATAAAAAGAAAAACTATTTTTGTAGCCAATTTAGGGCATCCATTTCGTTTGAATATAAATTTATTTATTTAGTTAAAACAACATGTCGCCTTGACAAACCACAAAAAAACACATGTTGTATACAATATTTATAAAACAATAACACTTTAAGACGAGACACACTACAAAACATAGAACCTTTATCGTTATTACGTCTATAGGCTTCCAGAAGTGTCTCGGATCTTCTTAATAATTACCAAGAAGTACAAAATAAGCACAGACAAGAAAAACATTCTTACACATTCAGGCTCAAAACCAAACTTACTAAATGCACATTTACTTTAACATTTCCCAAGAAACCACCTCGCCTTTAGCAACTACCTAACAACAAAAATCGAGCCAAACTTTACACCAACTTTTAAGCTAATAAAAAACATATACCACCAATTTGGCGGTACATTCACCCATTTACACCACAATGAACAGCTCTCATTCTTTCCTTATGAAACCGGCCCACAATTCCACTTCTACCTGCACTACTCAGATATTAATGAGATTTCTTGTTTCCACACCGATTTAAATATTTTATAAAGCCACGTGCAGCCGGGGGAAGACATGTGTATGTTTTATATAGCAATAACCCGAAGTTAGGGGTGAATTTGTTCGAATACTCATGTAGTTTTTCAAAGATGTCTGGTGCGATGAAATATTTTTTTGCTATTGTTTCCCTTTTGTTTTTGTGTGTGGTTTTGTCTTTGTTGTCATTTTTATCTCGAGTAATTACAGTTCTGCTAACGACCTCTTTATATGTCGTTTTTATGGAAAGTTTTCATTATAGGTTATATTGTAATTAAATTTGCATTTTTCAAAAAAAAACACTATGACATAGTGTTTTCTTGAGGAGCAATAGATAAATAACTAAAGAAAGAAGAAAACAGTGGTACGAAAAAATTTAAATTGTATTGTATCAAGTAAATACAACTTCATAACTTATTCATTAATCAGTTAATCTAAATGTGTATCAATTCAATTTCGTCAAACTTAACTAAACCAAATCCAATCCAACTACAATCCAATAACCTAAAGCAACGCTATTTCATAGCAAAATTCAACAACTTGTCCTCATAACTATTCCAAGCAAAGCAGGATTAGAACAATATATGCAAGTGCGGCTGAGATAAGATGTAGCTAGTTTAAGATATCTGCGTGTGCGCGGTAAAGGATTCGTGTACGTGCATCCTTGATGCAAGTCTTGGAATTAACGCAAGTTAGGGGAGAAAGGGAGTTTGTATGGTATCGTGGTATAGTATTTCGGGAGTAGGTAGATTATGTGATGCAAGGTTATGGACAAATATCGTCACTTATCAAGCTTATTTTTATAATAGCCACAGTGTAACTACATTCAGTATCACCATCAATGGACCAATATTAAAATAAACGATTTTGCTTCAGATAAAAAACCACCAGATGGTAAATGGTTTCCATCGCCTTTGGACAACAATATCAGAGGCATTGCAGATGTGTTCCCAGTTAAAATGTCGCATCTGGGTATTACATCAGCACTCAATAATAACCCTTCAAATCGGAACTCAAAACTAGGTGACTAAAATTAAATAGATCGCTCACACTTATGACACGGGCAGTCGGCAGCGAGTTCCTGAGCAGCAGGAGTTGAGTATAGCATGAGAGGTGACGCAGATTTGCTTCTTTGAACTTTGATTATATAGGAATCAGGCTACTTCATGTACCAGGCACATGTTTAAGCCAAATTCTAAGTACTAGATTTTTATACAACATAGCATTTTGAGTAAGTGACAAAATATAAAAATGGTCTGTGATAAGCGTTGGCAAAATATTCTCTCTGATAAAAACTGCTATTGCATTTATGTCCCCCAGGATATGCCGTTTACTAAGTTCTACGTCAATATGTACTTTGTTGTTTCTAACAGACAGGTGTTTGTTTTGCCGATCCTGCATAATCCTTTTGTTGCTCCATACAACACTCCCGAGAAAAGCATGTGTGAGCTATTGACAACCATGGGGTTATATATTATAATAATATAGTAAGCTACGCTTTACATAAACTAATAGTTTTCTGCCTTACGCTTGCCTGTTATTAAGTGTCCGACGTCAGGGAAAAGAGATTTTCTTATACAAATAGTCAGCATCAACCTAGATTTAATTATAAGGTATACGATGCTGACTACGCGCGAACAAGGCGCTCTGAAGGCAGCCTGTTACGTCTAAAATACAAATAGCATCTGGTAAGACAGGAATCCACAAATATTACCAAACTATAGCCTAGGCTAGGAAGACGGCTATGAACTAGTAGACTGAGATATGACCGTTTTAAATTGTCCCACAATCCCTTCCACACACAATAAACAAGCTAGACCATACTAGTGTACGCGGTTTCGCAGTCTTAGAGAATATTGCGCCATAACTCGACCGGTTGGAACTGGATTTATCCGGTTTCGTATGCGCCGCTACTTCATAAAGGCAGTTACGGGATAATCCGTAGTATAAACGCGTTTTCTGGCTCTATTTGTGTTTTGAATGCTAATATTTGGTAGTGCAAAATTGCCGGTGTTTTTAAACCGAAAGGAGTAAGCTACCTGATACTCTTCGTTTTAATTTTATCGTTCTTTTTACCCAACTCCGAAAAGCGCTTTGTTGGAATAAACTTTGGAATTATTTGCCTTTATAAAGTAAAACTAAGCTGTAGCAGTGGATCCTACACAAGGGTTTTTTTTTTTAGTCCAGCAATATAATTAGTTAATGCAATGTACACTCTCGTCGTATACCTGCCTGTTTTGCAGTACATCATTTCAAAGGAATAAAAGGGTAAACCCTACTTCAATTTCAGCTCATCGCGCAAAGGTTAAAAACCCAAAAATAAACTGGAGAACCTATTCAGGAAAGGAAAAAGTGATAATTTACGCACATGAATCGAACAACTCCACAGCAATCGTAACGAAGTCCCATACAAAACAATACACAAAGTTGATTATAAAATACTCAGCATTATTCGTCTCAATAATTCGCTGGAAAAAATAAATTACCTCAAAATTGGAATAACAAGATAGGCACGAGAATAATTCCCATTGTCAGGGGACTTGAACTTATTGAGGGAAACCAATTTACTCCAGAAAAATTCAGTTTTTTCCGGTTCGCGCTGAGGAGTCGATCTATCTGGTCGGGACCGGTAAAAACAAAAATTTTGATGCGACTGTGTTGACGTCGTTTGTTTTTATTGTAAAATATAAATGGATAATCGTAAATATGTTTCGTGAAATTATTGTTTTATATTTGTAAGGGGTGGCAAGCTTGGGCACGCCACTATTGCGGCGATAAGTCCCCTCTTTGAGGAGTGGCTAGAGAGGCGCCACGGCGTCCTCACCTTCCGCCTAACGCAGGTCTTCACCGGACACGGTTGTTTCGGGAGGTTCCTGTTCCGTATCAGGCGGGAGGAAACGCCCGGGTGTCATCACTGCGTGGATCGCCCGGAGGACACGGTTGAGCATACGGTGGAGGTCTGTCCGGCTTGGGCAGAGCATCGCCGTGTCCTCGTGGAGGCGATCGGCGGCGGGGATCTCTCGCGTCCGGCCCTAGTCCAGGCCATGGTACGGAGCGAGAGGGCATGGGAGGCCGTCACCTCCTTCTGCGAAGCAGTAATGCTCGCGAAGGAGGAGGCAGAACGCGTGAGGGAGAGGCAAATTTCGCGCCCTCACGCCCCTAGCCGCCGCAGGAGACGCCCTGGGCGTCGGGAATCGCAGGCCGATTCCCGGCCACCGTAGGCGCGGGCTTGCGGACGGTGAGCAATGGGTAGCTCGCCGTCCGATAAGGACCAGGCCCGGGTCGACGACGGCGCGTTGTGTTCCACGCGCGCCTCAAAGAGATGTCAGCAAGTAAAGGGGTCCGATAGGACCAATGCCTGCCGGGGTTGCGGGAAAGTCCGAAAGGGATACCGTGGCCCCTGGCAATGTTCAGGCAACGGAAGGAACACGGGTGGGTTTTAGTCAGTAAGAGTCTGACACGCCCTCCCGCTCCACCCAGAGCGGGAGAAGTTATTTGATAATTTCCCACCCAAAAAAAAAAAAAAAAAAAAAAGGGGTGGCAAGCTGTGGAAAAAAATCTGATTGCTTTTTTTCCGTTTTGCAGACCTAAAAGTTATTTTTGACAGGGTATAGAAATAAGCACATACATCAAAAGGTAGAAACGAAATAGTACATTACTGTCGCGGCACGGGCATTGATGAACGATCGTGAAAATATGCCTGGTTGCGGCCAAGGCTTATATAGCACTTTTCTCAAATAATTCGTGGAAATTCAAACTAAGCAAATTAATTATAAATTCCAGAATCAATTACTTACAACGATCATTTTTCACACACCATAATATGTTCATTTGTTTCTTCTTTACTTTAAACAGCTCTATTTGCTAGCCAAATCAAAATTTAAATAAAGTCTTTGATAATTTACCTCCTTGTGTTGTTTAATTTTTCAACAATACTACAGATATGAGTTTTCATAGTAATTTATTCGGCCGCTAAACACGACGGATATGGATTGTCATACAAACATTGCCGGCCGGGCGCTCGCATGTATTCGACTGGTACAGCATTTTCCATTTAGGTATCTCGAAGAAGGTTGTCAAAATAATGCTGGAATTTCCAAGCATGTTTGAGAAAATACTTTAACTTCAAATGGACGCTCAGGTTTAGAGCAGATCTATTTTATTATATACATGTATTCAAATAAAATGCGCAAGTCCGAAGGACCAAAAGTTTAATCAAAAATTTTTGAACACATCAAAGACTTTTGAAACTTCTCACACAAAAACCATATTTCTAAACTTATTCGTACGTGTCCAGATCGCAGACGTACTCTCAAAGGGACGATATCAATATATTAACATACGATGGTTTTCTTTCACCCCCGTCGTGGCGCCCTCGCGCGGCCGTATCGCGAACTATCGGGCGCCAACTTTGCTCTATGCAAATTTAAACGCCTGCATTTTATGGCTGAGATTCGTTGTAAGTTATGAGCTGTTATTATAGTTTTTAGGGTTGGATGTTTCTCTTATTAGTATTATGGGGGGAAAGAGGGAGAAAGTTATTATGTATGGGGAAATTAAATATGTATGCAGTAGCCCCTGCTAAAAATAAGAAGTCGCAAGTCGGTACGAAACTCTTCAACTTTAGTGTTTTAAGTGGTAAGTAAGATTATAAACCAGAAGAATATACAGCATAATAAAATTATCATGCAGTTCCTTACCGCTTACAAGAAACACTGTAAAGCAGATAAACATAAATAAATGAAATTGTTTATTGACTTGTCTACAAGCGTGCCATCGGGATCTATAAACAAGTGTGAAACGGTAGAGTGAGGATGAAGCACCCGCCCAACCTCGTTCAAAATCAGTATAGAAATAACAGGTTAACATTTTAAATATTCAGAGAGAGCAGATATAAAGTCATCTGTGTAAACGAGAAGCCGGGTGTACAGAATAAAATCATAAACTCCAATTTCACGCCACAGTGTAGCAGAGTAAGTGAGATAATGTTAAATAAAATGCCAGTGCGATTGTAACTAACTGCTTTATTCGCTGGATAGTCGATGAGATTCGATTATGCTGTGGAGCTAAGATATGGGATTGTGAGGCAGTGTATTAAGGATTCAAGTTATATATGAAAGTTTATTTGTTAGATAGTTTGTGGGTTTCTTACTTGTGAGGAAACAGCGTTTGAGATGGTGAGAAATACACTATATGGTGAGAATACTGCAAATAAAATTTTATAAAAATATTTCATCTTAACAATCAATTATACTGACTATGATAGAAATAATCTTCAAATTAAAAACAAACATCATTTGCATTAAAACAATAAGATGTGACAAGAACATAAAAATAATATATACTTTTTGCAAAATGCTACTTATCTAACACTTATCTTACTTATCCAACACTTATGAAACACTAAAAACTTTTCAAGAATGAAGTAACAAAATTACACGAAACGTGCAAAAAAACTAGGAAACATATTTACACTCACACCATGAATATTCTATTAGTGTACGGATCTTTTTACACTGTGGCATTTATAAGATGGCCATACAGTGCAGTTTGGGTAAAATTTTAATTAGCCTCACGGTTTGGTCCTTTTTGTTGGCATTTTTAATAGGAAAGCTAAATGGAAGTTATTATTGTGCTATGCTTAGCTTAAGCCAAGATGCACCTGCTCTGGTTATAAAAGTCTAGGAAAATTATTATAAGATGTTATGTTAGAAAAGATGATTGCGAAAAAAATAAAAAGTCATCAGGTATAAATAAAAACGCACAGGTGTTTGCCACAGACTACGAAACATCATATTTTAAAACCGGAATGAAGATAAGCTACCCGGCCTTATTACAAAACAAGGTTTATCTTTTGAACCAGGTTCAAACCACCGATACATTTTTTATTTCGAACTCTATTCCGATAAAGTTAAAGTTCTTATTACAAAGTAAGTAGTAAGTAAGTAAATTTTATTTCTTTAAACATGATGTACATGATACATCAAAAACTGACATCAAGCCCAGGGATCTCGCGCACTAGACGGCCACGACTCCGGCCAGTCGTGGTCCGTGGTCCGTGGCTAGTTAGCCGTTGCGACCAAGTGAGCGATTCGTATCGATTTCTATAGTTTACCCGGTCGCTGCGACCACTGGTCGTGGTCGTGGCCGGTGCGCAAGATCCCTAATTGCTCCTCAAAAAAACACTATGACATAGTGTTTTCTTGAGGAGCAATAGATAAATAACTAAAGAAAGAAGAAAACAGTGGTACGAAAAAATTTAAATTGTATTGTATCAAGTAAATACAACTTCATAACTTATTCATTAATCAGTTAATCTAAATGTGTATCAATTCAATTTCGTCAAACTTAACTAAACCAAATCCAATCCAACTACAATCCAATAACCTAAAGCAACGCTATTTCATAGCAAAATTCAACAACTTGTCCTCATAACTATTCCAAGCAAAGCAGGATTAGAACAATATATGCAAGTGCGGCTGAGATAAGATGTAGCTAGTTTAAGATATCTGCGTGTGCGCGGTAAAGGATTCGTGTACGTGCATCCTTGATGCAAGTCTTGGAATTAACGCAAGTTAGGGGAGAAAGGGAGTTTGTATGGTATCGTGGTATAGTATTTCGGGAGTAGGTAGATTATGTGATGCAAGGTTATGGACAAATATCGTCACTTATCAAGCTTATTTTTATAATAGCCACAGTGTAACTACATTCAGTATCACCATCAATGGACCAATATTAAAATAAACGATTTTGCTTCAGATAAAAAACCACCAGATGGTAAATGGTTTCCATCGCCTTTGGACAACAATATCAGAGGCATTGCAGATGTGTTCCCAGTTAAAATGTCGCATCTGGGTATTACATCAGCACTCAATAATAACCCTTCAAATCGGAACTCAAAACTAGGTGACTAAAATTAAATAGATCGCTCACACTTATGACACGGGCAGTCGGCAGCGAGTTCCTGAGCAGCAGGAGTTGAGTATAGCATGAGAGGTGACGCAGATTTGCTTCTTTGAACTTTGATTATATAGGAATCAGGCTACTTCATGTACCAGGCACATGTTTAAGCCAAATTCTAAGTACTAGATTTTTATACAACATAGCATTTTGAGTAAGTGACAAAATATAAAAATGGTCTGTGATAAGCGTTGGCAAAATATTCTCTCTGATAAAAACTGCTATTGCATTTATGTCCCCCAGGATATGCCGTTTACTAAGTTCTACGTCAATATGTACTTTGTTGTTTCTAACAGACAGGTGTTTGTTTTGCCGATCCTGCATAATCCTTTTGTTGCTCCATACAACACTCCCGAGAAAAGCATGTGTGAGCTATTGACAACCATGGGGTTATATATTATAATAATATAGTAAGCTACGCTTTACATAAACTAATAGTTTTCTGCCTTACGCTTGCCTGTTATTAAGTGTCCGACGTCAGGGAAAAGAGATTTTCTTATACAAATAGTCAGCATCAACCTAGATTTAATTATAAGGTATACGATGCTGACTACGCGCGAACAAGGCGCTCTGAAGGCAGCCTGTTACGTCTAAAATACAAATAGCATCTGGTAAGACAGGAATCCACAAATATTACCAAACTATAGCCTAGGCTAGGAAGACGGCTATGAACTAGTAGACTGAGATATGACCGTTTTAAATTGTCCCACAATCCCTTCCACACACAATAAACAAGCTAGACCATACTAGTGTACGCGGTTTCGCAGTCTTAGAGAATATTGCGCCATAACTCGACCGGTTGGAACTGGATTTATCCGGTTTCGTATGCGCCGCTACTTCATAAAGGCAGTTACGGGATAATCCGTAGTATAAACGCGTTTTCTGGCTCTATTTGTGTTTTGAATGCTAATATTTGGTAGTGCAAAATTGCCGGTGTTTTTAAACCGAAAGGAGTAAGCTACCTGATACTCTTCGTTTTAATTTTATCGTTCTTTTTACCCAACTCCGAAAAGCGCTTTGTTGGAATAAACTTTGGAATTATTTGCCTTTATAAAGTAAAACTAAGCTGTAGCAGTGGATCCTACACAAGGGTTTTTTTTTTTAGTCCAGCAATATAATTAGTTAATGCAATGTACACTCTCGTCGTATACCTGCCTGTTTTGCAGTACATCATTTCAAAGGAATAAAAGGGTAAACCCTACTTCAATTTCAGCTCATCGCGCAAAGGTTAAAAACCCAAAAATAAACTGGAGAACCTATTCAGGAAAGGAAAAAGTGATAATTTACGCACATGAATCGAACAACTCCACAGCAATCGTAACGAAGTCCCATACAAAACAATACACAAAGTTGATTATAAAATACTCAGCATTATTCGTCTCAATAATTCGCTGGAAAAAATAAATTACCTCAAAATTGGAATAACAAGATAGGCACGAGAATAATTCCCATTGTCAGGGGACTTGAACTTATTGAGGGAAACCAATTTACTCCAGAAAAATTCAGTTTTTTCCGGTTCGCGCTGAGGAGTCGATCTATCTGGTCGGGACCGGTAAAAACAAAAATTTTGATGCGACTGTGTTGACGTCGTTTGTTTTTATTGTAAAATATAAATGGATAATCGTAAATATGTTTCGTGAAATTATTGTTTTATATTTGTAAGGGGTGGCAAGCTTGGGCACGCCACTATTGCGGCGATAAGTCCCCTCTTTGAGGAGTGGCTAGAGAGGCGCCACGGCGTCCTCACCTTCCGCCTAACGCAGGTCTTCACCGGACACGGTTGTTTCGGGAGGTTCCTGTTCCGTATCAGGCGGGAGGAAACGCCCGGGTGTCATCACTGCGTGGATCGCCCGGAGGACACGGTTGAGCATACGGTGGAGGTCTGTCCGGCTTGGGCAGAGCATCGCCGTGTCCTCGTGGAGGCGATCGGCGGCGGGGATCTCTCGCGTCCGGCCCTAGTCCAGGCCATGGTACGGAGCGAGAGGGCATGGGAGGCCGTCACCTCCTTCTGCGAAGCAGTAATGCTCGCGAAGGAGGAGGCAGAACGCGTGAGGGAGAGGCAAATTTCGCGCCCTCACGCCCCTAGCCGCCGCAGGAGACGCCCTGGGCGTCGGGAATCGCAGGCCGATTCCCGGCCACCGTAGGCGCGGGCTTGCGGACGGTGAGCAATGGGTAGCTCGCCGTCCGATAAGGACCAGGCCCGGGTCGACGACGGCGCGTTGTGTTCCACGCGCGCCTCAAAGAGATGTCAGCAAGTAAAGGGGTCCGATAGGACCAATGCCTGCCGGGGTTGCGGGAAAGTCCGAAAGGGATACCGTGGCCCCTGGCAATGTTCAGGCAACGGAAGGAACACGGGTGGGTTTTAGTCAGTAAGAGTCTGACACGCCCTCCCGCTCCACCCAGAGCGGGAGAAGTTATTTGATAATTTCCCACCCAAAAAAAAAAAAAAAAAAAAAAGGGGTGGCAAGCTGTGGAAAAAAATCTGATTGCTTTTTTTCCGTTTTGCAGACCTAAAAGTTATTTTTGACAGGGTATAGAAATAAGCACATACATCAAAAGGTAGAAACGAAATAGTACATTACTGTCGCGGCACGGGCATTGATGAACGATCGTGAAAATATGCCTGGTTGCGGCCAAGGCTTATATAGCACTTTTCTCAAATAATTCGTGGAAATTCAAACTAAGCAAATTAATTATAAATTCCAGAATCAATTACTTACAACGATCATTTTTCACACACCATAATATGTTCATTTGTTTCTTCTTTACTTTAAACAGCTCTATTTGCTAGCCAAATCAAAATTTAAATAAAGTCTTTGATAATTTACCTCCTTGTGTTGTTTAATTTTTCAACAATACTACAGATATGAGTTTTCATAGTAATTTATTCGGCCGCTAAACACGACGGATATGGATTGTCATACAAACATTGCCGGCCGGGCGCTCGCATGTATTCGACTGGTACAGCATTTTCCATTTAGGTATCTCGAAGAAGGTTGTCAAAATAATGCTGGAATTTCCAAGCATGTTTGAGAAAATACTTTAACTTCAAATGGACGCTCAGGTTTAGAGCAGATCTATTTTATTATATACATGTATTCAAATAAAATGCGCAAGTCCGAAGGACCAAAAGTTTAATCAAAAATTTTTGAACACATCAAAGACTTTTGAAACTTCTCACACAAAAACCATATTTCTAAACTTATTCGTACGTGTCCAGATCGCAGACGTACTCTCAAAGGGACGATATCAATATATTAACATACGATGGTTTTCTTTCACCCCCGTCGTGGCGCCCTCGCGCGGCCGTATCGCGAACTATCGGGCGCCAACTTTGCTCTATGCAAATTTAAACGCCTGCATTTTATGGCTGAGATTCGTTGTAAGTTATGAGCTGTTATTATAGTTTTTAGGGTTGGATGTTTCTCTTATTAGTATTATGGGGGGAAAGAGGGAGAAAGTTATTATGTATGGGGAAATTAAATATGTATGCAGTAGCCCCTGCTAAAAATAAGAAGTCGCAAGTCGGTACGAAACTCTTCAACTTTAGTGTTTTAAGTGGTAAGTAAGATTATAAACCAGAAGAATATACAGCATAATAAAATTATCATGCAGTTCCTTACCGCTTACAAGAAACACTGTAAAGCAGATAAACATAAATAAATGAAATTGTTTATTGACTTGTCTACAAGCGTGCCATCGGGATCTATAAACAAGTGTGAAACGGTAGAGTGAGGATGAAGCACCCGCCCAACCTCGTTCAAAATCAGTATAGAAATAACAGGTTAACATTTTAAATATTCAGAGAGAGCAGATATAAAGTCATCTGTGTAAACGAGAAGCCGGGTGTACAGAATAAAATCATAAACTCCAATTTCACGCCACAGTGTAGCAGAGTAAGTGAGATAATGTTAAATAAAATGCCAGTGCGATTGTAACTAACTGCTTTATTCGCTGGATAGTCGATGAGATTCGATTATGCTGTGGAGCTAAGATATGGGATTGTGAGGCAGTGTATTAAGGATTCAAGTTATATATGAAAGTTTATTTGTTAGATAGTTTGTGGGTTTCTTACTTGTGAGGAAACAGCGTTTGAGATGGTGAGAAATACACTATATGGTGAGAATACTGCAAATAAAATTTTATAAAAATATTTCATCTTAACAATCAATTATACTGACTATGATAGAAATAATCTTCAAATTAAAAACAAACATCATTTGCATTAAAACAATAAGATGTGACAAGAACATAAAAATAATATATACTTTTTGCAAAATGCTACTTATCTAACACTTATCTTACTTATCCAACACTTATGAAACACTAAAAACTTTTCAAGAATGAAGTAACAAAATTACACGAAACGTGCAAAAAAACTAGGAAACATATTTACACTCACACCATGAATATTCTATTAGTGTACGGATCTTTTTACACTGTGGCATTTATAAGATGGCCATACAGTGCAGTTTGGGTAAAATTTTAATTAGCCTCACGGTTTGGTCCTTTTTGTTGGCATTTTTAATAGGAAAGCTAAATGGAAGTTATTATTGTGCTATGCTTAGCTTAAGCCAAGATGCACCTGCTCTGGTTATAAAAGTCTAGGAAAATTATTATAAGATGTTATGTTAGAAAAGATGATTGCGAAAAAAATAAAAAGTCATCAGGTATAAATAAAAACGCACAGGTGTTTGCCACAGACTACGAAACATCATATTTTAAAACCGGAATGAAGATAAGCTACCCGGCCTTATTACAAAACAAGGTTTATCTTTTGAACCAGGTTCAAACCACCGATACATTTTTTATTTCGAACTCTATTCCGATAAAGTTAAAGTTCTTATTACAAAGTAAGTAGTAAGTAAGTAAATTTTATTTCTTTAAACATGATGTACATGATACATCAAAAACTGACATCAAGCCCAGGGATCTCGCGCACTAGACGGCCACGACTCCGGCCAGTCGTGGTCCGTGGTCCGTGGCTAGTTAGCCGTTGCGACCAAGTGAGCGATTCGTATCGATTTCTATAGTTTACCCGGTCGCTGCGACCACTGGTCGTGGTCGTGGCCGGTGCGCAAGATCCCTAAGTTGTCAATTTTGTATTAAGAACTTTACCTTGCTCTGAATAAAGTTTATAATACAATTACGAGCCCAAAGGTTTGGAGAACTCGTTTTGTAATAAGACAGACCTGGTCTACTCTGCAGAAAAATCGTTTTATTTTATAGGACATCGCACTACCATCCCATCACGGTTTACCTTAAAATATACCAATAGAATCTTGGTAAAGAGTCTCTTGCCGCAGTATCTTATTCACATTCAAGTGCAGTCTGTATTTCACTGTATATTTATAATCCTACTAAAACCCAACTAACTCTAAACGCTGCAAATAGCAATCATTTCTGCAAACCTCATGAGAGAAAACACACGTACTTTTTTAATCACACTGTTTTCTGCTATCCAAGTTAGAATTGATATAGAAAAGAGAAGCACAGAAGTTTCACTATTAAGCAAGAGGCGAGAAACTGATGCACACTAAGACGACAGGATGAAATCGTAATCTCTTAAGTCATAAGTCATAAGTCATAAGTCATTTAATCATTTGTTAACACAGGTACAATAAAAAGTTGTTATAAAATAAAATTGCAGGCGCGCTGTGATATACCCGAAGGTGTACAAATATTTATAAAAGTCATTAATATTGAAATTGATAATAGAATAATTCAAAATAGAAACAATATAAAAAAAAAAAAAAAAAAAAAAAAAAAAAAAAAAATGTAAAAAATGTCAAAAGAAAAATATAAAATAATGTCCAAATAAAATAAAATATAAAAAGCGACAAAATAATAAAATAATAATTAAAATAATACAAAATGTCACGTGAAATGTCAAATGGAATTGAACTATAACATACTAACTAAAAAAACAGTAATTACAATTTGTCTGTGAAAAATTCCGAAATGTCGTAATATGCTTTATTCAACAGCAAAGATTTAAGCCTTTTCTTAAATAAGCATACGTTTAATTCTTTAATTGAATTTGGTATCTGGTTGTAAATGATTGGCGCCATACAAAAAACACTTTTGCGCATTAATGCTTACCTCTTACTGCACTGGTAGGTACATGACTTGTACGGTTGTACCTATTTAAACTGAAAGTACTCCAAAGAAAAATGTCAAATCGTTCTCAGCCCGATGAGCCCAATAAAGGTGAGTGCTGCTTATTTAACTATTGTTCAACAGAATGTGGCATTAAATTGTCACTTATTTTTTATTTATTTATTTATATTTCATACAACATGATCCATTTAGTAAAAAATAGTGCTTATAGCTATGTTAGTTCACACATAAACGCATACAATGTTTGAAGAATGGACACTCATACCTGTCCGCTATCACACTCAGGATGCTGTTGCTACTCACACGCACTCTGTGCGGCAGTGACGCCGCTTTCTTGCGCAAGATTGCCGTGAAACCATCTGTGCGTGCCTCCATGAACATGGTGGACGCGCTGCAAAACGGAGGGAGCCTCAGCAGCATCCTGAATGGGTTATTGTATTGGACCCGCAGAGCTTAGACAGATCTTTGCGTATAAGCTGTCCACAGGCTGCTGGAGTAAAACGTCTGACAAAAGGATTTAAATAACAATATTTTTAGGTGTATTATGGTGGTTTAAAATTGCCTCTACGAGAGGCGGCACAAGAGGATAACACGATTCAAGTGCCACTTTATTCTTTAAATAATTTGGCGCAATCAATCTACTGCACATCATTTTCTCAACAACAACATGACAACATGACTCATTTGTTTTCTGCAAGTTGTACTTCTGCTCTTCCTTATTGAACCCGTCTTCAAGTTCAGCAACTGTTTTTATGCAGCGTGCAACACTGGCTGATTTATTGCCCGTAAAACGAGATGAAAGCGCCGTCTCTTTTACTCGGTAGGATGCACAGGTTTTTGTTAAAAACTCTGGTAATGTAAGTGATAGAATGAGAACAGAATTATTTAATTGATTAATGAACGAGCGAAATTATAGATGCGTAAAAACATACATTTAGGGCCTCTAAAATAAAAGATTACTACTCAAAATGGAAACCTGAAAATGGAGACTTCTTTTGTAATGAGCTGTATTGTATTCAGGGCTAGCAAGGAGTTATTCCGATTTACCTAGTTTCTACGTGACATACAAAAAAAAGTGAACTAACAGAAATTTTGCATTCTGATCTTAAGTTACGAAATATTCTAGCTATTATAAAACGAATTTACTTACAAATAGTTCTCGGAATACATTTAATTTTGTTACTGTTTGATAATTTTGAAGATTGTTGCATAAATGAATAAGTTTCGACTTGCCTTGCCTACTCTCCTGTGTGTTAATCTGTCTGGATAGCTCATAAAGACGCTCTGTCTTGAATTTTGAATCCGCTATCTTTCAAAGCTAAGTTTTGACCAGCAACTTAGTAACGAAATAATCGCTTTGTATAAAATAGTGGTTTCACTAAAGAATCATTAAAACTGCACAGCTATGTTATTATTGAAAGTCCAATTTTGTGATATCTTCAAATCCTAACTATAATATTACAAATACGAAAGTGAGTTTGTTAGTTTGTTACACTTTCACGCTAAAACGGCTCATCAGATTTGAATGAAATTTGGCACATGAGTAGACCATGACCTGGATTAGGACATAGCATACTTTTTATCCCGGTATTCCCACGGGATCGAAACTTATGCGGGTGAAACCATGGGGCGCAACTAGTAATTCAATATTTTGTAGAATTTGTTTATAAGAATTATACAGAGAACTCGTGTGACAGAAATATCCATGAAGGCAATCCTATGATCTACAATTTGACTATTCAATGTAACCGACTATAACCAAATTAAAAATAGGAAATCTTTATTAACTTTTAACATAAAACAAACAAATTACTCTCATACATCACCTTAAATGCCGTGTTTAAAATTTTCGTCCAAAAACTGCAACAATCCTGGCAACACTAGCCATACGGGGAAGTTTGCACATCTCATTTAGTTAATTTATTCGTCGTGGCAACATCGCTACCTGAGGGAATTTGTTGCAGCTATGGGCTCTGAAGTGGTATCTCTTTTTGTTCCCGCAAGCGCCTACCGAAGTTCGCATACAGTTATGTTGAGGCTATGTAGATTATGGCTAATCGTTTTTATTTTTTAACGTGAGTCGACCGGCTACCTACATCTGTAAAATTGTCACAATAAAAGTGCACGATCACATCAAGCAACGCATTTTTCATTCTTCCCCTAATTATACCTGGATCAATCCCGCACATGGTCCTTCGAGCCCGATCCTGGAGATTAGAAGAATATTTACTCCGATCAGCGAATTGTTACAAAGGGATTGAAGAGAATTGGTGGACATCAAAATCATAGCCGACGACGCCCGGTGTGGCACGTGAATTCTGCTTCGTCATTCAGAAGATTGTTGGAATTTGCGTGGTCTGGATACTTAATAGCTGAGAAAAGTCGTATTTATTATTATATTTGTGTACCCAACACTCTATTTAACAGGTATAATTAGTGTAAGTAAGCCGTTAATAGCCAGGTTAGTACGTAATACCTATTGTCATTTTTCTTTGTTCTGTGAGTGGTTACAAATTGTAATACAATTATTAACTGATCAGTAATTATTGTTCATTTTTGTTAGTTATACATTGTTAAAGAGTAGTTCTTTGTAGTAACTGCATTATTTTGCTTTACGGTGTAATAATTTTACAGTTATTGAGACAGTTAGGTAATCACATTAGTTAGCACAGATAGACATTAAAAATCATTGCAATAGCAGTGTTATTATTAAAGTTTAGTACAATATAACCGTTAATACGCACAGTTTGGTATAATTTCTGAATTATTATTTATGTAAATTCACTATAAAGTTAGTGTATTTTAATCTTGTACGTATTTCAGGCTGCATCATATGTAATTGTAATTTAAACGTTGCTTTATCTTTATTTATATACATTCCAGGTTGATCATACCAGATTACGCAATGCCAGAGGATAAGGAATTAAATAAGGACAATAAAGATCTCGTTAGGAAACGAGCGAGTTGCAAAGGAAAGGTGACAATATTCTCAAACCATTTAAATTCGTTGACCACCTCTTCTTTGAGCCCTACTGAGGTAAGCGAGTTGCAATTACGTTTTACTAGACTTGAGGCATTGTATGCCCAATATGATGAGGTGCAATTATTGCTGGAGTGTAGTACTGATGACTTGGATGGTCAGATGTCGGAACGCGCAGAGTTTGAATCTCTTTATTACAAAACCATCTTTTATAAATAAAATGTGTTCTGTATCAATAAAATCTTTAAATAATAATTTTAGTATGGATATTAATTGTTTTATTCTCCCATCCATCACAGATGAGATTCCAAGTAAACATGTTAACTTGTTAAAAATTAAGATCCCATCTGATGTTTGTCTCGCAGATCCCAACTATTACTCACCGGCGGCTGTCGATATGTTGCTGGGTGCTGACATCTTTTGGGATTTATTGGAATCTCAACGAATTAAGTTAGGTGATGGGCAACCAATTCTTTGTGAGACTAAATTGGGTTGGTTGGTTTCCGGCCCAATTAACAGTTGTATTTCTTCTAAAGTTTTAAAATGTAATTTTATAAATGTGCGTTCAGACTGTGATGATGAATTAAATTTTAATGTTGATCAACAACTCACAAAGTTTTGGCAACTTGAAGAAGTGTGTATTTCGTCTCCGTACTCATCAGAGGAGAAGCTATGTGAGGAGCATTTTATGAAAAACACTACTCGTTTGGAAAATGGTCAATTTTGTGTTAGGATCCCTTTAAAATGTTCTCCGGACAATTTAGGCGAATCTTTGTCAAGAGCCAAACATTGTTTTGCTTCTCTGGAACGTAGATTTAAATCTAAAACTCAATTTTGTAATATGTACAAAGAGTTCATGATGGAATATGAAACTTTAGGTCATATGTCTAGATGTAAAACTATTGATGATCAAGCGTTTTACATTCCGCATCACGGAGTTCTGCGCGAAAGCAGCGCCACCACTAGGTTAAGGGTGGTTTTTAATGCAAGTAGTTTAACTAGTACTGGTATTTCTATTAATAATATCCAGATGATTGGACCCGTGGTACAGGACGATCTTTTATCGATCCTGTTGCGTTTTAGACAACATAAGTACATCCTAGCTGCTGATGTTGAAAAAATGTACCGGCAGATAGTTGTTCATCCAAATGATAGGTATCTTCAACAAATTATTTGGCGTGATAATCCGTCAACTCCATTACAGGCTTATCAACTTAATACCGTGACCTATGGCACGGCCAGCGCTCCTTACCTAGCAACCCGGTGTCTTCGGCAGTTAGGGCTAGAGTGTGTTGATAAGGAGATTGGTGACGTCATCCTCCACGACTTTTACGTGGATGACTTGCTCACCGGAGGAGACGACATCAATGAGGTCAAAGAGTTGCGTCATAAAGTTACTTCAACTCTCGCTTCAGCGCAGATGAATCTAAGAAAGTGGAAGTCGAATGACATACAATTGGTAATTGGTTCTGACTTTCCCCAGTCTTCACTGGATTTAAATGTTGGTGGATTTGAGTCAACCAAAACCTTAGGCATAGGTTGGCAGCCACTTTCAGATTATCTTTGTTTTACAATTAGTCAGTTAGTTAATTTTAATAACACAAAACGTGACATGCTTTCGATTGTTTCACAAGTTTTTGATCCGCTTGGATTATTGGCTCCGTGTGTAATTGTTATGAAAATGTTACTTCAGAAGTTATGGTTGAAAAAACTGTCTTGGGATGAACAGCTATCACCGGACATTAGTACGCTTTGGAATGAAGTGATTATTAATTTACCTAAATTAAATGAAATTCATATTCCACGTCGAGTTTTAATTGATTGTTATGAGTTTTTAGAATTTCACATTTTTTCTGATGCGTCTGAACGCGCCTACGGCGCTTGTCTGTATGTGCGAAGCGTTGATAGGCAGGGACAGGTTTTAGTGCGTTTATTGTTAGCCAAAGGCAGAGTTGCGCCACTCAAGCCGACGACCATACCCAGACTTGAGCTATGCGGTGCTCTTGTAGGTGTTCGCATCTTTGAAAAGGTTGTGGCAGCATTACGAGTTAGCGCGCGACGCTCTTTCTTTTGGACTGACTCCACTATTGTTCTAGGGTGGCTAAAAATGTTACCGAATAAATTACAGCCGTTTGTACGTAACAGAGTTGCCGAGATATTAGATAAGACTGGTGGCTGTGAGTGGAGACATGTTCCAACTGACCAAAACCCTGCTGACTATTTGTCTCGTGGTTTAGACATAACTTTATTACCTAGTTTAGATGATTGGTGGTCCGGTCCTAGTTTCTTAATGAATGAAATGTCTTATTGGCCTTCTAAATTAATGAATTTTAATAACGAAACTTTGCCTGAAATGAAATTAGACCACACCTTGCATGTTTTATTCAATAACAATGAATTTGATGAATTGATTAATTTTACACGGTTTTCAAACCTTTTAAGACTTCAGCGAACAGTCGCCTATGTTTTACGTTTTATTGACGCATGTAGAAAACAACCCATTTGCGATCCTCTTTCTGTGCATGAACTAGAAAGGGCTTTAAACTTTATTATATGTTTATCTCAAAGTCAATCTTTTAAAGACTATAAATTACTACTGAATAATAAAACGTTACCCAAGAAAAGTGAATTACTTAAATAAGTTTAACGTTTTTTTGGACGAGAATAATATAATGCGGATTCGAGGTAGATTACAACATTCAGATTTTCCTTATAATAAAAAGCATCCGATTCTTATTAAATCTAGTCATCATTTCTCTAAGTTACTTTTTAATTATGAGCATAAAAGATTGTTTCACGCTGGACCCCAGTTATTGTTGGCGTCTATACGAGATACGTACTGGCCCATTCGAGGTCGCAATTTAGCTAGGATGTGCTGTAAACAATGTGTTCGTTGTTGCCGATTTAGAGGAGAAACTGTAAGTCCTATTATGGGAGATTTACCACAGCAGCGACTTCTAGCAGGTTTTCCTTTTGAAAATATAGGCTTGGATTATGCAGGTCCTATTCAGTCAGCTGTTCGTCAAGGTCGTGGCTGTAAATTAGTAAAAGTTTATATAGCTATATTCGTTTGTTTTTCTACGAAATCAATTCATCTTGAACTAGTCGGTGATTTAACTAGCAATACTTTCATTATGGCGTTAAAGAGGTTCATATCACGTAGAGGTAAGCCGAGAAATATCTACTCGGATAATGGCACCTCATTTGTTGGTGCATCTAATGACCTTTCTAGGTTTCTTAAGGCGAGTTGCGATTCGCTGTCCGAGGAGATGGCTAAGGAAGGAATTAACTTTCACTTTATTCCTGCATATTCCCCTCATTTCGCTGGCCTTGCGGAGGCTGGTGTTAAATCAACCAAGCATCACTTAGTCAGAGTGCTGGGCCTTTGTAACCTTACCTACGAAGAGCTATACACCATGATGGTTCAGGTTGAAGCAATTTTGAACTCCAGACCACTGACGCCGTTATCATCGAACCCCGAGGATCTGACGCCGCTTACACCCGGACACTTTTTGATTGGACGTCCTATGACATCGCTGCCGTCACCTGATTATAGAGACAAGTCCATCAATTCTCTGACTCGTTTTGAGCGTATTGAGCTTCTCCGACAGCATTTTTAGAGCAGATGGAGCAAAGAATACATATCGGAGCTCCAAATTCGCATGAAATGGCGAGCATGTAAAGGCTCCTTAAAGCTTAATTCTTTGGTTCTGTTAAAAGAAGACAACCTCCCCCCACTCAAGTGGAAAATGGGTCGGATCGTTGCTACGTATCCAGGGACAGACGGAGTAGTCAGAGTTGCAGACGTCAAGACTTCTAATAGTCTGTTACGCAGATCATTCAGCAAGATTTGTCCGTTGCCTGTATATCCAGAGTCTGAAGATTCTTAGTGGTTGAAAGGCAAGCTTTCAACGCCCGGGGGTATGTTCCCGCAAGCGCCTACTGAAGTTCGCATACAGTTATGTTGAGGCTATGTAGATTATGGCTAATCGTTTTTATTTTTTAACGTGAGTCGACCGGCTACCTACATCTGTAAAATTGTCACAATAAAAGTGCACGATCACATCAAGCAACGCATTTTTCATTCTTCCCCTAATTATACCTGGATCAATCCCGCACACTTTTCTACTTTCTTGTTTAACAAGTAGTTTTATTGAATGAGATAATTTGAGTAAATATAATATTGCCGTGTGTTGGAAACGCTTTGAGGATGAAAATATGCAATTTTAGAATAATAATATGCAATGTCGAGGGTATAAATAGGCAATTTTAAGGATTAAGAGGGAACAGGGCCTGAATGGAATTTGCAAAATAGGTATTTGAAGAAACTCAAAACTCAGACCTATGATATCACAAAAAAAAATAACAAGGTCAACGTTTCGTATTCCCCTAAAAAACTGAGCCGTTTCAATTATTTTTTACATTAAAATTTTAGAAAAAAGTATATCTAGGTTCCTATCATTTTCTTTTATGTTATATTTCTTTACCAATGAGTTTCTGAAAAAAAGGAAATAACAGGGACGTGTCTACAGCACTTCATTTTATGAAAAAAAAAATTGCTCTAGAGACATTATTCAGGAAGAAAAAAGGGGAATACATTTGTATGGAGAATCACAGGCCCTGTTCCCTCTTAAACTGCATTTACAAATCCAAGAACAAAGAATACTATAGCCCAGAACTGAGTGGAATAACGCAGTCAACAAAGTCAGGTTTTTTAACATTAATTATTCAATAATTATTTATTTCCGTGAGATATTTTACGAAAAACAAGTTCTAAAGCTATAACCAAGTGGTTACAATAAGATGCATGACAGTAAGCTGGTGGAATCGTAACCTAATAGTCTACAGCCAAAGTAAAGGTTTGCGAAAAAGAAATCAGTGAAAATGTATCAAATATTTAAATTTTATGCGCCCATAATATACAAAATATCTAAATTAACTCTTTTATAACAATTAGATATCAAAAACATCATCAAGATCATAAATTATTATAGCCTTCTTTTTATTAAAACTTACGACAAAAATACAATACCACTTGATCCCTTAAAATGAAAATATCCATATTATTAGAATAGTTTGTTGTCTCAATTCACCCCCTACGTAGGACCGGACATTAAACAGATTTCGCGCTCATAAAATCCGTAATTTGAATTCCTTAAGACCTTGCAGGGGTTCGCTCGGATCCTCTAATAAGAAGGGCTTGGGAGTAGGTATGTGCTTATGTTTGTTGGTAATATATTTTGGATTGAATTAATTTGATTATAAATATAGCGTTTTCAGAAGATTATTCAAATCAATGGTCCTTTAAAGAGTCCACTGCCGGTGATAATAATTATGTATAATGTAGACTTACGAAAATTAAAAAAGTCGAAACGATTTATGGGGTTTACTTCCAAATAGCAATACTGTTGATCACACAGAGGTCATGAACCTAATAATGAGTTTGCTACAATTTTTTTTTTAATGTTCTTTTATGAATATAATAAGAATTCATGCTGTAACAGTCATCAAATTGAAACTGTTAGCCCTTAGGTCATTCTCTCTCAATCATCTTATAATTCCTTTAAAATAAAAATAAGATCTAAAAAGAATATTCCAAGCATAGCCGGAAGGCAAACTACCTATAAAGTCTGCGAGGGCCGATAGTAAGAATACGTAGGGAGGGGGAAATTTATTTATGACGTCATCAAAGGCGACGCAGCGTAAGTAATATAAGTCTGAAAGTTTTCTTTTACCGTCGCATAATTATTGGCGAAACTCGAAACTTTGGTAAGCAACCGAACTTCTGAAATAGGGTTTATAACTTTGATATTTAGTGGTCTAATATTCTATGAATATTCTAAGTTAGTTGAGAATTTAGTGGGCGAGGCTTTCATAATTATGTGGGAATTAAATAGGTTATTTTAACAGTTTGATTATCTATCTTACGAAATTCCATTAAGTGGGCCAGTTATTTTAAGACCGGCCTTAAAAGTAATAAAAAGATCTTCCTAGGATTTATCTAACAACTTAGTGCCGTTCGAATTACAAAGATATCGCTAACCCATTAGTATCCTTTCGTGTCGTAGTTAAAATATTACTCAAATAATTGTTTAATTTCCAAGATAATCATCATCTATCTAACCTTTTTAACTATGTTGGAGTCGGCTCCCAGTCTAATCGGATGCAGCTGAATATCAGTATTTTACATGGAGCGACTGTCAATTTGACCTCCACAACCCAGTAACTGAGTAATACGATACCGCTTGGTAAGACTTAATTAATTACCAAGATAATCTCTTCTCTAATGTCTAAATATTATAAATAAAGTCGCTTTTCACGTTTGTCTGTATTTCCACGTTGTTCTTCTAAAATACGCAATAGATTTTGATGAGGTTTTCAACATAATTTAGAGAATATATTCTGGAAGGCTTATATATATAATTACTTAATATTAAACGTAAACGTAGTACTGAAACTTAACGTTTTGTCAAGTTGTGAAAAAGGTACTTTTTGCGGGCGCTTAAATGGCATGCTACGGCTGACTAAACCGTTACAGATACTTAGATCAAATTTATGTTCTACTGGATTGTACATTTAACTAATTCAACAAATAAGTCCGCAATAGCATAATGTCTATCTTCTAATGATGATCCAGAGGAACCATTTTTATCTTTAAATAAATATTGTTATTTCCAAAGCTATTTTGACCAGTATATTATTAATCCTCATCCGATAAAATATGTTTTTAAAATTGACCAATTGATTAAGATTAAAATATGCCTGGACATTACATCATTTAAATGAATACTATAAAAGATATCACAGATTTAAAATTACGCACAGCAAAATAATTATGGCTGACGGCATGGCGCCATGACTGACAGGGATCAATGACCTTTCCTCGGGTATTAAGGAACTGTGATTATCGAAATTAATTTATGAATTGAATTAATAAAATTTGTTGACAGTGGTGATTGAAGTTGAAAAACATTAATAATTAAGTAATTGGACGCCTAAACTCCACAAATGGAGAAGGATTCACCATTTTATCTTATATCCAGTTCAACGAAATAGTGGGACCATCCATAGACAATAGACCACTTTTGTTTATTTAATTGTAAGGCCCGTTCACACGGTGATGATCAGAACGATACATTTTTGTTACTGTATAACATTTTGTTTTTAACCATATGAACATTGGGATGTTGATGTGTGCATCAGTACATTGCACCCGTGCGAAGCAGAGGCGGGTCTCGAGTATTTACATAATTTAAAAGCTAACAATCTTAAATAATAATAATATGTACAAGTATATAACAAGGGAGGGGAAAGAATCATACATTCGCAAATTCGGCTTCTTCCGAATCCCTGTCAACAGGAAATAATTAATTAGGTTTTTCTGGTAGATTTTTCTGATTTTCATGATTATCACAAGACGATGGCATGACGCGATATTTTTGTTTGAACGCTAAAACATTAAAAAGTAAACTACATGAAATACCATAATTACAATTGTTATTTATTCACACACTGTAACAATGAGTAACATTGATTACTTAGTTATTTTGACTAACGTCCAGAATATCCTATTGAATTATATGGAGAGTAGATAGCCAGAAGTGGTTAGTGTGAGGTTAGTGTTAGGGTCAACTGTTCCAAGGTTTACAAAATAGGTAAATTTAAAAGCTCTATTTAAACCCCAAGATTAAAACCCCCAGTAATAAATGAGCGACACACCAATGTATCGGTTGTAATGAAAGTCCCGATGCAGTGACACCCCTGCCGACCCTGCCGCGATGTGGCGAGCAATATCAGCCGCTCAGACTTTTTAATTTGTTTCCGTTATTTATGTGCGTACAGTCGAAGGAACGTCTTGGATTAAAATAGATGCAGTTGCTTTGTTGTGGGGGTTTTATTGTGTTGGTGTTCTCTCGTGGCTTGATTTTATCGAGTTTTGCAGACGTGTGTTCAGAAGTAAATAAAAAAATTAGGTTGTTATATTGTTTGATTGTGTTAAACATCAGCTACAGTATTCCATTGAAACTTATTGTCTAACTGAATGCAGTATCCGTCTGTCAGTTATCGGTGTTCATTTCAAAACTTTGTTGGCATCGCGGATGCAGCAGTGAGCTTAACTTTTAGGTTTCACCGGTGATCCGTCTTAACCTCTAGACTATCAAATAGAAATATTGTTGTGTAGCTGCAGTGATTTTCGAATAAGTATAGGAGGGAGAATTTTCCTACAGGTTTAGGTTGGTATTCTGGTTACTCAGTTATACGTATGACGTTCAAGTGCGAAGTGTTAGCAATTAGAGAAGAAATAGCACTGATCTCTATTAAATTCCATTGTCATTTAAAAAGTACTTATCTTATAAAATAAAAGTGATGTGTTAGCAAGCCAATAATTTCCTACCTAGGAAGTCTCCAAAGCGTACATCGTAACCCATTTAACCCTACATGACACCGTGTTAACACCAACGTACAAGTATTCTACATGTAGTGTCTGCTGCTTTCGTTTACCGTTTACACTTAAAACAAGTTGGTAGACTAGTTGTAGTTGTACACAAAATTTGTAGAAACCTTGCCAAAATAACTTTTAATTTCGGAAAAAAAAAGTAACCGACTTCCAAAAAAAAACAATTTTTCACTACAATGTGAAAAATAACTTTAATTTAAAAAACTTTAAAAAATTCTAAACCAAAGACACCGACTCTTTGGTTTAGAATTTTTTTTTGCCTTCAACTTCCGATAATTTAAAGTTATTTTTCACATTGTAGTGAACAATAGTTTTTTTTTTGGAAGTCGGTTATTTTTTTTTTGTAAATAAAAAAAATACTATTTTTCTCTTTTTAGTTGTAATACCTACCCCAAACAATTTCGATTATTACCTATCACCTGCTCTGTAAATAACAGTGACAGGAACTTATTATAATATCATCCACATAGACTGAATGGCAAAAATACTTATTATTGAAGATAACTCAAAAACAACCAAAGCAAAGTTAATACAATTTACATGGGACCACCACGCAAGCTTCTTCTTTTTAGAATTTTCAAAATCGGTCCACAATTTACGAAAATAGCGATGAACAAACATAAAAACATCAAGTCAAACATTGAACCTCCTTCTTTTTGGAGGTCAGTTAAAAATTGTTAACAATACATTTCAGAACAAAGTCAATACATGTTCATATCATGTTTTGTATACAACGTGTTTTTGACAAATGTTTAACAATATTTGTAGAAAACAAGCAGGTATCACAGCTTGTTGAGGGTGTGTTAACGAGAAGTTATAAAACATTAAATCCTATACGATGACAAATGCCATAACTGCACTGATATCGTCGACAACCACCACAATGGTTGGTAAACATATAAAACAAAGCTGTTTTTAACAGATCTAATCTATCAGCCGCCTAACAAATGACAATTAGCACGAATGTTTTCACCCTTCCTGAATGTTTGCCTGGAAACTGGCATATTTCATGAAAAAAATTACTTTAACGGTAAGGGCTAGAGGGTATAAGGAGTAAGCTTGTGGCGATTTCTATGATATTAGACTTACAATATTTTTATGTGTAGACAGAGGTACAGCAGAATTGCAAAGAGAGGTTTGCTAGATATGTTAAAGACCCCAATAACAGAGGGCGAGCTTATTGCCGTTAATGAGACCAGTTTTTACTGAGTAATCCCTAATGGATGAAACTCAATAACACTTGGCCCAAACGGGGGATCAAACCCAGAACCACACGTTCAGTAGTTGCACTTGTGCCCACTAAGACCACCGAGGTAATCTAGGTAGTTAATAGCGGAAGATAGTGGTGAAGCTCAGGATAGGTCAGCATGGATTGCGATAGTCTGAATAGACTGATTTTTAGAAACAAAAGACTCAATGATTTATTTTATTTATGTACACATATATCTACTATTCTATAATGTACATACCTACACTATAATCTGCGTTCGTAATTTAGTTTCCGAACATGTAATTACAAGTTTTTTTGGAAAAATTAATCTAAAATTACACATAATGTTCAGTTTGCGCTACAACATCAATTTATTTATGAGTACTAGTTGATCTAAAATCAACTTAAATTACACTGGCATAAAGTTGATGTCTGTTAGGTGGATATGACATCAATTGGAAACAAGGGTATGTATAGACCTTAGTCAATACCTACCTTATTAGGTACCATACATCGAGGACAGCATTAGGCTCCTATAATTATCAATTATGGCTTAGCTTAATATTCCAGTCAATGGATATTGAAACTGCCAGCTTAAGGACTTGAATGGACTTAATCAATCTAAGCAGTGATCAATTTAACACATGGCAATACTAATATCTTCCTGATGGACCGTCTGTTAGACAATCAGGCTTTTAGCTACAGGCATATTGGCTACAGGTTTTAAAATGAGTTCTTAAATGTACTACCAAATTTTTCGAACGTAGTTCTTTAACGCGGCTTGCGGTAGGAGTTGACCGGTAGAAATCATCACGCAGCGAAAAAGCGTTATGTCCCTCAAGTTTCAAGTGTCAAAACTGTTTCTTTTTGGAACGAAGTCCTTTTCTTTTAAATCACACGTGAGAACGAACTTCATTCCGGACGGGGGTCCCCCGAACGCACACGTTTTTTTTTGTTACATAGCTGCCGAGCGTCCTCGTTTTGATTCCTAGTTCGGGCAAAGAAAAGAGAAGAGATTTTTCTTCAAGATTTTTTCAATGTAGTAGCCCATACTCGTCCCTGGTTCGATTCCCACGTCTCGCTAAGGATTAATGAGTTTTTCTTAAGGGATTTCTCAGCAGTAGCTCGACATCTGGATTTGGGCCCGGATGATGACAATAGGCCCACAATTATGTAGGACAGACATATTTGGAGAAATGAAGTGCTTACATAGTACCTTATTCTCTGGCCTACCCCTTTAGGGAAAACAGACGTGATGTTAAATATTCCGTTAATATTTCCCCAAAGCCTTCATCTCATAACTTGCAACAAAACTCTTTATCTACCCTCGATCTCAGCCGTCTGCTTAACACGAAGTCTTAATGTTACTTAAATACGGAACTTAAATTAAGCAAGAATTTAGGGTTGCATAACAGTCGCGCCGGTCAGAGGCCAATGATTAATATCTTAGTTGAGGGGACAAGCAAGCACTGTTCTGGGGTAATTAGTTATTTTTTGACGTTAATTGTTTAAGGTGAGTGGAACGGTTTGTAGTTCTTTTGTTTTGGCTGGAACGTGGGAATGTCTCGCCGTAAACCTCTTTTCCAGACGAAAAACTGCTCGAATAACTTTAAAAAAAATAGGTTAGAATTTAATAATTAATTTTAATAATTTAATCGTCATTTTGTATGTTGTGCTGTTTTTTGTGTGCACTAAATAAATGATTTATCTATCTATCTAATGGCAGAGCCTATATTATTATGTATATCAGAATCTACCCTGCAGTACAAAAACAATAGATTATATCTTCTGGGTGAAAAATAACTAGCCGGTCTACCAAATGGTAATTTGTCACCGCCATCTACCAGGACCTCAGCAATACCAGGAGCATCGCATGTACGGTGTCATCCCATTTATAGGTTGGTTTTGAAAAACGGATGATAATCAGAGGCTGTGTTGTTTAGACCTAGTTTGCTACGACAACAGCAATACTTGACGATAGCGAAACAAAATACCAATTGGCAAGAGAATCCGGTATTCTATACACGGAGTAAATACCAGTCTGATATAAAGAGTTCCATCAAAACCAAAGCGGATTATATCTGCTGACATTCCAGACGAACCTCAGCAAAAAAAAATACGGCAAGAAAATAAAATATTTCTAGACAATTCCAAGGACACGTTGAATAAGATACGTAATAGAATATTCGTGTTTGTTTTTACTCTACAAAAGATATATTTATTTGTTGGTTAAGAAATCTACGCACATCTACGTAATGGGTTAGCTTGTTTTGTCTAAAAGGCTTTTATTTAGATTGTGTCAGTTGCAACTTTTTTAGAAAAAAAAAAAGATTCTGACGAACTGACAACCTCCTCTTTTTTTAGAAGTCGGTTATGTATTTTTAATACATAATTGCATAATGCTCTGGAATCAGGTACTTAGTTATGTATTTCTCAGCATAAATAAGGAGAACCATTTTTATGAATAAGCTCAACAGCCAGTGCGAATGTGGTGCTCCTGATTAAACCATGTCCCATATGTTGAAGTGTCCATACATCTGCACTTCCGAGGACCTAACGGCGCTGATGCCGCGATTGTTGTGGCCACCTACTGGGCCCAACTTACGATGAGTTGGGCAATATATACATTTACCATTGCCTCGAAAAGAAGAAGGTCAAAAGCACTCACCTGCAGCTGGAGATAGTTTCGTCACCACACCCCACCGCGACTTCCACTGAAACAAACAAAATAAAATTATTAATTTTATTATGTAAAGTATGGGTTTAGGATAGGTTAAGTTTTGTAACAAAAAACGCTTTTGTAGCATCAATACCTTAAAATTACGCACGATTCAAAAGCTATTTTCTCTTAAAGTATTTATATAATATATATTATATAGCACCTAGTATCGAAACAACATTACTATTATGCAATAAGTGTTTTCTTAAAGTTGCAATTTTTATTTCACTAGAAAAACGCTTTTTATTTTGCGAAAGGCCTCGTACGCACGAGCGATTTTGTATCGGATTTTCAACGCACTGCTTAACGCCGAGAGTGGTAAATCTAACAGTGCGCGCTTTAGACGCGCTAGGATGCGCTCTGTTGGGTTCTCAATGCTCAGCTTAATACCGAGAGTTGAAAACCGCCCGTGTCGGCGAAGGCTTACTGTAAGGTATTTATGCTCGTGACTGTTCACCCACATTTCGCCAGTAGGAAAGCCACTCAGCCAGTCAATCTGTTCTAAATACTCCTAAAATACTAGTGCCAATTAAAATAAAACCGCTGAAACTTTAATGAAATAAGCGTTGAAACGAGCCGCACTCAAAATATCGCACAAGTAGTTAACTGCAACGGCATTCAGTAATCAAACTAAATATTTCTAGATCAATCAAAATGCAGTCATCGTATGTGCTCTCTGATTTCGAAAAATACGAACATTTTCACGTTCAAGCCTTGTAAATATTCAGGGTACATTTAGCTCTGGACAGTATATTGTGGTCTAAGTTGAAAGCGAATAGAGTCATGTCAAATCCATCTTGTCTCTAAATAAATTGTACATTCTTAAGAGAATTGTTGGGTCGTTTGTCTTACGATTAAAATATCCACTTATGACAATGTTGGTGATCCCTAGAGTACATTAAGTCACTTGTTTTGTCACAACTTCTCGAAATTGTCTCTTATCAGAGGATGGACGCTGCAAAAACCTCCCCAACAGAAAAATACTCATCAGCGAGCAAGTCAACAAACCTCATTAGGAATATTCATTTTCCCAGTACTGGCTGCGAGAACCTCAGCAATAGACGAGTATCTACTCATCAGCGAGTAAAATTTCACAGCCGACATTCAACTGTTACCCTGCGACAGTTCACGACAGTTCTCGCGCTTGTCTCTTTCCCCACAGGCTGCGAGAACCGATGCAATAGACAAATAGCCGTCAGCGAGCAAGCCGGCAATAAAATCCACTATTTTACCGCGCCCCAACACGCTCGCGCCTCTTTATCGCTTTTTACTGGATAAACTTTAGCTCTAGCACTATTTCAAGACTAATGTTCGAGGATTCGTGGATCAAAGAAATATTATGGTCTGGGGAAAATTACACGGGTATTCGGCTAAACTCTTTAAAATATTTTCAAGCTCATTTTTAACAAAAATAAAAAACTTTCAAAGCACGAGTCGGGGTGGTGCACGGAGAGTTCTGTACCATCAAAACTACTATACTTAGTCAACCTTTTTAACAAAGTTACAATATATAGATATTCAGATGGCGTCGGATTTGCAATAGGCCCCTTTTTTTTTTTTTTTTTTTTTTTTGGGTGGGAAATTATCAAATAACTTCTCCCGCTCTGGGTGGAGCGGGAGGGCGTGTCAGACTCTTACTGACTAAAACCCACCCGTGTTCCTTCCGTTGCCTTTACGTTGCCAGGGGCCACGGTATCCCTTTCGGACTTTCCCGCAACCCCGGCAGGCATCGGTCCTAACGGACCCCTTCCGTTGTGCTGACATCTCTTTGAGGCGCGCGTGGAACACAACGCGCCGTCGACCCGGGCCTGCTCCTTATCAGACGGCGAGCTACCCATTGCTCACCGTCCGCAAGCCCGCGCCTACGGTGGCCGGGAATCGGCCTGCGATTCCCGACGCCCAGGGCGTCTCCTGCGGCGGCTAGGGGCGTGAGGGCGCGAAATTTGCCTCTCCCTTACGCGTTCTGCCTCCTCCTTCGCGAGCATTACTGCTTCGCAGAAGGAGGTGACGGCCTCCCATGCCCTCTCGCTCCGTACCATGGCCTGGACTAGGGCCGGACGCGAGAGATCCCCGCCACCGATCGCCTCCACGAGGACACGGCGATGCTCTGCCCAAGCCGGACAGACCTCCACCGTATGCTCAACCGTGTCCTCCGGGCGATCCACGCAGTGATGACACCCGGGCGTTTCCTCCCGCCTGATGCGAAACAGGAACCTCCCGAAACAACCATGTCCGGTGAGGACCTGCGTCAGGCGGATGCAATAGGCCCCTTTGATACCATTTCGTTACGGAACCCTACAAAATTGAATGGATTTTTTCCATATTAATTGTGAAATACTGCATAGAGTGAATATAACAAAAACAAAACGGTTAATAGAGATTGATGAACACGATTGCACGTATGAACGATAGAAAAAAAAATTGCAAATCGTGGGAAAGCATCAGCTGTTACGTGCTTTGATTAAACTTTACAGTGTCTAGATCCAGTTACATACATTAATTTCAGTTATAAACGGAACGGCTACTAGGTAGCAGGTAGGAAATACGATCACTTAAACCCACTTAAGTAATCACTTAACTCTCGCACATAATAATTAAGAATTTTCTCCAAATTAGATTTGTTACAATTCCTTCCACTGTGTAACATAAAGTTAAGGAAATAATTCTACGTCTGAAATAATATATTATGTGAAATTATTGAGCAGGTTATAAAGGTGGTAGTAAAATGGTTTACGACTGAAAAATAAAATGGCGAAGTTCCGTATATTTTACGCCCCAGTTTAATGCTTACAGAAATACAGGATATAGTATTTTCAGTTTAATATGGTTTTACAGCGAAGCTTTATTAGCTATTGATTTAAAATGTGCCTGCCAGTCTTTATAAATGTTTCAATTTTGTACATTTTCTAAGATGTTACAATAGTATACACCACACCTTGAAATTATTTCATCAAAATATTCAAGGTTTTTCTTCCAAACAATTAGAAATTGAATTATTTTTAGAAAAAACTATGTACGAAATTATTTATTTAACTGAACATTGGTTGAAAGATTATGAGATGCTAATTAATTATAAAAATTATAGTGTGGGCAGTTGTTTTAACCGAAAATCTATGCTGCGAGGGGGTTCACTAATCTTAGTTAAAAATTCTATTAAATCTAAGCCTCGTAAAGATGTACTTGATCTGTCGGTTGAACATAACATTGAATTGTCTTGTGTTGAGCTAGATAAGCATGTTATAGTGTGCGTTTACAGACCCCCAAATTATCAAAACTACTCCATATTTGAGTCAGTAATGGAAGATGTTCTAGCAAAACTTGCAACGGGTAAAAAATCGCTAATTATCTGTGGTGACTTTAATATTAATATCTTAGAAAATTGTTCAAATAGCAGTCGATTATTAAGTCTCTTTAAATCATTCAATTTGTCAAATGTGTTTTCAGAACCAACCCGCATAACCACAAATACTGCTACATGTATTGATAACGTGTTTTGTTGCTGCAACTACTTAGATAAAGCCATTGTAAACTATCTCCCTTCTGATCACAGTGGTCAAACCGTTGCTTTCAAGTCCAACACACCATTACAAAGAATTCAGATACAATCTAGACCAATAACAACCAGCAATTTAAGCAGATTTAATAATAACTTAATTAGTAAGTTAAGTATACCGGGTCATATTATAAACAATGTAAATGAATTATATGAGGAATTCTTTTCGGTAGTGCGCACCGAGTTCAATAATACTTTAAAAAAGAAAACTAAAACCATTTGCCCAATTTTTTTGTTCAGTGACTGGGCAACTAAGGGTATTAGGAAAAGCAGGGAAAAATTGTTTGAGCTGTATGGCCTTAAGCCTTATATTAACTCTGAATCTTTTAATAAATACGTTGCTACTTACTCTAAAACTTTCAAAAATACTTGCAAGGTTGCTAAAGCCTTGTACATTAGCAACAAGATCAAATCAGCCGATAATAAAATAAAGACGGTTTGGAAAATTATCAATGACGAAACAAACAGGAATAAAAGACATAATAATGATTTCACACTAGAAACTTCACGTGGTCTCATAAGCACTAACAAAGAAGTTGCTCAAGAATTTGTAAATTTCTTTACCAGTATCCCAGTTAAAACTACTGAATCCTTAAATTCCTCGCCCTCGCGTTCTATTGATTTATTAAGAGCAAATGTTTCATCCTGCCCGACTGAATTTAAATTCAAGCATATAAACCCCTTAATAGTACTAAAAGCTTTCAAACAAATCAAGATAAAATTAACCGAAGATCTATGGGGAATGTCAATGAAAGTTTGTACCTCCATTATTGAGACTATAGCGCCGTACTTAGCCTTAATATTTAATTTCTGTGTGGATCAAGGAATCTTCCCTGATCTAATGAAATATAGTAAGGGAAAACCACTATTCAAATCCGGGGACAGTAAAGACACAAATAATTATAGACCCGTATCCGTGTTGCCGGTTTTAAGCAAGGTGTTTGAAAAGGTAATGCTTAACCAAATGCTCAATCATTTTAACACCAATAAAATCTTACATGATCAACAGTATGGTTTCACCAAGGGACGTTGTACGACTGACGCCGGTGTCACGTTATTAAAACACATATTTACGGCGTGGGAAGAGGCCCAAGACGCCATAGGAATTTTTTGTGACCTCTCCAAGGCATTTGACTGCGTCGACCACGAAACCTTAATCTTGAAACTTGAGCATTACGGACTTGGGAAACTTGCGCTCAGTTTAGTAAAATCGTATTTAAATGATAGACAACAGCAAGTTCAAATAAATGGTGTCAATTCACTCGGTTTAAAAGTAGAAATGGGTGTACCACAAGGATCAATATTGGGTCCTTTCCTCTTTTTAGTATATATTAATGATCTCCCCCATTTGTTAAAAACTCAACCACAAATGGTGTTATTTGCTGATGATACTTCCTTAATTTTTAAAATTAATAGACGTGCATCAAATCTTGACGACGTAAATAACGCCCTACAGCAGGTCCACAATTGGTTCACTGCTAATAATTTAGTATTAAATGGGAAAAAAACTAAGTGCATAAGATTTTCTTTACCAAATGTCAAAAGTAGTAATTGTGAGATAGTATTGAATCAAGAGAAACTAGAATTCGTCGATAAAACTGTTTTCCTGGGGATCACGCTCGACTCAAGGCTTCAATGGGGTCCTCATTTAACATCCCTTTCAGGACGGCTAAGTTCAGCAGCATTTGCTGTGAGAAAAATCCGTCAATTTACTGATGTAGATACCGCGAGACTAGTCTATTTTAGTTACTTTCATAGTATTATGTCGTACGGTATTCTACTATGGGGACGGGCTGCAGACATCGAGTCTATTTTTATTCGGCAGAAAAGAGCCATTAGAGCCATCTATGGCCTCCGCAGGCGCGACTCTCTAAGGGAACAGTTTAAATATATTAACATCATGACGGTACCTTGTCAATATATTTATGAAAACATCATGTACGTAAGGAAAAATCTACATCTTTTTAGTAAAAGAGGTGCAAAACACAATTATATCACTAGGAATAGGGACCAATTAGTTCAACCGGGTTTCAGGTTAGCTAAAGTGGATTCATCTTTCATGGGGTACTGTTTAAAATGTTACAATAAAATACCTCCCCACATACTTCAACTGAATGAAACGAAATTTAAATCTTATATTAAACGCACACTATGCAGCCAAGCATATTATAAGTTGGGGGATTACATCGCTGATAAAAATGCTTGGCTCAACGCTGGTCCTGCTCCACAAGCATAAACTAATTGATTAGCATTTGAAAATACCGTTGGAGCTGCTGAAGATTTTAAAAACTATTTTTGCATTGTATAAATTCAATGTCTTAGCATTGTATAATTGCATGGCACACGTGTGGGCACCATGTACCGACTATAAAGCTACCATTTAGGTACTGAGTATGTCTTTCATTGACTTGAATGTGCCCTGGCGGCTGAGAGTATGTCATGCTCACTCTAATGTCTCGCTGGCGGTGGCGCGTGTGTTGGATCATTTAGCTCCCTTCAAAATGGTTGAGCTGAATGGTGCTAATCCATGCGTCATGTTCGTGAACGGGCGCCGTCAGTAGGGACTGGTCATCTCTTAGCTGCCACGGCGATTTTAATTTAATTTATATTTTTATTTCTAACGGACGCTTTTAATGTTTTGCATCGTTCTCACATGTATAACTTCAACTTGAATGATGTAACCAATATTATGTAACCATCTTATTTTATTTAAAAGAGTGTCCGTGGAGTTTCTTGCCCGTTCTTCTCCATAGGTACCTACTACGCTTTGGAATGGGCGACTAGCTTCATATTTCTGACTGACCGACCCCTTGACTATTCAAAAGTGCCTGTAATTGGTTTATTTGAAATAAATGCTTTGAGTTTGAGTTTGAGTATTTTTTAATCCTTTCTGCATACTTATAATATCTATTACCATCTAATGCCATTATATAACAAAGCACAATTTTATCGTTTACATATTTACTAATATTACATGGTAAGTTATGGTGTAACAAAATTGAACATAAATTAAAGCAATTTCTGACAACACAACTTCAAGTGACAGATTTGAAGCAGATTTCTACTTTTTCATTCAAAAACAGAACTTGTTAAAAAATACCAAGGCACATAATATTATCATCTGAATATTTACAGTGTTATTTACCCACATCCATACTTCTATGACATCAACTCCAGCTACGGGCCCATAGGTACTAACTTACCTACGCATATCCGTAGTAGGTACATACCATTCATAACTAGCTAAACAAATGACAACCACAGCGCCGGCGCGTCGTCTGTCTGTTTGCATTTCATTGCCAACAGTTTGTTGTTGGATTTAGACAACGTTTTCACTAGGCTAATTGATAATTTTCACTTTATATTACTTACTTTGATTGTTTAAAGAGGATGTAGACTTGTAAATCGAGTTTTCTAGCCGTATACCTTGATTACTTTCATATTTTTTAATAAAATATTATTATGTACTAAAATGTTGTGTTTAATTAACTTTTCTATGTACTCACCATTGCCTAGTCAATCTCAAAGCTTACTACAATATACTTTTCCCTGAAGATAGTCATTATTAGGTCGCTATTCAGGTGAGTAGGCAACTTCTTCAACGGCCCCCACTATCCATTACCTAAGTTTACTTAATGATCCGTAACTCTACCATCCCTTCTACTCTTTACCTCTGTGGCGAATCATGCAATGGAAAATCACCATAAAATTATGTTAATCTAACATACGAGATGCCTGCCCCCTTCCTGCCTGATCCTTTTGATCTCCATTACTTATTTATACCTCACAACTCAAAAGAATTCATAAACCTGCTCAACTTCAATGACTTTCAAAATCTGAATTTCGAAACTAGTTGTAAGTAGTGACGCCACGGTTTCTATCCTCCATGATTGATCATTCACTACAAAGTTACTATTGCGTCAGTTCCCGATTCATTCTTACTTCACACTCAATTGGAAGGGGTTCGTTCACTTAATATACCTTACAAAAAAGAACCTTGGAACCAAAAGTTAGAGTGCAAATTACTTCGGTGTCACCCTCGGTATTTTGCATCATGATGGTGCGATAAATTTAACTATGCTTCATCACACTCGGTAAGGAGAAGTGGAGAAAGTATTTTAAAGTAATATTTTAAAGATGTTGCAATGTATTGGAAAGTTATTGGCCATAAAAAAACGTTTAGCTAAGCGCTCAATTCCGAAACCAATATGTTTGAAATGACATTGTTATTTGAATAAAAGACGTGAGTAGATATTTTTTGGAGAGTTTACAAAGATTACCAAAGTTTATACGTTTTTATTTTACATATTTATAGGTAGCCAAACATCATAAGAAATAGCTTCGGTAGGCAGTTAGAATTATAACTATTTACAAATAATATAAAATTACGTTTACATCTGAAATTTTGTTTGCTTATCATCATTCTCCTGCCATTATTTGTTAAATTTTGCATACCACAAAACACAAACTCGGGCAGAATGTACCCTGTACAATACCTACATTCTATGGGAATAAATGATTTGATTTGATTACCCCAGTATATTCGTGGTCGGCGCAACTTGTCTTTTTCTTCCATACTTCTCTATCAGTCATCTCGGTAGTCAGTCGCTTTCCAGCCATATCATCTTCCACACAGTCCATCCATCGTTTCTTTGGTCTTCCCCTACTTGTATAGCATCCACATTCATACCTAAAAATTTCCTGATGACATTTTCCTGATTCCGCCGCATCACATGCCCATACCATGCCAACCGATTTCCACACAACTTTTCAGTCACCGGTCTCACTTTCAGACTTCCTCTTATATACGCATTTCTCTGAATTTGTTTATGTCCCCATATTAAAGCCACAGTTTCAACCTTGCCTAAAATCAACAATGCATCGGTAATCGTCAATACCTTGGTTTGATATTTATTATTCAAACGCAGCGCTTAGTGAAGTAGGTAATCAATTTGGATCAGGTGGGTCATTGACCTTAAAAATAAAGAAAAATCACATGACCAAAATTCACTACCCCACATAACCAAGCATCTAATCTGGCCACATACAAACAAAAATAATCCGGAATGTTTTCGTCCAACAATGCAATGGTGTTATCAGGGTGCGGGCGCTATTGTCTCATTGTATATTCACGACGCACTCCGCACTCCGGGGTAAGCACGCCTATCTCTGAAGATGTCAGCGACAGAAGTTTTCAACCTTTTTTTTTGACGTTTCAAAAGATTTAGGATTTTGTTTTTATTTTTCTTTTGTTTGTTTGTGGCTAATGATTTAGTTTGGGGTGGAGTGGACTGGAACTAATGAAAGAGTGTTTGGTGGTGACAGGTTTAATGATACAATTTTTATATACATTTCAAATTATTATTATTTTCCGGGCTTGGTGTACAATGTATTTGGCGACGTTATGTGGTGATCCAAAATGCAAAACACATAATCCTTCGAACATACATAATTAAGCCGTTCAAATCAATTCAATTGAATTGAGATTATTTGGGCACGTCTTCCTCAACAGACAAATAAGGAATTTCATCAAGAAAATGATCGGTAATGTCCTACTGCCAGTAAATGACAACAAACTGCACTCAGCAATACTTATCGCATTTTTTTTTTTTTTTACAATTTGGAACAGATAAATACGTACAAAGGTAATGCTTATTTCTAAAGAAATCTCTTCCAGCATACCTGCGATAGGAGAGTGGATAAAAAGAGATGTAGACAACGTGTGTAAGAGTAGAAGAGAAAATAAAATACATAAAATAAAAACGTTTAACCATTCACTAATATAAAATATGACCTTCAATATGAGAATTTACTTACATACATACTTCTAAAATAAATATCTCTTAAATATATATACTAATAATTATAATTTAGTAGGTATATAATATAATAATAAATACAAAATATGCAACTATGAAGTGGAAAGTTAGTGTTATTTCACTCTTCTTTTAAAAACTGCAACAGTTTGGTTTGGTTTTACTTTTACTGAGAATCACCATGTTTAGTAGTGATATTTATAGGCAAGGTTACGCTGCAAACCTTCTGCTACTAGTTAGCTAAACCAAAAACAAAACTTTAAAAACCATTCAACCTATGTTCGCACCATGGTCGCTTGGGACGAAGACAGATGGTCGTAGAGGCGCTCTTTCTCAAGGCGTTACATACGTTTACAATTTATTAGGTATTAGAGAAGGGTGAAAACATCCCTGTGCTTCCCGCGATGGTTTTAAACTGTTAATAAATTGAAACCCCATACCGACGTAGGTATGCGCACGTACATAGGTGATTTGTTTGTAGGTATAGAATTCGATTCGAGATTCGATTCTGCGAACCGTAGAATACAAACAGAGGCATTAGATAGCACAACAATATGAGTAACAAAAACATCAGATAAGTTTATTTCACATTTGGTATTTGTAGTATTTTTAAGTTTAGAAACAGAGTAAATAACAACAATTTTTCGCAATCAAAAACCTATAAAAGTCATGCATCTCAAGAAATGGATACAATGCAATTGCATCGCAGTCAGATACTCAACAAAGACATAACAACAACAAGTAGTTTACTCTGCAATCCGCATTTTGTTTTTGTTATGTTTTTGTTGTCATTTGCCAATGTCGCAACCACAGAGTATGTAATGTTGTTACAGTAATTACGCAATATTGTCTTTGTCTGTGGCCTTGACATCAACCGATGAATGAATCAATTTTATAAATAGCGTTTGATTGTTGGCTGAATACGAGGCTTTTGGCTACTTTTGTATTAATGTGCGTTTTGTTTGTGCAGAATAAACGTATTTTCTTTCTTTTTTTTTTTCTTTAAAGATATTATTATGCCGAACGAGGAAAATAATCCCAAAATGGCGGCGCCTCAAATATAACCGCACAACAGAATGACATGAAAATCTCAATGTATTTGAAGAGTGAAAACAAACAATTGTTTAAATTAAGTCTCGTCTCCGTGTTAAGCCGTCGCCTCGGCTCGGAATGCGGGGATAAACGTCGGGTAATCCCTCCCGAGCCCTCTCTGTCCCTCCGAGGGCAAGTTAATATTTTATTGAAAAACCTTCTTAGCAACCGTTCGGATATGTAGGAGACAATGGCGGACTGTGGCTGTCAAAGTTTATGATGTGGGCGTGAAGTCGTCTTATTTTTATATCGATGGCACTGACTGACAGTGATTCAGAGGATATTGGACCTAATACGAGTATAAGTATTGATTTGCAACAAAACGCGATACAGTAAACGTGCATCTCATGCAACAGTTTCCCAATGTTTCTTTAATGATATAACTGACATACTGTGAATGAAAACATTGTGCCGAAACCCCGGAAACTCGGACCAAAACGCATAGTATGGTGATCAAAGTTCGTCATTCTCTTTGGTTTTGTAGTACGACTGTATAAGTGAATATTATAAATTATTTAAGAACTTACATACTTTGTAAGTGTCCACATTCACCTTATCACTGGCGATTTTAAATAAGTTATGAAGAGTGCAAATGTGTAGAGATACTACAAGAGCATTAGCTGGGGGACCGTTCCAAACTTTATTATTTACATACGTAGTTTTATATTCTGAGTAGGGAAAAAACAAATGGAGCTGAAAACTACGCTCGTGTACTTCAAAATTTCGAAACCATGTACTGTTACATGCGCGTAGTAATTTATCTGACGCTTCCAAATATGTAGAATGATAAAATTGTGAAAAATATACTGTTTTTATGCAGTATCAGGACACTATTGTAACATTTGTGTACATCAGATATTTAAAAACATCGAAAACGTTTTATTTAGTATCGTTATTTTTAAAGTGATAACGATCTTTCTTTATTTATTTATTTACTTATTGTTCCAATTTAACACATAACATCACGCCTGTAATGACCGAAGGGATTATTGGGTACACCCATATTTCGCCAGTTATGTTTATGTCCCGTGTAAGAGGGGGCGAGACTATTACCACCAACCAAGCACAAATCCAGACTACGGGCTGCTACTGAGAAATTACACTTTGCCCGACCCGGGAATCAAACCCAGGATGCGCCTCCCTCATGCTCATCAGTAGCGCTTGCGACCGCTAGACCAACAAGGCAGTTCTAATTTACTATAATAATATGATACTATGGCTACCTAAGCCCTTATACCTTTGTGATAATTATTCTTATTCCATATTTTTATCTTGACCTGTCGAAGATCACTAACACATACACATACACGCATCCCCGAGTTTGTCCTCTACACAGTCACGCCTTATATACCTTATTATAACACAAAACTCACAAACACTGACCACAACAACAACTACCTAAATAAATAGTGCTAATACACAATGTTTGGAGCCACTGTCTTTAGCTTAAGCAGTGTTAGGTTTAATTGTATGTATGGCTTTCCTATAAGGAGATTACGGTTCGCAGAGAATGGCCGGGTACATCTGTGCGAATTGTGGGGACCTCTCATTTTGGAGAGTATCGCGCCTTTTGAGCTGCGAGGGTGAGCAGAGGCGACAGTTGTGTCAATAATAGTTTAAATCAACAAGATTTTTGCGGATGAGCAAAGACAAGAATAGTTAAAGTTTTTGTTATATTGTGGCGTAAAAATGCCTGGATATTACATAAATATTCTCTCATTGATGGTTGCAACTCACAGTGTGTATATGAACCGAAGGCAAAATATTGTGAAATTCTAATCTTAACTTAATATTATAAATGCTAAAGTGAGTTTGTTTGTCTGTTTGTTTGTTTGTTTCTTACGCTTTCACGGCTGAACAGATGTGGATGAAATTTGGCTCATGGGTAGACCATGACCTTAATTAGGATACTTTTTATCCTATTCTCACGGAGTCGAGACTTATGCGGGTGAAACCGTGGGGCGCAGCTAGTCTAAAATAAAATTATTTGATAAGTCAGATATATGATTAAAACTAAAAAATATATACCTACTAAGGATTGAAGACTCCATTACTTAATTGGTTACGTAATTGCTTTTTGCTTATTGAGTTGCTTTTTCGATTTCGGGTTGCACTCCGGGAGTGCCGGCAGAAGTGAAAACTTGAATATTAACGTTGTGCATTTTTGATATTTTGGTACTACTCTCCCTCCGTCTTACGAATTTTCGATCAGGTCACGTGTCTTGACGCGAGTTTAACACTTTTTACCCATCACAAAAAAAGTGCACAACGCCGCTAAAGAAGTTTTCACTTCAAAAAATATACAAATGGATATTTCGAATTAGGTGTTTAATTATGATAATTTAGCATCTGTAAACGAACCTACGATACAAAAGAATTAGGTACTACTGTATTGTATACTCACACATGACTAAAGTTTCCAATGTCTTTCCCCCATGACCTTATTATCCATAACCTTACCATAAATCCTCGTCCGCATTTCTCCAAATCAAAGCCTCCTGTAAACCAAGGCGGCACTTTACAACGCCATCGAACCCGTGGACTCATGGGCTCATAAAAGGGAACTTCAACACTTGCGTTCCGCTATAAATCCCTCGTATCTACAGAGCTATGTGTGGAATCTGATCCTGTTATGGACGGAAGTGATTGGAATACAGTGTATTCTGAATTAAATCTACGTTATGTTGGCCATTATAATTATTCAGATTTGTTACAGTTGTACTGTTGTGTAGCAATCATGTCATTTTGTTTAAAATTGGTTTTTATTTTTATTAATTTATTCATCTTTCCTGTCTGAGAGATGTATGCCTTCTCTGTATGAGAAGAGGCCTTTGCCCTGCAGTGGGACATTAATAGGCTGGTATTATTATTTATTTATCTTTATATAGATTATTTTATATTTTGTGAATGTGAGAACGCTGTAGGCTTAGTGGACTGTAGATTTGTTGACCATCATTATTCTGTTAAGTACCTGGTACTTGTTGAAAGACCTACACTGTCCTCCCATACTAACACTGTTATTTGAAATGATTGTAAAAGCCAATTATTTTTAAAAGAGTAACCGTGTAGTTTCTTGCCGGCTTTTCTCCATAGGAAACAACCCATTGGAACCGTGCGCTTCTGACGTTTCATAAGTGCCCTTGTAGGTTTATGTGAAATGAAATAATTTGAATTATAGTGGATGCGTTTAGAAAATACAAATCTCACATAATAATGTAGGTTTAAATATCGTTTTGTGTGGGAATCGAACTGGAAACGTGTAACAGTCACCGATAAACCGTGTTTGTGTACGTAAAATCATAACATCACGACTGTATTCCGCAAAGGGCAGGGCAGAGGTGTGTTGGTGTATGTGTATGAATATAAAGGGACATCAGGACAGTCCACAATAATAATAATAATATAATATAATAATTAATTTATTTTATGAAATCCTCTACTGCGACTGAAACTAGATTATCAGTAGGTACTTGATGTTTTATAGACTTGTTAGTTCCGAATAAACTTTTCCATTCGAATAAAAATACCTTCATGAAAGCAATAAGGATAAACAGAGGTCTATACATAAATAATATAACTTTGATGTACATTTTCATTATCTTGAAGTGTATAAGTTCTTGTTGAAGTAAAAGAAAATCTCTGTTCTTGCTTATCTTGTAAGTTATGAGTTACAAGTGGGGAGAGTGATTTAGTAATGTGGACGAGATTTATTAGTGTGAAGTTTAGTTGTGCAGAATTGCAATAGTGGAGTTGATATTATTTTGACAATACTACCGTTTGTCCTTTGGCTATTTATGTAAAAGCTATTCTATTTCAGATGTGCCACTTGCGATACAGCAAACCTAAGTATAGTAAGCGGGTTTAAAGGGAACCCGTAACAGCATTATTTCAGGCAAAATAATTTCAAATTCAATTTACTGAAAACATTGCACTTTGCCAGCTCGTCGTCCACTTGTCCCCATATACCCCCATTTTTATACCCAACAGCAGTAAAGCGCTTCTGTACATGAACGTAAAAAAGTGTCAGCATTTGCGTGCGAACCACGTGAATGTACCGTGTTACTACGTCGAAGAACAAAAAAGATACCTATAGAAGGTCGGCTCGAACAAAATATCGTAATTTGATTAAATTCCTTGTTTCCAATATTGATGTTATTTTCACGTATACGAATACTTTTTTCATTGAATAAGTGATATTGAAAACGGCATAAAAGTGTTTAAAGCTACAGCTTTTGACATTTGCAAACTGAACACGAATGCGCTATGGTCGCGGTTTATGTGTGCGTGCGTTTCCCATGTTGTATGAAACTGACCTTCTGTACTTATTCTGTTTTGTGGAGTTACTGTCGAAGTGCTCAGATCAGTGCCTCCGTTCACACTTTGTTACAGCGCTGAGAGCTGCATAGCGTGAGTTTAATTAAGTATTCACGAGATACTCAGGTAGGTATGTCAAAATCTACAAAGCCTCTAAAATATTTCTAAAAATGTGGCGTTTAAAAGGCCAGCTTGACTTTTGACGTCATATTTTCTCTAACGCTAAGCAAAGTATAAGTTGTAAGCAAACGATGAAGTTAAACTGAAGTTTTTAGTGACGTAGAGTTAATAATTATCATGGTTAAGGTCACATTGACGAGGTGAGTCAACAACATAAGAGGTAAGTTAGGTAGAATGTTGTAAAAAGGTAAAGCCCTCAGCAACCTTTCATAGTTCATGTCGTTAAATAATCTCTCAATTACCATTAGAAATTCAACTTTATGATGATGCATAACAGAGTTGTGTTTCTTTTAATGCACCTGGAACTGGACAATCCAATTTTACCATCATCAACCCTCATATCAACCACAACTTCTTCCAACACACTAAATAAAACTGTTCACAACCCCTTACCGCATAGCAATATAACCACAAATATACCACACATATATTTTATGCACCCTATTCACGATATATAGCAATTTAACGGCTGCATCGCAGTCGCCCTCCAATTTATTGAACTTGTCCGTCTCAAGGAAAGGGTCTTAAAGTTCCGGCGGCTCACCGGCTCTCAGACAATGGGAAGATTATAGAGCTGGTAAATATAAGGATTATTGGGTTTGGAAGAGGAAAAGACAAGTTTGAGGGTGCGTAAAACTTCAACTATGTTTCTATCTTTGTTTTCATGCAACAGCATGCAATAACCATAATTGACGAACGAGTTTGCATGAGGATATTGAGATTGTGTTGTTGAAAGTCACATTATATCTACATTAGATATAATGTGATAGCGGGATTCAGAAGAACTTCAAGTAATTAATCTGCAGCTATAACTATTATAAACTCATTAGATTCCATTGAATCCCTGAGTCCATTCACTTCTGGAGCGACAATACCGTACCAACTTATCCTCACCCACAACTCTATGCACTTCCCCGGGCCACTCGCCCCCTGTCACACACTATCACCGCGCGGTAAAAGGCCCGCACTTCTTCCACTCTCCACTTATCAGCCCCTGTTTATTGCCACAAAACGCCATTATCGACCAACATCGAGATCGCAGGAATTCCGCTATCGGCAGCTAATTTTACGAGATTTACAGGGGATCCGGAGAAATCCGGAAAAGTCCGGAATCGAAAGATGCGTGGCGATAAAGTTTTATTGTTAGGTGGTAGGCTTTTTTGGGGTTTTTGAATTGTCTCTGAGAGTGGAATAAGGCCTAAAGACAGGTTGAAGTGGGAAATACTAAAAATTATATCAAGCAAAATGTATGGATAACTTTCTCGTGCCCGTTTTGGTTTTATGTAGTTTAGAACTCAACAAAGAATTTTATTTGACTATATTTTAACTGCGGCAACTATTTATTAGCTGAAATAACCATAGGCGATGCCCACATTTTAAATGTCTAGTGCAATTTGGCAATGGCAGCATATCAATGGTAAAAAACGTTCCGTTTTATTTTTATTTGGAGTTATTTAATTTTTGAATTATGAAATAAATAAGGGATTCACAAAAGACAAAAATCGATAGAACTACCTACGTCTAAATCCATCAAAGCCACGAATAATAATTTAGGAGCATTTCCTCCTCACCTACTAACCAAGCTTATACATTCGTCCGTGCACCTATCCACATACCTACATATACCACACACCACAACCGCTATACCTACATAGAACCACCAGACTCCACAAATTCGCCACACATCTACATTAAGCCTAACCTCGGCCGTATATTCACGGTATCTCCGCTAGGTAGGGAGGCAGCACACATTAGTCAAGAGCAACTGACATCTCTGCCACTCCCACGAAGATACGACGCGTTTTGTTTACGTCATTTGAGAAAAAACTCCTTTTTTTGGACCGTAGAATTTCGGCAACTAGGTATAACATTGGACTTTGGTTGCCTTACAATTTATTTTTAATTAAATACTGGGCCTCAAGTATAGACTTGCTACGAGCTACGAAATTGCTACGATTTAGCTACGAATTGCTACGGGTCCTCTACACAGTTGCTACGAACTTAATTCTAACAAGGAAGCAAGCTTTATCTTTACAGATTTGGCACGAGTGTCCCTTATTATTTTCAGTAGAAACTTTCCTATAGATGTTCCGTAGTGTCAGGATTTTTTATTCATTGTCTTGAATGAACCTCCATTTTAATTAGTATAGTAGTTTTGTTCACTAAAAATTACAACGGCATTCTATCTATTTACCTTTAAATAATAACCTAGATATCGACTAAAAACCTCACAGATTCAACAACCAAAATAATTGGCCAGCACAATAGCTATTAGGAAAGTAAATTATCTCTAAGAATGGAGTGACAGTGGTTCTGACACGGCGAGTGGTGGGAAAATTGCGTGCCTTCTTTGTGTAAAGAATAATACGCTTTATGTACGCTGGTGGTAATATAATGCTGTTTCTTGTACTTATTGGGACGTTGTGTTGGTATGTGGTAATTTGATGACGGGTTTAATAATAATATTTTTTTAGGAAAAATGTGAGAAGTGGAGCTTTAACGCAGGGTATTTCGCTCTCGAGTTCACTTTTCAACCGCTGCCCGTTATTGTGTAATTCTGAGATTCAGAAGATTATAAGCTTACACTACCTCGTAGTCGTACAGACTCTGTTAATCAGATTTCAACAAATAGGAGTTAAGATTATTTATCTTTATATAAATAGCAAAATTATATACAAAATTAACTAAAACTATTGAAAAACTAAAATATAGCATCGAAAAATTCATCCGCATCGCTGTCGACTGGTAATGTACCCAAGAGACTGGCCGCATTGCTACGTTGTATGGCAATGCTTAGCCTCTGCCCAAGGTAAAAACAAATAGCCGTTTTGATATTTAGGGTTTCAACCCCAAACGGCTCGAAAATATAATTACCTGTAAGGTTATATACTTACGCCGCTTGAGGTTTTCGGCAGCACCAGCACAGCACGCCAATCTTTATTAATTATTTAGATATAAGATATTATATGTAAATAATTTTCGTTTAATTGCAAATACAATATTTACTTTTCTCTTTATATTGAATATAAAGACACACATAGAGTGTATGTCTGTTAAATTTTAACAGACATTTGTATGTTTTAAATGAGAAGAGTGTGAATGTCTGTCCATATTTACATGTCGGATCTTTTATGAGTATGCACTTATTATCTAACACAAGCGCCTTTGTTAGCGATGTGCGGGCTCTAGGATTGAGTATGGTGTTGAATGAAAACGTCTGAACGATCACTGTTGCTCCAAATGGTCCGTCTATTTGGAGCAACAGTGATCGTTCAGACGTTGGCTGGTCGTGACACCTACTAGCCTAGGAACTGCTCAGTATTTCCTTTTAAGTTCAGATAATTAATTAGTACAGTAGTGTTAGTAATTGACTCTGTAACAATAAACTGTGTAGAGGTTAAAGGAGCTATTCTCTCGTTTACCCGACATCCATATATATATATAATATCACTTAAAGATATAACATAACTGGTTTGCTGCTAGACCTCGTGTCTAGACTATTTAAGGAGAACAATTGAACAGGAAATTGAAACAATCATTGGCTCTCACTGAACTGAGAGGCAATAGTCTATCGATGAGACTGTGCTTAAGACTCTCGTGTAGTCTGTGCCTGATTGTTCAAAGTAACTTGATTTATAGCAAGCAATCCTTTATGCTCTAGGAATGGAGGGAATGCACTGTGTTGGGTGTTTGTTGTCACCAGATACACGTTTGAGTATTGCGACTAAATTATGATTAAAGATTTTACTCAATGAAACTAAAAGCACACTTTTTCCTTCTCTAGGAATCAGACAAATAAAAAATTTTGCTGCTTTAGCTGAGGAAAAGTAGGAAACAGCTGTTTGTTTACTTATGTTTTCAATATTGTATGAGCCGCAAAAGATACGCAACTGTCTCTTGCTATCAAACTGCTATTAAATACCGACAAGTTACAAATACAGTTTAATAAAAAAAAAAAACTGGAAATAATTAACATTTTCCAAATAGACATAAAAACCAGACATCTAAATAATTACCTATCCTAAACCTAGCACACACAGCTAATCATTACTCTTCTTTTTGCCTCAGTCGGACAAAAACAAACAAGAAAGGCAAACGGTAGGGTGTCCACGCTGCGGGCGTAATCCGGACATACCGGCACTTGGTCCCGATTGATAAACATAGGGGAGCAAGGCTTATGGGCTAAGTAATGTGTTTGGTTTTTAAAGTAAACTCGGTTAAGATACTTAATGAAAGAAAAACTAAAATGAACTTTTTATTCTGTGTGGATTCGATTTTCTATGGTAGTGAATAAATAATATTGTCTTCATTCAATCGATGTTATCTTAAAACCTCGTATTCATGGTAAACTAAAGTTGCTCGTCGTTGTTGCAACACATTTTGTATTTCTAGAAAGATGTTTCGTTCAACAACGAGCTGCTTTGTCAGAAACTTGAAATCGTCTTTCTGCAACATTGTTGCACAGCTTTTGTTTACCTTAGATACATGGCTTTACAAGATAAAAATGTAATCATTATAACTCCATTCCTTAAACTCTTTGAAGCATCTCCCAAGTTATTTAAAGATTAAGTTGAGAGACTCCCAAGAATCCCTTAAAGTTTATTTGGTCAAGATAAACATAGATGCAGTGGGTGACCGCTGAGCAGACATAAAACGAACAAGCCAGTGCAGACCGAAGGGATGGTTTAAAAGATTTATTTGCGATTAGGTTAACAATCACTACAGCGGTTATTCTAAGAAAATACTATACAACTTAAGTCAAATGGTAATTGAATGAAATTAGCTGCAAATTCCAAAAAAGTGTTAGTCATTTTTATCAACACCCAATTCAATAATGTGCATCGTGCAAATTGCTCCGCATTTGTCTAAAAACAAACGCTAGGGTAACCACAGTGTGCCAACGTAATCCGGACAGACCGGCAGTCGGGTGTTCTCGATTGATAACATTTTTATTTGCCACTTAAATAGTGGGGAAACCAGGGTTGCGGATGAAGGGGATAATATCGGATCTTAGGACGCGAGTTAAAAGGCGAGCCTGTCGAAAAAACAAGGAAATTTCTGTTTGTTTTTTCCCGGTTTTGGGGGTTTTTAGTAAGTTGTTTTGTGAAAAGAACCTTTGGAATGTAGGGATTGACATCAAGTGTTGCCTTGAGTGTGTTTTCGGGCGATTTCATTGCGGCCTAAATTGTTTATCCTTGTTTTTGCTTTATTTGTTTATTCTTGCTTTATTTACAAGTCAATAAAGTCATTAGATAAGGGAAAACTCGTCACATAGCACGTAATGAAAATTAAATACATGTAATGGAAAGCTTCAGTTCAAAGGTTTTCTACAATAACGTACCAAAGCAGATTATAATCAAAATATGTATTATATAGCTTTTCTTACACACAAACTTGACCTACATCAAATAAAAAAACACTTATTCACACAAAACTAAACAACAAACCATAATTACGAAACAACGAAGAAAGAAAACATACAAAAAACAAAAAATCACAGTTTTCCTGCAATCATTACATTTAATTACCTCACATGTCTGACGGTGCGTGAGCACATAATCAATCTCCTCCCTTCCCCCCCATTTACCCTCCGTCCAATGTAAGCCGAGGCAAAACAACGCGACCCAGCCAACGGTGAAAATTTCATATTGAGACTTATCCGTCGAAACAATTTAATTATGGTGTTTCTACTTTTTGTTAAGATTTTTGTGAGGCGGACTTTAAGAAAAGTGGAGAAAAAGAATTTTAATCTTGATCTGAGAACTTTTAAAGGCTAGTCAGCCGATGGATGGAAAATTGGAAGCCTGAATGGATGGTAGGTAATAGGTATACGTGCTTATTGTAGACGGGACTTTTAGGATAATTATTTCGAATAAGTACTCAAAGGAAATAAATTAATGTCTGTCAGACTATTTCAATTGTCTGGGTTTTGATTAAGACCCACCCATGGTACCTCAAAAAAATATCTTCAATTAAAAGTTAACCTTTATTGTTGATTTTAAAATGTCTTACAGTATTTAACACAATTAACTATTTACACTAGGTACTAAGTACAATGACTAATTAAATTAAAAAAATAAATACAAAAAACAAAACGGACACTTAGGCGTCGAAGTATTCGTCTGCATCGCTGTCATCTGGAAACGTGCCCAGAAGACTGGAAGCATTACAACGTTGAATAGTAATGCTAATTCTTTGGCCAAAGAACGAGCCAGCCCTCTGGTCACGTGAAGTGTCGACCAATCGGCGAGAAATTTCCTTAAGAAGGAGACGTGCACTCGGGCCACATGACCCGAGCGTTTTGACCTCAAACGGCTCAAAACTGTAGTTACCCATAAGGTTACAGTATTTGCGCCGCTTGAGGGTCTCAGCAGCCGCAGCTGCGGCGCCAGCTCAGCCCGACACAGGTTGCGTCCCACAGAGGCATACCCAAGGTGGGTGGCCAAGGCAACAACGTCATGCCGCCGGCGGAGCCACTTCGAAAGGAGCACACGGCCGCTCATAGTTGTTGAGCTGTAATTTCGAGTAAGTTGGATTCCGGATCGGGTGGGCCAGGGAAGGAGAGGTCATCTGCAGGAGCAGGGTGTTTGCTCTCCAGAGCTGTAAGGCGCAACCACATTGCTACTGAAGATGATCCTAGCTGCACCTCTGATATCACCCTCGGCTTCAGACTCCACATGGTGCAACAAATCTCTTTGGGGGAGACGCGCTGTTAATTTAGGGTCAAAACTTTGGGCCGAAATGTTACAATTATCTTTTATTTGTTCTATTATATTATTGTTTTTTTTTATTTGCCAATTTTTTTTGCACATGTGTGTAGAATTATAAACGGGAAGGTGAGCAATTGCAGCAATCACTTTGAGAGTTCTCTCTGGCGGTGAGGCGGATACAACGCGCTAAACTTGAAGCCACGGATAGTCTCGCGCCACGAGGAACTCTCTTTAAAATTGGAGTTGAAGTTTTTAATTTTGCCAGGGTTTTTCAAAAAGGTTGAGCGCGTGAATCAGGTGTTAGGAAAGTGGGTATTGTTGGGCAGGATGAAGGTACATTGTAAGGTTTGTGTTTCTTACCCAAATGTACCTACAAGCTTCGTTCACCCACAAAAAATCGTACTTGGGACATCCAGCGATGTGGCAGGTTGACTGGCGCTTCGTATGGCGTCACTACTGTCGTCATTGTTCAACATAAATAAAAAACAATGACTACTTAAACATTTTTTCGAATTGACATGAGCTTGACTTCTGTACGATGACAGTGGCGCAGTCGCGCTGGCGATGGCGGCCTAAGGCGCCGCGCTGTTTTGGCGCAGCCCTGGCAACCGTTGCCGTGAGACAGCGTCGTTTTGCACTTTTAATTTAGTTTTGTGTATTTATTGCACTGTTTTGTGAGCAAACCGCTACCTATGTATTCACTGCTTTTTTTTTTAATGCAGCTATTTTTGCACTGGGTAGACTTTTTGTTTAATTGTCAGTTGTTGATGATTTACAAAAAAAAAATCTACAGTATGCACTTATTTTGGATGCTATTGTTTGCACAAGGCGTCTTTAGCACAGATAACACTTGGAGACCCTAATTGAGCCACATTTGATCAATAACTGGAATAAAAAAACCGGAGAACTGACTTTTAATATTTTTTATCTATTTATTATTGAAGAGCCGAACTAACTTCGATGACAGCTGACTTAAACCTTGTAACCCTTAATTAATTGGTTTTACGTGAGTATTTTTGTAGTTCTTCTTTCAAAAATTAGCTTTTTCAAGTCTCAAAACACTTTAATTACCTAAAAGCTATCTCCTAAAAGGCAATGGACTACAAATTTATGTTTTACAAAGGATCCAGCGTTCGATCGGCCATGTACGCGGGATCCTACTCAGTAATATCAACCAATTGGCCGAAGCTAACATTTGTACGACATACATTGCAGGTTATGTTTCTTCATGTTAAAGTTCAGCGGTAACAAAACAAGACATGGAAGTAAAGAAAATGTTTTACTTAGCCAGGTTTAACGGTAGAAGGTTCGTGAGTAGATTTCGAAACGGAAAAACATTTATTTCTGTGCTCAGACAAGCCGATAGTTTATGATAAATCGATATGTTATTTAAAATTAAAAGGCCATGTTTATTTTGTAGGATTTTTCAGTTTATCCCGTCTGCTTCCCAAAGGGAACGGAATCTATGTGTCTGGTTGCTTCTTTTAAGTTATTTTGTTTCGGTTGTGTTTCAGTTTGCATTCAAATGCGGTTAAACTGAAGTCTGGGAATTCATGTTTATCTGAGAAATGGTTTCTTTTAATAATTTTAAAATAAATATTTTTGTTTTTAACACCTTAAATGTTACGTAGGCAGTTGTTTTTGGGTTGTCTCTAAAAACTAGACGCACATAAAGGATTTGTTCGCATTACAGTATTCAAACGATATTTTAGTAAAACATCTTGGCATTCCCTTTCTGACTTAATACCTTAGGTATTATTTGACATATACCATGGTTCAGATTTATGTTAGGTTAGCACGTCTACATGTTTGAATAGCACATGGCGCCAGGCAGGCTTCAAAGCATAAAGTGCACACATGAGCTATGATGTGTTTTGTTTTATGTTGCACCTATTGATTGTTATTACGCTGTACAACAACTAAGAAGTTGTCAGTTGTATTCGAAATTGGCTTACAATAGCGAAGCATACATTGATGAGTAAAAAAATCCTCTACCGTGCTCACTACCAAAGTACGCAGTCTCTTAGATGTTCAAGTTACGAATTAAATGCCGACAAACTGCAGTTTGACAGAAAATTTGTGACTCGCCTGAGCTTCTTAGAAAGAAAAAAAAAGTTTGGTTCTTGAAACTGATACACGCGGCTATAACTACATCCCACTGTTGACAATCAGCCTAAATATTTAATCTCAACCAACAAACTCTCTAACCACCAATCCATCCACCCTGTCCTCCACATGTGACTGCCATCCCACCACCATCCCCTTACCCATCTTAGATCAATTCACCTCGCAACGATCGCTGCATTTAATCTGACGCGACATACTAAAGGACGTACCCGCGTACATTTGTCAGCCATGACTGTTAGGCAATTTAGAAATGAATTAAACAAACTTGGTCTGTATGTATATTTGGTATAAGGTTAGAAATAGCGTGTTTTTTTCAGTGTGAAGTTATAATTTCGATTGCTAACTGTACGCTTAGAACATCTGTTGTATGTAAATGTGTTATGTGAGGTGGAATTATATTTATGTTAAAGTAAAGTATGGATAATGGTTTTAGGTGAGCGTTTTGTAAGCACAAATGGTACCTACTTTCACTTGTATTTTCGAGCGTTAATTTACATACTTTTTCCAAAACGATACAAAGAATACAAACAATGAGAATATGGTGCAGATAAATACTGAAGTTTGTACCCTACCTAGGTAATCGATCCTAGAGGGCAATATTCATGTACTTAATATTGTATCCCTTTATCATTTTCAACGTGTTCTACGCATCATTACTTTGGGCGTCATTCAGAGACAAGGTTCAAAGTTGCTAATGATTTTCTGATTATTTAAATAACAGTTATAATCAAACGCTATAATCTGCTTGGGAATTCTAGTCCCAAGCAGATTAAAGCATGTATGACTTCTCTAGACTTTACTCCCATACTTAGTTCTTTACTAAAACGAAATTATGCAAGAATAAAGAACTATAAATGTTTACCAGAACATAGTTTCGTGATTTATACTTTTCTAAATACCTAACACTGTTCCTTCCTCTCAAAGTTAGCACAGGTATCCTCGCTTATCCTACTGTAGCCACATTTCGTAGTTCACACAGCTACAGACTACATCTCTCCATTCAGGACTATCCAGGCATTCCCGTTTAGAATTTATGCTTAAAATGTGGCTTCACCTGCGATTTTATCCTTTTCTCTTTGATGTTAGTATGTACTTGAAAGCTGGTAGGTAAGTATGTACAATAACAAAGTACGTGCGTACAATCGAACAAACTATTTGGTATACAGGCAAAAAAAAAAACTGTCCACTATATAGTGGACAGATGTTTTTTTTTTTTTTGTAGCCTGTAGGAAGGATTTTTTGTATATACATAAGCTCCTTCCTTAAGACTGGTGCAGACTAGCGTGACTCGTCACCGGTAATTGTTCTACCGTGAAGTTTTCTTAGAAAGTGTTTTGTTAGAGTCGCGTCGCACTGTCGCGTCGCGGTGGTCTGCACGACGCTTTACATTCTCCTTCTGCTTCTTTACGTTCACACATCTTTCCATTCCAAAAAGCTATTACAAATTACAAGTCAGCACACTAACAAAATAGTTTAGTGTAGTTAAAAGTAAATAGCTTGTTCGACTGTACAAATTACGAAATGAAGACTTGATTCAAAATTCAAAATTCAAAAGTCATTTATTCAAACTAGGCTGAGAATCAGCACTTTTCGAACGTCAAAATTACATAAGACAGTCCCCCTAAACGCCCACCCTTCACCACTTCCTAGTGCTTTAGCTGGGAAGAAGAAGTGGCGCAACAAACTCCCCAGCAGCACAGCTGTCTGTTCAGTAAAAAAGATTCTATATAATAGTATGCAAAATGATATTTACATTACGCAACACAAAACATAATTTAAATTATAAAATTAATAGCCATATGACAGCTAGCACACGCCAATATACCAACCAAAAACATCGAGAACTATACTCAAGCAGAAATAAAAATAACTTAACGAAAACAATATCTAAATAAAAGCCTCCAGACATAAAGGGCGTGCCCGCTTACATATAGCTGTAACTAGAAGTTATAATTGATAAACTAGGACCATTAAGATAAATTAAAAAATTATCGAGGTCGCTAGCTAACCACATATTGCAATACAACTCATAAAAAAAACATTGTAATGAGTAGATTATGTCAACAATAAATAAAGTAAAATTAGTAAAATTATAAACAATTATATAAACTCATATAACCTGTCAGTAAGTAAGCTAATTCTGGAGAAAGAACATTTAAACATTGTATTGAGTTAATCACAGCGACCAACTATTCTTATCATTTAAGTAGTCGTTGATAGAATAGTATGCCTTTGAACAGAGGTTGGATTTTACTTTAGTTTTGAACGCATTAAAAGGCAAATCTAGCAAAGAAGAAGGTAGCTTGTTATAAAAGGTTATACCAAGCCCAACAAATGAGTTATGAACCTTATGAAGCCGGTGAAAGGGAGTACGTACTCGTAGTTTGTCCTTATTTCTAGTGTTAACATTGTGAATATCACTGTTTTTAGTATATAAGTGTATATTTTGCCTAATATAATTATAATATGTTGGCGAAAATGAATTGTGATCCCACTGTGAGGATACCGATATCTTTGAAAAGATCTCTCAGAGAAACTCTAGCACCTAGCTGGTAAATTGCTCTAACAGCTCGTTTTTGAAGGACAAATATATTTTGAAAATCAGCAGCTTTGCCCCACAGCAGAATACCGTAGGACATAACGCTATGAAAATAACTAAAATAGACTAACCGAGCTGTATCAACGTCAGTGTATTGTCTTACTTTCCTGACGGCGTAGGCGGCCGAACTGAGCCTTCCCGCTAGGCTCGATATATGTTGGCCCCACTGAAGTTTGGCATCTACTGTTATGCCCAGAAAAACTGCCGTGTTTACAGTTTCAAGTAACTCTTTATCTAAGACGATGTTGGGTCCTAGATTTCTAACATTTGGAAGGGCGAACTTTACACATTTGATTTATTGTGTCAGTTGCAAAACAGGCTGATGACCCACCAATGCATAGTGTGACCGCCTGCTTTGGACTTCTACAGCATAGCATAATCAGCCAATGTTCCCACTACTAATGTACACACATGACACGCCTCCTCTCTTTGGGAGGCAGTGGGCTGTAATCCACCACGCTGACTCAGTACGTGTTGGTAGATGTCACATGTCTTCGAATTTTTGGTTCTTGGACATGCCGGTTTCCTTGCGATGTTTTCCTTCACCGTTTTGAGAGAAGCGGTGATGAAATTATTTACACAAAGTTAAGCGCCTGCCTGGGTTCGAACCCGCGACCTACATCTGGTAAGTCAGGGCAGCTACCACTGGGCCACCACTGCTCTTTTACAACACCAATGGTTAAAGCTATGTATTATAGAGCTAGGCAGGTCTCAATATTGGGATTTTTTCATTGAATTTTGTATTGCCTATGCACTTAAATATTCAGATTTTTTCATTGAAATGAAGAGGACATGGCGATGACAACCACGAAAGTGATGTCTCTTCAGTTCGGTCTTAAGTACGGTAGTACTTATTTCCTTTGTAAAAAATATCATGATTATTTTCCCCTGCCAAATAAAGTGACTTATGGTATTTAACACTCTAAATATTCCGTAGGCGTAAAGTGTAGGCGATAAGGCACAAACAATAGGGCCAATGGGCGAAGCTTATAATACTCACCCGTAAATATTTTAAATAACAAATAGTCCTTTATTTTCACAATGACTTAAAATTGCCTAAACACTTAACAGTGATCTAATAACGCTACACAAAGTGAAACAATTCTTACTGAACAATAACACTGAAAGTGAATCGTGGAACAATGGTTGGAATCTATAGCAGGACGGTATAGAACTTAAATAGAATATTCATTACGACTGTACCTTTAAAATGGTGTCTGAAGGGAAATCATTAGCATTTCCCTACAGTAGGATGGTCCTCTACTAAAGTCTTTAGGGATGGGACATGCTGAATACTTTATTGTTATTTTTTTAATATTATTTTTAGTTTGTTGTGGTAAGTTTAATCTGTAAGATAAGAGTGTACCTCACTAGCTCATTAATTTAATTTGTATACAGGTCATTGGATTTAGCATGCATTCATGAATTCCAGATAATGCGCGAGATTGATGCAAAAAGTTGTTATAATCTTTTTACAACTCTCATCAATTTATTAATTTTACAGTAGCTCCTATCTATCTTACCCTATCATCTACATCAATTACACAGAGCTCCATTATATGCCAAAATTTAAATTACAATTCAAGTCATAAAACAATTAATTTTCCTTCTAAAATTTTAATAAGTCTATCTATCGACATAGATTCACCTCCCTACCTACCCCATACAGCCTGTAATTGCGCGGCCACATTTTGGGGGTAGAAACACATAAATTACACCTTTTATTCATTCCCGATTGCTAGTGTTATTGCTATCATTAACCACCCCGCATTGGCTATACTACTGTGTATTGAAATATTACCTTTATTAATGAAATGTGTTATATCATGGGCACGTGGAAGAGCTCTGTGATTTAGTTATAACACGTGTCTGTTGGGCCTTTTATCTTTGTTTCTTCTTTGGGTTAAAGACTCATCGTAATTCCTATTTACTTTCCATCGAATATTTTGTCAGGGAATGTTACAAATATCTGTCTAGTTTAGGTAGCAATCTATTGTGACCCATTTAAAGGTAAGGTTTAAAGGTCAAAGATACTCAACTTATTTGACTAGTATCAATAATTTGTATTGTTCATTAATGGGGCCGCAGGAATCCGCTGGATGATAGAAACACAAAACCAGTCGAAGTAGCGATGCTTGGGTAAGGCCTATGTGCAGCAGTGGACGTATTTCGGCTGAAATGATGAGGAATATTAATGGAGTACGTGTCTTAAATCCTTTTGGTGTAAATATGAAAATAAACAGCAGACAAATGAAATAGAAAGTCATGTCCTACTGACAATAGCGTTGGAAGGACTGGACTGGTCTCTTCCCAGGAGTGGCACAGCGAAGGCTAACAAAAAAAATGGCAATGGCTACTTCTTATCAATCATCGACAGACTATTAACCTTCCGTATTTTAATCACAGAAACAATTAAAAAGCCATTGTGTCTACGTGGAGCCACGTTCCAGTTCCGCAAAAGACGGGTTAAAAGGTCAAAGTTACAAAAATATTTCTCTAAAAATAGATTAAACTTTGTCGTTCAATAAGACATTGTGGAAATGTTATCGTAACACCTATTACTTCAGCTTCCTCTTGGCACTTCGCAAGATGTCAAGCAAATAACAGACAATGTTTTTCTTCCATTATCCGTGGAAATTAATTCCTCTGTGTGCATGGAAGTACTACTAAAATAAACTGGAGATATTAGTGATGGGACTATGTTATGAATTATATCGAGAATTAGGTCTCATGAATAACGTTGACGACATTTTCTAAAGCATCAGCAACAACAGAATTGTAACAATAGCTTGCAATTTCATAATCTTTTTTTTATTCAAAACCTATAGATTTTGTGTATTTTGTCCTATAGATTTTGGAGACTTTGATGATGTAAACAGTGCACTCTCAATGGTTACGGATTGGTTTTCGACAAATAACCTAGTTCTCAATAGCAATAAAACGAAATGTGTAAAGTTCGCCCTTCCAAATGTTAGAAATCTAGGACCCAACACCGTCTTAGATAAAGAATTGCTTGAAACTGTAAACTCGGCAGTTTTTCTGGGCATAACAGTAGATGCCAAACTTCAGTCGGGCCAACATATATCGAGCCTAGCGGGAAGGCTCAGTTCGGCCGCCTACGCCGTCAGGAAAGTAAGACAATACACTGACGTTGATACAGCTTGGTTAGTCTATTTCAGTTATTTTCATAGCGTTATGTCCTACGGTATTCTGCTGTGGGGCAAAGCTGCTGATATTCAAAATATACTTGTACTTCAAAAACGAGCTGTTCGAGCAATTTACCAGCTAGGTGCCAGAGTTTCTCTGAGAGATCTTTTCAAAGATATCGGTATCCTCACAGTGGCATCACAATTCATTTTCGCCAACATATTATATATTAGGCATAATATACACTTATATACTAAAAACAGTGATATTCACAATGTTAATACTAGAAATAAGGACAAACTACGTACTCCCTTTCACCGGCTTCATAAGGTTCATAACTCATTTGTAGGGCTTGGTATAACCTTTTATAACAAGCTACCTTCTTCTTTGCTAGATTTGCCTTTTAATGCGTTCAAAACTAAAGTAAAATCCAACCTCTGTTCAAAGGCATACTATTCTATCAACGACTACTTAAATGATAAGAATAGTTGGTCGCTGTGATTAACTCAAGACAATGTTTAAATGTTCTTTCTCCAGAATTAGCTTACTTACTGACAGGTTATATGAGTTTATATAATTGTTTATAATTTTACTTTATAAGTCAATTTATTTTATTTTAATTTATTGTTGACATAATCTACTCATTACAATGTTTTTTTTTTAATGAGTTGTATTGCAATATGTGGGTTAGCTAGCGACCTCGATAATTTTATAATTTACCTCGATGGTCCTAGTTTATCAATCTAGTTACAGCTATTTGTGCATGGAGGCTTTTATGCATGGAGGCTTTTATTTACATATTGTTTTCGTTAAGTTATTTTTATTTCTGCTTGAGTATAGTTCTCGATGTTTTTGTTTGGCATATTGGCGTGTGCTAGCTGTCATATGGCTATTAATTTTATAATTTAAATTATGTTTTGTGTTGCCTAATGTAAATATCATTTTGCATACTATTATATAGATTAATTTTTTTCTAACTGAACAGACAGCTGTGCTGCTGGGGAGTTTGTTGCGCCACTTCTTCTTCCCAGCTAAAGCACTAGGAAGTGGTGAAGGGTGGGCGTTTTGGGGGACTGTCTTATGTAATTTTGACGTTCAAAAAGTGCTGATTCTCAGCCTAGTTTGAATAAATGACTTTTGAATTGACTAAAATCAGCACTTTTTGAACGTCAAAATTCATATTCGATCATTTTTAAAAATATACTCAGTGAAATGTAAAAATGTAAGGTAGGAAAGGTAATCGAGTAACACAAAAAAAACTGGTCCACTATTTTGGCTACCGCGCAGCAAAAACAATTTCGTAGCAAGGCAGCTCGATATCAAACTGTCAATCAAAGCTGACAGACGCTGTCCTGGCTTGCAAACACTATAGCCAGAAAATACTCCTTTATTTGTTAGATTGGCGTCGAAGCCAATATAAAATATTGTTCCTTCACTCCAGAATATAAATGTCGGTGAAAACTCTCCCCATCTAAAATAGGGGTGGCTAAATAACCGTGAAGCGCGGGTAAAGGGTGCAGGCTGCTGTCCGGTAATACGGTTTTTGACGGACTCGCCCATTGAAATAAACGTAGTTTTACGAGATTTAAAAGGTTCATTTAATTTCTGTAGACTCTGGGCTTATGATCTTTTATCTAGGTTCTCATATTTTTAAATAGAAATACAGATTAAAATCAAAATACTTAATAGTTTTTTTACCACGTAAATAAACTCAAAAGAACATCAATATCGATAGAAACAAGAAAGTAGTGTAGGACGACCCCAAAAATATTAGGTCTTTACCTATAAAATTGCCGTTCTGCAGTACTGGCCATTTCAAATCAAAATAATTTTTGTTTGGCTAAGAGTTCTAATTTCAAATTAATTTTATTTTAAAAACATGTTTTTTTTTCCAAAAGTAGTCATTTATTTATTGATTAGTGTTACATTTTCATCGCATTTCAATGTTTTTCGTCATCATGGATACGTTAAAAATTCGAGTAATTATGGAATATGAGTACCGTCGTGGCAGCAACGCGGCACAAGCGGCACGCAACATCAACGACGTTTACGGAGCTAACACTACAAACCAACGCACCACCTGTTATTGGTTTGCTCGCTTCCGTTCTGGAAATTTCGACCTGAAAAATTAACCTCGCGGTCGTCCGAAGACTTTGGTCGACAATGACGAATTAAAGGCGATTGTGGAAGCTGATGATACACAATCTACGGCTGAATTAGCAGCAGCTTTCGACGTTAGCGTCAAAACAATATTGGTCCATTTGCGTAAAAATTGGCAAGGTAAAAAAGCTTGACAAATGGGTGCCCCACGAACTCAATGATCACCAGCGCGAAGTACGCGTCGTGACGTGCCTTGCACTGCTCAACAGACACACAAATTAAGGAATTTTGAACCGCATTGTTACCTGCGATGAAAAATGGATTCTGTTTGATAACCGCAAGCGCTCAGCAAGTTGGTTGGATCCTGGTTCAGCACCTAAAAAATGCCCTAAACGAAAACTTACCCCTAGAAAAGTGATGGTCAGTGTTTGGTGGTCTAGCGCCGGTGTGATTCATCACAGCTTCTTACCAAACGGGGTGAGCATTACTGCAGATGTGTACTGTGAAGAACTGAATACAATGATGGAGAAGCTGGCACATCTCCAACCAGCATTGGTCAATCGCTCGTCTCCGCTGCTCCTGCACGACAACGCGCGACCTCATACTGCACAGCAGACGGTCTCCAAGTTGCAAGAACTGGGGTTGGAAGCTCTCCATCATCCACCCTACTCACCAGACCTTGCGCCTACAGACTACTACTTTTTCCAGAATTTGGATAACTTCTTGGCGGGAAAAAAATTCAATACCCGAGAGGCAGTACAAAATGCCTTTGAAGAATTTGTTGCCTCCCGTCCAGCTGATTTCTTTAAGAAGGGCATCAATAAACTGCCACTGCGTTAGCAAAGATGCATTGATTGCATGGGTGATTACTTCGATTAATACAAATAAAAAATACATGAAAAAAAATCGTTTAAATTTTTTCATACAAAACGGCAATTTCATAGGTATGCATCGCTGCGTACCGCTCAACCGCACATTATTCATTACTCGACCACAACTAAATTACAGACGCGACGTTCCACTAATTCGAGTTGGTCTTACGCTTATAATTTGCAGATATTTTATATTATAGTTTCTTGTATGTAGTTTTGGAAAACCTTACAGCAGAAATTGCGTGAAAGGTGTAACAAAATATAAAACCAGTTTACAATGAGTTTAAAACGCAATGTAAAAACAAAAGATTCATTGATTATTTTGATTACAAAAATCAACACATAAATAAAAAATCTTTGTCAGCAACATCGATATCTACGCAGATCACCAACGCCCCTCCCTAGTGATATAAAGCTGTAGTACACCGCATGCTTCGTTACCTCACAATCACGTTACGTAGACTGCGAGCGATTCGCTAATTCTTGCGTGCGTTTTCCTTGGCCTGTACTTGTGTATCTACGTTTTATTTCTGGTAAATAAGTCGGATCGCTGATGTCTTGTTTTTTGAGACAGTAAAAATACCTAGAGAAGCAGACAATTTAAACAGCTTTAGAGACCATAGAGTAAATAAAATAGTTCATTGAGGTCTAATGTCGGCTCGATGTGCACAGTGCCTGAGTAATAATAGCTCCTCCACATCGTTGATACCATTACACACGCTATAAATAATTTGTAGTGTAGTAATGTCGAAACTCCGGGCTTACGAGTTAGAGAATAAGATAAATAAACGTTTCTTTTTCGTATAACCTACCTAATTGTTTTGTTTTAAGCACCAGCTAAATGATTTTCCTGTCACTCTACGAATTATAACCAGGCTTTAAAGCTTCCCTTTACCGACAATAACCATCCCGCTGTATACAGGAATTCTTTCAGTAAAAGTTAACAGCTTTTTACAGCGTCAAAGTTATGATAACCACACGCTTCGTTAGCTCACAATCCCAGCTCGTAGACGGGCTTGTTTTTACGTTATGTTGCAAACTAGCTTAGATACTATGAAACGAGATATTTTACTTAGTATCGTGTTAAGTGGAATAGGGCAATAGTCGACTGCGATGGGTTACTGTTATAACCAAAAAAATTGTTATTTTTTGTGTTCTTTAACCTGGGTAACATTTTCTCTGTTTCTTTCTTGTTTAAACGTGTTAAGTTATCATACGCACACGTAGAAATAATACCCAAGCACAGGTCGAATAAAAAACTACAAGACATGTATTACTTGAACATTTGATATGACTCTCTAATATGTAGAATATTATAAAGACAGATTTTCAGACATCATGACAGATTTTATTGTGAATCACAAAATGTTGATTATTCTAAACATATTGCATTACTTTCAAAACTGATTAAAAGCTACAAGCCACAGTATAACCAAAACAGTAGACAATTTAATCAGTACGCAAATTATGTGCTACACATAAATCTACTCCATAATTCAATAAAGCGTCATTATTGCATAAACCTGTCCAAATGACTGGCTGCGTATCATATAACGCCGTCCCTGCGGCCACAGAGTGAGAGTTGCAGTAATGCAATCAGAGGGTAGGCTGGCGTACCCCTCGTACGTCATGCGTACATTGGTAAATTGGTAGACTGCTACTTTGTTATTCTGTGGTAGTGTAGACGATTTTATGTTCGGTAATAAGAAGATGGCGCGATGCTTATTGTTCCTTGAAATTATTGGAATGTTGCAGAGAAATAAGTTGTTTTCTGGGATAGAATTGAAAGGTCAGACTAACTCATAATCAGTTTAGGAATGAAAGGAAATTACGTCTCGCCTGGAACCAACACACGAAAAAAACCGCTTAAAAAGATACAGTTTATTTTTTTACCGGTTCTGTCCGTGTGGTATCTGGTCAGTTCGTTGAGAACTCAGTTTTACAACAAAGCAGTTTCCGCCAGTCTACATCGTAAATTGAAAGACTATCACACATTCTAAACCGAGCAATATCCAGCGGAGTCAGGCCACAGGCAGATTGCAGTAATCCAATCAGGGCAGCTGCCCACAATTTGCGGGTAACTGATGCCTGCACTCCAATGTGTTGGCCGCCAGTATTGAATGTGCCCCGTTTTGAAATTCTGCCCTTTTGATTGTAATATACTTACGAAGTAACGTGGAGCTGCTTAAATGCGTACCTATATGGGTGGTGTTTTTTCATTTACTTCAATGTTGTAGGGACCAGCATATAGCCCATCTGATCGTTAGCGGATACAAATTCACTAAAAAGGTCACATTCATTTAGAATGTTTCCTATTGAATTGCTCTCGTTACCCAGTCTTACAAAATGTTAGCTGTGATTTTAAGTTTTGATTTTTATCCGAGATTCTCATACTATTCTTAGTCAATTTTAAACGAAGCTCGAGATCATTTCTTTCTTGTAATGTTCATTTAATTCTAGAACAATTTACGGTAATGGCCGTTTCTATACCTTAATGTATCCATCTTCTTCCCACACCCAAAACTATTCAACCTAAATACAGAGAAAACATACAACACACAAAATACCTATAAACTGAATAAATCAAGTTAACAAACCCTTTTGTAAAACCTATACGTGCCCGTAACAATACAACGGCAAGCACACACGATCGACGGCAATTTGCGACGCGACGCACAGTCCCGACCCAACACAGACGCGAAGCAACACAGTCGCGCGACCAATAGATCGCAATCTAGACGAACAGCGTCAGATTAATCGTTTTTGTACACCAAGCTTTATTGCACTGGAGGAGATTTGAGCTTTTTATTTTGTTACGATACTGGTTTTTTGTGTCGATGTAAGATGGAAAACTAAAGGGGGACTTAGACATTGGATAATGTCCGTGTTCTATTTCAGTAGTAGTTCACTACTGTAAATTTTTTGTTCTTGTTAGTTTTCTTGCTACGAGGCTACGGCGATTCTCGAGGAATATTTGTATCTACGAGTATACTGTCGTCTTGATGTTCAAAGGTTTTGGTTGTTAATACCGTAGTTCGTTTTTAAAAACGACCAGAAATTAGTCAAAATACCGATTGGAAGTGTTGAGAACCTTGAGAATTTGTTGTCATTTTTTAAGAAGAAGCTAAATATCAAAACCGGATTTTCAAAGATTATAAAGAGGCTGTAGCCTCGTCATTGTTACGAATGTTACTATAACCACGCGTTTTTCATATTTTTTCATGCCTCGCAATCAATTGCCGCATCCAACTCTTCCGCATCCCTGGTGCCACCGCAACACAGTAGCCGTTACAGAGCCTGCAGTAATTAGGACCATACTCGTTCTCGTGTCAATTCACTAACTGCATAAACTCGTGATATTTGACGAATAAGTTGGCACGGTCAACATAAAAAATCTATTATCGACTTCAGCTTCTATAATCATTACTAATGAAGCTAGACATTTTAAGATACTACAAACTCTTAGCTAATATGTAATGCTGAAAATGAGTAGTGTAACTATGAAATAATTTTGGGTCCTTTTAGATCGTAGTATTATGTAAAAATAATAGTGAGGCTAACGCAGATAGGGGCTTGCCGCGTCGAAACGCAACGCATTGCCAAAATCCTCCTTCATTATTTCCGTACCATTTCTATAAACCAATGCACACTACAGACTGGCCGCATCGCACTTTTCTGTATGAAAATGCGATGCACTGCGGCCCGTTGCGGCTTTAATGTGCGCTTGGCTTTAATCTCACAACAAACTCAATTAAGTGTTGTTGTTTGTAGGTAAATTTTAATTATTGTTTTCATAGTTGTCATTCTAAATGTTTGTATTAAGTAGATATTGTAATTCTGTTTATTTAATGTTTCAGTTAATTTGTATTATGTTATAGATTTTTTTAAGCTTAGATTAACGTGCCTACTTGTAATAATGTTATAACATTCAAATATCCGAAAATTTTGCATACTGCGCCGTAAAGTATTGTGACAATCTATAAAAATCCATCTTATCTGTATTACATACATTAAAGCGAATAAATGATTTATATTCTTCTATTATTTTCTTGTTCTGCTGCTGACCGTACACAAACTCGTGATGTTTGACGAATATTCCAACTTCCTCTCTCCGGTAAGTTGGTAAAAGTAGTCTTAAGTTGAAGACGATTAAGTGTTTCCCGCTGATAAGTTTGTTCAGTGAAGTTGGAGCTTTGAGCCGCAAATGTTTGCTTTGTTAATATTATTTGGTCGTTGGATACTAATGGTGTCATTCGTGACGTTTTGTATGTTATTTTAAATAATAGGTAAGTAGGTTGATATTATAATATAGTAATGGACAATTATGGTGAGTTGAATTTTTCAGTAGACTTTACGGTAATAATAGGGTAGCTTAAGAGACATCATTAGAATAGACTACGTTCCTTTTTATGCAACTACGAATAAACCGTGAATACCAATTAGCCCGGAAAGGTTGCCATAATCTCAATCCTTTATTCAGTAGAGGAAGTTTATAGTCTAACATAATTATGGTGTCAATATCTAATCTACCTTCCAACAAACATCTCAACACACCATTGACCCATAGACAATTGTAAAACACTGAAACAATGCCATTTCTAATGTTGACTTAATAATAACTGACATATCACGCGCAGACATTCTGTGGAACATAATCTCGTCATTATGAGTGGCTCGAACGCTTGGCGCGATTGTGAATATACCCGTCACAAAGTCTACCGTGCTCCCTTCACACCCCCACAATAACATCACAACTCTAAAAACCAATCACTCAATTATCAACCCTCCACAAAGATAATACAGTTGAAAATTAATTGATCAACCCATCAGATATGTTCGAATTACATATTCGAATTCTATTGTGTCTGCATTTAACGGCTTTTTAAATTGCGAGCGAAATTAAACCCTAACTTGTAGTTTTTAGGGTCGGATTTGGCTTGGTTAGTGTAGTGGATGAGTTGATTCATTATTGAACCAAATCTGTAAGACAATGAGGCGTGTGCACAATGAGCGACAATATTGTGTGGAAGCTATGAGCTATACTATCGGCTGTTTAAGCGCTTTGTAAGCGATGCGAAGCGATGAGCAGGCGTGACGATCGATAATCCTGTTGATGTCATAATCGGATCGACTTCCGTATGTGAGAATTAAAGCATTCTCCTTTTAATTAGAACAGCTGAGTTTTTCGTTGGTGCTTAGTACGAATAATGAGCTTTGGTGAGGTTTACGTCTGATTTTTATTTTCTTGCTAACTCCTTAGTTTTTATCAAGCACACGTCAGTTTGTTTAGTCAATTGAAAAATTTCCTTTGTTTCAGCACTACACAAGAGTTTAGAAGAGCACAATCCTTTTCTCAAAAAAATATAATACAAAAGGTTGAAAAAAATCTCGTTATTCACTCCTTTGGCCCCAAAAAATACAATACGTGCAAGTATAAAAGTATCATTTTAACAAAAAAGGGACTCGCGCGGAAAACGCGACACCCGGGAGGGTTCCGCCTACTTTTTTCTTTGGTCCTTCGGTCCGGTTAGAAACCTTTTTATTTGGACCGTGACGTAAATGCAAGGACAAAGTGTCAGGAGTTTTTCGACTTAATTCAGTGACTGTGATGATTAATAACTTAAAAGTTTTTAATGTTACAATGGGTGAGCTGTGTGGGTGATGACGCATTGTATTATTATTTGGACTAAGCAAAAATTTGGAAGTACATATGGCCTTTTCTTTGTTGATAGAAACAAAGGCATAAAAAATGTGTTATCGTAAACGAGGCAAAAGGAGTATGTTAGGATCGTATTGTTTTCTGCTTCCCCCTCGGGAAAAAGAGCTGAGTTTAAGTATGTATATGTATGTAATGTTTAAAGTCGTAGAAATCTAGACCTTTTTCCTGTCAGAAATAAGCTACTTTTGGCCCTTGACAAAACTTATGTTAAAGCAGACACAAAAAGATGCTCCTACCAATTCTCTTGACACAACATTTGAACTTAATGAAAAGTAAATAAGATGTACTTACGTTATGATTTATTTACCGTAAGTACATCTAATTTCATCTCACCACTAACTCGCTAACCTATTGACACACGCACGCACGTTACCACAAACAATTGAATTGTGGTCACAAATCACTGACTGACCACGAACCTTATTACGTAGCCAGTAACAAGGGTCTACGATTATTCAATTAGGTAAAATAGCTCTGAAAACTGCACCTATTTATGTTAATCATACGTTTACAATTGCAACTTTCAGCTAAGTTAAGGCACAGCTGTCAAGGATAAAAAGCATGGCTGACAAACGAATTGTAAAAATGAAGTAGCAAATAAAATGGCTGAGCCTGAGGCGAGTGAGGGAAGCGAGCAGTGCCCGTGGCACCGCTCGCTTCAGCGGCTAATACTGCAGCGCCGTAGAACTAATACTGCTGTGGCCGGCGAGTGCCAGGGTCCGTTTAGGCACAAGAGAATGTAATGTTTTGGGAATGCGGTGTTTTACAGCGAACTAACCTCAACAATCAAAGAAAATAAAGAGTGACAGTGACAATGGCAATGGCAATGCAATGCTTACGGCACTTTATCTAGCGGCACTCTATACACTGCCTAAAATAAATATATTGAACGGACCAAAGGTTAAATAAAATAAAGGAGTGAGGGAGCACACGCAATGACCGCTAATCTTGTACTAATTGGTCAACTAATATTAATTCATGAAGTAAGGTACACATGCTTATTCGTTTGTAGTGTATGGTTTCACCGTACACGAATCGTAGGATATTGCTATACATAGAATTTGAAAATCATCATTCACCCAATTTATTAATGGTCTGGTAATTATGAGAGCGCTCGGCCCTCCTCGGTGTGTCTCGGCGTTCTTCGCTCGCTCTCCGTCCTGTGTCGGTTTTTAGTGCCCGAGGCAAAGGATCTCGCGGCAGTTGCGAGTGCGTCGCTTTATACTCTGTGACTCCAGTGTTGCTTGCGCCGATTGACTGAGAAGACGTTCAATGTCTGCGTCCATCCTCTTGGGGTTCACAACTTCAACTGAACTAGGCGAGAGTATACTCGTACATGGCCGAACTCAGGCTTAAGTCCCTCGCTCGAGATTTTTTCGCGAGACCTAGCGAGAGTACTCGGACAGGAGTGTACAGCTATCATAAAGATTGGCACTATTGACAGCTTTGGACTTCAAGGTGAAGTGTCACCTAATTTTTCATGGTAGATTTTTATAGAAAAGATCGTCATGTATCACCCATATTATGGTTACTCCTACAGCCAGCATAGACAAACAACAATGTAACAAAAGTTAGAACTTACCTTTAGTACTACGTCCGTCTATCATAAAAATGTAGAGTTAAATGAGTTCAGGCTTGAGAGTTATAAAATTGAACAATGTAGTTTTAGGTTTTCTTCAATCAACTTGGTTGAAATATTTGCACCTCTAACATTGTATGTAAAAATGAGAATTCGATTTAGAAATAACAGTTTAGGTAAGTTAAATTGGCAGGTATATAAGTTGTTTGATGAACCTACATCATTGACCTTCCTTAACACATTACATTACCAGTCGACAGCGATGCGGATGAATTTATCGATGCTATATTTTAGTTTTTCAATAGTTTTAGTTAAGTTTGTGTATAATTTTGCTATTTTTATTAATTAATTAGATATAAGATATTATGTGTAAAAATATTAAAAATTGAAATTGAATTTAAAAAAAAAGACATGTATTCAAACTTATAGTTTAATTTTAATCAAAATTACATAAGGCAGTCCCCAAAACGCCCACCCTTCACCGCTTCCTAGTGCTTTAGCTGGGAAGAAGAAGTGGCGCAAACTCCCCAGCAACACAGCTATCTCTAATGTTAGAAGAACTTAGAACACAAACGACCGTATACATTCAGACTACACGGTCGCAAAATTCCGGCCACAAAATATCTGGCCCTGTGGCGCAATGGATAACGCGTCTGACTACGGATCAGAAGATTCCAGGTTCGAATCCTGGCAGGGTCGCGAACATTATTTTTGTGGTTTCATAGATCAGTGAAGTTTCCGCCTTGTTTGGGAAGGTCAGGTGAGCAATCAATCTACCTAGCCTTTTCCCCACAATGTTTGGGTCGGCTTCCAGTCTAACCGGATGCAACTGAATACCGTATTTGATATGGAGCGACTGCCTATCTGGCCTCCACAACCCAGTAACTGGGTAATATGATACCCCTTGGTAAGACTGGTTGTCAGATTTTCGGGCTTCTGACGACCCGTAACGTCTGTCAAAGACCCACGAATCACAGCCGGGAACCAACGGCTTAACGTGCTTTCCGAGGAACGGAGGAATCTCGGTATGTTACGATAGTCACCCATCCATAGACCAACCCAGGCAAGCGTAGCTTAACCTGATGAATCGAACCGTGCGGCTGTTATTAATTAGCCACGAGCTCCTCAAGGTCAGGTGAGCAATGACGGGAAAAGTTCGTGGTCCCTTGAAAGTCACCGTCTATTTTACAACTTGCCTTTGTTAATGTGTTAAAATTGAATGTTTGTCTACGTAACATTTATGTTGTTCATGTCGACATCCAATATTTAGGTAAACTTTTATAAAAAAATACTTCTTGAAAATAAATAGATAAAAAGTACTGACAGAACCGTTCATTGGAACTCAGTCAGAGAACTCAGAACACAACCCCACAATTAATTTAATTATTTCATAGATGGACCCCACAAAAATAACCAGATTGAGACCCACACATTCGCTTAAAACATCCCTGAGAATTAATTTACAAACCACAAACATAATCCAGTTACAGCGCCCCCTAGTGCAGGAATCAAACACTAATTGTCCCGGTGACGTCACAAAGGCATGAATCGAATCACGCGATTATCGAATTATAATATTTTTTGTGGTTTTTATTGAATTATTTCCTTTGTAGTCGTGGCCTGCATATGGGGTGCCACCCTTATTGTGACGTGTGTGCTCTTTTTGTTATTTTAGATGGGACAATTCTTTTTTAAGGGTCTTGAAGCCGTGAGTTACATGACAATGTATAGGGTTTAAAAATCACAATAGGGCTAAATTAAGATTGTATTAAAATTATCAAGTTACTCGTAGGAGTATTTGAACTGCCTGTAGGTAATGGATAAATAAATTTAAAAAAAAATGTGGAATCGAGGCCTAGAATCCACGTTGCATAGTATCAAAGAAACTGTGGTTGGTTTCAATAGTGCGGTAACTGTGACATGTAGGTTTTACGTACACATTCAAAATAAAATATTTATAAAAATATAATAATTATTAATATTTATTTCTCACCAATCTATGACAGTTCACATTGTAAATACGCGTACCGCTTAACACATAACCATGAAAGTGGCTGTCCTATTTTAAAAGGTCACTGTTATAGTAGCCTACCCAGTTAGGTCTTTCGCCACTTATACCATTCAACCCAGACCATCCTTGAAACATCTAAGCGACCCAACTCGACACAAGGCACTCGAAAAGACACGTGCGGAGACAAACACTACGACAAGTGCTGAAAGGCACCCCGATACAATGCAGCAATCAAGGCCTGGACATGGAGGCCAATTTGTGGCCAGAATTGCTCAGCGGGCCGATTCTGAGGCCGCTTGTAATTGCTATGTTTGTTTGGTTGTTTTGATAAAGGACTCTGTAACGGCCTGAGATGGGCCTTGAATTGAAACCACATACGGCTAGGTGTGGAGATGGTAGAATAGAAATGTATTGTATTGTATAGGGTAGAGGGTGTCTGTGGGTGATGCGGTTTTGTGCCACTGCACAAAAGCTCAACACAGCATCCCCCACATTGTTTTATTGATGTTTGCTGTGTTATTTCTATTAATTCAACTATCCAGTAACAGTTTTCAATGCGATTTTAGGAGCACACAATATGAAAGTGCTTATACGGGTATTATTTTCACTTTAGACATCTCACCCAATTCCCTGGTATACGAGTTATTGAATGATTGGATGGTCTTTAATCTGTAGGATTCGAATTCTGTACAATATAAATGTTTGTAATGAGTTTAACTTATAAATGATTAGCGACCCGCCCCTGAATTGCGTGGTTTTTAGAACTTGACAAACATCAAGATTTCTTCATTATAATGTATGTTTAATTCATGTATTATACACATACATCTTTGAGAACAAATGAAATGAAATGAAATTGTTTATTCTGTAAATAGGATTTTGCAATCACTTTTACACGTCATATTAAAAAAAATATTTAAAAAAAAGAAGAAAATGCTAGATGAGTTCGGCGTTTCCTATCTGACTACTCTGAGAAGAAAGACCGAAACAAACTCAGAGGTCAGTCTCTTTTAAAGTCCAGACATAATCTTGGTCAGGCCATATGAGGACCATGTAGATTAGTATCTGAAATGGTCTTTTGAGGAAAGAACCATACAGATTTGAGTGGACCTGTCCAGTCAGTGCAAGCATTTGTCAGTAATCGTAGAGCTCAACTCTGAACTTAAGGTGCTCAACTCTACGATATAGTATCTACATACTACAGACACTACATCATATACTTACACTATGCATTCATTAATATTATGTATTATACTCGTTTATTGATTTTGCATTATTATTTTGCGAATCGTTCTAAAACGATTAGTTTTCTTTAATTTTCATATTTTTCAATGTTATGACACTTACGTCAGGCTGTCAAGCTGTCATTATTTTTTCTTCTAATTTTCTCTCTAGTTTTCTTACTGGCTTAGTCCATGAAGGTTACTTTTGATTTATATAATTTAAATTATTTTTATCAATATGTTTAGCTCAAATATGGTATTTTATAGGCAATTATAATTGTTTACTGTAAAATATTTGTATCCTAACTTACATTTTATAATAATAATTGAAACGCTCTCAGAATTCATCAAAGAGTTTTTTTGGTACGAATATGTCTGGCCCTTTTCGATCTCTGAATTTGAAATTAAATTTTGTAAAGAACAAGAAAAAGATGATTTCAAAAATAAACCTCGGAGGGACTACGGACCCATTCGGCAGAGCTGATCTGGAAGCGCTCAAGGAAACATCTCCTCAAGAAAAGTCTTGCAAATTGGTCTACATACATTTCACCCTGAAATCATACTCTGTCTTCACGGTACTACGTTTCTTGCCAGGAGGACCTTCCACTACTAAGTCCTGTCTGGACTGTCTGAGAGACTGGGAAGCGGATCTTCAGGCCTCAGAGCTAACGAGGCCTGACGTCTTCTACATTGCCTGTGAATCAATCAAGATATCTGGGAAACGAATCTGGATGTTTCAGAACTGACGGACGTCTTGAACCTGAAAGCCGTAACATACTTCCTTTGTAAATATTTTCTTTTCTGAGAGCGCTAGGTAGGATAGGTTATTTTTTAATTATTTTTCTGTGTTATTTTTTAATTTTATCTCAAATTATATATTTTTAACTTGTCTGCTTTCCTTTTTATTTTAATAAATAGGAGATATGTTACAACGAACAATAACAAAGAAAGGACATTTGGGTAGGTCATAACGCGGCCACACAGGCTGTATGAAAAGTGACTTTATTTATAGTAATTGTTGTTCTTGATCTGGGTATAGAATAGATTATGCGAGATAATGAGTTCGTAAATACGGTAGGTAACATTATTTATTTAAAATATGTTATATTTAACACAACATCACGCCTGCATTGCCCGAAGGATTAGGCAGAGGTATACCACACTATAGTACACCGACATTTCGCCAGTTATGTTTAAGTCCCATGTAATAGGGGGCGAGGGAGTTCGGGATATTAGACAGAAAAACGAACGGGAAAGAACGTACTTATAAAAATGGCAGTCTTCTTAAAAAGGTCTTCACAAAAATGAAGACGAAAATTCAGAATACCTTAAGCTTGTAAACAAAGCAGCTGTTTGTAGCGTCTCGAAGTAAGCGAGACTGAATGCCTCTAACTGAGTTAAAACTTGGCACTGAATGCTCACATTGTTGCTTTGTCTGTCCGTCTCCCCTTTCTTCTAGTATAATTGGGACCGGTACATTACAATTTAATTCAAGAATTTGACTGCGAATTGAAGTTTTTATATTGTTTGGTAAAATTGTCAAGAAATAGAGGAGATTTTTCGTAATAGGCTCGAAGAACAGTGGGTAAGAACTTCAAAGCAATCCCTTCAAGTTCTTGCCATTTATTAATGCGTAGGGAAAGTCACAGCTTCGTCTTTATATTGTATTGTTCGCGTTGAGTACCTCAAACACCCACGAAACTGTTGTGATATCAATGGCAAAGGGCTAATTGGTTAAAGCGATATTTTATTATTAAAAAACAATAACACTGTGCGTAGGGAGTACAATGGCGGAGACAAAATATTTCATATCAAAACAATAATTCAACGAGTGGTCCCTAAACCTTCAAAAAGTAACCCTTTCCCCAAAAAGATCATAATATCATTAAACAGATTCTCCCGTCCACATTATTACAAAAGCCCAGTGGTCCAACAGTTTTTGTAGACAAAATATCGCACTAAATCACACCGGGCCGTTAAACGTAACAAAAGGTCACACCGTAATTAGTTTTTTTGTCCCCACTGTGCAATATTTCAACCTTCCCAGCCGCATCCGTAATAATTTTTCAATTAAAATTCATTTTTGTCATAAAATATTCTGCACTCGTGTTGAAAATTAAAATGTATGTGTTTTCGTATGGGTGATTACTTTAAATAACGTTGTTATTCCATTTTTTCTGAGTTTTTATTGTATTTAAAAACATACGCGGACTTAAATGTATTCTGTGGTCTTTGTTGTGGAAAGCTGCCGTTACTTTTTATCTTACCAGTTTTTTTTAATATTATTTAATAGCGAATGAGGTATTGGTTGGTTTCTAGAACTTACCTGAAACAAATAAAAATAACATTTAGCATCCATGCTAATAAGCATGTTCATTTAATTGATTATGTAAAAAGTATTTAATAATACTTAAATGTGTTAAACCGCGTATTAAACACAACCACAAAATACTAAGCTAACCAAATTGTTAACACAAAGACTTATTAATGTTGCAGTTATTCAAAATGTAAACCATATTTTCGACATAATAGTTTCAACAATAATTTTAAATTTAATTTCTAGCGCAATTTCTCAGAACTTAATATAAATAGCCCAGCTATTGACTAATTCCACCATTAATTACTTTCATAATTGACACAACACGAACATAAGAAAATATCACCCAATGTTTTATTTTCATTGTTCACGAGCTTAAAACAATTACTTATGTAAATTCTAAATTACACAATTAAATTATGTTAAAACACTTTAAAAATACTTTGTAACGTAACTTGAGCTAACGAGGTGTGCTTTGTAATGGCGTGGTTACGTGGATCGCGAGCCTTGGCAATGTCGTGAATTCAAGTTCGTGGATACCAAATTATCCCATTCCTTACTATACCAAGTTTCATTTTCATCACATATAGTACACCCAAATTGCGTCAGTTATATTCAAGTCCCATGTAACGGGAGGCGGGCCTATTGCCACTAACCGGGCACAAATCCAGACTCCGGTCTGCTACTGAGAAATTCCAGATGAAACCCAATAACACTTTGCCCGACCCGGAATTTGATGTTTCATTCAATTCAACAACAAAAATAATTTATTCTCTCTTCACAAAGCTGACTTAAAGTTGATGAGTACAAAAAACGTCTCAGTTGTATTCCACCTTTGGTTCTTGATATAGGTTTTTGGAAAAAACATGTGTTACAGGTCACCAGGCCCAAGACTAGAATTAGCTTTTACAGAGATACCGTGCAAGAGTCGAAGTTAAACAATATTCATAACAAAAATTTAAACTAAGTAAGAGTTAAAACAATATGCTTAACACAAATAAAAGAAGAAGTATTAACAATAAAAAATACCTATATATCATTCTGCAGAGGTTATTGAGTCATGTTGTGAGGCGATGTGTGAGTGAGTGTTTATCTTGTGTTAGACTTGTAGGAGATGTATGTGAGTAATACAGATGTGTGAGTGTGGGTGTGTGAGTGAAAGTGACTTTTGTGGAGTGAGTACAGCGAGAGTTGTTTTTCAAGGAGGTGAGGAACGTTGATCAAAATTAGGGTTGTTTCAGAACGGTCTAAAGATTTTTGTTTTTATGATAGTCTAGGGTTTTTAAGTATTTTTTTATTTCTTTAAAGCAGTTTGATCGAATTTTTGGATATAAGCTTAGGAATGTATTCAATTTATTGTATAGATAATGCCCATGAAAGCAATAGAATCTTTTAGGGAGCGTGGATTTGAATTGAGCCGTGGACATACAGCGTCAAACTGCATTTGCGAATGTTTTTAAGCAATGAGTGTCCATCCCATTCTTTGTATAGGTCAGTAGTCGGAAAATAAAAGTGGAAATCAGCTCCAACTTTGAGTATGGCACGCTGTGCCCTTTCAACTTCAATGAGGTGTTTTGCGACACCTCCCCATGATGTGATGCAGTAATCAATAAGTAATTGGCATGACGCGTAGTCTTAATAGTCTTTCGGTCGGCCGAGTGTTTTAGGGTTTTGAAAATGTAAATTACTTTTCGTAACCAAGTCACGAAGGTTTCAATGTGTGGTTTAAAAAAGAGAGATAGGTCAATAGTGACTCAAAGGTATTTAATTTTCTCGGTCATTTCAAGGGAAGAACAAGAGCACTGGGTATTTCCAATGCCACAGGGGTGAGCAGTAATCGTTAGAGTTGAGGGTGGGAGCAAGTTAGATCTTTGAGCAAATGCTATGTACTTTATTTTAGAACCGTTAATAGTCAAAACATTGTCTTGCAGCCAGTTACTAATACGACTTAGACCCAGTTGTGTAACATCGAATACCTCCTCCCACTCGTCACCACCAAAGAACAGTGCAGTATCATCAGCAAAAATGTACACCAGGAATAGTGTTGGGCCAATTATACTACCCTGTGGTACACCAAAATTGATTGAGAGCTCGTCACTGAGCGAGTCATTTATCCTTACTCGTTGTTTCCTACCAGTAAGATAGTCCTCCATCAGTTTCAGGGAGATTTCTCTGATACCGAGCCGTTCAAGCTTTTTTAGAATGTTCTTAATAGAGGCTGTGTCAAACGCTTTTGCAAGGTCGAGGAACACCGTAAGGCATCTTTTTCTGTCATCCAAGCTGACCACAATAAAGTTTACCAACTCGTGAATTGCATTATTGGTACTTTTGTCAGTTCTAAAACCAAATTGTTAAGACTTGACTTGACTTAGAGATTACTTGCTTCCAAGAACATAACTAGACATTGATTTATAAGGCGTTTTAATATCTTGGACAGAGCAGGTAGAACAGAGATGGGCCGGTAGTTATTGACACAGTCTTTTTTTTCAGCCTTATTGAAGGGCTTGATATAAGCTATTGTAAAACCTTGTGGAAAAATTCCCGTTGAGATTGACAGATTACAGATATGTGTTATGAGAGAAGAGAGGTAGTTTGCGTATCTTTTAATGATTTTGCTACTAATCAGATCGATTCCCACTGCACTATTCTCCTTCAGGCCTTCAATGAGGTTGCAAATTTCTAGTTCACCGGTAGGAAGAAGGACAAGCAAGTTTAAAGGAGTTACAGATGTGTGATCAGTGGTGTGGCAAGGTGTTGTAGATTTCGAAGTGCAGATTTTATTTGCCAATATAATATTTTACAATAGGTGCCGAAACAAATTGAATGATATTAATTATACAAGGAACATTATTGTATTGACAGAAAGGCAATTTCCTCTTTCAAGTTAGTAATTGTACAGTCGCTAGCGGCAGTAACACTCTTTGGGGATCTTAAAACGATGATTTCACCTGAGTTGTCTGTGTGACTACAGTGTAAATACAGTTTTTTTATTTGTTTCATATAAGTAAGTCAAATGTCCTTTAAAGTGTCCCGTTCTACTAGTCATAGTGTATAGGTTATACATAAATGTATATATAGGTTACACATAAGTGTATAGGTTACACCTTCAGACATGTATAGGCTATACATCTATGAGTCGATGACTTAGCTGACTAAGTCATCGAGTCTTTCTGATAACCTGAGTTTTCAGAAAGACTTAGTGCAAAACAGGATGGCATAAAAAGGGCAGACTTTTGCCTTTTGTCGTTAACTAAAGCTACTGGAGTCCTGCAGTACATAACCTTGTTTTAACGGATAGGGATTAGCCAGAGAGACTACAATTTCACTGACATTTGTTTTATTTTTTATGTTATTGAAACCCATCTATTTAAACTGGCTCTTATTAGATAAGGCTGGATGATGCTGCACCAATATTACGGGTGAATGATGATTGTATTTTATTAATTTGTTTTACATGATTCAAAACTAAAATAGACCGAGAAGAAGGTGGGACGCTTAGGATGGCTTCCCCATGAAATGGCGAGGAGAAGCACAACATTGAATGAACTGGAAGGGATAGGGGTAGGCCTTTGACCAGGAACGGGATAGATAAGGCTAACAAAAAAAATACTTACTACCTTTGGGGCGTTTTACATTATCCTTTTTTTTTGCAATGACGCACACTGTGCACTGTCAACCAACAACTAATTAATTTATTAATTTTCATAAAACATTAAAACACAATTATAATAATATTGCGGTAATTTTTCAGCTAAACAGACGGCGCCATTAATTTGGCGCAGTGTCACCGGCAGAGGCGGCGCCTAACCGCAGCCTCGTGCCTCCTCTCTCTAAACTATACTCGTTTTTCCCTTTTAAATTTTGTGAATTTATTGTTTTGTTGAACTAGTTTTGAATAAAACTACCGACGGTTTTTCAGCGCGAATAATAATTATGAAAAACGCTTTTTTGTTGTAAATTATAATGGGAAATAGAGAAATATTTGCTGTTTAATGTTAAAGACAGTGGTGAAGGAGGCCAGCATCCTAAATAACATAACATACTTTCTATCACAATCTGAAGGATTTTGAGGAAAAGTCCTAATCCATTGCTTCATATGTATGACAAATTCGTCTGCTTGACAACCTAAATAACGCAATGAATGTTGTTGAATTGTCAAAATGAAAGACATTGCAACTGTGTGTTTCAAATTCGAAAAAAAATCGATTCTTTTTTTATTTAATCATAGTGTTTACATAACATATTACTCTAACAGACTTAAAATAATAATATGTACATGTATACAAAAAGGAGGGTAGGAATCATGGATATTTTAGCTAATATAATTATAGTATGTACAAAGATTCACAATTGGGAAAACTTCATTCACGTTACACTCTAGCCTATCAGCTAATAAGTAAATTAAATATAACTTAAACTGCTAAGTAACTATAAAATTAAGAAGTAATCCAGGTAACAGTGAGATCTGTAAGATGTTGTTTTATGAGGTGGTTTCCCAAGCTTGACTATCATGACGACTCCAGCTAGTTTCCACATGTCAGGAACGTGTTTTAACTGAAATGCAGCATGGTAGCGTGGTAAGTTTAACTATAGCTTTACGTGAGAGATTTTGTAAATCTTCTCCTGTAATTAAGACGTAACCAGGGGATTTTCTCCGATTAAAATTACACTTAATTTCTCTAGATACTTCTTTTGGGGTAACCAACTTGATCAAAGTTGATTCAATCAAATAATTTCTGTAAGTGCTTCAGTTGGCAACATTTATTAATTGGCTCATTCGAAGACCGAAGCTTTGATACAATTTGTTACCTCTCACACAAGTGTGGGTGTTTCACCAACCTTTCTAGGCAGTAGATACTTAGTTAGTATTCAAAGAATACATAGAAAAAGTAGATTATTACAATTAAATATTTTTCCCGAAAGTATTATTAATTCAGCGTGGTTAGTAAGTCAAACGTTGAATATTATGACGACGACGTGCGGGACACAAAGTGATGCTATCCATATGTCAATGTTTTTGTTCTGTTTTATACCTCCCCACATACTTCAACTGAATGAAACGAAATTTAAATCTTATATTAAACGCACACTATGCAGCCAAGCATATTATAAGTTGGGGGATTACATCGCTGATAAAAATGCTTGGCTCAACGCTGGTCCTGCTCCACAAGCATAAACTAATTGATTAGCATTTGAAAATACCGTTGGAGCTGCTGAAGATTTTAAAAACTATTTTTGCATTGTATAAATTCAATGTCTTAGCATTGTATAATTGCATGGCACATGTGTGGGCACCATGTACCGACTATAAAGCTACAATTTAGGTACTGAGTATGTCTTTCATTGACTTGAATGTGCCCTGGCGGCTGAGAGTATGTCATGCTCACTCTAATGTCTCGCTGGCGGTGGCGCGTGTGTTGGATCATTTAGCTCCCTTCAAAATGGTTGAGCTGAATGGTGCTAATCCATGCGTCATGTTCGTGAACGGGCGCCGTCAGTAGGGACTGGTCATCTCTTAGCTGCCACGGCGATTTTAATTTAATTTATATTTTTATTTCTAACGGACGCTTTTAATGTTTTGCATCGTTCTCACATGACGTATAACTTCAACTTGAATGATGTAACCAATATTATGTAACCATCTTATTTTATTTAAAAGAGTGTCCGTGGAGTTTCTTGCCCGTTCTTCTCCATAGGTACCTACTACGCTTTGGAATGGGCGACTAGCTTCATATTTCTGACTGACCGACCCCTTGAATATTCAAAAGTGCCTGTAATTGGTTTATTTGAAATAAATGCTTTGAGTTTGAGTTTGATACTAAAAGAAAAAATAAAAACGTATTTTATCAAAGATCTTATCATGTAAATTAAGATAGCAATTAAAAAGTATTCCTGTATAGTTTCTGTTAAGTATTGATAATGCTTATGGCACGCGCCCACTTATATCTATACGTCACACAATTGATTTGCAGAAACACCTCCACTACTATTGAAAATACTGTTCTCAACAAAAGCCCAATATTTTAACATGGCGGAAAAAATAAACAACAGTGCCCTCTTGCAAGCATATAATATTATTCTCTTCCTTTTCCCTTGCTTTTCATTGACATATACTCGTACAAGCAAGACGCGGCCAAGCCAGCCAGCCAGCGCATTTGTCCAACAGCAGCCAGTTCTCTGCCGCACCTCTGTCTGTCGTAGACTAATGTTGCTCTCACTTAGACAGATGCTACAGGGCAAATTGCTCAATTGCTTTTTGCTGAGTTTTACGTTGTAATGCCATTGTAAGTAATTAAAAAGTGTACAAGGTGCAATTGAAATAGCTACCCAACTGAAAAGTAATGTACAGTCCGCGACGTTCGCGGTTGACCACCTTTTATCATTATTACTTAGGGGGAGGGGGGAGGGGGGCAAAAAAGTGAAAAGTGGTCAACCGACAACGTTATCAAGTGTACATATATAGTTAAACGTAGTTTGTTCAGAATCGAATACTGAATATAAATTGCATAATATTGGATTATAATATTGTATTAGTGCTAGATTGGAACGTTGGTCGCTATTTACTTAACAATAGCTATTACATTCGGATTGCACAGTGGTCTCATCGGCCTTAGGATACGCATAAATTATTATTATATTAAATTCAAACAAAGGTTGCGATACCCACTGTGTGTTATTTTCCATGAAAATGATTAGTTAAATATATCTGCTGTTTATTTTATCCGTACGAGTACAAGTTTTAATAAACTGCCATTTTCCACAGTTTGCCATAGACACTTTCACACTTAGTTTAACTCTTTTAACCAAAAGCTTGTAAAAATAGAAGCACGTGCTCACCGACTTTAAGCTCCAAATGCAAATCTGAGTTCATTTGACTAATAGCACGCAGTAATGGCGCTGCACAGTGTTAAAAATTTGCATTTAACAAGCCATAAAATAGATTAAAGTAGTAACGTTAAATTATTTCGTGGATGGCGTGCCTCTCGTTGCAAACGTATTAAAGTTTTATCCGGCCTGTGTGGCGAATCGAGTTAGAAGTTCCTCGACATTATGTCCACGGCGCAGTGGCGTGCGCACTGTGCACCCGTGATTCAATTTATTGTTGCGAAGAATTACTGTAATTGCTTTAAAATTTTCTATCGGACGCACTGTGTGTCGTGTTCCGTAGTTCAAAAGTTTGAAGTACTGGGAACATTAAATGAGATTTTAAAGTTGTGGTTTTATTAGTTGGCTGTGAAGCTTCGGCCGGAATTTTAGTTTAAATGTTTCATGTTTTCAAATTAAGTATTAAATTTGTGTTAAGTGTTGTTACCAAAGAAAGGATGTAATTATCGGATTGGCTAGATGATACCTTCATAAACTAAAACAATGGTAATTTAAAACAATCTTTCCCCCTTATCGTTTCAATACCACTGAAACTGTCACTTTCATATTATCAAAAGCCAAAACATGAACTTTGCTTTATTTACCTACCAATGAGCGCAACAGACAATTTTTCTCCTACAGAAAAATATTCTACTACTTTTTTGTCCACCCAGTCGTCTCCCTAAGCGTGCAAACAACTGCCTCAGCTCATTACATTTAAAAACTTTGTATGGACAATGACTGAATTGGAAGCAATTCCGGTAATTCTACAATGGTTATAAATCCCAGGCAGCGTTTATAAGGATTTGAGTAAAACTTTGTACAATAAATATCCCAAGGTATCTCCGTCTGTTATAATTACAATTAGCTACTCGGTTTTTCCCTTGTGGGTAAGCAGAATCGCTGCTAATATTGGTGGTGTACTTTGTCTGCGAAAATCTATCGAAGAAAGTAAAATAAAATTTATACACTGATTTAGGGTAGGGAATGTGCGTCCGGTCTGCATTTTTTTTTTTTTTGTTTGGTAAATTATCAAATAACTTCTCCCGCTCTAGGTGGAGCGGGAGGGCGTGTCAGACTCTTACTGACTGAAACCCTCCCGTGTTCCTTCCGTTGCCTGTACATTGCCAGGGGCAAAATGAAAACAGACAGACAGACAAAATGGAAACTCTTTAGTGTTGCAAGTGTCTTTGAGCGTAGTAACTATTAAATCACTTAAAAAAATACATAAGTAGCCTTTAATAATACTTAAAGACTCAATAAACAAGACATTTTCATTCAGAACTTACTATTAATACTCCACAATTTCAACATTCGGATCATCCCGTCAATTTCGTTAATAAATCCGTCTCTCCCGTCCTGTTCACACGCGGACTGATGGAAGACACGAATTAAAACTTGCTGTAATAAATATGGCGAGCCATCCCTATTGCGCTGTATTTGTGTCATTTTAACAATCAAGTTTAAAACTTTGATTGTGGTTGAGTTTCTGTGAGCTACTGTGTACCAGTAAGTCATTTTGTTTTTAGAATTTAGGGGATTGGGGGAAGTGTGTGAATGGTTTGGTCTAGAATATCGAGATAGATAGAAAGGAAAGGTAGGTCGAAAGTTTTTGATTAATATCTAATAATAATAAGTACAAGTTTAAAAGCAGTTACGGCTCGTCAGAAACCCGAAAGTCTGATAACCAGTCTTACCAAGGGTATAATCTAAGATAAAAGACTACGTTGAAGACAAGGAAGTTTGGCAATAATTCCTTCTGCACGTGTGGCTTTCCTAGTACCTCATTGCTATGTAAATGTCTATTAACTGCTCCCGAATTAAGATGATTATTTTATTTTACCTTTTTTTTACATACTTCCTTTACATAATCTTTTCATTATTTGACATTATATACCTACAATATTCTATATTTTTTATTAAATTAGATTTGTTACAGCTGTAGTGGCAATCACGTCATCTGGTTTAAATAGCTCTTTATTTTAATTATATTTTATATAGATTCTTTTCTTTTAGATTTTGTGAATGTGAGAACGTTGTAGGCTTAACGGACTGTAGATCTGTCGACCATTTTCTATCTTGCTAAGTACCTGGCCTACACTGTCCTCTCATACCATTAACACTGTAATTTGAAAACATTGTAAAAACCATTTACTTTTAAAAGAGTAACCGTGGAGTTTATTGCCGGCTCTTCTCCATAGGAAACGACCGTGCATCTAGCTTCTGAAGTTTCATAAGTGCCCTTGTACGTTTATGTGAAATTAAATATTTTGAATTTTGAATCGTATTACCCAGTTACTGAGTTGTGGAGGTACAACTAGGCAGTCACTCCATGTAAAGTACTAGTATTCAGCTGCATCCAGTTAGATTGGAAGCCAACCCCAACATAGTTGGGAAAAGGCTGATCGTCAAAGAGATGATCAAAGGCAAGGGTCCTGCAAGGACGTGGTTTGCGTTTTATGCAAAATAGTGTCTGATTTAATGCAAAAAAAATAATAAAAAAAATTGATTGTAGACACAACCATTGCTCTGAAAATGTTTTTTTAAATATATTATTATGATAAAATTTAATGATTGAAGTAGCTAATCTATTTATTCACATTAAATATTTGAAACTATCGACAATTGCTTTGCTTATTCGCGTTTACCCACAAACTAAGGATAACTTAGGGTAATATTGTAACGAGTTGCACTTGACGTTGTGAACTCAACAACAATCGACTCGAACATTAAACTTCAAAAGCGTTGTACGAAGTTTGAAGTTTACAAACTGTATTAATTTATTGCCATCGACTTTACTTGCCAACTTCCTGTGGTAATTATATTGGATTAAAACTATAACTATACTTACGTCTTCATGCGAGTCTTTTACTAAGAATGTTGTGGTTTGGCTCCTAAAGTTACTAGAAAGGCTTATAATTATCGCAAGGGACTTTAAAGAAGGGTTGATGCAGGATTCATAATATTGTTCGTTTTTTTCATAGCTTTACGATAAATAAGTCATGATGTGATGAAAAGCAAATCCTGTCAACACGAAAAGGAGCTGGGCTGACTGCCTCCTCATATAAATATTCCTAATACGTGAATTATCATCGCGTAGTCTTTTCCTAATTATGTTGGGGTCCAGTCTAACCGAATGCAGGTTAATAATTAACCAGTATTACACATGGAGCGACTGCCTATCTGACCTCCACAACCCAGTTACTGGGTAGCACCATACCCCTTGGCAAGCTCCCCCTGCTCGACTGGTAATCAGACTTTCTACTGACGTCTGACAGTCAGACTACCCGTAACGATTATATTAGGTTGGGGAAAAAGTCTTTTCGCATTATAGTATGTATGAACTTGTAATAAAATCTCTTTGGCTATACTATGTGTATCTGGCTGGTTTTGGTATCATTGAAAGTTTAAATTTTAAAGAACATAATTCCAAATTCAAATTAGGAAAATGTGTGATTTTTATTTGTTTTTCGTACTGTCAAGATGAGTGAATCTAATGAAGAAATTCGATACATTTTAAAATTTTACTACAAAAAAGGTAAAAATGCAACGCAAGCCGCGAAAAAAATTTGCGATGTTTATGGACCTAGTGCAGTGTCTGTGAGAGTAGCACAAATTTGGTTTAAGCGTTTTCAATCCGGAAATTTTGATGTCAAAGATGCACGTCGCTCTGGTCGCCCTATTACGGATAAAATGGATGCCATTTTTGAAAAAGTGGAGCAAGATCGGCATATTAGTAGTTACGACGTAGCTGAAGAACTGGGAATTGACCACAAAACAGTTTTGGCGCATTTGAAAAAAACTGGGTACACAAAAAAGCTCGATATTTGGGTACCTCACGAGCTCACTGAAAGAAACCTAATGAACCGTGTACTCATTTGTGATTCTTTATTACGACGTAATGAAACCGAACCATTTTTGAAGAAGCTGATAACTGGTGATGAAAAGTGGATCACGTACGACAAGAACGTGCGAAAAAGGTCGTGGTCAAAGGCCGGTCAGGCTTCACAGACTGTGGCAAAACCCGGGTTAACTCGCAACAAGGTGATGCTGTGTGTGTGGTGGGATTGGAAGGGCATTATTCATTATGAGCTGTTACCACCAGGCAGGACCATCGATTCTGAACTCTACTGCGAACAACTGATGAGATTAAAGCAAGAAGTTGAGAGAAAGCGGCCGGAATTAATCAACAGAAGGGGTGTGGTTTTTCATCATGATAACGCTAGACCTCACACATCTTTAGCCACTCAGCAAAAATTAAGAGAGTTTGGCTGGGAGGTGTTAATGCATCCGCCGTATAGTCCTGACCTTGCACCTTCAGATTTCCACCTGTTTCGGTCTCTTCAGAATTCTTTAGGCAGTGTCAGGTTAACATCACGGGAGGACTGCCAAAACCACTTGTCGCGGTATTTTGATCAGAAGTCCCAAAATTTCTATAGCAATGGGATCATGTCCCTACCTACAAGATGGCAAAAAGTTATCGAACAAAATGGTACCTACATACTTTAGTTAAATGTAAACATACTATGTTAAAAAATGTTTTGAATTTTCTTAAAAAATGCGAAGAAACTTTTTCCCCAACCTATTATATGTAAAGTCAGGGAAATGAATTGCTTAGCAAATTGACTACCAACTTAAATTGTCCGTATATTCAAATCACAACTGTCATGCTATGACAGTTGTGTGAAATGGCTGTAATAGGGCAAATTGACGTAGTATGTCAAAAGTATGTCTCATGAGTCCCATCCCACAGCTGGGCAACTAAACCCCTCCAAGACAGAGAACCTAAGCCAGTCATCACTCAGTGTTTACTCTTCAATAGAATTATGTTCGCAAACGACGGTAGTTTCCTGTTAAAACAAAAGAAACTCCATCGTTTGCGGAGATAATTAAAATACTAGCGTTTATCTTCTTGTCGGCGACTTGAGAATTTTTGTGCAGGTTTTAACTGTTATTTATACTGCAACGGTTTTTCAATGAAACTTTCATTGAATATTTATAATATTTATAATCTTGTTCTGATTTTATCTACGAGTACGTACTATCAATAAGTTTTTTTTTTAAATCATTATTCAGCTCCTCCTATCAGGTACAATTTGACGTAACTTTGCATTGCGCTGCACTAGCGCCGCTGAGTGCCTCGGGAAATACACAAACTATTCGCGTTTAAATGTTTATACATATATGTGCTCTCGTGGCCATGCAGATTGAATAGGTGTGCGTTCAAACAATGTCACAAATGATGGTATGATTTCGGTAAAGTAGCCACCACATGTTGACGGTGTGAACTTGGGTCACGTATTGTACTTATTTGTTTATTGCCGAATGTCGTAGTAAAAATCATTGTTTTATTATTCTCTAAATGTTTTGTTAGGGGTAGTGTAAACGAAGATTATTGTCTGCTTCATAAAAATGTGCATTTTTTAGACGTGACAACACTACTAACCAAAACTAACATTCAGTATTTGTGCATGCCACTCATTCAGTGGCGTGCACAGAGTTTTATTAAGGTGTTATTAATGCAACATTGTGATATTAATATGGTAGTGGTATTTATTTATTTATAGTTAATTAAAACGGCACAGGTCCAATTACATTAATTAACATAGAATTTTTTAAATTATTAAGATTAAAATAAAATAAACATTGAAATAACATACAATACAAAAATTAAATTCAAATTCTAAGATATACAATTCGTGGATAAAATTATTGATACTTACTTAAATAAGTATCAATAATTTTATCCACGTTTAATTTAACCATTTACGCAAATGCGTAAATGGTTAAATGGTTAAATAAATTAAAAACATCATAAACTAAGATAAGCTAACATGTAACAGTGGAGACCCTCGCATATTGTCTCTCACAAAACTCCAGACAGGCACGCATTATTTTCTTCCATTAATCAGCAAACACATCACATTCAGGGTCGGCAGTCAGGAGGGCGTTTAGCATCCTTAGGGTTCGACATACCGGGGTTTCAGCTCTAGCAACAGATCTAGATAGCGGTAGTGCGATCAGGTTATGACGGCGGCTTTGACGGTGCCCAAGGTATTTGCCGGGCACAAATAGGCAGCAGAAAAGTCCGTGGAGCTCAGGGCAGTCACTACGACCGCTTAGGGTTTTACAGGCAATCGTGAGCTGATCAAAGCCCCTTCTTACCTCCAACGAGTTGAAGCCCACGACCCCTAGAAGATAGTTCGTTGGGTACATGAATGGAAAGTAATGGTACAGCCTTTGATACAAAAATCTCAGGAAGGTTTTCTGAACTTTCTCAAGCATCAGGGTCAGAGACGCAGTATGTGGATGCCAAACACAGGCGCTGGACTCGAGTTTACTCCGAACCAAAGTGGTGTATAGAAGTTTAATAATACTGGGATTGCGAAAGTCACGAGCGTTCCTCAAGACAAATCCCAGACGCCTGAAGGATTCCTTTGCAAGAGCAGACACGTGGTCTCTAAATGTCAGACTGCGGTCGAACATTTAGAGACCACGTGTATTATGTATAATCATAATCATCATTCATGCATGCATGCATGTAGTTTACAAGTTGTTACAAGTATATAGGTTTCATACATACATAAACAGTGTTGTAATAGAATGTTCTACAGTGTCACAATATTAAAAACCACTGTGCTTAAACAAAACGTCCAGTGTGAAAGCAAGGGAAGAATGTGTGAGCAACCAAGAGCTGTCTAGTGTCAATGTCAGTCAGCTTTCATGCCAGTGACACAGACTAAAAATATAAGACTGATTTTAATCGTTATGAAATTGATAATTTTTATATGGGTTTTTCAATACTTAATAATATTTTATTTATTAATACAACTGTAATTAAATGCACTATATTGTATAAAAATTATAGTGCATTTAATTATTTTGAGTTAATAACCTAGTGCGAAAGTTTTCTTTTTGTAATTGTGTAATCGATTACTCAATTAATCGATAATCTCACGAAAACTATCTTTATATTATTTCTCAGCTTCCACATTGAGAATTGATTTTTGATAGGTATTCTAAGATCAAAAAAGAAATTACTAATTTTTTAAATCATATCTCAACTTATTACATTTGGGCCCACCATTTCCCATGTCCTTTAACATGTTTATCAGATGTCCTCCATTTGTTATTTAAATAAGTAACTGTCATGATATAATATAGGATAGGGTAAGAACAATTAATTGGTCATTATTTCCATTCATAAATTAAATTTCGTAAAATGCAAAAATTAAAAAAAACAAACATGAAATTCATAAATTAATAACGTTCCTTATTGATGTATGACATTGATGAATCGATTTAGAAGTCGTACCGGTAGTTATAAAATTTGGGTCTTAAATCAAGTCACAACAAAATAAAGCAATGTTTATCCAGTTTCTTCTGTTGCGATTGCTTTTTAGGGTACCGTAGCTCAAAAGGAAAAAAACGGAACCATTATAGGATAGTTTAACGGAACCAAACACGGATGTGTAACGTAAATAAATGAATTTTGAATACGGGGGTCACTTTTCGGGTGCAAATTAGAAAATTAAAAATTGCGAACTGACCGTGTGAGAGGGTTTGTTGTAAGGATCCCAAATATTTATTTTTAATCATTTTGACGATGTTTAAGAAATAGATGAAAATTGACCAATGAGACCCTTATCTCCGAAACTACTGAGCCTAAAATATTTAAAAAACTTTTTGGTTCTTTACTCATAGATTACAGGAAAACCTATAAGAATTCTATGGTCTTAAAATAACATGGCACACCTCTCAATATTGTGCGTACAAACTTACATTTGCAGTTGGAATGTATGGAAGAACATGTTTTTCAACTACAATGTTAAGTTTGTTCTTAGGATAAATTACACAAAATTACGCAACCCTTCATTGTGCGTGGCTTTTTTTTTTTTTTTTTTGGGTGGGAAATTATCAAATAACTTCTCCCGCTCTGGGTGGAGCGGGAGGGCGTGTCAGACTCTTACTGACTAAAACCCACCCGTGTTCCTTCCGTTGCCTGTACATTGCCAGGGGCCACGGTATCCCTTTCGGACTTTCCCGCAACCCCGGCAGGCATTGGTCCTATCGGACCCCTTCACTTGCTGACATCTCTTTGAGGCGCGCGTGGAACACAACGCGCCGTCGACCCGGGCCTGGTCCTTATCGGACGGCGAGCTACCCATTGCTCACCGTCCGCAAGCCCGCGCCTACGGTGGCCGGGAATCGGCCTGCGATTCCCGACGCCCAGGGCGTCTCCTGCGGCGGCTAGGGGCGTGAGGGCGCGAAATTTGCCTCTCCCTCACGCGTTCTGCCTCCTCCTTCGCGAGCATTACTGCTTCGCAGAAGGAGGTGACGGCCTCCCATGCCCTCTCGCTCCGTACCATGGCCTGGACTAGGGCCGGACGCGAGAGATCCCCGCCGCCGATCGCCTCCACGAGGACACGGCGATGCTCTGCCCAAGCCGGACAGACCTCCACCGTATGCTCAACCGTGTCCTCCGGGCGATCCATGCAGTGATGACACCCGGGCGTTTCCTCCCGCCTGATACGGAACAGGAACCTCCCGAAACAACCGTGTCCGGTGAGGACCTGCGTCAGGCGGAAGGTGAGGAAGCCGTGACGCCTCTCTAGCCACTCCTCAAAGAGGGGACTTATCGCCGCAATAGTGGCGTGCCCAGCACTGGGTTGCAACAATCGCACTCTCCATGACGCCATGAGATCCCGCCGGAGCTCTGTCCGCTGTGCCGCGATTTCTCGCGGCAGCGGAGTTACGCCCCGGCCTTTCGCCTCCTCGCGCCACTCCCAAATGTGCGCGAGGACTTTTGCCTCCAGATCCCATGGCGGTAATCCGGCAATTGTGCGTGGCTTGGCCATTGTTTTTTAAAAATATTTTTTCAGAGAGATCTTATCTTATCTATATAATCTTAATCTTCTGTCTGCAACTAAAAATAACAACGAAATTGTATAACAATTATCATGACTCTCTTTCAAACATGTGTAGCTGAATTACAAAATGGTACCTACTACGTCATTGCCATCAGTAGGTAGTTACTAAATATACGCACTAATAACTATTCTGTGCTAATATCTAAAACAAACCACGTAATTATTGTTCATTCTATATTTCGTTTGCACAGTTCGTCACAGTTTTATTGCTTCAGTAGAATTTATTACAGTCGTCTGAAATTAGATCGGCTTTTTTAATGTCTTTCTAGATCTATTACGACGTCAAGTTTTATCACGCTATTAGTAGCAACAACGTTATAAGGAACAACAGAGCTTGTTATAATAGTAGAAATGTAAATATAACTTAATAAAAATATTGTTAACTCAGATGTTATTCTATGGACAAACTAATAGATACCCCACAAAGGAAATTGTAATATCGAAAAATAGATATAATCCAAATAGGCGCCTACTCGCTCTGTGATAAATAATCTGCTATATCCGTTAACCGTAACTTATCCTGAAAAGGTGAAACAAGGTTCGTGTTTTTAAAAATAGCAGTCAACCATGCGAAATTATGTTGAAGAACATTGGCCATTCCAAAGCCTTCCATAACCTTGACAACATAAATATTCCTTACCTACACTAAACAAACTAAACAAAGCTATTCACCGTACGTAAAATTAAATATTTTCACCTAACAAACAATAATATTACATCTACAAGATTCCTTAACTCAAATCCTACATTTAACAAAATTAAGTCAAACGCTTGCTAAGCATACTTAAAACATAAAGGCTATCGTCCCGACTCCGCAGTCCGCCGGCTATCAATCGGCTATAAACTGGGGCCGGATTAAGTTCTAGTAATCTTTCAGACATTAACTCCTATTCTATTTTGGGGTCCTTCCAGATTTGAGGGTCTTATTGAAGGAAGATGCTTGTTCAAATTATATTATTATGTGTTATAGATATAGTTTGTGCTTATCAAGCGGTAGCCATCTCTGGTAAAACTAGGACAAGCTTAGGTCCAATACTGGAAGTAAATGGATTGCGAAATACTGGGTTAATTGAAAGTCATCATTCATCTTTCAGTAGGTATGCAATTATAATTTTCATGCTTATAAAAAAAACAATTTTAATAGAGATTATTATCTTAGTATGTTTGGATCTCTTTCATAAAGCATCAGACCATTTCTCTATTTCATCAAAAGGTTTTTCAATTAAAAATCTTCCACATTTACAAACACAAGCATCCCGAAAACTCCGTTTTCCTTTCACTCGTAAATTAGCTTTTAAACCAACACGTGCATAGTAAAAAAAACTCTACGGAACCAAGCCATCAATATAGAAAAGAAACAAACGCACTGACAAACGAAATCTCTTTTGAATTTCAACCCCCCAAAAGAGGGTTTTAATCGTTTTTAAATGTCTACCCGTAAAGGCGCAAATCCGTGCAAATATCACCATCATCCCCCACAAGCAATATTCAACTTTCGCACTTAGTGATAAAAGTTATTATAGATGCACGTGAAAGTTGGTGTTGTTTTCTACTTTATATGGATTCATTAAAGAGTGAATAGAAATTGGGTTCTTTGCTGAATGTTGAGCAAAGTCTTTCGAAGATTTGTGAAGCTTGCAAGATGTCAGTCTGTCAGTCAGTGCTGTGACTGTGGTAGAAAGACATGGTTTTTATTTTAACAACTTGGTTTTAAAGGAGGATTGTCTTCAAATTTTCTAAAAGTTTGTGATGAAGATTTTTATGTCAAGTAAGTCCAAAGAAATGACAGTGAAAAAGTTTTTAGTGGAGTCGATCTGTTGGTTACTTTTAATCCAAAATATATTTTATTTAAAATAATCTTTTGTGTCTCTAACTTTCTGACCAACAGACAAAACTCCTTGATAATTCAAAATTGACCTATCAACGATATACCGAACTGAAATAAAAGCTTATTGACGTTAATAAATAAATGTGACTAAATATCAGTTCGAGTGCTGTTTCCTAATCAAACACTCCCCTAGGTCTTAAACAAAATAACACATAAATAGACCATTCAAATTACCAATCAATTCCCTATAATTCCGACCGACAGCATAAACAATACGAATGAATAACCAACATAACACACGAACAACTATAACATTTGAATGTTGGTAACATTGCAAGAGCATTCTACTGTTCCCTGAATATTTTATTAAGCCTTTAAGATTACAGAAAAACCCACTCTCTAAAGATCCCAAGGGAGGCTTCGATACGTATCGATAAAGGTAAATAATTTAATTCTCTTGCTTCTAGTAAATGGGGTAACATTTCTTGAGTTTCCGAATAGAAATGTGTTTTTTGATAGTTGAATGTTGGAGAGGACGACTTGAACTAGGTTGATGTATACCGTTGAAAAACGGTGACAGTCATGTCTTTATGTTGTTCTAACTGAATAGACAGCTGTGCTGCTGGACAGTTTGTTGCGCCACTTCTTCTTCCCTGCTAAAGGACTAAGAAATAGTGAAGGGTGGGCGTTCTGGGAGACTTATGTAATATTGACGTTCAGCCTAGTTTGAATAAATGACTTTTGATTTTGTAATAATTTCACATTTTATTTCAAACCAAATTGGTGCTGTTCTCTTCATCATGAACAATTTTTGTTACGAATAAGGTTTTTTTTTTAAAAAAAACGTTGCCCCACACTAGGAATTTCTCCTGTATCGTGGGTGCGTTTACAAACATTTGTACTCACATACACAAACAACCAGACCCGGAACCACTACTTGTAGGTCATACAAATATTTGTTCCGTGCTGGAATCGAACCCGTGACTCGCAGCGCAGCAGTCAATCGCTTAACCACTGCGCCAACCGTGCCGTTTGATATTATTAATTTGTTTAAGTCCCATCGTGAGCGCACCATTGTGATCTAAATAAGGTACCGGATTCACCTTTACGCCATTTGTATCAAAAGCTGTCAAACTAACTTCAGTTCCGTCACGTAAGATTTGATTTGTAAAGATAGTGCTGACTCATCAATGCCAAGTTTGCACAACCGACGTCAATGAGAGCCATAGCTTAGAGCCTTCATAGACGTCAAAATAAATCGGTTGGTTTACCTGTAGTACTTGAGGCATAGTCTTCATCTACTACATATAAACCGACCGATTTCTTTTACTTAATCATGATACAGCCACTCGCGTGTAGGAACAATATAACATTACTGTAACAGACTTCATTGTTCTACTTGTTAATATACTTAAATTATACTCTCTTTAAATGTTACAAGAAAGATAAATTACGTGACATGAATCCAATCGGGGGTGAGGTGAGCTGGAGGTGAGCGGAGGGGGGGGGGGATAATTTCGGTTTTTAGGTGAGCAAAGATTTATTATAGGGGCGTGCCCATCGCCGAACAAAATATTCCTTTGGTAGAAAAATACGGGGATATTGAGGTTACGACTTGTTAGCTTGTATTGTTATCATTATCATATTGTGTTTTGATGGCAGATATGCTGAAATGATGCGTGTTAGATTAGGAAGGTGGCTAGCTCATTGGCGTGAAATTCGGGAGGCTCATGTCTAGCAGTGGATTACTTTCCAGTCCTAAGTTCCTTTTGTTTTTGTATTTATTCGTATAGTAATTAAGTTAGTAGAGGGGTTCGTGGCTTAATGAGAACAGCCGCACGAGTCGATCGAAGGGTAAGCTACGCTTGCCACGGTCGGTTCGTGGATGGGTGACCATACGTTACTCGTCGAGATTCCTCCGTGCCTCGGAAAGCACGTTAAGCCGTTGGCCGTTGGTCATTCATAGATCTTTGACAGTCGTTACGAGTAGTCAGAAGCCCAAAAGTCTGACATCCAGTCTTACCAAAGGGGTATCGTGTTACTCAGTACTCGGTTCTAGAGGTCAGATAGGCAGTGGCGTTCCTTTCATTAAAGCTGAAAAGCCCGGCTTGCCTTCAAACATGACCCCCAAACAAAAAAAACTACACTACGTTTTGTTGTTTATAATGATGCGATAGTTATTGGGGCGATGTCATTCGTCGCTTTCGTAAGTGATTATAGTGTTATTTTTATCATCGAAATGGGAATTCGGAAACTGTCACATCGAAATGGACTTTCGATTGTGTTTCTCATGATACATTGGTCAGGAAATTGCATCACTATGGTGTTAAAAACACTGCCTTGGATCTTATTATTTCTTATTTGGATAATAGGATCCAAAGAGTGGACGTTAACGGCAAGCGATCCCCGGGTTCCCTTGTCACTATGGGAGTTCCTCAGGGTTCAATTCTTGGCCCTTTTTTATTTCTCGTATATATTAATGACCTACCTTGCCTTGTAAAGAACAGTCACGAAATAGTGTTATTTGCAGATGACACATCACTTATATTTAAGCTTAAGCGACAACAGACAGTTACCGACGATGTAAATAACGCTCTCTCTAAAATAGTGCATTGGTTTAGTGTTAATAATTTACTTTTAAACGAGAAAAAGACTAAATGTATTAGATTTCTGACACCTAACGTTCAGCAGGTAAAAACCAATGTATTAGTAAATGGGGCGGAATTGGATCTTGTGGACACCACTGTGTTCTTAGGTATTACCTTGGATTCAAAGCTTCAGTGGGGCCCTCATATAACCAAATTGTCGAAGCGGCTAAGCTCTGCAGCCTACGCGGTCTATAAAATTCGTCATTTGACTGATGTAGAAACAGCTCGATTAGTATATTTTAGTTATTTCCATAGTGTAATGTCATACGGCATTTTGTTGTGGGGAAATGCAGCCGACATTCAGACTATATTTGTGCTGCAGAAGCGAGCCATTCGAGCAATTTATAACCTAAGTTGTAGGCATTCACTGAGGGATAAATTTAAGGAAATAAATATCATGACAGTCGCATCTCAATATATATTTGAGAACCTGATTTATGTAAAAAAGAATATTAATTTATATTCTAAACACAGCGACATTCATACCATAAATACTAGAAACAAAGATTTACTTATTGTGCCCAGGACTAGGCTCCAAAAAATTAGTAATTCATTTAAGTGCCAAAGTATACGTTTTTACAACAAACTCCCAATCCATGTTAAAGAACTGAGCCTCAATAAATTTAAATCATTTATTAAACACAAACTATGTCAAAAAGGTTTCTACAAAATTAAAGATTACTTAGACGACAAAAAGGCTTGGGACTAGCTCTATACTACTCCATACTAATTTAACGGTTTAGTTCATTTTATTTGACTGTATAAGTCAATTTATTTAATTTAAATTTTGTTTATTATTGACGAAATCTACTCTTTACACAGTTTTTGTTTTTTATTTTTATGAAATATATTGTAATATATGGTCAGCTAGCGACCTCGAAAATTGATCATACTAATCTTGTCTGAGCAACCGGCAGCAAGTGTGCGTTGTGTTGCGTAAAGTAAATTATTACTATTGTATAGAATCATGTTCTTCTAACTATTCAGACAGCTGTGCTGCTGGGGAGTTTGTTGCGCCACTTCTTCTTCCCAGCTAAAGCACTAGGAAGTGGTGAAGGGTGGGCGTTTTGGGGGACTGTCTTATGTAATTTTGACGTTCGAAAAGTGCTGATTTTCAGCCTAGTTTGAATAAATGACTTTTGAATTTGAATTTGAATTTGAATTTGTGTTTGAAGAGGTATGTAAATTGAGTTTTTTGACAATAAGTAACTCTTTACTTCACCGTAACTAACCTCTAATTACTGTACCTATTTCTCGGAAATAAAAACAAGTATTTTTGTCAGTCGAAGAATAGATTGAAATAGGCTTGATGATTGATGATTTTTTATATTTATTAGACATTCTTAGGTAGGTAGCTGGTGCCATGAAAGCACATGAATAGTGTTTGTATGACATTTGTAGTTTTGGTAAACCACTGAAAAACAAACCATCTTATTATATTCAGTACATCTTATTGAGATTACAAAACACAATAATGTTCGTATCGAAGAGATTCTTCATAGATGTTTTGAAATAAAGATTAGAGTTAGTAGTAGTTTTTATGATAAATTATAAAATATATTTATGTACTATCTCATGTAAATATTTTCAATCGACATTGAAATACAAATCAATAATTTGGGAGTCATCTAGTGGCTTTTGGTTGAAAAATGGCGAAAAGAAACCACATTATTAAGCAAGTATTTCGTTAATAAACAGCGGAGCGATCTGTTCATATTCTGTTATCAATTACATATAACAGAATATGAACAGATCCTTGTCCAAATGTCAATTAGATGTTCTCCAACATCAAGCGAATATCAGTCATCCATTAAACCAGTTAATAAAAATGTAAATGCAATAAATTTAACCAACCACCCAGTGCCGAGTGCCGTTGTTACGGCCATCCGTATGTATTACGTCGTTAAATGTAGAACATAACATGGCAGGTCAATTATTATGAATTTGCATAAATCATGATAAACTAACTAATTGCTACAAACAATTAATAATAGGTCCCATGCTAAGTATATGTACCGATTTTCTTGGACAAACAAGCAAGCAGGCATTTATAAACGTTAATGTTAGCTAAAATACCAGCCCAGACTACGCGAGATAGATTGCAAAACTACGTATTCTGTCATTTGTTACATTATCAACTTTCATTTCATCATCACCAAATTCACTTTCATTCACTTTACGGAAAACAGGAAAAACCATGATACACAATTTTCCAGGTTTTCTCAAGAGTATTTATTTTCAATTCCATGGATCAACACCAAGAACAAAAGAGCACAGACGCTTTCAAAGAAAAAGCAATGGAAACGTGTATTCCAGCTGATAGCTCCAGAACAAATGATACCGCAGAATAGATTGTACGGAGTAATTTAGTGAGCTACGGCCAATGAGCGCGCTCCGTTTTGAAGTATTAGTTTTGGACTGTAAATTTGTGGAAAGCAGCGCATGTGAAGGGTTAAACTGTTGTTTTTTCCGGTAATACGGAATGGGAGGCAGTTTTGCTGTGCGGTGAAAATTGGAATGTGTTTTGAGATACTCGGTATCAAAATAAATGAGTGAGAACCGAGTTTGTCTGGCTCAACTACCTGAATGATTTTAAACACTTTTAGGCACACACATTAATTGATATCTGTAAAAGATGATCAGGTCTTATTTGATGCAGCTTTCTAAGTATTGATTAAATAAATAAAAGGACAAATTTAAATTTACCTGAGAACCTTTAGACTGGGTATAATTATTTCTATTAGGTACATTGATTTAACTGGCTTACCAACCCAGATTTATTTCAATGATTCAATAAAAAAGGGAGTGATTTTAATAAGAAGTGGTTATTTTGCTATCTCCGAACCAATTACAGCAAATTACATAAAGACTTAAATATTTTATAAGTAAACTCAATTTCACAAAATTGTTGAGTTCGCAATACCTATTTATTTCCTACAACCGCCCCATTAGGAGTTAAGAAAACGAACAATTCAACTGCTCCGAAGGTCTTAAAGACCAGGAACGCTTCAAAGATCCGTATTTTCAGCAAAAAGGGAACTTTTCAGACATCCCTCGAGACTGATCGGCTGTAACGTCCGGCTCTCGTTATTTCTTTGACGTACGCTCTTTGAGAACATCTAAATGAGGCCAAAAGAGCCCGAAAGATGTCGAAAGGACTCGGAAGACTCGGAAAGTTGCATTGTTTTGACTTGACAGAGTCTGATAGGAAGTAATTTGTTACCCAATTAGAGATGGTACGGTAAAGGCTTTTTTAATATTTCCGGGTTGGTTTACGGCAATTTGTGTGGTGACAAAATGATTCTTTATTGTGCGACGGTTAAAGAAAAAACAAGTATTTTATATTGTAGTTTTTTAAAAAAACACATAATACGACCTAAATTTAACCATTTTGTATAGGGCCATGATACTTCAACATTATTATTCTTGTTATCTTTTACACAGCTTTCCAATTTTAACATTGTATTTTTATCTGTTGCAATATGGCTGTTGATAGCTCGCGTTTATATCATAAAACATAACGATGCTTCCGATATTAACGAACAATTCGATGCAAACTAAAACAGTATGCCAGTGTTCTCTATATTGCCCAACCTTTGATATCGGCGATAAAAAAGCAATTTAGAGCTATATATTTAAAAAAAATCAACAATACCGCACATGGTGGAACTAAACACTATTTTGGAAACAGCGGTATGTACTAGCACAAAATAGATTATTCAATTGGTGGTGCACTTTACCCCGTACCACCCTGCAGCCGCTCCATCGTATATTCGAGCGGGTCTATAAATGCAGCGTTTTTCGCCAGTTTATTTTACGTGAAGTGTTAAAAATAAAATTGGGTAAAAAATACCCCTCGCAGGGTTAACTTTATTCCGTCTAGATTGGATTTCTGAAGCAATTTTTTTGCATTGTGTATGGTATAAAGGTTGTAACAATTTGCTGAACGCTTTGAACAATAGTTATTAAACGTTGTTACAAGTGGCTTGAAGCGCGATCCATTTTGTATTGGAGCATTCTTCCTCCTTGTAGTATCATCCTGTGAACATCCCGGGACAGAACACTGAATGCCGTGTTATTTGTGAAAAAAACCATTGTCCATCAGCTGCACTTTACAACATCAATCAGATATGTCTAACAAAAACTTTCAATTACTTATAACAGACATAACAATAATACATAAAACCACAAAAAATAATGCATTCATCCAACAATGCACATCTGACATCTGCGTCAAACGAGATTTCTCGCGTCAGTCCGACAGTCCGGACTGCAGTCCGTCTGTCAGTCGACTGGGAGGCGCAACTTTCCATTAATGAATCCGCCGTATTGTGCGCTGATTGAATTCCAACAACAATGCGATTAGGAATATCTGGACGCGGTGCGGTAGTGTTGAAAAGTCCAACATTGGGTGTTAAAATAGTAGCAAAGTATTATGATTTCAGTTTTGAAATAGGACTGTGAAAATATGGAATTTAAACTGAAGTAGATACATTTGTAGAGTTGCTCATAAGATAAATATAATGTTCGTGATTGGATTGGTTTTACTTCAATTAAACATTTGTAAACTGAGATAACACGCCACGTCTTCTAATTAGTCAGTTAATGCTTTGTATGTTTTTCATCATAGTAAGTTATAACTGTACTCGAAGCAATAACATGTAAATCAGCCTTCAATACTACTAACTTAACCCTTGAGTCAATAACAGAAACATTTCTTTAGTCCTCTATTACGTCTAATTTCCTACACGTTTTGTTGCACATGCATACAACTACAACTAGCTTCAGTATAATGTTACAAGTTGAGACACGCTAAGAAGGTGCTAATAGCGTATGTGGGTTAAGTAGCACAGTACTGACAAGGCATTATGTAGCCTAGCCGATAATGTGGATGTTACATAATACGTAGAAAGTAGTAAAACTATACCTACAGTCCAGCCGTCGAGAGAATCCGTTTCTGACACCAGTCAGTTGGACAATTTCTAGTAGTAATAAGGATCAAATTCACAAAACACATATTCGGCAGTATTGAACTGACAGGTGTCAAGAAAGCATTCTCTCGACGGCAAGACTGTGAATATTATACTCGCACTTATTACCCATCACAGTAGTATTACTTTTTACGTTTAATATTTAATTTAATCGTATTTTAACTAATGAGTAAAGCAAACAATAACATTGGACTACCTAATCAAATTATTCCACAGACGTTTAAAAACAATATTCTGCTAAAATCCAAAATATCATAATAAAATCTAGAAATAACAGGCATCAAATACGCCCAAAATTCGTCGAGTAGGTACTAAAATAATTGCAAGATAATCGACCCCAATTTAACTAGAACAGCTGCCCGTTCAGAAATAAAGCCGACCCAACAATATACTAAGCAAAAAAAGATCATTCCGAATATCAGGATAAAAGTCCCTCAAAATGAAAAAAAGGAATTTCGTTTCGTTCAATAAACGCGTATATCAAGAATCAGCACTTTTTTCGCACAAACAAGCATGTCCAATTAACAGCGAGCCTTTTTTCAGTCTGAAAAGGCTGAAACAGCAGACCAGCTGAGAGTCAGGTCCAAGTTTTAGCTCTTTGAAAAAATCTGTAAAGGGCTGCGTTGCTGTGTGTCGCAATTTATAGGAGAGTGGCGATAAATGGAGTGAATAATATATTAATTTAAAGGAGAGTGGAGATAAAAGGAATGAATAATATATTAATTTAAAGGAGAGTGGAGATAAAAGGAGTGAATAATATATTAATTTAAAGGAGAGTGGAGATAAAAGGAATGAATAATATATTAATTTAAAGGAGAGTGGAGATAAAAGGAGTGAATAATATATTAATTTAAAGGAGAGTGGAGATAAAAGGAATGAATAATATATTAATTTAAAGGAGAGTGGAGATAAAAGGAATGAATAATATATTAATTTAAAGGAGAGTGGAGATAAAAGGAGTGAATAATATATTAATTTAAAGGAGAGTGGAGATAAAAGGAATGAATAATATATTAATTTAAAGGAGAGTGGAGATAAAAGGATGCTCATCTCATCTTTTTTCTATCGAAGTTTAATTTCAACTTAATTTAGCAACTCTTATTTTTGCTTCCACGGTTTATCAGTCAGCGATAGATATAAATTATGTCTGTCTGGCTTAGTCAGTGCCTATTTCCTCCTCGGAATTGTCTAGGATGACCAGCAATAAAGCAATAATTATTATTAATGTTATCAAATCAATCCGTCTGTATTTGCCAGGCTGCTGAATTCATGAATACGTTCGTGTCAGTACTAATCTCTCATTCATGTCCAAATTCCTTGCTCATACGCAATTCAAACGGAATCTTAATGCTTGATGAATTACTTACTGCTAAGTGCGCTATATTTAATTCAGTGTAATTTCATTTACACTATATATTATAAAGAAGGGGTTTTTTTTGTAATGTATAAACTCAAAAACTACTGGACCAATTTTAAAAATTCTTTCATCAGTTGAATGCTATGTTATCACTAAGTAACATAATTATGTAGGCTAAACTTTATCAAGATATCACGCGGGCGAAGCCGGTGGCGGAAGCTAGTCAGAAATACATTTAGATCTATCGCTCCAAATGAGATTTTATAAAACCTGTAAACCTTTTATCAAATAACCACGGATAATCGCTGTCATAAAAATAAAAAAATTACAACTACTGGCGACAATAATTACCATTACAGCAATAATGTTAATTCAGAAAAAACATGGCAATGAAAGTTGAGAAAACGCAGTTCTGCCTCGTTGCATTTGTTATTTTTCATTAATTGGTCAAAATAAATAGGACTGTGCAGCCGGGCTCACACTCATTTCACCATTCTAAGAAGACGTTATTCAGTATTAATTAGTAGAGCCGTCCAGACCTTAAAGTAGTCCCAACTTGACCCAAAAAAGTATTCAAATTAAAAGGCCCGGTGCTCTAAGGACCACCATTTCATTTCCTCGCACCACTTGTCCCACACCCGATCCGTTAATTCTCCTTCATTTTTTTCAAAAACGTTCCGTAAGCCCTTTACCATTACGTATAATTAAATTAATATTTAAAAATTTCTCTCTTCAGCTTTGCCCTACCATTGCGCTTGTTATTTGAAGAGGCCGGCCAGGCAATAAGTATTGCTCAGCAATTTTACGAATGGCATTGGTAAATTTCCGGAGGATTTTCTATGGAAAATAATTTATTCATTGTATTTGAGGCCTCTCGATTCGCAAACCGATGGCCGAATAATTTGATGAAACAATTCTTCGTAAGTTTGGGACACACCGAGTATAGTGGAGACTGTCTCTACACATCTTCTCAAACCGGTGCTTTTGCCGTGCATGACCTATGTCACATGATACAATTACTTTTACCAATATTTACCTTGTGTGTCAAAAGGTCCTAGAAGCAAATTAATGGGCCTCATAGCAAAACGACACGTACGCATAACGTTCTATAGCAGTAAGCAAATATTTCTACAAACAACTTAAACGTGACTTCAGGATAAAATCTAAACTTTCGTTTCGTACTGACAAATCGCGACTGCATTTAACAATTGTTTAGTTTCTTCACGATGAAACGATACCTACTAAAATCTAACTTAAAGATCATCCAGTGTGTCACAGCCTTTCTATCGAAATCTTCTTACGAAGGGTATTCAGCGTGGTCGCGGGAACAAGACGTGCGGGAGGGGGGCGCGAGGGGAGGGGGTCATTCAAATCTGTTATTAAATTTGGAGACAATCACTAGGAGTTTTTCCTACAAATCTTGGAAGGGGCGCAAGTGTTCCCCAGATTGGACTAACGAGGTACGCACGGGTCTGTTGCCCCTAAATATTTTATAGGCCCTTATTGAGGAAATTGGAAAATGCAATTTCTATTATATGACAAATGTATCAAAAAATATCACGTCCGGTTTAATAACAATGAAGGGTGTACTATTGTCATTGGAATAAAAACTTTTCAATGGTCAGATGGGTCGTCGCATCGCGCGAGTGGCACAGACACAGTATACAGATGGGACGCGGCGCCGACTTGCTGGGCCAATTCAGTGACTGTGAAGTAGTCAGAAGATCTAAGAGTCACGCTATAGAAAGAGAGGCAACTTCTAGGTGAATATAACTGTAGGTAATTAGCGCTGTGCGACCTGAATTGCACTTCATTGTGTCGTTGCAAGAGTCGCTTTTTATTTAAATGATTTTGCGGAGTGTCCCATATCTGTGAGTGTGTAGTGTAATAGTTCCTCTTATATTTACTGATTTTAATAAAAGTCTGATTATCTAATGAAAGCTACCAAATTACCCTTAATTCGTCCTACTGTATTCGTACTAGGTAAGCAATTTTTTTTATGAGGTTTCTTTAAATGTGTGTTTAAATTTAGTTTATAGCCTCTTTTATGTTTCGTGAAACCGTATTGTAATGCCACAACATCTTAATTCACGTATTTAAACTTAAATACTCGTACCTATGCACCACACTCCATACATAAAACTACATGTGGTACTACACATAAAAGCTCCCACACATTTCTAAGTGCCCACATCCACGAGTTACCTTCACTTCGCCATCTGCAAGTCAAGCATTACCGCTAGGTGGCGCTGTGCCAATGATGAATCGTCCGCAAGACGGATGGCACCCACGACTGCGGGTTCACGCTTGACAGTTCGGTCTGGAGTTTATTTTAAAATAGATGCAGGAATCTGGACGGTACTCGATCATGGGGTTGAAAGGTGGGAGGTGAGAGGTCTAGAAGGGTTGAAGTTCTGTATTTTGTAATCTGCAGCCTAATTCATTAAGACAAATGTACCTAAATAATGACACTATATATATCATAGATTAAGCGTAGATATAGATGAGACCAGACCAATTTTTCAAACATTGGTCTGATCTCATCTATATCTATGTATAACGCGTGACGTAATTATGTTACGTTGAATCAGTCTGATAAAAGCATACGGCCCATCAAGCTTTTTCATTGCAATACTATAATTTGGTTTACATAGTTCATTTATGTTTACTGTGTTTAAAATAGGAAACACTTGGAAACAAACAAAGTTTTGTGCGTCCTACACGGACAAAACTTTGCACACTATCAGAAACGAATGAAGGCCTACCAATGAGTGAGATCATGATCTGCTTTTGTTATTATTGCCCATTGATTAATAAAAATCCATTCACTGCCAGACAACGCACATAAAGTGTTGCACAGTGATCCCATATACACACATATAACATGTAACGAAAGTGAACACTAAGAAAGAATTTTTGTAAATTCATCCCCTAAAAGGGGTAAAACAGGGGATAAAAATTTGTACGGAAGATCGTCATTTTTGCTGATGGAAATGCCGTCGGTCACACGGCTTGTAAGATAATAATTATATATAAACTTCCTAATTTAAACATCAAACACTCTCTACTTACCATAAAATACAATCAGCAATAACAATATGTAAGCCGTGGGTTTACTTGCACATGATTGGCTGTAGACGGCCAATCTGTACGGCGTGCATATTCATGAGGAGTGACGTCATTTAGTGTAGGCTTATCATGATACATGGACGAATTGTCATGCAGCTTACTGTAGGGTAGAGATGTGGTCGGCTCACATGTGTGTTAGCAGCTTCAGCTGGAAATGGCAGGCTTAAGTATATCATTATAATATTACACATATGCGGACTCCAGACCAGTAATATAACCAATATTATGATTTGGTTTGCAGTCTTCAAAGAGTTCCTTGTATAGCAGTTTGTCGGAGGAATATAAAACTTTGTACTGTCAGTTTGAATTGTAAGGATGCAGATAAAAATCATGCACTCTGAAGGAGCTTCTAAAACTGTGATACAACATCGATCTAAAAGGTCTCTTTTCATACCTTGTCAAATAATTATTTTAGTAACCTGATGTTTCCCAACACCATCATCGGCTGTACATTTGAGCCAGTCGTTTGATTTACGAAACATGTGAAACAGCAATAAATAACTTACGCAGTACCCACATCACGAAACTATAAACTATGTAGATAAACGGGCAGAGACAGCATAGTAACCCAATCCACAAAACTTTCCTTAAGACACAATATCTTCGCATCTCACGAAAGCGAATGTCGATAAACATAATAAACATCAAAAAATATTTACTCTCAAATATCTATAAAAGTATTAGTAGGTACATAAACAAAGTTGTTTTTGAGTTCAAATTTCAATCTGTAAACAAGTTGTACATAAACGGAATAGGTTAACCTTTAACAACAAACAGAAAATAATCTCAACAAAATCGAAACTCGGAGTTACAGGCTCAAAGTTTCCGAGTTTCCGAGTTACGTTAAGCATACACGAGTCTTAATCTCCAACTTAGTTATTTGGTGGGAACGGCTAATTAAAATTAATATATTGCGAACTCGCTTTTGTGGTATTCACTTATAAGTAAGTTTATTTTATAATACAGGGCGTTGGGCTGGTGCCAAATTTCGGCTTTGTGAGCACTGACGGGTTGTGATTTATGGTTCTGCTAATGCAGGGTTGACTTTTTAATTTTGGGGAATTTTGAATTAGGTAATTGCATAGGCTAAGTGCCTTTTAAAAAGCGCTTGAAATATTATTTTAATATTCAATCAATCAAAATTATGCAACTGAATACCCATTTGAAAGTAGACATTAGTATGGATACATGAGATGATCAAGTACAGTCGCAGCATATTACAATCAGCGTTTATTGTGTCAGTTCTATACCCAACAGAGGACAAATCATGCCCAAAAAAGGGGTTAACAGAGAATGTCGCCACACAAAACAATCCTACAACATACCCAAGAATGTCAAACCAAACATTTATCATACCAAAACACGCAAACACGCGAGTACATACAAACTAAAGCACTGCGCATCCGAGACAGTTGAGTGCACACGACTGCTCTCCAAATTAATACGTCTTAAGATCGAGTTACCGTCACTAATGCACGCCTATTTATTTTTATGTTGAGCGGATTGCACACTGGATGTGTGCCTCGAGATGAGCACAGATTTAGTTCGTACTAGTTTTATGTATACAAAGTAAGTTACACCAAAACCAAATATATTTTTTTTACTTTATAGATCAGCCTCTATTACCACAACAAATTAATAATCGTGTTTACCAAATGAAGGCACAGGCACAAGTATATTTTATTTATTTATTTTTTATTTATTTTTGAAAAAAACGTTGCCCCACACTAGGAATTTCTCCTGTGTCGTGGGTGCGTTTACAAACATATAAACTCACATACACAAACGGCCAGACCCGGAACAACTAATTGTAGGTCATACAAATATTTGTTCCGTGCGGGAATCGAACCCGCGACACGCAGCGCAGCAGTCAATCGCTTAACCACTGCGCCAACCGTGCCGTATGTGCACGTGCACGTGATTCTATACTGTTGTCTGAAAGATAATAAAGACACTTACTTCTAATAGTAACTTACTTCAAAACTTTTATCAATGCTTCGTTTCGTGATTACGGTACTGTCGAATGAGATAAACAGAAAAAACAAACTCGAATTGAATAATATGTCTATCTAGATCAGTCACTATAAAATACCATTACCAGATTTAAAAATCACAGCAACAAACATCGTAACGCCTCGCCAGTTCCATTCTACGTAGACTAGACACCTAAAAGGCATTTCCATTCGCCTCGTCCTGACAAGTGAGTAAGCCCTGCTATTCGGACCGACCCTTAGATTAAGATAGATGACCTCACCCAGTAAATAAATACCTTTATCTATTGAATCAATAATTTGTATACGGTGTCCCGTATTAGGAAACCAAGTTTGTTTATTTTGTATTCGGAAAATTAACATAATTTTGGAGTTTTAAAAAGCTATATACTGGGATAAATAATGACATCATCAATGTATGTTTACGGTTTGAAATCAACTCCTTGTACGGTTGAAACGGATTAGTGACAATAAGACTAATAAAATAACGGATTCGTTACTTATATTGATAAACAGATCAATTTAAAATTAAAGACATTTCAATATTTTCGTAATTAAACACCAGCGTGATTAGAATTGACATTTGATTAAACGCGTACGACATTCCAACGGGTGTTGACATGTCATCTTTTTTTATTTATTTATTTAACCATTTATGTACACACATATATATAAAAAAAAAAAATCTCTTCCAGCATACCTGCGATAGGACAGAGGGTAAAAAGACATGTAGACACCGTGTGTAAGAACCGTGTGTTTAATGTTTCGCAATGTTGTATCTTACTGATAAGTACATAAAAATCAAAATAGCAAATGGTAACGCCCTAATTGTCACCCCACTGCCAACATTTCCTTAAAATATCATTCCTTTTAATCCTTTTCCTTTAAAGAAATTAATTATCTTCCGAATGAAGAATTTCTTAAGCTTCCAAATATAGATTAAAGAAATAAAGAAGACCCTTTTCACTAACTGAGAAAAGATTTACTTTGATTAAAGTAGCTTAACTCATTTTAGGCTACTATTGAGGTCGCCTCGAGACAAGTTTCTATGAACGACGGCTGTATTCAGTTCAAATTACTGCTCAGTTTTGCTAGACTTGATGTAGGTTTAAAATAGTTTGTGTAGGAGAGTTTCTGTGTTCAACCTAAAACACTGAAGACTTTGTATTTTACAGTTAGTTTGGCATCGTAGTCTTTAGTGTTTGCCGCATACTTTTAGTACATATAGTGAAATGACGACGTCGCTGTTCATATTTTTACCCGACTGCAGCGAAGTCAAAAAAGGAGGGTTATGTGTTTGACCTGTAAGTATGTATGTATCGGCTGAACCAATTTTGATGAATGATATGTCTTTTAGATTCGTCTTTATTGCGCGAGTGTCACAGGGCATACAAAATTTAAAAAAAAATCTAAATGACGGCTATAATTTATGTTTTCAAAAAAATAAATGTCATGTAATTTGCGTACGTGTGGGTATCAAAATGAAGGGTTTTGAAAGGTGATTACAAAAATATAACCAAATTACATGCTTAGATTTAGTTTGGAATGAGAAATGATAAGAAAAATGAAAAAAAGAATATCTTCTTACCCTATCGAGTGGGCCATCAAAATGAAAGGTTTTGAAACGGATTACAAAAATATACGAGTATATAAATTATATGTTTACATTTAATTTGGAATGAGAAATTTTAAGAAACTTAAAAGCTGAAAATAAAAAAGTATTTTAAAATAAAAAACCCGACTGCAAAAACACATGACTGAAAAGAGAACAAAAACAAGCATTATAATATATAAAATTTTGGTATCGCAGGCTCAAACAAAAGTTACCAAAGTTGGTTTGTCCAAATGATGATGATAATTATGATGTAACTTTTGCCCACCTGCAAAACCAAAATTCTATAGATTATATTATAATGCTTGTTTTATTCTCTTTTCAGTCATGTTTTTGCAGTCGGGTTTTTAGTTTTTTAAATTTCTTTTTTTTGTTTAACCCTTTTTTTTTTTTTTTTTTTTGGGTGGGAAATTATCAAATAACTTCTCCCGCTCTGGGTGGAGCGGGAGGGCGTGTCAGACTCTTACTGACTAAAACCCACCCGTGTTCCTTCCGTTGCCTGTACATTGCCAGGGGCCACGGTATCCCTTTCGGACTTTCCCGCAACCCCGGCAGGCATTGGTCCTATCGGACCCCTTCACTTGCTTTTGTTTAACCCTTGGTCAACTTGGGTGTCAACAGCAGACGTAAATGAGAAATGATTATGTTTTGTAGAAGTTTCAGGAAAAACAAATACAAATTCAGAGTTCAGTTACGATTAAACAAATCACACCAGCTAGTTATTTGAAATGAATCGTTTCCCATATTAATCCATAATAGGTTTAAACCGTGACGATTAACTGACTTCCCAACCAACTGCCACTACCATATTTGTCACCGACACGCGAACTGTCAAATTATCCCGTACTACCACTCCATCAGGGTCCCACAATAATTATCGTCGGCAAACATCAATACTTCGACCTAAATAGATCGCCCAGCGGCATTAACACATGCCTATAACTCAATTAGTTAACCGTTGCGCGAATTAATTCAGTTCGTAACAAAGACAAATAGTATGTGTTGTACACAGGACCACGCAAGTTCGCTCATTAATATTATGGGTGATGCGTGCGATTGATCTGGCTGTGTGGTCGACTGTATTTGCTAGTGGGGTATTATTTTCTTATTATGTTGCTAAGCTAAGAGTTCATTCATACATAAATACATAAACTCATGCCTTCTTCCCATAAGCAGAAACTACAGAACGGCACCTGCTGCAAGCCTTACTTACTCCTTTTACTCTATTTAGCCCATTCATAATACAGTTAGAGAGTCCAAAACTCACGAATCTGGTTGGAATTTAAAAGCAGTACAATGACTAAGGTGGGCGTGGGCTATTTGTAGGTATAATGTGATTAAAATATAAATAGTATCGGAAGTTTTATATCGTATGCTTTTCATTTGAATTATATCAGACCAATCCTGTACTGTTTGTTTAATCATCGTTTTCCTTCTATCCTTATACTTTCGCTGCTCATTAGGTGCAGGATCACTAAGAACCACAACAACGACTAAGATCACTATTAAGAGGTCTTTCCTATATTATTCTAACCATAAATTCGAAAATGAAACTTATTTTCTGTTTTTTCAGGTCAGCAGACTATCTTCAATTAGAAGCTTTAAAGTCGGCTTTCGCCCTAACACTTTTGGCCCCAAACTTTCAAATGGCAACCAAATTCTCTCCAACTTCAAAGTGCCACTAGCACCTACCTACTTCACTAGGAGAACCTGTCAAAACACAATTCACTCTTGAAACTACAATTTCCCTACCAAATATCTTAGTGTTTATAGAGAAAATATCGCTAAGGCTGATGCTTCGCCAATTGGCGCTCTGTCGCAGAGAGCATTGTCAATATTGGAGTTCGCCCTTCTTTTATACTGCGGTGGAAGGGTTGAGATGTTAGCGTTTAGGAAACTATGCACATTTGTGGTTTAGAATGGTAGTATTATAATAGTTCTTGGAAGCTTCCTTCCATGAAAATACCTGCAGTGCTATTCTGAAACCATCTCACCGTGAGAACTTAGGTGAAGTGAGCTCGGAGTGAGCTGTCAGTCCCTAGCAGCAGCAGTGGTATTCTGTAACCATCTCACCGTGAGAACTTAGATGAAGTGAGCTCAGAGTGAGCTGTCAGTCCCTAGCAGCAGGTGGAATGACAGCTCACTTCACGTTCACTTCACCTAAGTTTTCACCGTGAGATTATTACAGAATAGACCGGCTGGTGGAATGACAGCTCACTTCACGCTCACTTCACCTAAGTTTTCACCGTGAGATTACTACAGAATAGACCGGCTGTTACCTATAACATTATTAATTTGGCATTAAAATGCAAAGACACAACAAGATATTTTTTATTATTAAGTAATATTGCGACATTATTTATAAAATAAAAAACTTTATTTATTTTTAATTACATAATTAAAGCAGGATAATTATACAGTAGTCAACTATTATAGGTACAGCTAACTATTTACACTACAAAAAAAACTAACAATTAAAAAACTAACAATTATTTCAGTAATTTTAAACCGTTTATTATTATTTTAAGAGGAAGAGTAGATTACAGTCTATACTGTTTGCAGTTAAATGGTAACTACAATCTATCATTGAAGAGAAGAATCAAAAATGAATACAATAAAACCTAGAAAGTATACAAGTCTTAACGATGTTATAAAAAACTTCGCTCCGCTTACGATTTACAACTCCAACCCAAAAAAAACCTATAAACTTGCAGTACAAAAAACTGTCTTAGAAGACCAACTCCGCTCAAGTCCATGCCTTGTTATATAACTCCAACTTCAATTGGAATTCTGCGATGTCTTCGTTTAAGTTCGAATTGCTGGCTAGTTTTTATGCCGTTTGAAAGTCTAAAACTGCTGCAAGTGGCAACACTGTCTGAATCGAGAACTGCGGAGTGCTGCAACATAAACCATTTGGTGTGCCAAGTGAAATACGGGAAAAAGTAGATGTCTTTAACGATGTATCGACGAAGGCGACGGTTATAAAATGCACTGTGTAAAGGGAAACTTAGTTAAAGTTCTGCAGTGTATTGAAATAGTCTATTTTATTACTATTTGTGGGTAGTTTTAAGTGACGAAAATAAATATATTTTTATGTACCGGAAATGTATTTTAATAACAATGTAAAAGTCTACGGTAAAATACAGAATGTAATGGGACACAATACCCATTTCATTAAAAAAACTACTCTGTTCGTATAAATAAGGATAAAGTAACCAATTAAGTTTCTATTTACTACAAAACTAACCACCATACATGCTTGAACCTATCTATAACAAACTAAATTAGGCAATTTTATAGTCAAGGGACAGAATCCAAAACCGCACTGCGGTAACAATCGGGGCTATTTTCAGTACAAAAGACCCAACTATTAGGGGTCTCAAGAAAACTAAACAACCCTTTTTCAACCAGGGGTGACCCTCTGACAATTTATTTTCTCCCGTAATAGTGACGTCACTGCATCGATGTACGGAACACCTGACGTAATCAGCCCCCGTCAAGTTGACGGAGGTTTGAAAGAAGAATAGTTTGATTATTTCTGGTCAGTAGTGTGTCCCGAAAAGGGTGAAGAACTTGTTAGTTATTAGTTCGAGGTAATAGTACCAACGTGTTAAGATAATAAATGTAGGTAAAAGTTTTTGTTTTCGTATCAAAGGACCAGTAATTGGATTGAGGCTTAGGCCTTCTTTACTCTACCAAGCATTAATCTAGGTAAGCTAGTGCTGGGATTATGTTTTCAAATCCTGTATAGCCAACCTTTCTTGAAATAAAAGAAGTGATGAAAAACCCTTTGTTTTATTTTCGAAACTACCTTTTATGTTCGGTAGATAAAATATTTGACTAAATGACTATCTTTCGCTAGCGGCTTCGCCCGCGTGATATCTTTACAAATTATAGCCTATGTTACTCAGTGATAATATAGCGTTATACTGGTGAAATAATTTCTAAAATCGGTCCAGTGGTTTTTGAGTTTTTTCATTACAAACAAAAATACAAATCTTTTCTCTTTTTAATATTACTGTAGAAAAGCTTTTTACCTTTTATGATAGGTAGATAAAATATTATAAATAACTACACAAAACAGGTAGGTAATGTAGAATCCCATGATTTAAAGCAACGTCTTATCTTTTGGTAATGTATGTATCAGGTAATAAAAAATAGCTAAGCATATTTTTCATTCCCTAGTACTGCAAATGATGCTGTCACTGAAACTTTACATCAAAGTGCATATTTGCAGACTTTCAAGCACATTTTTCTTGAAAATCTTAAATCTAAAACTCATTTAAAGCGTGAACGTAGAAGTGTCAAAGCTAAACTGTTGACTAAACTAAGATTTTGCACGAGTTTTGAGAAAGGTTCGAGTTTTTTATGTGAAACATCTAATGCGTCGGGTGAGACCAGCGAAGAGTCGCCACGCGCTCGTAAACTCTGCGGCTCTGTCAGAGTTCCGAAATTAATTTAAGGTAGGATATGTATTTTACATATAAAGTTTTTTTTTCTTTAATAAAAAAATGAATATTTTGTTTTTGATTATGCTATATTTATTTCCTTTAATAAACCTTCTTTTCATGCATATTTTCTTTGCAAATCAGTTTTTTAATAATCGTCAGAATATATTATTAAGGCTACGGTCAAACTAAACGTTTAACTATGAGCCTGATGAAAACCGAAAATAACAATATGATTGCCAATGTGTCTAAAATCAGACATTAAGTTTATCATAGCGTCATGTTCTTGTAATTTCACGTACTACGATCTTTATGAAAAAAACCTAAAGACCAATTTCTTGTTGCCACGCAAATCAAGCCCACGCACGAAAATAACTACAACCTGCCACTATACCAATAAAACGATTAATATTCCGTCTACAATCCCCTTAATCTTGTATTAACTCAGTGAACATTACGAGCAGATTGTGAGCACGATCGCGTGCTCACGAGCATTACGAAAGAACTAGCACTTATATTTCTTGCATGGGCAATATTGCGATGCGGGCAAGAAAGTGACAAGCAGTTTTTTTGCCCGATTACGGTAATGTGAACATGGGTGTAGAAACAAATGCATGCTGATATGGGCTTTGAATTCGTTTTTTAAATATTATTAACATTTGTAGATCAACGTGTTTTCTCATTAACGTAGGCAGAAACTACGGACACCTACTTGCTGTTTTTGTATCTGTCAACAATAACACATATCATGACATCACGCCTGTATGCTCCGAAGGGTTAAGCGGAGGTGTACATAGGTACACCTCCGCTTAACCCTTCGGAGCAAATGAGGGTGTACTATAGAGTACACCCACATTTCGCCAGTTATATTTAAGTCTCATGTAACACTCCTGTTACTCCTTCCTGACTACTGAGAAATTCTAGAAGATAATACTCAATAACACTTTTCCCGACTCGGAAAATGAACCCAGGATCTCATGCTCAGCAGTAGGGCCAAACCACGAGGCAATCAAAACACAAACTTATATATAACACATTTGTGTTCATAATACCTTGTACTGCGAACAAAGATTGGTAGGAACTTCTACGTGCATGCCCATGAATGCGAATTGCATTTCCAGAAAAGACGATACAATACTGTTAGTAATATCACGATAAAATCACTGTTTTGCTTTTCCGATCAAGTTGTTCGAAAATTGATCGCAAAAACTGAGTCAAAATCAACCTTATATACCCAAAATACATCAGCCAGCCTCTTATAAGAAGACCAGCAAAGTATTTGGCTCGTTATCTTTCGACCTGAGTGCGCCTATTATTAAGGCATTTACACATGAGACGCAGTCGCGCGTAAGCCCTGATACACAGTGAGTGATGTTCTCTGAATAGACTTTTTTAGTTGGTCGCACGAAACAAAGGTGAAAATGTTTTAGAGGAAAATAGAGGTAGATAGTTGTTTAGGTGTCTGATTTTGTTAGTTCAGTTAGGCAAAAAATGCGTATTCTTTTAAGAACTCACTTTTAGGTCCTAATAGTTGCCTTTTAAATTAGACAGATATCATCGCTTCAAAATAAATAATTTGTTTAAAAACAACATCCTTCTTGTCGATCAGGTAAAAAAGAAAATTATACAGTTTAAATAAATAACTTTTCTTAGGTATTTTTATTTTTAACACGGATAATATCTGTATCGTTAAAGCGCTTACAAACAAAAATATTTCAGTACATATTACAAGTATATTAAACACTTACGAACAAATACGTAAAACCTATTCTGAAAACATCCATCACAAAAAAACAAAACACTTATTTGCGTACCCTAAATGGATCCAAGCAATTGCCATTTTGATTTTAGTCATAACGCGAGCAGATTGTCGCGTCCCCTTCATAAAACAGTGTCCCCTCCGAGGGGCACACAATCTGTGCTCTCAACTGACAGACAAGTCATGCCTAAGTATCTTTAACTTAAGATTATTTCACTAAGACCCTGCTAAAGATGTTTAATGTTTGCGCTCGCTGTTTACCAAGACTAACGATTTGTTTAACTATTTCAGGAGAGTGAAAAATAAAATTGAGTTTGGCAGTTACTTTTTTTAAATATTTTTTTGGATGAGAAACTGGAAATGGATTGCTGTGTATTGTGATTTAATTTGATCGTGTTTAGTCAGCTCCCTACAAAAGTGTTTGCCTTTTGTTTATTTTTCTTGATTTAGACACAGGAGATATTTGCACGAAAATCCATGGAAATGGGACACACGGTCTAGGAGGAAGAAGATTTAAATCAAGATACCTATACTTAAGAACACACTTTCTCAATTAAAACTTAAAATAGAATAGTAGTAGTTATATTACTCTTTTTAGTAATCAAAGAAACATTTTTTTAACATCGCTGTACCTAGAAACGTTCCTGATGTTTCTTAAAATGTGGGTTACATTTTAGGAATTGTCAGGAACTTTCCCCCTCATTCATTCTCCACCATGCTCATTGCAGTTGAACGGTTTTTGTAAAACTTACATTTTATTCAAGACAAGACATTAAATTACAATAATATCATCAAATAAAACATCTATAATTCAGGCCAGAGACCACCGACAAGGAACCCGTCAATTAACATTCACCACGGACACAGGGTAAAAAATCCCATTCAACTTCCCTAATAAGACTCGGGGCATCAGCAGTGAGGTCACGTCGACCAATTTCCTTGGTTTTAAATGTTTGAGACAATAATCAACGCCATTAAAACGTTTAATATTCATAGCTGGGGAGAAGTATGAGGGATTACAGTTTATTTATGAACACAGCTTCTGAATTATATTTGTTAGGCTCAGGAGTATAGAGTCGTAGTGCCTGTGGGTTTGTTTAGGATGCCCTGTTAGTCAAAGTTCTTTTCAATCGGAATAATTTATAAATGAATTTAAATGACTATTATAATAATGTTAACTTCATCTATTTTAAGTATCAAGCAGAAACCTTTTATTTTCCAAATGCAGGCCTTAAATTGAGGTGTATCGTAAATAAAAGCTTATTCCCGAAAAGTCTGGCAGTAGATAATAACGGTATAGTCCCGCACAGCCTCACTCTGCGATGAGCGTATACGCCCATGTGATAGGGAGCGACCCTATTGCCATTAATCGGATACAATTTCATTAGAATCCCTAGCTATACCCATGTTCCTTACTAAAAAAAACTTCTTCTATATGATTATATGACTTTTCTAGAAATGTATTTGACACGTACAGTTGCGTTTTCTATTAGTTATCAAACACCAAAGTTAACATAATTATAATTATCATTATATCAGCTGATTTCCATCATCAAATTAGTTGTCAAATGATATGTTTGTAATAAAAATAAATTAAAACAAGTTGACATTTTTACTCAGCAACAGATTTAATTAAATTTCTTTCAGAAATTTGTTAGTGTATCCTCTCACAGCACAATATAAGGACAAAAGAATCAAAAATCTCACACAAAGTATTCTAATCAAATTCAAAAATAGGAAAATTATGGCCAGAAAAAAATATCCAATAATTCAGCATGAAATGATCGGCTTGTAGGGCCGAAACTGCATCCGTCAGCTTTGGGCGTTAGCGCTAACGAACCAAGCGGCGGGACCCGGCCCGGCCCACCGAGCTGCAATAAGAGGATTCTGCACCCTTCTTTAGGTGTGGCGTGGAGTAGAGGAGGTAGCGGAGCGGGGAAGAGAAAGTGAAAGTATGTCTTTGTTAAATAATGGTATAAATCAAATTATTGTGGCATGGCTATTTGTATTTATTGTGGTTTTGTAGTTACTTTCATTGAGTTTATGATACGGGTTACTTTGTCAATATTTACTTGACTGTGGAGGAGGTCAAGGCTGATAAAATTAGAGTTAGAGAACGTGAATAGGTGCAATGATTGATTTAAAGTTAATATTGTCATCAACTTTGAATTCCCATTTTTTAACGAGAATTCAAAGTTGAACGACATCTATCTTAAGCGTTCAAGTCTGAGTTTACATTTTTTATAAGGTGATCCTTTGAAATTGATTGATTTGTTGATTTTTTTTCAGTAAGAAATATTATAGATAAATGACACAGATCATCCACCATTCATCACATGTACATGTAAACGACACAGCGCAGCCGCGCTCGCTACATCCTCTCATTCACACCAAACAATAAAAGAGGAAATTGCATTAAATTATAAGTCGGCAAGCAATCACGTTTTGTTTCCCGTCTCACAGATTTAACGGTTTGAATAAATCCCGGCGCTTTATTAAAGAACTTTAAAAGCTTAAACAGCATGCCATTTGGAGTTCATAGTACTTCATAGGAGCTAATTGAGCAACGCTTGCCGTTTATGACTTGTTGTTGTGAAGATGTTTGTAGTTTTTGTTTTTTAATGTCTACATCTATTTTCCTGGTGAACCTGCTACACAAATACTCTGCGTTTTTAAATGACTGGCGATGAAGTGAAGCAATATTTTAAAACATGGGTGTTGAAGTGCCGGATCACAGCAACATTCGAATACAAGAAGCGATTTACTCGAATTAATCTAAAGTTGACAATGCTTGTTTACGCGGTTAAACCATTGAAACTTCAGAACAAATAACGAAAGCATTGACTAATGGTTGATTCCAATTTTCACATGTAGCAGCAACCATCTCGAAAATGAAACCTATTTTCTTAATATGTACTCAAATGCAAAACAGTTTGATATCAATCACATTAACTTCAGTCCCCATCAATATTATAAAGCTAGTCTCACACGAAAGAGACGCATACCCAACACTATCGCGTATCAGAAGTTTTTCATCAAACTCCGCCGGGTCCCGCCTTATAGGCAAAGTTGAGCCGTGATTAAATGTACTTGGTATCTTTTACCTGAGACGTGTGTAGGTATGTGTGTACAACGATACTTCCGGTGCCGCCATCTTTGCTAACGTAGATTAATGTGGTATCTTTTTCACATAATTATATTACGGAGGAAGTATGAGATAGGTATGTTTTGGCTGCGTCTAATTTTAAACTTGCCATGGTAACTGGGTGCGTTCTCTCTGATTATAGTATTAGCCTTTAAATCTTGATTTTATTTAATGTTTTTTTAAGATTGGGTTGAGGAGTGATGTGATAAGGCAACGGTGCGGTTTAAAAGAGGATGTAGTGACAAATATTCAAAAGATTATGCTTAGATGGTTTGCTCATGTTGGTGATGTTCTTCAGTACTCGCAACCAGCGTGCGATGAACGATTAAATCAAAAGGAGTACGCAAGGATCGTAGCAGGTGGCGTTTTGTAGTTACAGCTTACCCCCATAGGAAGAAGGCGTGAGATTATGTATGTATGTAAACACAAATAATTTTTGATGGCGTTAAGTGATCCAATAAGTCTTCTAATTAGAAGGAACGTGCTGTAATCACCGAGCTTGTTTTATGAAGTGGACAACGTTGAACAAGGGAAGTCCTTCTCACAATATTATCTTTCACTTTAAGTTGCTTTAGATTCAATAAACAAAATAATTTTTAAAAAGATAGCTAATTAGATTTGAAAAATTGATCTCTATGAACCCAAAGTCTTAAGCCCGCTCTTTCTTTCGTTGCATTAGCTTACAAACACAAGACGAAACATACTAGCTAAGCGGCGCTATTCGTTCGGGTCGGCACAGTCGAATTCGGTAGTATTTGTTGAACAATAAAGCTGACCCAAAAGCAATTACTTACTTAATTACACACATTCGATTACAAACACACATAACACCACACATATTCGGCTTTCGTTCGGCTACCCTTGCTGTTCAGGTCGGCTCGGCACAATTCGAGCTAAACTATATTTAGCTCGAATTGGCTTTATCTGCATATATTCGATGTTGCCGCCCAGCTGTGCCGAATCACGCCGAGCCGAACGAGTGTGTAGCACGCCTTACAATACAGCAAATATTCGAAAGAGGTATTTACCGACACTCTGAAATTCTTTTTTTAAATATTTTATAATTAAACTATTAACCAATACCGGGTGTATTGGTTAATAGTTTCGATCGCTTAGTAATACATTGTTATCAAAACAATAGATTCTATCAGACAAGTTGTATCTCGCCAACTTTGCCTCTGGAACGGTTCAGACTGAACGATAACTCCGTGTTTAACTTGTTCATTAATATAGTGCTAACAATAAGTAGAAGTAGCGGATATTTATTCATTTATTATGAGAAAAACTGAGACGAAAAGGGGCAACGTTGTATTTTAGTGAAGAAATAGTTATGGAAACATATCTACACATAGTATAAAATAAAGTCGCTTTTCGATCTGTCTGTGTGACCGCTTAGACGTTGTTGTTAACTACACAATGGATTATGATGCGAGTTTCACCTTCATTTAGAGAATTTATTCCGGAAGGTTTATAATTCACTAGCTTCCGCCAGCGGCTTCGCCCGCGTGATATCTTTATAAATGTTACTCAGTGATAATGTAGCAATCTACTGGTGAAAGAATTTTTAAAATCGGTCCAATAGTTTTTGAGTTTATTCATTACAAACAAACAAACATACATACAAACAAACAAACATGCAAAAAATCAAATCTTTGCTCTTTATAATATTAGTTTAGATTAAACTTAGATAAATCACTGAAATCTCGATGTTTGGATACATCGTCATATTAGTAGATTGCCCTATAATAATTTTCACATTTTTGCTGAAGAAAAACTAGGGTCTTCCATACAGCCAAGGGACAACAGTTGATTATTACGCACAGTGGCGTGCGGCCCGGCCCATAAAGACAGAAAGACACTGCCTACCCTAGTTCTGATAATAGGATAATAGATCTAATATTATTTTATCAATAAACAAAACAAGATAAAAATACCTAATTCATAAATCAGCTCCACCTATCGAGTGCCGGTGGTATCACTACTAAGACGTAATTTTGCATCATCGATTCGCGCTGCACTAGTAGCGCCTCGCCATTGCCACGGCAAAAGACACAAATTATTACTGTCTTAGTGACTTATATGTGTGCTGCAGTGTGCTGTCATGGTCATGCGGATTTAATGTGTGTGCGTTCCTGTAGCTACGTGGGTTTTGCTGACACACAATGACAAAAATCACGCACACAACTGCATGAACAGACAGTGTCTTTTTTGTAGTACCTATTATAAAAACACGAAAAATTACGACTCGTACCGAACATTTCCGAACGAAAGTTTGCTATGCAATGCAAATATTTTAGAAAGTAACATTGTTTCATTGAATTTTATAATAGTAGGTAGATGACCATAATTTTTTGTCGTATTATTCTCTTTTTACTACTTATTTTCAAAAGTCAATAATCGCCATATTGTTTGATTTGTGTTCTGTTTGTGACTACGCTATCGGGTATTTAGAATTTTAATGTTGATAATAAGAGTGTAAAATGGATAATATTGTCTGTGAAACTTGTTCAGATGGTGTGTGTATTGAGAAAATAAAACAAGATGCGTTTTCAAAACTATCTTTCGGTGAAAAAAGGGTAAAAATAATCACAGGGCCGCCAAAACGAAAACGTAATGTTGTGGACGCAAAAATCAATTTTAAGCGGATTTTTATTGAAATTATAGACAATATATCCAACGAATGTCGCGACCGGTATAAAAATCTGAAAGAGTTAAAATTTTTTGGACTACTTTCATGTGAAAATTTCAATAAATATAATGACAATTTTCCGGTTGAACTAGTATCGCAATTCGTAAATGTTTATAAATTATACGACTTTAACTTAGACCGCCTTATCAATGAGCTCAAATGTGTTTATAAATCTGCCGAATTTAAAAACCTTAGTATTTACAAAATTATAGAAAATTTTTACGAAAATAACATAAATACAGTTTTTCCCGAAGTGCTGCGTTTGGCAAAATTAATTGTTACAGTTCCCGCGAGCAGTGCGTCAACCGAAAGGTCATTCTCGTCGCTAAAACGTATACACACCTACTTAAGAAATACACAAGGCCAGCAACGACTTACAGATCTTTCCATGATTTCAATAGAAAAAAACCTTCTTACGGAAATAAAACGCCTTCCCAACTTTTACGATTCCATATTGCAGACATTCTTACAGAAAGATAGGCGTGTAGATTTAATATACAAATAAAACAATCTTATATAGTATACTCACACCACCATCTTTTCACTGCTTTTATTTAAATTTTGCAAATCACATAAACATTACAAAACATCAAACAAACGCGCCGAAAGCCCACTTCGAATATCCGTAAATTGATATGTCTATAAAATCAGTCAATCTATGGATATTTGAGCTGGCATTTCGCAATTACCTACATCATCAATCGACAAGACGACGAACCAAAACTAACGTGCAGTATTTTTGGTGAGTAAAATTTTCTGCCTACCCTGTCTTAAAACTGTGTGCACGCCACTGATTACGCACGGTAATACCATGTCATATAAAAAACAGTACCTACAGGTTTTTTTTTCGCCGTAATTAAGTTGCTGCTTAGTAACTGAAAATAAAATATCGCTGAAAGGGCACAACATTTATCCTGTTGTACAGAAAACCTATCACAACTAATTACTTCTGCATATCTAACTCTGAAGCCTGACATCCATTGTTACGAACTCATATTCAGAGGCAAAATCCAGCATCAAAATCAGTATCCAAAAAGATAGGCAACAGCGCGAAGTGGGCGGAGGCCGTCTGGCGGTAATCAGCCGCGCCCGCCGAACAATGGCCTGTCGACGCCGGATTAAAAGTTTAACGTCGGTGGACAGGTGATGAGAGGACCGCGGGTCCGCGGGGCGGCGGCGGCGGGGCAGACGAGCGAAAGTTATTTGGTCCTTTGGTGCTTAGTGGTCCTTTTGGTGTTGAGTGCACTACAGAGGTTTAAGTGGTAAAGATTCATCAGAATAATTCGGTTTTAGTTGTGGCACATCATGCTTTTTTTAAATTGCGTGCTTCTTTAAAGATTATTATATAATAGACATGTATTGTTCTTCGGAGCATGGTTTATTTAACTATCTAATTTATTCATAAAAGCAATAATTTAAAGAAATATTGGGTCAGGTTGAAATACTTGACTAATAAAACGCTTCTTATGCATTTTTTTTCAGGCGGAAAACATTAGATAATAGCCGACATCCTGGGGAAAACGTCAGGAAATCTGTGATTTTTACCCTACACAGCCCTTTCAGTACCATCTTCAGTATCTAAGTAAGTAATTGTGATGGTGCTTCGGCATTTCCACCTATTTTTCATCACATGGTTTTATTACGGCATTATCGCTTCCGCTACCGCTCCTCACTTACGCCCAAACAGCCCAACGCCTCTGCTGATCTCGACTTTAGAATTTCGCCACTTGTCCGCGAAGGATTTATTGTGTAACAGTATAATATGAAAGTTTGTTTGATTGTCCTTCAATGTGATTAAAGGATGTACCCACCGAGGTTTGTTTTTGTCACATTTTTGTCAAGTTTTCACAAAAGTTTTATGAAAATGAAAATGAAAGGGCTAATGGGAGATTGGAAGGAAACTTGGGAGTTTTCTGTGTGGCTGTAATTTTAAAATTGTAAGTGTAATTGGTGGAAGTAACGTCTCGGGTCCTTGTCAAACGATTCTCAATGTTACTCCGAAGAAACAGTATTTGAATTTGATGAATATTATTTTAATTAAAATATAAGTTCTTGGCCATTTGCAGATAGTGATATAATTGCTACAGACAGACAATCAATGGTTCAGGAGAAGCATTCTTTTTTAATATCTACTATCATTATTAATTACACCTAGATATAAGATACCTACTGCTGAAACTTATGTATCACCTAGCACGCGTGATGCATGTGTCTGAAAGACAACATCAACTAAATACACAAGAAACTTCGGTCATAAAAGATTAATGAAGTTCAGTGCTTTTGTCCTAGTTAGATAATAAATTCTACCGCTTACTAAATTGTTAACGTACCGACTATAAAACAAACGACTACATACGACAGAAAATGGCAACAAATATAAACAAAAGCAACTTATTACATTTTACCATCCCAAAAATAGCAACTAAATTAAACTACCAAGTCATTCACTAAAATAATTGCCAAAAACATGCAAAACTTTAATTAACCCACTCCTAACCAAAGTTTATATCAATTAGCACATTGTTACCGAGGAATGAGACAGTCCCGACACTGGATCATAATAAAATCGCGCCATTTTTAAATTAAAACATACACAAAGGTGGTCTTTGTGACAACGACACGACTGCGACGCGATTGGATGTCTTATGCACCTTTGAAAATGTAAGAGGCTTTATTGTGACATGGTTTCCCGAATAGGCTTTCATTCAAAAAACAACCGGTAATTTATTTGTCGGGGCCACCAGTGCTCTCTGGCCACCACTGCTCTCTACGGGGCTATAACTGCTCTCAATTTTAACTTAGCGGATTTTTTTTTCTGGAGAAAATGCTTGTTACTCTCAAGATTGTAGAAGCAGTATAGCCAAAATCCTGAATACACATATCTTCAATAGCGAAACTAGGTCCCCAGTAGTGACTTTAATGGCAAATAATGATCACATTTCTAAAAAGCTCTTTTTAACGAAATAGGATTTAGCTTCTCCTAGAAATTGGAAAACCTAAATTCCACTCTCAAATCGACTCTAGATAGACGTAAGGTTGGCACACTTAATGTTCCATGTTGATCCGATTAATATCAAGGTACTTGTAAAACCCACAGAGTGTATTACATAATTATGTATCACATAATGTGTATTTCCTGAAAGGGAGTCAAATACTCAGAGAAAGATGTGTAAAATACGCCAACATTTTGCCAGTTATGTAACTCGTAGAAGTCCCATACAATAAGGGACGAGCCTATGGCAAATAATAAATGTCGACAAAAAAAAAAAAAATTGCCGTGTATAAATGATTCCCATTTACCGAATAAACTATTCAATTATGAAAAATGTTTGGTACTTACCTACCTAAAAATCCGCCATTACAAAATCCCCCAATCGTAACTCCTAAAGGCCCCCACTCATCACTTTCCCCATCCATTGTCCCAATAGTGAGACGTTTTTAATTAAGAAAATCGGCAGCTAGTCGTTGTCGTCAACGATTTGCTTGATGCGCCATTGTTTCAGTCCTTCAGCCGTCAGTCCCGATTGACGCCAGTTTTGTTTGAAAGCATTAGGAGATGAGACTGCTCAAAGACAAACGAACGTTTTTGCTGTGAATGGCGTTTTTTGTAATGGTGAAGTGTATTGTTTGATGTTTTTGGGTTGATTATGTAGAAGTTATTTGTTTAAAAAGTACATTAATCATCATTCAGTGATTTGAAAGATGAGACATTTATTTATTTATTGTTTATTTATTTATTAACAACAAAAATACGAATGCTTATGACATACCAGATTCCGCAATCTAGTGTTTTACATCATTATTCTGGCCAAGTAAGTAAAGGTTAAAGGAAAATTTTAAAAGAAAAAAGAAAATGTGTATAATGGTTAAAAATTGTTTAAAAATGCTAACTTACAAAGTTACTTATAAACAATTTTAACAGCAAACCCCAAGTGGGTTTAACTAGAATGTATACTAATTTAAAATATTGATTCAATTTCGGTAAAAAAATATAATGTATCGGTGTAAGGTTCATCGACGCGCAAACTATTAACAAAAATACGTCGGTTTTAAAAGAACTGTTTTTTTACAAAAGTGCAATAGGTACCACACGGTCAAAGTGAATGGAGCACCTGATTTATTTTAAATAACCGACGAACTATTTCAACACTGGTCGATCTACAATCATGTACTGAATTCATGATAATGGTATTATAGTAGGTATATTTTTGAATATTAAACTTAACACTGAGCAAACCAATCTGCTAACTCCTTACTAAAAATATACAATAAATCAGCGCCATTTCTATTCACGTTCCCCTTACTCAGAAAGCCACGTTTAATCACAAAGTTACTCAAACAAAACGCAAACAGACAATCGCAATATAAATCACCAAACATTAGGAAATAAAACCGTGTCGCAGCGACAGCGGCAAATTGGAAAATTCCCGAAGTGTCCGGGATCCCATTGATTCAGCTACGACAATAGCAGTTCAGAGCACTAATCTTTTCATTAAAAACCGATTATTCGCTGCATGGCCCGCTGCACTAATAGGAGTAAAGAAACCCTCAACTATATTTTGTAGTCGACCACAACCTTCCTGCTTCGACATAAGTTCTAAATTCCTTTATTACAGATGCAATTCTAAGTTAGTTCATCTCAAGCCCCTGCAATATGCCACGCAGCCATCGCTGACGGGACGCGATGACATTTCAATTTGAATTCTTGTTGCGAAAAAACGGAGATGTTATTAAAAAAAGTTTTATGTTCGAAAATATTTGACGGTTGATTAGAATGCCGGGAAAAGAGGGAAGTTTTTTTTTATAACAAATTAGTTTTTGGAAGTTTCTGCTCTTACGAGTTCGTGATGGTTCGTTCGGGAGGTTACCAGCTTTCAGGATCGTTTTCCAAGATGAGGTATATCGAGTTCGGAAACTCAATGGAGGGGAGTAGGTTAGTGTGCTACTTGTAGAAAATTATGCTGTAGGTGTTTACTTTATGCGAGCGTTTTAATAAATCTGTGTTTGAGGAAATGCCTCCTCGATCTCTCGCGACCGGCCCTGGTCTAGGCCATGGTATGGAGTGAGAAGGCATGGGAGGCCATCACCTCCTTTTGCGAAACAGTAATGCTCGCGAAGGAGGAGGTGAGGGAGAGGCAAATTTCGCGCCCTCACATCCCTAGCCGACGCAGGATACGCCCTGGGCATCGGGAATCGCAGACCGATTCCCGGCCACCATAGGCGCGGGCTTGCGGACGGTGAGCAATGGGTAGCTCGCCATCCGATAAGGACCAGGCCTGGATCGACGGCTCTTCAAAGAGATGTCAGCACAACTGGCGGGGTCCGCAAGAACCGATGCCTGCCGGGGTCGCGGGAAAGTCCGAAAGCGATACCGTGGCCCCTGGCAACGTACAGGCAACTGAAGGTACATGGGTAGGTTTTAGTCAGTAAGAGTCTGACACGCCGTCCCGCTCCACCCAGAGCGGGAGAAGGTATTTGATAATTGAAAACCAATGCCTTCAAATGTTGGATTAAGTAAGTACTTGTTGGTTTTAAATCACATTTTTTTTTGTCTATATTACTGTCTATTATAGAATTATTCTCAGCAATGGTTCAGGAAGAAGTTAAGTTAAGTTGTTTCTCAAATGCTAGAGACTCCATAATCTCAAACAAAATCAATTATCAAAATGCTGGTCTATATAGACTGTCCCACATCAAAACCAAGACTTTTAAAATTCAACACAAAAAGAACAGCAAACACGGTATCTAAATAGATGTGCCTACAAATATGATTTTCTACAAGAATTCTACTTTAGAATCTATGCCAGCCTGTATACACTCCTTATCAAATCTGCACAGGTACAAACATCGCAAATCATATTCTTACAACCAACATGAATGTCATAGCAGCTAGTGTTTACACCGGACTTCGGTGCAAGTTTAGACCGGATATCCGGTCAAACTATCCGGCCTAATTTATTCAGGCTACGCAAACAACATGTTGTGTGGCTGGCTACGAATAGGACTAGCTTTTGTCTAGTATGGATCCTATTTGCTATCTAACAAACGGGTGAAACTGGCCAGGTAGGAGTGTAGTTCGGGTAGTTGTATTAGTCTGTCTATGGTATTTGATGATATCTCCTGTTACTAATGAGTGGTTAGTATGCATAAGGACGGTGTTTTCTTTCCTTCAAAGCTGTAAGGGAAAAAAGTTAAACCTAGCTGCAACAACAACCATAAACTCAGATCAATAAAATTGGTGAAAAAATTCATGTTGAAAAATAATTAATCCATAATTTTTACTATTTACAATAGTCCCAAATGAAAAACTTCTGAGAAAACTAAACCAGTGATTTTCATTTCCCGAAAAAGGTTTCGTGCTGAAACACACACATACAATAACCATTTATACAAAAGCCATACAATCCATACAGTAACAAAACTTATAAAATCGCTAAGTAAACCCATTCTCGAGCACAATCTGAAGGAAAATATCTCATTAACAAAAAGTCCACTCAGGAAAGTTGGGCACTTAAGGAATAAACCACACATGGCGTGAATACCCCTATATAAATCATAGCCAATATATATTGGCATATTACTCTTTAATACACATATATAACACATGTGTCTTATTATAATGGACATCTATTACCATGGACCAGTTTACATGACCCGTCGAGACGTAATAAGTAAAAGGAGGTAGAGGTCCTACTATGTTGGTCAAAGGTACCTCTCAGTTATTATTTCAAGTGTTCTTGTCTGCTCAATCTCTTATTTGTTCATACTTCAGATATATGTTCTGGTTTAGCGGGATGGCGTGAAAGTACAAATAAATCTGTGGGTATCGATAATTTGTTGATGTTTGTGTTTCTGATAAATGTTTCGTTACCGATTTTGTTATTTATTGTAAGACTTCTGGAAAATTTCAGGTACGAGACATTTAAAAAAAAATTAATGTCTAAACGACGCAACAAAATGTATCATTTACAATGTTCATTTCTACAGTACTGGAACTTGGAAACACTGACGTGCATCAGTTATTATTTTATAGACATAAAAGGTAAGGATAATCTAATAAATAAACGGAGAAACTGACTGTCTGACTAACTGGCATATTAACGCAGAGCCGTAACTACTGGGACTAGGAACGTAAAATTTTGCACACAGCTTCCTTTTAGAATGTAGGGGAGCATTACGATATAATATACGAAAAACCTTATTCTTTTAATAAACTTGAAACTTCGCACAAAAAGTACTAGGCTTGCATGAATTCACGATAATAGTCAATCATTATGTTATGCTACTAATAGGATTTGGATGAGGCAGACAGATAGTTTATAACCTGGATTAACACATAGGATACTTGTTATCCCGGTAGTACGTTTCCATGGGATAATTTCCGACGTCCACGTGAGTTAAGCCGCGGGAACAAGCCCGTATGTAATAAACAAGTAACGAATCACAAGTACCTATCAAGTTATTCGGGTACTTAATAGAACAAGACCTAGACTAAAATCCAAGATTCAGTGCACCCCGACTTCCTTAATTATATCGAAGACAACCATTAGGTACATCGTGCTTGTACGGATCGTTTCGACAGTTACGTAATAGGTAAATCGTATGAAGTCCCACGTAATACGGCCACTAAATATTATATTATATATTATTATTTCTAACGTCTCTCGTCCCTGCTCCTGAACCACAACTAAACTAGCTCGCATGTCGCCAACTATTTGGCAATTTTCGGCAACAATGACTCTTGATTGTCATCACACAACTCAGGACCGCGGAGGATAAACGTAACTATGTGGCAACGTGAACTAAATTACGCAACAATCACGTATTGACCGATTTATTAGATGCAGTGTAGCGAAAACATAAAATTACAATCCCTATTGTGCCCGATGTGATTCTCCATCGGCAACTTCTCGAGCCCCGTAGGGGATGAAATTCCGAAAAACGGTGTTTCCACCAACTTTTACTTATAAACAGAAGTCTAAGTACCAACTTCCACGTACTTCAAAAATGATGAATTTCCATACTAACTTTCATGCCCTATTAATCCCTTTAGGGGATGAACTTTCAAAAGTTATTTCTTAGTGCTCACCTTCCTTATGGTCTGTTCCTTAAGGAACTCCTGTGCAAAATTCCATGCTAGTCCCAACGTTTTAGACTGTGCATTATGTGTCAGTGAATTTAAGATTTAGATGATACCTAAAAAGCAGTAAGCAGAGTCGAATGTAAATAGAGAAGTGAGGCCTTTGTTTTTTGCCAGTAATAGGACACCATACCACAGATTAAGATATCAAAATCATTTTCCACTTGCAGTAGTTTCGTATAATGCCAAGCTATGTGTATACTTTTGAGACCTCTAAAACGTGGTTACCCATTTCAGTCTATAGTAGATTGAGAAATGTAAATAACTCGCAAATGACGGGAACACATGTTCCCATTAAGTCAACGAAGGGACTTGATTACCCGCGGGCGTTGGGCACGTCGGCTGCGAGAACATATTAACCCACTTCCCACTTCTCGTTGTTGACTTACGCAAGTTGCGAGAAGATGGAACTCACCTTTTGTTTTTCCGATTTACTTTACAGAAATTAATGGCACCAGGCACACCCCTATTTAAGAAAATAATTTTCCTACTACAATGGTTCGCTAATAGAAATTAGACTACAGCGCTTATAGACAGTTGGTTTATTCTGCAAAAAAGCCACCGTGAAAATGTAGGTGAAGTGAGCTGTCATTCCACCTGATGCTAGGGATTGCCACTGTTACAGCTCACTTCACGCTCACTTAACCTAAGTTTTGTCGGTGTCATTTTGACAGAATAAGTAGTTCGGCAGGATCACCGATGCGTCGGTAAACTTGACACAATGTTACATAAAAAGTGAGATACGATATGAGATACGATGTAAATACTAGTAATTTCACTGTCATCCATGCCTTTCATATTGAAACACAGCAAGTGTTTATACTTGTCAATCAATTTCAGGACTTAAGATATAGCTCAATCTGCGTATGCTTTGCGTTACTACGTGAGCTAGGCCGCGGGGCAGAAGCTAGTTGAAAATAAGTGATCACGTTTATTCGTTTCAGACGATGCACTACTAATACTATCCAATTAGAACTATTGGCCATAACTAAGTTGAACGACAAATAACTTAGCACAACTATTGCTCAAAACAACTGTGGTCTGTGGCAAACTTGCCGTGAGCTAGCATATGCTGCGAATTTGCTCTGAAGCCTTCTGTAGGCTTTTTGAACGCAATCCGTTTTTGCGGCCCACCTGATGGTAATTGGTCACCAATGTGTATGCAATAGATGTACTGCGATCCCAGATTCAGTCAAAGCTGAAATGTCTCATGATCCTGGTAGTACTTCACAAAGCTATGCTTCTACTCAAAAAAAATCAAGGCCTTAATTATAATAAATTTTACTTTTTTCTACTCACCATAAACAATGCTCGTCGAAGCTAAAAAGGCCAAACAGGTACAAACAGATTCGCCTCAGAAAGTTGTTTGTTTAGGATGGGCCAAAACACTGAATCAACAATTAATATTCAGTAAATTATAACTTGGATCAAATAATGGAAGGCCATCGAAGAGCTGCCGTCAAGTGCCTTGTTTTAACAATACAATTTGTTATACAAGAGTATATATTGTAAATTAAAGGATTGACTGGACTTCAGTAATATGGTGTGAATAATAAAATTTTGTGAGGAAACTGTACTCGGACTTTATTAATCTTACATCGTCAACACATAGTGAACGTGGTGATCAATGAGCTTTTGTTCACTGTATTTTAAAAACGCTGTTGCTTTGTAATGAGACCTAACCTTCAAGGCAACATTATTTAAAAAATACTAGCCGTCCCTAACATAGTTGGGAAAAAGGCTAGGCAGATTAATTTTTATTGATTACTACGGCGCAAATGACATTTTTTTATTTCGTCACGTAAACGGTCTTTAAATATGGTCAAAAAATTCAAAAGTCATTTATTCAAACTAGGCTGAGAATCAGCACTTTTCGAACGTCAAAGTTACATAAGACAGTCCCCCAAAACGCCCACCCTTCACCACTTCCTAGTGCTTTAGCTGGGAAGAAGAAGTGGCGCAACAAACTCCCCAGCAGCACAACTGTCTGTTCAGTTAGAAAAAAATAATTCTATATAATATTACGCAACATTAATGTATACATTAAAAAAACATAATTTAAATTATAAAATGAATAGCCGTATGACAGCTAGCACACGCCAATATACCAACCAAAAACATCGAGAACTATACTCAGGCAGAAACAAAAATAACTAAACAAAAACAATATCTAAATAAAACCCTCCAGGCATAAAGGGCGTGCCCGCTTACATATAGCTGTAACTAGAAGTTATAATTGATAAACTAGGACAAACGAGGTAAAATAAAAAATTGTCGAGGTCGCTAGCTAACCACATATTGCAAATTTGCAATACAACTCATAAAAAAAAACATTGTAATGAGTAGATTATGTCAACAATAAATTAAAATAAATTGACTTGTAAAGTTAAATTATAAACAATTATATAAACTCATATAACCTGTCAGTAAGTAAGCTAATTCTGGAGAAGGTGTTCCATATACAAACAGTAAATCTCGGTAACCCATTATGAAACTCCAAACATTACACATCTACATCGTCGTCGGTAAGACCACAGCAGTCAACTTTACAACAATAACCAAAAATAACCCCTTCATACTCCATGTAACCCTAACTCGCTACCAGCTATCATCCCACTCAATTAATCCAATAGCGGTACAGCAGCGCGCCAGGGTTACTACGTAATTGTTTAATCTGCATGCTGGACGTACTTTGTATTGTTGTAACAGACAGTTTTCGATAGCTCTCGCCTCACTAAATTTACTGGGTATTGTTGGGAGTGGTCTGAGTTGGAAGAGAATGCGGGTTGCGGGGATTAAGAGGGCTACCTCTTCGTTTATTGAAGTTACGATTTTTAACTTACGTGTAATATTTTAATACGGATTCTTATGATCTGTTTGTACATACATGAACAGTAATTGGGCGTTGTTTTTTGCGTAATTTAGTGATTATTTAAATATTTGTTGCCGTTCTCAATAATAGTTGTATTCCATTTTGCTCTTTACCCAATATGTACACTACAACCACCTCGGTATTCCAATGTCATATAGTATCCGATGTAAGTGTCCAATTGCAGGCTAAAGATATGTTCTGATACAGAGAAGACACAGCTTTTGAACATAACGTGTAGATGTAGTCATTGAGGCACTATTTAGTTCCCGGTTTTTCGCAAAACTTGGACCAATCCGCAACTATTAAATTACACTACCGAAGCCAACCTAACTTGAAGTTGAGCTTAAGTCACGGCTCCGTTAAGTTAGTTATAGGGTGCCGTTAACTTGAGCTCTAACTTACCTTTGGTCAGTGATCTAACTTGGCACACAAATTACACTGTTAGCTCATAACTTGCGTCGCATGTCAAACTGTATGATAATACGTTCAGTTTGTGCAATAGTCGGTTTTGGACTGAGTTCAATACATTTGGGAGGTTTGAGAATAATTTAGGAACTTTACTTGGAAAAGCAGTCAAGTGTCAATGTGCGATAGAGTTTCAATCGTGTAGCTTTTCCAACTTATTAATGTTAGATTTGCGGGTAATATTTTTAATAGAGGTTACTTGAGTAACTAAGACATCGTTGTGTACCATAACCTCCACCATGGTTGCATGTTAATGCAAACACAAATAAGAAATTGCGATAAATCAAGTTTGTTTATAGAGAAAAGCAACAGTTACTAAACAAGAAACTCTGACTCCACACACCACAACCAATCAAACAATAAAAATCAAAACAACAAAATCCTCTTATCGCGACAACAATTATAACGGAAATCAAAATAACGAACACAAAGCGAAACTCAATAAAGCAATTGGTAAACAATTAGTTGGGGACCTACAGTTGACGAGAATCGTTAAATTTTAATTGTCCGGCTATTGTCCGAAACGCGGGCAAAACGCGGGCAAAACCGCGGCCCGTCACGCATACAGAAGGGATTATGTATATTTGTATGTGTGCGTGTGTGGATGTGTACCTTGTGGCAATGTGAAGTAGTGAAGGTGTAGACGGGCGGTTTAGAAGCGGTTTTTTTGCGGACGGTAGAAGTTTAAGCGATTGTAGTTGGTAAGCAATGATTCATTTTTTTTTCTAGAAATGCCATATTCGATTTTACCTGCATCTAGATGATGACGATGATGATGTCTATGTGAACAAAATGCTTACCTGAAACAAACAAAACAATCATGAGAAACATATTTTCAATATAATGTGGCAAACAGCATAGTTTTGATAAAAAATATACATGTATAAAGTTCGTCTTTGTACCGTCTTATAACTAAGTATGCAATCGACCCGCGTGTCTGTTCGCCCCAGCACCAGCACGCGAAACTCATGCTATTTACCGCCACACTCGCGACATCCTTTGCTTGTTTTACTACTTGCAATTAAATTTATGTTGTTCAGAAACTTTCTTAAACTTAGCGCAATAGATAGTAACTCATTTTCATACAACCTGGATTACAATTTATACAAAAACGTGGATTATATTAGCAGAATGCGTGATTTTGTGGAAAACGCACAACGTAGTAAAAAACTTTCATTTTATATAAAATTCTGTTAATACACTGGCTTACATTCACGACCCCGTCCCCCCTAATCAGTCGATCAAAAAAAAAAAATTGAGTTTAGAGAAAAATAATTTACGTACAATCTAGTTTTCTTAAATCTCTCCATATCAGCTCGTTTGCTAACCCCGATACACGCGCGGTATCCCTCGTTTCTATCTACTTCCCGTTTGTATATCCCGCGCGTCTGCTCGCCCCATACATTAAACACGCGATATTCAGTCTCATATTTGCAGGATCCCTCATTTGAAAGAAAGAAAGAAAGAAAAAGTATTTATTGGGACAAGCACAGGAGATCTTAATGATACTAAACACACACTCACTAAAAATAAAAATAGAAAAAACAAACAGAGTAAAAATTAATATAAAGTGGAAAGTCCTGTGCGAGGCCAAAAGGCTCCTATCTCAGCATGATCCATCTGCAGCATGACATTTATTATTAAATGTCGCAGCGCTGGTATTCTGATAGGGCCTGCAGTGATGTCACGGACAGAAAGATTCATATACATAAATACTAAATATTTGCTGTACTATTCTATAGGGTAGTATAGAATAGCAAATGAGGGATGCTGGAAAGCTGGGTTTCACCAGGGCGTCTGCTCGCCCGATACAGAATACACGCGATTCAGTGACACACTCGCGACATTCCTCACTTAACTTACTATTGTATACTGCAGGACACATTCACTTCAGTTAAGCACACTACGCTAGAGATTTCATTGCCAGGATACTAAGGAGTCGTGACATTGCCTGTTAGGTTTTTTTATTTTATACAAATGTGAACTCAGATTCACGTTTCACCCGCGCGTCTGCTCGCCCCGACTCTACGCGCGCGATTCAGCGACACTCGCGGCATCCCTCGTTTGTTTTACTACTCGCAATTAAACCGACTGAGTGACGTGGATTGTCGCCTCTTGGGAAACTCTACGGAAAAAAGGGTTTTTTCACCACAAAAAGTACTTTTTCGTTCCGCATTAGGTGCATGACGCTTTGAGGGGGGAGTGAAGAACTTTATTGGACTGTGCTTCTGTTTTGTTATTGTAGGCTGCGGTTTTTAATGAATAGGTGACAAATTGCTGCGTGTGTGCGTATGCGTACGTAAACAGAGCTACGACAACATTTGTGTGAATGTAAACATGAACATTCCACATAGTGGAGAACAAAAACATTTCTGTGCGAATATAAGTAGTAAATAGTAACCAATAAAAGCATAATTATACTTGCAAAGTTCAGTATTTGGCAAATAACTAAGATATTCTGATAAGGTTAAAATTCAGAAGACATTTATAACAAATCTATTCGAGCAGCAAGAGCACGACTGACCTAAAACTTTACCCAAATGCAACTAGTGTCAATACCATTCAAACCTCGTAACTCTCTACATTAAACATTACACTCGTCCAAAGGAATACCGCGGTCACTGCCACAAGCATACACTACTGACTCTACACCAGTATCCTAGCACTAGAATTAGGATTCCGCAGCAAAGCTAGGTGAACCATCAGACAAATAACCCTTAAGCGTCTCGCGGGAAATCTCTCCGGGTTCCGCACACCGCAGCGAATTTAATCTGTTACGTTTAGACAAAACTTTAGAACATTCTTGTTGTAGACTGGTGTTGTTCATAGAATTGAAGTGGGAGGGTAGGTCTTACTTAGTGTTATGGTTATAACTTAGCGAGTTGACTTATAGGGTGGAGTGACTTGTGTTGGACGAGTATAGTCTGGCAAAGTAAGACAAACTGACAAGTCAGACTGGCTGGTTAGCAGTTCCATAAGTTATCAAACATTTAACAGAAATAAATAATAGTCCTTGAATTCCTTGAATAGTTTCCTTTTACTTTCACTTCCAACTTAATAGTCAACTTAACTTAATAGCCAATAGTATCTATTAACATCGGCTTTGTTCAAATAGAATATTCTCGTTATTATTACAACATTGCGAGTCTCGACGAAAAGGTTAAGCAAATTCAGTTTATATCAACAATAGTACATTTTGTAAGAGCAATATACACACACTTAAAATCTAGTACTTAACTCGACTATACGAGTACTTTCTTCAAGCCACAGTTCAACATAAAAACACAGTACATTGCAATAATAACCGATACATATTCACTCTTATGAAAGCTAAACACAACCCTTTCTCAAACTTGTATAAAGCAGACTTCTCCGTCCTTACGTCACGTACTTCCTTAGCAACGAAATAAAATGATATATGCCTCTGGTACCAGTATTAATATTTATAGGTATATAATATATTAGCGAGGGCTCGAAGTATCACGTAAAATATGAAGGCTGCATAACAATTTAAAATATCCTTTTATGTCTACCATGTTGCGGAGTGTCATCGTCGCGAGATCCCTTGTTATGTTTCATAATAAACGTTTTAGCGTGTCGTTTCAAGATTAATTTTACTAAGATGGCGTCCATGTATGTTACGGCACAGTCTGGAAAATTAATTGTTAAGTCACATGCCGTGTTATCCCTTCAACTGACGAGCTGTCAAACGTCAAAACTGGCAAGAACAAATCTCAAAGTTGTTATGCTTTAATTTTCGCCTATTTGTGCACCACGTCTTAGTTATTAAAGGTCGGGTTTTAATTAGGTCAGTCAGCCTTCGTTCACGCTCTATAAAACTTTGACCTAAGCTATTTCAAAAGGTCTGGTAACTAAAGAACAGTGTATAATTAACGAAGGCACTCAAAAGCTGTTGGAAATTAAACGAAAATAAATGACAGAAACTTAAAAATAGAAAACTGTGGTTTAAAAGTAACCCAAATGAAGCTGTTTGACTCGATTTCCTAGAAACCGAAAAGGAAATTATAGGCAAGTTGGTTTTCACTATTATATCGCCAAATAATACTTAAATGTGAAAGTAACTGGTCGTTATGTTTGTCCGATCGGCAGCCTGGGACATGGATAAGGCAAATTTTCATCCACGCAGACGTAACAATTACAAAATACATACGTAGTCGCGGGCACCAGCTAACATAATACCGGCATAATATTGAAACAAAGCATCTACATCTACATCTGTACAAACTAAACGAAGAACAAAACTTACATCGATATAAGAAACCAAGGTAGGTAATACTTAAAACAATTCCACTATTTGTCACCGCCGACTCATAAATGTTTCATCACAGCCAAGCGCCCTCTCCTGGGGACGTTTTATCTCCTTCCACCTTTTTGCTGCCTCATCCAATCTTATTATCGACGTGACAAAGCTCATTTTTGATTGCACTTATTGTATTGGAGATAACCTATGGTATGTTGGATAGTGTGTCAAAGGATTTCGAGCTCTGGTCTGTGTTTTATTATTGAGTATAAACTGACTTAGGTAACTACTGTTTATAAGTAGGTACTCAATATAATTAATACACAATATTTCACGACTAATGCTTCCAATAATTATATAGTCCCATAGGATTTCTCCACAGAAAAGCTAACCTGCCACTCAAACAACGATTTTTGTGTTTACTTTTCCGGTAAGTGGAAGTCACATCCTTAGTAAGACAGATTTACCGCGACCAGGCACCGACAGAATCACGTTCCATCACTTGGCCACTTCTACATCCTTCAAGCGTAATTTACGAGTCTTTAAAAAAAAACTGACATGGAATCCATTCCAAACTCTGTCCACTTCATTTCACCCTGTTCAAAGTGACCCACTGATCCCTTCAATGTAAAGGCAAGGAGCATTACCAAAATCATCAGTCTAGGCAACTCTTTGTGACCGCAGCAGGTCGTCCCACTCCCCAAGCAACATGTTTTTATCTCAATACTTTCTTCACTACAATAAAATCTTATGAATGCAAAAAACAGTCTCTCACAATAATACTCTGAACTTTAATATTCTCCGTCTGACACGGTTTTATTGCGCAATTTTTATGTCAGAATGTATTACAGTTAAAATAGTTTGAAAGAAACTCGTGAATACCTCCCCAGTTCCCAGTTCCCAGCTGAATGGACCGACTGAACTATTCCTAGAAAATGCAAAGTGAGGACTTGCTTTATGGAATATGTCTTATTTCTTGTGAAGATAGTGTGATTAATGTTGCTTCTGTTGTTGGGATTTTAATTTTTTTGTCTAATGTTAATGTTACTAGGTATAGCCAAGCTTCCATTGCTGCCAATTTTTTTTTTCACGGGTTTTATATTCCATAGCCTAAATTTTCATCATCAAATCGGTTCTGCAACTAAATCCCACTTGTACCGCAAGTGCCTGCCTGGTGCCTTTTATGGTTTAAAATATGTCTTCCTAAGTTTAATATAATTGGATTTGACGGTTTAGTTAACTGCTTATGTAATCAGTTAGGGGTCCATGATTATGTACAATTTCTTTAACAGTAATTAGCAATTTTTTTTTAAAGTTGTTGTAAAACATAGGAATATAGGATGTCTCATGGAGAAATCTCTGCTTATTCGTCTTGAGAACTTACACCGGCAGATATACAGGCTGATTATTCCTATCAAACCTTCCAACTAAGTGAATACGCATGTACCAAGATGTGGGTGCACCACAATGGATCAATCGCGTATTAGCATTCACGACGCTCAGTGACGTAGGCGCCGAGTCACCGACACGGCGGAGAATCAATCAGCGGCCGATACATTGAGCTACTGCTAACTGTACTGCTAAAAGGCATAGGCACGTAAGTAGGTGATGTTTAATTTATAGCGATAGTTACGAAGGACATGTAGGATATTAATAAACGGCATGGCCGTTACCGATGTGCTTTAAGAAGGTCAATATTCTGCGTAATACTCATTACCGTATGAAAAATATAATGTAGTCCCGAAAATAGCCGGACAGTGATAATTGCAGAGGTACTGATAGACCATGATTTCTAATAGGTCATGTAAAATTCCAACCAAATGAAAACGTTACATCCTTGAGGCGCAAAATTCTGTGTTCTGGACATGAGCACTTCGTAAAATAAAACGAAAACAAAACAACGTCCCAAAAAACCAGTGATTCCCACATATTTTCGCGTCAGCCTACAAATCCGTCACCAATAAAACCTGACTTCCACAAAAATAACTTGGCTCATTTTTTACCAGGACCGATCGGCCTCTTTAGCGCCTATCCGAACGGAAAGCTCGTCGCGTACCATCGCGTTCTGTCACTGTCGTTTCCGAACGTTCGTCAATATGTCTGCCGTCGCCATCTTGGCTAGGTAGGGCTTCCGGCCGATTTGGCGCGTATTTCACTTTTCACTGCGTCGCTCCCATTGACCGACACAGGGTTGATCGTTGTGTATTAATTGTATTTGTTACGGTCTAATTGTCACCTTTTTGGTATCTTTGAAATCTTCCTTTTGGAGTTGGTGGAGTGAATGGACCCTTTTTATGAGGAATTTAAAGGATAGAATAGGAGGTGCTTTTGTGTTGTTATGACAACTGACGAGAATGATGAGCGAGCTCTACACAATTAGGAAGATTGAAAGAAAATATACATACTGGACTTCGAACTCAACTTGAACTTACCTAAAAGCGTACCTTACCGTAAAAGGTAACTATGGAATTGACGTCAAATAAATGCGCTCTTCATCCTTGTATCTGCTACGATAAACTTCACACCATCCGTTTGCCAAGCACACTAAATATGGTTTGAAAGGCTCTATTTCTAATCTGATTAAGAAAAAACATATTTTCATAAGACCAAGACGTTTTCACAGCCAGAACAACTTCCATGTGTACCTTAATTCATTACTTCGCCATAAATATGAAAATTCAAAATCCCCGTTGATACCTTGCGTCAAATCAACGGCAAACAAAATATAAATCTTAGTTAGAAACTCATTTGGTGGCACGTTGCAAATTGAGCTCTAAATTGTGTGTAATAAGACTTAATGTCGTTATAACTCGTGGTATAATTCGCAACAATGCTGAGTGATACGCCTTAACAAATGAATTATTTATTCAGTGAAGAAATTAACATATCAAGAGAATGCGAGCGAACGTTAATGTACGAAGTAGGCTTCAAGTACCTACCGGAAATACAGACAATACTAAGAAAATAGAACATTGTCATTTATCTTAATTTGTGAAACTTTCCGGATCATTATCACATCACATGGCATCACATGGCAAACCATTCGAGTCGGAATATTGTGGTATTTATGCCTAGCAAATGGAGAGATAAACTTTGGTGTAGAGAAACATCATTTTAGCCTATTCTGGATGCTACAAAAATTGCACCTTTTACGCTAAATCCTGTCTAGCTTTCGCGACCATGATAAACTGCCTACGATACATAAGATATCTATTAACAAAATATAGGCCCACATTTAACAGGAATAGAACATCTAAAAGGATTTTACTAGCCCTATAAGTGCTGACCTCCATAAAGGTCAAGTATACAATACTACGTCATACTAGAAACCTGACCTTTTCACTGTGAAGAGATGCATTAATATGGAAGAAGTTATTGGATCATAACAATTCTCGTGACCTAATTTTATGGACTACAATGCTTAGCTTCAGCCCTTTACTCTTGGAATTCTGATTGCAGTTTGTTGCTAATGGTTGGAGATCATATTATTCATCATAATTTAGGTGCACTAGCGTCCCGCACCTGCTTCGCACGGTAAGTATTTTTTTAAAATTATCTGGCTGTCTAGGCTGTCATTCCTGGAACTTTGACAATCCCTACGGGTCGTCAGAAGCCCAATAGTCTGACAACCAGTCTTACCAAGGGGTATCGTATTACCCAGTTACTAGGTTGTGGAGTTCAGATAGGCAGTCGCTCAATGTCAAATACGGTATTTTATGAAAAGGCTAGGCAGATTGACATATACTCGTAAGATTAATACTAACGACCTTCCGGAAGAAATTCTCTAAATGATGATAAAACCGCATCAAAATCCGTTACGCAGTACACAGAACAACGCGGTCACACAGACACGAAAAGCGACTTTAATGTATTATAATGTATAGATTATGTTTATCGCAGTTTCTATAACTATGTATAACCTTTTGAAAGAGACGTATTAAAGGACTTCAACGTGACTCATTCAGATGAAATTGTATACCTACAGTTCAAGAAATAGTGTTTTATAAAGATCGCAATCTTGGTAGATGGGTATTGCCATCACATAACATTAGGTATCACCCGCTAAGGTACACATCAAAATAATTTATAGAAAGAGATGCGTAAGAACTAACCAGGTTTACTGTTTTTTTTCTAATAGACCATTCTGCTTAGTTCTCATGCGCCCAGAACGGACCCAGTACTCTTAAAAATACTGTACCAAATTGAACTCGAACAAAACCAGTATGCACTCACCACATCCACGGCTTCTCACTCCTCGTCCCAGACATGGGCGTCGCTAATCCCACCGCCGAGGCGCGGTTTTACTAAATTGAAATTTGCTGTTGTCAGTACACTCGTACCGTTTAGTATTTATATCACCCGGTTTGTTTCATAGTCGTGTTTGTTCACGTTACCTCCTGAGAATTTGAATGTACTGTGTAAAGATTTGTTGAAGTAAATGGTCTTGGAATCGTAAGTTTTCGTTTGCCTAGTATTGTGCAAGAGGGTAAGGTCTGATTCTGTAACGTTGTAGAGGTCAGATAGGCAATCGCTCCATGTAAAATACTGGTATGCAGCTGCATCCGGTTAGACTGGAAGCCGACCCCAACATAGTTGGAAAAAGGCTAAGAAGTTATCAGTAAAGTCTGATTGAGTGATTGCATTATTGTTTTATTGCCAACTATTGACCCACGTCTGCTTTGCTCGAGTACTACTTGACAAAACATCGAGATTTATGTGCTTTAACTAAGTTTAATGTTTATGTTTTATACACATAAACCTTCCGGAGTAAATGTCCTAAATGATAGTGAAAACCGCATTCAAATCCATTGTATAGTTTAAAAGGTCAAAGCGGTCACACAGGCAGAGACGAAAAGCGACTTTGTTTTATACTATGTAAAGATTTTAGGTATTTAATTAGATGTTGGTTTGATAATTGGGCGTCAATCGTAATGATATCACAAGAGATATGAAAGCTTTCATTACGCTTCATGACTTTGTATAAATAAATATCTATTATGAAAATTAAAATGACGTCCCAGATTCAGGCGTAATTCAGGCGAATAAGCTTAAAATCCATTGACCCGTTCCAGCTCAAAATAAAAACATACCCCAGCTCCCTACTTTTACAACCTAACATTAACACATTGACATCGCACAATAATTATCTCAATAGACTTCCATACAATTACACATCACACACTACTCCCTAACGAGACGCATGAAAAGAATGAGCCAAGTTCTACATGATCGCCTCACAAAAGTTTAATCGACTTTCATCAAACGTAATTACAACAAAGACATTTTTCGTCTCCCCATTCCTAAAGGGAAATGGGCCGAAAATATATAACAAAATCAATGATTATGTATTAAAAAGTAGTAATTTTCAATCAAGAGACCGATTATTTCCACTATCCGTCACTAGGGGTGGGATAGGGGAAGGGAAATTATTCCCATCCCCCTTTGGGGTCCGTAATGACTAGGGATAGTGTGGGGTCCTTTATTAGTTTTTTTTTGTGTAAATCATTGCTGGGTATGTGTTGATTTGGAATGTGGAAATGTGACGGGAATTTGATTTGTTTTGTCGTTTCAAATTCGGTTAAGTTACGAGTATGTTGCTAGATTTAATCAAACTCAGTCCTATTTCAAGGTTCTGATACACTTTGTCATTGAAAACACGATTCCACAGCAATACTGGGTTTATATTTACTTTGTTAAAAAAAAAAACCTTTTTCAAAATACTTTTTACAGTACCTGGTCGACCGAGCTCTGGCCGGGTGAAAATAGAGAAAACGATTTTTCCAAAACCTAACTAGATGGATCTTTTGCATAAAAAAAAATAAAAATATTTTGTAACTTTCATCGAAATCGTTAGACCCGTTTCGAATATATATATCTATACAAATATTGCTCATTTATTAGTATAGGATAGTTTGACATTTTCCCCTATCTATCTATCTATATATCTATCTACTGTTAGACTCAATAAATAAAAGAGTGTAATTTACCGATTACTTTTATTAACTTCACAAATTAAACTCCAACATTGATATCCAAATCGCCAGGGTATTCGAAAGAGCGGGAAGTCTCTACACATCCAAGTGACAGCTCGCTCAACCAGTGTGGTTCATCTCTGCTTGTAGGGTTGGATTTCGATATGCGATCTTCAGAATTCCGGTTATCACTACCAATTTATGGTGTACGTAATAAAGAGTTATTCTATTCTATGTTCTAGATTTTTTTTCATTTATTTCATCTTTAAAGCCAGCCCTTTTAGAAACCACCAAAAACAGATAATACGATTATCCGTATTATCTGTGTGCGTTTTCCGAATATATTGATTTCTGCGTTATCGCAGAAATCAATATATTCGTTTCGCACTCCCAACAACAATGATGACTTCTCAGCCATTTCCAGTACCAAACCTTGATCCAAATCCCCATCTAAAACTATTTTACTTCCATTAAATCCATCATTTTTCATAGTTAACACATTCACCCTAACTTCTTTCAAACATTGCTTTACGATAAGGCACAATCAATGTTGGAACCTCACCCTTTTGTTGAAAATCTTATTTGAATTGCATTAGGGGTGAAAATTGACAAAGTATCAAGAACTTGGCGGGTCCGCTGCCGTGCATCGAAAATTAAAAGTTAAATCTGAACGTGAGGTGGTTTCGAAATTTTATAAGTAGGTACTTTGAATTACATTACTGAGTACTTATGTGAGTACTTCGTGGGCTCGTATTATTTGTAATGAGGCACGTGCTCTGTGATTTATAAAGGGAAGGGTTATACTGTCGTTGAACAATGAATTTATTATTTTTTATTCAGGCATTTTTCGGTTTATTGATAGGGCTAAATCTTGCTTTATATGTATAATTTAAAGATGCCGCTTGTATGTGTAATTGATTGATCTTAATAACCTCTTAAGAGCTATGGAAAGAAATAAGCAGTACCTTTGTACTCATAATTATGATTATGTCTTATCTGTATCTATTTTTCTGTGTGTACATAAATAATAAAATAAATAAATAAATAAATATGGTGGCTCATTGATAACGACCGCGACTTACCAAGTTGTAGGTCGTAGGTTCGAACCCTGATAGGCGCTTTACTTTGTGTAAATTATTTCATCACCATTGGTCTCAAAACGGTGAAGGAAAACATCGTGAGGAAACCAACGTGTCCAAGAACAAAAAAAATCAAAGACATGTGACATCAAGCAACCCGCACTGGGCGCGGCCCCGGCAGTGGGAACATTATAGGAACATGATTATGGATAACCTCTTTGAGTAGCGTCATTCTAACAGGCAACAGGAAGATTTGGCTTCTACTTAAACACATCAATGACATAATTATATGAAGGAAATGTAATGGCTTGTTCACACCTAAGCTCCATCCTCGATCGAATCAAAAACCAGACCAATCCAATCAAGACCAGTAATAGAGTTTCAGACACCCCATAACTCCAACGACCGTGATGATACAGGAAAGCGAAAATGCTCTTAATACCAAGCCACTTATCCTAACAGAGTCCACCACACCGGTAGACACATGAGCGGGACAACAATACAGTTTTAGAAGAAGATAGAGTAGGACAAAAACAAATGACGCAAACCCAATTGACTTGGGTTCCAAAAAAGTCGTATAAAAAGCGATGGCCGCGGCTTGACTCCGGGAATCAAACCCCATTGTGAAACGGTGAGAAATTTTACACCCCATACATTTACATTTATATGAAGACGCTTTGAAAGCAGTTTCAAATTGTTTTTAGGATTTTCTCGTGCGTTTTTTGGTGGTCTGAGATTTGGTAGTGGGGATTTGGTTTTTAAATGCGGTAAAATTTAATGCTGGGAAAATTTGAAAAACTGAAGAAAAATAGTTAAAAGATCGATGCCAATAAATAAACTGTAGATTTAAAGAAATAAACTGACTTGACCGTCGTTTCATTAAGCCGTTTCGCAGCACTGCCAGCCGCTGCCAACCGCTGCTCGCTTTAGGAATCGGATAGTAAAACTCACATTTCCTATCAACCTGATTAAGATCATGTCGAAACAAACACCACAGGATTGTGATAATCGTCGCGTGTCACAAAATATAACGCAACCAATCCAACGCTTTTGCATAAATAATGTAATACGTACAATTTTCGGCGAATTTCCGAAACGGCCGTCTTTCACTTAATTTATTCAAATTACCCGCGGTTGGGGCCAACATTATAATTTTGTTGGATTATACGTTTTTTATTACATAATGTATGGAGTTTGATTTTAATGATGGGCGACACGATTCCTTCTGATTTTGTTTTGCCTTTGGTTTACCGGCCCCGGCCGGTCAAAAAGTTGTCCGTCATCGGCAACTTTGTTAATATTTTATCGTTTAGTTATAGGTAGTTATTTAAAAATCACTTGAAAAAGGAGCAATTTTCAGGTAAACATAGTGAGGACAATAAGATAAACCCCTAGTCTATGATTTTGCCCTCTGCGCTGAAGGGCAGCGGCATCCTCTCACGTAGAGAGCAACAAATAGTTTTCTGCTCTAGTCGGCGATTTTAAATCATTGTCTACATAAGTCCAGGTTTTTCTCATGACATTTCCCTGAACAATAAAACTTAGACTAATAATGAGATTAGTGGTAATAAATGTATTTATCAGCAAACTGCTTAGTCAGTCATACTACTAAAAACCAATCCAAACCACAACATGTCCAATATGTTGGAGATGTCCAAAGTGTCCATAGATCTGAAAACACTTGAAGGCACTAATCTGAGGACCATCTGAGGAACACGCCACTGATGCCGCGATTGGCGTGGCCATCCACTACGCCTAAGTCATCTAACATAATAACATATACATTTACCATCGACTCGAATAGATTTCAGCAGATTCATAGTACTAGTCATAACTTAAATTGTCATAGTAGGTATACATATAAGTGCAGAGCTTCACTTTAGATTGGCTACGATATTTACTATTCTCTCTTCCTCAATGTACTGAATTAGTTTTTCTTTCTAGAATAAAGTAAGCTTGAATAAGAAAACTTTATGATTGTTTACCATTTTTCTCGCAGCTATACTATGCAATGGCCCGGCTTTTTTAATAATATCAGAGCACGATATTATTATCCTACAAAGAAAAAAGATTTTTTAGCCCAACTATTGTACAAGTAAATTACTGTCCTTTTATTTGTTTTTAAAAAACTGTGTAACAATTATGTGCAATTTCTGTACTTATATACCTATTGTTTTTTTGTTTTCTATGATGTAACAATGTTTTTGCATGCTACAACAATATTGCGCACTTGGCTTATAAGTGTGTTGGCTTGTGTTTGCAATTGGTTGAACAGTGTAACAATTGTAGATAGACCAATAAATAAATAAAAATAAAAGAGTTATGAGTTTTACAGTCGTTACAAATGGTCAGAAGACCGAAAGTCTGACAAGCAGTCTTACCACGGGGTATCGTATTACCCAGCACCTGGGTTTTAAAGATCAGATAGGCATTGCTATGAAAAAACCCAGTCGCTCCATGTAGAATACTGTTATTCAGCTACATCTGATCGACCCCTAAGTAGTTGGGAAAAAGCTAGGCAGATTAATTTGTGTTCAGAAAGGTGAGGTGAGTAGTACTCGCAACAGACGAGCGTGTGGGACGGAAACGATGATGTCTGAACGTAACTGCCCACCCCTATGGTAGGCAGAAACTACAGAACGCCACATGCTACAATACTTACATAATACTTTTACTTCGTTTCTGAACACAATTCCAGTCTAACTACATGCAGCTGAATACCAATATTTTACATGGAGTGACTGCCTATCTGACCACCACAACCCAGTTACTGGGTAGTACGATACCCCTTGGTAAGATGGTTGTCAGACTTTTTGGACTTCTGACTACCCGTAACGAATGTTAAAGATCTACGAATGACAGCCGGAACCAACGGCTTAACGTGCTTTCTGAGGCACGGAGGGGTCTCGATATGCAATGAATGGTCACCCATCCACGAACCGACCGCGGCAAACGTAGCTTAACCTTTGATCGACCCGTGCGGCTGTTATTATTTAGCCACGAACCCCTTCTGAACACAAATGATGTCTTTAATTAATTCCAGCTGACTTTTAACAGGGGAAAAACCAAATTAATAATGTTAATACCATTAACACATCTGCTGATTCTGAAGCACGTGCCCAAACACAGCACTTCCTCAGACTCCGGTGATAAATGTGACGTTGCGATGAAAGACAGCCCTCTTAATATCCGAAATATTGCCACCATGTTGCCGCGATGTCGACGTCATTATTTACGGATCTGTGACGTCACCGCGTAATTAGCTTTCGAGTACATGTTATTGGATGTTTTTAGATGGGAATAATGGTGGTTGTATTGGTTGAGTAGGTACTGATAACCGGAAATCGATGGAGATCGCATATCGAGTTCCAACCCTACAAGCAGGGTCGTACATCACGGGCTGAGCGAGCTGTCACAGGTAACTAGGTTTAAAAAAAAATATGGAATTATAATTTATGTATGAAGTCCTCTAATTGGCTGATGTTATTAACAACAAAAAGGGGAAATTACAAAAATCTATCTTAGTAGACTGGGGATGAAGCAGGAAGCAAGATGCTGCTGTCTACATTTTTACATAATCAGATGAATTAGGAATTTACTCCTGTTCAACCTCATATCAAGCACGAATGTTCCCAAAGACCAGCTATATTTTCAGTCACATACAAACCACCCTCGAACAACCCTCGACAAACACAGCCGGTTGACCAGCATAAACCTCTATCCATTCCATCCAATTCTAGCTTGAAAAACGCGCACCTAACCCACAGGTCTTCAAACAAAGAGCCCATTGCGAGTCACCTAACGCCCGGCTTGGTCCAATCTGACGCTGAACAAAAACAGATATTAAAATAACACGCAGATGCTCAGTCATAATTTTTGCAAACAAAAATGTCATCGGGCCGTGAGTTGGGCACCACAGGTCACCCGCCTAGGGAGGGGATCGAACGATTGTTATTGGAGTAGCAGAATCGATTTTTGGAATCCACATTTGATGAAGGAAATTATTCTGAGTATAATTAGGTACCTATATTGTGTTTTTAAAATTTTGTTTTCTCTCTAACTATACTAATTAAATGAATGGACTGCGTAGATAGTCATTGTTCATAAGATTTGTTTGAATTGAAAGATAATGTATCTTTATTATTAAAATAGACTGTACATTTTTCGAAATAATGTTTCAACTAAAGTTAAAAATGGCCGGCCAAGATGAATCGATCCTCAATAAAAATATGCAGCAGTATTAATATTCTACTTAGCTGTCATTTGTTCATACATTATTAACAGCAAAGTGGACAACTGTTTTATCCTAGCATCTACGTTAAAGATTTAATAATCTTCCATTCAATCTCGTAAACGAACCAGCACAATACATTCCCAGCAGCCGAATGCAAATCAAGACTTTTAAAAATAGATCATGAATCGAGCATTCACATCGCTCAACACTCGCTTGCAATCGCTTTACCTTTCCCAGCACTAGTTCCTATTGTTACGTTTGTCGCTCGGACCTGGCGCCTTTGTCATACAACGTTCACTCATTGTCCAACCGACAACGTTACATTTACAAGCATTATGACTCTTATGGTAATGGACGAGAGGTGAATTTTGAGTGGGAAGCGATTCTCGGTTAGAAAACTCGAATGAAAATGAAGCGATTCGGACCGTTTGATGCATTCTGAAAGATTCGCGCTATTGTTGTGTTATATTAATTCTATGTTTTGATGTGGGTTGAGGTTTTGCGTTTCAAAGGAGGAATCTATTCATGTCACTTTGTTGAATGGAGTCGACGATTTTGCTGAAAAAGTGATGTAAAGGCACCGTTTTTGGCGGCGTTTGTGTTGGGAGAAGTTAGATTGTTGGCTTTTCAACGTTTAAGATTATTAATTCAGTTCATATTTAGCACATTTAATACCTACCGTTTCAATTTATAAGTGCAGTATATATAATATCTCTTCTGTTTGCCGTAAGGACAGCAAAAAACACAACTCCGACTCTATCGGTAGGTAACCACTTTTAGTGTAGATAGTTGTATGTACCTATCAAAATATGTTCCGATACCAAACCAAATACTGTAGCTACAAAACTATCTCAGTAACAGGGACCGATTGGTTACTGAGCAACCTTACAGAGGGTCGATTCACAAGTTTTACCTACCACTAGTTGAAACGAATACTTGTATTATTGCTAATAATAATTTATAAAATTTGGCGTGGGTCGTTTCATTTAGATAAATGTTTATAAAGTGATTTAATTTACAGATGGGTCTGTAAATTAAATCACTTTAAATACAACATTAGGTAGGTACCTAAAATTATTAATTACATATTAGTAATATTATAGTATATAATTATCTACGATGTGATTTTAAACAGAAAACGAACTTTCGCAAACTTATGACATAAAGTTGATTTTGTCAATCTGTATGTAGACTGTATATGAAAGATGATCTGGCTAAAAAGGGGGTGACTAACGAGATGACGACTTATAGGTTAGTGTGGAAGTAAAAGAAATGTTGCGCCGACCCGAATTAAATTTGGAATAAGGACAAGAGAATGATGAACATTTTGCAGGCAATTAGGACACTAACACAAACTTTCAATTAAAGGAAAATTGCAGTCCAAAAATTTACAGCAATCCTCATCTTTTATCCACTATAAAAACGCCAAAGCATTATAGGGTCTTAATATGGGACAAGCTCAAACAGCGTTTTGGACGCGTCCTTGTCCCGTTCAATGAGAAATTCCTGCGATAGCTCGCGCTCAACATTTTGCGGAGGTGAGGTAAAAATACGTCGCTGACGATGAACGGCGCAAGCGATGGAATTTAAACGGATAGTTTATGACAGTTTTTGTTGAGAAGGTTTAAATGAGATTAGGATTTTTTAAGCTTGAAGTCTAAAATCTAGAAGTGGTCTCTTGAGGTTAAATTGGATTTTTAAGGCAATGTTTTTGGATTTGATTGTAATGTTAAAAATGGGATGGGTAGTGCAGTTTTCGGAATGGCCAATAGGTACTGATTTTTATACAACCTAATAAAATAATAATATGTACATATAATATATAAAAAGCGGGTATAACAACCATAGGGCATCAAAATCGTCCTCATTGCTTTCAACGGTACAAGTGGCAACAATGGCGATGCTGATTGTTTGACCAAAAAATAAGCCAGCCCGAGTGGGCACTCGGACCCCATGACTAGTGTTTCAACCCCAAACGGCTCGAAAAAAAAATCATAACGTAAAAAATGACACTTGCCGTTTAAGTCATGTCAATTACGCTACCTCCTATAACTCGCGGCCCACTAGTTAAATTATCTGGTTTTCGCCGTTGAATTATTGAAATAATCCGTCTGTATGAAGTCGCGTAGTGACGGCTCATAAATATCGCTAATAAGGAACATTTTATACTGGTAACCGAACAATTTCATTTTGTTTAATACGCGTTTCGGTACGAGTTTGGTGTGCCACAGAGTGTATTGTATCGTTTTATATGGCAGTCAATTGCCATATTAATATCAGATTGTACTTGTCCTGTTGGAAAGCAAAGATATCTTCAGAAAACGAGCAATCATATCACCATGCTTGCTCATTACAAATTGTGGGTATCATCTGGTAATCTTTAGGTACAATTCTCAAGTTGTTTTCCTTTACAGCAATTTCAGCAATGTTTTAACTTAGAAACTTACAAACCAAACACTGCCGCATGCAGATAATGTTTTGACTTTTTAGGGTCTGATTCTTCTAAGTGGTAGCGTAATTGACATTACTTTAGTGGTAGGTCATAATGTAATTATTTCGTTATTTTATTGTGTAATTATAATTATATTTTTTTGCAGTTAAACTTTCATGTTTTTTCATAGCCAGCATGTTCACATACATCAATCCTGAAACTGAAGTATTTCACGAGAAGAGCGAAGCGTTAAAAGACGTGAGCGATTCGATTTTAAAACCATGGCCGAAGCGGTTAACTGCGTGGACGAAGTTTTAATAGAATCTCTATCAAACCATTTCCTTACAAGTTTCCACACACAAATCAATCTTAAGTGCTCGTCGTTTTCTTTAGAAATATATAAGAGAACAATACATTTTTAAAATCGTTTTGTGATTAAATGGATCATCCTAACTATCCTAATCGTAACTAATATTATAAATGCGAAAGTGATTTTGTTTGTTTGTTTGTTACGCTTTCACGCTACAACGGCTGAACGGTTTTTTTTTTTTTTACTTTTTCACTAGGAATTTCTCCCTGGGTGCGTTTACAAACACTTAAACTCACATACACAAACAGCCAGACCCGGAACAACTACGTGTAGTTCATACAAATATTTATTCCGTGCGGGATTCGATGCACGCGGGCGAAGCCGCTGGCAAAGGCTAGTTCATAATAATTTATTATTTAAAATGGTTCTTATTAATCAATATTTATGATATAAAAAACTTGACCATAACACAATTTCAGGCTAATGGCATTAAAGTTTAATCTTTAAGCTAGCAGTGCGTCTGCGATGTCCACGGGCGGTCGGGCGGCGCCGGCGATGTCCACGGGCAGCCGAGCGGCGTGGTTGTTTGTTTTAACATAAACAGTAATAATTGCTATAATTCAAGAGACACACACAGATTAATTTACATACTTGTTTCTATTTTCGTATACAAGAAAAACAGCTCTATTATTAACAAATTATTATTAAAGGTCACTCACAATGGGCCTCATTAGAAGGCTCCCCAAAGGGCAGTGAAGAGCCGCTGCCCTTTGGGTGACTTTTAAAATCCTTTTCCTCTCATTTTCTCTACGTGATCGAATGAAGAAATGAAGAGATTAGGAGAACTAAGGTAACCGAAATAGCGAGAAGAATTGCCAAACTTAAGTGGCAATGGGCTGGGCACATTGCTCGCAGAACAGATGGCTTAAAGGTTCTGGAGTGGCGACCACGTACCGGAAGACGTAGCGTTTGAAAGTCTCCCACAAGGTAGACCTGATTGAAAGCCGCAGGAATCCGCAGGATGCGAGAAACACAAAACCGGTCGAAGTGGCGGTGCTTGGGGAGGCCTATGAAATGAAATGAAATGAAATGAAATGAAGTTGTTTATTCTGTAAATAGGATATTGCAATCACTTTTACACGTCATATTAAAAAAAAGAAGAAAATTCTAGATGAGTTCGGCGTTTCCTATCTGACTACTCTGAGAAGAAAGACCGAAACAAACTCAGAGGTCACAGTCTCTTTTAAAGTCCAGACATAATCTTGGTCAGGCCATATGAGGACCATGTAGATTAGTGTCTGAAATGGTCTTTTGAGGAAAGAACCACACAGATTTGAGTGGACCTGTCCAGTCAATGCAAGCATTTGTCAGTAATCGTAGAGCTCAACTCAGAACTTAAGGAGCTCAACTCGACGAACAATACCAAAGAAAAGACATTTGGGTAGGTCGCATAAAGTACTCAAACTGCCAGACCATCATTTAAACTAACTGAGAAAGAAAAAATTAAAGAAAGAGGAAAAACAATAAAAATAAAATATCCACATAGTCCTCACATTCACAATAATTAAAATATAATACTTTACAAAGTAATCATGTTATTTTCTATATAATTTTCAACAATGTCAATATGTATATAAAAATGTATATGTCCAGCAGTGGACGTCTTTCGGCTGAAATGATGATTAAAATTATCCAATTTTAATCATCATTTCAACCGTACGTGGGTATTTTAAGGTTAAAAGACCCACGTTTTCAATTCATCGTAAAAATAGTGCTTACTTACCACCTACTTCTCAATAACAACAAAGATCTGATACGTAAGACTATTAAGGTTCCGCAGTCGAGCGAACAATTCGCTTGCGGGCGGTTGTTAAGCCCTCTTGTGAGCGATTGGCCACTGATGTGTACCTACTGAGCCGATTGTTAAACGGGAATATTGTTGGAACATCAAAATGTTGTGTGTTGAATGTCTTTATGATTTATTAGGAAGAAATTGGTGGCAGCGTATATCGTGATTGAGCTGTGATCGAGGCTTCGTCTAAGAGTAATAAAGTTGGATTAACAGTGACCCTAATAAAAAATCCAGAATCAAACTTTCTGAAATTGCCAAAATGCAGTGAGCAAGAGTAGTTATGATTTGAATTGTGGCTCCGCTAATTAATATTCATGTAATTGGCCTCATTGTGTAAAAACAATCCATTCCTAACAGCTAATCGGCACATTTTGTTAAAACGAATCGAACAAGAAGCTACTCCCCTAGTCTCCTAAGACATTTATTTATCTACTCGCTTTTTCCTCCAAACAACAGACATCCTTTCATTACAGAAATTCAATCACGTTAACAACAAAACATCGAGCGCGATGATCATCGGTCCAATAGCATTGTTTATTGGGGTCCCCATGATTTATGCTCTTCCGCAGGACATGTCCTTGCCAACGATGGCGCAAATTGTCCCGGCATTTGTCCCGGCCTTAGTAAATGTGTGGTGATAATTCACACGGACCACTCAGTGTGTTAATGTCGGGAAAAGTCCCGGACAAAACGGGACAAATTCGTGTAGTGGGTAAATAAGGATGATATTATTTTGTCTGTTGGATGTATTCCTTAAGTTGGGACTATATTTCTTCATAATACCTAAATGTCAGAGGAAATTACCTGACAGGTGCGTGTTGACCCACTCTTAATACATATCTATTGATAAAGATTTTCAGGTTCCCATGTTCGATTAATATTTGCACACCAGAAACCTGGTAGAGTACCAGACAACCTGACAATGTATAATATGTTTATTAAATAATTTATCATTTTTGTACTCACTCATATTCTTGCAAATATAATGACTCTTATTCTTCGTATTCACAAAATTAAGTCATAACAAACGATATAAAAAAATATAACCAACAACAAAAATAACTTAATCAAATGCTTCGCCCAAAAATAATTTTGTCAAATTCGAGGAAACTCTAAAAGAAAAAGAGAAACTACATATGTACATGTAGGTACATGTAGGTACCTCTTACCAACACCTTCACTCCTTACTATTTAAAAACACGTTGCACTGCACATAATGCCGGTAAGTATAAAAATACACGTTCCGTGGCTCGTGCTAAACGAGCTATGGTGAGTTATGTTGAGCTATAGTGGGCTAGTGCATAGGTATCAACGCAAGGAGTCCACGAGAGCCCCTTTGCAACTGGGGTAAGGGCTTTCCACCTTACGGCAGTAGGGATGGGCAAGTCGGTGACAAGTCTTAGAAAATGTGCAATGTGCAGCAGGGAATTGCCTGAGTCTGTCAAAAGATTCCTGGCAGAGATGTGGTTTTATTTCCCATGTTTTCAAATTGATTTCCCTGAATGTTCATGAAGTTAAATGAAAAATAATTGAATTAAATCAAATCTAACTGCAACAACTCATGAAAACATTACAAGGTTTGAATATGTCCATTTTCTTAATTGTGATTTTACCAAAGGGTTAGTGACATAATATTGTAATTTATCGCTGTCTTAGTTTTTAAATATACGACAAAATCATCATTCAAATATTACGTGAAATAAGACTTTTAGAAAGAAAAGTTTATCGACATTTCCACCTGGCTACTCCCAACACTAGAACACATCAAAGTAATAGGTACAAGCATTTTGTGCTCGAAGCAACTCGCGCCAGTACTACGCCACTAAATTACCCTCTCGCCTCATAATACACCTAGCTAACTGTACCTGGCACGGACAAATAACACGTTATAGACTTATTGGTTTTCCTGCAAATACCTGAAACTGAAAACTACATGAAATAAAAACTTATGTCTGTTTCAGTAGCCTAATAGAACATGGTAAAATGTGTCTTGTCACAAAAAATTTGAAATCTTGTTTTTTGTCAAGTTTCCCATAAATGTCCAAAACAGGAAATGTCTAGTTATTGTAGTCCCCTTAAGAACGTTACATAATCTTGGCCACATAATGTGTTCTCAAAGTTGCAAAAAAATATAAACTGCATATAAAAATATCAAAACCTAAAATTGTGCTCACTCTAGTGATCCACTAAGTACTCGATGTGTTTCACAATAAATGAGTGTTCGATCTACTTCGGTATCGAAGCTACGGTGCAGCGTCGAAGCAAACAACGGTCTCGTAGCACGCTCGTAGATGTCTACGAAACCGCTACGAACGTAGCCACGAAAATTTTAAAACGTCCTTTGTTTTTGTGGTGTAGCTTTTAATGAGGGGCACATAACACGCGGAAATTACTCGGTATAAATATTATTTCTTAATTTCATCCTCTCATATACCAAAAAGAAGGACGAAATTTACTGAAAAAAATAAAAATACCCACAAGAACGACCTTTCTAAAAATTCTGATACGGAGACCGTAATTTTTAAATGTTTCATAAAACGCGACCCCTGTAATGAGAAACTTAATTTGTTCCGGTAATAAATATGAAAAGCCGGATTAAGCATTTTTATGTCAAAGGATACTTGTTTGAGGAGAGATGACCTTGCCTGATAATTACTGAAGTGTGTTTTACGCGTAAGTAAGAATTGGTAAGACGATGTCTAAAAATATTTTTGGATGAAACGTAACAAATGGGCGATTAATAGTTCAATTGGTTGTTTATCAGCATTCTGATGATGCTGTCGAAATTACGTTATTATCGTAGAATTGCTAGTCAAGCACCAAAGCTGCATAAAATATGGTAAAGAAATCATTGACGTAAAATTTTATGAAAATTGTAGTTCCACTCACCCTCTTGTTGTCTCGAAACTTCAACCAGCCACTGATGACACTGTTATCCATATCGGAACAGTCTTCCTCCTCGACATCCGACCTCCTGGACAGCAGAGGAGAACCTCCTGGACTGTCAAGGACTTCTCGTCTCCTCATCACAGGAGAACATTGTTGGGACAACCTGCCCTCGTTCACTAAATCACTCCTTCTTCCAAGAACTGGGGTAGCATGAGCTGAGACACCTCCGAGAAGACCTCTTCGACCCGCGAAAGGGCTGCCTTCCCAAGGTCTTTTGGAAGTGGTTTTGCATTCTGCATGGAGACACAGGGCATCGAAATTTGCCAGTTCCACTGACACCCTGGTCTGCAGACCGCTAGGGTGAGTGGTCAGGATCGTCTGCTTGGCGATGCTACAGCCATGGCGGTGGACCTCCTCGCGTCTCTCCATATTGAGGAGGTATTAGTACATCAGCATTAGGGCAGGTTTTCATTGAATAGAATCCATTTGGTAGTCTTTTGTCCCATCTGTAAAAAAAAAGGATTATATCAATAAAAAAAAATAAAAAAATTGCAACACTTTTGTTTAGTTTTAATAAAAGAGATCGTAATTTGCTACTTCATTTTAAAAGTAAGTAACGTTTCGAGTTTCTGACTTGAATATGTCGCCAGAAGAACAATTTTGTGTTTATTTTTTGACTACCAATTAGGTTATACATGTACGTAGGTAATACAACAACATCCGTATCCTAAACTCTACTAAATACATACCTAACATTTATATAACAACAAAGGTTTTACTTTTTTTCCGGAGCCTGAAACTGTAATAACAATTTGAATGTAATAATAATACTGTGCCGTAGGGCTAGTTTAATCCACGATATTAATGCCAATCGCCACGGTTAATATTATGCGTAAGCATACAGGATGTGGCAATAAACGCCAATAAAATTGCACTACCTCGACATCGGTATATAATGCCGGGTTACCATCATATTTTCTGTCTAGCATTAACCCGACATTAGAAATAATGTTCCTCATTCATTGTCTAGACGACTACACAATGAAAACTACTTTGGTCTTTGTAAACGCTATCATAGGTAATTTTTTAACAATTATTATAGGTTCCCGTTCTTAAATTTCTATAAAAATATCTACCTAATAGTAGTGAGATAGTCATTTAAGTGTAAAGTCAAAATCAAATCATTTATTTCAAATATATAAGGGATTACCCCTATATATTTGAAATAAATTATTTGATTTTGACGTCAAATGTGCCTTATAAATATTAATTTATAAGGCACATTTGACGTCAAAATATACAAAAAACGAATATACAAAAAGATGGGTTGGCGATTCCAGACTTATATTTACTGTAAGTCCAGGTTTCCTCAATATGTTTTCCTTCACCTACATATATGTCAGTAAAATCCAAGATAAACTCAGAAAGTACATACGAATTGAAAAAGTCACATTGATACTTGCCCGAATTTGAACCCACAACCTCGTGCATGAGAGTCGAAGCCTTAACCACTATGTCATCACGACATTGCTATTAAATTATCGCCGCCCTAGTGCTTGAATGGCCAACCGACTATTGACCAAATTTTACGGGAAACGTTTTTTTTCGTTTGGTGTTTATAATATATGAAGTTAATTAAAATTTATGGTGACTAAGGAATGATGAATTATCTATTTTCAAGAAAATATATAAAAATAATCAAATATGTAAAACCTGAACCTGTTAATTTCTAATTTAAAGGTGAAGGTTGGACAAAATGTCTGAAACATAATTGTTTCACTGGAGATAGGCCACTTAAAGTACGGGTGTTGATAGTGCTTAATGGTCTTAACTACCACCAAATATTATATACAGCATGTTCAAAAATATACTACGAATATGTTAATACATGAGTAGTATTTTTACCCGACTGCGGCGAAGCCAATAAAGGAGGGTTTTGTGTTTGATCTGTATGTATGTATTTATGTATGTGTGTCCGTTTCTATGTTCCCTGATAACTGCACAAAACGGCTGAACCGATTTTGATGAATGACATGTCGTAGGATTTGTCCTATCATTTGGGTTATAAAAATTATGGGGTTTATTGAGCGAGTGGCACTAGATATATTCAAATAAAAAATGGCGACGAAATGTAACCTACATTTCGGCGCCAAAAAACCGCCATTTTTTCCAAAAAAAAAAACTTTCTTATCGAGTAATATCCCCCCCCTCCCCCCCGGGTACCAACAAAAAGGTTTTAAAAGGTGATTACAAAAGAATAGACAAATTTTATGTTAAAATGTAATTTGGAATGAGAAATGGTAAAAGAAATACTACAAAGTGTATAAAAAATCAAAAACCTGACTGCGTAAAAAGCGAACTTTGAAAAGGTTTTTATTTTTTGCTACCTTTACCTTTATTCTAAGGATTCTAATTATCTCGCCTCATTTTTTGCCGTCTTTATTGATATTATTATTTGAAATGTCTAAAAAATGACATTTCAGGTCCAGTTGAAAACTAGCGTCAGGCACTTAGTTGTCTCGCATTTTTTCTGAACTAGGCCTATTTGGCGCAGCCGCGAGGCACACATTCCTGCTAGTATCTTACAACGCACTTTATACTTTTAATTTGTATTCTTTCTTTTTATTTTATTTCATTTTTACGTGTGTGCCTTTTAGTCTATGCTAAATAAATGTATTTTCTGTCTTTAAAAACTAAAGTTCAAATACTAAAACGCAATCGTTTCAACGAAACGCCAACGTAACTTTCTAAATATAATTCCCCCCGTTTGTAGTCTGTTTTTCTATTTTTTTAGCACGACAATGATGCTGACTTGAAAAAAAAAACAAATACTAAACAAACAAGATGGCGTCACGTCAACGAGAAATGATCGACTGTGATTGGTTGACAGATGGAGATTGGGCACACAAGAACGAAACTTGTAATTTACATGCGTTCATTTGAGTAAAATAGGATTTGATCCATACAAGCACTCAACACAGTTTTTGAATTGGAGATGGGGTATTGTATTTTTGCGAATAGTGTAAGTGACATCAGTAGTAATTAAAAATAATTATATTATTTATAGCAGCATCACTTTTTCTACAATTTTACGTTAAAAGGTAATTTTCCCAAAAAACGGTCGGTTGGCTACTCAAGCACTAGGGCGGCGTCATGTTACGAAAACAACCGTCGTTATGTACGTAATGTTTTGAAGCCTGATATTCCAAAAACCGTTAAATCGTGAAAATCATACTGAAAGTTCTTTCGTGATTTGACTTCGAGATTCTATACCAGAATGTTCATGAATTTCTACGTTTTTCCTCATTAGAACCCCGGGTCTGACAATTATTTTTCCGAGCGTTATTTTGCGTCAAAAATATCCTTTTCCTAATAAAGTATCACAAATTCTCTAACATTAATTTTGTCCGTAATATTAAGTACGGCGATGACAGAAACTTCAGTTTTGGAACAAATTGGGCTACTAGAAACTTAAGTGGGGCACGAATAATTTCATTAAACAAAATTGACAATTTAATTGTACAATTAAGGACACTTAAAAGGTTCAATTGAAAGTAATTAAACTGAGACTATTTCGGAATTTTGAAATCTTGATACCACATTTATTTTAGGGTATTACTCATAATAGTATTTTGTAATGAAATAAATGACTTAATCATTTCTTCTAATAGGTATTCTATGACTCTCCATAAAAACCTTTTTGTAGGTAATAAAATGCTACCATATTATGCGTAAGTAGGTAGGTACCTTTTTTCTAGGACAGAAGTGATACAAAATAATTAAGCTCTCGTCTTAAAATAATGAAAAATTAGTTATTTATATATTGCCTGATATCTGCACTTAACAAGAGTAGAAAAAAAAAATGCTGAAAAGAAATGTTTAGTTTAAGTTAAAATGTCCATAACAAAAACTGTCTTTGTCTAAAAACAGATCCAAGCGTATAAAATGTAACATTGCCTTCATTACTTTATAATAAACCAGACGTTACTTCAGACAGCCTGTCTTTCCACGAAACCGTCTTCAAATTGCCGTTCTTAGTTATCAAAACGGCTTTTATTGTAATAATTTGAGAGGTCATAGATCTCGACCCATTTGTAGAGGGAGCCTTAATCTATGGTACATTTGAATGGGTTTCTCGACAACTCTCTTTAATGAAGTTAAGGAGTCTTCATAATTCTTCGAGGGGTTGAATTTGGATGTCGTGATCATTTATTACTTGTTTTTAATAGGATTAAAGAATGCAAAGCTGCCGTTTAATATGTTTGGCGATGGGTCATTATTTCTGCTCGGAGTGGTATTAGAATCAATGCATATTAAATAGGTGTTTGAATTGCACATTGACTCGTATTGATGACGTTGATCAACGTTAATGTATCAATACCTAACGGTCAAATAAGGCGTCATATATGGTTTTCATCACTTGTATTCTTCTAACTGAACAAACAACTGTGCTGCTGGGGAGATCAATTGCTAGATCGATAAAAATGATCTTGGAAAAACAAATGTTCTTGCGGTTTGACAGACACATGCTCTTCACACCAGAATATAGCAATGCTACTTGCCAACCACATATTGAGTCACCAACCACAAGAAAAATAGAAGATCACAATAATTGATGTGAGTTCGTTTTTAGTTATTTTTCGGGTGAACTCATTCTCAAGAAGTGGCTGCTCTGCCAGTACTTCTTTAAAAATCTCGAAATAAGCATCCAGCACCCTTATTGCGTCACACACTTTCAATCACAATCCAAGGATTTAGAAGGAAAATGCCTCATCCATTGTTTCATAGATTTGAAAAATTCATGTTCATTAACGTAAACGTCTTTGTAAATACGTTTCTGTTCCTTTTTTCTTGTTTGTTTATATGTGTGTACATAAATAGTTAAATAAACGCAAAGAACTGCCAAAGTGATAGACATTGTGGTCAACTGTCATTGACCCCACAGAATTCCTGATTACAACCAAAATCAGGTGACAACCGTCCCTTGCATACCATATAAACTGTCCCTTTCACATACCATTTAAAATGTGCTATAAGCCACGTATAGGTGACGTAGTTTCAAGCACAGCTTAGCCGTCGCCAACAAACACCAGCAGTTATTTTTACCTTCCCTTCTCCGAACTAGAACAAACATTTCTTTGAAATTCTTCAGAACTTCAGTAGTATAAACAGTTGGAAGGTAAGTACTATGAATAATGTATGAAAAGCCGTTTAAAAGCCGGTTACCGGCGAACGGTAAACGGTGGTCATTACCATCATTACCGTTACTTACCGTTCGGTAATGATATGCTTACTGTCAATGAATAATGGAAGGGTTTGCAGGCATTTTGTAGATTGCGCTGGTTATACGTGCTTTTGAGCTATAGATTAGAAGACATGAGAATATCAAATCGGTTTGTAAACAGCCCATTAAACCAGATATACGGGTCCCTTAAGACATTACCCACCTTTCATTAATCTAACCATGATTTTATCTGGAGCCATGTGATATATTTTTATAACTTCACGGAACTGTATACTGCTGATTAAGGTAAAACCGGTAATCAAATTTGTAAGTTTCTCATTACATTACGTAACAAAATTGACATTCTTGATGTATTATGAAAATATGAAAATCAAAAACAACATTTCAAGAGCTCACAACACAGAGAATGCAAAAAAATGGTAATCATTTATTCATAAAATTGCAGAAAGAGTAAGAATAACGGTCACCCATCCACAAACTGACCGCAACCAGCACAGCTTAACCTCACAAATCCATCGATCCGCGCGCTTATTTAGCCATGAGCCCTTCACATAGCTATTACACTGCCGACCACAATACTTTACCCACCCTCAGCCGTTTAGAGCCATGAATTATGTATGGCATAATGTAATGCACGTCGGTTGTGTACGTCTGTTTGTCACTACATTACTGTACAATGTGCGGCCATTGTATCTGTGAGTGACGTGACGTAACTTGACAGGTAGAAGAGAATATTATGAGGGGTTTTGAAGTCATGGTTCGGTTGTTAACAAATTACTGAAGTAAATTGTGTCATTGTGTAGGCAGGTAGAAGTAGATGTCATGGAGACTGTATTTTTTTATGGTGGCACTCTCGCCGAGGCACACCGAGGCAGACAGGCCGAGTGCAAGAATGTAGATGAGAACGCCGATTCCTAGAGAAGATGTTCAATGTCTGCGTCCATCTTCTCAGGGTTCACAACTTTAACTGAACTAGGCGAGAAAGTACATGGCCGCACTCGGGCTGAAGCCCCTCGCTGAGACTTTTTCGCGTGACCTAGTGATAGCACTCGGGCAAAAGTGTACACCGGACATTATGTTTTTAGCGTAGTAGATAACAACTTCCGTTCCATTTCTGTACAACGCAATAATGTCAAACTGACAGCTGTCACTTAATTCAACTCAACTCAAAGCATTTATTTCAATTAAACCATTTACAGGCACTTTTGAATTGTCAAGAAGTCGGTCAGTCAGAAATATGTATGAAGCTAGTTGCCCATTCCAAAGTGTAGTAGGTACCTATGGAGAAGAATGGGCAAGAAACTCCACGGACACTCTTTTAAATCAAAATATTGTTACAAAATATTGGTTACATCATTAACGTTGAAATTATACATGTGAGAACAATGTAGAAAGACGTGTACGTTAAAAGCGTCCGTAATAAAAATACAAAAAACAAAGAACAATTCAAAAATTAAAAAAATTATAATGTTCTGACATCAAAAATACTCAATACATATATAAACTCAGATTAGGGTATCCTTAACCACTCACTTTATGAGAACCGATATTCTCAACAAAGCGCATACAAATAATCCAACTAATACTCATTACATACAACGACAACCATCCATTCCACGTTACTTACAACTACAGCACATGATAAGCAGCAGGCAATCCTTTTACCTTAATTAACAATCCCAATTTAACATGAAAACACTTTAAATACAGCTTTAATTCCGCGAGACAACACGCGGCTGTTAATCAGCTTCCCCTTTAATTCAAGTATCCGCATAAACCAATAAGAATTACATTATTAACATATACTGCAACATCCACAGCATCCACAACATCCACCATTCTTACATTATTTCATTAACGTAAATAAATACAAAATTCTGAATCGGCTCCGATCGGATTACACAGCAATCCACTTTGCAATGGCGAGAATTTCGCTTTAATTCACACTTGTGCAGTTTATTTGCACTGCACTGTACATCCGTATGTTTAATCGTCTGTTTTGATACGCGCTTTATTGTAAATGAGTCATTTGATTTAGTTATACAATTCCGCAAAATAGATGCGTCAGCGAAAATGTATGGTGAATTTATCAAATTAGAGTAGGTAAGTATTCAAATATTCTCCCTGCGGCGTAGACTTGAATATAAATAATGTATTGGTAGGACCCAAAATAACAAAAGGTCTCTAAATCTTAGCCTTGACCGTGACGGTATTGGATCTGCTGAAAATACCCAACAGGTACGCAAAAGCTGCCTTTCTCAAAATGTCACTAAAACTCTCCAATATAAAAATACCAAATCTTTTGAGACCAAAAATCGTCGCAGAAACTCCTCTTTTCTCTTTCACATTGCGAAAGTTCAACAGACATCTACTACAAAGAAACCGCTACTTCCAAACACATTACCTAACTTTGCTCGCGGTCGGGTAAATAATGTGGACAGAACTACATCACGTGACTATTAAGCTGGTACTAAGTACCCCATTTATTTGCTCGCCGATATAATATCGGCGATCTTCGGGGAGAAAGATAATTCTTTACTTATCTTTTCAATTATCTCCTTTCGTTTGATTCCGCGAATTTATTTGGTATAGGTCAGCTTTGTGGAAGCTAATAGTTTGGGCAGGAATTCTATCGGAAATCTAGGAATTGGTTTCAACCGAGATTGTCGTTTAAGAGAAACAAGAATTCTGCTAAAAATGTTACCTCTATTTGTTGGCTCGAGACATTTACTGTAGCAAAAACTTCTAACGTAATCTTCAAAAGAAAGTGAGCTAAGTATAGAGACCCAAGTATTTTAGTTCAGCATATCCAACGAAAGATAAATTATTTTACTGACTGGCATAAAAAATACAGATGACATTTTATTTTCGCATTTCTGCAAACAAAGCGAACACAGGGTCCATCAACGAATCTCTATACACAACCAAACGGATGAGACGCATCGTTTTTCCTCTAATACCAGACCCTTTGAACTGTCATCAAAATAATCGTTACGAATCGCTTCGCTTGTATTAAATTTTTATACCAATTCGTTTAGAAAAGTCTTTCTTCAGAGCTGTTCCAAATGCTTAGACCCCTTTTAATTGGAAAGCTCGAATGGAATAATTTTAATTTGAAATATTCATTCGTGGCGCTCGCGCTGGCTCTAAGTCCATAAAACGTTCTTTTGAGTGCAATAAAGAGATCGTGTTTCGTTTGCGGGCAAAATGTTATGAAAGATCTTGCCCACAATTTTTCTTGCAAGTTGACCTCGTAAAAATGTGGAATTTAAAATGTGGGGGAGTTGAATTTGCATAAACATGGTGTGTGCCTACGGTAGTAAATATTTTATTTACGCCGTTTATTTCTGCCTTTCAGATGAAGTAACAGCTCTCTCATTAACATGTTGATTTTTTTATTGTTTATTTACAGTTACATGCTTGCAGAGCTCTATATATTTTTTTTCCAAGCTCTGAAAATTTCTTTGATAACTTCACTTAGATCATTAGATGCATACACATTTATGCAATCCTTTATTTAGAATGTTTCATCATAACTTCCTCCTGTGGGCGTTCTCATAAAGTTATTAATTTTGCTCCAGATTCTACTCTTCAATACCTCTCTACCTCTCATAATCAATTATCATCTTTAATAAAAAAACTCATTCAACCGCACAAAATCCTAATAAAACCATCTCCCACGAACATGTTTCCTTCACTCAAAATTCAGCTCCAACACACAACTGCGATAATCTTACAACTGTTTGGCGTCGTCAAATGAAGCGAACGCAATCACGTATTGGTTTAGGACGACGTGCGGGCACAACCCGGCCGAGTAGAAGATAAGTTTCTTGTTCAATAGAGCGTGGCCACCGACGACTTGCCATTTAGCCGGGTTATTGTCTGATTGTGATGTATACGGTAGCGTCCTAATGTTGTTTTAGGCAATTTATTGAATTTGTGTTAATGTTTTGTTGGTCCTGTTATTGTTTCTTTAGGTTAGGATATTGAATTTAAGCGTGATAAGTTCGTTCGATTTAGAGTCAACTTTTATGTTTAAAAATTCCCAGTACCATGGTGTGGTCATTTAACAACGAATTCCTATCACTAGGACATAGACTGAAACGTTTATAAAGCTAAAATTATTGCTTTCATTATAGTGCACAGTAAAACAAAGGAAACCAATCTAAACTAACAACGATCTCCATAAAGTTTCCTCGTATCGTACCAACCCATAATTCAATGCATGCACACCGTTTTATTCAACTAAAATTACCTATTTTTCATTTCTGCAAAACTTTCTACTTTCAGCATGAAAAGCAATATACGATAGGAAAGGATACAATACCTTTGATCCAATAGAGTTGAGATCCAAGTTAGCTGCTCAAGCAAGTTAAATGGCTGTGTATGGGCAAAGAACAGTTTAAATTAACTTTCTCGTCTGCTACAGCTCGGTTCGCTCTTAATGTACCAAGTTTATATGAGGAAGTTGAACTCAACATTTTTAAACGACATGTATATTTAAGGTAACCCCTGAAGAGATTTTCTTAATGTTTTAACTCAATTGTTCTAGTCTTGGAGTTTCGTGGAATTTATTATTTATTATAACATGTATTCGCTGTTACAGCGAGATGGCGGTTCATGCAGTGGTTACATTCATTTATGCATAGCTCTTAAAATCTTGAACATAACAAATATGATAAATATTCATATTTGTTATGTTCAAGATCTTCTGGACCTCAGCTTGATGTTTCGTCAAATAGAGATGAAAATTAAAGTTTAATGCTAAAATTGATTTCATAGACAATTTTTAGAACACTTTTCTAGTAATAATTACCTGAATATTAAAACAAAATTAATGACTTCATTGACGTAGAGTAGGTCACGAAAACCATAGTTTAATAGGACCTTATTTGACGTATATGGACGATATGGAATGCAAATAAAGTATTGAGTATTAACATCTTAGTTCAAACAATTCGTCCAAAGTAATTAAAAAATAACGTAAAAATTCCATAAGACAGTCCCCCAAAACGCCCGCCCTTCACCACTCCTAGTCCAGGGAAGAAGAAGTGGCAGTTAGAAAAAAACTATTCTATACAATAGTAGGTATGCAAAGAAATTAACATTACGAGACACAGAACATTAAATTAAATTATTTGCCATATGTCAGCTAGCACACGCCAATATTCCAACAAGTACATTGAGAAATATTAAAGAAGTTTTTTTTTTTTTAACAATGCTATATGTATTTCACAAAGTAAATTAAGTGTAAATAACAAAGCGAATTCTTTCTCTAAACACACTTTGAACATCACAGTAACAATTCAATTAAATTCAAATATTTTATATCAGATACAAAAATCCACATAGTGTTAGTGGTAGTCTAACTTAACCTAATTTTAGTATTAAATTAGTAATAATAAACAACTCATGCAACTCCAAGGGTTCTAAGCGATGCTTCAGGTTACAAAATCAACGACCGTAGACCGGATTCACAATGTTTCAATCAGCGAGTATCGATCGAGTGTAGGTTCGCATCCCGTATGCAGCCTGTTACACATTTATAGTACGCCTGCGGACTAGCTGCGGTAAATATAACTGCATGGCTGGATGACCCAGTGAATTAGGGTAGGTCATTTTTAATTGAATCAACGGTGTTTGTTTATGGAGTATTGTGGTTGCAACACGCATTCTTGCTAAACTTACAGGGACCTAAGACAAGTTTAAATACTGTTATAATTATAAATGATATTGTTCAGTGCCACAATATTCCGTTACGCATAGTTAACGTCAACTTTATTTATTGTGAAAAATTGTTTGGGTTCTACATAAGTGTTACTGATTTATTATATAGTCACACGTAATAAATAAGAGGCTCTTTTAAAATATAAATCACACAGCTTCCTCGAATGACGAATGATTTAAATGAAACCTGCCACAAATGCTAATTAAGCATACCCTAATGTCAGCTATATAGCTATGCATACTACTAGATTAACATTGAATACTAGCTGTGCCCCGCGGTTTCACCCGCATAAATCTCGATCCCGTGGGAATATTGAGATAAAAAGTATCTTATGTCCTAACTCAAGTGAAATTTAATCAAAATCCGTTCAACCGTTTTAGCATATAAGCGTAATAAACAAACAAACTTACTTTCGCATTTATAATATTAGTTAGGATTACGTAATATCCACGAAATTAAATTGATAGCTTACTATGTTTACATAGATGTGGTTTCATTAATTCCATCAAACTACGTGAACGATACGGCAAGTCTCTAGCAAACCATCATAATCGAAAGCCGACATCAAATAGTCGTCACATTATCATCTCAATTTCTAACGCGATTAGTATTCATAACTCGTATACTTGTCGTGCCATTAAGTTATGGAATATATGAGGATGTTGTGCACATTATAAATAATAGGCGAATATTGCCAGAAAGCATGAATCTTGAGATACTTTTTTTTATTTCAAGAAGATGAAAGATCTTTACTTGTCCATAGTTTAGACAGTTATTCCAATATTTTCTTTTAATCCTCTGCATGCCCAAATTTTTCAACAAATTATACCACGTTTATCGTCATCTTATGCACTATATGTACCTATGCATTTCATTCAGTGTACTGCCATCGGCCTGCCGCATTCGATAGAAGAACAAGAATTCGGTAACAGATTGACCGACTGTCTGAAACTGCTGTAAAAATTTACTTTGAAATTACGGTATTTATTCATTTACACAACCAATCACAAGAATTCACAACAGAATCATACCTCAAAGACATATTCGAGCTTTCAGGCACCATGATTGAAAGCTAATACAAGAACCAAATACACAGTCTAAATTAACTAACCCTCTTCCACCTATATCTTGCTCCACGCTAACCGTAGAAGCAAAACTGTGCAGTTAATATAACGTAGTTAACTCGCATGTCAAAGGGCGCCGTTACCGTCGTCGTCCTGAATACGCAGTCACTAAGTAATCACGTATCGGTAAATATGTTGCTTATGTAGGTAGGAGGTTGTATTAGCGTTAGATAATAATATAGTGTGTTCCAAAAGTACCTCACGAGAATGTCAACAAGAGTTTGTTGACATTCTCGTGTTCAGTTGAAATTTTTATGCTATCACTTACTAAAGGGAATTAGTAACATATTCATCTGTATTTAGAAGGTTTGAACTTTGATCCCACCATTTTTTTTAAATATTATTTTAATTAGATTCGTTCTAAGCAAGACTGTACCTGTTTACCAGAGGAAGTTATAGTCTTGCTTTCGTATCCTGTTCTTTCAAATTGGCAATTATAATTTTCTGGGAATTTCATATCAGTTCGTAAGTGCCGACAAATGTAAACAAACGGCCTTTTTATACAGAGAATAAACGAACGTTGACAAAATCAATTTACCAAGCAACACTTTCCTGCGCCGTCAGTCTGTCCATACCTACTAATATTCAATCTACCTAGCCTTTTCCCAACTATGTTGGGGTCGGCTTCCAGTCTAACCGGATGCAGCTGAATACCAGTATTTTACATGGAGCGTCTGCCTATCTGACCTCCGCAACCCAGTAACTGGGTAATACGATACCCCTTGGTAAGACTGGTTGTCAGACTTTCGGGCTCCTGACTGTCAAAGATCCATGAATCACAGCAAAGACCAACGGCTTAACGTGCTTTCCGAGAGGAGTCTCCGTATGTAAAGATGGTCACCCATCCACGGACCAACCCCGGCAAGCGTAGCTTAACCTGATGGATCGACCCATACGGCTGGTATTACTTAGCCACAAGCCATACCTACCAATATTATAAGTGCAAAAAAAACTTTTTGTTTGTCGGTCTGTCTGTCTGTTACCATTTTACGCCAAAACGGCTGAACAGATATAGATGAAACGGCTAACGGATAGACCATGACCTGTGTTAGGACACTTTTTATCCCGGTAGTACGTTCTCGTAGGATAATTTCCGTGAAAAAAGCCAGTGAAATATAAATTTCCCTATACACAATCCAAAATACACTTTCCCACAGTTTTGTGAGCGTTCACAAAACTATTGTATATTCTAACGAAGCGTTGTCCTATTTGTTTAATTGTCCGTCTGTTAGTTTTCAGTTAACCGCTGAAATGTTTCAGCGCTTCCGACATACGGGAACTGGACTAAATAAACGGAAAAAATATTATTTTCACCTTTATTCGATTTTTGAATGTTTTTTTAGTGTGTAGATACTCGTCACGATTTCCCCAAGGGTAGGCGGGGATGTGTACTTCTTCCCTCATCTATGAAGTATATGAACTACTACATACTTGATGGTACGGGTTAGGACAGTGGCTACGGGTCGCGAGTTTGATTCCCTCACTTAAAGTATAGTATTTGCCGACACAATAAGATAGTGTTCGAGGGCAGGCTATTTGTATTGTTGTTGTTTTAACGTAGTTTCGATTAAAGAGAAATTTATAGTTTAGCAAATAAAATATTTTTGGACGTTACTCGTTACGAGTTGGTAGGTTGGTAAGCACAAGAAAACAATTACTGCTGGCACCATTAACTTAACCATAACTCTTACAATCAGAACCCATAACCATATTTCACGGCAACGAACCAGAAAACCCAAAGAAATATGTTATCAATTAATTGATCTCACACCAAATCTTTGATTCAATTAACGAACCAATTGATTGGGAAATACTTTCAATTAACTCTCAGGCAATGGATTACCGTCATCTGGAAGGTCGTTGTCCGACCGGAAGTGACGCAATAGGGTCGTGTGACGAACCGGAAACTATTACAAGTAACCCTCACCATGCTTATTGTGGACTATAGAGTTTTTGTTCGTACAATATGACCTATATCTAGCAATATGATGGAGTTTTGTAAGGGTTATGGCCCATATGGTAGGTTTCCGAATTTAAAATGGATACAGAGGAGTCAATGTTTCATAAAAGGAGTCAATGTTTCATAAAATAGCTCTTTTTATGAAACGGTCACTGCAATACGTTGCCGTTGGTAGCGCATTTTTTTTATTATTATTATCGTTTATTTTTCAGGTATTTACCCATAGCAATATTACAATGCATTGTTGTTAAATTATTACATCATAATAAATTAAATTATTAAAATTGAAATTAAATTAAATTACATTATTAAAATTAAATTAAATTACATTATGAAAATTAAATTAAATTACATTATTAAAATTAAATTAAATTACATTATTAAAATTAAATTAAATTGAAAAATTAATTAAATTACATTAAATTACATTATTAAAATTAAATTAAATTACATTATTAAAATTAAATTAAATTGAAAAATTAATTAAATTACATTAAATTACATTCAATTGAATGTAATTCATTCAATTTAGATTACATCATTCAGAATATTAACGTCAATAAACGGTCCCTGCAATAAGTTGGTAGCGCAATAAACGGGCCACGGGGAAATTGTTATAATGATACATTGCACACTGATTGGTAATTGCAGATTGTCGTGATGATTTGCAAACAGAAACTCGCTGCTGGTCAATTTTCTATAGTTTCAGGACCAAGTTTGGGACCCGCTGTATAATCTGTCCAAATCTTCTGTTAGTAAGAATTTCATATCTCAGCTTCTTGTATATTTAAGAACTAAAAAATAAAAAATTAAAAAATGTCTTGAATTAAAAAATCTGACTCCCAAACCAAGCATTGGAGCAGCAGCATCTTATTTAGAAAGAAAAACAAAAACTGCATCTATTACGAATCCAATTACCAAGTGTCTTCCTACAAGGAAGCAAAGGGCGGTTTATGAAGAACCTGGATGTTCAATCCTCATGTAATCTGTCTATTCCTGAACGATAAACAAACTGACAAGGATCGGGCAAAAAAGACTAGACTATTCAAATACGATCACTTCGACCACTCACCAACAATAACAGTCACCTAGATTTAACCCTCCACTACTACCACGGTACAATCTATTCACACATAGCCCTCTCTCCGCCGCGTCGGGTAAACCGGAGATGGGCACGTGCCGGATGCCACCTCTATCAATTTACCGGACAGATATTTTTAGGATACCGTCGCATGCCGACTCTATTATTCATTTTATTAAGGTTTTATTGAATACAGTTTGCGGTATGCAAAAGGGATTTCTGTACGAATGTAAATTTTTGACCTTGAATTGGATAACTTTATTGGTTGTTTCTGACAATTTTTATCATAATCAATAGAGAATTTGACGCAGATGCAACAGTTTAGTCACATTATTTACAGAATGCTAAGAAAATAGGTAAGGGAATAGCTAGGTAGGTTTTAATTTTTTCAAATGTGTTCATAAATACAAGTTTTTCTGTCTTGCTTTCTCCTTTCCAAGTTATGAAAAATGACAAGGCCAAAGTAATAATTAGCTGGAAATTAGGTAAAAATATGTCTGTTTCTCTAAGATAGCAGGAAAATAAGGAGAACCAAGAAAGATCAGAGAAGCAACCAAGAATTGACCATTTGACTTCTGATGGAATCAAGTTTACTAACTCTAAACAAAGATCCGAAATGTACAATCAAAATGTATTTCATACACAGCAATAATAATAAATGTCCAGTCCGTAGGAAACTTAAACCGTAAAAGAGCATGCCTCTAACAAGGCGCCATTTGTTGAAAAACAAACAAAACCAGAGACAAATGCCGACGCGCTAATTTCACCAAATCACAACGAGCGTGTGACGTGGATGTTTTGTGTTTTTTGTGATTGCAACCCTGTTGTAGTGTTACTAACTTCTGTTGTGTTTACAATAATTTACTTCAGTGTTGGGATGCTATAGCTTATCTAAACTTATCTATTTATTATTTATTATTAATATTCAAGTATTGATATTCCACATCATTTTTCTAGTAATGCAATTCATGTTTTTTAAATTAATGTGTACGTGTGAAAAAAGTTTTGTAATCCTGTGCAATGGGATAGTTTTGATTTTAATCCCATCACATTTATTCCCAAAATCCCTTTGAAAAAAGATGGCTAAAATACGGAAGATTAGTTAAAACGCCAGTACCAAAAAACCTCCAAATAATTCTTGGCAACACTACGGATGGAGTTGGCAACCCTTTAGAAGACCGTCATTTTTCATGTTGAACCGGGCAATTTATGCAGCGTTTAATTAGGTGTTTCATTTATGTTTTATTTATGTCTCGCTTACAATTATATGCATTGCGAAGAGCTGTTATGATATGACGTCAGGATACACTTTTTGTCTGCATATTGTTATGCTTTTGTTGGACCTTTTTGTGCGGAGGAATGAGAACTGAAAGTAAAAATTATGTGAGTGAAATGTGTTCTCTTAGAGTTTCATCTAGTTTGATACTAAGAGTAGGCATAATATCATTTTTTTCACGCATGCGGAAAACTATAGCTTTGCTTTTATCAAGAAATCGTGATCAAATATGATAAACGATATTAAATTGAGCATATTTAAAAAAAACTGCGTGTCTATTAAATAACTAGATAATAATAAGTGTTATTTTGTCCCCAAACAAAAAATAACTGCAAGAAAAGTTGACTTGCAAAACTCATGTTTCTAAACATAGTACAGGAGTCTCACATTCTCAAATAACACATTTTCAGTAAGTCAATCTATCCATTCGCAAAATGCTTTTATAAGTATTCCTGTGTGTGGGAAAGAGACAAAAACCTAATCCTACAGATGGAGTTATCCTAATCGATATTATTAATATCTTTGGACGAAATATTCGGAAAGGTTTCTAAGGAATGATGGGTGCACATTCCTACCCCTATCTTATTGATGTACTCGGTGGACCCATGTATGTGCGTGAAGGGATTAAATACTGCTTTTATGATTATGGTAACCTATCTGTGGTCTGGCTCCATGATTACTAATATCAAGAAACCGGTTAATTATGACGTAAATCATTTTATATTGTTTCGACGATGACATAATCATTTTATGTTTATTTAGAACTAGCGACCCACCCCTGCTTCGCATTGTTCTAACGGCTTGAAAAAACATTGAGATTTATTTTAAGTAAGATGTAAGTTTAATATTAATATAATATACACATAAAAGTTCGGGAATCAATTCTCTTAATGATCGTGAGAACCTTATCAAAACCGGTTGCGTAGTTTAGGAGGACAACGTCACACAAACAAACACGAAAAGCGACTTTAATTTAAAATACTCGTATGTGCCTATAGGTATATGCCTTTGGGGGAGGCCCATGTCCAGCAGTGTACGTCTTTCGGCTGCAATGATGATGATGATGTGCCTATAGAACATTAATAAACTCATAGGTAATGTTTTTATTTAACCTAGACAAACACCTATTAATTTGTATTTTATTTTCGCTTAGAGACAAAAATATCAAAGAACCTAACTTATCCAACAAATGAAAGCTTGGTCCTTTTGAACTAAAGTCCGTTCCTTATTCAAAATACGCCCGCGTACCATAGCTCTTAGATCGTTCACTCAATTATTAAGAGCGAGGCCCACAGTGAGTGACACGCGATTAATTATTAGTACTTACCCTAAATACGAGACAATGTAAAACGGAAAACTATCCATCACTGTGTACTGAACATTATTGATAGATGTTTAACCTTAGGGTAATTAAATAGGGTGCAGTGTGGGCAAGTAATTTAGGCAAAGATGTTGCTATTATTACAATTCACAGTTTTTTTTTTTAATCTCCAACTCGGTTTTCGACTTTCAAAATTTATAGAATAAAATAGATATATTTATTTACAATGTATGTTGATTAAATAGAACCTACAGTTTGTAAAGAATCCATAGATGCACATTGTACCTAAAACAAAAAGGTATTTCGAATTCATCTATTTTCTTTAGTTGTGTCTTGACTACAAATCCGGTTTGCTGACATTTCTTTATAAAACAGAAAATATTTTTTATTCATGAACTTTTAGATGTGTGTTACTCATGTTATTCATGTTTTCAGAAAATCTCATAATATATTATCAACAACCGAAATACCTAACACCTCCTCGCATGTTCCCGGGACCACACTTCACGCCATCCCTCACCGCGTTCTAAATATAATCAATATTTAGAGCGCGTGCAGATAATCGATACGAAGCAGTCGAGTGGAAGATGAACGCAGCGGCGACGTACGAGTGTGTTGGTGCTGAGGGTAGGATCTTCCTTATCTTGTTGAAATCCTGGTAGATTAGGAAGCTCACGTTTATAAAATAACGTGGTATTACCTGTACCTGCACCCACCTACTAGTTGTTTATGACGAGGCTAATTCTATCATTGATGATATACCACTCTACTTCTTAATTTGATACTTGTGGGTAAAATGTTGCAATGCTCAATACTTTATTTGCATTGGGTGGGTTTAGGTAATAACTTAATATTATGTTTGATCATTATTGTTTCGGGCACAGTAAATAGTAGAAGAGAGGAAGCTTTGAAAAACTTAGTTTATCAGTCTTCTGAACTAAATCCAATATTTTTATTCTAGGGTTTTTCAGCATTCGCAGCGTATATAATAATAAAGCCGATCACACAATTAATGCACTAAAATAACCAAGCGAAGTAATTATGACTAGATACTTAGCCATATTGACACCATTTTCTCTTTTTACATTCAAAACTTGCTGATTATGAATTTACTTATTATGTCATCAAATTTCGCCGAACTTTTAAATATCATATCAAATGTAACGAAAAATAATATAAAAAATAATGTATCCCTGACCGGGCGCCATATAATGTTTAAGTGCTAATGGACTACCACTAAATCACACTATACATTATCCGCCGTCCACGAAAATTACTACGGACGTATCTTGAATCCACATGTCACGCTATCCCAAAAATAATCGATACTCGAAATGCGTGCAGTTAATCGATACAAAGTAATCGAGTGGAAGACGTGCGTGTGATGCACCCCTCTAGTCGTAGGGTTGTAGCTAATAAGCTTTATTGTTTTATTAATACAAGTCAATAAGTTTGGTGTAAACATGACTTTACAATGACTTGTGGAGCTTCGTTTGAGGTTGGGTTTGTGTTTGATACTGTTTGTAGCCGGCTTCATTATTTGTGAATCTTTAGTGGATAAGCAGAATATGAAGTATAGTTTCAAAGATAAATTGATATTGGAATGAGACTTATTATTATTACTTTTTAACACCATCAAAATATTTTTTTTGTGTACCTCCCCTACACGTAAAGTGGTGGGGATGTTTTCTTTTCCTCACCTCTGCCATAGTGTGGATGTTCTTGGAGTTTGTGAAAACCATTTTTGGATTCAGGGATTCGTTTGCGATTACTTTAAAGTGCAATTTTTTGTTAGAGTCAAGTGCCAGCTAAATGGTCAGTTTTTGGATATGTGAAAAAAATCACGGCAGTAGAATATATAACGAAGTTAAAAGGAAAACTATCACAGCTAAGTATGGTTTACAAGAGTTAACGAGTAATAATCAGCAGAAAATAAAATAAAGACAGTTTGCAAAATTATTAACAATGAAACGAACAAGAACAAAAGACATAACACTGATTACACACTGGACACTTCCCGCGGTCTCATTAGAGATAATATCGATGTTGCTCAGGAATTTGCAACTTTCTTTACCAATATTCCAATTAAAACTACAGAATCTTTAAATTCCTCCCCCTTACTGGCTATTGATTTATTAAGAGCGAATGTTTCATCCTGTCCTGTGGAATTTAAATTTAAACATATTATAAACCCTGTGGTCGTTGTAAAAGCTATTAAGCAACTTAAGATCAAATAAATCACCGAAGATCTGTGGGGCATGTCTACTAAAGTTTGTCAATCAATTATTGAGACAATAGCACCCTATTTAGCTTTAATGTTTAATTTGTGTGTAGATCAAGGGGTATTCCCGGATTTAATGAAGCACAGTAAAGTTATTCCACTTTTAAGTCCGGGGACAGCTAGGACACTAATAATTATAAACCCGTGTCGGTTTTGCCGGTTTTCAGCAAGGTGTTTGAAAAAGTAATGTTAAATCAAATGCTCAATCATTTTAATCGTAATAACATCCTACACGATCAACAGTATGGTTTTACCAAGGGACGTTGCACAACCGACGCCGGTGTCACTTTATTAAAACACATCTCCAACGCATGGGAAGAGGCACAGGATGCAATATGTATCTTTTGTGACCTATCCAAAGCATTTGTTTGCGTTAATCACGAAACACTGCTGTTGAAACTTGGGCATTACGGACTGGGTAAACTTGCGCTTAGCTTAGTAAAATCATATTTGAATGATAGACAGCAGCAAGTTCAAATAAACGGTGTAAATTCATTGGGTTTAAAAGTCTAAATGGGTGTACTACAGGGCTCGATATTGGGTCCATTCCTCTTTTTAGTATATATAAATAATTTGCCTCATTTATTGAAAAACCGACCACAAATGGTGTTATTTGCTGATGACACATCACTGATTTTTAAGGTAAACAGACATGCAAAGGAACTTGACGACGTAAATAACGCTATGCTAAAGGTCCATAATTGGTTTACTGTAAATAATTTAGTATTAAATGAGAAGAAAACTAAATGAAGAATGTTAGAAGTAGTGAATGTCACGTTGTATTGAATAAGGAGACACCAGAATTCGTCGAAAAAACAGTTTTCCTGGAAATCACGCTTGACTCAAAACTACAGTGGGGTCCTCACTTAACATCACTTGCAGGGCGGCTGAGTTCAGCCGCTTACGCTGTTTGGAAAATCCGCCAACTAACAGACGTGGATACCGCGAGACTGGTCTATTTTAGTTACTTTCATAGCATCATGTCTTACGGTATTTTGCTGTGGGGACGGGCCGCAGATATTGATTCTATCTTTATTCTGCAAAAAGGGCTATCAGAGCCATCTACAACCTCCGCAGACGTGAATCTCTAAGGGCACTGTTTAAGAAAATTAACATCATTACGGTACCTTGTCAGTATATATAATTATGAAAACATTATGTACGTTCAAAAAAATTTACATCTTTTTAGTAAGATAAGTGACAGGCATAATTTTAACACAAGAAATAGGAACAAATTAGATCAACCACGTTTCAGATTGTCTAAAGTACACACTTCTTTTATGGGGTACTGTGTAAAATGTTATAATAAAATACCACTCGATAGTCTTCAACTAAATCAGAAGAAATTTAAAACTTGCATTAAACGCACACTATGTAGACAAGCATATTATAAGTTGGATGATTATATCATAGATAAAAATGCTTGGCTTAATGCTGGTCCTGCTCCACAGCCACTTGGGCTCACTAGTTAACATGTTTATTTTTGGAAGAGTTGCTTCCCCTTTTTTATTTTTTCTGACTTTACGAACTTAATGTTTACTTGTTATTTTTATTTAACAAAGTTTTAATTGTTGAATACTCCAAAAGATAATAATGTTTTTTTTTTCTTTTTCGTAGTAAAATTCTTTTAATCTCACAAATACATTGCAAACTATAGTTTTGTATAATTTAGAAGCATTTTTTTTTCAATTTTTGTAAATGTGAGTACCATGGAGCCGTTTACTATGTTGTTATGTTGTATGTTGACTTGAAAGAGCATGGCAGTTGAGAGTATGTCATGCTCACTTAAATGTCTCGCTGATGGTGGCGAGGGTGTTGGATCATTCGGTTCCCTACAAAATGGTTGAGCTGGATGGTGCTGATCCACGCGTCATGTTCGTGAACGGGCGCCGTCGGTTGAGACTGGACTGGTGGAAGCAACAAAAGTAATGTACCCAGGATTTTGTAATTTCTATATTTAAAAGAGTGTCCAAGTGCCTGTAAATGGTTTAATTGAAATAAATGCTTTGAGTTTGAGTTTGAGTTTGAATCGACCAACTTACATTAGCGGTTGCAAAAACATGTTCTCCCATACTTTTCGTATGGGAGAACATGTTTTTCAACTACAAAGTTAAGTATATTCTTGCGATAAATTCATCCCAACTACGGAACCCTTCATTGTGCGTGGTCCGACACGCACTTGGCCGGTTTTTGTATTAAATATAATTACAAGAATTTTAATAGATCCTAATTAGTTCCGTTTTACTAGGTACAGCTAGCAACAGAAGTCACCTATTTATTATCAACTAGCTTCTCCCCGCGACTTTGTCCGCGTGAAATTTCTTGTTATTCGCTCCACCGCGTTGCGATACTATGCGCAAAGCGATGCTATGCGCGATGCGATACTATGCGCGATGCGATGCTATGCGCGACGCGATGCGATGCCTTGTTTTCGCTTAGCGTTATTTCTGTATTTTTTTTATTTTTGCTCGGCGCCTAAGTGTCGTTGCTTAATGTTAAATAGCCTATAATCGTCCTCAAGTATTGGGATTTGAAAACAAAAATAGTTTTTCAAATCCGACTGGTAGTTCCAGAAATTAGCGTGTTCAAGCAAACAAACATACTCTTTAGCGTTATTGTTTATAATTAATATAGTATAGATAAAGCGCCCACAGATTATCAAACAATTAAAGAGAACAGTAAAATACAGTAGCACAAATTGGTCCCTTGACACGATTTTAATACAAAATTCCTTAACGAAATAAATTGTCGATGAGTTGCTGACCAAAGTTAAGTATTAAATAATCTTGTCGGGTCAGTTCGATAAGGAAGTTTCATAAGTTACTTATAAGAAACTTTTGTACGCGAGTGTCTTTAGCGACTTGTTTGACCGACTTTAACTATTTCGTTAATGTTATGAAAAAATACGACTGCAAGTGATTACTTCTTAGGCTATCTTGCAACAAAATTTGCAACAACACTTCTATAATTGTGAGATGGCAAAGACAGAACTTGCTCAAGCTTTACAATCAACACAGCAAGTAACACAGAAGAAACTAAGCAGCTGTTGCTATTCACAAATTAGTTTTTTACAGTGTGAAAATTGGATTCAGTACATTTTGATACTTCTGACTATGACACGGTTTTCTTGCGACTGAACACGCCATCTTAGTTTTTATAAAGCTATTGTCTGCTAATTGACTCAGTTTGTACACAGCCTAAGTGAGACATCATTACAAACTGCCAATAACACACGTATTGGCGCCAAATAATGACGTCATAACACGATACGACAATGCCAACACGCCCACGACCACACACAGAACACACCCACAGCCCACACACACAACACACCCTTGCCAAAAATCCCAATACATGCTTTAAAAAGGTGACATGCAGATAAGTGCTCACAAATTATTATAATTACTAGAGAGGGAGCAAAGTTGGCAGTCGCCGGGAAGTAATACAGTCTGCACGATACGGCTTCTGTATCAAATAACGGTACCACCGAAGTACCGACGAGTTCTCGGCAACCTGTTTTGTATTCATCGAGCTTATGTTACTATCTGCTTGCTATTTCTCTGAGGATTGCTGCTGAATTCCGATTAAATCATTTCCTTACTGATGTAGAGCAGCCGGTCCTCTTCGAATCACTTCTGAACAAAGGCCTTTTAGTGGCTTACACAATTATTGATCAAACAGGTGATCATAATCACCACGCTTTTCAAGATTCAAGATTATTTATTTGTGGAAACATGAGTACACATACAGAGCATGCAAGTTATTAAATCACATTATAGTTTAGATCAGTCATGTTTGGCCTTAGTGGCGTACAAATATTTAAATTTCAGTAATAAAAGTTATTCGATAAAGTATTAGAATAAATAAGAACAAAATAATAAATGTCAATTTCAAAAACAAATAAATTAAATATATGGTCATAGTTACGTCACAATTATTAAATGTCAATTAAAATTATCATCATAGCAATAATATGTTGCTTTATGTGGATTATGTCAAAGATGTATTGATAATATTGGTTATTACACGGTATTAGATTTTGTCATTAAGGAATTCTAGAATACTGTAGTATGCTTTCCCTTCCCTTCCCCACGCTTGGCAGGCAAATTAATCGGTGATCAACAAGGTAATATGAATATGGCTAGCTAAACTTCAAGTAACTACAGCTGATGACGGTGTCAACGGCCGCGGTGTGGTTGCTTTAAATATTTAATTTAGAAGATCTTTCTTTTTTGGGTTTATCGTCTTTAGATATTTATTTTTATTTTTATTATAACACTACGAGATTTATTTTTATTATAACACTTAAAAGGATGATTATGGGCGATAAATGATGAAGACATGCGACCATGGGAATCTGACAATGTCAATGTCAATGACAAGTGAATCGTTAAAAGGAAACCGTGAGTTACGACCTCAAACACACTATAATTCTGACAAAACCATTTGAAATGACCAGCGGGACGGTCTGAAACGATATTGTGACTTCTTTGGTTAGTACGGAGGTTGGTATGTATGGTGGCATTTAGGTTCTTTTTTCGTGTGGTTAGTAACTACTAGTGGTAGTAACTAACCTGGTATCAGAGTTTTTATGCCGCCCATGGGCCATTGACTTGGCTTCACATGCCGTAGAGAAATATCTGTCTCGTTTTTCTTCGTCGTTTTTGAAGCAAGTAATACTTATACAAAGATTAATTAGATACCTACACACATTCATCTCGTTTCTGTTTCATTCATTTTAACAATTCTACAATATCAAACAGCCGCTACATTAAACCGCTGTTTAAGATTGTTGACATAACCACCGCGCTCGATATAACGAATTGGTGATTTTTGTATTGAACCTTTATCATTAGCAAATACATAGCTAGTTGGTTTGTGAATATTTAACATGTTTAGCCTGATACCTAGCTACCGTAAATGTTTCACCATAAAGACTTTTATTTCATTTTCTCAAACTAAAACTGAACTTCAGACCCTACTATCCGTTGCCGAAGTTCAGTGAGATAAAAAAATCAAAACAAATGAATTCAATTCTAAAACAAATTCCTTATGAAAAACTATGCATATCTGGCATTACTCCACTGAATAAACAAACCTTCATCTAAGTAAATAACGAAATTAAAATATCAATTTTGTTAGTAAAACCTTAGTTCCAACAAGAACTATGTGCACTATTCATACATTTCTGAGCGAAATTTATCACCATCGCCGTCGCGCGAAGGAAAATGTCTGTGGAACTGAGGCATTAATAATAAATTGTTAAAAGTATACGCTTCTACGATAACTAATGCTTATTTATGTATTAGATCTGTTGCTATATAGGCTTGTAACGTACACTCGTGCCCCTGAGAATAAAATTGTGGGAATAAAAACTAAATTGTTGTGTGGATACCAGCGAAGAAGAAGCTACCTCATAATATAGCTATGCGTACGTATCGTGACACTTATTGCATTACCTAACTTGTGGAGGCCAGGTAGTCACTCCAAGTAAAATACTGGTACTCCACTCCATCCGGTAAGACTACCCTACTAAGACGGAAGGTAACTCCAACATAGTTGGAAAAAGGCAGATGATGATGGTGCCGATGGTCTACCTGTGGGTATAAAAAGGCAACGCATATAATGGAAAACAGCGTATTCCTCTTTTTCGCTAATAAAAATATACTTGTATCACCATTTCGTCTGCCAGTCATGGTGATCATAGCCATCTACGACCACAAACGACAGAGCAGCAATTAGAAGGCTTATTTTAAAAGGGCTTTAAAAACGGTGAAGGAAAACTTCGTGAGGAAACCGGCATGCCTGAGAGATATTTCTCGACGGTATGTGAAACCAAGGCAGAGGCCCATGGGCAGCGGCAGCGTAAAAACTCTGACACCAGGTTTGTCACTAACCACACGAAAAACAAGAAATAAGAAAGGCAGCAGTGGACTTTTAAGGGCTCACACTCAAACTAATAATTATCAATTATTTGCTTTCATACTGATGATCGTATCTTCGGATTGGTGATTGGTCAACTTCAAAACTCAGTAGTAGGTAAGTTTATAGGTTCATAACTGAATTCAACAAGGTTTCAGGTAAAATTATACTTCAAGGCTTTATCGTACATACTTTATCAGCGATCTAGACACTCATCCCTGCCTATCTCTTCAAAAATATAGGCACGACCATCTCCACACAAGCCGTATAAACCCCAACAAAGAAGAAAGTAATCTAATGTCAAGGGCACGATCAGTATGTCGAGCACGTATTGCTCAATACCTACCTACTGTGAAGAATAGTGTGAAGAATTCTTTGAATCAGTAACACACTTGTCTTGTCACAGTAACACACTTGTCTTGTCACAGTAGTTTAAGTAAAGCCTCCTCGTCTTTTCAGTATCAAGTTGATCAAAAGCCGATATAATAGATATATAAAAGTTCTAATGTTCACAACTACAGAGAAAGAAAAGAAAGAAATAAAAATTGTATAAACGATGTTTGTTGGTCGCTGCACAAGATTTCTATTAGATTTTTTGTATCAAATAAAAATCATTTTCTGCTCCAGACTTCAAACAATTCAATCAGAATTTCTCAGTTAAACTACTTTAAATATTACATTTGTTTAACCATTATACCAAATATTCTTAGAAAAGTAATGATAAAGAAAAGTCCCAACTCACATAAATCTTTCTTTCAATAAACAACTATGTTAACATCATCGAAATAAAATTAAAAACTTTCCATAATCACTACGGTCGAAAGACATAATAGCGATCGTCATTATTTCGTCGTGATTTGTTCTAAAAATAAAAATACAGGTGGTCGCTGTCCATCATCTTCAAGTAATCCCCCTTTTCGAGTAACTGACTGACTATGACATTCAATCAAACCAGGAAATTATCATTTGTCATAAAATAATATTGATAAAATGACATGTCTTACTGTGATGATGACTGAAGGGTCAGTTTCTAGCAACAGATCAAAGAAAGTACCCGAGGACCAAAAGCTATTTTAACGAGGGAAATACGACTACAAAGACCAAAAAATATGTTTGAATATGAACACCTAACTCGCTTCCAGTTCACGGTCAAAGACGCAATACGTCATCTTAAATTGGTCCACACTACAATGTTACAAACGGAAATAAAAGTCTTTGTTTGTTACGTTTTCACGCCTCAGTATCGAATGATTTACAAGAAATTGGAATAGAGCTAATACTTTCACTATTACGCATGAAAAATACGCGCAACTGTTAAATAAATTCCTCAATAATTCCTTAATAAAATTTTAGTTTATTATTATTATTCTCTCATTTATCTTAAGTTGACAAAGTAAAAGTTAAGACATTTAGCATTTTAATTCTGCGAATTGACTTCAAAATTGAAAGGATTTCTGTGTTAGTAAATGCATTAAAAATGGAAAGTTGAAAAAAGTAAAAATTGTATGTAGATGTCCTATATACGAGTAAATATATAACAGGAACTGACATTTTACAGAACAGTCAATAAAATAAACTAAATGTGAATTAAAAAATATGTATAACATACTTACGAAAATAAAAGCCTTATACCTAAACTGAGTCACTCCACATCACTTAATTTCAAAAACAATAATAATAATAATTCTACATCCATAAACGACACCACTAAAACAATTTTTCAAATAAACTAAAAATACCAAGTTTCAAATATCACCACAGTTTACAAACTTACGCACTTCACTATGCAAATACTTCGCGAGAGGAAAATGAAGGGACGAAATCGCCTCCCTACACCGGTCCGCTCGCCGCAACAACGCGACGTAAACTGAAGCATCGGAATCAGCCCTTACAGTTTTCCGCGACAGACAGGGACGCAGATAACCAGGAAGCGGGAAATTTTGTATGTAGGGCAGAGATAGGGATAGGAAGTTCCGTTTCGCACGTGGTGCGATGCGGTCAATTGCAATGCTACGGTCATTGCCATAGTGTGATCATTTTTAATCTTTTAACAGTAACCCTGTATTGATGGGCTTTTTTTCCTTATATTACTCGGGTGAGACACTTAAGGAAAGAAAATACGGGTAAAACATCCCATTTTCCTGTGTTGACTTTTACAATTCGCGCGGGATGATAACCGGTGGATGTACTCTATTTTTTCCAGCACTCCTGGATAGGGTATAATGAACTCATTCATTGTAAGATAGGGTAAAAGGGACTATCTTCACGCTTCATTTTTTGTAATAGATGAAGACGGATAATCGAGTGTCGTTAGTAGTTGATGTGTTAAAGACGCGTCAGTAGTTCGTACTCGAGGTGACAGATGATGTTCTCAGTCTCTTCAGTTCATTACACACAAGTTCTCGTTATCTTTCTTAATGCGAAGTTTTATCAACCGGTCTCTTGGACCGGAAATTTCAAGTATACGCAGTTGATACTAACGGTCACCCTGTTTTTATTAATGACAGTTTTAAATGCTTTTGCTAATCTATTGCTTATGCATGTAGGTTGAATCTCTTCAATCGTGTCTTGTGGCAACAACAAACAGAAATAGAAAAGAAAGAAAGAAAAATGCGTTTATTGGCATTACAAAAAATACACCTTAAAACTATAAAAACAAATTAAACAAAAATGAAAAAGAACAATCTATTTATCGCCGGGAACTCCGTGGTTTCAACTTTTATCAGAAAATAACCTCATCTCGGAACCGGATACCAGGAAAAAACAATTTAAGTATTTATTGAATTTCTATGGACGACTTACAGCTCATCAAACCAGAATAAAAAAGTAATAAGTAAGTTGGACCGACATCCAATTATCTACTGGTTTTTACGTATAAAAGAATACTATATGGAAGTAGAACGAATTTAAGCTCGTTAGCTTAACTGTGACATTATACCGGGTACAAGCTTCTGATAATTTTAAATCATAAACTCTGCACAGAAATTACTTACTATTCCACCTCAAAATTGCAAGCACGTTCTTTAACTCAACAGCCTCTAACGACTCAATCGATTCCGCCATACACATACGAGTACATTGTAACAATTTAAAGTATGCTGATAATACTTAACCACCAAAATTTACATAGCAAACAGCACCAATAAACTATAGTAAATAATAGTTTTATTAAACCAAACTACCAGTAAACTAGTCATCTACCAATTTCCCGCCGGTCAATGTACAAAAGTTTATTATGTAAAACACCCGTTATTTTTATGGGGGTACCATATGGGGCAGAAAGTTGAAGTGAAATCGTAAAAAGTTTTGTAATAGGAACCAGTTGGTACTTCAGTAGTGTCGGTACATATCGATGAGTTTTGTTTGGTCCTTTGTGCTGGGAAATGGTGGTTCGTATGTAAGGACCAGTTTTGATACGCTGAACAAAGATGTGACGTGACGTAAAGGACTGTTGAAAATTAGTTGGGCCAATCTACGACGAAATAAATGCACAATTATATAATGACGTGAATACGTGACGCGACGTGACTTCACATAATATGCATTTTTTATTTTATAAAAACAAACATTTTTAGAGACCTTGATATATATATTTGATATATTTCACTCAGTTTTGAATATGAAAATATATCCATTTCCAATCTTAGATTAAAACACCATAATTATGATGTTTTTTACGGCAACCCCAAAATTGGAGATTGACCGTAAGGGCCAAAACAACATCTAATTATTCAAACTACTGATGCAATACACACCACCAACCCATACATGTAACCTCGTAGCATACCGTAGCCGCTGGCTACGAGCGACGTCGCTACGCCGCTACGGTGCTACGGTGCTACGGCAATCGCTTTAATTTCACTTAGGGCTCAACGTGCATGCACTTGTTAGTCCAATGATTGTGAGGTGCCAGACTATTGTAGGCTATTGTGTGCTATCGTTCCGAAGGTATTAACTGCCTGGTACAATGAAGGGCCGGATCATGTGCACATTATGATACCAAGGGACAGTTCATGCAATCGTGTTTTGCAAGGAACACGTGATGTTATGAAATTAGAGTTTGATAGTTACGGGTTTATCAACATTGAAAATGCGTAATAGATGCATGTGTTACGGGTATTGCTTCCAAATAATAGTTAATCAAGTTCTTTAGTAGATAATTATTACAAGAAGTATAGAAGAGTACGTTAATTTTTTTGGGTAAGGCTTCATGGATAAACGACACTTAAAAATAGTTAGCTATAACAGATGACATGATTTAGAAACATCTAACTAAGGGATACTCACACCCATTTTCTTAGAGGACGTACATAAATCATGCCTCAACAAAACCACCGTCATTATATTCTTCCACCAAACCCCGTACATTATCATAACCCCGAAATACGACCTCCTTTAAAATATTTACCCCACACGCAATAATACTACAAATCATTGGACGATAAAGCTGACCGAAAGATTTAAAAGGACCAGATAACTCGAAGGACCAGATAACTCGATGAGAACATTCTTTTGATCGGTGAAGCGTACAACGTGTGTGCTCCTGTGGCTCCTTCTGAAGAGAGTGAATCGGCGGTTTTTGAGATGAGAGGCTGTGTATGCGAGTGACGTCATGTTTATAGGTAATAATGACCTTTACGGAGTGTTTGTGGGCAAGGTACGGTAATAATCTTATCTTAATTATCAAGTGCGGTATTATGTTTAGTGGCTGTGTGGGTAAAGGTCATAAGTGAATGGACATAATAAGCATGTTTTGACACATAATTATAACCATTATTATTAACTAGTGCTTGTTGGAGTTAGGGATGTGGGAAATCACGACTAATTCATATTATTTTGAATATGTTAAACATGCATAAATAGTTAAGATTTTTGTCTGTTCTATGCATTTATATAGACTGCGTACTAAAAAACTGTTTCATCAAAATTCAACGGTAGGTATTCAGAGGTAGCTTAAAAAAGAAACAACGAAAAAACATAAAGGAACTTTTCATCCTCGAGTACCGTCCAGCGAAAAATAAACAATAATTGCCATTTGTTTTTCAAATCTAGGTCTACCTACTGCGTCCAAATACAAAACACTAATACTTACAACCAGCACTTTCCTTCACTTAAAAAAACGCAGTACACAGGTACGTGATAAAACGCTTTCAACTCCTATCGGCTATAGAAGCCGTGACCCTATTAGCGAGTGATGCCCACTATTACCCCAGCGTCGGGCTCACTCGTCGGGCACACTAGGCGCCCGCGGCTCAAAGGATCGGTCCTTTTACAAGACTTTCATTACATTATACCGTGTGATGGTATGTCAAGTTTCATAGTGAGGTGTATTGAGAGGCTACTGGGTTTATGATTGATAGATAAGAGTGCTGGAATTTGAAGCCTGTCAACGAAGTTTGGTAGCAAGGTTTTGACTTATAATTAAATGAAGCTACAGTTTATTAGAAGTCTATGTTTCTTTCAAGTTAATTAAATTGATTGATTATATTAATTTTAAAAATATTACATAGAAATCAATAAAAAATCAACATCAAATGCGTTAAAGTCGATCGTAAAAATAAATTTAAAAACTGCCAGTAAAAAATGTTTACGTGTAAAAAAACAAGTAGATTCGAGACGAAACCAGCTGTTTTTAACTGAAAATATTATTTTATCTCTCCGAACCAACATAAAAGTAAGCGAAAATTAAATCATATTCTTCACATAACTTACAGTTTCTTTAACCATAAGTGACGCCAAGTTGCGAGACACAGCGTTCTTGGCAAGAACATGAGCAATAAATCTTGCTCCACCATCTTGTTTTTACACAACTTTTGTTAAGGACGCGCGGACAACGCCAGAATATTTAATGGGTTTATTTAAATAAATTATAATTTGCCTAGTCGTGCCCTTGTGACGCATGACCTCATGCTGTGGATTTGGTGATTTGGTCCTTTTGTACGCACTATTGTTTTTTTTTGCAAGTATTTACATTTCAAACAGTTTAATCTGTCAGCGACACATTTATTGCTTAACTAGCTTTTGCCAGCGGCTCCGCCCGCGTGGATGGCGGAAATTATCCCACAGGAATGTACTACCGAGATAAAAAGTATGTCATGTGTTAATAGAGCAGTAGTGGCCCATTAGTAACGGTCCCGACTTACCTACGAGTTGTACGTCGTGGGTTCGAACCCAGTCAAGCGAATTGCTTTGTGTAATTTATTTCATCACAGCTGCTCTCAAAACGGTAAGGGAAAACATTGCGATGAAACCGACATGTCCTAGAACCAAAAAACCGAAGACATGTGACATCTACCAACTCGCACTGGGGCCGCGTGGTGCATTACGGCCCACTTTATCTCAAAAGAGAGGAGGCCTGTGGCCCAGCACTGGGAACATTATAGGCTGATTAGTGTCCGTGTGCCAAATTTAATTCAAATCCGTTTTTGCATGATTGAGTAACAAACGTCCAAACATACAAACTTTCACATTTATAATAATATATATATATGACGGAGGAGCGATGTGTCTCTTTCGTTATTATCAGTCATATTTTAAGTGCGTAGCAATTCACACACTGTAGGTACACAACACAACTATTCGAAACGTGCGACAGTTTGTAAACGTGTTCACTCCTTGATCGCCACCAACGAAGTCTGCTTAGCTCCAGCCGGTCCGAGCGTTATGTTGTAGATTATGTCGAGCGCCACTAGGCGGCGCTGGTGTCCCAATTAGTCAACTTAGTAACGTATTTCGGACATATATAAATATAGTGAGATTTTTGTAAATGAAAATAAATATCTTTTAGAAAAATATATTGTAGATAGGTACGTGCAAAATGTTGGTCATCAAATCTCTAAACTAAACTCAATGAATTTCCTCTAAGTGCTTTGTGATATCCACATACATATACTATGTACAGAACCGGATTCGAACTGGCATCCGTCTCTGCTCCGACCGTTACCCTTAGGCCACTGCCACTTTAAATTTCAAATTGAACTCCATCCATGCATTGTAAATTGCTTCCATTTTGTCTACGACTGAGTACCTATCTGCCCTCTAGTACAATCTAATCGTTGATAAATACAACTGCTACTTTGAATATTATTTTGGAGGTAGATAATTACTTATCTCAGAGTTAGCCACTTGTAATACACAAATAGCTTTTGCAATTATTCTAAAGAAAATGGAAATAATCATTTTGATCGTACAAAAACTTGTAAACAGAATTACTAAAATCCCCATCATATTTCGGGCCCAAACATTGTTTTTCTACCAATTTACATCATAACACGCAATTTCTAAACTAATAATTAAAATACGCAAAAGCGTACACTTTCTCTTCTAACATGTTTTGTCTCGTTCTGCCGCGGGATGCGGGCGGCCAAATGAAGCGATCGCGTGTCCCGCCATCATTCTTCAATATCACCCTGTACTCGCCCTTTGTATACAGGGTGCGTGCGGATGTCCGGCCCGAGGGTACATGTCCGGGCTGCATCTTGCAAGCCTACTTTAGGAGTTAGTTTACGTGACCATGATCCCTGGAGAGATGGAGGTATATTTTCGGTGAACTGTGCTTGAATGGGATATTGCAGACAGGTGTAGAGTGTGTGAAGAGAGTCAATAGCACGTTTAAAAAAAAAGAAAATTACGGTCGAGACACAATTTAAAAGAAAGAAAAATGTGTTTACTGGCAGAACAGCAAAAAAAAACTCCTTAAAACTATAAACAACGAAAACAATGCTTTTAATGCCAAAAAGGCCGCAGCTGCAGCCCACGAGTGTCATACGCTAGAATAATAAACACATAGGAAAGTGCATGTACCCGCTTTAATCAAATAACAGAATAAATTAAAATTGATAACATAAAATAGCTCATACAGAAAGCAAATAAAATGTCGTCACATACACATGAGTGTTGAATTTGAATAATTTAACATTTTTCACAGATGTACCTTACAAACAAGAATATAAAATTTACTACAAATTTAATAGGTACTACAATCATTTTTGATAAATATTTATAAAATCCTTATAATATAAAACAACCTGTATATAAATTGCGGCAGGTACGCGAGCCGCTGACGTGCGACGGTTAAAAACGAATTATAACGGAGCACCCTGTAGCCGGCCATTTGTCATGAGAGCCAGTGACGTGACCAAGAATAGCAATCGAGTCTAATCGAGTTGCTGTTCAAGAATCGATTTTTGAATTCTAGTTCAAAACATGAATATTTATAATAGTTTAGTTGCATGTTCACAATACCGTTCTATACATATGCTTAACTTTTTTGTAATAGGAAAAAAAATGGTACTCTAATGATAGATGGCTATAGGTACAATGGAAACCAAATTGATAACGATAATTCTTATAGGTACTCTTGCCCATTTGACTCTGAGTTTCACTTACTTTCTACCACTTAAGAACACAAAAACATCCTAAAATATAGTCGCCCGGTAACTTCCCGTTCCACCCCGACAAATGAGCGTCCCCCACACTTACTCGCCAACAAACCATTCGATTACTTCTCCTCGATGTATCCCATCACTTGACTATGGGCCGCAGCACCGCATAGACCAAGAGACAGGCAACTATTAATTTACGAAATAGCGAAACAAAGAGCGGATCTGACGGAATCATTAATTGTGGAACGATTGATGATTGCTGAATAATAGACCTGTGAATGATATGCGCGCGTAACAGCATTAATTTTGATTCGTTTTGATTGAATGATTAAATTAATCAGCCGAAGTTTGTAATTAGAAACTGTAGTTTTAAGGTACAATTTCGATGGGTTCTGATTATAATTATAAGCTTATCAGATCATCATGGCTAATAATTAAGTTATAAGGCTAAAACCTATCATCATTTACGTAGAATAACAATTTAATTTAATTTAAAGAAGTATTTAAGCCAGCCATTATTAAAATTTCGGAATTACCCAGATGGTTTATTAGGACTTAGTTGCAAAGAGTCAAAGCTAGTAAGTAGTTGAAACTTGAAGTTAAATCAGTTACCTCGCCTTATGTAAAGTAATATTATGTTATTTGTTGTAATTTAGGTCAAACAATGACATATATATTAAATATTTTAATAACGAGTTTTTTTGGTTCACTAGCTCCCAGCCCACACCCACAATGTAATCCAGATGAAAACACATTTTTTCCAGTTACCGCGGACTTAAGCAAATAAAGTTAAAGCGTGGTTATCTGGCCTAACTATCAGCTAAGTCATTTTTAATTACCTTCCTAATTGGTTTGCGTTAGTCGTTAGTTACCTCGGTGGAAATAAATCTGAAAGGGCTTTGTGTTAGCTATTGATGTCGGTATTCATTGAGCTTATTGGACGAGTTGACTCTTTTTCAGGTTTATAGTTTTTTAATGATTTATTAAGCGATGAAGTTTGAAATGGTCAACGGTTTTGAGGTGTGTGGTTTTTAATCGCGTGTGTTTCGATTAATATTGTGGTATGGGTTTTGAATGTTTTTTAGTTTTGTGGAAATGATTTGTACTGTTTGACCAATCTTCCGCAAGTTCACCTTTAAGACCATAATCGCATAGCACGGCTTACGAATCGATCACCGATGCGTGCGTTTTGTGAGTAATATGATGCATGAAGCGTATTTTAGTCGTGTTCGTATTAATATAATTATGTATAGAAGGGTGACACCATGTTTATATTTTTACATTCTGCCTTGACCTAATCACCCTATTCTTTGCCAATATATACCTACAATTTAATATCAACTCTCTAGTGGCTTTTGTGGGCATGATAATTATTCAGATTTGTTACAGCTGTAATAGTAATCACGTCATTTCGGTAATACGTTTTTATTTTTATTAATTTACTAGCTGACCCGGCAAACGTTGTTTTGCCATATAAATATTTTTTTAGTAATTTCTATTTTTTTTTTTTTTTGTATGAATAATAGATGTTGGCCGATTCTCAGACCTACTCAATATGCTCACAAAATTTCATGAGAATCGGTCAAGCCGTTTCGGAGGAGTACGGGAATGAACATTGTGACACGAGAATTTTATATATAAGATTTATATTTATATAGATTCTTTTCTATTTTGTGAATGTGAGTGTGTGTGCTGTAGGCTTAGTAGACTGTAGATTTGCTGACCATCATTATTCTGTTAAGTACCTGGTACTTGTTGAAAGACCTACACTGTCCTCCCATACGTAATAACACTGTTATTTGAAAATATTGTAAAAGCCAATTATTTTTAAAAGAGTAACCGTGGAGTTTCTTGCCGGCTCATCTCCATAGGAAACAACCAATTGGAACCGTGCACCTAGCTTCTGACGTTTCATAAGTGCCCATGTAGGTTTATGTGAAATAAAATATTTTGAAAATTTTAATAATTGTAATTTTATTTTTTTTTAAATATTTTGTATTTGAATTTGACTCACACAGGCGCGTGCTATGCTTACTTATTTGTGAAATTATTTTTTAATGCGCACGGCCAGCGTGAGCTCTATGTGACTTATTATTGTTGACAAGAAATAATTTCGTACTGTGTACCTATGTATTATTGTTATATGAAATTCATATCAATTTTGCACAAAAATATAATCATTTGGAAAAATGTTAAACAACAATTTATGTCTATTCTTTATATACACTTAAATATAAACCTCTTTCCGACACATGGCTATGCTCTGTCGGGTCTATAAATGTAGTTATTTATGTTCACGATGTCCTTCCTACCTATGCCACGCTGCCATACAAATCGCAGCGAACGCGCTAGGTACGCACTGCAGGTATAAAATGTTGAGGCCCGGGTCGACGACGGCGCGTTGTGTTCCACGCGCGCCTCAAAGAGATGTCAGCAAATGCCTGCCTGCCGGGGTTGCGGGAAAGTCCGAAAGGGATACCGTGGCCCCTGGCAACGTACTGGCAAAGGAAAGAACACGGGTGGGTTTTAGTCAGTAAGAGTCTGACACGCCTTCCCGCTCCGCCCAGAGCGGGAGAAGTTATTTGATAATTACGAATCCAACAAACAAAAAAAAGTATCAAATGTTTATATTGAATTTTTTGTGTTTTATCGGCATGAGGTGAGAGGGACTTGTTACTTGTGCAGTTCTATTGAAAAGTAAATAAGTAACTACATTTCAATGTGTTTAAACTTGAGAATATGTCAAAAAAGAAGCAAGTTACGTTATTTTGTTAGAAATTGACAACAATTGTTATCTTTTTCTTTTAATGCTCCATGTTATGATTGAAATAACACAAATAAAGTAGTATTTGAACCAATACTTGGCGCAGGTCATACAATGTTATCACAGCTTTTGTTGTTTTTGTTACAACTGCAGGACAAATTACGTAAACTGCAGACGATGGATCGAAAAAAACCAAAGTTACTTTAAACTGATTTATTTTAAGGAAAATTATCCCAATCAATATTAGTGAAACCTATTCGATGCTAGAATATGGAATGACAAAAATAAGTATTAAAATAACTAATAATCTCGAATTTCGCTGCGTCGGCGCCACTTGGCTGGATTAACGTCATCGATGCAATTTCTATGCGCTCGGAGTAAACTGAAGGAATCGCAGGGTCGGCTGTATTCATTAGGGATCCGTACTTTACTTCTTCACCCGCAGATCGGCAACTATTTTTGATCATGTTGATAGAAAATGTTGCTGGGACTTCATCTCGTTTCCTGTATCTCTGGTCACATCTTCATATGTATGTGTCTTAGGAGTTTGCTGCTTCTCCATGTCGTCTGCTCTGAGGTTCCAGCATTTGTATTTGCGGCTTATTACCAAAATGATAAGTACGGTTGCGCATAGTACAATGATGTAGAATGGTATAGTTGTATGATATAGGACAACCGGCTGAGTCTTGTCGATTTGAATAGGGCTTTCCATTAATATCTTGTTCTGAATGCTGTGAAGTTCTTCCAAGTTCACTTAATTGATGATGTGGGTAGAATCAACTGTTTGGTACATCTCGTTATAATTTGATAACTTTAGTGACTGTCCTTTTATCTCGTTGCTGTCATTAATAATTGTGAATTGTATCGTTTGCAAATAACATTCTATGGGAATGGTGACGAGGTAACTTCCTTGTATAATATTAAAGTCCTTTCTATCGCAGGATAATTGTACTTTGGTCGGGTGGGGCAATAAGAGAACGTAGTGTTGATCATCCAGTTGTTCTACTGCTTCTTTGAAGAGTGAAATCTTGGTGAATTGGCAGGTTTGTTCTAGACCTTGGTTGATGATGAGCTCTTGGATACGATCAGGCTTCGTCCGGATCTGCTGACTTGTCTTATTTTCACAGAGATGGATGCTACTATACTTCGGGCATTCCGCCCCTATGGACACGAAAGATTTCTCGTTTGTTGCTATATAGGGAGTAGGAGGAATAAGGGCGAGTTCTTTCTTATTAAGTACAATGAATTATTTCTATAACTCGTAAAAGTTAGAGACTAGGGGAAAACTGTATAGTATTACTATTCTCTTCTCAATAAAGTAGGAATCTGGTTTTATTAGATCATAATATTCTCGTAACTCTAAATTTAAGATTGGATCTTGATTGTATATTGATTTTAGCCTATCTATCATAGACCTTAACACTTCTATATCAATCATAGAATGATGGGTACTGGACGCGCGCATAAAAGCCATTTTACTTGCTGTATTACCTTACTAAGTTTGTTAGTGACATAATCAATCTAATATTCGTAAAGCATGTAAGTCTCATTAGTTTAGCTCTAAAAGTCTCAAGTTGTCTCTCTACTGTTTTTTTTTTCAGTTGTATGTACTGTATGAATGAGCGATAATGTGTGGTTAGTCTGGTCGGTCCTAATCTGTATAGTAACGGTCCTGGTCCATCCGCAGCAGGATCCTGTAACAATTGGATCGCCCTAATGTACACGTTTCAGCCGCGATTTGGCGATGGGGCCACGTTTTTTCGAGGTATATATGTGTATAGGCAGAAGGCTAGTTCTGTATCCTGCGTATAACTTGGTGCAACTTTCTGTTGTCAATTAAAGCTGTACGAGAGATGTGCTCAGTCACGTCTATGTCGAATGGGTCCTTGGGGTCAAAATATCCAGTCAGTAGGTCAAAGGGTCTGCACTTAGTAAAACGATGGATAAAACTGTTATATGCTATGATGGCCTATTGCATAAGGTTATGTATATTGGTTCGTCTTTATTTTGCAGTTTAAGAATTCTAAAGTGCTCCAATAACGTTAGATGAAAACGTTTGATGTTACCATTGTCATTTGGACTATGAGGTAGAATTTTATGGTGAATTATCTTATAAAAGTCGTATAAATTCGGAGAAAAGTTGATTTGAAAATTCAGTGCCATTATCAGTGATGATAGTCATAGGTAGGCCATGATGGGTACAGAAACGTAGTAGTGCTTGTATAATGCTAATAGCGGTACCGTCTTGCAAATGATTTGCTTGACCATATTTCGTGAAGACGTCAATGAAAGTTACGTATTTTTCGTTCTGAACTGTAAATAGGTCCATGTGAATAATTTCAAGTGGTTCGGTAGCTGGAGACACTATTTTGAATTGAGGTCTGATTGGATTCCTGTCGTATTTAGCTTGACCACAGATGGTACACTCATGAATAAACTTGTTGATTTGCTCTTTCATCTTCGGCCAGTAATATTTTCGTGAGAGGGCTAGAGGACATTCATTAATCCCACGGTGATTCGTCTTTCCGTTATGATAGTGTCGGATAATGTCTTGTTGTCGAATATATTCTTTAATTTTCTCGAGTTTTGTCTTAGCTAATACTAGGTTAAGTGAGGAACTTCTAAATTGGTCTTGTATGATAGGTACCATTGAATACATGGCTAACGGTGGATGAATAAATTCTGCTGTTTTGACCTTAGGGTTGACGTATTCTTTGATAGCATTGGTAACGTCGCTCTCTAAATTAGATTTTGACATTTGGACTGCAATTCGCGTATGATTTTCAAAAGGTTTAGTTACTGTCGGTCGGCTTTTTTACGTCACCAACAACGGTAAAATAAATCTGTCGATGAAATTTATTGAGAGGTTCGTCTGTGATGGGGACTTTCAAAATGGCATGTTCGTTACTGGTATATACGGTGTCAGTCGAAGAGTTTGTTGGTGGAGGTGGTGCCTCTGATCGGTTGTTAATCATTGAGCTGAGATCCTTCATACTTTCGATCAATGAGTTGATCTCTTCTGTTTCCTCATTGTAGTTTTCTACACGGGAAAGAGCATTAGCATTGGTATTACATTTTCCTTTCTCGCTACACTACAGTAAAATCATATTCGCTTAGTCTTAGTTGCCATCTGGTCAGTCGTGAATTGGGTTCTCTCAAGTTCATCATCCTTTAGAGGGGTTTGTGGTCAGTCAGTACCTTAAATTTTCTACCGAAAAGATAAGGTCTAAAGTACTTCGTGGCCCAGTTCATGGCAAGCAACTCTTTCTCAATGGTACTATAATTTAGCTCACTTTCATTAAGTATGCGAGAAGCGTTGCAGATGGGTTTGTAGGAAGCTATTGGTCCCTGAGACAACACTGCTCCAATAGCGACATTCGAAGCGTCTGTTGTAGGATTAAATTTATTTTTGATGTCTGGGTATTGTAGAATAGGGTCGTTGGTTAGCAAGATCATGCAACTTTCGAAGGCATTGACATATTGAGGGCCTATAGTAATTTTACTACCTTTCTTTAGGCAAAGAGTTAAGAGGTTTGGTGATGCGGACCAAATTCGGGATAAATTTCCGGTAGTAACCTAGAAGGCCTAAAAATTGTTTGATTTCCTTAGGGGTCTTTGGAATTGCATATTTTTGGACTGCGGAAATTTTGCCGGGGTTCGGCTTAATGCCGTCTCTGCTGATGATATGTAGGACTTGTCCATTTGAAGTTGGAGTCCCTAAGTCTTTGGAGAACTTTTTCCAAATTATCGATGTGCTGTTGAAGAGAGGTACTGTAAATGATAATATTATCGAGATAAACGAGGCATACGTTATTTTGAACACCACTTAGAACATTGTCCATAACTCGTTGGAAGGTGGACGGTGAATTTTTGAGTCCCATGGGCATTCGAAGGAATTCAAAATGCCCGTGTTCCACATTAAATGCGGTTTTCGATATATCCTGAGGGATGGCCCCTCTTTACTTGGTAGAAACCACTTGTAAAATCTAAGGGAAATCTAATCTAATCTATCAAGGACGTCACTTATATAATATTTGGTATGAGATATTTGACGTCTGTCGTTTTTTCGTTCAATTTGCGATAATCAACTACGAGACGTTTCTGCTTTCCAGAAGCGTAAATAATTTGTGGCACATACCATATGGGTTAGCTCCATGCAGAATCGGAAGGTACATCATTACATCTTGCTGTAGCATTTTGGAAATTTGGTTTCTAACTTCTTCCCGATGAACGAAAGGGTATCGATAGCTTTTAGTATATGCAGGAATTTCATCTGTTGTTCTTATACGATGTTTTATTTTGTTAGTGAATGTCAATGGTTCTCCGTCGATGTAGAATACATCCGTATAGCGAGAGCAAAGTGTTAAAAGTCTTTTTCCTCTTCATTAAGGTGGTCCTTACGCAAACGTGATAAAACGAACGTATTAGACGTACGCACAAGTTGGCTGGTCTAACGAAAATATGACGTCATTGAATGTTGGATTTTGTAACTCTACATATTACTACATACTACATACACATACATACATATTAGGTTGGGGAAAAAGTCTTTTCGCATTATAGTATGTATGAACTTGTAATAAAACCTCTTTGGCTATACTATGTGTATCTGGCTGGTTTTGGTATCATTGAAAGTTTAAATTTTAAAGAACATAATTCCAAATTCAAATTAGGAAAATGTGTGATTTTTATTTGTTTTTCGTACTGTCAAGATGAGTGAATCTAATGAAGAAATTCGATACATTTTAAAATTTTACTACAAAAAAGGTAAAAATGCAACGCAAGCCGCGAAAAAAATTTGCGATGTTTATGGACCTAGTGCAGTGTCTGTGAGAGTAGCACAAATTTGGTTTAAGCGTTTTCAATCCGGAAATTTTGATGTCAAAGATGCACGTCGCTCTGGTCGCCCTATTACGAATAAAATGGATGCCATTTTTGAAAAAGTGGAGCAAGATCGGCATATTAGTAGTTACGACGTAGCTGAAGAACTGGGAATTGACCACAAAACAGTTTTGGCGCATTTGAAAAAAACTGGGTACACAAAAAAGCTCGATATTTGGGTACCTCACGAGCTCACTGAAAGAAACCTAATGAACCGTGTACTCATTTGTGATTCTTTATTACGACGTAATGAAACCGAACCATTTTTGAAGAAGCTGATAACTGGTGATGAAAAGTGGATCACGTACGACAAGAACGTGCGAAAAAGGTCGTGGTCAAAGGCCGGTCAGGCTTCACAGACTGTGGCAAAACCCGGGTTAACTCGCAACAAGGTGATGCTGTGTGTGTGGTGGGATTGGAAGGGCATTATTCATTATGAGCTGTTACCACCAGGCAGGACCATCGATTCTGAACTCTACTGCGAACAACTGATGAGATTAAAGCAAGAAGTTGAGAGAAAGCGGCCGGAATTAATCAACAGAAGGGGTGTGGTTTTTCATCATGATAACGCTAGACCTCACACATCTTTAGCCACTCAGCAAAAATTAAGAGAGTTTGGCTGGGAGGTGTTAATGCATCCGCCGTATAGTCCTGACCTTGCACCTTCAGATTTCCACCTGTTTCGGTCTCTTCAGAATTCTTTAGGCAGTGTCAGGTTAACATCACGGGAGGACTGCCAAAACCACTTGTCGCGGTATTTTGATCAGAAGTCCCAAAATTTCTATAGCAATGGGATCATGTCCCTACCTACAAGATGGCAAAAAGTTATCGAACAAAATGGTACCTACATACTTTAGTTAAATGTAAACATACTATGTTAAAAAATGTTTTGAATTTTCTTAAAAAATGCGAAGAAACTTTTTCCCCAACCTATTATATACATACATTACTATAATACTATTAGCTACAGTGGTAAGGAACTCGTGGATAATACAAATGCAACACACATTTATTCACTTACTAAAACATCGCCATCCGGGGCATTAATAGGTATTCTATCTAATTTATAACTTTGAGCAGGGATGATATCCTCATACATACAGGTCGACGTTGCGTGAATTATATACTTTAATCTGGTTCGTAGCAGTTCGCGTTATTAACTGGAAAGCTTTTAAATCTATTTTAGATTACCATTTGGATAATAAGTCTAATCCTATAAGGCCATCAAAGTGATCGTGAAAACGGTATACGAAGAATTTTATACTATCGACCTCATAGAATTCGTTAAAACACGGTAGAGTTATGGAAAAATCATCTATACTAACACTGTGAACATTTGTAATTTCGAAAGGGTCGTAGTTGAGGGGATAATCAGGGAAAAACTTTTGCACAACATCGGGGCTAATAAATGACTAGTTAGCGCCAGAGTTTTTAAAAAGAATTAAAGGAGGGCAAGAAGTTTACACGAAGAGACCTTGGGTCTGTAAATTGATGTCTATTTTTGCTCTTTGGACGTTTCTGATTTGCACGGCTAGAGCCTGGTTGTGGCTCTGTCTCACTTGTTACCTGATTATCACAAGTCGCATTGCAGTCAGTCATATTAGTGTTATTAACACAGTCATTAAAATTGTTATAGTCATTACTGTCGGTGTAGTAGCTTACAGTAGTAATCAGCAATATAATAAGAACTATCGGGCAAAGCGAGTTCATTAAGGTTTAACTCGCGCGTCTTAAAATAATTATTCTGTGTTGGGTTCCCGTTTCTTTGCCAATCATGCCCTGGCATCATGAGTAATGGTTAAGGAACGAAATGTTGAACACCGCTCATGGGTTTCGGTCCCGAATTTAGTGCTGGATTATCCCTGGATGGTAACCTAAAAACGTTACTCTGAGGATAGTCGTTTGGTAATGGTGTATGGAAAGCAATTGCAATTGTTGAAAGAATTGCAGGGCACAATAATTCAATATGGATTTGTATGAATACACTCAACTAAACTCATATGGTCTCTAATTGGGCGAAACCAGGAAGGGGTGTGGTTTGTCACTAGCAGCGCTGCCGCAGAAATATTTCCTTAACTGAGCATGCTTAATTTTTATCGACTGTATATAATATATAGCCATACTCTGTTAGTTATTAAAAGTCATCTTAAGCATTTGAACAGATTTTCTAGGATAGTGAGATAGTATGTTACATAATGTCGCTAGACCACTGGCGGACTAAGAGGGGGGGAGGGGAGAGCAAAACTCGAGAAATACTCTTTCAGCAAATCCCAAACAAGACTAAAATAATGGTTTTTAGTTGAGGGCCCCCTACGCATGCTAAATAAACGTAGCGTGCTAAAATTTTCGAGCTCACTGAGCTCGCTTTTGCAAACAACGTTTTCTTTTTTTTTTCAGAACTATTATTCAAAAGAAAACCTTACCTATTCGGGGTGGACTGCTTAAATGTTCAAACTCGCTCTTGCACCCTACATTTTCAAACTTTTGAGATTGATAAAGTAATTCCTATTTCTTTATACATTTTCAGAAGAAAATTTTAGCTTTGCGACGAGGCAAAAATTTTTAAGCGCGCTCCGCTTGCTCTACCATCCTCTATTAGTTGATACTCTAGCTTTTCTGCTGTCGACAAAAGTATCAATTAAAAAAAAAAAAAAACCTAACCGTTTTGAGGCAGCATGCTACATATTTCTACTTTCATGCCTGGGCATTGAGCTTAGCCGCCCCCGATTGGCTTAGTCCGCCACTGCGCTGGCGCCTTTGGACGGATTAACAAAAATTTAAAATGCTTGAAAAAAAGTCCTTAAAAAAGGAATCTACTTATTCGCCTACTACTAGTTTTTAACCTCCTCAGCGTTAGTCAATTGACCCGAAGAACTATATCCACCATACCTGGAATAAACTCAAAAGAGACCGAAACTAATTAGCGCTCCACAAAAAGGAAAAAAGGCAAGCAATTTGGTTCGATTCGGAAACTCTTCGCTACGGAACTAGAACCGTTCAGATAGTAAATCTCAATACAGCCAAACGCGTTTAGACTTCTGGCGGGCCGCCAACGCTTGGATTATGTTAATACTGGATATGGTAATAATAGGCTTAGGCGAAGAATTAGGGCGTTTTTTATCTCAGAATTGTGGAGGATCCTTGATTATTACATTCCGGATTTTTTCGGCTTTTGCCAGTTTTGGAGCCAGGTAATTGTGTGCTCATTAGCAAGTTGGCAAAAGAGTTTCTTCTTGAAATGTTGAGTCACTGGTTTTTTTCGTGTCGCGACTGTTTATTTTTTAACTGAATTTATGTAACAATACTTCATTCTTTCGAAAGAGTATGATTTTTTATTAATAATCTTTTTAATTCCATAAAGCTATAATTTTTGTAAGCAACCGACTAAACGTCAATCCTGTTAGTATTACTTACGAGTATTACGTATAGGAATAACTTCTTCTATTTGTATCGTTTGACCAGACATCTTAATCCAGCTCTTCCTAAACTTCAAAATCTAAGACTAAACTCAAGTTAGCGCTCAACCAACGTTGAAATCCTTACAACACCGCGGACGGCCAATAGAGAGCATCTCTTCAAACATACAATACATTTTCAACCCAAAGTAAATGACATTAAAGTTCAAATTGGCACAACAACACAAAGATAGCTCGGAGAATCAGATAGAGTTAATGAAATAAATGGATTATATACCCATTGTGGGCAGCAACAATGCAGTTTTTATTCGTTTGTTCGAGTTTATGATTTCCAATTCGCAATCAACTGTGTTATAGAAGCACTCTTTTGAAGGAAACTGTGATCACTTTGTGCTGGAATTTTATACGCCTGTGGCGATATATCGTTAAAAGGATAAAAAAATATATATTTATTTTCATACTGGGAATGTTAAGTTACATTTTGAATGTGAGATATTTTACTGATCGTCTAGAAACTTGTTGACCTTGTAATGATGGACACTTTTTTAAATTAATGAACCTCTCAAAACTTTTTGCGCTTCTAATGATCTTCTTTTCTCACAGTTGGTCGCAGTATACGCTAGGGCAACCTGACCAAACGAGTTAGTTTAGGTTAGAACTGTGACCGACCAAGCCCGAGCCGAATTGGTCGCAGTAACTTAGCTAGGGCAACCCGACCAAATGGGTTAGGTAAGGTCACCGCGTTGGTACAACCAAGTTAGTTTAATAATATTTTTAGGAGCGCAGAATGGGAAAATCAACCAATTACCGCCACCATAATTCAACCCTCCCGATCCCATCCCAAACTTAAATTAATTTGAAACACCCACTAACATTTCCATACCACACTTCAAAGAATTTAATATAGCGGAACGCGTGACAAGCAGGGTGGGGGGACCGAGGTTACCTCGTAACCCGCGCGCTGTCACACGTCAGTCATCATTCGTCACGCGCATGGAACACACGTCAAAGATATTGCGCTCAGATTGCGTTTAATTTCACTGGGGTGCAGTTACATGCGGCGTATCGAATTTGAGATGTTTGTTTTGTAAATCAGAGTCGGTAGGCTTAAGGTAGATGGTCATTGATTTGGCATGCGTAGGTACAAAGTAATTATTTGTTGAAAGGTTTATCAACTTATTTATTTTAATTTATTGAAATTGTTTGTTTCTATGATAGACTGTATAGGTGTAGGGGTATTTATGACAAACCTTGATAAGAAATAATTTACTCACAACAAAAAAAAAACCAGGGCAGTTCAATTACTCTGTTGGTTAATATTACAAAGTAATTTTTCTCGCAACTTACACAAAAACGCCAACAACAAACAATTAAAGTCTAAATAAAAGCTATCAGCAAATCAATAGGCGTAGTGAAACAAAAAGGTCAGAGTCCTGTCTTATTCATTTGAGCTTCTCCGAACCTCTTGCTAATTGAAAATCTAACAAAACGATATTTCTTGTCGCATTTTATAAAAATATTTTATCTCTGTAAAAGAAAATTGTAGTTTTGAATTCCTCTTTGATTTTCTTTCGTGGAATTATGCTGTTAAGAACTGCGATTGTGTTTCTCTTATTGCTATGAAATAAATATTTTCAGGGAGCTTTAGACGCTAGTTATTTTTATTCTTAAGCTTAGCGTTTTTCTGGTCTGTTGCCAGGCTTTTTTTAAAGGACGCTGCTTTCTTTTTTTAAATATTTAATATCCTGTTCTGAATATTTCTGGAGTTTCCATATTTATTCTGATTAAATTAAATAAAAGTAGAGTTCCCTGTACAAGTACGCATTCAATGCAATACTACGAGATACTTATCTGAGGTGATCAAGTTAAGTTATACGAGTGTCAGGTCCATGGGTGGAAATGAATTTCCAAGTAGATACCTATAGTATGTGCAAACTAGTCACTAAATAATAATACTACTGAGACAAGAACCCACTTATTAAATCCAGTATAAGAGTAAACAAGACAGAAATATACTTTCTCTGTCACCTTCGCGTATTCAAACTTTTTGTCTGTCCCCAGCCATAGACTGAGGCGCAACAAATAATGACTGTCATCAAGACACGGTACGATTTCTTTGAAAAGTAGGTATTACCCGGCTACATCAGATAGTTCCAGTTTACAAGTGACTGTCAAAGACTATCACTATCTCAAATCATAAATATACCACTTTCCACCAAAAATGCCAAATACGTCTTTGCCAAAATTTTCCATAAAAGAAAATCTTCAAAGATCAATATTTAGAACTAGGATTCCCACCAATAATAAGCACAAGCTTATACTCTTCGATGTGGGCTAAGTATTTACTATCAGTGGGGATCAGTGACAGATGAGCGATTGTTGCAATTTATCTCAGGCGCCGCGTCGCACCGCGTGCCCTATTTAGTATGTGGCCACGAAGTCGGCTGTTTACATGTTGATCTTAAGGGTTGAAAATCTTTATAACAAAGCTTTTTGAAGTAGAATCATTTTTTATTTGGATTTGCCTTCATATTTAATAGCTAAGTACCTGGTATGCATTAATTTAATAAAAGTGCTTAATTGCTTAAAACTATATAACTGTGTATTTCAGTGTAGTTTATGGAATTTACTCCAATGAGATTCCGCGTTCCACGTTTATCCTTTTCGCGAGTATTATATTATTGTTTGCCGGTTGAAAGTTATTGGCTTTTTCGCCAGCAGTTTATTGAGTTTTCCAGTCTTATAATAATAGACTAACAAACAAGCTCTCAAGACCTTCTTATGATTAGACACTATAAACCCGACTTTAGAAGCCTCGTTATGACTTATTTTGAGCTTTCGTTATTCCGTTTGTCCTGCAAACCAACAAATAATCAAGGCAGTTGGGCATTTTGATGATTATTTATTTAATTATCATAAGCACACCAATAGCACAGTCACTTACTATTCAAATTAAATAACATCTAAAATTAACATTTCAGTGACCATGCAAATGACAGGTATGCATGACATTCACAAATGAAATTTAGAGATAAAGAAGAACAATATAAAGAATATCTAGTAGACCTAAATCTACAATCTAGTAATCAATCAATCTATTATTTACTAGCTTATAACTGTTCAAAGTTATTTTGTGAGGAATACGTTTGTTTCGTGGCTCCACTACAACCATAATGTATGTCGCTCATGACATGTGGCTTGAATCGCATCGCACCTCCTCCGTGTAAAAATATATCGCCCTCATCTGTCATCATACGCTTTCAAGATAAAGATGATACAAAAATCATTTTGTTCCGATTTAATACGACATTCTATGTTTTTTGCACTTGATTCCAACTATGGTTATATTTTTGCACTTGATTTCGACTATGAATATATTTTGGCACTTGATTCCAACTATTGTTATATTTTTGCACTTGATTCCAACTATGGTTATATTTTTGCACTTGATTCCAACTATGGTTATATTTTTGCATTTGATTCCAACTATGGTTATATTTTTGCACTTGATTCCACCTTTGGTTATATTTTTCCAACCAATGTCATACATAAATCAACAATTGACAAACTGTCTAAAAACTCGAATATTAATATACCAAGAAACATAGCAAAACCGTACCCGTAGGAAAATTATTATGATTAAGAGAAAAATTTAAGATTTTTTTCACAAAAACCCTTCCTAATTATGAACTTCAAAAATATTAAGCCAAATGTTTAATTTTTCCCCAGTTTTTAATGGCTCTGACCCAGTTGCGACTATAACAATTATTACATTTAAAAGTCCACATCTTTAACATTTTTCAGGAAAGTTCATAAAACTCCACAAAGAATGACTCTATGAATGATTGATAATGAAAAACTCGCGCTTCCCAACTCACTCTCGTTAACTTTCACGACGAGCTTGTTCTTGTATTATTTATTTCTTTCTTTCTTTTCCTGAATACCTACTGTCGGAATGGAATTGAAAATTTTATTGAATCAATCTGTTAACGTCATGTTGTCATGCCAGTTCCATACCCTATTACAAACGTAATCATTAGTAACTCATTGGCAGGAAGAATAACATTTATTAGATCCTAAAAATTAAAAAATTGTAGAGGTCTTAATCATGCCTATAACCCCTCTAATGTATAGCCATTGGCACTGGTGGGCAGAATAACATATTTAGACAGAATATGTTGCTCCACACAATAATCCATAAACAGTTTTGAATTCAATATTGTTGTGGTTTTTTCCATTAAATCTTGTAAATGTTGACATTCAAAAGTGTATTTTATGTGCCTTGTAATATTGAATTTAAAACTATCACAAAAATTCTATTACCACTAGTCTGACAAAGAATCGAGCTCAATACCTCACTCTCGACTGCCATCCTTTCAACCACGTACCAGTGAAGCGATAAAAACATCCAAAAAACGGAAACATAATAATTCTCGGGCGTATCTTAATTATTTAGGTATGATTTCGACCCCTGAAGTTAAATAACCCTTTTTCACCTCGTTAAAATTGCGAAGACTTATTAAGTGTCAGTTTAAAGGGTGCCTTAACTTCGGCTTTACGAATAAATGAGTCAACGGAGAAAATTATCATAAACGGTGGCTGATTCATACATTTTTCATGCTTAAATAATAATTGGACTTGTAACCCTACCAGAAAATGCAAATATTATAGAACCTTCTACGAGTAGCGATATTTGAGTAGATACATCCACCGCACTCTGGACATGAAAACGAAGCTTGCTCATGCCAATACGTGAGATACAATGATAAAAAGGTTTTTAAAAATCCATTAAAAAGCCTACATTCACTCCACTCACAAGAAACTAACTTAATAATCCAACACGTGACTGACCTACGAGAAAAATCTCCGAAAAACCTCAAATTCAACGTGATGCTTTTCGCTTCAAAGTCAACTTTCATTACTGCCATTCTCTCAAACTCAAAATAAAAGCCGAAACCTGGATGCGCATAAAAGTCTCACTGTGGCATAACCTAGTTAATTCTACCATGTGGAAGAATAATTGGCTGAAAGTCCGCACTACATGCCAGTACTAGCATTCCGTAAGCTACTATACTGTGTAGGTAGGACCTCGGAAGCCGGCAGCGAAATAAGACAATCCTTTTGCGTCACATCAAAGCGAATATTCGTTGACGGCAGATTTCGCACAATTCAATAAATAATCGGCCGTGGGAGATGTATGGCGCAAGATGTACACTTCTTGGCGGTTTTCACCTCCAAATCATACTAAAATGTGATTTAAAAAAAAACGTATAAAACTTTGGGCGACCGTCTGACCATTTTATTAACAAGCAGAGTAGAGCAATATCATATTTTGAGAAATATGTCGCAACGTCCGTTTGAATGCTAATATGATTTAATCAAATCCGTTATGAAGATGATAGCCTATCGCAGTGTGGTGGCACGCAGTATTCCATGTGCGCCTTAATGGGAGGACGTGCGGTCGTGGGATCGGTCGCACTTGGTGATGGGGCCCGCTAAGCCATGGCGGGCATCAGCCGCCGCACCTGGGGTGCGGCAAATGTACACGTATCTCCCGGGCCCTGACTCATGGTACTGGAAGGAACAGTGGGGTTTTAGTCGGTAGGAGTCCGACATAACCCTCCGTTCTTCCCAGGAGGGTATCCCTGAAGTTTTAAGCTAAGAAAAAAAAAATCACCAGCATACTATTTTAACAACAACTGTGTCATGACTGCTCGACAATCCCGTGAATGTAACCAGCAGTTTGATAATTTCTTTGTTATTTTCCCGTGTTTTTTATTTTTTTATTTTTTTTACCTAACCTATATAATTATGTTAGTTTCTTTTATGATACATTTCAGTTTGTAAATTGCACTGTACAACGCTTTCAGTTTCTTTATTCTATGTTGTGTTTGTACACCTAAATAAATAAATGATGTCCCCACCAGCTCAGTCGACTTTCTCCGAAGAAACTCTTTGATTTAATGTAATTTCATACTAATTTGTTGTCACATTTGATACTTCCGTTGTTTGAATTACAGTCACAACGTTACAAACGCTAACTCTCAATCCTTGCGCACACATTTTATATAAAAATCCGTGTGTATGTCGGACCTGCATCCAATATCCGAGTGTCCGTCGAGTTTAGGAGCGAGTGCGGGAGACGGCCGCGATTATTTTGTACCCGCCGACGTTTGAGGAGGGAACGCTATCACGCTTGTGTTTTGTGGTGCAAGCAGAACGTGAAATAGTTCGAGGAATTTTCTGTACTTTATTCCTATGTTTATTTTAAAATATACTTAACGAGGTACTTTGAGTATCGAGCGGGGTTATAGAAGGATGGACTGTATCATAATAATTATTTTGGTAGCAACGTTAGGTTAGGTCTAACTCAACGGGCAGCTATACCACTTTCCAATGTTTGAACCGGAAATAAGGAGCGGTGCAACATACTATCCAGCAACACTTTTATATCTTTTACGTAATATTGTCATATTGCTATGCGAGAATTAGTAATGACAAACTGTGACTCATATTAAAACTTTTAAGCGTTTCTTTTCATGCTGAAGACACAACTGCCTGATTTGAAAGCGTAGTCGGCACTGGATATAGTTAATTATAGTTCTCAACAGCGGACTAGCAACTCCTACACTTTTCAACTTCAACGCCACACTATAAAGAAGCAGCAACTTAAAATATCATAATAAAAACTTTGCAATATTTAATGAAAATGGAATCCCTAAGCGGCACACCTTTATCAAGAGGGAAGTTTTCTGCATAATGTTACCATAATATTTTACATATTTTAACAGTGCACTTGAGCTGATGGCAACCCTACCGGTTGCCAAAACCTCATATTATATTTGGCTCTTTGACATAAAATACAGCGTCCTACTAATATATTCACCTATGGGCTTTTTAAACTAAAAAGGATAAACCACAGGCAGCTGGGTTAGACCGTAATTTAGTTATTTTTAGAAAATATTTGTGACAGTATGTTAGCATAATTAGACAAGAAGTTCTCACGGTTTTGCTTGTGCCTTGTGTGCCATTTTTAGACACACATTAATGGGTTATGGGTCAAAATGACGTGAATTTTTCGCTAACGCTCCTTACACTTAACCAAGGGAAAAAAATGGATTCCTATAGTTAACATTCTCTCTTCTATCCTTCTTTTTTCAATGTTGTTAAACGTCCTAGGTTAAGGTCATGCGTCGTCTTCACAGGATCTATCCAATGAGACAGTATAGCAGTTTAGCTGCCAGTTTAACCATCAGTTTAACCCATAGCTATGTTGGTGACCGACGTCTATCAATCCGATCTCTCCTGAAATCTGTGGCGTGATCTATCGTCCGAGTCTGGCGTCAATCGTGAAACCCGGCCTGTTTTCCCACTGACGTCCATCCACCGAACGACGGTTGAAATCGGTTGAGTTTGACTATGCAGAGGATTGAGCTCACAAAGTATTGAGTCAAGTTTGAACACACAATCTTAACCCTGTTCCAACAAAATAACGTACAGTACTAACATAAAGATAATATTATGAGACAGAAGGTAAAAAGGAGGTATTTATATAATTAAAGATAAAGATTTGAAGAGTACGCTTTCTGCCGGGGTTGCGGGAAAGTCCGACAGGGATACCGTGGCCCCTGGCAACGTACAGGCAACGGAAGGAACACGGGTGGGTTTTAGTCAGTAAGAGTCTGACACGACCTACCGCTCCACCCAGAGCGGGAGAAGTCATTTGATAATTCCCCACCCAAAAAAAAAAAAGAGTACGCTTTACTAAATTCAAAAATCTTTTGCGGTCAGGGGACCTCCGCACAACATGCCTTACGCGATACTCGCACGCACACACACACTCGTATATAATATAAAGAGACAGAGAGAGAGAGAGTCGCATGGAGGGAACATAACGCGTTTTCCTTACGTGAAGATTTCTACCAGTCAACACCTACCGCAAGCCGCGATAAGGAACTTCGTTCCAAAAAAAAAAAGAATTATGGTACATTATTCTCAGAAATTAATAAAAGGTACAGTATAAAACTCCCTTATTTTTCGTTTAGTACACCGAGGCATTCCAGGCACGCTAAACTAAGATAAAATACATACGTTCGTACATAAATTAACCCTTTAAATATAATATAAAGGTTTAATTTATGTACGAACGTATAAATAATAATCTTTTCTCCGTTTTTTATCCGCGTTAGACATAACTTTACAAATTAATTTCACTATATAATATAAATATTATGGGACAAATTATGTGAACTCTAATATGTTGTTATTTTCATCCATAATCCTTTCAGGGTCTAAGTTCAGAGTTTTGAGCAAATAAAAACCTTTTTATTTTTCTGACCTTGTTTTAATGTTTAATTTTTACAATGAAACTGTGTATTTTGCTTATTTTTATGCCTGAAAAAGCAATTAACGGGATAAACAGGATGGGACCAAGGCTGCCTTAGTACCATTATTAACTTTTTAAAGGGTTATCTCGTATATTAAAATTATTGCTTGAATAAAAATGTGCTACAATTTCAAGTGTTTCATTTCTAAGTAGGTACTTACTAATAATAAATGAGTTAACCAGTCAGGATACCCGACCTACTCCTAAAAATAAAGTTTATACGACTTTCTTTTTAAATATAATCTCTTTTAAATTATCCGAAAATTATAATATTATGAAAAAAAATACAGATAAATTACGGATGTAAATGTATTTCTACATTTACATCCGTAATTTATCTGTATTTTTTTTCATAATATTATAATTTTCGGATAATTTAAAAGAGATTATATTTAAAAAGAAAGTCGTCCGGGAACACAATGTTGCCACCATTAACCACCGTTACCACCACAATACAAATTGCCCTAAATCTTTCGCTTAATTGTTGCTAGTATAGAGGTTTCTTTCTATAACCAACATGATTGTTGAGAGGTTTACTTAAGTATTTTAAATACAAGGAATAATTGCAAATAAAAAAAACTATACAACAACTAAATAAATAAAAAATATATTTAAACGAACTTTCTTTATGTCTGTCACACCGAAAACCTCCAACCACAGTAACAAAAAATGCTCTAAAAATATCCCGACGTACCATAGACAAGTACGGGCGGCAAGTGAAAATGCTCATCAATCTAACTAGCGAGTAATCAGGCCGCTTTGATCCGCCATCAAAGGAATAGCTCCAATCAGCGGGCTGTACTAGTAGAGCAGTGGGTATGTGCTGATTAAAAATATCTTTGATTTTAGGTTTAGCGTCCCTGTACGGAGTGCAGGAGGAATGTATTGTGTCATGTGTGTCGTTGGATTGGATGGAGTTTCTTTTGTAAACATGTAGGCTGCTGGTATGCTGGTACCTCAGTCCACATTCCTGTTAGTTCTTTTGAAAATTCCACAAACTAAGACAAAAATTGTTTTAATGTGAGTGAAAGATAAAGTGATACGGTTGAAAACTGAAGACTTCTAATTTTTATAAAGCGTAGCCTTTATTTACACAGAACAAGGACATGAAATTGACTGCAGAAGCAGTTGTTCACTACGAGACTTTTTTGGGCTAATAAATAATTAATATACTTTAAAAAAGAAGGCAAGGACAAGAATCAATGCAGGACCACTACATTGATTCTTGACCTTGTCTTCTCTTTCTCATAACCCATACCAATTTATTAAATAAATATGGGTAAAAAACTTCACAGCCGCTCAGAGCCGTGCGTTGTTTATAACGAGGCGACGCGACGTCAAAATGACGGTCTGACGTCAGGTGTGCCGGGACGCGTATGCTCAAATATTCATTGAATTTATGACGTGAAGCTATGAAATACGCGATTTTTGTATCAAAGGACACTTCGCATACACTCTGATTGAGTATCGCGTGTTAGCCACGGACGCTTTTTCAAGTTCCCTACTCAGAAACAGGCTAAAGAATTTAAATATGGAGAGGTCAGGTACTCACGGGATGTTGGGAGCCAGGGGATCACCACACTATCACTCACAGTCGTATTTCACCATAGTTTTGTGTTTTCTTTTTACCGCGCGTATTTTGGAAACCGGCCGGATTTCTCGTTGAGTTCGAACTAAAGAGTCTTCTTTCACGCCGTTAGATGGCGGGGGCGATGCGTCGTCCTTGTCGCACTCACAGCGATGGGCGAGTGCAAGTGGCGGCAAATTTAAAACGGGAGGAAAAGGAAGGACTGAGGAAAGCATCCTGAAGCCTGTTCATATCCCCCCACTTGAAATCAACCAGGGATTTCATAAGATAAGATAGATGAAGTTCGAGACTAACGGCCTATGCAGATTCATTTGTCAACATGCTGATAAGATTTTAATAACGTGATAAGAACAAAATAAGTTTGAAGGAAATATATAATTCTGATAATACTAAATACTTGAAAATGTTTAAGTGTTATAGTGCATTAAATTATAAGTATGTAAATATTATGGAGATAAATTAATTACTTTGTTCAATTGGAAGAGGACAAATTTTGACAGCAGGTCTTACAAGTAAGCCTTTAGATGTTTTGACTGTCACAACACGAGTAATGTCATCCTTACCCGGATGGAGCTGTACAACGCGACCCAACCTCCATTCGTTAGCAGGTAAGTTGGGTTCATGAATGGTTACAAGATCGTTCAGTTTTGGCTGACGGTTGCCGTGTTTAAACCATTTCATTCGCTGTTGTAAGGTATGCAAATAGTCCCTTTGCCAAGTGCGCCAAAAGCTCTGTGATAGGCGCTGTAATAGCTGCCAACGAGAACGTAATGTCTCGTTTTCGGCATACCTTGGTTCAGGCAGAGATATTAAAGGTCGACCGATGAGGAAGTGACCAGCTGTAAGAGCGTCAACCTCTCCGGGATCGGAGGATAGTTCTACTAGGGGTCTAGAGTTTAACATGGCTTCCACCTTCGTTAAGTTAGTATAAAATTCTTCAAATGTAAGAATCTGTGATCCGATAATACGTTTTAGATGGTATTTTGTTGACTTTATACCGCTCTCGAAAATTCCTCCGAAGTGAGGACCGGAAGGAGGATTGAGCTTCCACGTGATTCCTCGAGAAGCGAGGTGACTGGAAACACTATCGCTTTCGCGGTGGAGCATTTTGCTAACTTCCGACAAGTAACGCCTGGCACCCACGAAGTTAGTACCACCATCTGTGACTATGGAGTGACAAAGTCCTCTCCGCGAAACAAAACGATCGAAGGCCGCTATGAATGCTTCAGATGTGAGCTCAGTAACCAGCTCGAGATGAACGGCCTTGGTCGCGTGGCAGATTATGAGGCAAAGATATGCTTTGTAAGTTTTAGCGTTACGACGTCTACTTTCTTTTATCATAAAAGGACCTCCGAAGTCGATGCCGATTGTTTGAAAACACTGACCCGGTTGTAGTCGAGAAGGTGGAAGATCACCTTGTAAAGGTTGAAGTGAAATAGGTTTGATTTTAAAACAGGTCACGCATTTAGATAACCGCGATCTGATAAGATTTCTAATGCCGAGTATCCAAAATCGACGCATAATTAAAGATTGGAGTAGACGAGGCCCACAATGAAGGTAAGTTATATGATAGTAGTCAATAAGAAGACTACTCAATCGAGAAATCTTAGGCAAAAGGTATGGATGTTTGACGTGACCTGGTAATGACGCGTGCTTGAGACGTCCCCCCACTCGCAAGATCCCGCGAGTGTCCAGAAAAGGAGAGAGTTTAGATAAATGTTTGGGTAAAGGTTTCTTGGATGCTATTAAAGATATGACATCATTGAAAGTTTGATGTTGAAACATATTTTGTTAAATGACCTAATGATTGGATTAATTCAGTGGCTGTCAGAAAAGGTAATAAGTTACGCTCAGAACGTTTAGCTTTCGCGTTGTTGATGAAACGGTAGATCCATGCAACCACTCTTTCCACTCGGGAAAGAGAGGAGTGGCGTTCCATGATGGAATCAAGCACGTCAGCTTCACGGGTCACACCAGTGTGACACGCGCGTGATGCGGGCTTGAGTTCTGGCACGTTATCGGACACTTCAACTGCTGAAACAGGCCAGTTGCAGGGTGCGTTGGACAGCCACTGAGGACCAGACCACCAGATTTGAGAAGAAGATAAAGATAAGCATGATAAGCCACGACTACAGATGTCGGCTGGGTTGTCATGGGTGGACACATGTCGCCACTGAGTTGGCACAGGACTGTCGTTAGTTAGAACCACTCTGTGAGCAACGAAAGTCTTAAGCTTGTGTGGCTCCGTATTCAACCAGGACAATACAGTCGAGCTGTCTGTGAACAAGATGGATTTATTCAAGATGATTTTTGAATTTAGCAGGGAATGAATGCGATTTATTACTTTGGACAGTAACACAGCACTGCAAAGCTCTAAGCGGTTGACAGTCAACACTTTTAGAGGTGCTACTTTGGACTTTGCAATTAAAAGATAAACTTGTACGTCGTGAGAGGTAATGACACGAAGATAAATACAACATCCATATGCTTTAGTGGATCCATCACAAAATCCGATGAGTTGAAATTCCTTAGACTGAGAAGGTATAATCCTACGAGGGATTTCTATTAGTTTTAAGTTATGAAGATCCGCTATAAAACCTTGCCATTCTAGAGCTATGTCTCTGGGCACAGGTTCGTCCCATGAAAGATTAAGACGCCACAAATCTTGAAGGAGCAATTTGGCTTTTAAGATAAAAGGTGTGAGCCACCCAAGAGGATCGAAAATACGCGCGATGCTAGATAAGATGGAACGCTTGGTACATTCATTGTCCTCGATTGGGGACTGTGAGTAACTGAACTTGTCACTCACAGGATCATATTGGACTCCTAAGATTTTTAACGTTGCGTTATCACTTTTTTCAGAGAAAAGTTTAGGTGTTTGGCAATGGTCTATCGGCAAGGTTTTAAGACAGGATTGTGAATTGCTACTCCATTTTCGGAGCTCAAGTTGAGCACATCCTAATAAACTGATAAGTTGATCTTTTAGTTCTATGGCTTCGCGTACAGAGGGCGCGCCGCTCGTGATATCATCGACATATGTCTCGTGAAGAAGAGCTTCAGCTGCGCGTGGATATGCGGCGCCATGATCGGCTGCTAATTGGTGGAGGGTACGGATGGCCAGATAAGGTGAACTACTAACTCCGTAGGTGACAGTCGCAAGTTCGTACTCTTTAACTGGATCACTAGGAGATTCTCGCCATAGTATGTGTTGAAAGTTCCGATCCTCCGGTCTAATCAAGATTCCTCTATACATCTTTGAGATGTCACAAGTTAAAACTACTGTGTGTAATCTGTAACCAGTTATGATATCTACAATATCCACTTGAAGCTTAGGGCCAGTGAAAACAATATCATTTAAAGATAGACCGTTAGTAGTTTTAGAACTAGCATCGAAAACTACTCTCAATTTAGTGGTCGTGCTCTCTGGGCGAACGACGCAACTGTGAGGGATAAGATAACGATTGAGAGTAGGTACCGTAGGGTTAGGTACGGAATACATATGACTTAAATTCTCGTACTCGCGCATAAAATTAACATAATCGGATTTGAGTTCAGTCTGACGATTAAGTCTCTTTTCAAGATGAGTCAAACGCGACAAAGTGCCATTGTAAGATTCACCCAAAGAACGATCGCCATCCTTTAAGAGGATAGGTACGACGTATCGTCCGTTAGGTTCGCGATAGGTTAAATCAGTGTACATGCGTTCACAGGTATCATTCTCGGGTACGGTGATAACAGCGCGCGGTGGTTCCTCCACTTCCCAAAATTTTTGAATTTGCTCATCTAATTTAAATGTGGTGGCCACTAAAGAGCACGCGGTGTTTAAAGGTGCACAATTTGAATTTACTGCCCCTGACAGGATCCACCCGAAAACGCTATGCAGAGCGGTAGGTAAACCGGGCCCCAGATTGATACGCTGACCGTCATAGATTTCGTGGAATAGCTCCGCCCCCATTAATAAATCGATTTTTGCGGGAACATCGTAGTCGCGATCAGCTAACACTAGATGGTTGCAACGTTCTCGAACGACTGATGGTACTTTAACGCTAGGTATTAGAGCAGTGATGTTATCTAATACGACTGGCTTGATATTAAAGTGTGGAGCATCACCATGTACAGGTCGTATAGTGCATTCCGTCACACCCTTTACTTGTGTGACTGAGTTTTGTCCTAGTCCGGCTATGATAAGATTACACCGGCGGAGTTTTAACCCGAGTGTTCGCGCGCACGCAGCGGTGATAAAACAATCCTGCGCCCCACTGTCCACGAGTGCACGCACGGTACATTGAGTGCCGGCGGCGGTGTTGAACGCGCGCACCTTACATGTCCCTAGTAAAACCATATCGCGGTTGGGAACGGCGGCGTGAGAATGAGCTGTAACGTTCGCTCCAGTGGTTGCGCTGACGCTGGATGGCGCTGGATCAATGTGCAATAGGGTATGATGACGTAATCCACACACCGTACAAGACATTTTAGATAAGCATTTTTCTATGACGTGATTTGTACGTAAACAATTTGTACACATTATCCCTCTTATTTATAAACGTTGCTTAAAGTTAAGTGATGTTTAAACGGCAAAAATGTATGGTTAAACAGGCGCTAATCATTACTTAACTTGAAGCAGCGTTTATGAATAAGGGGGGTTTTTATCTTGTACTAACGCGAGTCTAGCACGAGAATCTAAAGATTGAAAGGTAGGGCACCGATAAATCGAGTGCGCCTCACTGCAATGAGCACAAGCCACATTTGCAGGTGGGATAGATTTTGCGAGATAAGATGAGCGTTTGGATCCGCTGCTATTTTGCCTACTAGTCGCAGGCGAAGGTTTTTTCCCTTCAAGGTTACGAGGGTTAGGATTGTTATTGATATTAGATTTAGAATATAAATGACTAGTTTCTAAGATTTTAACATAATCTTGAAGAAACTTTAACAATTCACAAAAAGTAGGTATTTGTGAAATGTTTTTCTGAGATTCGAAACGATTACGCGTGTCTGAGTCCAGCGCGCGCGAAGTTAAACAAAATAAGATAAAATCACCTAAATTTTCAATTTTTAAAGCTTGGATGGCATGGTAAGCCTCATAAATTACGTTTGTTAAAGTTTGTAGATCTTGGAAGTTACCCGATTTTAAAACTGGCTGATTAAAGAATTTGTCTAGATATGTTAAAGCTATAACACGCTTGTTTTGATAACGCTCGATCAAACTATTAAAAACTACTTCGTAATTATCGGCGGTCATCGGAACCCCTTTGACAATAGACAAAGCCGGGCCTTGTAAACAAGACGCTAAATAATGATATTTTTCTATTTGCGAAATCGAATTATTATCGTGAATCAAAGTTTTATAAATATCATAGAATGTTTGCCAGTTTTCTATTTTACTATCGAATTTAGGTAACTCAAGTTTAGGTAGCCGCGCGTTACGTCCTGTTTGCATGGAGTCGGACGCACCCACACACGCGGGCGGCGCCGTCGCCTGCGACGTCCCGTCAACGTTTCCGCTCCTATCAGCGATCTGCAAGTCAGCCGCTGCACTGATTACGGCATAGTACAAATCATCAAACGAACTCAAAGACCTTTGACACACTTGAGCATCAGGTTTCATGGCTAACTCCAAAGCTTGTATTTTACTACATAACGCAACAAATTCTTCGCGAATTGAATGTATTCGAGTATATCTCGCCTTGAACGACGATACCTTTGAACGATCTTGAATCATAGATGTTGATAAGTCGTAAAGGATTTGGATATCACGATATACATATTCGCGTTGAGATTGAAGAAGTTTAAGTTTACCCTCCTCCATTTTGTTTCGTACGTAAATTAATGACCTTAGGTATGAAAATACGAACCTAAGTTGAGATTTATTAAGGCGCTGTACGTAATCAAAATAGGCTACATAAAACAGTCTTTTAGCCAAATGTATACAATTTAGAACAGCAAAAAAAATATATGTTAATCTTGATAATATTTATGGGTGGACCATTGTGTTCAAAACACGTTTTCGGTAAATTTTATCGATAGAAAAAAATCATAAAATAACCATTAAAATAGAAATTCTAGCACTTGTAACTGTATTATTTATAAACAAATCTTGATAAAATTAATAACAGTGATGTAATATATCATAATAAGGAGAACTGTTGTTATTATTTATCGATTGGAATAAGATATTTGTAAGGATTATATATAATTCATAATAAATAACTCGAACGAGTCGAACGAAACATCGCGCCATCGCGGCGTCTTTTCGCTTCTCTTTCATTTCTACGCGAAGCGACAGTGACCGCTGAGGCGCGCTGCTTGATGGACCTGTGTCATTTTGTTCCGCTCGCCGCTCAGAAATCAGTTAGTTTTTTCTAAGTTGCGTTGTTGGTGTAAATTTTTGATCGGTATTTCTAGGCATAAGTTGGGTAAATAAACAATCAGTGATTGACCTTATAAAAAAATGGGCAACAAAAAAAATATACGGAGGGCAATAAAGAGATCATATTCGATGAAACAAAAACACATGATGGAAGTTGTGAAGTAAGTATTTACCTTTTTGCGTACACTTTATTTTGTTTATAGATTATCTATACATGCGTAATTTCAACTAGTAAGTCCATAGCTCGATTGGTCTAGTGGTCTCGTGCATTGGATGAGTTATCTTCAACAGTTTCTAACGTCGGGTTCAAATCCCAAAATATACTGAATAGTTTTTGTTGATTTTTCTAATAATTATTTTACTTTTTGTCGATTTTCTTATTTGAAATTTTTTTTTGTTTTTCTTATTTTTGAAACAATTATAATGCAATTTCAATGTTTTTTCTTTATAGTAAAAAGAAACGGTTGGCGAGCAATCCGTCAGCCCATCCATCACATCCATCGGAGAAAACTTTTCATAAGTAAGCTTATACATGGTGTTACAGAATATTGTTGTAGCTAACAACTTTTACTATGGCTCCGCTCCAACACTGAAATCGCGAAACAAAATCTGCCGTCCTAAGAAAAAGGTCATTCACCCGAATTCATAATAATGACTGCAAAGACCCCTTTTCGTATTTCTACAGTCTTCTGTAAGACCTTGTAATTATGTGTAAATCATCAACTTTAGTAGGTATGTGTAGGACCACTTCTCAAAATGACTAAGTGGGCAAAATGACAAATTCTCGAAATGGCCACAATATAAATTGAATAAATTGAAATTGGGATAAGTCTCAAAATAATAAAAATGCTAAATTTACAAAATAGCAAATTTTCTAAATGCCAAAGGAAGTGTATAGAGTGCCGCTAGCGGCACTTTATCCCTGTCGGATAAAGTGCCGCTATTATCCCGGTCGGATAAAGTGCCGCTATTTGCGGCATATTAGTAGCGCTGCCTTGCACGTATAATGCAATGCTCAACAATCAAACAAAATAACAAGTGACAATGCAATTCTCTCTTCACTTTAGCCGAGCCATGCAGCGCCACTATTATGCCGCTAACGGCACTTTATCCGAGTTACTCAAAATGTTGAAATTCCTCATTTTCTCAAAAAAATCACATGATATAAAAATAATCATGTAGATATTTCAATTGAAAAACTTATTTTTTTTAATTTTAGATTACAAACGAACTCTGAGCACGGAAACCCAGGGACATCACTTTCAATTGCAACAGTTGGAACTCCAGGAGCCAATCCAAAATCAAATTATGATGAGTAAGTCTCAATAGATGGGCGAAGGTCGTCACACAAAGGATAGCCGATGACTCCGCGGTCGACTTCCGAAGAGTGGCGTGACGAACGTCGCGACTTCCAGCCCAATTGTTATAAATCAATATTAGTAATTGTAGCACAGGGAGACTAACCCTACCAAACCGTAGGTTCTCAGCTAAGGTCTCCACCAGTTTGTCTTTGCACCCACTCTTATGTCCACGCATTGTACCTATTCGTACACACCGCGTAATTGCCATGATTTGTTTTTTAATTTATTTTTTTATAATAAAATAATGTTTTTTTTCTTACAGAGAAATCACTGACGATGTGCTATTCTTTGAACCGTCGACCGAATCTCAAGAAGATAATATATACCCACCACTTCATGGTCGAAGAGTCGTTGACATAGTGTATTTTATCCAGCAGCTGCAAACTATAGCCGGCCATAGTTCTTTGTTCAATTGTAATTTCTCACAAATGTCACTCATAGGAGAAAAAAGGATTGGCTTGATCACAAGATTCAAGTTTAGGTGCAATATGTGTAAAGACGACTATATTGTCACAAGTGAAGATTTATCAAGTACAAATAATGTCAACACTAACGTGGGTGCCGTTACGGGAATTACTTCTGCTGGTATCGGATTTTCGCAATTTGAAGAAATTACAGCATGTATGAACATACCCATATTTACGAAAAGAACTTATGCTCAAGTTCAAAACATAGTTTATGAAAAATGGGAGTCAACATCTGTCGAATCCATGGCAGTAGCAGCTATGCGTGAGCGTGATGCAGCGATAGCTGAAGGAACGTTGAGCAAAGATGGCATACCTCTAATAGACGTATATGCCGACGCCTGTTGGTCATCGCGATCCTACGGCAATAATTATAAGGCATTGTCCGGCGCTGCAGCAATCGTAGGTCGCAGATATGGTGAAGTGTTGTTCTTAGGTATAAAAAACAAATACTGCCTTGTATGTGCTCGTGCAGAAAAAAAACAAATTGCTGCACCAGAACACGTTTGCTTCAAAAACTACACGGGGTCATCTAGCGGAATGGAGTCTGAAATAATTTGCCAAGGTTTTGAAACATCTGTATTGATGTACTTACAATGTTATTTATGGCAGGTTAATTGCCGACGGCGACTCGGCTACCTATGCCAAAATCTTGGCCCGTAACCCTTACCAAAATCATACCGTACAAAAAGTTGAATGCCGAAACCATGTGCTGCGCAATATGTGCAATAAGTTAAGGGCTGTAGCCAAAGACACAAAATATGCCTTGGTGCACAGAAAAATGCTGACTGAATCAAAAATTCTGAGTATCCGAAAGGTTGTTATTGCATCAATAAAAGAGTACAAACTAGAAAAGGACAAAACGGAAGCAGTAGCGGGTTTTAGGAACGAAGTACAAAATTCTATTCTACATGCTTTCGGTAATCATGAAAATTGTAAGAACTATTACTGTTCCAAAGAAAAAACACAACAGAGTCATATGGAAATAAAAAACACAACATTTTGGTTCAGGATACAGACAATACTCCAGTCATTACTTTCAAAATCAAGAAGCATGCTTGAAGACGTGGATACCAATGCAGTAGAGCGCTTCAACAGTGTGATTGCAAAGGTTGTGGGGGGAAAGAGAATTAATTTCTCTCTTCGTCGGGGTTACCGCGCGCGTTGTAATGCTGCAGTTGTTTCTTTTAATAACACCCACCCGAGGCATCTACTTCATAAAAAAATTTTAGGGAAAAGTCCCAAAAGCATCCTGAAAAAGTTTGAAGAACGAAGACTGATGAAAAGAAAATTAAACAAAGCAAAACCTCATAAAAAAAATCGAATGCTAAAGAAAGACAATGCTGTTCAACATGATTATGGGGCTCAGAGTACTACTCCAGATTTGTCACCGGATGAATTAAATGCCGCTAAAGAATCATTCCTTCAAAATCTAAACCAACTAACTTCGGACAAAGAAAAAATTCAATTATCTACTATAAATCAGAGAGATAGCGATGACTGGGTAGAACTAAGAAAAAATATGCTAACAGCATCAAACTTCGGATTAGTAGTGAAAAGAAGAGAGGATAGCAATAAGGCCAAGTTAGTGGAAAATATTTTATATAAATGTAATCTCAGTAATATAGCAGCAATCGCACATGGCGTCGAAAATGAACATCTGGCTTTACAACAACTTGCCATCCAAGAAAATGTCGCCATTGAACCGTGCGGGTTGTTCGTGGACCACGAATTTCCCTTTATTGGAGCAACGCCCGATGGTTTAATAGGCCAAGACACAGTAGTGGAAGTGAAATGTCCTTTAGTGGCATTCAAAAAGGGTCTAGAAGAATGTATAAAGGAAAACAAGATACAGATATGGAAATACAATAAAAAAAGTGAACTGATTGAAGTGAACAAAAATAGTAATTGGTACCATCAGATTCAAGGGCAGCTCCATGTAACACGTAGAGAAAAGTGCTTGTTTGCTGTGTGGAGTGGTGAACACAAGCCACTAAAAACAGAAATAATAAAAAAAGATGAGGATTTTTGGGAAAAAAAGATGAAGGAAAAGCTGGTGTCGTTTTTCATGGACTGGCTTTTGCCTGAAATAGTCGATTCTCGGGGAGCGCGGGGGATGCCCCTGCGAGAAAAAAAATCTTCATTAGTAGTCACATCAAGCGACGACAACAAAGAAAACGTCCCTGGTTGTAGTAGAAGACTAAATTTTGAAGAATTGTAACTTTAGCCATTTTTCTTTCCAAAATTTATATCTTTAGATTTCGCTCCGTATGCGTATACAGGGTGACTGGTAATTAGTGGCCGATACCTAAACACGTGACTTTACTCATCAATATGAACAACTTTTATTAGGGGACCAAACCAGAAATCGCGAAAAAAAAATCTGCTGTTCCCTACAATTTATGTTCGCATAACTCGTCAAAATTTAGGGATCAGCTGTTTTTGTTTCGCGATTTCACGTTTGTTCCCCTAATAAAAGTTGTTCATATTGATGAGTAAAGTCACGTGTTTAGGTATCGGCCACTAATTACCAGTCACCCGGTATATGTCAAAAATAATAACATTTAATAAAAATAAATAAACCTGTTTAAATTGTATGTATCCTTCCTGTTCGTTCACCCCGTCCGAATGTCCATCCTTTCATTGTACTCAAATAACCCGTAAATCGCGAAAAAAAAAACTGCTGTTTTATACAAAAAGGTTATTCACTCGGGAAAAATGATTGAAACAGCAGTTTTTTTTGCGATTTTATGGCTGGCGCCATAGTAAAAGTTGTTCATAATGATGAGTTTGTACTCATCATTATGAACAACTTTTTACTTCCTTTAATATTACTACACTCTTTTGTAACACACTGTATATTATTTTTCTCCATAATCAACCATCAAGCTTGGTGGACGTTTTTTTATTTTTATTTTACTCATGATTCTGAAGAAAAATATATCTATAGGAATAAAAATGTCTGTTTTAAATTATATTTTTTTTTACAATGTGACAATTAGCCGTTTTGAGAATAGGTAATTTCTAGAATTGACCATTCTGCGCCTAAGCCATTTTATTTACGAATTATTTATTATTTGTCTGATGAATCTGCTACATAATTTCTCTATAACTTTTTCTAGAAAATAACAATTATTGATTGTTTAAAAATAAGAAAACAAAAATATGTATATATTATTATTTTAAAAACAAGAACTCGTAAAATAAAAAAATGAAAAGTAAGAAAATAAGTATGCGTCTAATGAGATTCGAACCCATTGATCACCGCGGAAGCTCGCTACTAATCTGGACGGTAGCGCGCTGGGCTAATCGTGCATTTTAATTAGATTGTGAAATAACGCTTCCTAAAAATGGACGACGTGCATCTTTGAAATTGGCGCGGTGCACCCCGCAGTAGGCGGGACTATTCGGGGACCGCTTCATCTGCTTCACCCCCTCAAATACATAAAAGTCGTCTATTCACCGCGCCTTAAGTGTAAATCAGTACCTTTAGGTGAAATAGTTACGTAACAATGTATGTTAGTGTATAAATATCGTGAATAGTTATAGATAATAAGATTACAAACAATAAATTACGTAAATTACGTGAATTACTGTGATATAACCCAACTAAAATTAAGATGACCTCTGAATCCGCATAGGTTACACTGCGAGTATGACCAACACAATTTTTGTAGGATAATACTTTAAAAATGCGAAAATCTAGCAAATCTCATAGTTTTCTATTGAAATTGAATCAGAGAATGCTTGAAAAAACTGTAATCTACAGGTATTCGCGCTCGAAATGGACCAAAAATATGATTGAGTATCGCGTGTTAGCCACGGACGCTTTTTCAAGTTCCCTACTCAGAAACAGGCTAAAGAATTTAAATATGGAGAGGTCAGGTACTCACGGGATGTTGGGAGCCAGGGGATCACCACACTATCACTCACAGTCGTATTTCACCATAGTTTTGTGTTTTCTTTTTACCGCGCGTATTTTGGAAACCGGCCGGATTTCTCGTTGAGTTCGAACTAAAGAGTCTTCTTTCACGCCGTTAGATGGCGGGGGCGATGCGTCGTCCTTGTCGCACTCACAGCGATGGGCGAGTGCAAGTGGCGGCAAATTTAAAACGGGAGGAAAAGGAAGGACTGAGGAAAGCATCCTGAAGCCTGTTCACACTCCATGGAAAACATTATGGAAAGTTTAACATTATTCTGTAACATGGATGCGAAGCCAGCATTGACGATGCTTTCAAAAAAAGTACTCTCATTAATTTTCTTATCGAAGACTCAAATTAACTCTTGATTTGGCAATAAAGAATAACTCCTATAACTATGTATTTTAACTGTCGTCAAAAGCAATACTTAGGACTACACAACATTGTTCCTTTTGATCACCTATTAAAGGTTCATGCACACACGTCAGTCACGTCAACTTCAAGTCGCCGATCAGTCACTTAAAAAAATATAGTTACGTACTACTGGCGCATCTCAGTCGACGTTGCGTCGCGTCACCAGCAAGTCAAAATTGTATTGCTACGAACGAAACATGGATATAGAAAAATTGAGTGACTATGACCCTGAAATCGACGTGACTGATCGGCGACTTGACGTTGAAGTGACTAACGTATGTGCATGAACCTCAAAGTTGCAGAACATTATTCGTTTCTACACAACAGGTCTCTTACTCCCGAAAACAATTAGATATTGATTTTGTTTTCGATTCGATCTCGTTTCTGATCCGAACTCGATTTAAAACCTTACTCCCGAACCGAAGTAAGTCTTTAGTTAGTAACTTTTAAGTGGTTGAATGCTTTTACTTCTCTATTACTTTCCCACGTAAAAAAAGATTGTGCTATTTACGCTTAACAAACAAAAACTTATGATTTATTATTATTTTTGGGAATAAAGTTAAACCAAACCTCTTCTTTGTGTATGTTGTTTAATCTTCCAGTGTTGGATTTAAGAGTATGAATCGGCATTTAATTCGAATCGAATTCGATTGATTGAGAACTCAAAGCCGTAAGGCCCCAGTTATAACTAATCGTCGCTGACTTCGTGGCCACACACAACTGTCAAACATCTTTGCAACTCGGGGGAGCAGAATAAAATATTGAGTTATATTTAATAATCCCTTTGTATCGAGAGTGCTTCGACTGTACTGTCTACAAATGAGGTACTTAATAACATAAAAGAATTTGTTTTTTCTACACATGCACGTCCGGTGTTTAATAGAAAGAGATTTGGATCAGGCAATATATTCTTAGGTTGTAGATGGCCCACAGCAGATTTTTGTCAGTATCGAATAGGGGTTGTAATGCAATAATAATGGCATAATTTTGCCAATTTGGACGAAAATGAGCCTTCTTCTCTCTGATTGGCACGAACCATGTAAGAATATAAGATCTATCTGCCTTGCCTTTTCTCAGCTATGTTGGGGTCGGTTTCCAGTCTTACCGGATGCATCTGAATGCCACGAAGAATATAAGATCACCTTTTATTTATATATAATTCTTCTGTAAGTGTGTTTGTCACGTAACTCCTAAACGGCTGGACTGATTTGGATGATATTTTGTGTGTATATTTGAGTGGGTTCCCAGATGGTTTGAAATACAATTGGACTCGGTAGGTGGCGCTGTTCGGAGAGGACGTCTGTCAGGTCCGCTAGTGTTTTGTAAATATAATTAGCCGATTAGCATGATAGTATCGGGGCCGACTGATTACTAGTCAAAACTTAATAAGAAAACCTGAGCTGGTTATCGCTAATTCACAGTGGGAGTAGACAATCATTATTCCCTCTCTGTATTCGAAGTACCCTTTACACGCAGCGAACCTCAATAAAGATATGTAGCAAAATTGCATAAACCAGCTCTAAAACCAACATGGAATATTTAAGGCTATTGTTACAGATTCCTCCAGAAATGTCAAGCATAGAACGGTGTCAAGCAAAGCAAATAAAGCCGGTCACACACGATCGTGCTGGCGCGTCGTCTTCGTCGCGGTGGCGATAGCGCGCTCGTGTGTGATACTGCTATTGCCTGCAGTGACACAGAGCTCAGAATATACTTGAGCACAGTTTGTTTAGTAATGTTGTATACGATGAGTCTTTTGTGCATGTTATTACGCACAAAAGACTCATCGTATACAAGACCAATTGATAACATTTCTTGGTAGTCGGGCAAATAGGCCTTCTCGATGGTATCCTTGTTTAAAACAGAAGCAGCATAAAAAAACAGATACGTTCTGAACTGAATGTGTTCGGTAAAACACATAATTATAAATAAATTGTCTTTTGAACCTCATCTATGTCAGTGTCGATTGTCGACAAAAATTAATAGTAGAAGTATCTCCGACGGAGAAACAGTTTGAGCACAACCACGATAAAGGAACTGTTGTTGAACGATTTTTTCTACTACAAAAGAAAGTTTCAGTACAAAACACCGCATCCGCCAACTTCCCGATCGACTACACTGCAGCGAGCTATGCCGCGCATCACGGACGGTTCCGCACATTCGAACAACAGCTTCGACTAGTTACCGCTCAAATACTAAAATATTGTGCTCATACTTACCATAACAAAATGTAAATGGATCATTTGTCATCGTTTTGTGAAGACCCGTTTTAGTTTAGCTGTAGGTATCGTTTCATTTTATGAACTTTATTGCATTTTGCTCTCTGTGGAAGGAATAAATGATGAACAATCCTATTATCCTATACTGAGCAATATATGTATATATATTTGTAATCAGGTTCTCGAAAACGGCTCTAACGATTTCAATGAAAGTTGCAATATACGGGTTTAAGGGGGGCGAAAAATCGACCTTAAGTTAGTTCTCATATCTGGGAAAATTCGTTTTCTTTATTTTCGCCCGAGCAGATCTCGGTTGCCCAGGTAGGTACTGAATAATAATGTGATTAATGATGAACTAAATATGGATATTATGTGAGGCTACAGAAATGTGGTACAACTACCACATTTCTGTAGCCTCACATAGGTAATATCCGTATGTAGTTGTGAAATGCGAAAGACTGAGAATATTTTTGACTATGTGCGATAGTGAATCTGATTGGCTAAAATAATCTTACATAGCAATATTCGTTGGATTCATAAGGAACCCCAAAAATAAACTGTCGCCTGTCAAAACCACATGATGTTATGGGCATCAATCTGTGACGGATTGGTCGCGTCTACGGTTTGAACGCGGACAGATCCGTTCTATATCTATACCTGTATAGCTATGTTCATGTGTTAGTGTACACACGATAGGTTTTATTCGCGAACGTGAAACTAGCTGGAAAACAGAACTTTTAGTTCGTAATAAATAAGGATTTGTGACGGTATGGTTTAAACTTATGGTGCATTGCATTAAATAACATTAGTAGCCTGTAATTGTGCCACTGCAGGGCAATTATCATTGTTTTACTTCACCGTTAGTGTTAAATTAACAAAGAAAGTATAACGTTGTATGCATGAATTGCATCCACTTCATGCATCAAATACTTTTGTTACGTCAAACGGAAAACATTCAGATAGAAAATTGTGAGAGAAAATAGTCCATGTATTTTCTTGCCCGTTATAGTGCATAGGTACCTACTACGCTTTGGAATTGACAACTAGCTTCATCTTTCTGACTGACCGACTCCTTGACAATTCAAAAGTGCTTTGAGTTGAGTTTCAATTTTTTTATTCTTGCGCCGAATATATGACTGATTTGAATTACCTGCCATGCTGTTTTGTAATCGTCCAAGACAAAAAAATCGCAAGCAACAAGCAAGTATATAAAAACAAAAAAAAACTCCTAAAAAACATCTTAAAATTAATCCCTCCGCAAGAGCAGCAACCAAAAATTAAAACCGACTCTCTTGTAAATAGATCAACATCGCAACATTTCATTTGGCGGGTTAATAACCGAGAGATCACATTATAAAGCAGGTAGATTCAGCGGCGATTACACGTAATAACACCGCAATAAATATCGCGAAGCCACTTCAGGTAACCCTCGAGTGGGACGGTGGAGCGGTGGTGCAAGGGATAGACGAAATGAATTTACATAGTTACTAGATTAGAAATAATTAAAAAAGATTCGAAAGATCATAGTTAGTTCTCGCAATTTTTGACAAACTGAGACAAGTTTGTGCATGCTGCGGTGATTTGTCGTCTTCTCTCGAATTGGCAGAGAAAAGCCCTTTCTGTGGTCAAAATATTAGCCAGTCAGTTAGGTGGTAGGAGCGCGGGCGGTTCGCTTGATAAGCATTTTCTGGAGTCTCTTGCTCATTCTTCTCCATACGAAAGTATCTTTTGGAAAGGGCAACTAAAATCAATTATATTTTCTTGTAAATGTTGACGTTCGAGAATGATGATGTGACTAATTAAAGTAAATTATTTGACTTTGATTTTAAGTACCTACCGTCAGTCGTGAAGCCCAATGCTATGCATTCCGGAGTGATTATTAATTTTGTATTTGATTCAAAACAAATCGCTATCGTGAAGTACCTTTACGCATCTTTTGTATTTCCTAGTCGAAACGACAAGGTGAACTTCTTGGCTTTCTCTATAAGAATTAAATTGCCTATCTATTTCTTGAGTTGTGTCCAGAACTCTTGAAGTACCAATATTATTTTTCATTACTAAGCTTTTCTTACTTCCCGCTGCCGCTCATGGCTTCCTCTATCGGAGCCCCGTACCGTCCGCTCAACACGATAATTCACCTGGTAATTAGCACTCGTCGTATTCCAACAAAAATGTCCGCCATATTCCAACTGTTTTGTGAAATTATTTTTTATTTATGATCACCCCGTGTTTTTATCTTAACAAGGATCTTACTTGACCACGGTCCTTGTGGAAAACTCACTTGAAAATTATTTATAATTAGTTTAATTTTTTTTCATGTTTTTTTCAAGTGGTCCTACCATCTTTATTGTACTTGTTAGTAGGGTGTGTCTGTGAATTTAAATCGCTTGAGTAGGTTTACGCTGGCAGAAATAGGTGGAAATGGGCTAAAAAACCGGACAAGTGCGAGACGGACTCGCACACGAAGGGTTCCGTGCCACCATATAATACTTTGCAAAAAACTACACGTTTCTTCCTTTACTTAATATTTAACTTTAATTTATTTTTATTATTTGTTGTTATAGCGGCAATAGAAATACACAATATCCGTAAACATTTCTGTCTACCTATTACGGTTCATGAGATATATCCCGCTGATAAACAGACAGACGGACGGACAGCGGAGGCTTAGTAAACGGAGGGTTACGTTTAGCACCCTTCGGGTACGAACCCCTAAAAAGAAGGATTACATAGATGCCTACACCCTTTTTTTTCTTTTTTTTTGGGTCGTAAATGATCAAATACCTTCTCCCGCTCTGAGCGGAGCGGGAGGGCGTGTCAGACTCTTACTGACTAAAACCAAACCGTGTTCCTTCAGCTGCCTGTACGTTGCCAGGGGCCACAGTATCCTTTTCGGACTTTCCCGCAACCCCGGCAGGCATCGGTCCTGACGGACCCCTTCAGATCTGCTGACATCTTTTTGAGGCGCGCGTGGAACACAACGCGCCGTCGAGCCGGGCCTGGCCCTTATGGGACGGCGAGCTACCCATTGCTCACCGTCCGCAGCCCCACGCCTACGGTGGCCGGGAATCGGCCTGTGATTCCCAACGCCCAGGGCGTCTCCTGCGGCGGCTAGGGCCGTGAAATTTGCCTCTCCCTCACGCGTTCCGCCTCCTTCTTCGCGAGCATTATTGCTTCGCAAAAAGAGGTGGCGGCTTTGCATGCCCTCTCGCTCCGTACCATGGCTGGACCAGGGCTGGACGCGAGAGATCACCGCTGCCGATCGCCTCCACAAGGACACGGCGGTGCCCCGCCCAAGCCGGACAGACCTCCACCGTATGCTCCACCGTGCCCTCCGGGCGATCCACACAATGGTGACACCCGGGCGTTTCCTCCCGCCTTATCCGGAACAGGAACCTCCCGAAACAACCGTGTCCGGTGAGAACCTGCGTCAGGCGGAAGGTGAGGACGCCATGGCGCCTCTCTAGCCACTCCTCAAAGAGGGGACTTATCGTCGCAATTGTGGCGTGCCCAGCACTGGGTTGTGGCAATCGCACTCTCCATGACACCATGAGATCCCGCCGGAACTCTGTCCGCTGTGCCGTTATTTCTCGCAGCAGCGGAGTTACGCCCCGGCGTTTCGACTCCTCGTGCCACTCCCAAATGTGTGCGAAGACTTTTGCCTCCAGATCCCATGACGGCAATTCGGCAAGGAGGCTTGGCGCATCACCGGAGACCGTGCGGTATCCCCAGACCAGCCGGATGGCCATGAGCCTCTGGGACGTGTTCAACCGGCGGGCTGACCGATGCCTAGACCCCTGCCAAACCAAAATCAACATAAAACGCAGAAGTATAACAGTATCCCCGATAAATTAAAAACACTCGTTTTACAGTAACACCCAAAGTGAACCAAAGTTGTTATCAGAATAAAAAATGTGAAAAACTTAATTTATTATAAATAATACATACAACTCACTCAAATAACAACGGCATTGACAAATATTTAGATACAAGAAGTCAAACATCTCGCAAAACGTAATTTTCAAAAGTCTGCCTAGCCTTTTTTGGGGTCGGTTTCCAGTCTAACCGGATGCAGCTGAATACCAGTATTTTACATGGAGCGACTACCTACCTGACCTCCACAACCCAGTAACTGGGTAATACGATACCCCTTGGTAAGACTGATTGACTGACTATCGGGCTTCTGACGACCCATAACGACTGTCAGAGATCCACGAATGACAGCCAGGACCAACGGCTTAACGTGCTTTCCGAAGCACGGGGGAGTCTCGATATGTAGAGATGGTCACCCATCCACGGACCAACCCCGGCAAGCGTAGCTTAACAGCTTAACCTGATGGATCAAACCTGCTGTTGGCTGTTGTTACTTTAGCCACGACCTCCTCAAATGCCACCTCCACGACCTCGTAATCTTCAAAAGTAACATGGACGTGTCGTAAACTAATTACGTGGCGTATAATGGTTACAAGCGGACTGCTGAGGATGAGATCCTGCGAGTTTGATCCCGTGCTGTGCAAAGTCAATCAATCTGCCTTGCCTTTTCCTAATTAAGTTGCGGTTGACTTCTTACAGGCTAACCGGATACAGCTTAATATCAGTATTTTACATAGAGCGACTACCTATCTGACCTCCACAACCCATTTACTGGGTAACACGATACCACTTGGTAAGACTCGTTGTCAGACTTTTGGGCTTTTGACTACCCGTAACGACTGTCACAGATTAGCATGCTGAGCGAAGTGTTAGTAAGTTTCCCCATCCCATCAGGGAATTCTGAAGCAGCACGGAGGGTGTATTTGTGGCAGTAGGCTCAATCCTTATCCTTTAAACATGATTGGAGAAGGTATTCTGCCTGCCTATCACGGAATATAGGCGCGATGTTTTCCTAATCACCTTATCAAACTGTAATTAAAAATTGATAACTGTAGATTATCAATTACATGTTGACGCACATTGTACGAGTATGTTGATTGCTATCAGTTTATAGAAACAGTTGATTATGTTTAAAAATAAATAAATGACGGCATCACCTATTTAGCGCTAGATAATTAGAGGCACTAAAACAACATCAAAATACTGCAAGGTCTAGGTTTAGGGCAGCGAGCGTTGGGTTTGGTCAGGTCAGTTCCCTGCACTTTGACGATGTCGTCAATGTTGCAAAAAACAACTGAAAGAAGGACGTACCAAACTTTGAACTGACAAGAAACGAAAGATACCTTAATTTTGTGAGTGATTCCGGGCTGAAACGATGCTGAAGATGTTGAAAATCATTATTTTATCCTAGCTAGCCTAGCCTGTTCTGTCCTAGCTAGTCCTGTTTCATGTCTAGTAGTAGTCCTAGCTAGTCCTGTTTCATGTCTAGTAGTAGTCCTAGCTAGTCCTGTTTCATGTCTAGTAGTAGTCCTAGCTAGTCCTGTTTCATGTCTAGTAGTAGTCCTAGGCTAGCTAGTCCTGTTTCATGTCTAGTAGTAGTCCTAGCTAGTCCTGTTTCATGTCTAGTAGTAGTCCTAGCTAGTCCTGTTTCATGTCTAGTAGTAGTCCTAGCTAGTCCTGTTTCATGTCTAGTAGTAGTCTTAGCTAGTCCTGTTTCATGTCTAGTAGTAGTCCTAGGCTAGCTAGTCCTGTTTCATGTCTAGTAGTAGTCCTAGCTAGTCCTGTTTCATGTCTAGTAGTAGTCCTAGCTAGTCCTGTTTCATGTCTAGTAGTAGTCCTAGCTAGTCCTGTTTCATGTCTAGTAGTAGTCCTAGCTAGTCCTGTTTCATGTCTAGTAGTAGTCCTAGCTAGTCCTGTTTCATGTCTAGTAGTAGTCCTAGCTAGTCCTGTTTCATGTCTAGTAGTAGTCCTAGCTAGTCCTGTTTCATGTCTAGTAGTAGTCCTAGCTAGTCCTGTTTCATGTCTAGTAGTAGTCCTAGCTAGTCCTGGTTCATGTCTAGTAGTAGTCCTAGCTAGTCCTGGTTCATGTCTAGTAGTAGTCCTAGCTAGTCCTGTTTCATGTCTAGTAGTAGTCCTAGCTAGTCCTGTTTCATGTCTAGTAGTAGTCCTAGCTAGTCCTGTTTCATGTCTAGTAGTAGTCCTAGCTAGTCCTGTTTCATGTCTAGTAGTCGTTCTAGCTAGTCCTGTTCCATGGACATCACGTCCATTAACGTTCGAATGGTTGAAACTTACTGGAAGTAGTTGGCAAGTAAAATAAGTGAAGGAGTATTATTTACATGGCATGTTTTGTGTATGTCTAAATAAATAAATTAAAAACCAGAACAAATAATTTAAATAATTTAGTTTATTTGCTACTTACATAATAAATGCATAATTTATCATTAGATCACTTATCAAAAGAACTGTCCAAAAATAAGCAAACTATGCTTATAATATCAAAACCTATAAATAAATATTTAGTAGCTAGTCTTGCCGAAGATATAGTTTCCAGCCGCGTTGACATCTTCAGATGAGAAGTATTCCTTCCACAGCTCCTGGAACTCGGGCCACGTGACCTCAGACTTGCCTTTAGCCATTTTCTGGAAGGCAGTGACAGCCTCCTCCTTGTTCAGGCCAAACGAAGCGTAGACTGAAGAGAACTCCTCGGCATCAATGGATCCGTCGTTGCTTGCGTCTTCAATCGTGAAAGCGAACTTGCAGTAAATGTTCTGCCATTCGAAGGGATTCTTAGAGAAAGTCTCCCACATGGCGATCCACTCGTCCTGGCTGACTTGTCCATCCTTGTTGGCGTCAGCAACTTCTTGGATACCGCTCCAGATCTTTAGTAGGGTTTCTTCTACGTATTTGTATTTCTCGTCTCCTGCTTTCCAGCCTCGAGTCTTGGTGATCCTCTCAATAGCTGCGGTGAAGTCATCCTTCTCAATGTTGCCACTGCCATCTGTGTCGAAGAAGGCGTTGAAGACGTGGAGGAGCTTCTTCTTCTTGAAGTCGGAGACCATGTTGCTGACTGTTGTCTGTTTCACTGGTAAACTAGTAAATAATCTCGGTATCTTGTGTGTTGCTTATATAGTCACAAAGTGTACACTGCGGGTGATACGTGTCTGTTTGTGTATGAATCATGAGATATTAGTGATTAGTGAAGTTAAAGAGAAAGTGTTACTGTTTAAAACTTTGTGAGAATTCTGTCTGTCTATTGTTATAATTACCTCATAAAAAAAATCAAAGGAATATTTTGTTGCCTTCGAGTCGAGTATAACACTCTTTTATTGTTTCCAACACAAACACGCCTTTGCCAAACCCAAATTGATCACTTTATTACACAAAATTTAAACAAGTTTCGTCCAATAAGTACGACAATCGTTCCAATAGTCATGGGGGAATTATAAAATGGTTAGTAACGGTAATTGTCACAGCCGCATACAGGCTGTTACAATGTTTAAACGGAACAGTTATTGCAATGAGCTTCCCGGTGGTGCCATCGTAATATGGTTTGGGGACATTAAAGCGCCGCCGCTGTACGAGGCGGAATCTGTCCGGACTTTATTTAACCGTCAAAAATGTGCTTCTTATAGTTTTTCGTTCCCGTTTCTCTTTAGGATACTTACAACTAAATCAGGCAGAAAATTATGGGACTCAGTTTTAAAGTGTATTTCTTATCCTATATTTTTTTAATTTAAAATTTGTCTGGAACTAGGAAGTCCTTCCTGTATTATGAGTGTATTCAAAAACGCTCATCTCTAATTTTTTCTTAATATTTTGAATGTGTTGGATAGGATATGAATGGATATTAAAGGTGCCACGAATAATTTCCCGACAAGGCAATCGGTTATTCTTGAGAACCATAGCAAGTCTGCATAGGAGAAGCCATCGAAGCTAACTAGCCGACACAAGACGGAGATAAATGGCATATTAATGGTGAAATATCTATTATATATTACCCCATGTCCGGACAGCCATATGGATCACGGAGCACCCTCTAATGGGGCTGCGCGGGTGCAATATATCTGGGGAAACCAAATTATAACGCGTCTGGTTTTTGGTTGAAAGGAAATACTTTATGTTGATTTCGGATAATTATTTTGTACAAAATAATTTCACATACAAATACAAATAGTTCAAGTCTTACTCATAGTAAATCTACATTTACATTTCTATCTTTTGCAGGTCTGCTGGAAGAACTTCTAAAGAAATAACCTGTACATTTATACTCAAAAGCTCCACGTCCTATCTCTATCTATTTTACTGTGTGTACATAAATAATCGTAAAAATAAATAAGATTTTACATAAAAACACGTCAAGTGCCATCATACACCTGAACAAAAACTGGCAGAATTTTGTTGTTTTAATAATCGACAGACGAACTCGCAAGTCGAACCTAGTGATATAATTAAAGTAATTAACACTGATTCTTAAGATAACATTGACGTCCACCACTATCTATTCAACTGCAATGCAGGGAACGAACACTCAGTGTTTGTTTTCTTATCATCGCTTATTTAAACACTACATTAATATCTAATTACGTGCAGTGAAAAAGATTATGTTGTATATTTTCGCGGCGCTGCTGCTGGTTTGCTTTGCTTTTGGGCGTCCGTAGTGTTGGGGTTAGGTTCAGGTATATTCCAGCTATCCACCAACCCGCAATGGGCCCGCGTGGTGGATTACGGCCCACTTCCTCTCACAGAGAGCAGGCTTGTGATCTAGTGGTGAGAACGTTACAGGCTGATTATGCTAATATTCTAGCTTGAAACTATGAATTCTGGGCACCCTGAAAGGACTGGGTTGCGTCTTATAGTGATCATGTAAAAATAAGAGACCCGGTATGCAAGGGTTAAAATGTTTTGGTACATATTAAGGATTGGCGATAACCGGGATGGGGTTTTCATTCTTTTCTGGCTAAAGTGGACTCATCTTTCATGGGGTACTGTTTAAAATGTTACTATAAAATACCTCCCCACATACTTCAACTGAATGAAACGAAATGTAATTCTTATATTAAACGCACACTATGCAGCTGGGGGAGTACTAAGTTGGGGGATTACATCGCTGATAAAAATGCTTGGCTCAACGCTGGTCCTGCTCCACAAGCATAAACAAATTGATTAGCATTTGAAAATACCGTTGGAGCTGCTGAAGATTTTTAAAAACTATCTTTGCATTGTATACCTAAATTCAATCTCTTAGCATTGTATAATTTCAAAGCACATGTGTGAATATTATGTACCGACTTTATAACTACCATTTAGGTACTGGGTATGTCTTTCATTGATTGAAATGTGCCTTGGCGGCTGAGAGTATGTCATGCTCACTCTAATGTCTCACTGACGGTGCCGCATGTGTTGGATCATTTAGCTCCCTTCAAAATAGTTGAGCTGAATGATGCTAATCCATGCGTCATGTTCGTGAACGGGCGCCTTCAGTAGAGACTGGTCATCTCTTAGCTGCCACGCGATTTTAATTTAATTTAATGTTTGAATTAGTTTTTATTTTTATTTCTAACGGACGCTTTTAATGTTTTGCATCGTTCTTACATGTATAACATCAATATGAATGATGTAACCAATATTTTGTAACCATATTTTGACTTAAAAGAGTGTCCGTGGAGTTTCTTGCCCGTTCTTCTCCATAGGTACCTACTACGCTTTGGAATGGGCGACTAGCTTCATATTTTTGACTCACCGAGCTCTTGACAATTCAAAAGTGCCTGTGATTGGTTTATTTGAAATAAATGCTTTGAGTTTGAGTTTAAAAATGATGCCTGAAATCCTCTTTCCTGGGTTTGGTATAAAAGAACCTAAATATTTCTTGACAGTAAAAACAAATTACTGGAAGGTAAATCTTCAACCTTTTCCTATCGTGTTGGAAATAGCTACAAAATAAGATGAAAATAAGTTATGCGCCAATGACTAGACTCTAGTTGATAGCGGGAATGACCGTCTAAAGCGTTTGCAGAGTCATTTACTTTTGTACCGACACTCGAGTAGAAACCTGTCTAATATTTAGGCCCCTTAACCTCCATATTACCACTCACTTAACAAACTATAACGAGTGTAAGTGAAGCAATTGATGTTCCAAGTGACAGATATAACGCATCACTCAACGCTCGCCCCCATAACATATTATGCCGCCATCATATAGGTACCTAAGTACAGAGATATTGAATGGAGCAGCACTATTGATAAGGGAAATAATCTTTGACTATTTCTTTGACACAGGGTTCAAGAATGCCACATTTATAGCCATTTTGACATTTTTCTAGAACTTTAGGTAATTCCTTATCTGATTTGATTGCATTTTTATTTATTACACTTTGACCATCTTATCAATACTAAGTTTTTTTTGTTTTATCATATTTTAATATCACATCCTGCATACCTAATTATGTATTATGTCATTGTGTGATTTATGGATACACTAGCTGTTTCCCGCGACTTCATCTGCGATCCAGAATGAAAAGAACGTATCCTATGTCCATATCCAGGTCATAGTCTACCCATGTGCTAATTTTCAGCCATACCCGTTCAGCCGTTTTAACGTGAAAACGTTACTAACATACAAACAAAAAAACTCACTTTCGCATTTATAATAAAGATTGTTGTTAACAAAAAAATGCAAAGAAATATGAAATTATGTGTATGCAGAACTAAAACTAAACAGTCCTAATATTGCAGCGTTATTAATCCATCGATTTGTACTTAAATATTATTATGATTTTCAAAACAGGATCATACAGAGCAGATCACACCTGCCTTCCTGTTGAAAAGTGTCCATGTCTTGTAACATTAGATAACATATGAGTATAGTAGCTGAGGGTAGCTGATGTGCCGCGTGACAGATAGGATGCATCGCTCAAAACACGCCCCTCTGACATCTATACAACTTTGTAGCTGTAGGTGAAGGGAAATGCGGATGCGGCATCTAAGAGACAGAATACAAAGATTTACCAGTTGTGGGATTATCGAGGCTGAATATAATAACAATAATGATAAATAAATAAAAAATAATGGAAGTAATGTAACATTTCCCGAAAGAGCAGTGCTGTACCATTGATAGCTAATTATAATCTTCTGATGTTGGTGTAACTGCGGGAATATATTGGACACATTCCTCAAATTTCAGCTCGGGACGCACTATCGTATAATTCGACCGATGAAAAAATCTGGACCCAATGCTCGGTATGCAATACTTGCAACCACTAATAAAAAAATAAGGCTGTTGAAATCAATTTACAAGTTACATGTTTATTTCGTCTTGGTCTCCACGTATTAGTAGACCTAAGATATTCGGGTATGTTACGTTCAGCAGGGATAAGGTGACTCAAAGCGTTTGGCCGTATCCAACCCCATCTTCCCACATCTTACCAGCTAATGCGATAAAAGAGAGTTGTAATGGCGGCAGGCTGGTCCGGGGTACGCCACTCATTTGCCAAATTGTCCAAACTCATAGAATTTTTTATAGCCACTTCTATCTAGAAGCCTAGAGTAATGGCCACCATTACATTGTTGCATCTCTAATGGAACTTTTTATGGAAACTTCCAGATGGTGATTGTTATGTTCTGGAGTTTATATATAGTGTTTTGAGTTTAGTAGTGGGTAATAGATTAGATCGTTTTTCAAGTGAATATAAATCATGTTTACACATCCTTCAGAACCCAATACAATTGTTGTGATAGCAATATGAGTAGTACTATTTGTCAACCACATCTGTTGCAAATGTGGTTCCTCACAGCGTGAGAACCCAAAGTATCCATAGGCCATACCTACACATGCGACAAGAAAAATTTGAATGTTATTGAGCAGCTATTCCATCAAAATATTGATAGTTTTACTTGTCTTTTAAAATCTATTTTAGGCGCTTATCTGTATAATTTAACACGTTCAGTTCCGGGAGCCTGCCTGGAGGGTTCACCTAGTCCCATATGGGATGCCGGGAGCCCTCGCGAAGGGCTCATTTTAAATGTAGGTTTTTCTTAGCGAATATAGTATTATAAACCGTGAAAATAAAATCTGATGTATATTTTAACAAGATATATTAGTATATGCGTTGGTTTTAAAATCAAAGCTTTGTTTTTGTTTTAAAGATTTTGTTTTCCTTTATAAATATTCACTAAAAATTTAAAAGGTCGGCAACTACATATAGCGAGTAGACCCCCTGAAAACACAATTTTTACAGTGTTTTATAACACGGTTTTAAACCTAATGCCGTTGACCGTCAGCGATGGTTAACTTTAGCGCAAACGTAATTCCGGAAACCCTCACTTCCAATATACGGCATGACGTTTGAGTTCTATGAAAAGTGGGTGGAGTTGGAAGTGTTAAAAATTAAATACGTGCATACTTCGATTTTTGTTTAGAAAATATTAAAAAAATATAAAGAATAATCTATATGTAAACTTTAACTAAAATTATAATCAGAGAAAAATCCTAAATAAATACATCAGTACACTTCTCTAATATTATTCCTAAACTAATGCGAGTGAGAATGGGAATGCTTCGACAGACTGCAGATGTAGCATCCGAAGATGAAGTTCCCTGGAGCGTCCTCATCTTCAGATACAAAGTACTCCTTCCACAGCTGCTGGAACACCTCGAAAGACACGGTTTCCTTACCCTTGGCCATCTTGTGGAACGCCTCAACAGACTCCTGTTTATCCAGACCAAAGGACGCGTAGACTGAGGAGAACTCTTCAACGTCGATAGCTCCATCGTTGCTGGCATCTTCTAACTCGAAGATAAACTTGCAGTACAGGTTCTGCCAGTCAGCAGCTGCAGAGGGGTTCTTGGCGAAGTGGTCCCACATCTCAATCCACTCATCTTTCGATATTTCACCATCATTGTTGGAATCACCTCGACTTTGCAGACCATCCCAAATCTTCAGAAGAACGTCTTCCACTTTCTTGTATTTAGCATCACCTGGCTTGTACCCTCGGAGATCGGAAATCTTCTGGATAGCTAGTTCAAAGTCTTTCTTGTCTATGCCACCACTTCTGTTAGTATCGAAGAAGGCGTTGAACACATGAAGTAACTTCTTCTTTCTAAAGTCGGACACCATTTTGGCAAATATTGTAACGGACTATCCTAACACTAAGGGAAAAGGCTTTATATATTTTTTCCAGAGATTATTTTGACTGATATGCAAATATTAATCGGTGAGTAAATCTGTATATAACATGTTATAAAGGCTATCAAGACGATATCGGAAGAATTAAAAACGGCGGGAAGTTATCTGAATGTTATCGGGCGAATAATCTCGTTATTAACGATTAGTTCGTTACTTTCATCACGTTGTCGTTATATGTTTTATAGCGGATCGTTACGTCAGTGCGTTATCTAAAGAAATATAATTAAGATTGGGCTCGATTTTCATCACTATGTACGTGGTAGGTAGCACAAATCACCAATACCAATCAACTAAGCCGAGATAATCCGTTAGGTACCTACCTCTCGGAATTATCTCGGCTTAGTTTTCAATATTAGTAAATTCTTAATTCGCTACCATAGTTAACATTATAGACAAGGCTTTCATTACACTTTTTACTGTAAAACAGACTTTATTGATATAATCTAACACAATGTTCAGACAATTTCCCAATACCAGACCAACGACATTTTCTAGAAGAAAACTCTATCTAAATCAATGATTCTTCTTCTTAATCAATCACGAACGAATTCCTGAAGACGCTACAAGATAACATGAAAAAAAATCATAACATAGAAAATGATCTACGTATTTTCCATATTCTATGATGACGGTAGCAAAGCCGCGAACGTCGGCGATCTACCGCGCGCAATACATCAGCTTACGGACCAGACCAGACCAGCGCGAGCGCAAAAACAAAGAAACACGCGTCTTTTGTTTGCTAAGCCCGCGGGGCAAGCAAGAAATTGTTTTGTGGAGGAAAGTGACTGTGTGGGGATTACTGCGAGTTTGTGTGTACTTGTAAAGGGTGTGTGGCTATGTGAGGTAGTAGGGATGTTTCAATATATTAAAAGCAATATTTTTGCATAATATAACATGCGTGTATTCTACGAAGGGATCTAGGCAGACATGTCTAGTACAGATAAGTTATAAGTCCTATGTAATAGGGGGCGACTATATTAGCGTAATTTTATTCCTACTAATTCATTGTGTGATCTATAACCACAAGTAAAAACTAATAATACCAATCATGACGGCCAGGACAGGAAGTTCCGTGTCCTTAACTATGAACTGGCGTAAGCATAATCAGCTTAGTGTGTACCCACTGCTTAGACACAGGCCTCCCCTATTTAAGAGAAAGTGGGCCGTAACCCACCACGCAGTCCTAGTGCAAGCTGGTGGGACTAAGGTTAAAAATATTTATAAAATACCTACTTATTTTCAAACACAAAACTTCCCATATCCCACTACAAAATCGTTTAAAAACGTGAAACAAACAGTAATTTGTCTGTAACAATAAATATTAGATCGGCTAATGGTCTCTGCCGGTTCCTCATAGATAGCTAGCGTGATTTACGATGCAAATCGTACATGTTTGCTGTAATCATGCTATCGAACTCGCGTTCAGTGCTATGTATGTGGGTAAAAATATGGATACTCGTGTTGATAATGTTGATATTGTAACATAACATCACGCCTGTATATCCGAAAAGGTAGGCAGACGTGTATAGGACCCTCATTTCGCCAGTTTTGTTGAAGTTCCCTGTAATAGGGGGTGAGCACAGAACACAAATCTTGATTGAGAAATTCTATGATAAAACCAACACGATGTCTAACTTAGGAATTGAACCCATGATTGCACGCTCAGCACAACACAGCAGTCGTAGTTATGACCACTAAACCAGACTGGCCCTGAATACTTCGGTAGAGGTTCTGAGTCAAAAGAAATCCTAATCCTAGCTAATATTATAAATGCGAGTGAGTTTGTTTGTGACGCTTTCACGCTAAAACGGCTGAACGGATTTGGATGAAATTTGGCACATAGACCTGGAAAAGGAAATAGGGTACGTTTTTACCCGATATTTTCAGGGTATCGAGACTTATGCGAGTGAAACCGCGGGGCACAGCTAGTACTTCATAAAAGTACATACATAATTACCTAATAACGTGGATATCCTTGCATGTCAGATAGGTACCTAATAGGGCACACTATGGCGCATTTAAAAAAAATAATAGGTACAAGTAGAGCCACGGACTGGCTCGAAGTAAAATTGCCCCTTGATTTAATAGCTGCCTATTAAGCTTTCAATTCAAACAATGCTTCTGCCCCTAAACATCTTTGTTTAACATTAAACAATACATTTCATCATTATTTCAACTACATTTGAAACGCGTTTGGAAGTTAACGCAAACGTAACGCATTAGTACGAGTTAATGGCTCGAAACGTTTACGTACTTAACGCAGTTATAAATTATTTACAGCTAAAACGTAAACGAGTGAGTTATGTGATTTATGTTAGGTTTACGTTATCTGATTGCGAATATTGGTGATAGCCTTGACTCTGTTATCGGTCGGTTGATTAGGAAGTACCGTGAATTGGATCCCGTGTGCATATTATTAGGTGAGATATTTAGTAAATTTAAAATTAGAATAAATTTTTTCTTTTCTCAAATTGAAGAGAAGAGCCTCTTTTAGAAAACAATATGTTTGGTGTAAAGATTTGGAAGATTTAAAGTTGGTGCTACAGACTCTCTTAACTACCGTCAAGGCCTGCAAACAGACGCGACGCGATTCTAGTAGAACAATTTCCATGAAGTTTTAATAGAAATTGTTCTACTAGTCGCGTCGCGCCTGTCTGCAGGAGCCTTCATTCGTGAAGGCGTAGCACATTTACGATCTTTGAATGACTAATATTGTCATAAAATCAACCAACAATGTAACTCTTATCTCATTGTAATTAGTTATCTATCCTACATTAGAATGAGTGCCGAGAATTTTGATTAAACTCTTTAAATGCATTGTAATTTATATCTTTATTGACCGTCGAGTGACCTCTAAATAAGTACATTCATAAAGAAAGAACAAGGTTATGTAGAACCTAATGCCCACTAAGCCACACCTAAATGTAATGCCATTTAGGCATATCTAATCATTTGCAATGAGGTTTTTATTAAAAGTCAAATAATTTATTTCAATTAGGGACATAAAAGGCACTTTAGAACGTCAAATTTACTAAAAAAAATTGAATTGATTCTAGTCGCCCCTTCCAAAAGGTAGTTTTCGTATGGAGAAGAATGGGCAAGAAACTCCACCGTAAGTAACTCTTTTAAAATATTTTGTTTGTGAAGACGATGCACCTGGAATAAGATTACTTACCACAATAGGTAAAAAGAATTTAAAATGAAGCAATGACAGATAAATTAATTATGTTATAGATACATGGTGCTCACATATTTACAAACATTGTAACGATATTCCTAAAAATTTAACAAGTAATAGTAATAAGTTAGTGTGTGAGTTCAAGTAATCACAGAATGTAAAATCAATGATAAAAAAATAATGGATTATACAATTAAATTAGCAACCAGTTTGATTTTGTCTGGACTCTAAATTGTCCTATGGAGCAGGACCAGCATGTTTCCAAGCATTCTTATCTTGGATATAATCCTCTAATTTGAAATATGCTTGTTTACAAATTGTGCTTTTTATATGAGTTTTTTTTCTTCAATTTAATTATAATATTGATAAAACGATTAACAATCGAGTATCGGTATAGTTAAGAACCGATACCGATATTCGATAATCAATTTCCAAAAGCACGATGACCCCACAGCAAAGCCTACCGATACCTATCGTTAACATAGTCTTGTTTGTACTGCAGTGGAGGCTCAAAAGTGCGGCATGCGGGTAGTATCGCCTTGATTGACGTCACTCCGGGGACACACGAGTAAACACACGCTGTCTATACGTCATGAATATTCTGTGGGGAGATTTTTAGTTTCTGTAGCGGTTAGTGGGTAAGTGTGTGGTTTGATAACAGTATCTACATAGATAACGTTATTAAATAAACTTATATAGGCTGTGAAGTCACGCCACACAAGTCGTCTTCTTTTAACTGAAGATTATTAACAAGGAGTTTTTTTTTTAAAGTCTACTTTATGATATGGATATCCTGGTTTTATTTTCTATGTAGGTACCCATAAGTTTGTATAGTCAGTTCCAAAAGTATTTGATGAAAATGTAAACAAACCCTGTTTAGGTGAAATTCTTTCATTTATTTCAAATAAGTTAGTAGTAAAATAAAATAGGTACTTAAACCTATTTTTCTAAAAGCTGATCATTAATTTTTGTATGATGTCTTTTATTATCAGAAGTTATTAGTTGTTGAGTCCTTCAAAAAAAAAGGGCCACTTTGTGATTTTCAGCAAAATTATAGCTTCCCCTCTCCACAGACTGCTGCTGAATGCACTTTTACATACAACCCCCATGGTTGTATGTAAAAGTGCATTGTACAGTTTACAAGCGTTGCAATCATGACAGTATCCTCCCTACTTACACATTCATTATAATATTATTTCTACATGTGGACGACCGCATACAGCAGTGACTTTCAACAACGAGACCAAAATATTAAAATGCAGTCATCCGCGCGGCACTATCGAGCCCACTAAACGTCCACATCTCATCCAGATCGCGGCCAACAACAAATAAGCTAAAACTTTACAACGAGGGTAGTTCACTACAATGCCGACCTATCTCCCCGCCCCCCGCCCCCCGCGACCCGCTCGCGATATACTCAACAAAAGGCCTTCTGCATGCACGCCGTCTTTCATTTGATATTTGTATTTGAGATAAGTTATATTTTATACTGGATGTGACTGAAATTTTGAAGATTTTGAAGTTTTTTTAGAAGACCGGTAACATTAGCTCTTACAGCATTGATTATACCTAGACGACATAATTAGCCGAATATACAAGCTGACAACTGATGAACTTTATAACAATTTACAGGTGTAATTATAAAGGAAGATGTAAAGATTACGTCTGAATCGAACACCAGCACATAGGTAGGTACTAACTACCCCTAAATGAAAAAGTCTAAAAGCTAACTATGAGAAAAAATAGAAGTTTATGCACTTAGGTATAGAGACGAGAAATCACGTCATATTGTGTATAAATATAGCCATTACATAATAATTAGTAGATTCCCCGTAGTTGATTCGTTATCAACTACGGCCTTACCCTAATAACATTCACTTTTGATTGCTATCGTATTAAAACAAGGTAATTTCCGTGTAATCAATTGGATCGTTCTTGTTACATACGTCAGAGCGAGTATAAACAAATAGTGCTGGGTCCGTAGTACGAAGTATTAACGCCATCACGAATCCAGCAGTGCTATTCTGTAACCATCTCACCGTGAAAATTTTGGTGAAGTGAGCTCGGAGTGAGCTGTCAGTCCCTGACAGCTCACTTCACCTGAGTTTTCACCGTGAGATTATTACAGAATAGACCGGCAGTCCGAAAAAGGGATGGTGCTATCGGTAACGTCTAGCTCCATAAGGGCGTTTGCCCACCCCAGCCATCAACGGGACGTCACCGAGAAACGAGGTTATTCGAACCGAACGTGGCGATGACGGCAATTATTTGTCCCCCGCGACCGAACTACTCGAAACTTCAGCGGCTGGGATGACAGTGCTCGGGTGACGAACGTGGGGACACGCGGCCATAGATATCGCTAATTCGGCGCCGCCGCGCCATCATCTCGTTTTCGGTGACGTCCCAGTGACGGCTGCGGTGGACTAACGCACTAGCTCTTTCGCACTAGAACCATGGGGATTTTTCAGAACAGATCGGCTGTTCTGAAAAATCTTACCGTAAAAACTTAGGTAAGTAAAGTGAGCTTGAACTAGCTTGAAGTAAGCTGTCATATTATAGTGTCAATCCTTCACGCTCACTTCACCTAAGTTTTCACGGTGAGATTTTTAGAAAATAGATCGGCGTACTCTCGACACTAACGAATTATAGTCAGTCAGAAAATTAGTAGCGGATCTGACTGCAACGAGGGAGCTCCCTTAATACTCAGTAATACTGACCGATCCTGTCATCGAACCAGTAATCCTATGCAGTTGCGTTTATGACCAGTAGACCAACGAAAGAAACTGCATTTGTCAAACTCCTATACAATTCCGACCATTGTCTGTGTAAGTATTGCCCATAGTAGCGCTGACAACTGTACCTACTACCTAGCAAGCTGTTAAATTAATTAGATACCGCTTTATACTCTGTGCTATCAGTCTTATCAATGGTAGTTTCTTCATCTGTTTGCGAATATATTTACATGGGTGATTATTTATAGAATGATTAAACAATACTTTGCGTTTTTGCGTTGCTATGTAATCGCGAACTAAGTATTATCATCGTTTTTCGTTAGTGTAATATGACAAATAGGACCTAAGCTGCAGGATAGGCGTGTGTCAGACTAGTCACCACTAACTTTCGATTAGTTTCGGAATAGTCTCGACTAGTTTCGGACTGGTCACACATGACCAGCTGCCCGAATTTTCCAAAATGTCTGAATTCCAATTTCCCAATACCATACAACGTGGCAATGGCAATAGCCTTTCGGACACTATTGCCATTGAGTTTAACAGCAATGTGGATGAATTTATGATGCCCATTGAAAAGCTCTTACCTTACCAACTAGCCCCTGAGCCCACGGTGCCTAAGTGACACATATCTCGCGACATGAACGTGCATGTATGTCGCGATGTCGTCTCATCTCGCCGTAGCTCCGTGTCATGTATTATTTTTAATCCGGCACACAATGCAGCGCGACGCGACCTCGCCGCACACGGCTAATCCGAGCCGCGGTGCTGTGCCCATTGTTTTACGATGCGGAATTATAGGGATATTCATGATTTGTGGGTTCTATAATAGTGTGCTACTTTTATCTTCCTCGATAAAATGCTTACGTAAGTAACAGGGCTTGAAACAGTTGAGATTTAACAGCAAATGTAGTTCCGACAAACTGAGTTTATCATCTATCTTATTTATTAGACAGGACATTGGATTCTGCGATAACCGACCCGCTTGGCAAAAATAACAGAAAGTAATAAATATATTAATTATTTTGACTTGACTAACTAATGTGCTTGTGTGGTTGTGTGTTGATACCCTGTGAAGCAATAATAATTCTGAACCACGACACTATAGGTACTGATATGCGCGACATTTTGTGCTTACGATATTCGATTCAGCAAAAGTAACCCAAATGAAGTAACGGCCCAAATGGTTGCGGACTTGCAGTGTTGCTTTTTGTCAATCATATAGGTACCTACTGTTACATAATTATCATAAAATCACGCCTTTTTACCAGATCGTACTAGCTCTAATTTGCCGGTACGGTAAAGACAACCTAACAGAACTGCTGATACATTGGACACGCTCTCACTCGTGCATTGGCGCTCACCTCAGCGATGCGATGGTATAGATAACAACGTCCCGTCTTATTCACTGCATGTCTATAACTTATCGCTGCCTACTTACTCTGTACCTGCACATCCGCCTGTGTCTGAGCGAGCGTGCCCTCATTGTAGGATGGATGAATACGATGCTGGGAAAGTTACAGTTGTTAAAAATGCTTTCATGATAATGTTACATTCATTCCTATAAGGAACTGAGGATCATTGTTTGAAATAGAAGTGGGTTTACGTAATACCGACGTATTTAGGAACACGTACGAATAGTGCAAAAGACGGCATGGGGAACTTAGATAGAAACTTAAGATAAGATAAGATATTTATTTTGCAAATATGGGCACAAAACACGGTGACATAAAACATATATAGCAACAGCCATATTTAACCAGAAGGCATGCAAAAGTACAAAAATATACTAGAGATGCTAAGTACGTAATAATAAAGATAAACAATGTCAATATCAAGATTGATTAACTATAATTACCTACAATTGAATTATGAAGTACTTCAATAGTTATAAAAATTTATATTATGCACAATTCTTCTACAGTCAACTTATTTCGTATTGGAATAAAATTAAATAATATAAAATTTCATATTTTTACAATTTCTAATTATTATTAAAAGTAATCAAGAAATTTCTTTCTCCGTTAAAAAATCCGTCACACTATAGTACGCTTTGTCTACTAAAAAATTTCGAAGTTTTTTCTAAAATAACGTCAAGTTTAATTGTTACCAACTCCTCGGTAATTTATTATAAATGACAGGCGCCATGTAGCAGACACTTTTGCGCATTAAAGTTGTTTTCGCACTAGGGAACCATAGCCTACTATTTCACGCCTATTTCGTGGAAATACGTCAGCTATACGGTCAAAACGATCAGGGTTCAACTTTACAAAAACTGCCATTTCTAAAATATATATGCATAGTAAAGTTAATATTTTATTCTGTTTGTACTTTAAAAAAGGACCGTATACGAGTACATCTTTTCTGTGCTTTGCATGAAGTTTCTCTTTCGGTGGAGTTGCCCCAAAAGATAACGCCGTATCGTAGGTGGCATTCGACTAAACCATGGTATGCAGTCAGAAGTGCGTCTCGATTTACAATAGACGACAAAGTATGTAAAGCATAAGCGGATGTTGATGTTTTTTGCAAAGTAACTATGTGTTATTTCCCAACTACATTTTTTGTATATTTCTAACCATAGAAATTTAATACTTAGAACATCGTTAACTGTACCATTATTATATTGCACATGCATATCGCTCTTATTTGGCGTTGGTTTAACAATTTAATGCTTAACATTAACTTTGTTTTGCTTTAATTTATTATAAGTTATTTTCGTCTAATCATTTTGTAATCGATTTTAAAGAAATATAATATTAATCTCACTTTCGTATGTATCTAAACTTTTCGAAGGTATTGTCACGGTACTGTCATCTGCAAATAGGGTCAATGGTTTTTCATGTATTCCGGTAAGTCATTAATATATTATATAAACTCAAACTCAAACTCAAAGCATTTATTTCAATTAAACCATTTACAGGCACTTTTGAATTGTCAAGAAGTCGGTCAGTCAGAAATATGAAGCTAGTTGCCCATTCCAAAGCGTAGTAGGTACCTATGGAGAAGAACGGGCAAGAAACTCCAAGGACACTCTTTTAAATCAATTTTTTTTTACAGAATATTGGTTACATCATTAACGTTGAAATTATACATGTGAGAACAATGTAGAAAGACGTGTACGTTAAAAGCGTCCGTAATAAAAATATAAAAAACAAAGAACAATTCAAAAATTAAAATAAGCCATGGCAGCTAAGAGATGACCAGTCTCTACTGACGGCGCCCGTTCACGAACATGACGCATGGATTAGCACCATTCAGCTCAACCATTTTGAAGGGAGCTAAATGATCCAACACACGCGCCACCGCCAGCGAGACATTAGAGTGAGCATGACATAATCTCAGCCGCCAGGGCACATTCAAGTCAATGAAAGACATACCCAGTACCTAAATGGTAGCTTTACAGTCGGTACATAGTACTCACACATGTGCTATGCAATTATACAATGCTAAGACATTGAATTTATACAATGCAAAGATAGTTTTTAAAATCTTCAGCAGCTCCAACGGTATTTTCAAATGCTAATCAATTAGCTTATGCTTGTGGAGCAGGACCAGCAATGAGCCAAGCATTTTTATCAATTATGTAATCCCCCAACTTATAATATGCCTGCCTACATAGTGTGCGTTTTATACAAGATTTGAATTTCGTCTCATTCAGTTGAAGTATGTGGGGAGGAATTTTATTGTAACATTTTAAACAGTACCCCATGAAAGATGAGTCTACTTTAGCCAGTCTGAAACCTGGTTGAACTAATAAATCCCTATTTCTTGTACAATAATTATGTCTATCACCTCTTTTACTAAAAATATGTAAATTTTTTCTTACGTACATGATGTTTTCATAGATATATTGACAAGGTACCGTCATGATGTTAATGTCCTTAAACAGTTCCCTTAGAGAATCGCGCCTGCGGAGATAATATATGGCTCTGATAGCTCTTTTCTGCAGAATAAAAATAGACTCGATGTCTGCAGCCCGTCCCCACAGCAGAATACCATAAGACATGATACTTTGAAAATAACTGAAATAGACTAGCCTCGCGGTATCTACATCAGTTAATTGACGGATTTTTCTGACAGCATATGCTGCTGAACTTAGCCGTCCTGCAAGAGATGTTAAATGAGGACCCCATTGTAGCCTTGAGTCGAGCGTGATCCCTAGGAAAACAGTTTCATCGACAAATTCTAGTTTCTCTTGATTCAATACTATCTCACAATTACTACTTTTAACATTTGGTAAAGAAATAGCAAAGGACCCAACACACTCCCCTGCGGTATCCCGTAACTATTCGCTCGTCTGATCTAAATATCTCGTCTTGTTTATTAACTAAATTAATTCTATTAATTTCAGTTAATTTGTCGTCTATTATGTAGATAAAACTGAAATAGGTCTAGAACATTACCCCTTATATCATAAGCTTCGAGTTTCTTCACAAGTTTAGAATGGTGGACATAATCAAACGCCTGCGTCATGTCACAGAAAATGGCGCAGACTCGGTTTCGTGTATCTACATTATTAATGATATTCTGCGTAAAATAAAAAATCGCCATTTTTATTGTTCTGTTGTGTCTAAATCCATTTGTTGTTCACACAAAATATTGTTTTTTTCTAAGTCTTTGTGAACAAATAATCCGAATCAGTGAGATTAGCCTATAATTTTCCATTAACTCTCCATTTTGCCTCTTAAATATTGGTTTTATAATGGATGTTTTGAAAGCATCTGGATATATGCCAGCACTTATACTAAGATTAAGTATGTAACTTAAATGTAAGTATTTTTTTTTTATCTGTAGTTAATGAGATATGTGATCTCATTAGCTACAGATTTTTTTAAATTGTAGGGTGGCCATCGTAACCTACGCTATTTGTATTTTTCATTGACATTATTATTTTATGTATAACATCTGGTACGCTTGGTGCCATGAACATTGACTACCTTCTTGTGTCTATTTTCCTAATTGTTTTAGATTGGCTGCCGTCCGTTAGTTTGGGCTGTATTTTATCAAAAAGTAGTTATTAAATGCATTAGAAATGTTCTTTGGATTTGTTATAATTTTATTACTAAATTTAATTTTATCAATACGCTGGCTGGAAATATTGTGTTTTCTCTGGTTTATAATTTGCCATGTTTTTGGCCTTTGTTATTTTATAATTGTTTTGTGCCTTTTGTGTTAGGTTTATATTTTTTTTATAATATTAACTTTGACTCGGGTAAGCGGGAAACACAAGTCATAAAACAACTTAAAAGTGTCGATAATTGCATTATAGGCTATATTGGGATCATTTATCTCGATGATCTCCGAAAAAGAAATATTTTTATACAGACTTTGAACTTATCTATTCTGGTCGTTTACCAACAGAAGCTTGTGTTAAGAGGAAACACGGCCTGCGATTCTCCATACAAATGCATTCCCCTTTTTTCTTCCTCTCGAGCAATCTTTTTTTTTTCAGAAAATCACGGTCTGCTGCAGACACGTCCTGTTATTTTCCTTTTTTTCAGCAACTTATTGGTAATGGAAATATGACCCTCCAAAAATTACAAAAATGCCCCATTTTTACCGCCGTGATTAGAGGACTACCTACTAGACAAATACGAAAAAAAATTAACATAAAATAAAATGATAGAAACCTAGAAAATTATAATATTAAAAATAATTTGAATCGGCTCAGTTTTCTAGAAGAAAAAAGGGGAATACGAAACATCGATCTCGTCCATTTTTTTGCGATTTATTCGGTCTGAGCTGCAGCTCTCCCTATCGCACTCTTCGGAAACAGACTTAGGTAAGACGACGGCAATAGTTTCTTCAAATACCTATTTTTCAAATTGCAGGTCCTGTTCCTTCTTAATAGACGCTTTTTTTACGGGGCATTGAAGAAACTGCGCTGTGTGATCTGATAGAGCAAACTCTATTACTTCGCCTTTACATGGCTTAGTATAATTGTGCGCAAAATTGTCTATACTGAAATTCAGGAAAAAAACACTTCCTCTCTCCTTAAACATCATCATTACATATAGTTCCTTGCTCTTGTTTCGCGTTTATAATTTTATATAAGTATATCTATTTATTTATATGAATAAGTTTATGCTTTATGTATCTATGTATTTATTGTATATGTAAATGGTACACCACTGACTACCTACCTGCAGTATTGTCTCTCCTGTAACCTTTAATCCATCCAAAGGTTTTCTGCAAAAGATCGCTTTAAGCGATAAGACCGCCCATAGTGTCACCCTATGTAAATTTTCTCTGTAATTTTTATGGTGTACAATAAAGAGTATTCTATCTATCTATCTATCTACATGTCTGGCTGGCCATGCGTGTCGGCTGTTTAAATTCCAGTTTCAAATTTAAAATTTAATAGTAGACATTCAAGCCTAGCAGAAATCCTATTCAACTATAGTACATCAATGTTAAAAACTCCAGCGATTATAATATTCTTACCGCTGGTCTTTGATATCTCTTGTAGAAGTGTCTCAAGTTTATTCAAACATTAATTTAAATTATTTACATTTGGTACTCTATAAATACAAACGACAATCATCTTATAGCTAATAAGCTCAATGGCACAGCACTCAAATACACCTGGAGATGATAGTTTCGCTATTTTAGACAGTTCTTTCTATTTGTGCCCGTTCTTAATTTATTGTTTAAGAATTTACATTCAAGTGCGTTGATTCCTGGAACTCCCACTAGGATTCCCTGTGTCGTGAGATCCAGGCTCCTTCGTTCCATTTACATTTTATTGATATGCATGTATTAAGTAGGTGTATTATATACGCTACAATAAATTACTTAATTTCAAATAATCTACTAGAAAAGGAATATAAAAAAAAATAAGACGAATACAGAAAGAAAACAGTAGTTATACAAAGTATGTATGTACGAGTATGTTGTGTGTAATTGTAATGGTGTGTGTATGTGTGATATTGGGTGTTTGTGGGGGTATATGAATTAAGATAGTTATGTTAGTGTTGATAGTGTGTCTGAATGTTATACCGAAGCATGTATATAATTATGTGGATTTTTGTGAAATAGAATAATAAATAAAAAAATAGAGATTTAGATGAGAGATGTATCAGTACTTTTATATTTTTAGATTAAGACGTTTTCAGTCATTTCATAGTCCAGAGTAAGAAGCCATTTCGTAACCGAAATTTTGCATTTAATTTGGGTAAGTTGTAGAATTTTGATTCGGTTATTGAGTTTCGTGTAAATGTGCGGTCCCATAAAACCGTACGACTTTCTACCGATTGTTTTACGGCATCGAACCTTTTCCCATTGTACCCTTCAACTAGACACGATACAAGTGCACATGGAGGTCTTATGAAATCTTAGAGTGACTGATAGGATGTAAAGCTGTCTGACTCTAAGAACTCCCACTTCGGTGTAGAGTGTGTTAGTGGGGTACCGGAATGGTCTTCCATATGTAAGTTTAAGCAAAGCTCGTTGAGCTCTTTCAACCTTTATTAACGAGGTTTTACCCGCCGCGCCCCATACTATTATGCAATAGTTAAGGACTGATTGACACAGAGAGAAGTATATCATCTATAGGACTGAAGCATCTGCAATTTTACCCAGTTGCTTAAAGATACGGAGCAACTTTCGAACTCTACCTCTTAAAGCACTCAGATGTGTGGACCATGACAAACGGTTATCTACAAAGACTCCCAGGTATTTAATCGAATCTGTTTGTTCGATGTATGGGCAGGTACAATTTTCTGGGCTAGAACAGGAGTGCAGCTGTATACAAGTTACAGAGTTAGGGGCGGAACGTTTCGAGATAGCAAAGTTGATTGCCTTAGTTTTATCTATATTTAACGTCAGAAGATTATGTTGCAGCCAGTTCGCAATAGCTTTAACCCCGCTTTCAACCGAGAACTTAACGTCATCCCAAGTTTTCCCATAAAATACGATTGCGGTGTCGTCAGCATATGTAAAAATTTTAGCTTGAGGGATTTTCATGGCGCATAGTCCATTTATATATATGATAAATAAGGTAGGTCCCAGCACGCTTCCCTGGGGCGCACCAAATTGCACTGTGTTTGGGTCACTAGAATATTCACCTAGCACTACTTTTTGTGTTCTATCGTTGAGATATAATAATAATAATAATAACCCCACCGCCGTATCTCTACGTTGACGTCGTGGTGGGGCTTGCGCGCCCCAATGAACCCTAGGTTTGTACCGGCAGAGTTTAATTTGCCGACGCAAATCTGGGGTGAGGGGCCAGACCAAGAGAGATACAATCCAAGCCAAGGTCGCACATGCCGAGGGCTGCATGGCTAGGGGATGCGTTAGTCGCAAGTGTGCCAACTCTGGATAATAGGGGACCTCCAGTTTTACTTACCCTTACCACAGTGAACGCAGGGCTCTGCTGTGGTCGACTTTTTTAGTCCCTAGCTACTCGTGGGACTAAATATGATAACAAGATCGAAAACAAAAAAAAGAAGTATTCAGGCAAATATGCCTTCTGTAGATGTTGAAACATCACCGTTTTCATCATCAGCCTCTCCGAGGTCCATATTTTCATCAATCGCATCATCACCACCTTCATATCTATCACGTTCATCAAGATCATCATCAACATCATCACCAACGCCAGTAGATGTTGTGTCGGAGGCTACTTTAGCCAATAACCCTGCACCCACTACTGTCTTAAAAAATACGCGAAAGAAATGGAGTAAAGAAATGAACGAATTCATTTGGCGTACCTATCTTATCATCACAAACTTGGAATCTGACATAAATGCATACTTATCATCATTACATCAACAATTCATAGAAAAATTCCCAAACATGACAGTCTCCAAGCAAAGGATTGGAGATCAAAGGAGAGCAATAGTGTCCAAAAAGCTGTTACCTTCCTCTACACTCGATTCAATTAGGCTAGAAGTAAGAAATAGTTTACAAACACCCAATAATGACTTACGACTACAGCTGCAGACACCACAGGAGCTTCTTTCGAACACACAACCGCACTCACAATCAGAACCTAAACGCAGGATGAAATGGTCTAACGAACTCAATGAAACACTTATGAAATGTTATTTTAGGGCAACAAAAATGGAGACGGATATGACAGTATGGCGGAAAAATTTAAAAGAAAAATTCATAGAGTGTTACCCTCATTTGTCACATTTATCAGAACAGCGCATATCGGACCAAAAAAGAGTAATAATTAATAATAGTATGATTTCAGAATCACGGCTCCAGATTCTAAAAACAATAGTAGAGAACGAATTACTTGAGACGGACTCTTTTCACTGGCAATCTGATAGTATAAGATCAAATACAGAAAATTATAACTCACAACTACCCACAAATACACTAAATTTAAATATAGAAAATATCGAGACCTCACCAAGGACACAAATAGGAGAAGAAACGGTAGTTGATAACCTCAATGACATAAGTTCAGAACACCCCGTACACCTTAATATACAAACAAGCCATGAAAGAAACCTTGAAATAGATGAAATATTTTTAGAAACATTACAATACTACAGAGACACCAATCCTACAGAGAGAAGTTATATACCCATGCAAAAGTCATCAAAAAGGTTAGCGAATATAGTTAGTTATATTAACAGAGTTATTTTACCAGAACGGGTTACTAGAGATACAGAATTCAATCATCTTCAGACCGTAATATACTGCGCTGCGTGGACAGCTGCTAAGGCCAACGGTAGTAAAATTTCACTTTCACCTACTCAACATAGAAGTAGACTCCAACAAGATCGCAAGCATAAATGGCAAAAAAGGTTGGACCACAAAATAGAAGTTATCAGGGCCAAAATCGGAAGATTAACACATTACATGCAAGGTCATAGGAGCAGAAAACTAATTAAAGAAGTAAACATAATATTAAGAGACTACAAAACACATACATCACATGAAGAGCCAAACACACACCTTACACACTTTCTAGACACACTTAAACAGAAACTAACAGTTGTTAAAAGCAGACTAGATAGATACACTAAATGCGCACTCCGTAAAATACAAAATAACCAATTTAGGAATAACGAAAAATTATTTTACCGAAAACTAAAAGCATCAACAACGAACCACACTACACCGAGCAATGACACACATACAACGTGGCCAGCCACAGACGAGTTGCAGCAATTCTGGGCTGGAATTTGGGAAAATCCCGTCCGTCATAATAATGAAGCAGAATGGATCAAAGACGAGGAGGCCTATCAGACAAACATTGAAGCGATGAATTTTGATCAGGTTGAAGTAGAAACTTTCCACGATGTCCTTAAAAATATACACAATTGGAAAGCACCAGGCTCTGATCACATACACAACTATTGGTACAAAAAATTTACACACATACACCCACACCTCTACAACTATATTAACGATTTTATAAAAAACCCAACAATTATTCCGTCATACATTACAGAAGGCAAGACTTACATGCTTCCGAAAGACCCTAACGACACATCTAACCCAGCAAAATATAGACCAATTACATGTCTGCAAACCTTATATAAGATATTGACATCGTGCATTACTCACGTCATATACAAACACCTTGAAACACAACAGATATTAACAGAAGAACAGAAAGGGTGCAGAAAGTTCAGTCAAGGTTGTAAAGAACAGTTAACAATAGATGCAGTAATACTTAAACATGTCCAACGTAGTAAGAAAGATTTATGCTCTATGTATATTGATTACAAGAAAGCATACGATTCAGTACCTCACTCGTGGTTACTCAAAGTTTTGAATTTATACAAGATACATCCACAACTCATCAACTTTTTAGGAAATATAATAGACAAATGGCAGACGCGATTATACTTGAATACATCCACAGGAATAGTTGAGACAGAAAACATTAAGATCCAGCGAGGGATATTCCAAGGAGACTCACTCAGCCCACTGTGGTTCTGTCTTGCATTAAATCCGCTTTCAAATAAACTCAATTCTTTAAAGCCCGGGTATCAACTTCAATATAGTGATACAACGACTGACATACTGACTGACCAGCAAAATTGTAAAATAAACCATCTGCTCTATATGGACGATATCAAATTGTACGCATCATCACCAGACGACTTACATGAACTAGCCGATGCTACTGAACAGTTTTCAAATGATATCGCTATGGAGTTTGGGATTGACAAATGTAAAATTAATTCAATCAGAGCGGGCAAAACTTATACACATTCATACCACATGCGGACAGGTGACACGATAGAATCATTAGACGAAAACGGCACTTACAAATATTTAGGTTACATACAGGCTAAACAGATTCTTCATAAGGAAATTAAAGCTACACTCACTAAACAATTTAAACACAGGTTAAAAACAATATGTCATACACAAATAAACGCTCGAAATACTATAAAAGCTATAAACACTTATGCCATCCCTATTCTTACCTATTCTTTTGGTATCGTAAATTGGAACAAGACCGAACTCAAACATTTGCAACGGATTATAAATACCACGTTGACTAAACACAGAAGGCACCACCCTAGATCATGTTTTCAGAGGCTCACACTGCCGAGGAACGAAGGTGGCAGGGGAATAATAGATATCACTAACCTACATAACAAGCAAATAACTATTTTGAGAACATACTTTAATGCTAAAAGTACTACTTCAACTCTACATAAAGCCATAACGTTCAATGATAAAAAACTTACCCCTTTAAACATGTTTGATAAGATAGCTCAGAGTAATGAACATCAGACTGACCGACAGACTAAAATCGCAGAATGGACCCAAAAGTCATTGCATGGGAGACATCGACATGACCTTAATCAACCTAACGTCGACAAGTTAGCGTCGAACGAATGGTTAAGGCGTGGAGAACTGTTCCCTGAGACAGAAGGGTTCATGATAGCTATTCAGGACCAAGTAATAGAAACTCGTAATTACCAGAAACACATAATGCGAGTTCCTCAAACAATAGACAGATGTAGGCGATGCAATAGTTCCACCGAAACCATTCAACATATCACGGGTGCGTGTAAAGCAATAGTTCAGACCGATTACAAACATAGACATGACCAGATAGCGAATATAATCCACCAAAAATTAGCAATAAAATATAATTTAATTCCCACACCACCTGTAGCTTATTATAAATATCAACCTGAAACTGTTCTCGAAAACTCCACTCACAAGCTGTACTTTGATCGAGCTATCCTCACCGACAAAACAACACACTACAATAGACCAGACATCACATTATTAGATAAAAATAACAAAACTGCACAAATCATAGACATAGCCGTTCCTAATACACACAATCTACAGAATACTATGGCAGAAAAGCTCTCAAAATATATAGACCTGAAAATAGAAATCAGCAGAATGTGGCGGCTTAGCAATGTCACCATAGTTCCTATAGTCTTGTCAACAACAGGTGTAATACCTAAACAGCTCCACCAGTCTTTAAAAACACTCGATTTACCACCTTATACATATCAGACTCTTCAGAAAGCTGCAATCTTGAATACCTGCAGGATTGTCAGAAAATTTCTGCAAAATGACAACGATACGTCAATCGTCACGTCACACACGAGTGCAACAACCACTGCACAAACACAGTTTCATAGACAGACACACTCACCATCACAATATCCGAACACAACATCATCTCATCATAATTTAATCAATTTCCAGGGGTAGCACTTGGCTTCGGCCCGTACTACCCCATAAATCCGGCGCAACGCCGAGATACGTAAAAGTATAAAAAAGAATAATAATAATAATATTTATTCAAAAAATTACAAGGCATCATTTTTTACAGATTTGCTTAAATGTAAATTATATTCCTAAGACTTACGTGCCTGAACTAGGTAATCCTGTGTTTCAGGCGGGAAGAGCTTAAATAGACTTATAAAATAAATAAATAATCAAAAGGTTGACAATAGATCACTAATTATATGTTGAGTAGCTTAACTTAGTTTCTAAATTTGATAAATACTTAACATAGGTGAAATTTGTACATAATATTCACTGTAGTACAGTTAGTAAATTCTCTGTATCTTCGTAAGACATACTTTGGAGAGCATCCTTGAGAATTCTCTTACAATTTGTGTAGTTCAGGGAATAAATGTTTGCTTTCGAGTTTAGTCTATTATAGAGAAGAGGACCGAGGTATAGATAAAATTTGGATACAAAAGCATGTTTTGTTGAATTTTGTGGACAAACTATATCTCTACGTCTTTTATTAGTATATGCAGTGCTGTATGGTAGCGCTGTGTGTTGTTTTAATACAATACCCATTATAAATAGCTGACGAACTGTTAATACTTCACAAGATTTATACAGGAGATTAGTAGGAAAAAGAAAAGGGCGGAAAGTAGAGACTTTGAGAATCGCCCTTTGAGCTCTCTCGATGGTTAGTAACATTGTTTTACCCACTCCACCCCATGTGGTAATACAATAAGTTAATATTGATTGACACAGTGCAAAGTAAACTTGTCTAACTAGTTTTGGATCAGCAATATATCTTAATTTTTTAAAAACAAATATTAATTTGCGAATTCTATTATTTAAAGCTTGAATATGTTGTTTAAACGAAAGTGTTTCATCTATCATAACACCAAGGTATTTTGTTGTATTTGCCATATTAATTTTGGGACAAACACATTGGTTATCCGTAGGAATTGTGCAATGATGAGCATATAATGTCGAGACAGTGCTTGTTGACGTTTGCTTGCGCATTGAAAACTTAATATAATTTGTTTTGTCTGCATTTAGTGTTAGTAAATTATGTTGAAGCCATTTATTAACAATATCGAAGCCATTTTGCGCAAACTCGTAGACATTTTTTTCTGAGTCAGCCGAAAATAGAAGGGCAGTGTCGTCAGCATAAGAAACAATTTGGCCGTGATCTAGATTTAGGTTACAGAGTTCGTTTATGTATATTAAAAATAGTGTAGGCCCTAAAATACTTCCTTGGGGAACTCCGAAGGACGTGTTTTTTTTACTATCGCTGAGAACATTATCAATCCGTACACATTGGGTGCGGTCTTCTAAATAGCTCTTAAATAGTTTCAGCTGGGCGCCTCTGATTCCTATGGCTTCAAGCTTGCGCAACAGAATCTGAACAGAAACCGTATCAAAAGCTTTGGCGAGGTCCAGGAAGATTCCTACTGTGTGGTTACCATTATCAAGTTCTTGTGCTAGATAGTCAGTCAGATGGTGCACAGCATCGTCTGTTGACATTTTAGGCCTAAATCCAAACTGCCGTTTAGATAAAATTGATTTATCCTCCAAGTATTTGTAGAGCCTTTTATTCATAATTTTTTCTAATATTTTAGAAATAGTAGGCAGTAAGGAAATAGGTCTATAATTTGTCACTTGATCTTTACTGCCTGATTTGTAAACGGGGACAACAACAGCTTTTTTTAGACACTCAGGAAAAATACCTGTCGATAAACATTTTTGGAAAATATAAGTTAGTGGCGGTCCCAAAATGTGCCTGAACTGTTTAATAATTTTATTTGATATGTTATCCCAGCCAACTGCACAGTCGTCCTTCAAACTCATAATTATCGTTTCCACTTCAGTCTCGTCAGTGTCATGCAACACAAAGGATGATGGAATAGTGTTACATGTAAATGGTGTGCTTGTTAGATATTGTGATTGGCCCTGAACATTTTCAGCCAGACATTTACCAACATTGACAAAGAAACTATTCGCACTGTTGGCAGATGCTAACTTTGATGAGTGTGCTTGTAATAGACCTGAAGATGACTGATTTTCTTTAGAGGTATAGGTTACATTTTTAATAAAATTCCATATTTTTTTACTATTTGTACCAGCTTTTTCTAGTGCAATTTTATCGTAGTTGCTTTTTACTTTTTTTAGAAGATTATTACAGAAGTTACGATATCGTTTATACGACAGTTGCAAAATTAAATTATCTGGATTAGATTTAGCTTTTATATGCAGTTTATCTCTATTTTTCATACAGCGAATGAGTCCTGGCGTGATCCATGGTTTTATGTTGTAGTTTTTGTTATTTCGCCGAGATATGACCGTGTTTTTCTGAATTGCATGTTGTACATTTTTGATTAGGTACAACATACAAAACTGCGGATCAGCGGAATCGTAGACTGGGTCAAAGTCGATATTGCGTAAGTCATCTTCAAGTTTACTTACAATTAACCTAGAAATTGTGCGATTGACTACTTTAGGTATTTTACAATTTAAAATGAGTAGGGTAGCATTGTGATCGGTTATTGTAGAATTAATTACAAGGGTAAGTGCAGGGAAGTTTGACTTGAGCATAATATGGTCCAAACAGGAGCCACTTTGATGTGTAGGAAACGTGTGAGCAGGAAGCAAACCATGGAAGGCGCATACGTTAAGGTATTCCTCAGCGAATGCGTCAGCGCTTTCTGGAAGAATATTCATATTAATATCTCCAATTAAAACAGTATTTTTGAAAGACGACAGGTTCTGCAAGGTGTTGTTTAGGGAGTCAGTGAAATTGTTTATATTTCTAAAAGAGGGGGGTCGATATAAGGCAAGTATCGCTAATTCTGACCCAATTGTAATTAACAATCTGTTACAGTCGTGCATATTTGGTTCCTCGACAGACACATTGAGATGATTTTTTGCATAAACTATCACCCCATCGTTCTGATTGTAGTTTATGTTACTTTTATACATATTATATCCCGGTATTAGTGGTATGTTATATTGCTTGGAAAGCCAACATTCGGTTAATACAATAACGTCACAGTTTATGTCTAGACGTTGTAGAAAAATGCTAAAATTGTCGAAATTTTTGAAAATACTGCGAATATTTTGGTTTAGTATGGTTAGTGGACTAGTGTGGGAGGAGAGATATTGTTTACAGTGTTCAACGTCACAAATGTGGGATTCAGATACAGAGAAATTATCGATGTCATTAATTAAATTATTAATCATAATTATAAAAACAAAAACAAGGGCTAAAAAAAATACGTAATTAACGACGCTCTTAGGCGCCTCCATAATCAACGGAATTGATGTACCTTTTTTCAGCCATTATTTTCGCAGGGCAGTCAGAAGCGTTTGTCTTGTGATTGCTCGGCTTTTTGAAGTGCAAGCAAGTAGCACATTTTGGTTCCTCGGCCTTCTTTGTGCATTCTTTAATGGAGTGACCCAGATCACCACAGTGGCCACAGGTAATGGTGGTTTCACGACATGACTTGGCCGCATGTCCGTACTGCTGGCACTTAAAACAGCGTGTGACTAGGGTAAAGTCTCTCACAGGGCATGACGACCAATTTACAAACACTCTTGCTTTTGATATCAGGGCTTTACGTATGTCTGCAGATACTTCTATTATATAATTACAGGTTTCAGCGTCCTTTTTACCTGACTTATGGCTTAACTTAATGGAGGATAAAAAGGTCTCGAGGCTGCAATCCTGAAGGGTCTCTGCTAAATTCTGGTGGAATAAACAAGTAAAAACTTCCTTCTCTTGCATGGTTGAGGGCACTCCGATAACTACTATTCTAGGCTTTCTTTTTGGGGGTTCGTCTACTGTTAGGCCTGAATTTGATAAATGCATCGATTTTTTCACCTTCTCAATATCTTCCTTTGTTTCAGTGCTGATAATGACACCGCCATTTTTCGTCTTACGTAGTCCTCTTACCTGAAGTTTCATTTGCTCGGGGCATATAATTTTTTGGACAAGTGTTTTTGTCTCCTCACTCGACTTCAGTTTGTCGTTAGGGTATATGGCCACTGAGCTTAAATTTATGGGCTGTATAAAATTGTTGGTACCTTTTTTAACCATCTCAGCAAAAGAAGTTCCCGTTACTGGTTTCATTGAAGCTCCGATTGACAGCTTAAGGTCTTGCAGTTGCTGCGACAAATCAATTTGGTCTTCGAGTGTTTGGACGGTGGAGTGGGCCCGGACGGCTCTCATCTTAAGGGACTGATACTGAACGGCCATCTGCGATGTGCCGTGACTAACTTTTCGGCATAGGGCACTTATACGCAGTTTTTGCTCCATGTTTAATTTGCCCTCTGTTACAATAGAGCACACTTCACTTAGGCACTGCTCAATGGATGACATCCAGTTCTGGATTTCCGGCGTAGGTATCACTTCCATCATGACATCTTCTCTTTGGCTGGGTGGTTGAGGGTGAGGTGCGGGCTCGGGTACAGGTGCAGTTGCAGGTGCTGGTGCAGGCACAGGTGTAGGAGGTGGGCTCCGAGCACATCTGCCACCCCTGCTAAAGGGACTGGTTGCCATTGTGATACAAGTTATTTACTTGTTAATCACATACACATTTTCACAGAAACGATTTAAAATACATGTTATGCTTACGTATGACACAGTTTGCTTTAGTACCGGCTATTTGGTAAAACCAGGTCACGATTCGGCAAATAATTATTTAGTTATTTTAATAAATGTTCGACACGTCTGTTCACAACAAAAATTGCAATAAACAGCACAGCAGAACAATATGAGGTAAACCAGTACAGGGCAGTGCCACGAACTCCCAGAAGCGACATTTTTCTAATCAAGATTTTTCTAGATATTGTATCAAATGCCTTGGCGAGGTCCAGAAAGATGCCAGTACATGCCTGTCCTCGACCTAGATTGAGGGTTATAAAATCGGCTAAATTGGTTACTGCGTCCTCCGTGGACCTAACAACCCGAAAACCGTATTGACTGTCTGACAATAATCTATTTTTTTCTAGGTATGCGAGTAGTCGTTTGTTCACAATTTTCTCAAGGATTTTGGAGAGTGCTGTCAGCAGGGAAATTGGACGATAATTTGAAGGGATTTTTGGATCTCCACTTTTAAATATTGGGCATATGTTGGCAATCTTTACGCAATCAGGTACTTTACCTGTACTTAGGCTTAAATTGCACAGAAAGGCAATCGGTCTGACCAAAGCATGTGAACATTGTTTTAAAAAGATGTTATTAATGCCATCATAACCTGTCGCTGACGCCGTTTTAAGATGGGAGATAATTGAAAATATTTCTTTTTCATCAGTCGGAATAAGGAAAAAAGAGTTTGGGCTAGTGTTTATTGTACTGTATTGTTCGTTGTTACGGGCCAAGTCAGTTTCAGTTAAGCCTAATAGACTGAGTGTTCTTGCCGCAAGGTTTTTTCCAACAGTTTAGAAATACTCGTTCACTTTATTTAATGTGGGAATAGGGTCGTCGCTGTCGGTCACAAGGTCAGTTTTTCCGGTTTTTTTACTTTTAATGTTGCAAATTTTCTTGATTTCATACCATAGCTTTTTACAGTCGCCCTTTGTTTCCATTAGAAGTTTACGGTCATGGTCTTGTTTTAGGTTTGATAATATATTGTTACAGTAGTTTCGATACTTCCTATATTCTTGTTGTATGAGAATATTGTCACGATTTTCTTGTTACCTTGCGTTAATGTGCATTAAGTCACGTCGTCTTATGCACTTCAGGAGATTTCTAGTTATCCATGGCTTGATAATATCCTGTGAGCCACGGCAGACACGGTTAGTGGTGTGTTGTTTAATTTTTACAGAAACTGTCTCGACAAATTTTTGGAATGCAATAGTAACATTGGTCTGCTCAAGAAGCCAGTCCCAAGACTAATTTTCAATGTCATTTTTTAATTTTATATAGTCAATTCGTGCATGTCGTTTTTCTACCCTGGCCCTAGCTGATTCTTTTTGAATGCCTAGGATAACCGTCTCGTAATCTGTTAGTACAATCACAGGCAACAGCTAGTAAAATGTAATACCTAACGCAGTGGTCAAAATAATGACCCATCTCTGGCCAGTCTGATGCCGAACCGTAGCTGTTTGAAACTTTGAAGAACTAAAATGAATTATCTGTTACGTTTACCATCCTACCTTCGCCTTGTTCTTTAAATAATTTGTTACGACGTTTTTGCTTAAGGTTTTGTAAAACAGCTACCTATGTAGTTACCTATGTAGGCACCGACTTAATGTATGAAATTCCCATCTCCGCTGAATCACCAACGTAGTCATATTGCATAAGCATAATCAGCCTATAATGTTACCACTGCTGGCACACAGGCCTTCTCTAAGAGGGAGTAGGCCGTAATCCACCACGCGGGCCCAGTGCGGGTTGATACATGTCACATGTCTCTCACAATGTTTTCCTTTACCGTTTTAAGAGCAGTGGTGATGAAATAATTTACACAAAGTAAACCGTCTGGCAGCGTTCAAACCTACGACCTACAACAGCGTAAGTCGCGAGTAGTCACGACCGTTATCACTGGCCCACCATACCATATTGATTGCTTATCAAACTCATTATATTTTATGGCTAAACAATTAATGCGATTAACACACTAAATCCATACTTTATACGACAGTACTAATCTTTATAAGTCGTAATCTTACAACATTACCGACAAGTGCATGTGCAGTGCGGCCATGTTAGCACGACATAAAGATTGATTGATAACAATATTATGTTGCACTTGTAAAGTGCTTATATATAATATAAGCTCTTAAATACAGCTAACTATCGACACTAGGATCACTAGTTACTAAATTAAATGAGTAACTTTAGGTAGGTACAAATAAATACAAAAACAAAAGGACACTAAAGCTAAATCGCTATTAATGAAATTATGTTCTCAAGTAGGTAACCTACCTACCGGTAATTTGAGTAAAAATAATGTTTTTATTAGGAACGATTTTATTAACAATACACAGGTAGGTAGGGAGGTACTCCAAATAAAATTCAAAATAGTTATTTTTATCTTTTGATGTTCATAGCTTTTCAGAAATGCGTGAGTTTATTTACATATAATATCTTATATCTAATTAATGAATAAAAATTGCAAAATTATACAATTATAAATTATTAAATTATTATGCATAGCGCGGCACGCAAACATTAACGACATCATCCGACGAGCTCTTGTTACCGTGTCGACACTCTTGCGCCATCCCATCTTCCTGGCTCGGCGTGCTGTGCTGGTGCTGCCGCTGCGGCTGCAGAAAACCTGAAGTTTGGGGTTGAAACCCTCGGGCCGTGGGGTCCGAGTGCTCACGGCCTCTTCAATGTAATATCAAAACGGCTATTTGACACTTCACGTGACCCAAGGGCTGGTTTTTACCTTGGCCAGAGGCTAAGCATTGCCATACAACGTGGCAATGCGGCCAGTCTCTTGGGTACATTACCAGTCGACAGCGATGCGGATGAATTTTTCGATGCTATACATATTTTAGTTTTTCAGAAATAAATTTTCATTAACTATTATTTTATTACTAGACTATCGATATTGCTAAACATCCGTCTATTCTTAGACCACCGATACTAGTACCACGAGACGTCTGGGATATAGTACCACGAGACGTCTTGGATATAGTACCATGAGGCGTCTTGGATATAGTACCACGTGACGTCTGGGATATAGTACCATGAGGCGTCTTGGATATAGTACCACGTGACGTCTGGGATATAGTACCATGAGGCGTCTTGGATATAGTACCACGTGACGTCTGGGATATAGTACCATGAGGCGTCTTGGATATAGTACCACGTGACGTCTGGGATATAGTACCATGAGGCGTCTTGGATATAGTACCACGTGACGTCTGGGATATAGTACCATGAGCCGTCTTGGATATAGTACCACGTGACGTCTGGGATATAGTACCATGAGGCGTCTTGGATATAGTACCACGTGACGTCTGGGATATAGTACCATGAGCCGTCTTGGATATAGTACCACGTGACGTCTGGGATATAGTACCATGAGGCGTCTTGGATATAGTACCACGTGACATCTGGGATATAGTACCACGAGACGTCTTGGATATAGTATAAGACGTCTTGGATATAGACGTCGTAAACGGCTGCTATATTGCATTGAGATATACGTACTAGGTATATTGGGTACGTATATTAGATAAAGAAACCGATTATCAAACTAAAAAAAAACTTTTGCAAATATAGGTACAGTCAGGAACAACAAAACTTCCTTACTAAAAATCCTGGCAACTCTATTTTAAACGCAGCAATAGTAATTATCGAAATAGGCCCGTGATTGCTCTGAACGAACGCTGTCGGAGAATGCACTCAAAATGTTCCCGGGTATGCCCGCTTTAGGTTTTAAGTGCACAGAAAGTGCTTAAAAGTATTTCAACGCGTAATAATCGTCCTTGAGTTGCGAACTATTTGTCTAGGGAGGGTTTGGGGGACGGGAATACTTATTTATTGTAGTTGTTGTGCCGTCTCTGCGTAAAGGCCATTGCCCAAAACCAGTATCGCTATAAAAGAAAACAGTATAGCAACAAAAATATAGTCATAAATTATGAAATCTTTTTTTAACTTTTCTTACTTATCTTGATCGAAATCGTATGTGGTTTTATTTTTTTTGTTCTAATAGTTACTAATTCGATTTTATTGCATTATATTTTCAAAATGGCTTTCATAAAGTGAAAGCAGTGTTGACAACTTAAAGAACTTCCCCGTAATCGGTTTTAACTGATATGTAGAGGCGGGCGTTGTTTTAAAAAATATTTCAAATATAGAATATTCCCGCGTGATTCATATTTTTATTTGTAATTAATATTATTAAAAAAAATATTTCTTTTCTGGTTAACAATCTTTTAATAGTTAAAACATCAGTTATGGTCAGGGTGATTTAGATTAACTGTTGGTAACACTACCACGGGCAAATAAAAGGTGAACTGTCATCAAAAGTGTCACTGTCAAGTCAAACAGCATCGTCTGCGGTAACGAATTTGTTTTTCTTGATAAGTTGTTGAGTTGTTTGTTTTTTTTGCTTCGTGGGTAGTGGTGAAGGCTACAAGTGCTTTTGTTTGTGTTACGAATTTTCTCGATTTTAGTTAATTTTACAAGTGTGAACTACAATCGAGACTATTCTTTGTGTCTGTAGTTTAGTCTAAGGTTTGTTTTAACTCTATTTTTTTAATATTTTAACGATTTTATCCGATATCCATAATGGATGACAAAAAGCCTCCCGATCCTCCTGATCCCTTTGAGTACACTCCGGTGTTAACGGTTTCTCTCCCCGATGACAATGTACTAGAAAATGCAATGGACTCCGAATCGGCAAGTAGAAAAAGATTAGCTACTTCCCCCCCGACTACTATAATAAATCCTCCTAAGTTACTCAAAAAAGAATTCGGAAGACAATGTTACACTTTAAGGGATAACCCACCCTATGTCGTTCACGTTTCTTTGAAGGATGGCCAGACTCCAGGTACTGTACTGCACCCGGTTAAATTTGGAATGTTTTTAACCAAAAATAACTACAGCAACATTCTCCTAGGTAGTGTAAAACGCCTAGGAAGGAACCGGGTGTCGGTCGAGTTTAAGTCTCATCAGGATGCTAATAGTTTCTTGATAAGTAAAACATTAGTACAAAATAATTTTATAGCAACGATTCCTCAATTTAATATAACTCGTTTGGGTCTCGTTAGAGATGTTCCAAATGAGTGGACAGAAGACGAGGTCATTGAGAATATTAAGGTTCCAGTTGGATGCGGCCCAGTTATAAAGGCAAGGAGAATGAACCGTAAGGTGACTTCTCTGGGTGTTACAGAGTGGAAACCCACTCAAACTGTAGTTCTCACTTTCGATGGGCAAATCTTACCTAAGCGGGTTTATTGTTTTTATTCTGCCCTTTTAGTCGAGACATATATGTACCCGACTATTCAATGTTTTAACTGTTGTCGTTTCGGTCACACACGTACTGTATGTCGCTCGCAGCCTCGATGTTTCAAATGTGGTCAAGATCACCCAGGGGATGGATGCCAAGTTTCCACTGACTGTGCTATTTGCATATCTTGTTCTGGCAATCACTATGCGAATGATAAGGCTTGTCCTGAATTGGGTCGCCAGAAGGGCATAAAAGCTCTCATGGCCGAGAAATCTGTTTCATATGCGGAAGCAAGTCAGGTTTTCCCTCCAGTCTCACGATCATATGCCGAAGTGTCAAGAATACCACCAAAATCCAAACCAACAACCAGTTCGCCTCAATACCCCAGTCCAACTCCCCAAACACCAAAATCATACCGTAAAACGGTCTTTCTCAAACCTAAATCCCATACACCTCTTTCACCTAGCTACGATAGGCAGGCTCATCAAGCCCTTACTCAGGATTACTCCTTCTCTCCTTCCCAAAACGGTTGTGCCTTCCCTAGAGAAGGTGCTAGTACTCCTGATAAGCCCGAACATATATTAAATATTATAGCCAATATGCTAATAACTGTATTAGCTAACCCTGCACAATCTTTACCTGACCACGTTGCCAATAAACTGTCTTCAATAGTTCAATATATAAATAATGTTCCATCCCCTGACATTCCTGCAATGGAACGTGAGGAGTATTTCTCCCAGGAAACCTGACCTACTCTTTTTAATTAATAAATTTAAACCATTAGTCTGCAGCATCGCTGAGACGTGGCTTCGTTCTGAAAACAATTTCAGGATCCCATGTTTCGGTGGTGTTCGCCATGACAGATCAGATGGATATGGAGGATGTGCTTTGTTCATCAATAACAAAGTATCATTCTCCCAGATCCCTCTACCCTTCGTTGGCGACAACATAAATGTTGTTGCCGTTAAGGTTGAGGGTATAAATATTTTTTCTTTTTATATTGCACACCCACGTTTTGAAGATCTTGTCTTAATTAAAAATTTACTAAGTAATGTAAACGGTCCATTACTTGTCATGGGAGATTTTAATTGTCATCACTACCGGTGGGGATCGGAATCTTGCGATAGTACTGGTGTAGGCCTAGTGGATATGCTGGATGATCTTGACCTGTGTATTATTAATGATGGCAGTGCCACACGTAGGTCTGGATTAGGGCAAAGTAATAGTTGTGTCGATCTGACATTTTGCTCATCCAGCATAGCTAGCCTTTTTATATGGAACCGTTTGAATATGACATATGGGAGTGATCACTATCCCATCACAGTCGAAATTCCCTCTAAATCTCTTCCTGATAAAACCTCCCCTCCCTTATTAAAGTACCAACTTAACTCTGTGGATTGGGATCTTTACTCAAAAATTTTAGACCTACGTATCTCCAACCTCCCATCCATCAATGCTGAGAATGCTCAAGAATGTTTTGCTTCTTTTTCCAACACCATATCCGCTACAGCTGATGATTGCTTCCCTCCTAAAAAATCACCTTCAGGAAAACTCCCTTCTCCGCCTTGGTGGGATAGGGAATGCACTGCCATGATCAAGGCCAGGAATGAGGCGGAAGAGACCTTTAACCTTGAAATGAACCTGGATAACCTTCTCGCCTTCAATAAAATATTGGCTAAGTCCAGGAAACTAAATAGAAAAAAGAAAAGAGCAGGCTGGGTATCGTTTTGTAATTCCCTAAGTCCATCTACCCCAGCGTCGGTGGTGTGGCAGAGAGTGAAAAGTTTTAGAAACAGTTTAAAACCGTCTCCCACGAACATCTTATCCGAAGATTTGGGGCACCAGTTTTTCAAAAAAGTCGCCCCAGTCTATGTCCCTGGTGTAGACGAAATAAACTTTGTAGGTTCTGTTACTTCAAATGATCCTCTTGATAAGCCATTTTCCCTTGACGAACTTAAAACGGTTCTTAATTATGTTAAGGATTCTGCACCTGGCGTGGATGGATTCCCTTACTCTTTCATTGCAAAAGCGGGCGTAAAATGTCAACAATATTACCTAGACTTGGTCAATTTTTGTTTCATCTCTGGGTATATTCCTCCAGCCTGGAAGGTTCAAGTGGTTATTCCTCTATTAAAACCCGGCAAGGATCCTAGTGATCATTGCTCTTATCGACCAATTGCTTTATCGTCTATTCTTATTAAACTCCTTGAACATCTAATTAAAAACCGTCTAGAATGGTTAGTTGAACATAGAAAACTGCTCCCAACGACTCAATTCGGCTTTAGGAAAAGTCTGGGTACAACTGATAGTGTGGGTATCCTCACATCAGAAATCCGACTGGCCCTTAGTAGAGATGAGTCTGTGGTAGCCGTTTTTCTAGATATATCAGCTGCTTATGATTCTGTCCTCCTCCCCGTTCTCAGGCAAAAGCTGCACGAGCTGAGAATACCGGCTAGGATTATTCAGATTATCTCCACCATTCTTTCAAGTCGCACTCTTCAGCTGAGGATTCCTGGGGAAAACTCTGAGCAGAGGGTGACGTGGCGAGGCTTACCTCAGGGATCCGTCATTAGTCCCATACTATATAATATTTACACTTCAGATCTCCCTTCATCCTTAAATTATAATTGTAAAATCCTTCAATATGCGGACGATATTGCATTATTGGTCTCTGGCAGTTCCATAGAGGATGCCGCTCTATCTTTGAATGTCTCTTTATCTTCATTAAACCAATGGCTACTTGATCATGGGTTGTCTTTGAGCGCCCCTAAGAGTACAGCAGTTATTTTTACTCGCAAACGTCTTATCCCCCAGGTACATATTAACATAGATGGTCAAGCTATCCCGACCAAGGAAAAGGCCAGGTTTCTGGGAGTTACCCTGGACTCCAAAATGTCAGGTGTGGATCACATCAACAATGTTGTTAAAAAATGTGAACGCTCAGTATCAGTCCTAAAGGCTTTATCCGGAGTCTGGTGGGGAGCTCACCCATACACTCTAAAATTAGTGTACAATGCTCTGATCAGAAGCGTGATGGACTATTGCTGCTTCTTACTTGAGCCCTGTAATAAAGAGGCGCTTCGTAAACTAGACGCTATTCAAGCCAAATGCCTTAGGATTGTAGTAGGAGCAATGAAATGCTCACCTATAAATGCCCTACAGGTAGAATGTGCAGAGCCTCCCCTTAACCTTCGAAGACAATACTTAGCAGATCGCTTCCTGTCAAAAGTTTTCGCCCTTTCGTCCCATCCCTTACTTCCCATTTTAGAACAAATCCACCGTTCTTTAGAAGTATCACCTTATTGGAAACATAAATCGTTTCCCCCGCTGATGAATAGGTACAGAGAACTTAAAAACCTCTCCTCACCTGTTTTTCAGTATCCCACCCTACCAGTATTTTCTTCCGCATACGAGGTGGTCCACTTTAAGCCAAAAGTCGTTTTGGAACTTGGTATTTCAAAGAGTTCCGAGGACGTAAAAGGTGATTTTGACCGGGTCATTGAAAGGTACTGGAGGGGTTGGAATTTATTCTACACAGATGCGTCTAAATTAACCCCAACAGGATTGTTGGCGACGACAATAAGAATTGATTAGAAATTAAGTTTGATTAAACAAATAAAAACCATTTTTTTATAGTACGTAAATAAGAATGATTGTTGCATAAGCATAGGGTTGGTTTTAATCTCCCATAGTTTGTAAGTCTGATTGATACCTATGCCTTTTATCAAAATTGTTAGTTATAAGTTATCATAAACCTATTAATAAAGAACGTAGTTAGCACCCTAACATATGCCAAAGGTAATCACAGGTAATCAAGGTAACACACATACATACACATGACATGGTATCACCCACGAACAAACAGTAACTTGTCGAAAGAAACTACGCAAATAGCATCATTTACGAACAAGTCGCAACTTGTCGTAAAATAAACCAAGCAGATGGCATAATTCACGAACAAGTCTCAACTTGTCGAAAGAAACTAGGCAAAAATGGTATCATTCAGAGAGCAGGTTACAACCTGTCGAGAATCAAGCTCATACTTGACCGAAATATCCAAGTCTTACTTACCTATCATTGGATAGAAACTGTAAAACATTTATTTTTAGTCTCAGGACCACCCGCTACTTGTACCATAGTGAAATAGTACTTAAGCAATCCCAAAATGTAAAAAGTTTAGTTTTCTAGTGCGCGACTCAATATATCTCAATAGTGTTAATCAAGTTGGTGTTTCATTGCAAATCCCTTACAAGAATTGGTCCTTCTGCAGCCGGATTTGAAGAACTGAAGCCTGAGTCTGAAGATACGTGAAGAATACATAAGCTACGTGAATATACATCGATATTTCAAGCAGTGTTTACGAGAAGCTTATGTATTTCATGAAGACTACATAAGTTACGAGAAGAATATCTCTACGAGCCGCACACTAACTACTCATCACTTGAAGCCCTACGTGTGCCTGAAGAATATTGCTGGGAATAGGCGACTTGGAAGATCGCTTATTCTCGAAGCTAGGCCCTCTACGGAAGGCCTGTTGGTGAGCACACGACCTGCTGAGTGAAGAATATTGCTGGGAGGGTCGACCAGAAGCCAAGCCGCGCCCTCTTGAAGCCCGGTATCACTTGAAGCCCTACGTGTGCCTGAAGAATATTGCTGGGAATAGGCGACTTGGAAGATCGCTTATTCTCGAAGCTAGGCCCTCTACGGAAGGCCTGTTGGTGAGCACACGACCTGCTGAGTGAAGAATATTGCTGGGAGGGTCGACTAGAAGCCAAGCCGCGCCCTCTTGAAGCCCGGTATCACTTGAAGCCCTACGTGTGCCTGAAGAATATTGCTGGGAATAGGCGACTTGGAAGATCGCTTATTCTCGAAGCTAGGCCCTCTACGGAAGACCTGTTGGTGGGCACACGACCTGCTGAGTGAAGAATTGCTGAGAGGGTCGACTACAAGCCAAGCCGCGCCCTCTTGAAGCCCGGTGTCACTCGAAGCCCTGCGTGCTCCAGTGTTACGTTAACGTGTATAGTGATAGTGAGTACATAAGGAACATTGAACGTTGTTTAGTGAGTACACAAGGAACGTTTAACGTGTATAGTGAGTACATAAGGAACATTGGACGTTGTTTAGTGAGTACACAAGAAACGTTTAACGTGTATAGTGAGTACATAAGGAACATTGGACGTTGTTTAGTGAGTACACAAGAAACGTTTAACGTGTATAGTGAGTACATAAGGAACATTGAACATTGTTTAGTGAAGTATTATCTGTGTATGTCAAAGGGTGTGTACGCTTACACCTTGACGTACCCTCTGCTGAAGGATTGTAACATAAACACTGGTAAGTCACTGAACAATATTGACTATAAGTGCTGTGAAAGTGAATAAATAATGATGACGCGAAGCCGTAAAGGAGATAGCACACGCTCGACCACGGAAGAAGAAACCACGGAGACGTCTGCTACCACCTCCGAGGAGGTGACGGATAGCAGCGCGCGTACTGAAGACACAACCGTGGTCGAGGAAGCGGATGCCACCTTGGTAGAAAAGAAAAAGAAGAATGCAAAGTCAACTTCGAATAAAGCAAACAATAAGAAGAAAGAACTAGAAGCCAGATTGGAATTAGAGAAATTACAATTAGAAGAGATTAAGATAAAAGCCAAGCTAGCAAATACCAAGTTGGAATTAACACGCGTCAACGAAGATGATACTGACTTGAGTGACGATGAAGAGGAGGCTGCAACCAAAGCCGCTGCTGAAAAGGCCACTGAAGCTTGGGTATCAAAGTCAAAGGAAGCAGAGCGCGTCGAAGTAGAGACCAGTAAGGTAACGACGCACACTGCAGAAACAATGCCATCTACAACCAATCAGCTGGCTGAAGCAATATTGGAAGCAGTCAAGTCCGCCACAGACAGCAAGGCAACAGCAATTATGCAACGTGCGCCGAAGTATGTCAGCGAGTTACATCAGTTTGACGGCGATGCAAGAGACTGGATGGCCTTTAAAGCAACATACAAAGACTCACAGGCTCTCTTCAGTGGTATCGAAAATATGGGAAGATTAAGAAGAGCAATCAAAGGAAAAGCCAAGGAAGCAGTGAAGTCCCTCCTCTATACACAAGTGGATCCAGAAGAAGTAATAACCGCATTAGAACGTCGATACGGCAGACCCACTTACCTAATAAGAAGCGAGATAGAAAACATAGAGAAGCTACCTCCTATGTCTGAAGATGCAAGAGAGTTGGTGCGATACGCTGGAGCCGTGGCCAATACAGTCAGCGTTGTGAAACAAATGAAGAAACAAAGTTATCTACACTCAAGTGATATATCGAATCGAATAATTGAGAAGATGTGTATCCTGGTGCGATTCAGGTGGTACGACTACAGAGCATCCAAAGAAGAAGATGATGAACCAATCCTCATCAGCCTTATGAACTTCTTCAACCAGATGGTGGATCAGTTCGAGATGCACGAGTTCATGGGGACCAAGGTGAAGAAAGAAATAGTGAGAAGCCGCATGCGATCTTCAGGTTCCCGCGGCGTGAACGCCACTAGAGTCACACAGCACGATGAAGATGAACTTTCATCGAGCGAAGAGGATTCAGATGAAGAGCAAGCCGAATTACAAACAGCAACAGTTTGTTCATGCAAGGACAACACAAAGATGCCAGAGAAGACTGTTTGTCCTGAATGTGCAGGGGAACATGCACTGTTGAAGTGCAAGAAGTTCATTGACTCTTCCATAGATGAAAGATGGGAACAAGCCAAGCGAGCCTTCATATGTTTCAAATGTTTACTAGGACGACACAGACGATTCAGTTGCAAAGCAAAGCCGTGTGGAAAATGCAAGAGAGGTCATCATGTGATGTTACACCAAGAAGAAAGGACGAAGTCAACCATGCAAGAGACCCAAGCTGTAGCCTCGACAGTGAACGCAACACGGACAATATCGAGAGCTTACTTGAAAATCGTGCCAGTAGAATTATGGGGACCAGATGGCAAAGCCGAAGTCTACGCCCTCATGGACGAAGGATCAACAGTGACCCTAATAGAAGATGACATCGTGAACATGATTGGAGCCCAAGGTCCCGAGGAAGACCTAAGAATTGAGGGCGTAGGAGGTCATCGAATGGATCAGAAGTCAAAGAAGATCGACATTAAGATCAGAGGAAAGTTCGAGCGAAACTTAGAAAAGATGTCAGGATATACCGTGAAGACCCTGAACCTATCCCCCCAAGAAGTCAGCAACAAGGATCTGGAAGATTGCCAACACCTAGAAGAGATAGCTGAGCAACTGAAATACCCTAATGCTCGTCCTACTGTACTCATCGGGCAGGACAATTGGCATCTCATCGTGTCTCAAGAAGTGAAAACTGGCGACCGAAGCAAACCGGTAGCCTCTAGAACCCAATTGGGATGGGTCTTACACGGAACCAAATCAAGCAACAATACTCCGGTACGAATAGTGAATCATCTTGTGACGCAGCCTAAAGGAAAAGATGATTACCTCGAGAAGATGATCAGAGACCACTTCGACATCGAAGCCCTTGGAGTTGCCGCAAAGAGACCATCCAGCGACATCGACCAGCGGGCTCTCGACGTCCTGCATTCCACGTCGAAAAGATTACCTGACGGAAGATTCAGCACAGGCTTGATCTGGAAGACGGATGATGAAAGTCTACCTGAAAGCAAAGCAGCTGCAGCACGACGACTAAGGGGAATGGAGAAGAAGTTCTCGAAGGACGAAGAATTTGAACAAAAATATGTAGAACAAATCGAAAACCTGATCAACAGCGATTATGCAGAGGAAGTAACAGACGAACCCACTTCCTCAAGAACATGGTACCTGCCCCACTTCGCTGTTGTCCACCCCCAGAAGAAGAAAATGAGACTAGTCTTCGACGCCGCAGCTAAATCAAATGGAAAATCGCTGAACGACGCATTGATAGCTGGACCCGATTTGCTACAATCACTGTTCGGTGTTCTGCTCCGCTTCCGCCAAGAAGCAATAGCCGTCGTCGCAGACATCAAAGAAATGTTCCTGAGGATTAAAATCAACGAAGAAGACAGGGATAGCCTCCGATTTCTCTGGAAGAACAAGGAATACAGAATGACTTCCTTAATATTCGGAGCCGCCTGTTCGCCATGTACTGCCATATACGTAAAGAACAGAAATGCAGAAGACTTCGTCGATCAGTGTCCAGAAGCCGTCAGAGCAATAAACCGAAATCATTACATGGATGACTATATTGCAAGTTTCTCCGATGTGACAACAGCTACCAAAGTGTCAAGAGATGTGAACGAGATCCACAAGAAAGGAGGTTTCTTCCTGAGAGGCTGGGCGAGCAACGACCCATCAACGATCGAAGAGTTCACCGACACAGGATGCAAGACAAACTCCATCGCACTAGGAGAACCAAAGGATCAAGTCGAGAAAACCCTGGGACTCAATTGGAACGTCCATGAAGACAGCCTTCATTTCACTCTGAGTCTGCGCAACACTCCCGACGAAGCCAAAGAAGGAAGACGCGCACCAACAAAGAGAGAAGCGACAAGTGCAGTGATGTCGGTCTTCGACCCCTTAGGATTGGCATCACCCATAACCATACAGGGAAAAGTAATGCTTCAGAACTTGTGGAGGTCCGGCCTAGAATGGGACGAAAGATTGCCTCCACCCAGAGAAGAAGAATGGAAAAAATGGCTTGAAGATCTAAGAAAACTTGAAGATCTTCGAATCCCTCGCTGCCTCACATATGACGCGACTGAGGGGGAGCTGCACACATTCTGCGATGCAAGCGAGAAGGCGTACGCCTGCGCGGTGTACTGGCGCTCCCAACATCCAGACGATCGAGTAGAAGTAAAGTTATTGGCAGCGAAAGCAAGAGTGTCGCCTCTCAAGCCAACTTCAATACCTCGACTTGAACTACAAGCATGTCTATTGGGAAGTCGCTTGGCCAATAGCGCGAGTCAAGAAATGGACCTGACTGCAACCCGAAGATACTTCTGGACCGACTCCAGAACAGCATTGACATGGATCAAATCGGATCCTAGGAGATTCAAGCCTTTTGTCGCACATCGTCTCGCCGAAATAGAAGAGCTGACAAAACATAAGGAATGGCACTGGGTTCCAACGAAACACAACGTAGCCGACGACGCTACCAGAGAGACCCCATCGAATTTCGACATAACACACCGATGGTTCAAGGGCCCAACCTTCTTGCATGAAGATCCCAGAAATTGGCCTACAGAGGAGAAGAAAGTCTCCATCACCAACACAGGTGAAGAAAAACCTAACGCCATCACTCTAAGCGTTAGAAAAGTTATCCCTGTCATCGTGCCCGACCCAACAAGGTTCTCCAGTTGGACGCGCCTACTTCACGCGACAGCGAGATATTTGCAAGCCATAGATGTCTTCAAGCGAAAAATTAAGAAAAAGGTGAACATCACGAAGCTTATCACCAGAAAAACACAAGACCCAGCTTGGAAGAAGACACATAAACGGAAGACACAACCATCGGAAAAGAGACCAAGCAGAGAAGAAGTGGCCTTCTTACCAAAGTCTGCGCTCTACGTAGAAAAGGCAGAACAGCTGCTAATAAGAAGAGTGCAAGAAGACAGCTTCTCAGACGAACTTGCTACCTTACGAAAGAAAGAAGACCTCAATCCGACCTCCAATCTGAAGAACTTCACAATCAAATTAGAAGACGGGCTCATTAGATTATCCACCCGCATCGGAGCAGCCAAGTATCTGATAGCTTCATACAAGAATCCGATTCTGCTAGATAAACATCACCGAATAACCCAGCTTCTAGTGAAGTACATCCATGAAGCCTTCAATCACGGGAACCACAACACCGTGATGAACGAGGTCCGGCAGAAATACTGGATACCATCGCTTCGGAACATGGTGAAGAAAGTAGCACGGGACTGCGGATGGTGTGGAATTCGGAAAAAGACGCCACAGATCACACCTCAAGGAGATCTGCCACCTGAACGTCTAACGAAGACCAGCCCTCCTTTTACCTGCCTAGGAGTAGACTACTTCGGGCCCATGCTTGTCACCATTGGAAGACGCACGGAGAAACGATGGGGAGCGTTATTTACATGCCTCACCACGAGAGCCATCCATCTTGAGCTGGCTAACTCCCTGTCAACCGATTCCATGATCCTCGCACTGCGAAGAATGATCGCCAGAAGAGGAACTCCGAAGATCATCCTGAGCGACAATGGAACCAACTTCATCGGTGCCAACAGAGAGATCACTGAAGCCATCGCGAGCCTAGGAGAAGAAATGAACAAGATGGGCATCGTTTGGAAGTTCATCCCTCCTGGAGCCCCCCACATGGGTGGAGCCTGGGAAAGAATGGTGTGATCTGTAAAAGTCGCTCTCTCAGCTACACTACGCGAGCGGCAACCTAGAGAAGAAATTCTCCATACATTGCTTCTGGAAGCCGAGCATATCGTAAACTCGAGACCCCTCTTCTCCGTCAGCACCGACCCAGAAGAAGAAGAAGCTTTGACCCCGAATCATTTTCTCATCGGGCGGTCATGCGGAGCCACCCTCTTTGGCTCCTTCGACGACACGGAGCTCATCGGTTCCCCCAACTGGAAGACATCCCAACGCCTGGCCGATCATTTTTGGTCAAGGTGGTTGCGAGAGTACCTCCCAACTCTCTCGCCTCGCTACAACCAAGGTCCTCACTATCGGGACCCGACATTGGGCGACATAGTCCTGATTGTCGACCACACCCTGCCACGATACTCGTGGCCACGCGGCGAAATAGTCGCCATTCATCCCGGACCAGACGGAAGAACCAGGATCGTCGACGTACGAACAGCAGCGGGTACCCTACGGCGGCCAGCATCACGCCTAGTCCTGATAGTACCTGCAACGTCGCCCCAACGAGATGGAGTGCAACGCACTGAGGGGGAGACTGTTGGCGACGACAATAAGAATTGATTAGAAATTAAGTTTGATTAAACAAATAAAAACCATTTTTTTATAGTACGTAAATAAGAATGATTGTTGCATAAGCATAGGGTTGGTTTTAATCTCCCATAGTTTGTAAGTCTGATTGATACCTATGCCTTTTATCAAAATTGTTAGTTATAAGTTATCATAAACCTATTAATAAAGAACGTAGTTAGCACCCTAACATATGCCAAAGGTAATCACAGGTAATCAAGGTAACACACATACATACACATGACATGGTATCACCCACGAACAAACAGTAACTTGTCGAAAGAAACTACGCAAATAGCATCATTTACGAACAAGTCGCAACTTGTCGTAAAATAAACCAAGCAGATGGCATAATTCACGAACAAGTCTCAACTTGTCGAAAGAAACTAGGCAAAAATGGTATCATTCAGAGAGCAGGTTACAACCTGTCGAGAATCAAGCTCATACTTGACCGAAATATCCAAGTCTTACTTACCTATCATTGGATAGAAACTGTAAAACATTTATTTTTAGTCTCAGGACCACCCGCTACTTGTACCATAGTGAAATAGTACTTAAGCAATCCCAAAATGTAAAAAGTTTAGTTTTCTAGTGCGCGACTCAATATATCTCAATAGTGTTAATCAAGTTGGTGTTTCATTGCAAATCCCTTACAAGGATGCACAGGAATTGCAACATACTTCCAGAATTCCAGAATTGCTCTTCTCTTCCAGTGCCCTCCAGAGGTTTCGGTATTTACAGGGGAATGTATTGGCATTTTAGAAGCAATTAATTTCATTAAAACTCATAATATCCAAAATTCGGTAATTTTTTCAGATTCTCGCAGTAGCATTCAGGCATTAAGTCAAAATCAATTAAAATCAAAAATTCATAGTAAAATCATTATAGACATTCAAAATTTGCTCTTCATTTGCTCTAACAACGGTTTGAACATTGAAATAGCTTGGGTTCCCAGTCACTCGGGGATAGGTGGCAATGAGTGCGCCGACTCGCTGGCTAAATTCGCAACATCCAACCCTGTTGACCAAAAACATTATGTCGTTCATAGTTACGACTTACGTACTGACACCAAACTTAAAATGCATAACTCATGGTCAGCAGGATGGCAGGTAACTTCAAAGCTGAAGGGGGCGTACTACGCCAGTATACAACCCAACATCCAACAAAAACCTTGGTTTTTTAAATGCACTAAATTATCTAAAAGAACTGTTTCATCCTTATGTAGGCTGAGACTCGGTCACTGCTGCAGTCCAGTATTTCTTCACAAGATTCATGTTCGTGACAGTTCCCTGTGCGAATGCGGACTTGATGAGGGTACTCTGGACCATATCTTTTTTTCATGTCCTTCAAATTCACAGTCTTTTGATTTGTACCTTAAGCTTCCTAAAATTAAAATTACCCTTCCTACTAACTTCCATTCTCTCTTGACTAACTTTTCCCCTAAACTGATTCAAGTCCTAGCAAAATTTTTAAATGACAATGATATAAAAATGTAGTCTGGTGTGTGATAGATAAATAATAACTGTAACTGTAAATATGTAAACTAATAACTAACAATAAAAAAAAAAAAAAAAGTCATTACTAACAAAACTTGTCTCGTCCTTTCAGCTAATACCAATAACTACTAACAACTACCACGAAGTGCAAAGTTCGACGGCTCATCTTGCTGTGCTGCCGTCACTACATGACACTGGCAGAATAGTCGACATCGGCTCAGTTGCCAAAAGCGAAAAAAAAAAAAAAAAAAAAAAGTTGTTGAGTTTGTTGTGACAACAAATAACTTATTATTACGTCGAGTACGTGTCCAGTAGAGTCTTTGGATTCCTGCACGAACAAGATATCTTATTGAAGACTATTGTACTGTTTCTGTGCTAGGGTTGTGGATTGTGTAGAACGTTTGTTTGCGACTACGGTCCGAGACTCTGTGCAGAAAATCAAAACGATTGTATTAAAAATGTCACGCTGTGTGAACTGTGCCCTTTCTCTGGTACATCCTTTACCCCGTCGTCAACTCGGGGAAGCAACGGATGCAATGGTTAGAATTTTACGATCTTGGATTGCACCACCAACGGTCAGTATAATCTTATTCATTGAGTTATGTTTTATTGTATTTTTACCACTTTTCTCAAGACTCGCACACTTTTAGACATACGTGCTAAGCTAAACAAGTAATATTGATACTATAGATACAAGAAAAATCCTAGTTATCCCAAGACATGGGGGTCCAAGTCTTTTAGCACTATTTGTATTTGGTTGTGCATTTAACTTTCACAGGTGATACTATAGAAACTACTTTAAGTATTATAAATAATAATTGCATCATGATAGATACCACCACAAAAAAAGGAGTCTTACTTTGATTTGATTTTGTATTTGTTTTGCCTGTTTGTGACAAAAATGTATGTTTTCTATTAAACTAGTACTAAGATCAATATCTAAACAGAATGTTTTATGTATCTTTTATATTTATTTTTAGATGTCAGTGGAAGATGTTGTTTGTCAAGAATGTTATACAATACTTGAAAGAGCATCTAACTTATCGGGTGGATCAACAATTGAACGAGCTTATGGACATCAAGAAGTGTGCTTTGTCTGTGGATCTTCCATATTAAGAGCTAAGACACACAGAGTATCAATTGATAGCCCTGAAGGAAATGTCATAATGTCGTGCATACCTACTCAGCAGGTATCTATACTTGTATTTAATATAATTATAATAACACTGCTCATTACAATAATTCTCAGAATGTACAAAAACTTCTCATGATATTTTCAAGTTGGTATTTGACCTGTATTCCACATAATATCATAATTGTTTTTGGTGTATAATCTTATGCTTGAAATCCTTTCTAGTAAGGTTAAAGCTTTCAATTTTCTTTTTTTAGGTACACAGGCTAGAAAGAGTTTGCTTACGTTGTTGGACGAATGCCTATAGAAGTGTGAGAAGACAGACTCAGCATGATCAAGATAGACAACCGCAGTTTGTTCGTGAAGAAGCCATTGCAACACAAGAGAACATGGATGTTGCTACATCAAGTCGTGAAGTGGAAAGTGCATCAGAAACTTCTGTGCCTTCAAGGGACTTCTCAATACCTACACCACCACCACAACCTATTCAGCAATTGCATCAGGATCATAATGTTGCACATTGCCCTAAAATAATCTCACGTATTTATAAAAGAGCAGCCGCATCATCACGGCATTGTATTTTTGTTGATTGTAGGAATACAGAACGTTTGCTGGTACCATCTGTTATAAGGGAAATGTTATTGTCAGAGCATAAATTGTATACACCAATTAGTGCCCGAATATGCAGTTATCATCTTAGTATTGGTTCTTGGGATGAATTACAGTTTCATTATAATGATTTTACTGGGGGCCAAATGGACGACATGATGTCAATTATGGATAGAGGTACTCGCAGACAGTACGACTTTTCTAATATTAGAGAAATGAATCCACATCTCTGTCATTATTGGTTAGGGATCAATGCTGAACAATTTTATCAGTTGTTATCACATGTACCACAGCTGGCACTGGAAACTCCTTGTCCTAGTGTGGCTTTAAGTATACTGTTGGTTAAACTTAGAACTGGTGACAGCAATGAACGCTTATCAACATTGTTTCGACTTCCTAGAAGCACTTTAGAAAGATATATGTCTAAAGCAAGACATTGTTTGGGTAATACATTTGTACCCTTATATTTAGGCCTTACCTTAAGACTTACCTTACATGATCTGATGACAGTAGCTCTACTGCCCACCATACACTAAAGTGCAGTAACAGCAAAATCACGATTTCGAGTAAAACGCATTTAAAGTTAAGAATTGATTTTAAAAAATCAACAGAATGTATAAGCAAAAAAATTTGAATGCAGACAGGTTGTAAAGGCATAGGTTCACACGTTAAAGCAATAAAAAAAAATATATCTTAATAACTGAATTTATTATGGCCATTTATTCTTTTTGGTGCCTATTACTGCATAGCCTTTTTTGTAAAAAATACCATTTTAAACTTAGTAAAATGCAGCAAAAAGCCCTATTACTGCGTTTGGATCAGTTATTTTGTCAAGAAACCCAACTAACATGCAGTAAGGTCAAAAAAATACTGCATTTTAGTTAGTTTTTTAAGAAAAAAGTGTTCAATTTACTAGTGCAGTAAGAAAAATAGCTAGTTCACATTTTAAAGACCGTTTATTTCTTATTATTTAATCACAATAATTCAACTCACTTATGTAAAATTTACATATCAAAAATAAAAAAAAAACATCTAATTAATAAAGGACCCTGCGCAGAATGCACAACCTCCTTTGACAGTTTTCTCTTAATATTAACATATATAACATAATGTATCTTTATGTTTAACAATAAAATATAGATAGTAAATGTAGGTGAGTATTATAAAGGTGGACATAAACTTGAGATCAACATTACAGTAAAACAATCATCACACACAAAGCATTACAAGCCTTGGTAAGTCTTAGGTAGGTACATAATTAGTTTCTAAAAGTAATTTTTAACAGTATAACGCGCTTTAAAATAACATTGGTTTAGTTTAGCTTTTGAAGCCTCTTATTATTCTTACTACTAGACATAATCTTGAGATCAACATTAAAGTAAAACAATCATCACACACAAAGCATTACAAGCCTTGGTTATTAGGTAGGTACATAATTAGTTTCTAAAAGTAATTTTTAACAGTATATTAACGCGCTTTAAAAATAACATTGGTTTAGTTTAGCTTTTGAAGCCTCTTATTATTCTTACTACTAGATTTAAAATAATAAAAATGTATGTATCATACAATTATCAAAACAGATCAGAAAAATATTTACTTAGTTCTTTTGTTGTACTTATTAATAATCAGTCTTAAGTTAACTTTAAGGCACATTGTTTCTTAGAATTTGAAGATAAAAAATACAGACTATTAAAAATAAATTCAAAACACATTAACAGTTTAAGATTATTCATCAATATCAAAATTAAATTCTTCTGGTTCTTGTGACGTAGAACCAACAGAAAGATTTTTCCAGAAGATTAATCTATTTGGTGGAATAAGCGGCCCTAATACGTTTAAGATGTTTCGCTTCCTTTCCCTATCAATGCCTTTAGGAACAGTTTTTACAGTAAAATTAGGCAAGTTCTTTGATTTGAGACAATATAGTTCTTTGAATTCTATATCATCAAAGTTCTTTTTGTAAAAGAAACTATGACTTCCCCTTTTTACCATAAGATGTACAATATCTTTGATGTATACCCGGTTTCCATCTATATCTTTGTTTTTTTTATGTGAAATATGAGATTTAAAATTAACAAAATCTATTATTTCCATACTTTTGACTTCTACCTTCCCCGATTTCAATGATGTTTCAACAGCTTCTAAAAAGTCTTGATAATCGTACAGCTTACCCTTTTTGTCCATCGACTGCTCTACAAAATGGTGGAAGGAATCGGCGGACATAAAAGTATGGCCCGGTTCAAAAAACTTGAGTTCAATTGTTGTGGCAGAAATCTCTAAGTTGTTAATTATACTTATCAAGAAAGTAAAAAAACACCAGTTTTTATTTTGTGCCGAGCAATTATCAAGCCATAAAACGATGTGCTCTGCATCACGATTATTTAGTAAGAATGCTTTAAATGTACTAGTGGTGTCTTCTTGCTTTCTCCCTGCCACTCCTTCATGCCAAACTGCTGCAAATACGTGACCTTTCTTGAAGTTTCCTAGAGGTACAAAGGTTTCATTGTACGCCACAAGCCTGGGGCAAAACAGAGCTGCTTTAAAGGTATCAATGCGAGGTAACATTATTACTTTTTGGAGGTCCACAGAAACAATTACAGTATTACGCTGACTATTAGCCTTTGTATCTGCATCGTACATCTCTCGGGCTAGTGTATACTTAATTTTATGATGAGCGTAGGTCTTACAAATTTGGCAATCAGTACACGGTTCTTTTACATGATCAAGGTTATGGAGGTTGAAGGTTTCACATGTCTCGCATTGTTCATGGCCGAGCTTAGCAAAAGAAATGTTCATTTTGTTTGTCAAGTGATCTCTGTAAGTTTCAAGACTGCATTTGAATTCGGGGTACTTCTCTTGGAAGTTTCCATACATATCAACAATTGTAAGGTCACTGGGCAAGTATCTCTTATTGGGTGCATGCACTCGTCTATAATGATGCACACATGGATTGAACGATTCAATATGAGCTGTGATCAAAGTACGATCTATAGCATGACAATTTGTCAAATTACGGCCATCCCTATTATCCTTTTGCTCTAAAATTGACTTTTTCAGGACAGAATTTACACGCCTGTCATTTTTTTTGTCATATCCTAAAGTGCCTAAAAAAAATACTTTGCATACCTCATGCGATAGTTCTTCTGTATCTCTTTTTGTTAAACTGTACTTGTAAGTTACGTTTCGTGGTCGTTTCAAATTCTTTGTACTTTTCTTGCAAGCCTCCTCCGTCACAAGATTTTTGATAAATATTCCTTGATGTTCCCAATTCAAAGACCAATAATATTTGTTAATTTTTTTTCTATCTTCTTCAGTAAAAAGGTTCTCGCACCGGATATTTCTGTATGTTTTTGGCATATTGAAGTTCACTTTTACGTTTCCTACATGACTTATTCCGTATTTTCACAACAGGTAATTGTGCTGGCTGGGTATTGACATTGTTGACCTGAATTTCTGCTGGATCGTTTGTGATATCTAAATCTCTTAAACTCGACGATGTTGAAGATGGCTCAGGAACATAGTTTTTATCTTTTACAGAATCATCTGAATCTTCTATGAATGAATCACAGAATGATGTTGAAGGCAGCGTTTCATTACATAAAAGATCAAAGGTCGCTGTATCCACGAGATTACTAATTAAGCTGTCCTGGTGAGCTTCTGGCAGATTTATGGAGTGGTGTTGTGTTGCTTCAGAGATTTTGCTCAAATCAATATTTTGGACGACAGAGTCGTTGTTTTTATGCACATCCCTTAATATTGCTTTTGGAGGCGAGTCATTGTTATCGTGATGAGGTAGCTGCGATATCATTCTATCCGGTGGTAAGACGTCATTTTCCAAATTGCTTAGCAGTGACATAATTTGTTTTGATCTCACATTCATATTGATGAACCTGCACAGAAAGATAAACGAGAATTGGTAAGTACTTACTGACTAGTATAGGTACATTAAAACTAATTTTAATTTACATTTATACTAAAGTTTTAAATTATTTTGAAATCGAAAATGGACTGAAACTTGATTAAAATGCTAAAACGGCAAAACGGTATATCAACCAAACATAAATTTGACGCAAGTGTATGGCCGTTAAGTTTGCAATGAGATTGGACAGGTACCTAGAATAATTTGAATTTAGAATGAGATCATAGCGACACTGAACTGTATTAATGTATGGTTAGGTGAATACCTACCCTATCTATTTTTAGTCTATTCAAAATATAATCTCAATTCTAACTCAGTTCGTTAAAAGTCAAACCATAGGTTACCATTAGTTACGAGTTACGAGAATAATTGGCCTACTGATTGATATAGGTACATAGATACTACTTTTTAAAGTCAATAAATACTTATAATACATAAATAGAAAACCATCCAAACACAAACAAATGATAGTTATTCAACACACGAAACATTTTATGTAAGGATAGAAAATAACCTATTAGTTAAAGTATCTGTTTAAAGTACGTCTTAATACTATAAAAGTTTTATTAATCATAATAAACTTAAGTAATATAATTATGTAATCTTACCCGCCAAATCCTGTCGCCAAAAAAACGTAAGCAGTGCGAGCGACGCCGACGGGCACGTCCACACTGGCACGGTTCACTGGAGCGACTGATTAATTAAGTCAAATCGCATGCAATCTAGCAGTAAATCCTTTGCACACTCTGTCTCACAAATAAAGTTTTATCTATTCAAACCGACTAAAATGCAGTATCAGCTTGATACTGCGTTTAAATTAGTTTAATTTACTATAATTTGTTAAACTTGATCCCAATTAAAATGCAGTATTTAAAACATTAACTGCACTTTAGCTAGGAATAATCATATCTGTGTCATTATGCTATCCAAACTAATCTGCAGTAATGCTGTATTTTACTGCGTGTTAGTCAGTTTATAATGATAAAAAAATGTTAAGTATTCACAACTAAAATGCGACAAGCTTTGATTTTACTGCATTTTAGTTGGGAGTTCGTGACAATAAATTGTATTTTCTTAATTTGCAGTAAAAATAGCTTGTATGGCGGTAAATTTTACTGCGTATTAATTTTTTTTTTAATTTTTTTCCAGAAATATAAAACTATCTAAAGAACTGTAAAATTATATTGCTTACTGCATTTTAGTTATGAAACCTTAAAATTTAATCTGCAGTATAATTTATACTGTATTTTAGTTGGGAAATCACGCCAAATTGTTAATTTTTTTCGTTTGCAGTAAGTGAAAACTGTTAAATAAAAACCATTCTAATAGTCTTAGAAATAAGTAAGTTAATTCAATAGAAAGCTTAAGAAACCCGCTTTCAGAATCACTAATAAAACGAAAAATCACAAAAGGGCTGTTACTGCTCTTTAGTCTCTGGTGGGCAGTCTAGGTTCCTACCAGTTAAAACAGGCTCGGTCGTACTATGGGGAGCATGTCCGTAGAAACGGAAAATACGAAATCGAGTTAGCAAACGACATTGAGGATGACTTGCCACTGATACTGGGAACGGACAAGTATTTAGTAAGGGGACGAATTAAATCACGTCACGTTAGCAGAAAAGTGTACTATGCTTACATTTTAGTTAATAGGGCTATAAGTAACTCAGTAGCTGATATTGCTGGTTACTATTGCAATTGTTTGGTGGGTAATCGAACCGTGGGATGCTGCGCACACGTAATGACCATTTTGTGGTATCTTGGTTGGGCTCGATTTAGATCAGTTGAGCCGCCGGCTCCGTTTTTAGACGACATATTTTATGAATATGATGATCATATGGACCAATAAAACTATTTTATTCCTATAAACAAGCATTGTTATTTTCTATTCCCTATACTACTATAACCTATAAACCCATTTAAACTCAAACTAAAAGCATTTATTTCAAATAAACCAATTAAAGGCACTTTTGAATAGTCAAGGGGTCGGTCAGTCAGAAAATATGAAGCTAGTCGCCCATTCCAAAGCGTAGTAGGTACCTATGGAGAAGAACGGGCAAGAAACTCCACGGACACTCTTTTAAATAAAATAAAATGGTTACATAATATTGGTTAGGTACATCATTCAAGTTGAAGTTATACATGTGAGAACGATGCAAAACATTAAAAGCGTCCGTTAGAAATAAAAACATAAATTAAATTAAAATCGCCGTGGCAGCTAAGAGATGACCAGTCCCTACTGACGGCGCCCGTTCACGAACATGACGCATGGATTAGCACCATTCAGCTCAACCATTTTGAAGGGAGCTAAATGATCCAACACACGCGCCACCGCCAGCGAGACATTAGAGTGAGCATGACATACTCTCAGCCGCCAGGGCACATTCAAGTCAATGAAAGACATACTCAGTACCTAAATGGTAGCTTTATAGTCGGTACATGGTGCCCACACATGTACCATGCAATTATACAATGCTAGGTAAGTGTAACCTACCTACCATTGTAGCTAATATTATTTACTCAGGATTATTCACTAGTTTGATGGAACTAGTTTCTGGTGTCTTGTGAGTATTCAAATGTTGTAAGGACTGCTTTTTTTAGTAGAAGGTTGGCTCCAAACTAACCTCAAAACTTGAACAGAAAATCAAAAAACAATAAAAACCCCACAAAATAAATAGTTCATTTTTATTTCCTTGGAAAATATGACATCTCCCCTCTTTTATGTCCAATTTATGCTATCATACAACTTATTTTTATGCGCAACGGCGGTCCATAGAAGGATGGGCAATGTCTTTTACGCAGAGACTGGCATTATGTTGCTGATAAAAGGTGATAAATCATCACCTGCCTAGCCTTTTCCTAAGTATGTTGGAGTCGGCTTCCATTCTAACCGACTGCTGAATATTCCACAACTGTTATAAATTATGCCTATAATTGTATATGTTTGTTGACTATTTATAGTCATATCTATGAACTCTTAAGATTAAATGTAGTTGTATTGACTTCATGTGATTGGTCGAGACTTTGACAGTTCTCGACCAATCATAAGCAAGTAATATGGTGGGAAGTGTGCAGACATTTTGAGTGGTATACTCGGCACTCTTGGGCATTCGTATCGGGACATCTGTGCTCACTTGCATTGTACACTAGATAGTAAATTTAGTAATAAAGGTGATTTTCAAAGTATCTAAAGAGTGTTTTTTTAATATTCCAAGTCCTTACTTCTGAGTATTGAACCAGTACGATTGACAACCCAGTTCAGTCCCAATGATTTTACCTGATGAGCCAGATAATTTGGAAATCTTTAGTACATTATGTCGTGTATTCCCGTTCGTCCCATCGACTTCGACAGACACGCATTATGTGAACGGGGCAAAAGTTACTTCTTGTTTACCCAACAAAATAATGGTGTCGATAAACCGTTTCATTAAATTTCTATGTATTTCGATCTACTTTTCTAATAAGAGCTTCATGCAAATTAGTCAAAATAATTCTATTCCTACCAGTCCCGAACTCATAAAACAGCTACGAATATGTTTTTCAGTCTGCACATGTCGTTTTTTGATGAATTCGAAAACTACTAGAATCTGAGAAAAGTGAACACGGGAAACAATACATTTTATTTTATTTACAACTGCCAGTCAGCCATTGATATTCATCAGAAAGGGAAACATTAAAATTATTGAAAAAACCATCGCGTCGTTTGTAATTTATAGTCATATCTGGGCGAGCACGACCTAACTTATTTTATTTTTAATTACCTTTGAAATCTACTCTAAATAAGTAATTTCAACTTAATAAACTAGCTAAGAAAAGTACTATAGGTATTTGGGGTAACCAAATACCTATAGTACTTTTCTTTCATTAAACTCAAAACACATAAACACTATCTTAATCACTGTTCTATACCTACAATAATAAAATTAAATTTTATTCAGTTTATACTGAGCGATCAAAATGCAAATTAACTACTTAATTGTACAAATTATATTATTATGGTGCTAATGCGATTACGTCAATAAACAACCACACATTGGTGCCGATTCTCTAGTACACCGAACGAAACAATCACTAAAATTCCTTACTATTAAATCTTATAGCAATTCTGCAAAAAAAAACTCTAAATTTAAAAATTATTTTGACAAAACTAAAATCGAATTTGACATACATTTTTTAGAACCGCAGGCGCGCAGGCGGGGCAGCCTCGACTTTTCACTTTTTGTATGGAAAATATGAAACGTACCCTACGTGTTGAGTATTAGGGTTTTATAAAGGGGGTCGAAATTTTCAATATTTTTGCGATATAAGCAAAAGAAAAGAAAAAAATATACAGTACTGTTTTTGCACCTGAAGTCGAGGTGTTCGTGTGAATTTTAGTTCATGACAACCATAAACGCATAAAATAGTTTTATACGTATATATGATGACAACTAATAGTATTCCACACCAGACAGATCTAGTTAGACAATTAAAATTGTTGGTGAAAAACGTCAAATTCAGAATAGCAAAATTGACATTTTCACTCAATTAAAATTTCAGTGCCATCTTAGTGCTGTCAAACTAAAATATAGTTAACTTGTGTCGCTTTAGTCTATTTCAGAATGGGAAATCATCGTTTGACAGGAATAAACTAAATTTTGGTGATTTTTAATCTAGTTTAGAGGCATTTGTGACAAGAGAATCGAAACCATTATCAATCGAATGATGAATGTTATGATGTCCGAACTCCGAGCCGAACGCATTACGAAATTCAACGACAACAACCGAACAACTGAGCGAACTGACCGAACAATAGCTCGTTCATTCTCGTTTCACGACGCGCATGCGTATTCTATCGTAACTCGGTACAGAGCGGCTTACCCGGCTGCTAAGAAACCGCGGTTCTTTTCTATAGAAATTGAATTCACGATAAGCCGGACGCGCCTGCGAGTTATTTTAGAGCGAAATGTTTTGTTGTTGGGACATAAAGAGGGAAAAATTAATGTAGGCGTTTTGTAATTTTATGGTTTAACAAATACTTAAGTATAGTGTGATTATTCAATGACGATAGAGTGATTGTGTTCCAAATTTCCGAAGGGAAGCCGGTAGGAATCGGATTGTTTGAAGGCATCGCCCCTGGAACCTATGTATTTGTCGGAAAACACGACAATCTGATCTTGATAAAACAGGTTGGACTTGGTCAACAAGAAAACAACAAAATAATTTTCTAAAAAATATAGTTTTCATCAAATAATATAATTCTATAATACATTAATATTTATAATAAGGTATAAATATATTAGTAATAGAGCTCGTACATTACAATAAACAACGTTAATCAGTTAGACCATACAATTTGTGTCTTTGGGCATGAGTAGGACAACATAATGGTGATACACGTTGAATTTACTTATCAATGAAGTCGAGACTTGGTGCATAGTATTATTTAATTTTGTTTAAATGATCGATAAGTACTTTTTTTCGAGAGAAATAATCGTTTCATCCTTAGTTATATCATTAAGTAAATGCACTTTATGTAAGTAATGTATTTAAAAATACAAAGTCCTTTAAGACAGTTTCCCTGCAGGGATAGCTCATAACTCCATAAACATACTATTTATTGTGTTACTTGGTTTTAATAATTATTTGATATCGAAATTGTGCTCGATAACTAGTGCTTTAACATAGTGCAGTACCTACTAATTGCCAAGCGTAGTGTTAAAGTTAATGATATTACTTACGCCAGTTCGTTCGTAGCAGCATTTTAAGAAACCTATAACATATTATTATTGCAAATGGATAAATTAAAATTAAACAATACTATACGACATGTTATCATTATCAATCAAAAGTGCACACAAACAATCAAATATGTCATACAGGTATAAATAAACATGTTTTGTTTGATATGAGTTAAATACAGTTCTGAGCAATCTTTTTACAAAACATCCATCATTTGTGTATATTATTTGATTACTTTTCTAATGAATATATTAAAATTATATGATTAATTTATATTAACGATGAGGCCACAGATTGAGTGGAGTCTGAGTCGATTACAGTCATATTATGATACGAATATTATTATAAACGTCGATGTTTTTCTGCCACTACGTTCTGTTTGAGTTAATTGACGTAATATGTGGAGATTTCTTTACATAGTGCTTTGCATTAAAGGTAGGCAAAACTAATTATTACTAACGCGTTGAACTATACGCGTTATCAATAACCCGTCAATAGACGTTGAACGTAAGTGGCTGGACATACACTAATCAAATAAGTTTTGCACCACTTTGAATTTTATTGGATGGAAAGTAGATGATAATCAGAGATATCGTAATGACACTATCATCGTCATTCTCGTGGCGGTAGAAAAATTACAATATAATTATTTTGTATAGTTTACTCAAGAGCGTCGTTCTAACATTTAGACAAACAACAAGACACATACAAGGTGTGTTTTTGTATGGAAGAAGACAATTATGCAGCGTCGATTCTAAATAAATTAAGTAGAGTTCCAAATTCATTACAACTTTCTTAGGAAAGGTTATTGCATCATTTCGATTGTAAAGTATAGGAACCCCCACTCTCACTGACAGCTAGATTCGCTTTTAAAAGTGACACAAAACCATCAATCAGCATACTTCAAACATAACTATAACAGCTCTATCTCTTTCACCGCACATAGACCTGCAGCTGCGCGGCCAGCTGGCACAGCATCTTGAGCCCCGGCAGGAACGACGCCACGGCCGCGAAGTCGGCGCCCGTGGCCAGCCCCGTGGCCACGGCCTGCGCGCCCGCGAGGTTGCCGCTCTGTGCGTACTGGCAGCACGCGTGGAGGGACGCGCACGCGGTTTCTGACAGCTGAGGGGAAACGTACTTGGTGAAACTTCACGCCAAATTATTTATTTATTCTGCACTAGCGACCCGCCCCTGCTTCGCACGGGTGCAGTGTACTAATGTACAACGTCAACATCCCAATGTTCATACGGTTAAAAACAAAATGCAATATGAAACTGCCAAGAAACTGGCATCATCCGGTCCCAAATTATACAGTAAAAAAATATCGTTCTGATCATCGCCGTGTGAACGGGTCTTACTATTAAAAAGGCAAAAGTGGTATATTGTCTATGGATGGTCCCATTGAAATGGATATATGAAAAAAATGGTGAGTCCTTCTCCATTTATGGAGTTTGGACGTCCAATACTTAATTATTAATGTTTTTCAGCCTCAACCACCACTAAACTGTCATCAAACTTTATTAATTAAGTTCATAAATTAATTTCAATAACCGCAGTTCCTTAATAGCCGAGGAAAGGTCATTGACCCCTATCACTCATGGCACTACGCCGCCGTCAGCTATAATTATTTTGCTGCACGTAATTTTAAATTTAAGTTTTATAGTATTCATTGTGTATGCATATTTTAATCTTAATTAAATACCCAATTTTAATAACATATTTTATCGGATTAAAAATATACTGGTCAAAATAGCTTCGGAAATAACATTTTTTTTAATGAAATTCTGAGAGATAAAAATGGTTACTGTGGGTCATCCTTAGAAGATAGACATATGTTGATTTTGTTAAGATAGACAATCCAGTAGAACATAAATTTTATCTATCTGTAACAGTTTAGTCAGCGCACGCCATGTAAGCGCTCAAAACGTCAAGTTTCAGTACTACGTTTAAGTTTAATATAAAATAATTATATATGTAAACCTTCCGGAAGACATTCTTTAAATGATTTTGAAAACCTCTTCAAAATCCGTTACGTATTTTAGAAGAGATAGAGATTTACCTAGATCATTTGCAACACATGAGGCCAGCTTCGATGTTTTCCAGGTAACTAACGGCTCAAAAACCATCGAAAGCCTCAAAAAGTATAAACAATTCAGTGCTGAAAATCATGGAACAATTTAAAAATTCTAGAATATCATGATCTCGGCATTTACATTGATTTAAAAGGTGTAACGTCCTTAAAACTCACCTTGTATTCGCGTAGCATATCATAAAGAGTTTCTAATCTTCTCTGGACGTCTTCTAACTTTCTCTTCATTTGCTGCAAACAATATTAAATTATTTAAACCCATTACTTTTTTACTAGTATTTAAGTTTATATAAGCACTATGCGAAGCTTATGCTAACACTGTCGAAGTGACGAAATTCTGGTCGAAACTTATTTAAAATATCGAAATGGAATCATCGATAAGAAGAAGTTTTACGAGTGCGCTTAAATTGTAGCAAATTTTGTCTAGTTTACAAGGACTTTTTCTGTAGGATGCATTTTTTTGAAGTTATAGTTAAAAATAATAAAGAAGTATAAAGAAATCGAGGTTTTTCGACAACCACGCAGTTAGGACAGGTCTTTTGAAGATACAAATTTGGTTTTATACTATTGGTATCTATCTTAATAACATTCCAAAAAATCAGAAAAGTGCAATTTTTTGCGACCTAACGCAATTTTGTGCCTGGTGACTAGCGTATCTAAAATTTCTCAATAGCAGCCCAGAGTCTGTTTAAGTGCTCGGTCGATGACAATAAGCTCGCCCTTCATTACATGGCACTTAAACATAACTGGCTCAATATAATGGGTGTGCTATAGATACACCTTTGCCTAACCCTTCAGGGATTACAGGCGTGATGTTGTGTTATGTTCAGTAAAAAATCGGTCGGCTTCCAGTCTAACCTGATACAGCCGAATACCAGTATTTTACATGGAGCGACTGCTTATCTGGCCTCCACAACCCAGTTACTGGGTAACACGATACCCCTTGGTAAGTCTGGTTGTCAGACTTTCGGGCTTCTAATGAATCGTAAAGACTGTCAAAGATATAGTCGGGACCAACGGTTTAACGTGCTTTCCGAGGCACGGAGGAGTCTGGGTATGGAAAGATGGTCACCCATCCATGGACCGACCTCGGCAAGCGTAGCTTAACCTGATGGATCGACCCGTGCGGCTTTTCGAAGTAACTTACCGGGTTGGTAGCCCTGTCGGAGCATTCCCGCCGGATGTCGTCGAACACAGTCTGCAGCACCGCGTGCTGCTCCGGCAGCGGCGCCTTCGGGGCCGGCGCGGGCGCGGGCGCGGACGCGGGGCTGGCCGGCTGGGGGGGGGCGAGTGTTACAAAGGAAGCTTAAACTATTTCTGAGTGCGGTCAAATAACACGCCCATTGAAAAAATATGACTTTGATAGCTCTTCTTATTTCTCAGCAGTAGGGGCGGGTTTTATAGTTCAAGTGTCACTTATTACTGACATGCTAAGCGCATGTCATTAGCGAGAGATAAACGGTATGAATTCACCAGGTTTAAAAGTAAAAATGGATTTTCTGCAGAAAAATCCGTCAATTAACTGATGTAGATACCGCGAGGCTAGTCTATTTCAGTTATTTTGATAGTATCATGTCTTATGGTATTCTGCTGTGGGGACGGGCTGCAGACATCGAGTCTATTTTTATTCTGCAGAAAAGAGCTATCAGAGCCATATATTATCTCCGTAGGCGCGATTCTCTAAGGGAACTGTTTAAGGACATTAACATCATGACGGTACCTTGTCAATATAATTATTTATGAAAACATCATGTACGTAAGAAAAAAATTACATCTTTTTAGTAAAAGAGGTGATAGACATAATTATTGTACAAGAAATAGGGATTTATTTGTTCAACCAGGTTTCAGACTGGCTATAATAGACTCATCTTTCATGGGGTACTGTTTAAAATGTTACAATAAAATTCCTCCCCACATACTTCAACTGAATGAGACGAAATTCAAATCTTGTATAAAACGCACACTATGTAGGCAGGTATATTATAAGTTGGGGGATTACATAATTGATAAAAATGCTTGGCTCATTGCTGGTCCTGCTCCACAAGCATAAACTAATTGATTAGCATTTGAAAATACCGTTGGAGCTGCTGAAGATTTTAAAAACTATATTTGCATTATATAAATTCAATGTCTTAGCATTGTATAATTGCATAGCACATGTGTGAGTACTATGTACCGACTATAAAGCTACCATTTAGATACTGGGTATGTCTTTCATTGACTTGAATGTGCCCTGGCGGCTGAGATTATGTCATGCTCACTCTAATGTCTCGCTGGCGGTGGCGCGTGTGTTGGATCATTTAGCTCCCTTCAAAATGGTTGAGCTGAATGGTGCTAATCCATGCGTCATGTTCGTGAACGGGCGCCGTCAGTAGAGACTGGTCATCTCTTAGCTGCCATGGCGTATTTTAATTTTTGAATTGTTCTTTGTTTTTTTATATTTTTATTACGGACGCTTTTAACGTGCACGTCTTTGTACATTGTTCTCACATGTATAATTTCAACGTTCATGATGTAACCAATATTTTGAAACAATTTTTTGATTTAAAATAGTGTCCGTGGAGTTTCTTGCCCGTTCTTCTCCATAGGTACCTACAAGGAAATAACTTATCAAAGATTTTATTTTAAATTAAATTTCGATTTGGCTTTCAAATAGACCTGTTTAAAGTAAAGAAGAAACCGATGAACATTTTGGCGCGTGAAAAATTATTGTTCGTCATTGATTCTGAAATGTATAAATAATTTACTTATTTTGAATTTCCACGCATTATTTTCAATTCAATTCAATTCAAAATATTTTATTTCACATAAACCTACATGGGCACTTATGAAACGTCAGAAGCTAGATGCACGGTTCCAATCGGTCGTTTCCTATGGAGAAGAGCCGGCAAGAAACTCCATGGTTACTCTTTTAAAAGTAAATGGTATTTACAGTTTTTTCAAATTACAGAGTTAATAGTTATGAGAGGACAGTGTAGGCCTATCAACAAGTACCAGGTACTTAGCAAGATAGAAAATGGTCGACAGATCTACAGCCTGTTAAGCCTACAACGTTCTCACATTCACAAAATCTAAAAGAAAAGAATCTATATAATGGCAAAATAAAAACCTACTTAAACCAAATGAAATGATTGCCACTACAGCTGTAACAAATCTAATTTATTATAAAATATAGAATATTTAAGGAATATAATGTCAAATAACGTAAAGATTATGTCAAGGAAGTATGTAAAAGAAAAAAATAAGGTAAAATAAAATAATCATCTTAATTTGGGAGCAGTTAATAGACATTTACATAGTTATGCCGTTAATGAGGTACCAGGGAAGCCACATGTGCAGAAGGAATTATTGCCAAACTTCCTTGTCTTCAACGTAGTCTTTAATCTTATAATATGATTTTTTGATAAGGACACGTTTGATGTGGGTTTTGAACTTTCCATCGCTAAGTTCTGTATTTGAGAAAAGTACTATACAAACCTCGGGCGCAACCAGGCATTGATTACTTTGACTTGACTCTTCGACCAACTATTAGTACATAGACCTATGTATATCAGTAATCCGGCGAGGGGATGTAGCATTGAAGTAATAAAATAACAAGCATACCTTTTGCGGATAAGCAGGCGCCATAGCCGCGGCCTGATAGTCAAGGTACTGGTTGGGGTTCTGCTGCCCGTACTGCGGGCCAGGCTGGCCGTACTGCGGGCCAGGCTGGCCGTACTGTTGGCCGTACTGCTGGCCGTACTGCTGGCCGTACTGCGCCGCGGTCGCTAGAGGCACGTGCTGAGGAGGTTCCACTCCGAACAGAGGGTGTGTGATCGGTGCCTGTGCTGTTACTTCTTGTTTTGGCTAGAATAAAGGGTTTTGTTAATGGCCTTGTTACACGATAACTGACACATACGTGCCCTGACTAGACAGGTCTCCTGACTCAAATCTGTGGTTCTTTTCTCAAAAGACCATATCAGACACTAATCTTCATGAACCTCACATGATCAGACCAAGATAATGTCTGGACTTTAAAAGAATCTTTGACCTCTGATATTGTTTCGGTGTTTGTCCTCAGAGTTGTCGGTTAGAAAATACCGATCTCGTCAAGTTTCAAAATATTATAATTTCTTTTGACGTGTACAAGTGTTTTTACAATCAATTCACAGAAATAAAATATAATTTATCAATATTTGTTTTGTTTGATGGTGCATGTGGAGTGAGGTAAATCGAGAAGGAACTTTAGATATGCTTCCTCTTCTGTCAGATTACCTATTCTTGTTCTGTTTTTGTGTATCATATGATTATTTTAGTGATGAAAGATGGTCGAAATAATAATTACATTTATAATTAGTGACAAAACAAAACTCTGGGTTGAAAACAGCAGCCACTTCAGATTTTAAGTTCTAGCTCTACATTTTGTTGCTCATAATCAAACGAAAAAACATTTTATCGTCGAAGCATTAAAACGCTACTAATGTAGAGATGTTCTTTACGACATATGTTATTTTCAGCGGAGCTTGGTCTTCATAAAACGACGTTACAGCATCCGAATTTATCACAATTTATGAAAATGTCAGTATGTAGTCAACAAGAGGAGGGATGCAAAAACTTATAATTAATAATAAACAACTTAAAAACACACGTTAGAAGATAAATACAGAATGATCAAATCGGGTTTAACACATCAAAACGGCAACACTCTGTAGTTTCGATACCTCGTCTAAATGTCGCCTATGTTCGATAATGTTGTTCCACCGGCGCGTGCCCGCGTGCAAGGCCGACATGTCACCCGTGTCTAAATGCTGATAATGTTACTCCATCAAATACTACGTCACAACACAACATCTCGCCGGTATTCCCCGAAGGGTTAGGCAGAGGTGTACCTATAGTACACCGACATTTCGCTAGTTATGTTTAAGTCCCATGTAAGGGGGCCGGGCCGAGGCTATTAAAGATCAATCGCGCAAACATCCAGACTTTGGGCTGCTACTGAGAAATTCTAGATGTAAAAGCCCTTTGCCCGACCCTGGAATCAAACCCAGGACCTCAAATACTCAGCAGTAGCGACAACTAAACCTACGTTAAGCTTTGGTAAAATTACAAATGTAACGTATACACGTGGTCTGGAAGACATAGTATAATTTTGAAATATCTTTGTACGCCCATCCATCTAACTTGTTCATTATAAATCTCATGTCAAATGATTTTATTGGCTCTTATTTAATACGGAATCTTCACAACTGCTCTGCAGCGGTTATCCTGGTATAGATTTGATCTAACTTTTGTAAAAGTATTATATTAAACGCATTACACCTTTTTCAATCACTACGAAATGAAAATTAAACAAATATTAGCAAGGCTCTTTTGGCGCTCGAATGACGTTGCCAGGGGGCGCTGTCGGTAAACATTTGTGCAATTGTTTTGTTAAATGTCACTTGAATGAAATGTGTTCAAAAAATTACTTTGTCCCGATTTTGGCCGCGTGCCAAAATAACCTTGTAGCGCTTTACACATTTACCTCTTCTGAAATCGCAAAATAGCATCAACTTTTTGTAAATAAAAATAGATTATTATTATGTTTTGTAACACATACCTTAGGCTTAGAAGACATCATAGGCGGATCGTTCCACCCCGGAGGAACAGGTTTAGACGGCACTGCGGCCACGGCCGGCTCCGGAGCCTGCGCCGGATTGTAGTACGAGCCGTTCACCGCCGGATTCAAACCAGGCTGGTTCAACTGGCCCGGATTCACCGACATCTGTCCCGGAGGTCCGTGGATATGGCTCATGGGGCCCTGGTTCATGGGGCCCTGGTTCATGGGGCCCTGGTTCATGGGACCCTGGTTCATGGGACCCTGGTTCATGGGGCCCGAGTTCATGGGGCCCGAGTTCATGGAACCCTGTGAGTAAGCCGGCACGCTAGCTCCTCCGTATTGGTCGGGTAAGGGACTGTTGAACCCGCCGCCGTAAGGTTGAGAAGTGACAGGGTTATTGAAACTGTACTGATTGTATAAGGGCGCGGACTGGACGGAGGGATCCACTTTGTATTTGGAACGGGACCCTATGCCTGGAAGAAAATAAGCTTTGTAAGTGATTTGTTGTCAAACTCAAACTCAAACTCAAAGCATTTATTTCAATTAAACCATTTACAGGCACTTTTGAATTGTCAAGGGGTCAGTCAGTCACAAATATGAAGCTAGTTGCCCATTCCAAAGCGTAGGTTCCTATGGAGAAGAACGGGCAAGAAACTCCATGGACACTCTTTTAAATCATAATGTTGTTACAAAATATTGGTTACATCATTCATGTTGAAATTATACATGTGAGACCAATGTAGAAAGACGTGCACGTAAAAAGCGTCCGTTATAAAAAGATAAAAACAATTCAAAAATTAAAATAAGCCGTGGCAGATAAGAGATGACCAGTCCCTACTGACGGCGCCCGTTCACGAACATGACGCATGGATCAGCACCGTTTAGCTCAACCATTTTGAAGGGAACTTAACGATCCAACACACACGCCACCACCAGCGAGACATTTGAGTGAGCATGACATACTCTCAGCCGCCAGGGCACATTCAAGTCAATGAAAGACGTACTCAGTAAATGGTAGCTTCATAGAAGGTACATGGTCACAGTGCTCACACATGTGCTTTGCAATTATATAATACTATGAGATTGAAGTTATACAATTCAAAGATAATTTATGCAATCTTCAGCAGCTCCGACAATATTTTCGAATGCTAAAATTAAATTAGTTTATGCGCCCTTGTGGAGCTGGACCAGCGTTGAGCCAAGCATTTTTGTCACCTATATAATCCCCCAGCTTATAATATGCTTGGTAGCATAGTGTGCGTTTTATACAAGATTTAAATTTAGTTTCATTTAGTTGTAGTATGTGGGGAGGTATTTTATTATAACATTTTAAACAGTACCCCATGAAAGATGAGTCTACTTTCGCCAGTCTGAAACCCGGTTGAACTAATTGATCCCTATTTCTAGTACTATAATTGTGTCTTTCACCTCTTTTACTGAAAAGATTAAGATTTTTCCTGACGTACATGATGTTTTCATATATATATTGACAAGGTACCGTCATGATGTTAATGTTTTTAAACAGTTCCCTTAGAGAATCGCGCCTGCGGAGGCAATATATTGCTCTAATGGCTCTTTTCTGCAGAATAAAAATAGAGTCGATATCTGCAGCCCGTCCCCATAGTAAAATACCGTAAGACATGATACTATGAAAGTAAAAGAGTTGTTGCCCCCCAAGCGTTGATAGTAGGTATATAAAATCTAAATCGATTTGATATTTTAGCCGTTTATTAAACCGTACAGATTATGAGTATTGCGCAATAAAACTGATTGCTGTAATCTAATTATGATGTCCGTAATATTTTCTATTGGCTTAATTTTTTTTGGTCTGCAAAACTAGTTTTGTCAGGGAAAGTGATTGGTTTGCGAATTGACTATCAACTGAAATTATCCGTAAATTCTAACCACAACTTAATCTTTTGGCAGTCCTACGAAATGGATACAACACGATTAATTAGCGCAATATCACAGATTAGTACACGTACATGGTTCACGCCGCAAAATCATTTAAATAAAAAATTACTCTTGCGACGACGCAATAAAGTGCAATTCAGCTCGCATAGCGCTAATTACCTACAGTTATATTCACCTAGAAGTTGCCTTTCTGTCTATCGGGTAACTCTTATATTTTCTGACTACGTTACGCCACTGAATTCGACAAGTCGGGCCCGCCGCGTACCTACTTGTAGCTTCATACCTAAAATGCGGAGTGAACTGTCTGTATTCATCTATGCCAGTATGTTAATCTGCTAAATACCGAATTTCTTTGACTATACATGGATCTAAAGATTGTTCTAGAAAAATGATATTCTGTTTTTTTTTGTAACGTTATTGAATTTTTTTATTCAGGTATCGTTACAAACTTTGAAACGTTATAAGATAACATTTAGTGTAACGGAACGGAATTCATTTCGTTTTCAAGTCCCTGGGAAAAAGGTTTGTCGAAGCTTGATTAATGATAAAGTTGTATTTTACTTAATAAAAATCTTTGTATAGAAATTCGTAATATTTGCCGATGGGCAACATCGGCCACACGGCTTGTTACGTGGTAAAAATTTAAAAAAAAAACCGTCATGTTAATATTTCGCTGTAATATTCATATTTTGAGGAAAATAAACCACTAGAAACATTAATATTTTGTTTCTTAAAAACTGTCCACTAGCTTATTACAGTTTGATCACTACAAATCATCGTATGTTTGGATATACTGGATACGTTAATTATAATTTCAATAACTAACCAGATGGTCCAACACTGCCGGGCCTGGCAGGCTGCGGCGACAACACCTGCGCGGGCGCAAGCTGCGGCGGCGCGTAGCCGGCGCGCGGCGCGGGCGCGGGCTGCTCGTAGGCCGCGCCTGGGTACATGTATGCTCGTTTGAATAATAAAGGTCGGTTATATTTTAGCAAGTTTACAGCGGTAATAGTTCGATGAGACTCATATGTAGCTTTCGGAATGGCAACCAAAAATAATTGTAATTTTGCGCTTAATACAGTTACATCTAAAATATATTCGTCACATTAAAGAGGTATTTTTGTCTGCTCATGGTAGAATCTGCTTTACCTATTTAACATTAAAAATTGTGTCGTAATGACAATACCGCAGAATGACATCCAGTGTTTCTTTGCAATAGTCTGCTCAGTAGCTTCAAAAGGTATTATGTGTACATGAAAAAGGAAAAAATTAAAAAACAGACGAAAATATATGTGAAAGACTTGACTGTACGATGTCTCAGTAAATAAAAGAAAACTTACCAGATGGTGCATAGCTGGGCTCCGCATGCGGCGCGTGCGGCGCGAGCGGCGCGTGCGCACGTCGCGCGCCGCCCGCCGCGGGCCGCGCCGGCGCCTGCTGCAGGCGGACACATTGCCATTACTGTGGGCGGCTGTTACTGCATCACGGATGCTTGACACAATGGGCATGTGGAGGAAACTGAACACAAAGGTATATCAAGCCCTCTGGCGTGAGCACGGATTTTTTAAAGTCAAATAATGTTAACTTTTTATTTTTAATCTATTTCCAAAAGGAGGATTATGTTATCAATTTAGGTTATCAATTCGGACGTTTATTTAACGTAAATATCTAGGTACGTTAAAAAATTTAAACATTGTTAAATAAAGTTTAAAAAAATGTTAAGTGCACTATGTCATGCCAGAAGGCGAAAGAATTCAGATTGGGAGTCAGAATTTTAATAAATTTAAAAATCCATCAAGCAGTTTTAAATTATCGAATAACATACAATACAAAAGATTTTTTAATTTCACAATTGATATTGAGACATGTGAGACGGTGCATACAAGCCTGTGCGCATGCATCAGTCTGTCGCCAGCTCGGTGCGCTGGATACTTACATGGCTAGCCCTCCTCTGTTGCGCCATGCCCAGTGCATGCATCAGTCTGTCGCCAGCTCGGTGCGCTGGATACTTACATGGCTAGCCCTCCTCTGTTGCGCCATGCCCAGTGCATGCATCAGTCTGTCGCCAGCTCGGTGCGCTGGATACTTACATGGCTAGCCCTCCTCTGTTGCGCCATGCCCAGTGCATGCATCAGTCTGTCGCCAGCTCGGTGCGCTGGATACTTACATGGCTAGCCCTCCTCTGTTGCGCCATGCCCAGTGCATGCATCAGTCTGTCGCCAGCTCGGTGCGCTGGATACTTACATGGCTAGCCCTCCTCTGTTGCGCCATGCCCAGTGCATGCATCAGTCTGTCGCCAGCTCGGTGCGCTGGATACTTACATGGCTAGCCCTCCTCTGTTGCGCCATGCCCAGTGCATGCATCAGTCTGTCGCCAGCTCGGTGCGCTGGATACTTACATGGCTAGCCCTCCTCTGTTGCGCCATGCCCAGTGCATGCATCAGTCTGTCGCCAGCTCGGTGCGCTGGATACTTACATGGCTAGCCCTCCTCTGTTGCGCCATGCCCAGTGCATGCATCAGTCTGTCGCCAGCTCGGTGCGCTGGATACTTACATGGCTAGCCCTCCTCTGTTGCGCCATGCCCAGTGCATGCATCAGTCTGTCGCCAGCTCGGTGCGCTGGATACTTACATGGCTAGCCCTCCTCTGTTGCGCCATGCCCAGTGCATGCATCAGTCTGTCGCCAGCTCGGTGCGCTGGATACTTACATGGCTAGCCCTCCTCTGTTGCGCCATGCCCAGTGCATGCATCAGTCTGTCGCCAGCTCGGTGCGCTGGATACTTACATGGCTAGCCCTCCTCTGTTGCGCCATGCCCAGTGCATGCATCAGTCTGTCGCCAGCTCGGTGCGCTGGATACTTACATGGCTAGCCCTCCTCTGTTGCGCCATGCCCAGTGCATGCATCAGTCTGTCGCCAGCTCGGTGCGCTGGATACTTACATGGCTAGCCCTCCTCTGTTGCGCCATGCCCAGTGCATGCATCAGTCTGTCGCCAGCTCGGTGCGCTGGATACTTACATGGCTAGCCCTCCTCTGTTGCGCCATGCCCAGTGCATGCATCAGTCTGTCGCCAGCTCGGTGCGCTGGATACTTACATGGCTAGCCCTCCTCTGTTGCGCCATGCCCAGTGCATGCATCAGTCTGTCGCCAGCTCGGTGCGCTGGATACTTACATGGCTAGCCCTCCTCTGTTGCGCCATGCCCAGTGCATGCATCAGTCTGTCGCCAGCTCGGTGCGCTGGATACTTACATGGCTAGCCCTCCTCTGTTGCGCCATGCCCAGTGCATGCATCAGTCTGTCGCCAGCTCGGTGCGCTGGATACTTACATGGCTAGCCCTCCTCTGTTGCGCCATGCCCAGTGCATGCATCAGTCTGTCGCCAGCTCGGTGCGCTGGATACTTACATGGCTAGCCCTCCTCTGTTGCGCCATGCCCAGTGCATGCATCAGTCTGTCGCGCAGCTCAGTGTGCTGGATACCCTCCAACGTGTTGAGTGCGCTCTGCAGACAGCCTTGAGACGCGAGGCGGGACGCGTACTCGTTTAGGACTGTTTCTAGTTTACCGCCGGCCTGTTGCAGAGGTAAAATATAAAATTAATAAAATAATCTACGTCAGAATGGACTGTACTACGTTTGAATACGTAATGTATACTCGAGGAGGAAAGGTTCAGCAATATCTTTATATTTCTGCACATCGCTTTGAGTACGTAGTAGGAAAAAAAAAATTGTTACTTAAAGGCGACAACGACACGACAGAAAGTAACAACCCAAGTTACAAAGAAAAAACTCGTCTCAACCACAATATAAATATGGACAGTATGGAAACTAGGCCTATTGGTTGAAATAATTACCTATGCTCCATTTTTAAAAAGATAGCGGCGACCACTCGTCTCGCCCGACACGACACCCGCTACTGACAGCTCCGCGACAATCGCTTGAGGTCTCGTCAATGAGCGCGTCTGTGTGAGTGTGCCGTTTCGAACGTTCATTACGTAGTTTCTGTACTGTCCATATTTATAGTGTGACTCAACTCACCGGCACTTGTCTCCCTCTAGTTAACGCAGCTCTCCTGGCCAGCAGCGCCAGCTCGGTGAGAGCGGCCAGCGCGGCCACGTCGCCTCTCCTGGTGTGACTCCAGCGCCCCACCAGCTCCTCGGGACTCATGGCGCATAGGTAGCAGATAGTCGCGGCCTCGGATAAAGCCGGGTCCGATTCCTTTGACAGTTTGTCGCCGAGCATTTCTGTGAAGGAAATTATAAGGTGAGCAAGGTTGATGAGAATAAAGGTGTGACGTGTTTATTATTTTTCCCCGTTACAGATTGTTATTTGCAATTCGTTTTTTGAATTGGCTCCTACAGCAATTCGCTTAAAAATGTGTCTGAAGTATATTTTAGTGTCCTATACTATGGCTATGGGAAGATATTATGAATTGACATAGTCACACAAACACACTGTCGCCTAAGTTACAGTATATGCTAGTTTATGAGTCAGGGTCAGAGTCATAAGAAGTGTATCCGTTGATAAACCGATTTGCATGGATTGTTTCAGAATTATTGTTATACATATATTAACTAGCGACCCGCCCCTGGTTCGCACGGGTGCAGTGTACTAATGTTCAACGTCAACATCCCAATATTCATACGGTTACAAACAAAATGCAATATGAAACTGCCAAGAAACTGCCGGATGATCCCAAATTATACAGTGTAACGAATCTACTGCTTATTAAAATAAAAGGGAAAGTAGACAAGTTAAAAATATATAATTTGAGGTAAAACACAGAAAAATAATTAAAAAAATAACCTAACCTACCTAGCGCTCTCAGAAAAGAAAATATTTACAGAGGAAGTATGTTACGGCTTTCAGGTTCGAGTCGTCCTGTCAGTTCTGAAACATCCAGATTCATTTCCCAGATAAATCTTGATAAATTCACAGGCAATGTAGAAGACGTCAGGCCTCGTTAGCTCTGAGGCCTGAAGATCCGCTTCCCAGTCTCTCAGACAGACCAGTCAGGACTTAGTAGTGGAAGGTCCTCCTGGCAAGAAACGTAGTCCCGTGAAGACAGAGTATGATTTCAGGGTGAAATGTATATAGACCAATTTGCAAGACTTTTCTTGAGGAGATGTTTCCTTGAGCGCTTCCAGATCAGCTCTGCCGAATGGGTCCGTAGTCCCTCTGACGTTAATTTTTCAAATTATCTTTTTCTTGTTCTTTCAGAATTTAATTTCAAATTCAGAGATCGAAAAGGGCCAGACATATTCGTACCAAAAAACCTCTTTGATGAATTCTGAGAGCGTTTCAATTATTATTATAAAATGTAAGTTAGGATACAAATATTTTACAGTAAACAATTATAATTGCCTATAAAATACCATATTTCAGCTAAACATATTGATAAAAATAATTTAAATTATATAAATCAAAAGTAACCTTCATGGACTAAGCCAGTAAGAAAACTAGAGAAAATTAGAAGAAAAAAAATAATGATAGCTTGACAGCCTGACGTAAGTGTCATAACATTGAAAAATATGAAAATTAAAGAAAACTAATCGTTTTAGAACGATTCGCAAAATAATAATGCAAAATCAATAAACGAGTATAATACATAATATTAATGAATGCATAGTGTAAGTATATGATGTAGTGTCTGTAGTATGTAGATACTATATTTCCCCAAAATTGTTTACTGCAAAATATTTGTATTTCAGCTAAACATATTGATAAAAATAATTTAAATTATATAAATCAAAAGTAACCTTCATGGACTAAGCCAGTAAGAAAACTAGAGAAAATTAGAAGAAAAAAAATAATGATAGCTTGACAGCCTGACGTAAGTGTCATAACATTGAAAAATATGAAAATTAAAGAAAACTAATCGTTTTAGAACGATTCGCAAAATAATAATGCAAAATCAATAAACGAGTATAATACATAATATTAATGAATGCATAGTGTAAGTATATGATGTAGTGTCTGTAGTATGTAGATACTATAACAGTAACAAAAAATCGTTCTGATAATGGCCCTGTGAACGGGCCTTACAATTAAAAAAACAAAAGTGGTCTATTAGAGAGAAAAAGAAAGAAAGAATACGTTTATTTGCGGTACACATGACGCAAGGAAAGAATAAGAAGTTGGGGGAAAATATGCGTCACATCCACGCAAAACGGCCATCGCCCAGCATAATGCTGCGTCCCTATGCGAGACAGAGCCCCAGCGCTGGTTTACAGCGTCAGCCGGCGCTGACGTGATGACGTCAACCGGTGCAGCATTTAGTAAAAATGATCGCAGTTCCTTAATAGCCGAGGAAAGGTCACTGACCTCTGTCAGTAATGGCGCCACGCCGCGCGCTGTCAGCCATAATTATTTTACTACGCGTAATCTGTGATATCTTTTAAAGTTTTCATTTAAATGATGTAATGTCCAGGCATATTTTAATCTTTATTAAATGGTCAATTTGAGTAACATATTTTATCAGATAGGGATTAATAATATACTAGTCAAAATAGCTTCGGAATTAATTATTTTTTTTAAGAAATTCTGAATGATAGAAATGGTTAGTGGGTCATCCTTAGAAGATAGACATATGCTATCACGGGACTTTTCTGTTGGTTTTGTTAAGATATCAATCCAGTAGAACATAATTTTGATCTATCTGTAACGATTCAGTCAGCGCACGCCATGTAAGCGCTCAAAAAAATGCCTTTTTCACGACTTGACAAAACGTCAAGTTTCAGTACTACGTTTACGTTTAATTTAAAAGAATTATATATATAAACCTTCCGGAATACATTCTCTAAATGAAGTTGAAAAACTCATCAAAATCCGTTGCGTATTTTAGAAGAACAACGGGGACATACAGACATACGCGAAAAGCGACTTTGTTTTATAATATTTAGAGATTATTTATTTATATTCTGCTACTAGGCCCACTTTCTCCCTTTACACTTACCACAGTAATGACTAGCAGACTCCCCATCACAATGCGTCAGTAACGCAGCCAGTGTGTCTCTCCAGCTGCTCGGCGCCGCTGACGTCACGAGCGTGTCCCACCGCGCCAGTAGCAAGCTGCCACAGACTAGCGACACGGGCTCGCCGGCCGTCGTGTTGATGTGGTACTTCTGCACCTTGTAGAGGAGCTCAGGACTGCCTGTGTACATGTAATTATAAAGTCAAGTTAGCGGCTGAAGCATGATGAAATACAAGTACAATACTCACCGAGTATTCGAAAAAGAACAAGGATCGGCTGCGGAATTTGAGAAACTTTGTTTGAAATCTCATCAAACATACACTTTCAAGTTAAGGATGATGGCAAAACAGTAGACTTATAGAAGCTTGGATACAGTGTTGCAATTATTTTAAAAACGCTTTATAATTAATATGAATATTTAAATTTATTGCTCTCTTTCTTCATTCACATGAAAACATAAACAATTTGGGAATTGATGCGATGACACAGAATTCTTTAAAAAAAATTGCAACTAATTCAATACTCAATGCTCAATCATTAATTCGATACATTAGTACAACTATCTGAGCCTAGTGAGCCCGCTTTCAGCTTATATTTACTAGATTCGGAAATCCTGTACAATGCGTGATCAGCATAAACTGGAAATGTATAACTTGATGTGTAGCCGTGTGTACCTGCGACATTTGACATGAGAAAAAAACTATAATACAAAATGTTCAGCGACTCACCGAGCGAGGCGATGATAAGTGCGTCGGCGACTCTCTTGGCGTCTAGACACAGTTCAACGGCCTCCTCCAGGTGTCCGCACACCAGCGCGCGGCAGATCAGGCTCGTTGAGTCTGTACGCACCAAGAGAAAGTAAACTTTATACAAAACACATGCGTTTTTTTTTTTTCAATAATCTATTTTGTCCCCTCTTCTGGGCAAAGGTTTCCCCATATTTTCCCAATTTTCTTTATGCTGGAACTACCTCGTCCAATCGGTTAGGAACGAGTCCAAATCGTCACGCCTGCGTTGCTTAGGCCTGCCTCGGTGACGAAGCCCGTCTTCACGGCACCCACTGTGTGACGATCCTAACCCATCTGTCTGGTTGCATCCTACAGGTGTGACCGGCCCAGTTCAATTTCAGCCTCGCAGACTTATCGCCAACATCGGCGATGCCTGTCTTGGAGCGTATTATGGTTTTGAGAATATGGTCGGTGAGTTTGGTTTTGAAGATGCTACGCTCCATCGCTCTTTGGCAAACCGTGAGTTTGTACTTCTGAGCCAAAGGCCAAGTTTGAGCGCTATAGTTTAGGTTATAGTATAGAAAAGAAATAATAATTTAATGAGGATCAGCGAAACGACCGCTAAAGTGCCCTTAAAATTAATATAATGTGTCGGTCAAAGTGCAAAAACGTTAAGCATTTTTTAAACGCAGACGATAGAATATAACGTACCTTCTCCGTTCGGGATGACCACGTTGGCGACAGAGGGCGTCAAGTCAAGGTTTGCCAGTTTTCTCTCGATCTGTGTGTTGGCGTCCTGTAATAAAACTATACGTTTAACACTGTGTACTTTGAAATAAACACTTCAAATTAACATACGTATTGGGCGAAATATAAACACTATCGTCCAACCTTAAAATTCCCCATATTTTTTGGTAATAAATCTATTATTTTCAGCAAATGATCAAAGTTTTGCGAAGTGAAGCGTTCTTCGGCGTTCAAAAGCACATTATTAAAAGTACATATATATATTTTCTAAAAGAAAATGCACGTTGCTTCCGCGACAATCAAACATGCAAACAATATTAACTGTCTTATCACAAATAGCCAATATCGTTATTCCCCTCAATATCAAACACTTTTAGAGAAAATTATAAACAGTAGACTAGTTAAGTATCTAGAAAAAAATAATTTCTTATCCCCTGCGTAATTTGGTTTTAGAGCCAAATTATTCACAGCCGATGCGATGTATGACCGATTATATTTCAGAAGAACTCGTCAAAGGGAAACAGACCCTGGGAGTCTTCCTCGTTTGTTTATGTTCTTTTAAACAAATTAGAGGCCATAGGAATAAGGTGAACGACGCTGAAACTATTTGCGGACTACTTAGATGGACCCATGTGTTAGAATAGATAATATCACGAGCGATGAGCAGAAAAGTACTGGAATAGCAATGGAAAGCAATTTTAAAGATAGCAAACTTCCATCCTTTTTTCTTTCCCACAGATCTGCTATATAAATCCTGTAACGTACCGACTGTTCGCCAACTTTTCATTCCGCACTTAGAATTAAAACAGCACACCATGCTTACCAACAACACTAACAAGATTTTGAATTTGAATTTGACGGAATCATATAGTATGCACATCTAATGCAACCTCAAAACATGTCTTTGTAGAAAGATTTTTTACTTTCTTAAGCCCACTTCTGTACAATAGATTAAATAGAACTAGTATTAATAGACTTAGTATTAATAAATTAAATTACTTTAGCTGTAAAAAAAATATACTTTAATATTTACTGACCACAGATTATACACAGACAGAAGATTTACTTGTCTACAAATAGAATCGCTAACATGCTATTTTACTTTAATTTGCCTGATTTTAATTTAGTTTATACTTTATACTGATTGGTAATTTATTACATTAAGTATTTATGCACTTCCTAGCCTGAAGCACAGGTTCAACCTAGTTCAAGCAAATAAGCAACTGTGCTCTATTTTAATTGTTAAGTCACTTATTGTAAATGCGCCCCTTTTTATAAATAAACGATTTATTATTTATTGAATAATTAAATTAACAATTAGGGCCCACGCGAAGCAAAAGACAATCTACTGGGTACTTTTTGACAGTCAATATGGATAACATATTATGATGTTTTTCAACGCAGAGTATCTCACAAAAACGCATTGTCCTACAGACGCAACAGCATGTATGACAAGCCTGCAAGAACAATCATTATATGCAAGCGGCATGGAATGATCCATGCGCAATGCATGCGCTGCAAAAAATATTGTTCATGCAGATTTTTCATGCTTGCAGTTACGTTGGTATGTAGCCACCACAATAGTCGGCCGTAACAGGCTGCCATTAACATGCCATGGCTTCGAAGCTTTAGAAAATACAACGTCACTTCTTGCAGTTAGAATGCTTTACCATCAATAGCCGTACTTACCGATAGATCAGTACTGGTATCAGTTGACAACTCTGCTTCGGTCTCCGTGGACTCGCCCTAGCCGCGGCAGGCAGACAGACAGTGGCATATTATATATACTGAGTTATGTGAGTACAGATTATAATACTTAGATGTTATTTAGTCCTGTTAAATTTTTCACCGCCACGTTACCGAAATCAAATTCAAGCAGTCCCACAAAACTAACAAATAAGTCTCGGTTTTAAATGCAGTATTGTATTAATAACTTAACCTTAGTCGGGATAAACTACGAAATAAAAAACTGGCCTTAAGGACGCGTTTACAAATTTGATAGGTATAGAATCGAACTACTACATTGACAAAGGTCACACACACAAGTGTACGCACGGTTGATTGCGGGAATAGTAGTCAAGTGAACTAATTTTGGTACTTTGAATTTTTTTTTTCTCTATATTCTTTATAATACATAGGCAATCTACAAAAAATATTTCGTATTGTGGTTTGTATTTTTACTAAATAATACTTAGATACAAATGCCTACTTCAGTGACTGCTAGGAGGCACTGGAAGCCCTCTTCTAGTAGAAAGATGTGGGCTGTGGACTTTGGGCTAGTTTTACTAGTTATGATGAGACTTTACCTCCGGACTTGATGGAGTGACCTGAAGGTGTAATTCGGTGACTGCTACTGGTACTCCTCGACTAGTAGAATTAGATGTGCCGAGTTTGGGCTTGTTTTGTAAGTTATGATGAGACCTCACCACCGGACTTGATGGAGTGACCTGAAGGTGTACTTTGGTGACTGCTACTGGTACTCCTCGACGAGTACAACTAGGTCTGCCGAGTTTGAGCTCGTTTTGTTAGTTATGATGAGACCTTACCACCGGACTTGATGGAGTGACCTGAAGGTGTACTTTGGTGACTGCTACTTGTACTCCTCGACTATTAGAATTAGATGTGCCGAGTTTGGGCTTGTTTTGTAAGTTACGACGAGACCTTACCTCCGGACTAGATGGAGTGACCTGAAGGTGTACTTCGGTGACTTGCTACTGGTACTCCTCGACTAGTAGAATTAGATGTGCCAAGTTTGGGCTTGTTTTGTAAGTTATGACGAGACCTTACCTCCGGACTAGATGGAGTGACCTGAAGGTGTACTTCGGTGACTGCTACTGGTACTCCTCGACTAGTATAATTAGATGTGCCGAGTTTGGGCTTGTTTTGTAAGTTATGACGAGACCTTACCTCCGGACTAGATGGAGTGACCTGAAGGTGTACTTCGGTGACTGCTACTGGTACTCCTTGACGAGTAGAATTAGATGTGCCAAGTTTGGGCTGGTTTTGTTAGTTCTGACGAGACCTTACCTCCGGACTTGAAGGAGTGACCTGAAGGTGTACTTCGGTGACTGCTACTGGTACTCCTCGACTAGTAGAATTAGATGTACCGAGTTTGGGCTTGTTTTGTAAGTTATGACGAGACCTTACCTCCGGACTTGAAGGAGTGACCTGAAGGTGTACTTCGGTGACTTCTACTGGTTCTCCTTGACGAGTAGACCTAGGTGGTCACTCCATTGAGTTCGGTGGTGAGGTCTCATCATAACTAACAAAACGAGCCCAAACTCGGCAGACCTAGTTGTACTCGTCGAGGAGTATCAGTAGCAGTCACCAAAGTACACCTTCAGGTCACTCCATCAAGTCCGGTGGTGAGGACTCATCATACTAACAAAACGAGCCCAAACTCGGCAGACCTAGTTGTACTAGTCGAGGAGTACCAGAAGCAGTCACCAAAGTACACCTTCAGGTCACTCCATCAAGTCCGGTGGTGAGGTCTCATCATAACTAACAAAACGAGCCCAAACTCGGCAGACCTAGTTGTACTAGTCGAGGAGTACCAGTAGCAGTCACCGAAGTACACCTTCAGGTCACTCCATCAAGTCCGGTGGTGAGGTCTCATCATACTAACAAAACGAGCCCAAACTCGGCAGACCTAGTTGTACTAGTCTAGGAGTACCAGTAGCAGTCACCAAAGTACACCTTCAGGTCACTCCATCAAGTCCGGTGGTGAGGTCTCATCATAACTAACAAAACGAGCCCAAACTCGGCAGACCTAGTTGTACTAGTCGAGGAGTACCAGTAGCAGTCACCAAAGTACACCTTCAGGTCACTCCATCAAGTCCGGTGGTAAGGTCTCATCATAACTAACAAAACGAGCCCAAACTCGGCAGATCTAATTCTACTAGTCGAGGAGTATCAGTAGCAGTCACCAAAGTACACCTTCAGGTCACTCCATCAAGTCCGGTGGTGAGGTCTCATCATACTAACAAAACGAGCCCAAACTCGGCAGACCTAGTTGTACTAGTCGAGGAGTACCAGTAGCAGTCACCAAAGTACACCTTCAGGTCACTCCATCAAGTCCGGTGGTGAGGTCTCATCATAACTAACAAAACGAGCCCAAACTCGGCAGACCTAGTTGTACTAGTCGAGGAGTACCAGTTGCAGTCACCGAAGTACACCTTCAGGTCACTCCATCAAGTCCCAGACGAATAGGCATTTATAAACTTTACTTACTTTTACCGAAATAAAAATGTGTGATTATAAAATTATCTTACCACAATATCAAGTATCAAATTTGGTTTACAGAATATTTTGTATTTGTACAGCGATCTTTTCCACACGAACCGCTGCAAACAGGCAACACAGAGTCCACTCACGACAGCGGTCTAGCGCGGACTGAGGTTTCTTTCGAAATGTTTGTGCAATAATCAAAACAGGAACCAAAAATAAAATAACCCTTAACGCAATCCATTAAGATTCATCCGTAATAGCAAAATATGTGAAAAAAATAGTTTTGGTTTTTATTTTTTTTGCGACTGCTTGTGACATTTTTAAACATTTTTTTTTTCTAAGATTTAGAAATAAGTATGTTTGCCTACTGAAAGTATTTTTAAAATCTCAAAATATGTTGACAATAGAATAAAAACTGTACTGAAACTCGACCCAGTATCGTTAATTTTGTGGAAAATGGCATCGGAAGATCGTTTTTACAATATAAAAAACTATAATTTTTAACACAAAAGTTACTATAATTTGAAGATGAAGATCCAATCTATATGTGGTAGTTTTAGTTATATAAAATTCGGTTTAGTTTTGTCACAAAATGAACCGAAAAACAGCAGAATTTTGTCCGATTTGAAAACGCGCCCTTAAGCTAGATCTCGGTTGGTAATAAGATCGATTACGCCCCCTTGGCCCATTGGCACGGAGTTTCTTGCCCGTTCTGTGGCAGTAGGAATATGCAACCAGGGAAATTGATTGCTTAGCAATCATTGCATAACACAACTGTCATTTCTCGACAGTCGTATGAAACATCTATGTAATGTGCCAATCTGCTACACAATTAATTTCCCTAACCGTAGGATAAGCGATATCTGTTAAGCGAGTATATCTCAGTCATGGGTTTACATTTAAAACTATACCGTGTAAATGAGCGATAATTTATTATTTTACTAGCTGCGCCCCGCGGTTTCAGCCGCATAAGTCGTGGATCCCGTAGGAATATCTGGATAAAAGTATCCTCTGTCCTAATCCAGGTCATGGTCTACTCATGTGTCAAATTTCATCCAAATCTATTGAGTCGTTTTAGCTTGAAATCATAACAAACAAACAAAAAATCTAACTCACTTTCGCATTTATAATATTAGTTAGGATTTATTAGAATTTCCAAATCAGTCACGTGGCAGTGAAAATGTCAACATAGCTCAAATTGAAGAACAGTTTGCTACGTAATAGTCGTGCTACGAAATACAAACATCAGTTAATTAATTGATCAGTTGTACATGAAAATTAGCTTAGTAAAAGATACAATTATAATGTTATAAGCACAGAAAACAGCACCGGCAGGTCAAAAGCCATATGAATACAAAACACATTATTATTATACAAAATATAAGGGAGTTAACTCACTCTACTCAATGCGGCTACGTCGGGTTGAATGCCATCACCGGTTGGTATGTTGGGGCTCTTAAACTTTGACGACATCTCGTCTTGTTTGAAGCCTAAACAATATGAAGTGAAACAGTATAAAAGAAAAATACTTTAGAAATACATATCATAAGAATATGATGCCCGAGACTCCTCAGGAGTTTAACCACCTCCCATATAAAATTGCCGACACTTCTTTATATGGGATTTATGTATCCTGCGTTCACATTTTAATTTCCAAACATGTAAACAAATATGAGTTTTTGAAAAAATAACTTGAACAGCTACACATAAGAGTCAGTTTAAGCTACAACTTCACATTTTCAATATCACTACTTATTCATTCCGAAATTAACTTAATTTACACAACGATAAAGTTGATATTTATTGAAGTGGAAATAACACTTTTAACAGCTCTTGTTTAAGTTGCGTGTCTATCTTGTTTTAACAGAGATAATGATAGCAATAGCCTTGATAATAAAAACAAGTTTAGTTGGTGCACAACAGCTTACATTACGAATCTTGACGTAAACTTACCCAATAAGTTGAGCACTTCACTTCTGAACGTCGGCAAGAAGTTAGCGCGGAGGAAGAACCATGTGTAGCGTTCATTCTGGTCAGTTGTAGCGTCACCCTTTTGACGACAGTACCTGTGCAAGAGAATGTATGATTTAGAGCTTTGAATTTAGGATTAAAATCGTATATGGGTCAGAACCAAAATTTTTATCAGTTTCCATATTTGAGTGTTTCTTCAACAATTAAAGACACTATATTCACTTAATAATTATAGCTCATAAGTGACTGAATAACATAAGTAACAATATAAGTTTTCGGATTATAAGATTTACATCAAACACATATTGTATTTTTAAGAATGTGCAAGGAAAATCCAATTTAAATTTTTTTTCACCCCACACACAACACCTTCAAGTTGCTTGTCACAACAATATGGCAGCCGCGCTTTGATTGGTGGTCTGGTGGCGTGACTAATTCCGTCAATGCTTCCAGTAGAGAGTTCAAAAATAACTTTTATATTTAAAAGGAATAACATAAATTAACTGGTTTCGAGACGTGTTGATTTATTAAAAAAAAATATATATATATATATTGACTCGATATTGGGTGATTTCACGCAGACTTCACTATATTGATTAAAATTTACTTTTTCAATAAATAAAAAACCTTTTCAATTTTATTTTTCGGTTTGAAGGTTGTAACATGAAAATCGATAAAGGTTTTTTGAAGGAGATGATATGGTAGGTACCATTTTAATATTTTCATAATATATTTTTAAATATCACTGAAGCACCAGTAAATAAATTCATATGAAATCTAAGGTAGTATTCCGTTATGAAACCTACTATTTTAATAACATCGATATTACTGATTTTTTAGGAATAAGGCTAAATCGGAAGTCTCGGGAGACATGCATATTGTTACGAAATGGTCAATAATTTTGGTTTTGACCCACATAACTCTGATCAATCAATATGACAACGAAGTTTATAATCGTGAAATAAGCTATGGAAATAAGTGACCGAAAAAAAATCAAGGGTAGATAAAATAACAGTCTAGAATCGTCAAAGAACTGAAATGTGAAATCGAAATGACATACACTACGGCCGATATAAATTGGCAGTTACGAACTTCGCGCAGAAGGCTGCGCAATAACATTTTTTAGGAACACAATGGTGACATGAGGCGAGTGTGAGTGAGAGAACACGTGCGAAAGTTCGCAGAGCCTATGTTCAGACCGGCCAAGTTATAGCGGCCGTATTGTAACATATTTATTGTCATAAATTTCCAGCTCAGAACCATAACTGTGCGTTTGCACTGCATAAAAACATGTTGAAATCTGTATTTCCTGTCAAACATTGTATCGGACATTAACAGAAAACAGAGTTTTCAACATGTTTTATGTGAATGTTTCGCCAGTGCTAACGCACAGTAAGGCATAAAGTGGTAATTGGAATCGAAATAAGTTAGTTATCTATTCAGTATACGTTTACAGTACTTACTCAGCAAGTCTTTCAGTGGCAGCCGGATCATGGCTGAGACTGGTTTCCAGAACAGCATCCAACTCCGTTGCTCTTTCTACTATCTCTGGTTCACTTATAACCTGTTTACACAATATTAAAAAGTAAAGCTTAAAATGTAGACTGTGAAACTCAACATTGAATTAACAGGCGAAACTGGACAGACGTGATGAGTATCAATCTGATGAACATCAATCAAATAAAACTACCGGCGGCCGACGATCTCTTTATCAGCTGTAGCATAATCAGCCCATAATGTTCTCATTGCTGGGCCTCCTCTCTGTGAGAGGACGTGGGCCGTAATCCAACACGCAGCCCAGTGCGGTTTGGTAGATGTCACAAGTCTTCGAATTTTTGGTTCTAGAACACGCCGGTTTCCTCACGATGTTTTCCTCCACCGTTTTGAGAGGAGTGGTTATGAAATAGTTTACACAAAGTAAAGCGCCTGGCACGGTTCGAACCTACGACCTCAACTCGTAAGTCACGGCTGTTACCACTGGGCCACCACTGCTCCTGTCAGCTCTAGTTACTTTAAATTATGAGTTAACACTTTACAGGGCAGAAAAGGAATTTGAACAGCGACTGTAACCCCCCGACTAGTCGAACATTAAGGTAATTACAAATTTCGGTTGTGCCCTATAAAGGAGAAAAATATCTGTTGGACTTCTACAACATATTATTTAAAATAATTAAAATAACTAAATATTTATGAACCAATACACTATAGTCATCGATATTTAGCAGACGGTAAGGGCGCGTATGATTCCAACCTTACTTTTGGTTATGTCAGTAACTTGATAAATATTGATTATTATTATTCTTACCTGGCTTATATGTACAAGTTTCTGTGGGCCAGCTTCTTCCGGACATTTCTCGAACGTAACCAATTTGCCGCCAAACTAAAAAATAAATGAGAACATTTTTATTTTTATCACCTATTCACATTATACATTTTAGTACTCAAGTCTCAGCTGGTCCAATCAGTCCTAGACCTTGAGAAAGTAAAGAAAGTACTATATGTAATCAAACGGCATTTTTTTACTGGATTTCTGATCTGATTCATTCGTCGATTGTCCATCTTATGTTAACTGGTTACTGCCGCATAAAGATACCTGCCGCATATAGAGGTATCATAGATGCATCGCCATGTCAGAGACAAGACTGAAATGGTAGCCTGGTCAAACAAGTTTATTTAGAGATAGAGCTGCGGCGGCGCGCGCCACGGCAGAGATAGAGCTGTACTAGTGTGTATACTCACACAGAACTTGGAGCCGACGGGTCTCCGGAGCCAGGCGGGCGCGCGCGGCAGCAGCGGCGCGGGCGCAGGCGGCGGCGCGGCGGCGCGCGCCACGGCAGAGATAGAGCTGTACTAGTGTGTATACTCACACAGAACTTGGAGCCGACGGGTCTCCGGAGCCAGGCGGGCGCGCGCGGCAGCAGCGGCGCGGGCGCAGGCGGCGGCGCGGCGGCGCGCGCCACGGCAGAGATAGAGCTGTACTAGTGTGTATACTCACACAGAACTTGGAGCCGACGGGTCTCCGGAGCCAGGCGGGCGCGCGCGGCAGCAGCGGCGCGGGCGCAGGCGGCGGCGCGGCGGCGCGCGCCACGGCAGAGATAGAGCTGTACTAGTGTGTATACTCACACAGAACTTGGAGCCGACGGGTCTCCGGAGCCAGGCGGGCGCGCGCGGCAGCAGCGGCGCGGGCGCAGGCGGCGGCGCGGCGGCGCGCGCCACGGCAGAGATAGAGCTGTACTAGTGTGTATACTCACACAGAACTTGGAGCCGACGGGTCTCCGGAGCCAGGCGGGCGCGCGCGGCAGCAGCGGCGCGGGCGCAGGCGGCGGCGCGGCGGCGCGCGCCACGGCAGAGATAGAGCTGTACTAGTGTGTATACTCACACAGAACTTGGAGCCGACGGGTCTCCGGAGCCAGGCGGGCGCGCGCGGCAGCAGCGGCGCGGGCGCAGGCGGCGGCGCGGCGGCGCGCGCCACGGCAGAGATAGAGCTGTACTAGTGTGTATACTCACACAGAACTTGGAGCCGACGGGTCTCCGGAGCCAGGCGGGCGCGCGCGGCAGCAGCGGCGCGGGCGCAGGCGGCGGCGCGGCGGCGCGCGCCACGGCAGAGATAGAGCTGTACTAGTGTGTATACTCACACAGAACTTGGAGCCGACGGGTCTCCGGAGCCAGGCGGGCGCGCGCGGCAGCAGCGGCGCGGGCGCAGGCGGCGGCGCGGCGGCGCGCGCCACGGCAGAGATAGAGCTGTACTAGTGTGTATACTCACACAGAACTTGGAGCCGACGGGTCTCCGGAGCCAGGCGGGCGCGCGCGGCAGCAGCGGCGCGGGCGCAGGCGGCGGCGCGGCGGCGCGCGCCACGGCAGAGATAGAGCTGTACTAGTGTGTATACTCACACAGAACTTGGAGCCGACGGGTCTCCGGAGCCAGGCGGGCGCGCGCGGCAGCAGCGGCGCGGGCGCAGGCGGCGGCGCGGCGGCGCGCGCCACGGCAGAGATAGAGCTGTACTAGTGTGTATACTCACACAGAACTTGGAGCCGACGGGTCTCCGGAGCCAGGCGGGCGCGCGCGGCAGCAGCGGCGCGGGCGCAGGCGGCGGCGCGGCGGCGCGCGCCACGGCAGAGATAGAGCTGTACTAGTGTGTATACTCACACAGAACTTGGAGCCGACGGGTCTCCGGAGCCAGGCGGGCGCGCGCGGCAGCAGCGGCGCGGGCGCAGGCGGCGGCGCGGCGGCGCGCGCCACGGCAGAGATAGAGCTGTACTAGTGTGTATACTCACACAGAACTTGGAGCCGACGGGTCTCCGGAGCCAGGCGGGCGCGCGCGGCAGCAGCGGCGCGGGCGCAGGCGGCGGCGCGGCGGCGCGCGCCACGGCAGAGATAGAGCTGTACTAGTGTGTATACTCACACAGAACTTGGAGCCGACGGGTCTCCGGAGCCAGGCGGGCGCGCGCGGCAGCAGCGGCGCGGGCGCAGGCGGCGGCGCGGCGGCGCGCGCCACGGCAGAGATAGAGCTGTACTAGTGTGTATACTCACACAGAACTTGGAGCCGACGGGTCTCCGGAGCCAGGCGGGCGCGCGCGGCAGCAGCGGCGCGGGCGCAGGCGGCGGCGCGGCGGCGCGCGCCACGGCAGAGATAGAGCTGTACTAGTGTGTATACTCACACAGAACTTGGAGCCGACGGGTCTCCGGAGCCAGGCGGGCGCGCGCGGCAGCAGCGGCGCGGGCGCAGGCGGCGGCGCGGCGGCGCGCGCCACGGCAGAGATAGAGCTGTACTAGTGTGTATACTCACACAGAACTTGGAGCCGACGGGTCTCCGGAGCCAGGCGGGCGCGCGCGGCAGCAGCGGCGCGGGCGCAGGCGGCGGCGCGGCGGCGCGCGCCACGGCAGAGATAGAGCTGTACTAGTGTGTATACTCACACAGAACTTGGAGCCGACGGGTCTCCGGAGCCAGGCGGGCGCGCGCGGCAGCAGCGGCGCGGGCGCAGGCGGCGGCGCGGCGGCGCGCGCCACGGCAGAGATAGAGCTGTACTAGTGTGTATACTCACACAGAACTTGGAGCCGACGGGTCTCCGGAGCCAGGCGGGCGCGCGCGGCAGCAGCGGCGCGGGCGCAGGCGGCGGCGCGGCGGCGCGCGCCACGGCAGAGATAGAGCTGTACTAGTGTGTATACTCACACAGAACTTGGAGCCGACGGGTCTCCGGAGCCAGGCGGGCGCGCGCGGCAGCAGCGGCGCGGGCGCAGGCGGCGGCGCGGCGGCGCGCGCCACGGCAGAGATAGAGCTGTACTAGTGTGTATACTCACACAGAACTTGGAGCCGACGGGTCTCCGGAGCCAGGCGGGCGCGCGCGGCAGCAGCGGCGCGGGCGCAGGCGGCGGCGCGGCGGCGCGCGCCACGGCAGAGATAGAGCTGTACTAGTGTGTATACTCACACAGAACTTGGAGCCGACGGGTCTCCGGAGCCAGGCGGGCGCGCGCGGCAGCAGCGGCGCGGGCGCAGGCGGCGGCGCGGCGGCGCGCGCCACGGCAGAGATAGAGCTGTACTAGTGTGTATACTCACACAGAACTTGGAGCCGACGGGTCTCCGGAGCCAGGCGGGCGCGCGCGGCAGCAGCGGCGCGGGCGCAGGCGGCGGCGCGGCGGCGCGCGCCACGGCAGAGATAGAGCTGTACTAGTGTGTATACTCACACAGAACTTGGAGCCGACGGGTCTCCGGAGCCAGGCGGGCGCGCGCGGCAGCAGCGGCGCGGGCGCAGGCGGCGGCGCGGCGGCGCGCGCCACGGCCGGCAGTGCGCTGAAGGAGTGCGCGCCGCCGAACGAGTCCATTATGTTGCTCTGGTTGTGCGACGTCTGAAACCAGCGTTTCATGTAGAGAACAATAGGCAGGTACAGATATATCGCAGCAGAAGAGACGGGAAGGGAAGGCTCGTAGTAAGAACGTCGAGCATTCCGAATTGCACAATAACGCACCCAATATAATTATTTATGACGCCGCATTGCGATTTGCCTCCTTCGAGCCAGTTCTCGTGAATTTCGTCAACGTCACCAACAATGGTTGCGAAAATTCTCGACAATACTCGGAAGACTACCCGTTTTAATCTCGTGTGTACGTTACATAATGCGCATTATAAGCGACACGAATAAAAATAAGAAGGCTTTTAAAACATGTTAAGTGTCAAATACTCACGCTCTCAGGCCGGGAGCCGCCCAGCAGAGAATGCACCGCCACCTGCTGGTCGAAAGACGCGGTGACCATGAGGCTGGGGTCCCTGGGACACCACGACACATCGAATACCCACTGTTGTTGGTGACTTATCTCTGACAGAAGTTCGCCTCCCTGAGGACAAAATGAGAAACAACGATGACAATAAATATGATTCAAAAAAAACTTTTTTGTAACGTGAATCAGTTTCTAAATTATTTTTTATAAGGGTGAGGTTTTTAGATAAAATTCAAGACTTCTGAACTGAACTTTTCTCAACTGCTCATAGTCTTGGTCTCTGCAGTCTTATCTCAAAAACTCTTTTTATTCCGTCAAAATGACTCGATTGACGACTTTATATAAAAACCTAGATTTATAAAGAAAATCAGCCGACAATTTTCATCTGGCAAATTTTCTTAAATGAAGCAATATTCTATTAGTGATTTTTTTTGTTATCGTTCACCGCTCCACTTTCTCACACCGTAGTTAATAAGGTGGTGATAATTTTCCATAGTTTTATTAGTTTTAAATGTCCCTTTTTATTGTTTGTATTTCCTGTGCGTGTCCGAAATAAAATATTTTTATTTATTGATTTATTAAAACTTTATGCACAAGTAAAGAAATACTGTACAAAGGCGGACTTAATGCTTGAGGCATTTTCTACCAGCCAACCTTAGGGTGATGCAAAGACAAAACACGGCAGGTGCAACATAATTGACAGATAACTCGAAAAATTGCAAATACTAATACACACATCAACACGGTCTAGGGATATTTCATACTCAATTAAATAACTCGAAAAGTACTGGCCGCATTGTAATCTTTCATACACCGATTTGTTGGTAATTTATCTCAGACTAATTCCAAATTCAAATTTTTGAAAATTCTTTTGTTTCGGTAGCATAAAAATGTCTTGATGTGTAGGAGAGGGAATTTTCATTTGTGCTAAATTTAGAAAACAATACGAATTACGTTTAGTTACAGTTTTTTTTCATTTTTAAACGAAAGATAAAGTTAAAATTGAGGTATTGTAGCCATGCAACGCCAACATTTGACGAGGGCGGAGATGTTACGAGCTGTGGGAATGCTGGAAGCTGGGTCTGTTCAGCGTAATGTTGCTGAGGCCATAGGGACCCACCAAAATGTAATTTCAAGATTGTGGACACGCTATCGTGCCACAGGTGAAGTAGCGGAGAGGCACCGGGGGCCAAGTCGCATCACTACCCCCAGACAAGATCGATTTTTGCAAATTACTGCGCGAGCTCAACCAAATGCAACGGCGACTCAATTGGTCCAAAGGCTGCGAGTGGAACACCAAGTGCTTGTGAGTGACCAAACTGTAAGAAGGCGACTGCATGAAAGCAATCTACGCTCTCGTAGACCACTCCGGGTCCCACCTTTACGGAGAGGCAATCGTGGACGACGATTAGAATGGGTTCGGAACCACGTGGACTGGGGCCGTGAGCAATGGTCCAATGTGCTGTTCACGGATGAATCCAGGTTCGGCTTCCATCCAGATTCACGAAGGACGCGTGTTTGGCGAGTTCCTGGACGATGGAGCCGTCTTCAGAACCCTCAGGAAGTTCACCCATACCAAGGAGGAACAATTATGGTTTGGGCAGGAATTCGTCTTGGAGGACAGACGGATCTCGTTTGGGTGCGGGGCAATATGACGGCAGAACGATACGTCCAACAGGTGCTGGGGCCCGTAATCTTGCCCCACAGAACACAAATGGGGCAAGATTTCCTGCTCATGCACGACAATGCCCGGGCACACACGGCGAGAACGGTAGCAGCTTGGTTACATACACACAATGTTAGGGCCTTAGACTGGCCTGCTCAATCGCCAGATCTAAATCCCATTGAGCATGCGTGGGATATGCTGCAAAGAAGAGCTCTGAAGGAAGTTCCTGAAAATCTGGCTACAGAAGATCAACTTTTTGCGCACCTCAGAAGGACATGGGACAATATTCCGCAGCAAGACATTGGCAACCTTGTTCTGTGCATGCCGAATCGTTGCCGATGTGTTATGAACATCATGGGCGCTTTCTCAGACTACTAACTTCAAGTTTATAAACACAAATTAAATGATTTTTCTATTTTTTTCAGTTGTTACTCATAAATTAAAAGTTAATTCATATACAGTTTCCGTCTATGCTTCATTTTTTTTCCATAAAATCCTGAAATTTTAATCGAAGTACCTTAACCATTATTAAAAAGTGGTAGAATATTAAATAACGTATCTTTTAAATATATACCTACATGTCATATAAATAATTAACACATTGATAGTAATTCGCTTTTTTAAAAATATCCCTAGACCGTGTTGATGTGTGTACATAGATACATAGGTACCCGTGGCGAGGCGTGGTGAAACGGAAGAAGGAAGCAGGAGATTTAAAAAAAAAAAATTGTTTAATAATTGTTACGACGTCACTTCAACTTTCATTGTGTGTTCAATTTCATCCGCGAAAAGTTACTTCTTATTTACCTAACAAAATAATGTGTATAACAAATGTGTATTTTGAATATTTTTCTTTCATGAAGCTCTTATTCACAATAGCAATTGTTATCTTTAGTACATTATATGAACGGGGTAAAGTTACTTCTTGTTTACCTAACAAAATAATGGTGTCAATAAACCGTTACATTAAATTCCTATGTATTTCGATCTACTTTTCTAATAAGAGCTTCATGAAAATTTGTGAAAATAATTATATTCCTACCAGTCCCGAACTCATAAAACAGCTACAGCAGTTTTTCAGTCTGCACGTGTTTTTTGATGAATTCGTCGTTTAAAATGAAATAACTTTATTTCATAAACTACTAGAATCTGAGATAGGTAAACACGGGAAACAATGCATTTTATTTAATTTGATATTTATCGTAAAGGGAAACATTAAAATGTTTGAAAAAACCATCGCGTCGTTTGTAATTTATAGTCATATCTGGGCGAGCACAGCCTAACTTATTTTATTTTTCAATAACCTTGAAAAGCACGTTTCGTCACAAAACAAACCTACATGCCGCCATCCTAATCCTACTGATCCTACTAATTAATTTTGAAATCTACTCTAAATAAGTAATTTCAACTTAATAAACTATCTACTTACCCCAAATACCTAATTACAACGTACTTTTCTTTCACTAAACTCAAAACACATAAACACTATCTTAATCACTGTTATATCTACAATAATAAAATAATATGAAATTCAGTTTATACTGAGCGAACAAAATGCAAATTAACTACTTAATTGTACAAATTTTTCTAATGCAATTACGTCAAAAAACAACCATACATTGTCAATCGAATGATGAGATGTCTGAACTCCGAGCCGAACGCATTACGAAATTCAAAGACAACAACCGAACAATTGAGCGAACTGGCCGAACAATAGCTCCTTCATTCTGGTTTCACGACGCGCATGCGTATTTTATCGTAACTCGGTACAGAGCGGCTTACCCGGCTGTTAAGAAACCGCGGTGTCACGTGACCGAAGAAGAATTCTAAATTCAATAATTCAATTCCTATAGAAAATAAAGTCCGTCTTGTGACGTCAAGACGGACTTTATTTTCTATAGGAATTGAATTTACGATAAGCCGGACGCGCCTACGAGTTATTTTAGAGCAAAATGTTTTGTTGTTGGGAATATAGACAAAAAAAATAATGTAGGCGTTTTGTAATGTTTTAATCTTATGGTGTATCAAATAGTGATTATTCAACGACGATAGAGTGGTTGTGTTCGAAGGGAAGCCGGTAGGAATCGGGTTGTTTAAAGCCATCGCCCCTGATAGGTACATACATAATATATAAACAAAATCCTATCGTTCTCCTGACAACGTAGTCAGGAGATATAACGAGATTTCAAATCAGCGCTGGGATGATTTCTCATTCTTTCTTTCTATAATAAATGAAATAACTCACAGGCTGGGTGTTGTTCGGGTTCCAGCACAGCACCTTGCCGTCCTTGCCAGCAGACAGCAGCAGGTCGGGGTCCTGGCGGCTCCAGGACACGGACATCACGCCCTTGGTGTGAGCTTCCAGGGTTACTAAGGGAGAAGCTGCTAGTCTGCATGGAAATTAAGTGAGTTAGTGATAAGCTATAACATTATGAAACCTTATGGCCCAGGGGGTTTTAGAGCAAGCATATGCAGGGCGAAAAGTTAATAGCTGAGTAGGTGCGGCATGACGAGGGAACACCGAAAATATATTTTTAGAAAAGTTTCAGATAGGAGCCCCGTGGTCAGTGATCCACTTTCAGATTTCAAAATAGACAAAAAATAAAGTCTTCAGAGGCGTTGATTTTGGTATCATCGTCGGCGGCCTAACCCTTGTTGACTTAAGTAGGCAAATCTGATGAAGAAATGTGGGCTTCCCCTAAATCTGACGACTTTGAAAACTCCGATTTGGATTTTTAAAAGGGTATTCAGGGCCAATAAAAGTTATTCTGTGCAATAGTGTTACATGTACTGATAGTGAATATCTCACGGACTGATGGAGCCTTTTGGCAAATAAGACGAAATTTCATTGATTCAGAAAAATACCCAAACGTAGTATTACAGAACCTGACTCAAGACTCGTTACTTAAAACTAGTTTGAACCAATTAAAAGGCTTTAAACGAGTTTTAAGTACCGGCGTACGTTCTGTAATACGGGCATTAATCAACGACACGGTTGACGACACGGTTGGCGCAGTGGTTAAGCGATTGACTGCTGCGCTGCGAGTCGCGGGTTCGATTCTCGCACGGAACAAATATTTGTATGACCTACAAGTAGTTGTTCCGGGTCTGGCTGTTTGTGTATGTGAGTATAAATGTTTGTAAACGCACCCACGATACAGGAGAAACTCCTAGTGTGGGGCAACGTTTTAAAAAAAAAAAAAAAAAACGAACCGAGTAGCTTTCATTGCTATTAGTATTTGAGGCTAACCTTTTCGTGAAGATTTTTCCGCATTCAGAAGTTTGAAAATATCAAACACTTGAAAGTGACACTAAGAAAACCAATTATTTGAAAAACATTCTCATTTTATACGCTATCCAACGGGCTATCTACTTTTTTTTTAATATTCAAATGTGCCCGTCAACTGTCTGATAAAGCTGGCACAGATGAAAAACGATACTTCAAATTAAGGAAAACATCAAGCTATATATTATCCAACCGACAGTTTAAAATTGCCTGTAAACAGTCTCTCTTTTGACATTGATTTTAGCTGCAATGATTTTAAATACGGGAATAGGCATTCTGTTTGTTGACTTGGTATTAACTGAAGTACATATACATAATTATATCTCCTTACCTCAAATCCCACAGCTGCACGACGGGCACCTGGTCGTCTTCTGACGCGATGCACACCTGCGTGGCCACGTTCGGGTGCCACGCCAGCGAGCGCCATCGTGTGCGGGACTGGGAGTCACTGGAAAATAGTACATTTTACATATTTGTGTCAGGAATTCATCAGTTTACGACAGGCTGATAAACACGAAATTGATAGCAAGAAACGCTAGAAATTAAACAACATAGTTAGTCAATGGTCTTTAATCCATTGGAGACCTTACTTGGCCTTAGGTGGACCTGTTTCCTTTCTGTCATAACTTTAAGGCTTCGTATACATGACGCTGGAGCCGCACCGCCGCCCCGCCGGCCGGTCTGATATTCTTTTTTTTTTCATCTTGCGGTCCGGCGCTGGTGCGGACCCAACGTCATGTACAGGAAGCCTTACGAAATTTACGTCAGTGGTTGAAGGTGTGAATGAATTCGTCAGTCAACAAAGCTGGTTGCTGGGGCGACTCGTTTAAACAACGCCGTTCATTGGCATTTTTATTTCTTACCTCAGTTTCATGATCGGTTCATTCTTCCTCAAATCCCACACGACGCATCTCGTGGCGAATGTGGATCCGAGAATATGTTGCACCTGTCAAAGCAATCTGTTATTAATTGACAATAAAAACTTTTAGACCCTTTTGTACACGGTTTCTTTACGGTACGGTGTATACACCGCGCTGTAGAAAAAACATTTCTGTCAACAAGCTTCCATAGTGATCCTTACAACACTCACGATCGTGCCTACACACGGCGAATATACTGTAGTTTTTCACGGCAAGAAAAACGTGTGTGTACAAAGGGCCTTACGAAAAGTTCGCCGGTTATCGAACTTTAAAAAGAGACACACAGGCATGAGGGACAGACAGGACTCTACAAAGAGACTGTCACACAGGTATGAGGGACAGAGAGGACTCTACAAAGAGACTGTCACACAGGTATGAGGGACAGAGAGGACTCTACAGAGAGACTGTCACACAGGTATGAGGGACAGAGAGGACGCTCTATAAAGAGACTGTCACACAGGTATGAGGGACAGAGAGGACTCTACAAAGTGACTGTCGAATCAGTTAAGAATCAATTGAGTTCAAAAAGCTCGAGTTCATTATTAGTTGAAAGAATCCACCGATGATTTATAAGTTTCCGCAGACTCTTTACTAATGCTATACAGTGCTCGTTTTAGCACTCCATTTTTTACCCGACTGCCAAGGAAGGGCGTATCTTATATGTATGTATATTTGTTTGTAAATTTCTTTATTACCTCGTATCTTCTAAACGGCTGGATGGATTTCGACAGTTAAGGTATCGTTACATTCGTCTTAAAACCCCAAGTGTACATAGATAGGTGTTTGAAAAAAAAAATTGCGGATTTTTGGCGCGAAATAGTAACACGTTTATTTTAAAAAACCTATCGAGTAGGGTATTGAAATAAAGGAAATTAAAAGGGGATTACAAAAATACACAAAAAATCTAAAATAAAATTAATAATATAAAAATCAAAAACCCGACTGCAAAAAAGTTAGTTTAAAAGTAATGCACTAAAAATAGAAACATGAAGAATGGAAAACAAAATTAAAATAAACTATTAACAAAGTAAACTCTAATTCGGTTTAACAGACTATATTATGAGCTGGAAGCCTAAGTTAAATACCCGCATAAGTTTAGTAGCAGGCGGGACCCAATTGCAAATTATAAACCGAAAGAAAATTAATGGGTTTCGCTTGCAACTAAACTTAATGCGGGTATTTAACTTGGGCTTTCAGCTCATAATATAATCTGTTAAGAAGCAGATATATGCCAGTGGCCTTGAGTGGTTAGCTTGCGTGTTCAGTACTGAGCTCACGCAACGCGCCGTACGTCCAGCCAGTAATAGGACTCGCCCATCAAGGAGCGCTCTCCCAAATTAGACGCATTATTAATGTATTATACATAAAACAAAAGGTATTTTAATAAAACACGTATACTAAAAGATCAATAATTAAACTATCTTTAAGATGGTGAAGGTTTAATAAAAATACGCTTGATAGATTTTGCGTGATTGTCAGTTTTTTATCTGAGTTAGACGTTATGTCTGTGTTTAAAAATTAATTTCACTATGTAATATAAACATAATCTAAAATATTCATATATTAAGTTATTAAGAAAATGCTCTAATTTAACACATATTTTTTCTAAAAAGGCTACACTACTCGTTTAGACGTGATCTTCAGTATTAAATCATTAAAAGTCGGTTATCGTCGCCTTAAACTGGAGTTTGTTAACGATAAAATATAAGTGCTAACATAATCTAATAAGTATTAATACAGTAAACAATTTAGTTCAGAAGACTGATAAGCTAAGTTCTTTCAAAGCTTCCTCTCTCCTACCATGTTGCTATGCCCGACAGGGTCCATAATGATCACATATAACTTTAACTTACCACCTAAGTAAGCAGTGTGGAATGCAAATAAAGTGTTGAGTATTGTTTATTTTAATTTTGTTTTCTATTCTCAATCTTGTTTCGGTCTTTTTAGTGCATTACTTATAAATTGTCTTTTTTTACACAGATCGATTCAGTGGTCAAGCACCATTGTTGTGTTCCAGTTTACATTACAGAGTTTTTGAACTTTCTTTCATCATGCACGACACATTAAGCTCGGAAACCTTGAACATGGTTTCCGAGCTTTTGCAGATCCAACGGGCAGAGATTGTTGCATCAGTTAAAATGTTTTTAATCTCAGGGGCACTGTTTTGATTAATTTACCGAGCTATAATATACCCAATCAAATAGCTAAAAATAAGATTTGAAAAGAAATCACTATTTATTTATTCATATACACGCAAAACACCTACTTAAGATAGAAGAGCACAAAAAGGTATTATCTGAAAAAGTTAAGATAAGATAAGATTTATTTTTCTCACCACAATACACAGTACATTTTATTAATGGTTTACACAATTAAAACAAAAGTTAGTAATATTATATTGTGGGAAGACTGGTGCCTAAGCTAGACGGAAAGTCTGTGTTTAGTGTGTGTTTTTGTAGTTTTATAAAACTTGAGGTTTTTCAAATTATCAAATTGTTGTGTGCTTACCTGCTGATTCCAAGCTAATCCTTGCACATGATCATAAGGCTGGTTCCTATTACCAGGAGCCATGGGCTGACTGGTGTTGTTGAGGTCCCATATGAAGATCTCGCTGTCTGAGGCCCCGGATGCCAGCAAGTTCTTCTGGTAAGGGTTGATGTCCAGCGCAGATACGTTGCCTGGTGGAATAGTGATTCATTGTTTTGATTGCGAAAACAACAAAAACTAAAATAGTTAATTGATTCAGGCGTGACCATTCGGAAATTCATTATAAAATACAATAGACGTAGATATATTTTGTAACCTATTCTTTTCATAATTGTTTTAACAAAAACTAAAATTAAAATACAAAACTATGTTGGGTTTAACGCATCACTGTTCCAGCGTGAGAGAGAGAGACGGAACTATACAGGACGCATAAAGTATCCCTTTTTAGGCTTCCGCAGTAAACACGGAACCCTTATAGTTTCGCCATGTCCGTTTGTCTGTATGTCTGGCCGCGGCTTAGCTCAAAGACTCTTAGTACCAGAAAGCTATAATTTGGCATGGGTATAATCACTCCGACAAAGTGGTAAAATAAAATAATGAAAAAAATATATTTTAGGGTACCCCCCTACATATAAAGTGGGGATGTTTTTTTCTCATCTATACCATAGTGTAGGGTGTCGTTGGAAAGGTCGTTCAAAAATATTGTGAGTTTGTGAAAACCATTTTTGGATTCAGGGATCCGTTTGCGAAATATAGTGCAGATTTTTTTAGAGTCAAGTGTCAGCTAAATGGTTGGTTTTGGATATATGAAATTCACGGCAGTAGTATATATAACGAAATAAAAAGGAAAACTATCACAGCTAAGTAGGCTCTACAAGTAAAGTTAACGAGTAATAATCGAGCAACTTACATGTGCGGTTGCGAAAACGTGTTCTCTCAAACATTCCGTATGGTAGAACATGTTTTTCGACTACAGAGTTAAGTTTGTTTTTGGGATAAATTAATCCCAACTACTGAACCCTTCATTGTGCGTAGTCCGACACACACTTGGCCGGGTTTTCATTGATGGCCTTAGCCCGTCATAGTACGGCCCACGAGATCAATGAATATTATATATGTCGTTAAAATATTTGTTTAGTGCGTGATTCGATAGTACTGAAAGTTAATTGCACAATCAACACGCGAATCTAACCGTGTTCTACTTATTTATACAATAAATACTGGAGCGCTTTGGTACATCAGTAGTTTGTCTTTATTTTTCTCGTATATCATATATTAGGTATTTACTTCTAATGAAATATGTAACATCTAATGATTTTAAATATCAGAGAGAGATGACCTCCCAAAATAGAACGCATTCGGACGGATGAGGTGATGACCTCACAGTACAAATTTACCAAGAGAACCCATAGAAAAAATTAAAATCCAAAATATAAGTATCACAAATCCTACAGAAATAGCTAGCACATTTAATAATTACTTCGTTGATAAAGTTAAACCAATCTTGGGTGCTGGTAAAAAAGTAACATCCCTAATTAATCACAGACCTAATTCAATGTTTTTAGCTCCAAGCACACCTCTTCATGTGTCTAAGATAATAAATGGCCTAAAACATACAAAAAGTGTCGGATATGACGGAATTTCAACAAAAATTGTAAAAGAAGTAAATAGTCAGATATGTCATCACTTAAGTCATATTATTAACCTGTCTATAACAAATGGCACATTTCCAAAGGATCTTAAAGTAGCAATTGTTAAACCTTTGCTGAAAAAAGATAATAAAGAATTACTTGAAAATTATCGACCCATTGCTCTGCTTTCTATATTTTCTAAAATCTTTGAAACTTATTACAATATAGAATTAAATAATTACTTGGAAAATAACAATATATTATGCAGCGAACAAAAAGGCTTTCGAAAACATAAAAATATAAATATGGCTATTTTTGAGTTTTTAAAAAATATTATGACTGCGGTTGATAAAACTACTCCTGTGTGCTCCATCTTCTGCGATATGACACAAGCCTTCGATTATGTGGATCACAAAATACTGGCTAGTAAATTGGAGGCTTACGGTGTAAGAGGGAACGTTTTAGAACTATTTAGATCTTACTTAACTGATCGAAAACAAATCACCCAAATTACAAAATTTAACACAAAAACTAAAAAAGAAGAACAATACCGATCCAATGTAAGATATGTTAGATATGGTGTTCCCCAGGGCAGCGTAGTGGGACCTACGCTATTTATTACCTACATCAACGACCTCCCTAATGCAACTGTGCAACCTATGACATTATTTGCAGACGACAGCACAGTAAATATTACATGTAATGATAAAAATCAATTTGAAAACGACATAAATAAAGCACTAAAATCTATAATAACATGGTTAATCAATAATAATCTAAAAATAAATATAAATAAAACAAACGTAATTAACTACAGTCAAAGGCCTCAAAATTCAATTAAATTTAAATTAATACATGATAATAATATAATAAATGAAGTAGAAACAGCCAAATTCCTCGGTTTAAAGATTGACAGTAGAATCAATTGGAAATGTCACACAGAAGACCTTTGTACAAAAATAAGTAGTTTATCTTTTGCGATGTACAAACTGGCACCAACAGTGAGTAGAGACGCATTATTCACGGCGTATTATGGACTTGTTGAATCGGTGCTTAGATACGGTCTAATATTTTGGGGTAATTCGACAAACACCGAAATGGTGTTTAAAATGCAAAAGCGTTGTATTCGGGCTATGTTTAACATCAAAAATACCGACAGCTGTCAACCAATGTTTATAAAATACCATATACTGACACTTCCGTCTCTATACATCATGGAAATAGCTTTATTTGTTAGAAGCAATCCTCACTTTTTTCCTCTTTTGTCAGACAATGTCACTAGAAATAGACGTACTAAATATAAAAACTTCTTACAGCCTCACTCTGCAAAAACAGCACTCCTGCACAAAAGCGTGTTTTGTATGGCACCATTAATATATAATAAGATTCCAGAGGTTATTAAAAGTATAAACCAGCCAAACTTATTCAAAAGAGAACTTAAGAAGTTACTTACTGAAAAATGTTACTATTATGTTAAAGATTTTTTAAATGATAGTTTCTAATCGATTTGTGTTATATTTTAATTTTGTTGTGCTTTTTTATTTTTCTCTTTTTTGATTTTGCTATATTTCAAGTGGCCATAATTTATTTTGTACGCCAATGGTGGCAAAACATGTTGAAACTTACAGATTTTCACTTTTACATCCACATTTGCATTTATACGTATAATGTTACACATGTTTACAAATAAACATATCTTTATCTTTATCTTTATCTTTATCTTTACGCTTGTGACGACATTACAGTAGATGTACTGTAATGTCGTCACAAGCTAAATAATGAGCAGTCAAACAGTGACCATAGATAATGCGTTATCAAGAAGTTTTAACATGATTCATTACAGGCAGAAGCTCATAGATAACGCATAAGGGTCAGTTCACACCTAGACGTGACGCGAAGCGACGCTGCGCGCAGTTTTTAAGATAGTGATACAAAATATAACTTTATTTACTACTCAAAAAGATACACATTTAATTGAAATAATTCGAAAAAGCCTCGCGGCGTCGCGCTGCGCCACAGCAGCGAAGTGTGGGGCTGCCAGCGACTTCACGATGCGCCTCGCGATGTCTCGGTGTGAACTGACCCTTATAAATGCTACAGCAAAGAACGGTAACCTTAAATGCGTTTTTTTTTTATCAAACATAACATAACATCACGCCTTGTTTCCCCGAAGGGTTGGGCAGAGGTGTACCTATACCTAGTACACCCACATTTCGCCAGTTATGTTTTTAAGTCCCATGTAATAGGGGCCGAGCCTATCGCCATCGACCGGGCACAAATCCAGTCTCCGGGCTGCTACGTTTCGCGTTTTCGTTTTATGGAGATATTTTTATTTCATTAAACGTTATTATTTATTTACAATTTTCTAAAATAGCGTCTTGGAGCAACATGTACTTAAATAACTGTAGCGCAGAGGTCATTTGCGGTGATCAGAGATCATAACATCGCATCAACTAAATTAAAATGAATAACCTAGAAAAGCCCTATGTTGGCAAACGTTAGAAAAGTTTGATTTTTACAACGATTTATTTTATCTTATTATAATTTTTAGGATTACTGGCCACTAGCATTACCCATGTGTTAAATTAATGTCGCCATTGTAGCGGCACGTTGTTTAAGTAATATTTAAAGATATTAATTTATTTATTCATTCATGAACTAGTAAGACACTAGGCATTTTAACTAAATAGAAGAGCTTGAGCCTAATAGCTGCAATCTCTTAAATTGACTGTGTGTTTGACCTAATTATTCAATGTAAACGAATTCAGAATAATGACGCAACACAGCTAACTGAGCACGTTGGACATCCTTATGTTTTCTATGATTAGGTTCTGAAATCAGAACAAATATTTATACAGCCTGCAAGTTTGTAGTTATTACAAAACTAAGGTGAAAACCTATAATCATTTTGAAAAACTAATTATTTTCTTACCAATTAAACTTGATGAGTACTTGAATATTTAAACCAACATTTGTATGCCTACTAGTGTTTAAAAAACTCAAGCATGAATTTCATTGATTGCTTTATGACCAACTATAATAAAACTACAGATGATAAAGAGAACAGTTATGTGTATACAACATTTGTAAGTGTTTTATATTGATATGTATACATTGAATGTTTTACATGATGACCCATTTCACTCATAACAAACTCAAATAAGATTACATACTTCACGCCCTGATTATTTTTTTGAGAGGAGAAAGATAATAGTTTATTTATTTAATCAAATAGCAACAAGATATTGTGTAGAAAGTTCGAATGATTATTACTTGAGATGTTTTTATGTGAAAGAAATAATTAAAGATTTGCATTTTTTTTTTTAATTGTCGTTCTAGCAAATCAATGGTTTTGTTTAGGCTTTATGAAATCACATATAACGTAAATAGCCAAAGCAATGTAAAAGGAAAATATTTAATTAGAAAGTTGAAAATGGCGTCTAGCCAGGATAGTGCTAGAAAATAGAATTGAAAGGTTCATTCTAATTTAAACCTTATGCAATTTTCACAAAAGTTATAATGTGTTATCACTACATAGAAAGTGATGATGCACTTACCATTATGTTTATTGCTACTTCCGAGCAGCGCATCGGTGGCATTGTTCAGCAGTTTGTCAGCGCTGTAGAACTGCAAGAGCCCTCCATCGCAACCTCCGACTATGATACCAGCACCAGACCACACTATCTTTTGAAATCTAAAATAAAATAAAATGAATTACACACAACTGAAATACTTTCCCCCTAACTTATAAACAGTGACAGATCGTAGTCAGGATTGTCGTTTGGGAGGGGCTTGACCCCACTAAGGGTAGGTTTTAGCAAAATAAAGACTTGAGATGAGACTTCATTAATTTTGCACTACACTACTCGCGAAGTTAAGCAAATACGAGAGTGTAGAAGGGCACTTCGGTTCGCTTCGTGTAATCTACTCTCGCCGCTCAGGCGACTTCCAATCGTTCTCGGTTTTTGCGCCCGAGTCCAAGTAATCAAAGCGTCCTGTAGTTCTTCGCACGAGTGTATAGTCACATACTTCGGACTTCGGTCAACTCCGACAAGTACTTCGTCAAGGAACTTCGCGAGTAGTGTATCGGGGGTTTTAAGGTTGTAGACTACCAGAGCTAGCTCGGTGAATATACATGGCGGCCAATCCGAGCAGCGTGAGTAGTAGCAGAATGAATGGCGCGTGGATTCAAAATTCGTCACGTAAACAAAACATGTTGTAGAAAAAAAACTTAAAAACATAATACCTATTAAGTCAAGGATAATTGATGACAATCCAATTATACCTTAGGTAGTGTTGCTTGCTAAAAAGTTTAATAAAAATTATATCAGGTTCACTTTAAGATTTGTCACAGAAGAACTCGGATGCTTTTGGCTTTTGGGGGGCTTGAGCCCCATAGGCTCCCCCCCTAGATCCGCTACTGCTTATAAACATTAATTAACTTTAGGTTAAGACAAGCTTATGCCCATTTTCACCTAGTAAAACTGTAGGCTGGAGAAGTATAATGCTGGGTTATCAGATTTTTTTATGAGTTTAACTGTCACTAAAGAGACACAATAGAACATTTATTGTTATTGTCTTCTAAAGGCAAATCAATAGTGGAGCGTTTATAAGATTTTTCACCCTTTACAGTGCATGTTTTTATTAGGAATCAATATGTTGGTACTTTTCATCATGAGTTATTTTGTTCTTTCAGGCTATTTTTACCATTATATCTTAATTCTACATTATTATTTTTATGGTTTTGTTTGAATAGAAAAAACATGTGCAGATTGTATGAAATTAAAATATGTGTTACTTATGATTCAACAGACTTACACCATAAATAAATATTTTAACAGCACATGTACTTAAAATGTTATTTTATTACATTAGATGTAAATGTTTAATGGGCAGTTGTTTCTAAAGGTTGACCTTTCTCAAATGAGTGTCATTAATGTCATTATTTACAAAAATTGGATGGATAAAGGCAGAGCAGCTGCAAGGCAGTAAGTAAAATAATAATAACAGTATATCAATCAGCTGGCGTGTTATTGAAGTAATCGGAGAAAATATGCAGCAGTTCTTTCTTTCAATATTTATACCATGAGCTTCTGTGACAATTGTTCACAAGTTCAATGTTGGGCTCCCGATATTCTATTACATTTTATTGTCAGTGTTGTCGTCCTAGGAGACTAGGTTCACAGCTTTTGGTCTTATACCAACTGAATGTTGATTTTATACAATGTAATTTTGTAATTTTGCCGTTCTTCTAATAAGATATCTTATGCAAAAGTGGTATGGATTACTAATCCCATAATCCTACTACTTGATATAATTTGACTGTACTCACTTGTGCTCTGTCTGCAAACTGGATTTAAGCTCTAAATCGAGTCCAGGGTCTTCCAAATTCAAGCCATAGAGCTCAAGGTGGGAACTAGAGCTGAACGAAGAGTCAACCTGCTGCGCCGCCGAGCCGGCAGCGATCGTCACTGGGTAGTGATCGGCAGGCGACCAGCACACGTTCACCGTCCTCTTCAGCTCCTTCACTTTCATCTTCACAACACTGGCTCACTACAACAAACACGATCCAACACTAAAAACCACCGAAAAACTGTTTTATTTACCAAATTATGTCACAGAATTGGAACGCTTCCCACTGCCGATTGACAATCAGAACCGGTATTTATACAGTAGCATATGGTCAAATAAGAATTCAAATGTATTTTTCTAGCCGATTTTAAAGGGTTTCAATTAAAAAATACTATATTTACCATAAAAACACCAACTTGGCACTTCCAACGTGGCTGACGTAAATATTCTCGATTTGATTTGACAGATGATCAAGTGACAGTACGTTCGGAAACCAAAAGCAGGCGACACGTCATTTATTGTCATAAAGGGTAAAAAAAGACTTGTTTTGAAAACTTTGAAATGTTAAGGGGGTAATAGACGTGCGAGCAAGTACGCATACTTATGGTCGGTGACCTTTCTCGTCCGTGTGTCATACTAAGTACGCGTACTTTATGACCACTGAGTAAGTTCGTTGGCGACCCAGCAGGTATGGAATTTTGCTCGTAGCCTGCCTTGGTTCATAGCTTCGTACGTCTGTCATCACGAGTCATGACCCGTCATTTTGTTTCGACATTTGTGTAATGTCTGTTTAATTTGGTTCAGAAAATTTGTTAAAATCGCGATACAATGTGAGCAAGCTTCACGTGTGTCACCGACGGCGAGCCGAGTAAGTTAGCGAACTTAAAAACCGCGTACTTTTAAGTTCGCACGTCTATCACCAACTTTATGTTGTTCATGCGAAATAAGCACGAAATTAAACAGCCTTATTTATAAAATCTGCTTATATAGATTACTAATACTAAAGTAGTACAAAATTTTTATTAAATAGTACAAATTTTTTAGATATATTTTGACCATTTCTGAAAAATACACCCGCGAACCTCACATTCACATTTTTTCATTCATATTTTTGGTTACCTACTCTTGTGTTATTGTCATCTAGATAAAGATATATTAACATGTTTCCATAGAAACCAGAATAATATTTATTTGTTCCCCATTTTATTTTATTATTTTTGGGTAAATTAAATGTTAGAATATCATTGAAACTTTGCATTAGAAAAAACTTTTTCAGTACATCCTCTTTCTATTCATTTAATTTTCAAATAAATCTTGGCCGTGTCAACTTCAAGCAAAAGCAGAAGAAGAAGAAAATAAAACTTCATTCAAAATTAATTGTCACAGAACGAAAAGATAGGTAAAACATACAGTCGTCAATTTGTGATATTTACTTATATGGGTAAGTACTAAGGTACTTTTATATGTACAAGTAGAAGATCAATAAAGGTGCGTACCAAATTTTCTAATTTCTTTTTATGTTGTTCTTCGTATATTTTAATCGAAACTTCACGCTTGCTAAATCAAAAAAAGTTGCAGAGTTTTGCTTAAACTATCAATTTAAATGTTTACGTGATTGATACACATTGATGCGCAGATCGATCGTCTACTACCAAATGCAATTGTAGCGATTGTACAATTGCAATTGATTGTTTCGAAGAGTGCTTAATCTAAAAGTTGGCAACGTCGCAACTAGCTGTCAAATATTTACCTGTTTCGATTAATTTGCCATTATTATTGTATGGAATTAAGAAATGTGGCTAACTAGTGAACTAAAATATTGATTATGAAATGCAATAATTAATATCGTAACACCGAATATTTCGTTTTAGATGTGGAGAAAAAAGTATTTGGAAACTTTCCAAATGCATTTTTTACACCTAAAACGGTTACAAAATCAAATTCAATGTTATAGTTGCAATTCATTATTAATATTCTAGTTCGCTAGTTAACCATATTTCATATTTCCAAACATTAATATTGCCAAAGTAATCAAAACGGCTAAATATTTGACATCTATTTGCGACGTAGCCCACTTTCAGAATAAACGCTTGTGAAAGATGTTTTTAAAATGTGAAAATATTTCGTCTTATTTTTCATGTTAGTCCATGACAGAAGTCAATGTGAAAACCAGGAAATAAAACACAAGTTTTATTTCCTTTTTGTTCTTAGGGGGTGATGTGTTCAACCTCAAGTTTCACGAAACTTGAGGTTGAGGTTGGTAAATCACCCCCTTCCAGAGACCATCAAGGGCGATAATAGTCGGGAAATCTGACGTGTCGCCCCAACCGCGACGTTCTGATGACATCACCATCAGCACAAACTAAGTTCTGGCTATCCGCACATTGTATTGTAGTGCTATGTGTCAATGTAAGTGTCTGGTGGTGGATGGGAATTGGGATGTATTGTCGGGGTCCTGCAGCAAGAAGGCCGGCTTAATACGATCTATCGATACGGTAACCTGTTTGCCATTAACAAGCAACTTGAAAATTTTATCACCTCTTTGAACCGGTTTTCAGAAAAGAAAACCACCTACAGTTCAGTTTCGAAGGAGTACATGAGTGAGTGGATAAATCCTTAAAAATAAAAGTGTTGTGTGTGCTGTTATGCCTGGCCGCTGGTGACGGTTGCAGTTTCTGACAAAACTCCGAAGCCATGACAGAGTGTCAGCCTGTGGATCAAAAAATTCACCTGGAAGATTTACTGCTTGGCCATAAACAAGTTCAGCGGCAGAAGCTTGTAAGTCTTTTTCATAAGCGCTGCGTATCCCTAATAAAACCAATGGAAGTGATTCTACCATACTGGCATTTGCGTGGCAGGTAATAGCAGCTTTAAGTTGACGGTGAAATCTTTCCACTAGGCCATTACAAGCTGGTTGGTATGCTGTGGTTCTGCGATGTTGAAAACCAACAATTTCAGATAGATAAGTTTTGAAAAGTGCTGACTCAAACTGCAGTCCTCTATTGGTCTCGATATACTGAAGGACAACCAAAGCGCGAAATCCAGCCGTTTATTAAAGCCTTTGCGACAGTTTCTACCGTTCTGTTTGCCAGTGGTATTGCTTCAGGCCATCGCCCGAAACAAGCGATAGCGGTGAGGCAATACCGGAAGGAAACCTTGACACAACGGCATGGGTCCAATAAGGTCAATGTGGATGTGCAAACCTAGAGTGTGGTAATTTAAAGTAAGCGTTGGCAAGCAGGAACGTACCCAGTCGCGAAAACCTTTCATGAAACCAGGCCAAACCTACCGCTCAGCAATAAGTTTAATGGAGGCTTTGGCACCTGAATGACTCAAGGAGTGAAGGCTTGTGAATATCGCTTTACGTAACTCCTTGGGAACGTATGGTCTTGGAGTGGAGCCGTTAACGTCAATACAGCTGACTCTGTGACCCTGGAATTTTTAACTGTTTGAGGTGCAATGATGTATCGCCAGCCACCAGTTCCTTCAACTCGTTGTCCTCGACTTGTGTTAATGCAATCGTTTCAGCACTCACGGGTTGATCAATTTCTATGGGCGAAAGCGTATCCGCATAGCAGATGACGACACTGTCGGGAGAACAATTTTCTTTACGAGTATGTTGGCTGTATAAACCACGAAATTACGAGTCTCCAACATGTGCCGAAAATACTTAATGCTCTCATAAATTGCTAGCAATTCGCGTTCTTAAGGAGAGTACTTTGCTTGTGTTGAACTCAACTTACGCGAAAAGAAAGCAAGAGGCTCCCATGCTCCCGCACTAAGCTGCTGCAGGACTGCGCCAATCGTTTTATCCGATGCATCCGTGAACAACGCCAGCTTTGCGTTGCAATCCAGATGAGCCAATAATGCTGCTTGGCACTTCTGGAAAGCTTCAGTCTCCTGGGGTGAAAAATGTATAGATTGAGAACCCTTCACCGAACCAGTTAGCAAAGCATTCAAGAGTGCTTGGTATCTAGCTGCACCTGGAACAAACCGACGGTAAAAAATTTGCATTCCAAGAAATCGGCGCCATTAGGCGCAATTGGTCCAATTCGCGATTGGTCCAAAATGGACAATGTTTCCGAAATTATACAATTACCTATATTATTTTTTATGTACACACAGAACAAAAGAACACACGCACAAAAACACATAAAATTAGCATTTTAAAGTTTAGTATTTCGCAAATCCGTTTGCGTAATTTGAGCTTTAAAGTGCTAATTTTATATGTGAAAAAATTCACAAAATTCTATTAATTTATAATTTTTATTATGTTTTGTCTTGCGTAATGTAAATTATTTTGCATATTATTATTTTGGAGCCTCGACCTGGGATGGTAAAGGTTTAGTTCCCTTGGTTGTTAGAAGAGAGAAGCTTGGGAAAAGACACAACTGTTTATGAATGAATGAATGAATGAAATAATGATCATTTATTTGTCGGGAAACATGAGTATGCACGCACAAAGCATGCAAGATTACACATAGACATTGCATAAAGGATCATAGTCATGTTTTACCTTAACGCCGTACAGAATATGTATTATAACGATAAGAATAACATAAGATAAGAATCAACGATTGCTTCATGTCAGCAACGTTGATGCCTAACGCTTCCGACATACCCAAATACTTATCGCTAGCTTTCGGCTGATCTAAGGTGTATGGAGCCCGAATAGTTGAGCCCGTCGCTTTACATGCATGACTGCACATTAATTGTCCACACCAAATTCCATCCTGATAGCGCTACTGAATGTTTTAGTTACCTTCAGTAGCTCCATCAGTGGCAATTTGTTGGGGGCAAAGAGTTTCAAGTCATCCATGTAGAGGAGGTGAGATATGACATGACCGCCTCTCCTCAACTGATAGCCCAGACCTGAATCATCTAAGCTCACTGCCGGAGGATGGGGCTAGGCAGAACCAAAGTGGACTCAAACTGTCGCCCTGAAATATTCTCCGTTTAATCCATACAGGCTCATCATTCCCCTGGATCTATCGACATCCTGGATAGCGAAGGACCGTCCTCCATTGCCCCATACACGACATCATGAAGGTGTACAGAGTTGCATGTATGTTGTACAATTCCAGCACCCTCATGAGCCATATCATGAGTCGTAGGCCTTCTTATAGTCTATCCAGCATGTCGACAGATCCTTGCGGGATCGACGAACCTGTTGGCTTATGGCCATATCAATTAGGAGTAGCTTCCTAATACAGCGGGACCCGTTCCTACATTTATTTTGAGAGGCAGACATTATTGAATTACTATCAATGTGTGTGTTAATTTTCGCTCTCAAAATGGATGTAAGAAGTTTATAGACCGTCGACAAACATGTAATCGGTCTATAATTCTTGGGTTCCGCGGGACTACCTGACTTATGGAACAGGTGGGTAACGCCTGTTGTTAGAAACTGGTAGCAACCCAGACTCCAGGTATGATTGGAATCGGTATGCTAGGCCAGTCTGACTAATCAGCCATCTTAACCAAAAGTTGTGCAGCGCGTCCGGTCCCGGTGATTTCCAATTCGGTAACGGATGGACTGCTCTGGCTACGTCTAATGGCCTGATTAGCACAGCTTCCATTTCACACACTCGCTCGACATCCTGTATCCAGTCAGCCTCAGCGTGACAGACGGGCACCGACCAGATCCTGCGCCAGAATGCACTCGTGGCGGCATCATACGGGCGGCACACGTCCATCACATTTTGTTCCGGTCGCTCCCAAGCTCTATATACCCACCTCTCATCGCTTTGGAACATGCTATTCTGCGTGTATCGATCAACTCGCCGCTTATACCGCCGAATACGGCTCGCCCATGCACAAACTTTCTGCTTCAGGAAGTCGATGCGCTCTGTGACACGGGACATGTATTCATGAGGGCTGATTCCAGTCCCCGAGAATGCCCGCCTCACAAAGCGCATCACTCGTGATAATGTATTCCCCTGAAGCAGTATTGAGTACCCTGGCCCCATTGTTACGTCGCTCGATCCTGCACTGCCAGGCTGGTACGGCTGGTTTTGGTAGCTAGCTAGCTAGGTTAGCTCTGTCACAGTTTGGGAACTTGAGGTTAGCTAAGCGCCATGCCACAACAGTCGCGCAGTACATGATCGAGTGTGTATCAACGAGATTCTCGCTGCTCTCGAAAAAAATTCTAAGCTGCGAGTCTAAGGCACTAAGCTAATTATAAAATTCAATTGATAAAATTGAAATCCTCTGCCGTCCCATCCGCCAGTCTGCGCAGGTCAGAGCTTGATGTGTCATCTTCGTTTATGTAATCAACCAAAATAACTATTTATTATTATAGGATTTCATTGAATTCAAGAAGAAATCTAGCAACAATGCCGATTGTTATGAGAAAGGATGAATGGGATCGGATCTACAAATGGACGAAGTACGATGCAGAGGACCCGGAGGTGGTGCGACGGCGGGAGTACGTCAAATACTTGGACGCCACCAGCCGTGTCATGACCAAGTCTTGGCCCAACTCTTTAGAGGTAATTAATTAGGGTCTATTAATGAAAAGTACCTTCAGGTTTCGTTAGTCCTTGGCAGCAGCGGCCCTAGCACTTGATCACGGTAGAGCGAGATTTATCTTTCGGCGCCCTTTGATCAACACTTTCACTTCACGTAAATTCTACTTCGGTTTCATGATATATATTTAAAAAAAAAATGTGTTTATTATGATGAGCCCATCAATCAGTGCACTCCGGAAATTACTTGTGGTATGTGAGTCTTATGCAGCGACGCATGGGCTTACGTACAATGTCAAGAAATCACAGATGGTGATATTTAAGTGCAGACATGGTTCGCTAGGTAACGTTCCTCCAGTAACTATAAGCGGAACACCGTTGCAGCGTGTGGCTCAAGTTAAATACCTAGGACATCTGGTTACGGAGGACTTATCTGATGATGCAAATTTGGATAGAGAGCGTAGGGCGTTGACGGTTCGGTGCAATATGTTAGCCCGCAGGTTTGCACGTTGTAGTGGGGATGTGAAGGTGTATCTTTTTAAGGCCTACTGCCAAACCTTCTACACGTGTAGCTTGTGGGTGAAGTATACGCAGAGGGCCTACAACGTCCTACGCGTTCAGTATAATAATGGGTTTAGGACGTTGATGGGGCTTCCGCGCTTCTGCAGCGCTTCGCAGATGTTCGCGGAAGCCCGTGTTGATGATTTTCATGCCATAATGAGAAAGCGGGCGGCATCCATAATGGGTAGGTTGCGCGGAAGCCCCAACAGCATCCTAAAAACATTGTTCGGCAAGATGGACAGCCCCTTTATTATGCACTGGATGCGGAGGCACGTGCCAACATGTGTTGAGCCACGTAGATATTAGTTAATGTTAGGTTAGTTTGTAAGTTTTACTAACATCGTTTTAAGTCTTTGTTACTAATACCATATGGATTGTATGTATTTATGTATAATCCGAAATAAATGAAATATATATATATATATATATATATATTATCTTAAATCTAGATACATTTAAGTTGCCGGGGCTTCCCAGAAAGTAATCCGAAGATACTTGTGATGGGATAAACCTCGCTCTTCCTCGATTAGTTCAATTGTTTCGTTGTGCTAATTAGGTATAAGTTACACATTTTTTTTAATGAAACCAATAAAAATTAAAAACTAATAAAAACAAACCAATAAGAAAAAAGAAAAACAAAAATGAAAATGAATTAAATCGTGCTTATGGCAGAAAGGTGTAAATGTGTGTTTATGTGCGTGTGAAAGTTTATTTTGTGTGTATGTGTGTGTGTTTGAGTTGGTGTGTGGGTGTGTGTGTGTGAGTTAGAGTGTATGTGTGAGTGACTGAGATGGTGTGTGTGTGTGTGTGTGTATGCGTGACGTTCACCTCTGTGTAACCAAAATGTCTTCCACGGCATCATAATTAAGTGTGAAGAGCCATTCCTTCATGATAAATAAATAATAATACCCAAATTTTCAAAAATCTACTTTTTTTGCAAATAATCAACACTTACCTATTGAATTTAAATTAAATTAAGTAGCTCTAATTAGTATACTCTGTTTCTTTAATTAAGAAAGCTTTTATTGCTACATAATTTAATAAGTATTTGGTGTTAATTTCAATCAGTCACTAAATAGTTTTAAAAAACCACCGCCTTCCAAAAAAACACTACAAAGTGAAAAATAACTTTGATTTCGGAAGTCGGTGGCAGAAAACGAAAATTCAAAACCACCGACACACGACACCGACTTTCGATTTTTTTTTTATAAAAAAATTGTTTTGACACTTTTTGCTGTGGTACGCACCGCACACAAATTCAAATACCACTACCTGCTAAATAACAGTGACAGGATCATAAGTATTTAACATCGACTCGTAGTACCTATTTAACTATGATAAATGATAATAGTTGCGACAAACAAACATCCTCCACGTAGACTAAGTGGGAAAAATACGTATTGAAGCTATAGTCTGGCGTTTCTAAATTAGCCAAAGATGTAAACAATAATGGCCGCTTGAAATTAAATACATATATATATATATATATAAGGTGTATCTATTCATACACGAAATATTTTAAGAGATATACCTATAGCTGGCACAGAAACTATAAACACAAAAATAAAGATGATATCTCAAGGTTTTTTATTTTACGTAATTATTATAATTTTAAAACTGCTTGAGACATTTGGCATAAAACCTTTACTCCATGTTCTATGAATGACCCGCTCGCCGCGGTAAAGCCCCGCGCGTCGAGGCGCAAGGATGCCAGACGTACGATAATTATCGTACATGTACGATAATTTCGACACCGTTACGATGTATGATACAATTTGTATTATCTTACGCAAAAGTACGATAATTTGCAACCCTCTTCCGAAGTGGCTATTCAGCAAAAATTATGCGACGAAACAAAAAATAAGAAACAAACTTGCAACAAAAACTTTAAAGGGGCTTTACTTTCAACGCAATGCGTAAAAACTCAATCAAAATAATGCTGTTATGGTTTTAAAACAACTGAAAAAATAATGTTACTTTTTTAATTTCATTCATATTTCACAACTTCCTAAAATTCCTATCTTATTTCTAGTTTTGCGAACTAGCTACGCGTTTAGCGCGAGTCTGGCAGTTGTAGTACGAAAAATGTTCATTTGGTACGATCATTTTCGATTATTAATACGATAATTCACTCACACTCGTCTGGCAACCCTGTCGAGGCGTCTCGCACCTCGTTACATGGGACCTAACAATATCACTGGTAAACTGTAGTGGACGTACGAAAATACACCTCTGCCTATCTCTACGGACAATGCAGGCGTGATGATGTAAAAAATAAACCAACGTAGGTAGACTTCGTGACTTGTTGTAGTGTTATTTTAATAGCCTATCGCTTACAATGATAATAAATGTGAATTTAAAATACAATACCACCTAAACCTAAGTAGGTAAATGATTAAATTCCCTCCTTTAAAGTTTTACGAAAAGGAACGTAGAGGCGATTAAAACAAATTTTAATCCTAATCTACAATACCTACACATCTGTAAACTAGGTACCTAAATACCAATAAACAGCTGATAGGAGCAACTCGAATTCGCATGTTAATGACCTCTGTCCGTCTGTGTGTGCGAGTCCTATCCGTCAGCTGATTGTTAGTTGCCTACCTATCTACTTATACAGATGTGAACGTTAAGAGTGCGTAGCGCAGATTTATTTGATCAATAATCGTAAAAGAGATTAGCAGACGTGCACATACCTACTGTTGTAGGTACACGCAGTTTGTCGCCTCGCAGTGGTCAAAAGATAAACGGGATAAATGGCTTGTCAATTTGTCATGTTATCGTCACAGGTTTACGACTGATTCCGTTAGTGGGAAACCTGTCTATTTTACACGAAATTCAGTTATCCCATTGCATCAGGTATGCAGGTGCCTGTTACGAATTATTGTTACAATAATTTAAAATGTAAGTACATACCTAATACTTGCGTAGTTTTTATTTACACTATTTACACCAATTGTTGTACATATTCGCCCTGTTGTTGGACGCAGATGGCTGCACGTTTTCATAATTATGTATCCCTGCACTTTTAATAATGTGTCTCTATCACTAGCCATGACTGCGAAAGCGTTCACAATTCGCGTTCCTAAGGGTCTATCGCCTATTAACCCAGCCCACACATTAACACTGAACCGCGTCTGGAAATGATCCGGCCTAACAACACGTGGATTTTCTGATGCCCGCGTTGTGGATGTTAAGCAAACCAACTCCTGGTTGGTATACCTGTAGTTAGGCATTGTTAATTAATATCTTGCCCGAGCGAGCCCGATGTGTGTCAGCTAAGGCGCGCGCTAGCGACACAACACGCGGATTGTGTGGGACTGCTGAACACATTCCGTGCGCGAGGCGAGGCGCGGGCGCCGGGCGGGGGAGGCAGGCGCCCGCGCGGCGCGCTCACGTGTTTCTCTCTCTTTGTTTATCATTCATAAAAGCCGCGCGCCGTCTCAAATACCGCCGCCCGCGTAAACTAGCGTAATGGATGTTAAAAAATAAGAAGGAACCAGTATTTATTATGTGTGTCAAGTAATATTAAACTATTTAATTTTTTTTATAATATACCTTAATATATTTTTTTTTTTGTTGCTATGGTTTCTTTACCAGCTATAGGTATATGTCTTAAAATATTTCGTGTATGAATAGATACACCTTATATAGGTACACATAAATTAAATGGATGGATAAATAGCTATTATTAGCTGTACTTGCGAAGGCATGGCGGCATTTATATTTTTTATTAGTAATTAGGTTTATTTCCTTTATTTTTTTTTGACTACTTTGTGGAATCGTTAGTGAATGAAACAGACTAGTAATGCGTTTTTTGGAAAATTCTACGCGCTGGGACGAGAGTGCGTCCCAGCGCGTTGGATTCTCGATGCTCGGCTCAACCGCTCAACACCGAGAGTGCGCGATAAAATCCGACCGCGATATTTTTACTTCCGTATGAACGTGGGCTAAGCCTGTTTCTGTTTATTTATTTCCTTTAGGGTAAAGGAAATAAATAAACATAAACAGGCTTAGCCCACGGTCTCAATATAAAAAAAAAAACTAAGGCTTTTTCTATGTTATTGCTGTAGGTTACCTACCTATTCCTTTTACTAAACTTCAAATATAGTTATTACTAAATAATGAATACAATTCAAATAATAAAAGTGTAATGCATAGTACCTATTAGTAAATACAAATATTCCAATAGTTTATATTGACCTACGCGATGTCCGTAAATTCTGATAAATAACAACGTTCCGAGCTAAGAATAATAAAAAAACAAGGATTTTGAATAACCATTTATTTAGTTATGTTCCTCACTTCAGAGCTATTGATATATTTATCATTTAAAAAAATAAGAATCGAAACGTGACAAAGTCGTGTAGGATAACCATAATATTATCGACCTCGTTCATATTACAAAAAATACAATTATGGTAATCAGAATACATAGTGTGAAAGATCCAAACTAAACACGCTGATTTATATAATTTGGCTTGTTACCATAGGTTTTCTGCAGTGCCATACATACGATGATAATCAACAGTAATTTTTATTAAGTATATTTAAAATAATATTAAAATCCCATCAAACAAAGTAAATGCGACACAATACGAAATGTATTGGTACTGAGCTCGATGCAGAATTTTTAGGTACCTATGTGCTACAGCCAAATAATATCTCAAGATACCTTTGCATATATCGTAGGTATAATTGGAGGTTTGGCTGCTCCTCTTTACATGTACTGTATTATCATCAGTCATCACTCGCTGAGACATTTCACTCATGTTAACCTGCTAATCAGCAAACATTCATCAATTCAACGCTCCTAAATTTATTTATAAAAAATCGTAAATCTACCCGACTCTGTACAGTTTCTGGGTCTTCACACTTCACACCCTCAGCATAATCAGCAACCATGGCACAGCACACTGTACTTTCGGCCGGTCCAAAAGCAGAGCCAGCTGGTCTAGCACACTCTAAACGAAACTCCACTAGTATAAATCTGGCTTCCAAAAACACCAGATGTTTTTCTAGCCTCCATTATGATGCATCCCTTACGTGCCTCTGCCCACCTATAGAACGTAAACAAGCGCAACGAAGAGCTCCGTCTGGCGCGCAACCTGCAAGCCGAGCAAATCAACTCCAAGTTCTACGCGCGCTACCTGAGGAAGAAAAAGGAAAAACAGGAGCAACTCATGTACTCTGCCAGAGATATGGTCTTCAAGAATAAGGATGCGCCGAAGTTATTGCTCAGGTGAGATTAAAACGGTGCTGTTGACGACGCGCGACGGCAACAGTTCAAACTATTTATACTACTTATGTATATTTATGTTTTCCTCTCAAATGTGTTGAAAAACGTCGTTTGATAGGTGTGAGCATTTGCCATTACATTCTCGGCTCCAATACGACATCGCCATACTTCTGATGAAAACGACGTTCAACATCATCAGCGTTTGAGTCTACATTCTATCGATATCTACAAATTGTTAGTGGACCCTGCGCTCACCAATCGATCGCTGAGTAATCCTTCACCGTATAATTGTATTGGTATAATAAATAGAAACAAGAGTATGGCAACATTTCAAAATCATCCCCCCCCCCCCCCACAGTGCGGTAATCGAAACTGCGGTCCAAAAGGAACGAGAAGAACAGGTCAAGTTCTTAAATGAGCGACGTAGGGAAGAAGCAGAGAGGAAGAGGCAAGATGACGACGATATCATAAGGAGGGCTAAGGAGTGGCACGAGCTCATGGCACTGCGGAAGAAGCGTAGGTGGGATGTCAACAAACAACATCAGAAGGACATTCTTGATCAGTGAGTAGTTTTTCCTCATGATGACAGATTTCCCACGTCTCTTACATTTTTGATTTTGGTCTTTCAACCCCATTTCAGGCCACAGAACCCTGCTAACGTCTAACCGTAACGCTAGTGGTCATCTTTTTCCAATGCCTCAACTTTAATAGCTCTAAGGGTTCGATACCCAGGTAAGACGGTATGTTAATGGGTATTTCCAATAGATTTTTTTAGTAGCAGCCCAGTCCGAATTTGTGCCCGGCTTGGCTATAGTCTTATCAGCCCCTAAATGGGACTTAAACATTATTGGCGCAATGTGGGTTAACTAACTATACACCTTTAGCTGCTTAACCCTCCGGGGGGGACAGGCTATGTCTATGCGTAATAGCAAAGTAACTCCTCAGGGCTCACGAGGTGGCAGAACGTAACCGCATGGAATACGAGACCGAGCTGAACCTACAAAAGATCGACAACGTCAAGGCTAATGAGCAGATGGAAACTCTCAAAGAGTTTGATGAACAATTCGTAAGTTTCTTTGACTTTCTGAGTACAGGCAAACTTCTTAGACCTGGCACGCACTAGCGGCCTGGCTGCGCGGCCATGACTCGCGACCCGGCCGCAAGGGTCGCGACCAAGCATGCAGCCAAAATCGCGGCTACAATCTTCAGTTGCAAATACAGCGTATCGACGGCGAAGTGCCAATAACTCGTAACTGAATTTTTTCGAGAAATTCACTTTTTTATCATTTTGAATTTAAAGGCGTTATTCGCAAGTTTTTGTGAAATCTAAATGAAAATGTTTTACTTTGTCACTTAGGTGTTATTGGCACTTCGCCGTCGGTATACAACACGTCCGACCGCATTTTGGTAATCTTCGGATCAAAAATCTGTAACTTTTTTGTTTCTTGAGATACATTTTAATTTTTTTAATTAAAATAATTAGTTTTAGTATAATACATTTGAAGTCAGTGTACAACAAATAGTTGGAAAGAAATATAAAAAAAAAAATATTCAAGATTTATAAGAAATAAGTTTAAGTGATGTGTCTAAACAATGATTTATTAATAAAAGTAAATATAAACAAAGTTAAAAACAACAATGATTTATTAATAAAAGTAAATATAAACAAAGTTAAAAACAACAATTTCCTAAATTAAATGACATGACATGACTAAATTGTATGTGCCTTGAAACATAAAATTAAAATATTGTTACTTGGATTATTTTTCTATTACGAAAGTTGTATTTAAAACATTTTTACAAATACAAATAAATACGCATAGGTTTATATTACATATATTCTCATCATTCCTGATGTTCAGAGTCAGTGCTAAGTTGGTCAAGTGTCTTGATCAAGTTCTTTTACTTTTTTAACATTAATTATGGTTTTCGAATGCTAGTAGTAATGTATGGATCATTTGTGACAGACCTTGAGCACTTTCTTGCATGATGTAATGTAAATTTTTTGTAATCTTTTTTACGAGATTCTTGTGCGTCCTCTTGTCCAATAGATAATAGGTACAGCAAAATGATTTATGACACTTTCTCCATGAATCAATATTTTATACACAGAAAATGGTATATAGGTAATACCAGTCATAGTTACTGGCGTAAATTCTTGCAGTTTTCAAAGCATATTGACCAAATTTTTGAGCACCTATCATAACACCAGATGATAAAGCTTGAAGGATTATATAAAGTCAGCTAATCAATACTTCATCGACTCCTGTAATTTCGACAGAGCCAGGTTACATTATAAAAAAACATTCTAGCTGTGTTACCATCATTGGTGTTACGGACGCAACACAGACATCTGTGTTGCGTAACGTAAATGAATGAATTTTGAATATGCCCCCATATTACCACTGTAGGGAGCAAATAAGAAAATTAAAAAAAAATGTTTTTCAAACCATACCGTGTGATAATATCAAATAAAAGAGCTTGTTGCGAGGATCTCAAGTTTAAATAATTTTAAAATAAATACTTTTAAAAATATTTAAGAAAATAGATGAAAATTTAACATCCCTTCCCTTATCTTCGAGCTACTGAGCCTAAAATTTTGAAAAAAATACAGATAATTGTTCTTTATCTCATAGATAACAGGAAAACCTCATCAGAAGTAGGTATATGGTCTTAGAATAACATAGTAAATCTCTCAATATTGTACGTACAAACTTACATTTGTAGTTGGGATGTATGGCAGAACATGTTTTTCAACTGCAATGTTAAGTTTGTTCTTGGGATAAATTTATCCCAACTACGGAACCCTTCATAGTACGTATTCTGACACGCACTTGGCCGGTTTTTTTAATCTGCTTAGCTGTTCTAGTATCAGCCGGATATGTATATGGCTACCTATAATCAATGAAAGCTACCCTCAGCAATATAAAACCTAAGTAGTAGGTATCAATGCATAAGCTAGGTAAGAATAGGATCACGAATGCGAAATATTTATTCAAATTCTATTCAGAAAGCAGAGGAGAGAGCTCGCATCTTCAGAGACATAGAAAAGTCTCGAAACGAGACGAATGAGAGGAAACGCGAGCAGGACGCACGAGAGAAGATGGACGACAAGCTGATAGAAGTGCTGCAGAAGTCTCGCTGCAAGATCGAGCAGAGGAGGAGGCAGACTGAGGCTGACGTAAGTAATAATATTGACAGTCGGGTTTTTGGGAACGAAGTTCTGTAACGTGGCTTGCGGTAGGAGTTGACTAATAGAAATCGTCACGCAAAAAAGCGTTCATACTTGTATGCCCCGTCCATGCGACTTTCTTCACTCGCAAAGAAATCAAAATTTACAGGGTCTTCCCGTTGACCTAGAATCATGAAATTTGACAGGAAGCAAGGTCTCACAGCACATGTAAAGGAAAAAGTAAAAAAATAGCTAATTTGTAGTTATCACACAAAAAATGAAAAAAATGTGATTACAACCTTACATTTGTTCCTTACAGTTGGAGAATTGACCGTGACGTATATCGATGTATGGGAGAACATGTTTTTCAACTACAATGTTAAGTTTGTTTTTGGGATAAACTCATTCCAACTACGGAATCCTTCATTGTGCGTAGTCCGACACACAATTGGCCGGTTTGCCTTAAAACGGCCGTGCAGTGTAGGTTCTTGATTCATCTCAAGTTATGCATTCTGAAGGACTACGGTTAAAAAGTATTCGGGCCATAGAAATACAAAAAACAAATTCGGGCAGAAACCACAAAATTATCCAGCCCACATGCATATAAAAAAATAACTGCCAAGTATTTGTAAGTTGGTTGGTAGGCGCGGGCTGGCGGACGGTGAGCAATGGGTAGCTCCCCTTCCGATAAGGACCAGGCCCGCGTCGACGGCGCGTTGTGTTCCACGCGCGCCTCACAGAGATGTCAACAACTGAAGGGGTCCGATAGGACCGATGCCTGCCGGGGTTGCGGGAAAGTCCGAAAGAGATACCATGGTCCCTGGCAATGTACAGGCAACTGAAGGAACACGGGTGGGTTTTAGTCAGTAAGAGTCTGACACGCCCTCCCGCTCCGCCCAGAGCGGGAGAAGTTATTTGATAATTTATCACCAAAAAAAAAAAGGTAGGTAGGTACTTATTACACAAAGTTTTTAATGTGCTAGTATTGAAACCAGAAACCCGTGGCACAAAAGTAAATCGCTCAGCCAATGTTGGGGGAATAAGTAGATGGTGTATTTATTGTATTTTAGTGGGGGGCTCAAAGGTAGCCCGCAAATATATTGTAATTTAATTTATTTATTTGAACTTAATGTAGGTACAGTACCTAGTGGTACAGACGCCAGCACATCAACCTACTACAATCTGACAAATTTCTTTTATAGATTTTCAACTTTATCACTAAAGCATAAGGTTCAAAGTTCGTTGGGAAAATTTGACAGTTTCGGGTAGGTTGATGTGCTGGCGTCTGTAAATAAGCGGACTTAAAGCCTGAAGGCATTCTCCACCCTCAACCTTTGACCCAAATGTTGACACAATTACGATCTTCTCCTTTTGTTGTTTTTAGTTGTTTAGTTGTTGTCCAAAGGAACAACATTATGATCTTTTGTTTTACACGGACCCCTTTGAGCTCTCGCTTTACCGCCTTGTCATGTTCCCTTCAGCTGAAGAATGAAAAACTTCGCCTGCTGGAGAAAATCAGCCAACGATTGGAGTCTGGAGACGCGGCGCGCGCTGCTAAGGAACAGGCCATCTTAGACAAGGCCGTCAAAGAAAAGAATGACTTGTAAGTTTAGATTATTTAGCACCCATACTTCCATACTTTCTGCCTGATGCTTTAATGCCTGAATGGATTTCCTTGAAATATGCCACACCAGTAGACCATGACCTGGGTCATCTCATAGGATACTTTTTATCTCAGTAGTACGTTCTCGTGGGATAATTTCCGACGTCCACGAGAGGCGCTGCGAGCTCTTAACTATATTAAAACCTCGTATATTCTTTGACCTCCAAGGTGAAGCTGCGCTGTCTAATATCCGCTTCAAAAAAAATAACCAGCAAACCTAAACAATGACCAAAAGTGAACCAAAAAAATTACCAAAAGGTCTGACCGGCTAATATAGCAACCAAGCTGTATTAGCTGGTCAGACCTTTTGTGTCTTGGAGAGCGCCTTTTAAACTGACCATTTTGGATAGTCAGAAACCTAAATGTCTCGTGTAAGTTTAAGGACTTCGAGTTAAGGGTGGTGGAAGTCATTAGTTAATCCGCATAAAATATTTTATTTTCATCATTGATAGGTATATCAATGAATATATATCAATATATCAATGATTTTCATCGAATTGGCTTTACTTGAAACACATACATACTCGTAGGTACATAAACTTGAAATAACACATACCTACATACGAGCAGCAGCGGCCCTAGCTTTTGACCCTAATTACGTAATATACCATCAAACCGAATTTGAATTGTTTTGAAACAAATTGCTAATCCATTGATTCATAAGTTCGAAAAAAAAATCTGCTCAGCAACGTAAATAACGCAATGAATGTTTTTGAATTGTCAAAATGAATCAAATTTGTCGTAATCGTTTACGAAAATGTTTTGCGTAATTAGATAGCTGGGTAGATCTAGATTGTCTTTCGGCGCCCTTTAATCGACGCTTTCACTTCGCGTAATTTGCATGATAAATAAATAAATGATAATAATAGTAACCAAATTTTCAAAAATCAACTTTAATTGCAAATATCAACATTTATTGAATTAAATTAAATTAAGTAGCTCTAATTAGTATACAACTGTTCCTTTTATATTAAGAAAGCTTTTACTGCTGTCATTGATATATTAATATCAATGACTGCTATATAATTAAATTAGTATTTGGTGTTAATTTCAATCACTCACCAAACAGTAAAGAAAAAACAAGACTTCAAAAAAAACACTACAAAGTGAAAAGTAACTTTCAATTTTCATTTTGTATTTGGGAAGTCGGTTGTTTTTTTTTAATAAAAAGTTTATATTTTTCATCTTTTAGTTGTGGTACGTACCTACCCCACACAAATTCAAATACTATGTAAATAACAGAACTCCGTATCATAGTTGCGACAGCCAAATACGCGACAATGTTAGGGCGACAGTACGATATGTGGACCATCAGTGCAGTGGTGCGACAGCACATCAGCACGCTTAGCATGACCACAATAGAAACGGGTTTAGTGGACGGAAGAATAGACAAAATGACAGATTGTGATCGTTTATCTGTCATTTTGTCTATTCTTCCGTCGACAAATCCCGTAGAAAACCCCTTTCTATGGTTGTCATGCTACGCGTGCAGCTCGACGTACTACGTTAGTTCCACTGATTATTTTCTCGACAAACGACAGGACTCAGGACGCCGGAACTTTTGATCGACGAACGAAAGCGCGTCACAACTTAATTCGCTCGACAAACTGTTAGGGCTACTCCGCCAATTATCAATTCATAATAATTGGCGGAGTAATCGCGTAACAAACACAAACTTCTACTACTCTCAAAAGGCGCTATCAAAATTTTATTTTGCGCTGGAAATTGTTTTTCGCTTTTGGCTTTTTGGCGCTCTACAAATATAATATAATGAAACAAAATTACAATAAATAAAATTAAAGTACTAAATATTCTGCGTCAATTCAGCAAATTACACGAAAAGAAAAAGTGTAACTCCAACTTATAAGAAAGAGAATGGCACTATCGTTATTTATAATCAAATATTTAAAATATCTTACTGCTGCTGAAAACTACAGCGTCAAAAATCATGAATTTGCGTAAAAAATGTAATACGATTCTTAAATTTCGTCCCGGAATCTTACCGTGAACGACGTAGGTTATTCAATAAAAAGAGGTATTCAGGTAAAATCATAGGGTATATTGCACTAATATTTTTTTTGAAAAAGAAATGCACGTAAAAAGCATTATAGAAAATTATAGCCATCAGAGTCGAAAATTATGATTAAAACGCAAGAGGAAAATTGTTTCTATTCGTATCTTTCTCGGAAAAGATCGCTAGGCCCATCGGAATACGTGAATTAGGTAACTCAGTTAAAAAAAAAAACTAGTCGGATGAACGTACTAACGATCGATAGCTAGCGTTCTTTTCCGAAAAAGATACGAATAGATTTATTCATCTTGCGTTTTAATCAGAAGTTTCTGGCGACACCGACTTCCGAAATTTAAGTTATTTTTCAGTTTCTAGTGTTTTTTTGGAAGTCGGTTGTTTTTTTTTTGCCAAAACGTTTTTCTATAATTCTTTCACTTGTTTTTTTTCTTAAAATTATTAGTGCAATATACCCTTTGATTTTACCTGAATACCTCGTTTTTATTGAATAACGTATGTCGTCCACAGTTCGATTCCGGTACGACATTTAACTCGAATGTAGCAAATCATCATTATTTTGCTACAATTTTGGCGCCCGAACAGGGACTTGAGTAAGTACAAAATACTTAATAATTACTAATATTTTGTTTTTTTCGTTGTTTCGTATGTGGTGTGCTCCCTTGTAGCACAAATTTAATTTCTATGTGATTATTGTATTTTACAGGTATTGGGATTTACACAAAGCCCTCCGAAGCCTGATAAGAAAGCAATCGACGCAGCTTATATCTTCTGTTTTAATATAATTTTTTGTCGTGTTGTTGTTCATATAATGTCTTAAACAATAACCCTGTAACCATATCAAATAACGACTCTTTTATTTCCTCCCCTCAAATATATAATTGATTCCCGAATTTCATTTATCTCCCGTAGCTATAGTTCTAGCTAGTACCCCGTAGTGTGTTTTCTGCGTGAATGTTTAGGTGCCGCATTTAAGGTAAGCTCTTGAGTGGTGATTTTACTAGATATCTAGTTTCCTTTAGTATCTAGTCCCAGTTATCTCGCTAGGTTGCCGTTTTGTCGCTGTCGTTTCGCTCGCACATCAGTTACAAATTATGAGACATAGGAATTAGGTACACGCTAGATATTCCTATAGGAAAATCTTCCCTTCAAACACCTCCTGATACAAGCTCCGCAATAACTCCCATGTGCGTTAGCTGATCAGAATATTTCTTTTACACATGATTCCATTAGCTCGTCACCGAAATTAGCGAAATATTTACGTAAACAAAAAATCACATTTTGAAATTCCATAAATGTTAAGTGCTACAATACCTACTCCTTTTGCTTCGTTTATGTTCATACATCAGCATAGCTATTTACAATCATTGGATACACTTCCGTGCCGAATTGAACATCAATCAATGTTATCAAAAGATTCCTCTAAACTCTGTTAAAAATCCGTAACTCGAACATTTTAACAGTTTAATTGTTTAAATGAGCTTCTATTCTGAGGCTCATTTTATTGGTCGATATGGCCCGCAGTGAGGTGCTAGATTTCTATAAAACATGCCATAGGGCCCGTATTCGGGGAACGGAGTCGATAGGGAACGATTGCGGTATACGGGGAACCTGCACCGCACGTTTGGCAGTAGTTACTTTGAAGGCTTTTTTCATTGAGTGTGCAGCGGCAGCGGCCGCCGACCGCTACTTCCAAGTTGATCGCTTTCCATAATATCATAATTATTTGGAAACCCAATAAAAGTCCAACGACTTTTTTTACTTTGTTTGATTTGTTGTATGCCGCCGCCATGATGCACAAAAGAAAGCGACATAAACGCCTCTACCGGTGGATAATCTAACTATTTTGCGATATGATCACTAATGTTTGGCCAAATCGTGAAGTAGTCGTGCGTTTGACTGTTCATATCGTTAAACGTTGAGTATTCAATGATCTGGCCAGGCCACATCATGATGTAACCATTGGTCGATGGTAGATCTGGCCATGACATATCGACTCAGTTCTCAACTAATGAAAATGAGCCTTAAATCAAATAGACGACCACTATTCTTCTCTGGGGCAGGGCAAACCAGGTAACCGAAAATGTGTTAATTAATAGCTATTCAGCATTACTATTCAAAACCATTCGACAGACACGCAGCCGGTTGCGGTTGCTCGAAATAAGGCTGCCGATATAATTAGGTATTGTAGAGTCGATTTGGATGTTATCATATTATATGAGTACCTAATAACTTGACAGAAACGAGGCCCGTCTCCAGGCTCTGAAGAAGAAAGAGGAGCGGTTCCGAGAGGACAGGAAAGCAAGTCGCGAGAAGTTCCTGCGAGACGATCAGCAGCGCCTGCACGAGTTCAACACCACCAGACAGTGGGACATCATGAACAGGTAGGCTCTGGGTAGTAGCTGAACAAGAATCTTTTGGCGCGAGGTCAAAACGGAACTAACGCATGAAACGGATTTCATATGGTTTTTATGAATTCATTTTACAAAACAATTATACTTATATTCGTGTATTTATGTGTGTTTATATTTATATAACTAGCTAAAACGACACACGCTGTCCTGTCCTTTCAATCATTTGTACAAAAATCAGATAACAAGTATACATATAAATAAATATATTTATATATCTATATTTATATATAATATATATATTTTTTAAATTACTTTGCCCTTCACTAGGAATTTCTCCTGTACTGTGGGTGGGTGCGTTTACAAACATTTAAACTCATATACACAAGCAGCCAGACCCGGAATAACTACTTGTATTCTTGTAGGTCAGACTACTTAATATTTGTTTCGAGCGGGAATCGAACCCACGACACGTAGTACAGCAGTCATTCGCTTAACTACTGCGCTAACCGTGCCTTCAAATACCTGTCAACGTCATTCGAGCGCCACGACACAATATAAAGTGCAATTCAGGTCGCACAGCGCTAATTATCGACATCGACATACGACAGTTATATTCACCTAGAAGTTGCCTCTCTTTCTATCGTGTAAATTATATATCTTCTGACTACTTATTCACTGAATTGGCCCAACAAGTCGAGCCCGCCGCGTATTTGCAGCTTCATACCTAAAATGCGGAGTGAACCATCTGTACCTATTCATCTGTGCCGTGACGCGATTGATAGCACTGAATTTTGCAGTCTTAGGATCAAAAATAATAGACTTGAAAATGGCGACTGACAAAACAGTAGGTACCTACTAACAATCACATAACTGCAAAATTCAGGGCTACCGATCGCGTTTCGCGACAAGTTATAATGAACGCACTGTAGTAGCTACTATATCTTAAGAACACACATTTTAAGCCCACCACAGACGTAGCTATAATATATATTATAGCAAGACATATTACGATACATTTTCCATAGTAATCTTCGAGTGACCTCAGACGGAGCTATAATATATATTTCTAGTACGCACCAAAGTCTACGCAATAAAAAGCAAAAGCAAAATATATTAATATATATTATAGCTACCGTACGTGACGGGCTTTAATCCTGAATCGAGACTGTGACATTTCATCGGTAGGTACGGTATAATAATAAGTGCTTAGCTTAACTTCCTAATCATATTAGCCACTTCTCTATTGGATAGGTTACTCGCGAGGATCAATCAATTAATCAAATATGTTAAGCTAAGTTTCATATTTTTGCGTCATCAGGTTCAAGAACGTTGAAATGTGTGAAGAATTCCAGGAGCACCTCCGCAAAAAAAAGGAACGCAAGATTGCGGAGTACAGAGCTGAAATACTAAGACTGTGGGTGAGTTTCGCCACATTGTCCGAAACAGTAGCCAGCTTAGTAAAGATTGTTGCGAACCTCAAGACGTATGGACCAAGGTACTTACTAGCTAGAGCGAAATCCGTACAGCGATCGTGAGTTCTAACTTGTAAGTTTTTAACCGACTTCAGAAAAATATGGTATTAACCCCGATTTTTCCCTGATTACTGTGCCGATTAACTGTTTTTTTTTCGCGCGGTTGTTGCTTATAAATGATTATGACGATTTATGCCCTAATCTCAGGTCCAAATAATTCATATATTTAAGTATCCTTCATTTATTAAAACTAGATTTAAGATTCCTTTCATTTCTCTTTTTCCACTTATTTCTTGGTTCGACTCCTATCTTAAAGGCCGCTCGCAGCGGGTTCGTCTCAACGAGTTTTCTTCTGATTGGTGCCCTCTTACCGCAGGTGTACCTCAGGGTGGCGTTCTCTCTCCTCTTCTCTTTTCTATTTTTATTAACTCTGTCACCAGAGTCATCTCTTCTCATTACCATCTCTATGCCGACGATCTGCAGCTTTACAGTCATTTCCTAAAGGAAGATGCGGAAACCGCCGTGTCTGCCATGAAATGCAATAAGTTTAAAAATAATATAACTCATAGAATTACACCATCTATAGTAGAACACGAGAATCCGAATGAAATCTATGGAGCCCTTTTTGATGTTGTGCAAACAGAGTACCAATCTACTTTCAAGACTAAAACTATTAGAATAAATGGCACCTCCGTTGGCTTTAACCAATGGGCCACTCCAGGTATTTATAAAAGTAGAGAGAGACTATACGAGTTATATGGTTTGATAAAATATAGGTTTGATACTCCTTTCGTAGAGTATGTCAAAAATTATTCAAAATTATTTAAAAAGGTTAGTGCTTTTGCTAAATCTAAATTTTTAAGCGATAAAATTAAAAATTCCAATAATAAAGTAAAAACCACTTGGAACATTATTAATAATGAAATGGGTAAATCGGTTAAGCAAGATAAACAACTTGAGATTATGGTCGACAATAAATTAGTTACTAAAGCAGCTGACGTAGCTGAGGCGTTTAATGAGTTTTTTGCAAACATACCTATAACTACGACTCGCTCCTTAAATTCGTCCCCGTCTAAAGCTGAAAACCTTTTGTTTAGTAGTGTGTCTAAAAGTAGTCGCTTATTCAGCTTCGAACATGTAACGCCGCGTGATGTAGTTAATGTTTTTAACACACTCAAGTCTAAAAACACTGGTGATTACTGGGGCATCTCAAACTTTTAAGCAATATAGTAGACATCGTAGCCCCCTATCTAGCTGTTACTTTTAATAAATGTGTTGATTTAGGAACTTTTCCTGACCTCATGAAGAGTAGTAAAGTCATACCATTATTTAAATCAGGTAATAAAAATGATGTTGGCAATTTCAGGCCTATTTCTATCTTACCAGCATTTAGCAAAATATTTGAAAAGTTAATACTCAAGCAGTTGCTAATCCATTTTAATTTAAATAGCCTCCTTCATAATGAACAATATGGCTTTACAAAGGGTCGTTCGACCATAGATGCGGGTGTTGCTCTGCTGAAACACATATTTAACGCATGGGAGAACTCGCAAAATGCTATTGGGGTTTTCTGTGATCTCTCCAAAGCCTTTGATTGCGTGCACCATGACACGCTTTTGCGTAAACTGCGTCATTACGGTGTGCAAAATGAAGCTCTCAACCTTATAAATTCTTATTTACATAATAGGTCCCAATGTGTAGATGTTAATGGTGTGAAATCTTCCGGGCTGCCAGTTCAGTTAGGTGTGCCTCAAGGCTCAATACTGGGTCCATTCTTGTTCTTAGTCTATATCAATGACTTACCATTCTATTTAAAGGGTATCTGTGAAGTTGTACTGTTTGCAGATGATACTTCACTTATTTTTAAAGTAGACAGGAATAGACAAGACTTTGACGATGTAAACAGTGCACTCTCAATGGTTACGGATTGGTTTTCGTCAAATAACCTAGTTCTCAATAGCAAGAAAACCAAATGTGTAAAGTTCGCCCTTCCAAATGTTAGAAATCTAGGACCCAACATCGTCTTAGATAAAGAGTTACTTGAAACTGTAAACACGGCAGTTTTTCTGGGCATAACAGTAGATGCCAAACTTCAGTGGGGCCAACATATATCGAGCCTAGCGGGAAGGCTCAGTTCGGCCGCCTACGCCGTCAGGAAAGTAAGACAATACACTGACATTGATACAGCTCGGTTAGTCTATTTTAGTTATTTTCATAGCGTTATGTCCTACGGTATTCTGCTGTGGGGCAAAGCTGCTGATATTCAAAATATATTTGTCCTTCAAAAACGAGCTGTTCGAGCAATTTACCAGCTAGGTGTCAGAGTTTCTCTGAGAGATTTTTTCAAAGATATCGGTATCCTCACAGTGGCATCACAATTCATTTTCGCCAACATATTATATATTAGGCAAAATATACACTTATATACTAAAAACAGTGATATTCACAATGTTAACACTAGAAATAAGGACAAACTACGTACTCCCTTTCACCGGCTTCATAAGGTTCATAACTCATTTGTTGGGCTTGGTATAACCTTTTATAACAAGCTACCTTCTTCTTTGCTAGATTTGCCTTTTAATGCGTTCAAAACTAAAGTAAAATCCAACCTCTGTTCAAAGGCATACTATTCTATCAACGACTACTTAAATGATAAGAATAGTTGGTCGCTGTGATTAACTCAAGACAATGTTTAAATGTTCTTTCTCCAGAATTAGCTTACTTACTGACAGGTTATATGAGTTTATATAATTGTTTATAATTTTGCTAATATTACTTTATTTATTGTTGACATAATCTACTCATTACAATGTTTTTTTTTAATGAGTTGTATTGCAATATGTTAGCTAGCGACCTCGATATTTTTTTTAATTTACCTCGATGGTCCTAGTTTGTCAATTATAACTTCTAGTTACAGCTATTTGTAAGCGGGCACGCCCTTTATGCCTGGAGGCTTTTATTTAGATATTGTTTCGTTAAGTTATTTTTATTTCTGCTTGAGTATAGTTCTCGATGTTTTTGGTTGGTATATTGGCGTGTGCTAGCTTTCATATGGCTATTAATTTTATAATTTAAATTATGTTTTGTGTTGCGTAATGTAAATATCATTTTGCATACTATTATATAGATTCATTTTTTTCTAACTGAACAGACAGCTGTGTGTGCTGCTGGGGAGTTTGTTGCGCCACTTCTTCTTCCCAGCTAAAGCACTAGGAAGTGGTGAAGGGTGGGCGTTTTGGGGGACTGTCTTATGTAATTTTGACGTTCGAAAAGTGCTGATTCTCAGCCTAGTTTGAATAAATGACTTTTGAATTTTGAATTTTTTTTTGAAAAAAAAAACAGCGACCTGGATTTGATTGGCGAGTGGTCGCGGTCCTTTGGACTGCAAATCAACCCTAGTAAATCCCAGGCCATGATTATCGGCGGCAGGTATATGCGGAATAGGCTCGATGTTGCGTCGCTGTCTCCACTTTGTCTGAATGAAGTACAGATTGTTTACGCTAACACAGTTAAAAACCTGGGGGTGACCATGGACTCGTACTTATAATGCACTGCCCATGTTGCTCAAGTTAGTCGCAAAGTGCACTTTACGTTCCATTCGTTGAAATGCCTCCAGAGTTTCTTGCCCTTGAACACCAAAATCTCCGTTGCTCAAACTCTCATTTAGTCCATTATAGATTACGCCGATGCCTGTTATTTGGATGACACCGAGGAGCTTTTAAATAAACTTGAGCGTTTACAAAATATCTGTATTCGTTTTGTTTTTAACCTTAAAAAGTATGATCACGTTTCTAACTTTCGTAAGATACTCAAGTGACTCCCTATTCGACTTCGCAGGAACTCTCGGATATTGTGTCTGCTATTTAACCTCCTTCATAATCCTAAAACTCCGTCTTATCTGCGGGAGCGCTTTTCCTACGCCCGTCCTTCTGATGTGCCTTGCAGGTCGCATCTTGGAAACCTGCTTAAGTCCCCTCCCCACTCCACTGACTTCTACTCCTACTCCTTCACTGTGCACGCAGTGCGGTTGTGTAATTCACTTCCGCCCGACATTAGGGACTGCCTGACTGTTGCAGTATTTAAAAGAATAGTGAAAGAACACTATCTTTCCACTTCGTCATAGTTGCGTTGGTATTTATTTTGTATTTTATTTATTTTAGTATGTACGATTGTATGTATGTATGTAAGTATATTCTCATATAATTTGTTTTGTTTTATTAAGTGAATTGTTTTGATTTTATGTATTTTACTTTCTCTCTACTCTTACACACGGTGTCTACATGTCTTTTTACCCTCTGTCCTATCGCTGGTATGCTGGAAGAGATTTCTTTAGAAATAAGCATCACCTTTGTACGTATTTTTCTGTTCTTTTCTTCTTGTCTGTTTATATACATAAAAAGTTAAATAAATAAATAAATAAATAATAGTCTACAGTCAATGAAAGCATTTGTTTCAGATTGAATAAAAATAAATATTATTTATAGTTCCGGTTTTATTTTCGGTTTAATGGCAACGACGTGAAAGATTACAGTTCATTCCGTTCATTCGGTCAATGTGATCAGATGGGTTGTAAGCGTATAACTTATTTTTGAAGTACAGGAGATAAACATGGATACAATATTATAAATGTGTGTAGTAACCTGAAGGTACTTTTTATTATAAACAAGACAAACGAGTAGCATTCACACTACGTGAAGCACTCACCGAAGTACACCTTCAGGTCACTCCATCAAGTCCGGAGGTAAGGTCTCACCATAACTAACAAAACGAGCCCAAATTCGGCACATCTAGTTCTACTCGTAGAGGAGTTCCAGTAGCAGTCACCTAAGTACACCTTCAGGTCACTCCAAGTCCTGAGGTAAGGTCTCATCATAACTAACAAAACGAGCCTAAACTCGGCAGACCTAGTTCTACTCGTTCAGGAGTCCCAGTAGCAGTCACCGAAGTACACCTTCAGGTCAGTCCATCAAGTCCGGAGGTAAGGTCTCATCATAACTAACAAAACCAGCCCAAACTCGGCAGACCTATTTCTACTCGTTGAGGAGTTCCAGTAGCAGTCACCAAAGTACACCTTCGACAGGTCACTCCATAAAGTCCCAGACGAATAGGCATTTATAAACCTTACTTACTTATTCCGAAATAAAAATCTGTGATTATAAAATTATCTTACCATAATATCAAGTATCAAATTTGGTGTATCGAATATTTTGTATCACGATCTTTTTTACACGAGCCGCTGCAAACAGGCAACACAGGGTCCATTCATGACAGTGGCCGAGCGCGGACTGAGATTCTTTTGAAATGTTTGTGCAATAAATCAAAACAGAGAAAAACAAAATAGCCCATTTTTGGATTTTTTTTTTTGGTGGGAAATTATCAAATAACTTCTCCCGCTCTGGGTAGAGCAGGAGGGCGTGCCAGTGTCTTACTGACTAAAACCCACCCGTGTTCCTTCAGTTGCCTGTACGTTGCCAGGGGCCACGGTATCCCTTTCGGACTTTCCCGCAACCCCGGCAGGCATCGGTCCTATCGGACCCCTTAACAAAATAACCCTTAATGCCAATTTTAAATTAATAGCAAAATATGTGAAAAAATTTTTTTCGGGTTTTATTTTTTTGCGACTATTTGTGACATTTTGGAACATTTTTTTACGAAGTTCTAGAATTGAATATGTCTGCCTACATAGAGTATTTTTAGAAATCTCAAAATATGTTGATATAGAACCAAACTCAACAAAACAAACGATTTCGGTTACGTACGTTGGATAAAGGCTGTTCAGTGCCACGACGACCGCCATTTTTACGCCCTCTGTCATAACATAGCGCACTCTGTATTATCTCATTATACCATTATTATTGTACCTATATTTAATAACGTACCTACTGACACTCACGACACTAATGCCCATTTTATCTATAGGCACTTATGGTGTACTGTATGCAGAAGCTGTGGGTATACCCATACGAATAAATAATACTAGACACCTTAATGAAGGCCTAAATAAAAGCGCGCTAGATTATCAACGTACGGCGCTAACCCAAGCGTTGGAAAATCTAACAGCGCAGTGTCAGTGAAAACGAGCATGTTTTTCTCTTAACGTATTTATTGCCATTTGACGTTTCCAGAAAGAACGCGATGACCGCGAGGCTAAGGAGCGCGCAGACTCGCGCTACTTCTACGGAGAGCTAGCAGAGCAGAAGCTGCGGGATGCTGACAACAAGCTTCTGACGCACGCAGCCGGCCTGCTGCAGGAGGCCAAGGAACATGGCCGCCCAGACTACGCGTTACATAGAGCTATCGATGTAACTACAGACTACAGAGAATAATTATGAATCTTTATTAACTCTTTTCGCCTAGGACGTTTTCCGTATTTAATTCAGGCTAGAACCTATGTAAGAATGATACGGCATAGATTTCTCTCTAGCTAAAAGAAAATGCCTTATTCATATGCGTTTCTATAATCTCCCAGTCAACGAGATAGGGGTCATTATCCTGTTGTAAACGGATATCTCCTTAATTTTGCTAGATGGTACGTACCAAGTTTATAACATTTTATAAAATATAAGCAAACTCGCTGCGCCCCGCGGTTTCATCCGCATAAGTCTCGATCCTCAGGGAATATCGAGATAAAAAGTATCCTATTTGCTAGTCCAGGTCATGGTTTACCCATGCGCCAAATTACATCCAAATCTGTGCAGCCGTTTTAGCGTGAAAGCGTAACAAACAAACTCACTTTCGCATTTATAATACTAGTTAGGATTCCCATTTATTTTTCAGGCTTACTGCAAGCTATACCGGCTGTACCCGATGCCAGACCTTCCGAAGTCGGTGCAGGCGCACTTCAAGAGCTACGCGCCGTGGGACGGCTCGCGCCCAGACGCCGACTACCGCGAGCCGCCCGCGCCGCACGCGCACAAGGAGCAGGCGGAGCGCGCGCCGGCCGCGCCGGGCAAGGGCAGGACGGATGGGCTACAAGCTGTGGACAAGGTTACTGTGGACTTTTTGATCTTCTGGGGAACTTATTTTTGGGTATCCTGAAGGTCATCGTCATTATTTGCCTGGCATCATCGGAAAGCCGACCCGAACACCGTTGTTTACCAACTATTTAGGGGTTGGCTTCACGTGTAACCGGATGCAACTGAGTACCATTTTACGTGGTGCGAATGTCTATCTGACCTGCATAACCCAGTTTTTGGGTAGTTGGGTATCCTGGAGGTATTGCATTAAAATGAATCCCCCATAGGCAGTCAGTTCCGCCGCGCTTCGAATCCTCGTTTTTTGCAATTTTTTATTTTGTTCAACCGATCACACACAACTTATCTAAGATTTCTAACCAATTTTCTCTTTATTCTGCTATAGATTATGCGCTTAGAAAATTAATTAGACCTTTCAGAAACTCCAGTGTGAATTCACCACGTAAATTTTTTATGATTGAAGCCTGGGCCGTCTCAACCTACGGTAGAGAAAAAAGAAGAAAATGCAGACTACAAAAGAGCTGCACCGGCTAATGGACTGCAAAGAAGGAACTTACAGGTGATTTTAATAATTTTAAAAAACAAACTTCGACATAAAGTACAAATTAGCAGTTAAAGACCTGTTATACCTTATGAGTTTCTGTTGAAAATGTGGCCATGGTTGAAAATGAGAGGAATCACTGTTGTTCTCAGCAACCATTCGTGTCTTGCCCATACATACCGGAAATAAGACAGCTTTTCCTGATTTTCCCATATTACAATAAGTTGTTTTTGTTTCCAGCAAACGTATACGCTACCACCGATATCGGTGGTCCCGTGCACAACTGAGACCTGTCGCTGTGCACTGAAGCCGGGAGCCAAATGAAACGACGCTTTTAGAAAATATTTACTTTTATTATCATAATTATCAATAAATTTAGAATGTGTTTTGTCTATTTTTAGACTTCTCACACATTTACATATTAGACGCACAATTAAAGGATTTAATATAAAGTAAAATAATATTAAAATAGTTCAATATTCTAATTAAAATACTTCTGCGTTAGTTCAGTATCCTGCGACTATTTTGTCGTGTCGCGCGTCTAAGTCGTAAGTGTGTGTGAAGGCTGTTTAGAGAGCTTGTATGGCACGTGTGTGATGTTATTCGAGTGTGACTAGAAAATTGGTGGTCTCAAATTGTAAACGAATGCAGTAAAGCTTATCTCGGTCCTAAACAGTGGTTTTTACTTAAAATATAAACAATTTTGAAACTAATTCTAGAGCTTAATTTAAATCTTTGGTCGCAATGAGTGTAGACACGTATTTATATAATTTTCAAAAATATTCGCATTAACTAATGATATTTTTATAAGGTGTTTAATTTTCGTGACCAATGTGCAGTTTTTGTGATTAGGCTGTTACATTTGGCGGCTAACTGCGCTATCTATGAACCACCTTAAATTAAATCTCTCATAACTTGAGAGAAAAACAGAGAGACGGAGTTATCCAAAGGAATAACGTTATCTCAACAGAATATTAACCAAATCTTTGATTGCAAAAAACAACAAAAAAAAACTACGTATTTACATAGTTACCAAAATGTTGCTTATTTTTTAAAATTAAGTAGTCTGGTATTAGCGGCCAAATGTAACAGTGGTATACTCTAACAGTGCATATAAACAACTCGAACTAACAATATTATGTACTTGGCTCTCATACATTGGAATCGCATGTAAACACAGCTTTCATAATACTCTCGTTGGCTTTGGCTTACACAATATTGTCTAGCGTTATAACAAATGCTATTGTTTTATGTCAAACTGTTTCGCGATTTTTTGATAAAAGTATAAAATAGGTGAAGACCCCCTGTTTCGGCGGAAAACGGAAACTACCATTGAATAAAATAAAATATCATGTAAAATCCACCAGAGAACACTCCAATAAAAATGAAAGTCACGTGACTTTCATTTCTGAACATGCAAATGTCGGATCGCATCAACAATAGCACTTGTTTTACGATCATAACATATTCTAGACAGATCCTCCTCCCTTACTCTTTTTGCTCGCACGAGACTACCACAATCAGGGCTTTTCAGAAAATAATAGGAATGTTTATAACACAAACATAGTTTGTTCAATTTACGTAAAAAAAACGTTGATATGTTATCAAAGGGATTTTTTCCCAAAACTAAAGGAAAATTAATAAATTATTTAATTTTAACAAAAAAGGTGAATAACTTTCATCTAGGCATCGAATTACTTTCGTCGAGGCATTCAATTCTCGTGCGAACAAGTGAGCTATCGAAATAATTTAGACGGAACGTTCGTATCGGTCGTGACTTCGTGTCGCGTTATACTAACTTAAACTAGCTTGTACTGTGCGTTCGTTATTAAAAACTAAGGATTTACGTCAAACGTTAAACTAATATATTATGCTAAACATTATTATAGATGGCATGAATTTGTGCTGGCTGGCATAGCCTGTGCTAGGAATAAGTTGCTATTTTCGAGGCTGCCTCGTGATAGTGTGCCTCGAAGCGAAGTGAACCGAAATGCGTAAGGCACTAGATTTAAATAGAGGAAATATGCTCAAACCAAAGTAGCTTCGAAAATAGCAATGGATTGAAGCTAGCATCACATTTATCACACAACTCATTTATACGAAAAACAATTTTAAAACATAATCCAGATCATGTAAGTAACTTGCCATGTGATAAAATTGAGTCCAGCTTTAGTAACTATAGAATATCAGATTGAACAACATTACATTAACAAAAATATCATATTAATTGTTTGAGGAAGTTCAAAGTACTTAGTTTATATTAAAGGGCCATTTCCGTTAATGTAACTAAAAGGCTGGTAATTGCACAATATAATCATCCTTTTATTTATAGAAAAATAACCCTAGTAATACGTCAATATACCTAATAATTTAATCTTGTCAAAAATACATACATCTAAAGGTTTATTTACAAAGTCTGAGGGGTACTACGGTTATTACTTTATGTAAGGCAAGGCAAGGATTTGACTCGAGGCATACACTCCTCCATCTCGCTCACACATTACAAACGTGAGGAAAACAAATAGGCGGAGTGGCAACAACCGAAACATATGGAATTAGGTCCTCCAAATTATAACTCCGTTCATTGTAATGTGGCCTACATATCGTAAATATCTATAGGTTAGTAACTGTGTTATACTATAATCTAGTAAGAATTTATACATTATTTTAAATAATTGGTTTGTGTTATAGCCACATCCCAATGAACGAAGTCGATATATATTTAAAATCTAAACAATAAATTAAGTAACACAAATAAACTAATGAATTTGGCACTAATCTAATACTTAACGCTAACCTGGCCATAAAATGCATTGTGAAACATTGAAATGCTTTGAAATTCGAATATTCAAACATTTTATACGTCATAAATTGATAATTTTACTTTACGCAGAATTTATTTATTATGAGATAATTAGAATCGATTTCATTCTTTCACAGATCTATTTATTGACATAGTCGGTATAAGTTGTAAGAGAGACTAAACGAACAAGTTGAGTTCAGTTCAGTCTGTTTAATCATTAACCGGCATTGTAATGCTTTGATATCAAAAATTGTCATCACGCAGTCAAATATATAATCTTTTAAAGCTTGACTTTTAACAAAATCATTTTTATTTAATTTATAGACATTCATGCAAAACTTTATTGCTCAAAAATTCATCGAAAACCCGCATTATTCAAACTTAAAATGTCAGTATAATCGTCCCACCGGCCACCACGTGGCATTGCGATACATTGCTTCTCGGAGAACATCCCGTAGCGTGAGGTGGCAGTGCAAGCGACTACGCGTTGGTGACGCGATGTTACGCGCTACTCAGTGCGGACATGGCCTAAGACATACTGTCAGTTTGCAGCATGTGAAGCTGCAGTGACGTCACGCCTCACGTCAAGGCACGTCACGCGTCACGTCAAGGCACGTCTCGCGAGGCATCCATCGCGTGGTTAAGGCAGCGACTCACTAGCTCCAACTTGTTAAGGTATGCGGCTGCTACTTCGCCGCGAGGTGAACTGTCAAGTTATGAAACAACATTGTAGTCTTGGTTTTAGGAGAACTTTCCGGTTGAAAGTGAAATAACTTACCTTAGGATAAATGGGTCGTCGTGCGGTGAGTTTGCAGTATATGGTGATCTTCTGACGAAGTCACCCACTGTAAGAGTAGAAGGAAATTGGTTTTCTAGATTATTATATAAGATCAATATTGCAAAGCTTGAAAGAGCCGCCTAATCGGGATGAAAAGTATTCTATGTGCTATTCAAGGTCATGGTCTACCCGTGTGCCAAATTTCATCCAAATTCGTTCAGCCGTTTTAGCGTGAAAGCTTAAAAAACTTTCGCATTTATGTAACTTTACTAGCTGACCCGGCAAACGTTGTTTTGCCATATTAGGGGTATGAAAAATAGTTTACGTCCTATTCTCAGACCTATGAATATACACACTAAATTTCATAAGAAACGGTCAAGCCGTTTCGGAGGAGTGTTGTTACAAACACTGTGACACGAGAATTTTATATATTAGAAGATATAAATGTATGTAACTTTCATATTTATAATAGAATTAGGATTAAAAGCCCGTGTTGTCCCACTGCAGGGAAATGGCCTCCCTACTCTCTTTCCACTTCCTAATTTTACTACTTAATAATTCTATAGTCTGATGAAAGTGTAAACAAATCTAAATTCTTACGCCTAAGTGAATTAGTAATACATTCATCTGTATTTAGAAAGGTTTAAACTTTATATCTCACCCGAAGTTATTTGAGATCTCACCACTTTTACAACAATTATTGTTTGAATCATAAATAGCCTCCTCTCTGTGAGAGGAAGTGGGCCAAGTATGGGTTGGCAGATGTCACACGAGTTTTTGGTTCTAGGACATGTCGGTTTCCTCACGATTTTTTCCTTCACCGTTTTGAGAGCAGTGGTGATGAAATACACACAAAGGAAAGAGCCTGTCAGAGTTCGGACCTGCGACCTACAACTCGTAAGTTACGGAGTCCACGGCGGCCTTTACCACTGGATCACCACTGCTCTCATTGTTTGATGAAAAATCATCGAAGAATATTGCGGTTATAAAATTAACCTCAAGTTTCAAATTAAAAACATATTTAAGGTCATTTAAAATTAGAATTTCGGGTAAATACTTATTTAAATAATCAAAGCACTCAATTTGTAAGTGGCGGAGTTACAAATTGACATTCACAGGTAGGTTTTCTCATACATTTGTTTACATTTTCATCAGTACTTTGGAACAGACTACACGAAAACTTGCTGTTATAAAATAAAGGTGCTGTCAAAGTGAACCATTGTTACCATGGACGTGTAGTTGACTGCAATTTCAACAGATTCGTTTTACAGTAAGAAATAAAATAAACGTGTGACTCACACCCAGGCGAGGTCGGCAGGTTGAGCCTCATCTCATGCTTGAGTACTCTCCGCGTGAGTGTGTCGCTGTGGAGCGCGCCAGGCGGGCCGGGCGCGCCGGGCGGGCCGGGGGCGCGGCCGCGGGAGGGGGGCGACGTTCCACCCACGCGGCTGCTGCTGTGAACGTTACAATGGAAAAATAGAAATAGGTGTCTTAAATCCGCAATGGGCTAAAACATTTGATTACATTAACGATGGATCGGGTTCGGTTCTGGCTCAGACGGAAGCTTTGTCAATAAACAAAATATGTAGTTTTATTTTTCTTCAAAATTGAGGTCATCTTTCCTTTAGACCACTAGCGATGAAATTTATTCGATATAAAATTAACCGCAAAAATTCAAGCTGTGCCTCCCCCTACTATTACGTTTCAAAAATCTGTACCCCGACCTAGCATTATGAAGGTGTATCTTGTATAAATGGTATGTTGGAATAAAATAAGTCAGGAATAAGTATACATCAATTCAGTTTAAAACCTAACGTGTTCACCTCGGGAGTAACACTGTTTTAAGCTCGAGTGACTTAAACAAACACTATCACCACTAGCAAAGAAACACTATCGCCTTAAAAATTGTAAAAAAAAAATAGTTGTTTGCTGCCTAGGCAAACAATCTACTATTTGTTATCACTTCATAGGTTTTAGTTGCCGTTGACGAACAAAATAATTTAATTTCGCAACTTAATAGAGATATTATAGTAACAATAATGTTTATTAATTAAATAGATAAAACAAAAATGATCGTTGCGGTCGGGATTAAAACTAGCGCCCGTGACATAAGACACTGCTTTATCCCCTTAGTGAATAATCTATTAAATTGCTAGAATAATGTCATCATGCAGTACGGCTAACCCGCGCGGCGTATTTGTCGCATTATGTATGCGGCACCCTTAAGTACTCCGTGAAAATAGAGGTGGCAATGAAAGTGTTAAATAATAATAATTCATGCTCATAGTAGGTATACGTACGGCGTGGTTCTGACTTGGTTATCAGTACGAGAGGTGCGCAGGATAACGTTCGCAGACAGAGCGCGCACGTGTTGCCGGCGCCGCACCAGGAAATCCATGCGCAGTACTATCACCACCACTGTGGCTATGCACCTGTGGGAACACAATGCAAGTGTTAGTTGTGTGAGAGAAAAACTCACTGACCGTTCCGACTCACTGGAACCTCAAGTGGCACTGTGAAACAACGCAAGATACAAGACTCACAGCCCACTATCGACCCCCGGTCCCCGGAGGGGAGTGATGTGGCGGCATCTACGTTGCCACATGCAAACTACGCATCAAAGACCTGACGTCACACAAACTCCTGAGGTGACACAAATCTTGTATCGCGCAATTAGTGTTAAGAATTTACCGCACCAGCAGCATATATATATCTTCCCCGAGATCAATCGTTGGGAAGTTGCCCGCTAGACTCTAACAAAAACATGCAATTTAAAGCTTAATATTTCGCTAACCGATCCCTGAATCCTAAAACGGTTTTCGCAAACTTGCAATATTTTTGAATGACCTTTCCAACGACACCATACACCACGGGATAGATGAGAAAAAAAACATCCCCACTTTACGTGTACGTGTACCCCACGTAAAGGAACACTAAATAAATTGAATTTTATTTTACTACTTTGTCGGCGTAATTAATATGTATACCCATGCTAAATTACAGCTTTTTAGTATAAAGAGTCTTTGAGCTAACCCGCGGACAGACGGACAGACAGACAGACAGACATGGCGAAACTATAAGGGTTCCTTGTTTACTACGGAACCCGAAACTCAAAAGCGTTAACACGTTAACAAAGACTCACTTGAACCGCTTCTTCCCCCTGCTGACTTCGGGCACCCTGGACGAGGGTAGCCTCAAGTTCTTCTCCAGTTCGGTGTACCCTGCCAGGACCCGCTGTAGGTATCTCTTCTGCCAGACCAGCGCCTTGCGACAGCTCTCAAGACGGAGGCAGCGACCGTGTAGATAACGTATCTGAGAATAGAGGAAAGAGATTGTTAGACGTCTGCAAATAATAAAATATTTATTTACATAAAACAAGATGTACAACAAATCATGGGATTCTCTGGGTCCTGCGCTATTATTACTATACAAGAGAAAACAAAAGAACCTTTCTACTTATAAAGCCATAGTAAGCAAAATGGAATCGAACCAAAACGGTGTCTGTTTATTTACGCCAAGTTGAAATGGAACGCGAAACTATCAAGAAAATGCTAGACAGAACTTGATACTTACTCTAAGGTTTGGTTTTGATTCGTTTCCGTATCTCCTTAATCTAAAGATAGTAAATAATGTGAAATCTATGATCTCAAGAAAGACAACCGTCTTATGAATGCACTTTTGAATGTGAAAACTCAATAAAGTATGTACTTAGTCCGTTATAAAAAGTACATAGCCAAACTTTTTACACATAAAAAAATAATACCGTAATAGATGCCACGAAGTTAGCATTGGAAATTAAAAATAGAACATCACGGTGACATTACTAAATGTCGCTTTGATGTGACACAAAAATACATAATTATTCCGCGCATGTAATTTTATTTTATATTCATGATTTTACAGAAAATCCGATGTATTAAAATGAAAAATCAGTGAGGTATATAGACTTCAATATGGAAGCACCAAAGAGCGATGCGCCGAAATTACCCGATATGGTGTAAGTACGGTGCCCTACATAAAAGTTTACGTAAATGAGAATAGAGAAACGAAAGGGCCCTTAACACTAAGTTTTCATGTTGAAAGAAATGCAATAGTGAAAAGTTTAACAAGACTCGACTACTGGAGTTCTTTATATTTCGTTACAGCATGTGTGGCGACCATCCGTCTTTCACAAAGACGGAGTTAAACGTCAAAACAGACCCGAAAGTGGAAGAAAAAGACAAGGACAAGGTGAAAGAAAAAGTGATGTCCTACGCCAAGATTACACCATCGGTTTGTAGACACAGCTCAAGTCTTAGTGATATTGGCAATATTGATGTACCTAATTGCTGTTGTGAAGGAGTTACATCCCCGTAAAATGCACGATGGTGAATTATTGTCATAATGTAGGTAGTTGCAAGAATAATTGCTAAAGGAAAGACCATTTACGACGGGATGTAAAAACCACAACCTGAATGTATAGTAATATCATGAGAATTACCGAGTGTAAGGATTGAAAACAAATAGTACATTATTAACTAACAGTGATTAGTGTGATCACATAATTAGAGCTCTTCGCCCCGCGTTCGTATAGCACGCATCATAATAGAGACATAGGTACAAAACAAGGTGCACGAAATCCCACGTGCGTGATCGAATGACATTAAAACGTCCATATATGTATAGGGGTCCCGGACGGTGCGGCCGGAGCGAGCGGAGCGAACCGAGGCGCGCGCTACGTCGGAGCACACGCTGCGCTTGAGCGAGGCGCGGCGCCGCGTTCGCTCGCTCGAGGTGGTGCAGCGACCTGATGTCGACGTGCAGGCCAACGGCAACCACGCGCTCGTTCACGGTAACACCACTATACCAGCTCTTTTGCCCTAATAACCACGTAGACTAAGCAAGAAAGGACGTTAAGCAGTTGGTCCCGGCCGTCATTCGTAGATCTTCGTTACGGGTAGTCAGAAGCCCGCAAGTCTGGCAACCATTATTGCCAAGAGGTTATCGTGTTACCCGGTAAATGGTGGTGTGAACGTGCTTTTGAACAATATATACATAGGGAACATAATGCCGCCATTGTTCGGTAAATATAACCAACTTTTTTTAAACTGGCGAAAATTCATTATATTATTCTTTGTAAAGTGCGTTGTAAGATAATAGCAGGAATGTGTGCAGAGATGAGCGAGGATGCGTAGCGAGAGAACAGGGTGGTGAAACTTACCAATAACATCGCTGCACTGTCATAGTTTGAGCTAAGTTAGCGTTGTTATTGGTTAGTTAATCTGGATTTGGTCGAGACGCGCCAAAAGCAATAACATTGAACTTGCCTGGGAATTGAACGCCATATCTGCGTGTCACTGATTAAATACGAACTAAATAGGATACACGTATTATCACAGCCACTTATACATCTTGTGCGTGTTTCCAAGCTTTTAAATATACTATTATATTTAACAATAAAAGCGAAAATTGGGATGGATTTTGAATTTTTACAAACGTTAAACGACCGACATCCTTTTTTAGCTCGTCTAAATTAATCTTGTCATTGAAATGCCAGTGATTGACTTAATAAATATCGACTATTTGTTCAAGAAGTATTTAATTTCGGCTAGGATTTTCAAGATTTTGTTGGAGTTAGCCCGCGGTTAAAGACGCGGTCTTTTTTCCTTATTACATAATGTCGGAATTGAAACTCCAATCATAACCGCTTCGAGTGATCTTGTTCTCCAAGCTAACTAGAAGAATACAATATATAGTTACTTGTCGAAATACTCATTATAAAATGTTTTTTTTTTGTTTTTGACATTCAACATGTCCAAGGGAAGAAGTACGAGCAGAGAATATTAGCTACACCAGGAATCACGAATTAGTGTCACTGGGGGTCCATAAAAAAAAATATGACTGTCGCGATTAGGCGATTACCATATTTCAATGGAATTGCTTTTGATTTGAAAGTTACTCAACATAAAAAATACTGACGTAACACTACTAAAAAATCGTAACATCGATAGCACCAAAACTTAAAGATACTACCGCTTCACAAAACCATAGACAATTTCGAGCGGCCATTGTTGTTTACATCTTTGGCAAATTTTGAAACGATAAACCTTAGAGGGATGTGTGTGAAACTAACCAATAACAACGCTAGCTTACCTCAAACTATGACAGTGAAGCGATGTTATTGGTAAGTTTCACACATCCCTCGCTACACATCCTCGCTCATCTCTGGTGGAAACGCAGCCTAAACCACCTCTTTATACGTCGAGTGATCCCAGACAGCGGACTGCGATGTAGGGCACCGCGATCTATCGAATTGTCTCAGACCACTCGGCGAATAAAGAGGTGGTTTAGTGTCTAGTGTACCATTTACGATCACGCAAACTATGACGAGGTCTTATTGAACAGCCGAACCTGCGTCAGTTTGGCTGTGTGCACATACAGGGTGTAAAAAGACTCATCACGGAGCCGTCATGTACGCATTCTGTACACCAAACTAAGTAACTTGGTGCAAAAGTAATTGCTGGGAAATGAATCAATTTCCTTTCACCTTCTTTGACTAATAATTGCGTGCAGCTATACTACAATCAGGTATTCGTATTCGGCGAATAGTACAATCGGTATTCGTATTCGGAAAAGTAGTATTCGATGCATCACTATCCCAGGTATGGTTATAATGACGATAAAAATTGATTATAATGACGGGGAGTAAAAGTGAATCTCGGCTTCGTTGAGCGTCTTTTTACACCCGTTATACGAAACAATGAGATTTCATTTGGCCTTTACTAACGCCAGTGTTTCCGGCAGCGGCGCTGGGCAGCTTCCGCTGGCCGCCCTACCTGCTGTGCGTGTGGGTGCTGGTGCTGGTGCTCACGCACGTGCTGCACTGCCTCGTCAGCCTGCTGGAGCGCGCGCTGCCCGCGCTCAGGTCACTGACACTATCTTTGTATTTTGTGGTATTTTATAGCTGAAGCCCATAATCATTTGCTCTCTCACCCTCTCTTTCGCGCTCTCACCCATCCTAGCAGTGGGGTAGTAACAGTGGGGACGCAAATGGTACAAAATCTATCAATAAGAGCACTTCACTTTGTTTAATGTCGTTGTTATAAGAGTAACCCCCATGAACTTTGTCAAACCTTATAGATATAGTTTTACCACAGTTTAGTACGGATGGGATACTCAACGACATATCATTCATCAAAATCGGTTCAGCCGTTTAGTAGTTATGAGGGAACATAGAGACAAACATACATACATACGTACAGGTCAAACACTTAAAAAGGTCGGGTAAAAAGCGACTCTTGCTCCCACACGACACAATAAAGTGCAATTCAGGTCGCACAGCCCTAATTACCGACAGTTATTATTCACCTAGAAGTTGCCTCTCAACTCTTATATCTTCTGACTACGTTCCGCCCACTGAATTCGACAAGTCGAGCCCGCCGCGTACCTACTTGTAGCTTCATACCTAAAATGCGGAGTGAACCGTCTGTAGTTTTACTTAAATGTTAGCTAGTTTGTATAGAGAAAAAGATTTAATCCGAGAGGTGGCGCGTCCTATTTCATCAGTGTGGACTATTATGTAGCTGGACTTAGGCGTCACCTAAAACGACGCGGGTTTTGCCTAACAAAAAGTTGCATTACTATCCATCATGATGATCGCAGCCTATTAAAGAATTCATAAACCTCTTAATTTGTAGTTCATCTTAATTCAGTAAGAGATTGTTAATTCTGTTTATTTTGTTTGCTGACGCTTGTAGAATGCCTCTGATCATATCGATAAGATTTTTTTTAAATATATTATTTTTTTGTGGATATTGCAGACACAAAAAAGTAACTGACGAAATCTGCCTTTATTATACACTATCGCCCTCGGCGCATACATGCGTACTGTTATTATTACAGAAAATGCACCCAATTGTTCCGCGCATGGACGGAGGCGACGTGGCGCGGCGAGCTGGAGGCTCGCCAGCGCGTGTACCCGGCGGCGCTGGCGCTGGTGACGGGCCTGCTGTACGTGCTGTACTACGCGCTGTACGCCGCCTACGCCGTGGTGCTGTGGGCTATCGAGCCGCTGTGCAGCGACGCGGACGACAAGTCGCACTCCGCCATCGAGATGGGTCCCAAAGTGACCAACTACGATGACGACATCGCTAACACAGGTTACAAGTCGTGATGCGATCGCAGGACGCGGAATTCATCAGTTTTGTAAAATGGTTTTAATTGGTTTGACGATATCAAAATTAAATGGTTTTAACGTCACTATCAATTTCGTTGTTGTAATTTTGTGTTGCGTGTAAATATTATAGTTTGTTAATTTGTTATCTGCTTTAGTGATAACAACGGTTTTTATAAAGAGGCCTATTTTCCGCGCTGAAGCCAGGGCTGTAGCATTACTAAATTCCTATCAGAGACTTAACTATCTATACATATAATAAATCTGTAGAAAAGTAATTTTTGTACATTGAAGAAATTGAAACAAAAAATAGCCAGCGTGTGAAAAGATAAGTAACAGAACCCATTTCCATCATTTTTGAAATTTTTGTCTGTTTGTCTGTTTGTTTGTGCGCACATCACGTAAAACCTACGAATTCAATGCTGACAATGTTTACATACAAAAATTATACGCAACTTGAGGTTTAACTTAGTTTTTGTTTCATCGAAATCGGTTCACTCTACTTTTGATAGAGTGAACCGATTTCGATAAAAGATATGATTAATTTAGTGAGTTCAAGAAGTAAAATATTACGTTACGCAATTCAGTATAGTACTTGCAACGACATCTTAAGACTAAAAATAGAACTAATGTTGATAGTTGAAATCCAAATCCGATAGATGGCGTTGTGCAAATGACGTCATTTTCTGAATCGCGGTGTTAAGATTTTCCGCGCGAGAATGACGTCCACCGTGTTTACTAGGCAAATTGGGTTTCGTTAGGTGTCTTAAAAGTTCTTGCGTGCGTGTGTCGTAAAAGTTCTTTGGTTGCTTGGTTTATCGATTTTCTAAATTGGTCGAAAAAAAAAGTATTGGCTTATCTTATTGGTTTCGTTTGGTCAACTTTGGTTATTGGTTTGAAGTACGAAGTAAAGATTGTATTTTATTTACTTCGTAGTTTGAATCCAATAGTGCCAATCGTTATACAGTAAGTTAGTGTTGCCAATTCGTTTTCAATTTCTTTTTCAAATTCGTTTTCAAATCCAATTCAACACGAACAGACGAAACGTTGTCACACTAGACTGTTCGACGCACCGTTCTTTTAAGTTTGTAGGCTATTCAGTCATAAGTGTTGTTGGTTTTGTTTATTGCTTTAATTTTCCTTGAAAATGCCTCAAAGAAAAAAAACTAACCTTTCGCTGCGTAGCCGAACCGAAATGCGAAAAGGATGAGACTTTGTAGGTCTCAGGAATCGGAAGAAGATTGTGAAGCACGGTTATCTGCTAACCTTTCACGTGAATCGGAAACGTTCACGTTTAAGTTCACAAAGAACACGGACCGCGACTTTGCGGTCTCAAGAGAGTATCCAGGAACGCGAAGTCCGGCTGTCTGCTGATCGGGAGTGCCACTCTCTCACGTGAGTCAGAGACATTCACAGAAAGGAGTCGCGCTTAAGTTCGCAAAGAACTCGGACCGCGACTTTGCGTTCTCAAGAGAGTATCCAGGAACGCGAAGTTCGGCTGTCTGCTGATCGGGAGCGCCAGTCTCTCTCACGCGAGTCAGAGACTTTCACAGAAAGGGAGTCGCGCTTAAGTTCGCAAAGAACTCGGTCCGCGACTTTGCGTTCTCAAGAGAGTATCGAGGAACGCCAAGCACGTCTGTCATCTGACCGAGAGCGACACGCTCTCTCGCGCGAGTCTGAATCTCTCTCCCAAAGAGAAGAACGATTACAAATAGCTAGACATAATTATGTAGGTGTACAAAGAAACAATGAAAGTTATCTTGCATCTGAAAGGGAAAGAATAGATGAACTAAGACGAGCAAAAACAGCAGAACAACGTCAATCTCGCCTAGAAATAGAACGAGCTCGATACCATATGAATAGAGAAACAAATAGCGGAGCTGATGAGTCCATGGAAAATGACGATGCAAATATTTTATTACCTTGGGACAATAGGGAAAAATCAGGGTTCACATATTCGTCTAGAATTAATTATGCTGGCTTTACTTCCGTGGGTGACATGAGAGAAATTTGTAATTTTTGTCATGCTTTGAAATGGAGGAAAGAGACAGACGGAATGTGCTGCTCAAATGGAAAAATTGTTCTTCCAAATTTCCAAGATCCACCACACTTACTTAAAAGTCTCCTGAATGGCGATCATCCCCAGTCGAAACATTTTTTGGATAATATTCGTTTATTAAATATAACAGTGCTTTCCAAATGACTTCCTTTGGGGCAAAACAAATAACGGAAGGACCGTTCATGCCAACCTTCAAAGTACAAGGTCAAGTTTATCACCTTATTGGATCTTTGCTGCCAGAAAATGAACCCAAATTTATTTTGTATCCGATTACACGCAACAGCTCAATGTTAGAAATCACAATTTTCCCCAGCTCAATGCTGAGCTTTTGGGTCAACTTCAAGAATTGCTGCATCACGTTAACCAGTACGTTCGTGAATTCAAAGCTGCATTGGAGTCAATTCCACAAGGCAGCAATGATTTCAAAATTGTTATAAGTGCCGATAGACGTTCTGTGGGTGAACACCGTGGAAGACACAATGCACCCGTCGCAGATGAAGTTGCAGTTGTTTTAGTCGACCAGGAGTGTGAGAGATGATTATGTTATTATTATCTAAACGACGTTGTTTTGTTCTCGACAACCACGCGAACGAAGTCGCGGGCACAGCTAGTATATAATAATATTATACCAGAGAAAAGCATAGATTTTTGTATGTTTGTTTGTAATTGGTTGAACTCAAAAACAATAAAGCAATTTTGAAAAAAAAAATACTTTATACAAAGCTACATATCCCTACGAAAAGTGTAATAATGTAACCCATTTGCCTATAAAGTAATTATTTGGCGCGCGCTACGAAATCTACTGATGATACATAAAATAATGTACAACTGTGCGTGTGCGTTCATTATAACTTGTCTCGTGACGCACAAAACAGTCCGCGAGCGCGCGATACATGTCTAACTATTATAGTTAAGGAGATGCGCTAAGGTAACCCGTGAAATTCAAATTTTCTTACGTTTTTTGCAATTTACAGATCAGTGTCAGGTTGTATGTGGATTAAAATATGAGTATCAAGAAACGTGTATTTTTAGCTGTTTTTTGCTAAATATTGTACGGTGGTACGGAACATGTTGGTTAAATTTTAGTCTGCGGGCACGGAATTAGCGGCGGCCGAGCGATGGCGACAGCGGAGCGGCGGCGACGTAAACAACAGCATAGCCTTCTGCGCGGGCGACGGGAACTCAGTTGTTTGTTTGATTGCGCCGCTCGATGGCCGCCCGTTCCACTGTAGTGTATTTATCGTCCCGACAGTTGCGCGGCCGCGCCGCTACCGTCGTGCCCGCAGAGAAACATTGATTCGCTGACATGAGATTGCGACTTGAATTTGAACGTTTTCTAAGTACGAGAATTGCCCTTCAGCAGGGCCATAAAACTTTACCGGTTTACAGTTCTACAAAATTGTCTAATTGTTGAAACAATTTGCGTATCATATAAGTACATTACACTTACGTATTACAGGCACTACAATTTATGTATTTGTAAGGTTTTTCCGTTACAATAGAGTTTGTGGTACAGATGCTAGTTAGATTATACAAATTTGTGTATTGTAGCTTTGTGGTGAACGGCTCTGATGTTCATTTTTTTTTAACCTATGCTGTGCCACTGCTCGGTAAAGGTCTCCCCATATTTCGCCATTCAACTTTGTCTGCTGCCTTATCCGGCAAATCAGTCAAGAATGAGTCTCTAGGTCGTCGCGCCAGCGTTTCTCAGGCCTGCCTCGGTGACAACGCGATATGGTCCAAACCTCCCATACATATGGAAAACACAGCTGACGTTCATATCTCAAAATAAACTAACTCATAACTCTCAAAATAAATCGAAAGCGGCATGGACAGTCATTAACAATTCTAAAACCTTCTTTCCTAAAGAGCCAATAACAGAAATACGAATAGGCTCAAAACAAATAACAAACCCATTAGAAATAGTCGAGTCTTTTAACAATTTTTATGTTGACCAAGTTATTGAACCTAAAAATAAGGCAATACCAATTCCTACACTCTCAAATACCCCTAGTTCTTTATTTATGGAACCAACTATACCGCAAGACATACTTTACCATATTAACTCACTTAAAAATACAAATAGTGTTGGTTATGACGGAATTTGCACTAAAGTTATTAAAGAAACGGCTCAATACATAGCTCCACATCTCAGTCACATCATTAACTTGAGTATATTTAATGGAATTTTTCCTGAACGTCTAAAAACTTCTATAATTATACCATTGCACAAAAAACAGGATAGGCAATTTATGGCAAACTACAGACCTGTTGCCTTGATACCTGTCTTCTCAAAAATATTCGAGAAAGTAATCTATAAATCCTTATATACATACCTTGAGAAGTCAAATATATTAGTCAAGGAACAAAAGGGATTTCGTAAACAGAATACAATTAATATGGCCATACACGATCTTCTTCTTCCTGTTCTATCAAATGTGGACAAAATAAATCCTGTTTGTGCTATCTATATGGATCTAACCAAGGCTTTCGATTATGTAGATTACGCAATTTTGTTAAGTAAACTTGAAAAATATGGTATCAGGGGGAATATACTTAAACTGTTAGAATCCTATTTGGCAAATAGAAAACAATATGTAGAAATCACACAAATTTGCACAAATGTTGGTTACGAGAAGAAATATCGATCCAAATATAGGACAGTAAAATACGGCGTACCTCAAGGCAGCGTGCTAGGGCCTCTCCTCTTCTTGCTGTACATTAATGACCTTCCCGGACACATAAACCATCCTATGGTACTATTTGCTGATGACAGCACAGTTGTAATTAAATGCGACGATCCTATGACTTATGAAAATGAAATAAATATGACAATAAATACAATTATATCATGGTTTGACAAAAATAATCTTATTATAAATTTAGAAAAGACTAAAATTATGCATTTTCTCCAGAGAATTCCGGGTAAGATCCCTGACATTAGTTATTTAGGGACTCAGATAGAGTCAACTACTGTCACCAAATTCCTTGGTATCATAATAGATAAAAATTTGACCTGGAGATCCCAGACAGACGATATTTGTAAAAAAATTAGTAAATTCGCATATGTTCTTTATAAACTGTCAAAGACTGTCAGCCTAGAATCGGTATTAACGGCATATCACGGTTATGTTGCATCAACACTTAGGTATGGCATAATGTATTGGGGTAACTCAGTCGATAGAGAATTTGTATTTAGAGCTCAAAAAAGATGTATCAGATCTATGTGTGGCCTAAATAGCACCGACAGTTGTCAACCGTTCTTTAAAAGCCTAAATATTCTTACCCTACCATCATTATACATCTACGAAACTAATATATTTGTCAAAACACACATGTCGCAATACAAAATAGCTTCCAAAAGCTACTATAGAAAGTTACGTGACAAAAATAAGTTAGAGCTCGAAATAACACATGGCAGAACAGCCTTAATGAATAAAAGTACTTTCTGTATGGCCACAAAAATATTTAACAAGCTGCCTGAGACATTAAAATCATTGAATCTGGACAAATTCAAATGTGTACTTATGAAAGTTTTAATCGATAAATGTTACTACTCAATGAAGGACTATTTGGATGACAGTTCTATAATCCCTCCTTCAGATAATAATCATTATATTTGACATTATAACTTTTACTGTTGACATTTTGGATTATATTCTATTGTTTTTGTACTTGCTTATATTTTATTGATTACATTATAAAAATATTTAATTAATTTACTACCTATTTTGACATTTGTATTAAACTACTATTTTTTTTTTGACATTTCTGTTTTATCTTAATTTTTTATTGTTGACATCTTTGAAATATTTAATTAATTTGGTATTTGTTTTGACATTGTAGTTATTATTTGAAACTTAATTAATTGTCAGGGGAATATTATATTGTTTTACCCAACACTAGCTCATTTTATAATTTAAATTTGATATTGTTAATTAAATAACTGAAATTAATATTAATATTTGTACGCCTAATGGCAAAACATAGAGAACTTATAAAAATGTAACATCTCACACACCTGTGTATCTGTAACCTTTGTTTACAAATAAATGATCTGAATCTGAATCTGAATATCATTCTAAAAATCTGAAATCGAAAAACCTACCTGTCCGACCTAAAGAACCTAAAACACAAAGTAATAAAAGCAAACACTCCTTATATTGTACGCACAAAGAAACGCCACAGAACAGGTGAACCATTTAATAAGATAGTCACTCACAGCCTGGTCGCGCTCGTCGGGCCGGCCCGCGTCCCGCTGCAGCCGCTCCAGCTGCGCCGTGAGCTGCAGCTTGTCGGAGCGCAGCGCCAGCAGCTCGGGGCTGGACGCGGCCACGAGGCACTTCTTGAGGGTGGCGAGCTCTCGGGCTAGCTCAGTCTTTGTGCTTTCGATTTCAGTCTATGGACAAAAATCACAAGTCAGCAAGTCATATTTATTTATTGCGTACCATAATGTAGGTACGAATTGTAGACCCAGTATCGATCTAGATCACAGCAACAGCATAAAAATTTGCAAAAAAACTAAAATTAAAAATATTTTTAATCAAAAATTAAATAAAAATCTACGTTTAACTCACTAACGCCCAAAATGAAACTACACATGAAAATTATAAGCACTCGTTATTTATTGCATGAATGTAGACTAAATATGAGCAGCCTTATTTATAAAAATGTCGCTAATCACTGTTTAGCCACTGTTTAGCTAAGCAAATAGTTAGGTAGCTCATAATCAATGCTTAACTTTTCTTTACTTATAAACGTTAGCAAGTGATTAGTTGCGAAACGAAATAGAGGTGAAATTATGCGTTCGGCACAGATTATAATCAAAATAGTCGACAAAAAAACAGAATTTTAAGAATAAAGTTGTCAAAACCACGATTTCTGTATCTGTCGTGACTTTGCCAGACAAAAGTCAAAAATTTCATCGGAAAATATAAAATTATTTAATAAGTTTATTTCATTGTTTTTGCGATGATACCAATGAAAATAATAAGCTCCAATAATTGGAGTAAACAGGAAAAGGTATTTATCTCTGAATTTATATCTACTTACTAATAATATAAACTGACCAAGTGAATGTTAAAGCAGAAGTAACAATGTTATTACTTATGTATTTTCATGTCCTTTTTGCTTCTTAACACGAATATACTATTTTAGAAATGTATGTAGCTACTTGTGTTTGTTTTATTAATTCCTATTGCTTTTGCATCAGGGTTTCAGTATCTTTTAATAACAATTACTATACTTGTTTACAGCAACTTTGACTGCTGCTATGAGTCACTAAATATTATTCAACCTCGCAAAGATGAGGGATGTGACCATGCTACGTGAAAACGATGAGGAATGCGAGTGGCATGACAAAAGAATGGCACCATGTCTTTGGAGGAAGAATATTGGAAATCAAAAATAATGAATTTATAACAAAAATGTACTTAGCTTTATTATGTATCAAAATAAATTGTTTTCTATAAAATGTCATTTGTGTGACTACACATGGGAAAACACATTGGATAATCACTACCTCCGATGAGCTTCCTCACGAACTCATTCTCCTCAAACCACCTGAGCACCTACTGAGCCTCCTCCTGATTGAACTTTCCCTATAAATCCTTGTATCATGTGTACCTACTTCGAAAGAAGAATATTATCAACATAACATAACATCACGTCTGTATTTCCCCGAAGGGTTAGGCAGAGGTGTACCTATAGTACACCCACATTTCGCCAGTTATGTTTAAGTCCCATGTAATAGGGGGCGAGCCTATTGCCATCAATAGGGCACAAATCCAGACCCCGGGCTGCTACTGAGAAATTCCACACTGAATGGGAATGGGACCTGGGAATCGAACCCGGGACCTCATGCTCAGCAGTAGCACTTGCGACCACTAGACCAACGAGGCAGTCAGAATATTATTTAGTAGGTATCTAATCATCCTCGTAACGGATATAAATGAGCTTTGTAGGTCTTCCTCCGTGTACTTCGCGCCGGTGTTTCAAAATTATTTAATTCTTCTAAGTCGTTCTGAAATCCCGTAAAAGATTGTCGAAATCCATATTTACTATCTCGATAAATAATATCGGCACATCTCGATAATAGGAACTAAACTACCTCGAAGCACACGTAATTCGCATTGAATCGATCAGCTGATTGAAATAAAGTCCGCCATCTTGCCTCTTAGCATCCTCTTAACAGTGGACCGGTGGTGTTTAATTTTGACAGCTACTAATCAATTGCTTAGCGACCTCTTAGCGCTAAATAGCGTTTAAAAATAAGAATTTTGCTAATCAATTGCTTAGCAATTGATTAAAATTTAAGAGGCGTTTATAAAATAAGACTGTTAGTACATAAAGAATTATTTTTATTTTTAGGAACTGTAGGGGTGTACTTGACCGGGTACAGTGGGCGAATCAGGCATGAAATTGTCCAATGCATGTTGGTTCTACACTAACAGTCTTATTTATAAACGCCTCTTAAATTTTAATCAATTGCTAAGCAATTGATTAGCAAAATTCTTATTCATAAACGCTATTTAGCGCTAAGAGGTCGCTAAGCAATTGATTAGTAGCTGTCAAAATTAAACACCACCGATCCACTGTTAAGAGGATGCTAAGAGGCAAGATGGCGGATTTTATTTCAATCAGCTGATCGATTCAATGCGAATTATGTGTGCTTCGAGGTAATTTAGTTCCTATTATCGAGATGTGCCGATATTATTTATCGAGATAGTAAATATGCATTTCGACAATCTTTTACGGGATTTCAGAACGACTTAGAAGAATTAAATAATTTTGAAACACCGCCGGCGCGAAGTACACAAAGGAAGGCCTACAAAGCTCATTTATATCCTTTAATAAGATGATTAGATACCTACTAGATAATATTCTGACTGCCTCGTTGGTCTAGTAGTCGCAAGGGCTACTGCTGAGCATGAGGTCCCGGGTTTATTCAGTGTGGAATTTCTCAGTAGCAGCCCGGGGTCTGAATTTGTGCCCTATTGATGGCAATAGGTTCGCCCCCTATTACATGGGACTTAAACATAACTGGCGAAATATGGGTGTACTATAGGTACACCTCTGCCTAACCCTTGGGGGAAATACAGGCGTGATGTTATGTTATGTTGATAATATTCTTATTTTGAAGTACACATTATACAAGGATTTATAGGGAGAGTTCAATCAGAAGGAGGCTCAGTAGGTGCTCAGGTGGTTTGATGAGAATGAGTTTGTGAGGGAGCTCATCGGAGATAATGATTATCCAATGTGTTTTCCCATGTGCCCCTCATCTTATGGTGCTAGCTTTAAGGCCCCAAACTAAAGAAAAGCCACGTTGTGGCAGTCACACAAATAACAAGAGACATTTTATAGAAAACAATTTATTTTGATACATAATAAAGCTAAATTTTTGTTATAAATTCATTATTTTTGATTTCCAATATTCTTCCTCCAAAGAGATGGTGCCATTATTTTGTCATGCCACTCGCATTCCTCATCGTTTTCACGTAGCATGGTCTCCTTCATCTTTGCGAGGTTGAATAATATTTAGTGGCTCATAGCAGCAGTCAAAGTTGCTGTAAACAAGTATATTAATTGTTATTAAAAGATACTGAAAACCTGATGCAAAAGCAATAGGAATTAATAAAACAGACACAAGTAGTTACATACATTTCTAAAATAGTATATTCGTGTTAAGAAGCAAAAAGGACATGAAAATACATAAGTAATAACATTGTTACTTCTGCTTTAACATTCACTTGGTCAGTTTATATTATTAGTAAGTAGATATAAATTCAGAGATAAATACCTTTTCCTGTTTACTCCAATTATTGGAGCTTATTATTTTCATTGCTATCATCGCAAAAACAATGAAATAAACTTATTAAGTAATATTATTCAATTTTATATTTTCCGATGAAATTTTTGACTCTTGTCTGTCAAAGTCACGACAGATACAGAAATCGTGGTTTTGACAACTTTATTCTTAAAATTCTGTTTTTTAGTCGACTATTTTGGTTATAATCTGTGCCGAACGCATAATTTCACCTCTATTTCGTTTCGCAACTAATCACTTGCTAACTAGCGTTTATAAATAAAGAAAAGTTAAGCATTGATTAAGAGCTAACCATTTGCTTAGCTAAACAGTGGCTAAGCAGTGATTAGCGAGATTTTTATAAATAAGGCTGATAGTGTTTTGGCACATATCTCACAGCGCCAACGACTTTTCGTCTTAGTTGGGCGAAGGTTTGCTCTAAAAATCGTACGTCTGAATAGCAATTGATCCATGTATGGTGTATATGTAGTTTTGCTGATCAAGACGTGCAGCCGCCAAGCATTTGAAATCGCCATATCTAAAAGGTAGGTAAAGATTACCCACCACCACTTTTTTCCTTTTATGGCTACTCGATAAAGACTAATCGATTGATACATCTGGTCTACTCCACCCATTTCTCTGTTATAATTAATAAACAATCTTGGAATATTCACATCCAACTTTTGTTTCTGTATAGTACACCACATTTCCACCTTCCCCAGCGGTTCTACAGCATCAAAATTTGATCCCATCGTGACCACGCTGTTGTCTTTCCAGCGCACGATTGTTATTTCGTTTTTGGTATCGAAACGATAGTCGTACTCCGCCCTTGGTTTCTTTTTCATTATTTTTACATCAGTTACAGGACATCTTTTTGTTATATTTTCTCGTACTGTTCCTGTGGCTCGGTACCCTAAGAGTCGCAAGTCGTGAAGTAACTGATACTTGGCAAAAAAATATCAAAGTAAACGATGTGTTCTTTTGGGACTATCGGCATCTTTGCTAATTGGGATTTTACCACTCTCGAGCCCAGCGGGTCTGTAGACACTTCTGTAGATTTTCCGCAATTTATGTCGAAAGTGGTAGTAGTAGCCATCTGAACTCATTGCAGCCCAATTCCGATAGCCAAATCGTACAGGTTTTCCCATTTTGTATTGCTTGGCGGGATGGCCAAAGTATTTTATCATAGATTCATCGACAGATAAGTTTTCGCGAAATACTCCCCGCTGGCAAGAGTTTTTTTTTGTATAAGATGGCACAGCGGTCTCATTTTGACCATTTTATCATTTGAACCTTGGACTAGAAAATTGTCGACGAAATGTAGGTTTCGTTTCGTTTGATGTCCAGAAACCTATTGCGTGACATGCAATTGGCGATCAATGGAATGCCGAGATCTTCATCCAAACTTCAATAATAAATACAAATATTTTATTGTCAGGCATGTCAAGGCCCATAGGGTATTAGCATTACATCTTACTTAAAAACTATATTACTAACATGCAGGAACACTAAAAAGAAAGAAAAGAAAATCACAATCACAGGAATGTTTAACAAGCTTTGTTGCGGACATGTAGCTTGGTAAACCTCCCCATTGTAGGCCCATCCAGCCTCTCTGCAAACACCTTCAGAATGCTGTTGCTGTTTCCTCTCACTCGGGATATTACTGAGGAAACTTTATTATCGCAAAGTAGTCGTCAGTGTGCGCATCAGCGAGCATACCTGACGCACTGCAGTAAGGTGGAAGCCTTAACAACGCCCTGAAGGCATTGTTGTATTGAATGCGCATGGCATTGTGTGATTTTAGGGTATGGTTATCCCAAAGGCTGCTGGTGTCAAATGTTTGGCAGTAGGCCTTAAAAAGAGTTAGTTTCACGGGAACTGAACAACCATGAAACCTTCTGCATATCATATTTCCCCTATCGTATCTCTTTTGTAGGATTATATTTTAGCCCGCGCTGTTTGGCATTCCTTCACAAATCGAGAGTAACTTTCTAATTCCACTGATAGTAGGGCTCAGCAGCCCACGTCTTGAGTGTGCAGAAGTACGTTGTGCACGTCTATGTGGCGTCCGACTTGAGTGTGCAGAAGTACGTTGTGCACGTCTATGTGGCGTCCGACTTGAGTGTGCAGAAGTACGTTGTGCACGTCTATGTGGCGTCCGACTTGAGTGTGCAGAAGTACGTTGTGCACGTCTATGTGGCGTCCGACTTGAGTGTGCAGAAGTACGTTGTGCACGTCTATGTGGCGTCCGACTTGAGTGTGCAGAAGTACGTTGTGCACGTCTATGTGGCGTCCGACTTGAGTGTGCAGAAGTACGTTGTGCACGTCTATGTGGCGTCCGACTTGAGTGTGCAGAAGTACGTTGTGCACGTCTATGTGGCGTCCGACTTGAGTGTGCAGAAGTACGTTGTGCACGTCTATGTGGCGTCCGACTTGAGTGTGCAGAAGTACGTTGTGCACGTCTATGTGGCGTCCGACTTGAGTGTGCAGAAGTACGTTGTGCACGTCTATGTGGCGTCCGACTTGAGTGTGCAGAAGTACGTTGTGCACGTCTATGTGGCGTCCGACTTGAGTGTGCAGAAGTACGTTGTGCACGTCTATGTGGCGTCCGACTTGAGTGTGCAGAAGTACGTTGTGCACGTCTATGTGGCGTCCGACTTGAGTGTGCAGAAGTACGTTGTGCACGTCTATGTGGCGTCCGACTTGAGTGTGCAGAAGTACGTTGTGCACGTCTATGTGGCGTCCGACTTGAGTGTGCAGAAGTACGTTGTGCACGTCTATGTGGCGTCCGACTTGAGTGTGCAGAAGTACGTTGTGCACGTCTATGTGGCGTCCGACTTGAGTGTGCAGAAGTACGTTGTGCACGTCTATGTGGCGTCCGACTTGAGTGTGCAGAAGTACGTTGTGCACGTCTATGTGGCGTCCGACTTGAGTGTGCAGAAGTACGTTGTGCACGTCTATGTGGCGTCCGACTTGAGTGTGCAGAAGTACGTTGTGCACGTCTATGTGGCGTCCGACTTGAGTGTGCAGAAGTACGTTGTGCACGTCTATGTGGCGTCCGACTTGAGTGTGCAGAAGTACGTTGTGCACGTCTATGTGGCGTCCGACTTGAGTGTGCAGAAGTACGTTGTGCACGTCTATGTGGCGTCCGACTTGAGTGTGCAGAAGTACGTTGTGCACGTCTATGTGGCGTCCGACTTGAGTGTGCAGAAGTACGTTGTGCACGTCTATGTGGCGTCCGACTTGAGTGTGCAGAAGTACGTTGTGCACGTCTATGTGGCGTCCGACTTGAGTGTGCAGAAGTACGTTGTGCACGTCTATGTGGCGTCCGACTTGAGTGTGCAGAAGTACGTTGTGCACGTCTATGTGGCGTCCGACTTGAGTGTGCAGAAGTACGTTGTGCACGTCTATGTGGCGTCCGACTTGAGTGTGCAGAAGTACGTTGTGCACGTCTATGTGGCGTCCGACTTGAGTGCTGCTGAGCTCAACAAGCAGTTTATTGACACAGACATACTAAAAATAACCAATAAATACCGTAGTACCACAAATAAACAAAACGCAATCACGCATCAAACAGACAGAGAGAGGTAATGGGTAATAAAAAAATTACAAAAAAAAAGAACAAACCTTGTCGTAGATTGGACAAAGCAAGCTTGCAAAAGCCTGTACAGTCCTTTTAAAATAACTATGACAACAATAAAACAAGGATAACTGTGATTTTGAATGATACAAAATTAGAGGTAAAATAACTGTAGTTGTATCATTTAAGTAACGATCCTCAATCATTGTCCTTAATTATCGGGACAACTATTGATTACTTTACTTGCAAATGACTTGTAAATATTTTACTACATTTGCTGCAACTTATTGTACTGTGGGCGCATCCCATATGCGCACGACGGACCGCGCGGCCGCTGCGCACGCGCCGCCCGCGGGGCATTCCTTTGTACCTACTGTTCTATACGTTGTTCATGTAAGTTATGGTATTACACCTATTTTAATACAGTCCACTAATATTTTATTATTAAATCCCAATTGAGCCCATTCAGTACTGATCTTGCTGAATATGTAAAGATTCTTGTGTCAACTAAACTTGACCGAGTTACCAGCCAAATAGAACTTAGTTGTATTCTGGAAGATATTGTGATTTAAAAGAAACATACCAGTGCATCCACAACAGGCTTGTGGTTGACGGTAGACGTCAGTTTCTTCTCTAGTTCAGAGATGGTGTGGCTCTGCGTGCTGATCAACTCTTTCGCGCGAAGTAACTGAACGCCCGCGTCGTGCTTTAGTCTGCAACAAAACATAACTTTATTACCTGATGTTCAATAGTTTAGTATTTGGGCTGCAAGGCCTGACTTTCGGGCAGTTTTAGGCAAGAATCTGTCAGTGTAGTAACAGACTAAATATGTACCTATAATTACAAGATATAAGTTACCTTAGTTTAGGTATTGACTGCAACTCATGTCACTTTACATACCTGTATTATATAAACTATATTTTTTTTACTTCAAGGTGGAAATTAACAATTCTTTATGTACTTTAAACATCACCTCTAACAAGCGGTATGATTACGATAATATCTCCTTAGCAGATCACTGTAGTTGACAATGGGAGTCTCCATTTACTAAATTGACGTTTAAAATGCAAAAGTCCGTCTAATTTGTCACTCAAATATGAAAACTATGGTACATATTTCTAGAGCTGCAACTAGCCACTGTTATACGAAGCTCTGACGTCACCAAGGAGAAATCTATGGTCAGCAGTGTAGAGTTTATGCAAATCCTTCAAAACTTTTTATATCTTCTTACCTCTTCATTTCAGCGAGTTCGTTCTTCAGTGCGGTACACTGTTCGTTTCTAGCGTTCATCTCTCTCTCAGCTTGCAGTCGGCTGTGATCCAACATCGCTTGTAAGTCCTGGTATCTTGAACGTTCTACGTCTAGCTTCGATTTTAGCAAGGACACCTCGCCTTTGAGACGCTCGCTGTTTTCCATCTAATAGAGGAAAAGAGAGGATTGATTAAAAGTAATGCAAGACGAGTGTGTTCTGTGATCTAGTTTCAAGACTTTTGGATCTATAAGAATTCTACTGATTATCTCTGGCTATGAGGCTTGCTAAGATTGAACCGCACGTTTATCATAACATTTTCAAATTGACATCACTTTAATTTCGTAGCAGTAAGGGTGGTTTTCGTATTTCAAGTGTTATCATATCACTGACGTGCGGTTGCTCGGACAATATACCGCATGTTATTCTAGCAAATGAGTAATTGGTCAAATGAGATTTTGGACATTGATAATGCATCAAATCTACTCAATAGAAAATCTACACAATAGTCTTAAATTCATTCAATCACTGACAGCGCACAACCTAAACCGCTGGGCATGAAAATTTTAGTATGGATTTATGAAAACTCATCCGCGTGTGTGTGTATGTGTGTGGGTGTGTGTGTGTGTGTGGGTGCGTGCGTGGGTGTTTGTGCGTGGGTGTGTGTGCGTGTGTGTGTGCGTGTGTGGGTGTGGCGCGGGCGTTGCGCCACTCGTTTCATATTTCATACAGAATGTTTAGGACCGACGCGGCGCGGGACATACACACAACGCCCGCCACGATATATTCCGCCACATTAGACAGATGAACAGTAATAGAATTTATCTGAATAATTTAAACTTTTAGATGGAAACTAAAATCGCTGTTATCAGACTGTCTACAGTTACCTCATGATTCAGCCGAGACTTCACAGGATCATTGTGTTGCGCAGAATCCAGCAGTTGTCTCTCCAGCTGTGCGAGACGCGCCCTCGCCTGCTGTTCACGTTGTTGTAGCTCCAGTTCGGACTGCATGGCTGCTTCCAGCCGCTTCTTCAGGATTTGTATCATGTTCGAGTCTTGGTTCTGGAGGATGAGAGTATTTTTAAGTATATTGGAGGGTAAATTAGTAATGATTTTTTACGTGGTTCTTTACAATGCCTATTTATCACTTTTCTGGGTAGAGGCCATCTAGGAAAGAGGAAATTACCCTCAGCAAGTAATTCCGACACTGACCAATTATTGGCCAATAGTCATACTGCTTATCTTCGCGTATCATACGTGTATTACACTCTTCATATGCTCAGTAAAGCAAGCCTACCCGTATCCTCAAATTATTTCATCAAAATGTGTACGATTCCTAAAAGATTTCATGCTGATTCTTATTATAGTTTTTGTATCAGTACCCAGGATAGTTATTTCACAATCTATTCAAGCAATTGGAGCAACAGGGTTCGTAAGTTTGTCGCAGCTGGATGGGAATTACCGAAGATCGTGATAAATGGATTGAAAAATGCCTATCTACTGCAGTCGTCTGCTTTAGGCTGACGAAAAATGTGAATTTTTTGAGCAATATAGTTGTACTGTAGTTTACCTGCAAGCTCTCGGCGGTCTGCTTGTGCGTGTCCAGCAGTAGCGACAGTCGCCCACAGTTGTCGCGCTCGGCTTCGAAGCGCAGTTTGCTCGTCTGCCAGTCTTGTACCAACTTGTCTCGCACCCTGATACAATGTAGCACTTGTTGAAATACTGCAGTATTGTGACCTTTGTGTTTTCGTTTAAGGAATATGTTTGTTACGATTAAAATTACGTGACGTTTGCTACGTCTGTGGAACATGGTCCAAGATCGAATAATTATTCCTGTTTTGAAATATCCTACACTAAGATAGTTCACAGAGCCAGATAATATTTTCAGGCTACTGTTTATACTTTAAAATGGCGGTCTGCGCAGAATATAAGCAAATGCCGTTCTTTTATTTCGCGTGCCAAACGCTCACTTTTAGACAAGGATCGATGTAAAGTAGATTCAGGGCAAAAGTTGTAAGGGTTTAGTATACGTTAATATCAACAGTTTTTTCATTCCATTCGTTACATTTTTATGTTCGTTGACGGCGCGAAAGCGATGACGATATTTTAATCGGAACATATTTCGCAGAGCAGAAATAACACACAAGATGGAGAGGTTTTGAAGAGCAAAAAAGAAGTGACATGAAGTAGGTATTCTCACCTGTTAAGTTCAGTAATAAGCGCGTCTTTATCTTTCAGTCTGGACTCGAGGTTGTTGACCTGCATCAGTAGTTTGTCATTTTCAGAACGTAATCTGTTGACGCGGTCCGATGATGACGAGTGAATTGAGCTTGACGACCTAAGAAGAGAAATAAATGTTATAAGACAAGTCTCTTTACCATTTTTGGTATTTATGTATTACAGAATATCAATTAACATAGAACAAGCTACTGAATTATTTCAGTTTATAGTTGTAGGAACTTACTTAGACGTGTTCAAAGCTAAGCGCGGTATATCTTCTCTTTCGTCACTGCTTGCCGACAGGATCTGTAAAAAAAAATCTTTAAAAAATGTCTCAATATCTTTAAAATATATCGCGTAATAATCGAAACGATCACGCAGATATAATATGTGTATCGGACTTTAGTGTTTATTTGAAGCAGGATATAGGGTCGGCCTTGGCGATTTTGTAAGCTTTTTTCTGCTTGTTTTACGTGCAATATTCACTATGTAGCTTCGCGAAGAATAAGATTACTCATTACAATCAAGAAACATCGGAACGGTTGTGGTTTTTTTTTTTACTATAAAGTGGGCCTGCTCTTTACCTCGATCGCTTCTGATGGAAAGCGATGGATGGGGTCTACCATGGAGGAAGGCGCATGCCCAGAAGATACCTGTTTACTCTTGCTTTGATGGCTGACGTATTAAATGTGGAAGGGAACACAGAAGCTGGTGTTTATAACGAACCTGTTCCATAATATCTTCATCAAGAGTGTGCGAGTAGTCGAGCTGGTCTCGCAGCGCGCGCTCCAGCTCTGCGGTAGGCGAGCGCACCGCCAGCGCGCGCGCCGAGTGAGGTGTGTCGCGGCCGGGGGATAGGCGGAGTCTGAAATTCGTAGTATTAATAAGTAAAAGAGTAAATATATATCCTCAAAGTAAACTAAAGGACAAAGTAGACTGAAAATAGAATAAATCATACAAGAATATCATTAAGCAAAATTCAAAAGTCATTAGTCATAGTGAAAATATTTTATAGTAGCCTTCACCGCTACTTAATTTTAAAACTGATTACTGTTGGCTCAGCTACTCAGCTGTATATGAGAGCCCTTCCTGACATAAAAATGATGTTCTATAACATAATTACCTGTCCACAAGTTCCCTTAAGTTTTCCAGTTCCACTTCTAATTCTTGACACCTCTCTACTTTCTGTCGAAGTTTATTTTTCAACTCACCCACATTCGACTCTTCTCGCAATCTATAAATACAAAAATTATAACTACACTCGCGAGCAACCAAATCGACTCAAGCCTAGACGGCGCACATATACATTGATTTTCCTAAAACGATAAATGGTAATTACAAAAGTGATATGTCATTCGAAAGCTGAAGAATTAGGCTTTCAATTAACATCAATACCTTAAAAAAAAACTAAGCGCTGACTTATTGACACATTTTTATTGGCCGTCAGCGTAAATTACCCCTTAAGGAATCCACGACTTGCGCTACCTGCTCCCGCTATAAAACCCCCCCACTTCCGGTTTATCTTATCAGTTGCTTGTTACAGGTTGACCGGTACACATCTCCGTAAATTGCATTCCTTGTTTTCGATACCACACCAGAAGAAGCCGCTCAAGTTGTTGCCTTGTTGCAACAAGGGTTAAGTCAGCGAGCAGTCGCTGCCCAGCTCCACTTGAGCCAGTCATCTGTATCCCGAGTATACAGATGGTTCCAAGAGACTGGTGCCTTCAATCGGAGACCAAGAACGAGCCGCCACCGGTGCACTTCAGAGAGAGACGACCGCTTCATTGTCTCTACCTCGCTGCGCAATCGACACCTTACGGGCGTTGATGTGCAGCAAGAACTGAGACGTGTACGACAAGTGGCTGTCAGTGAGTGGACAGTGAGAAGACGCTTGAAGGAAGCCAGCTTGACACCAAAAAGACCTGCGACGGGCCCTAAATTGACTGCAGGCCACAAACAAGCGCGCCTTCAATTTGCTCGAGAGCATCTCAATTGGAGCGTTGCGCAATGGCGATCGGTCCTGTTTACTGATGAGTGCAGAATGTGTCAGCATGGCAGTGACAGGAGAGGCCGAGTCTACAGGCGTCCGGGGGAACGATTTTCCCAATGTTGTTTCGCTGAAACAGTGGCATATGGCGGCGGTTCCTGCATGATGTGGGCTGGTATCTCTTTAGAGGGAAAAACCAAACTTGTTTTCGTGCCTGGGGGCGGCCGAGGAGGCGGGCTAACAGCTGATCGGTACATCACCGACATTCTACTGGATCATGTTGTGCCCTACGCAGGGTTTGTCGGTGAAGACTTCGTGTTAATGCACGACAATGCCCGCTGCCACACGGCACGAGTCACTCGACAGTTTCTGCAAGAGGTCGAATTACGCACGATGGACTGGCCTGCGCTCAGTCCTGACATGAATCCCATGGAGCACTTATGGGACGAGCTTAAAAGAAGAGTTCGGGCCAGAAATCCAGTCCCTTCAAGCGTAGACGAGCTAAAGACAGCATTATTAGAGGAGTGGGACGAGATTCCTCAAGAAAATGTCAAAAAATTGATAAGGTCCATGAAAAACAGACTGCGGGATGTAATTAGGGCTAGAGGGGGCAATACGAAATACTGATTTAAATAAATTAATTTTATTTTTACATTTTTTTATTTAATTTGTCAAATACGAGACACATATCCTTTTTCCTAAATTCCCGTTTTTCCTACTCTTGCGTTCAGACATCATTTATTTCAAAAATGATGGATGGATTTCAATGATAATGATATCACATTAAAGCTGACATCTTAAGCTTTCGAATGACATATCATTTTAATAATTTCCATTCATAATTTTAGTTGTATCAATGTATGTGTGCGCCGACAAGGCTTGAGTCGATTTGGTTGCTCGCGAGTGTAGCTTACTCCATAGTTTGGTGAAGAAATCCGGAAGAAGTATGCACTATTAAACCGTACCAGAATTTCCGATCCCCAGGCTGCTACACTTACAATGAATTTTGCAAAATTACACTGAATCTGAATCGGAATTGAACTTCGAATCACGATATCAATGAGACTATTCTAAAACCATTACGGAACCATAGTAAATCGCTAAATAGTTTTTGGTTACACTGAAGACACACCCAATTTATCCCGCTAGGTGTCGCATCGTCGCCGGTGTTAATTACTGGTCAAACACCATACATTTTTTACGTAATCATTTAATTATTCAATATAATGCCTGTATGTCGTGCACTGGATAAGTGAATTGTAATAATATTGGCGTTCACCGTTTGACTGCTGATGAGGAAAGAAGACATGTGTGGGTGCAGAGGTGATTTTAAAGCGATCACCCTTGCCGTTAAACTAGGTTTCTAATTGTTTTGGGACTTTTATGGCAAGAGCGCATTTACTAGCCAGTATCCTAGTGGCCTTGAAAACATTCAAATCTATTACTGCTGACAGTAACCAGCGAGGATGGCGTCATCTGTAATTGGCAACAGTTTTTCTTTGTTACATAAATATTTGTCTCACCTCGCCACAACGGTTTCAAGCTGTTGCGCCAGCTGGTCCTTCTCGCCCATGAGCTGCTGTATCTCGTACTGCAAGCTGTCTGCGTGCTGCCTCAGCTCGGTGTTGTCGGCGTCTTTGTCCGCGCTCTGCTTGGTGGCCTGGCTGAGGTTGTTGCGCAGTTCTGTCACGTCTAGTTTAGCCTTTGCTAACTCGAATGCCTGGGAATTTGTTGTTAAAGTAGAAATTAAAGGCTGAAATTGCAACGCGAAAAACAAAATTTTGATTTATATAAGTTTCTACGGCTACGCCCACGTGTAATGTCGATAAAAAGTAGCTATGTCCTTTCAATAATCATTTTTAATAATATGCATCACACACAAACTTTTCCGCACGCAAAATACTCGTTCAAATGTGTAATTTTTGGACAAATTGTGTTGTTCACCTCTAATGTCCTTAATTTATTCATTTACACGGCAGACATTATAAAGACTCATCATTATAAATCAGATTACCCTACTTTCTACCACCCACAAAAAACTATCATCAAAAAAATGTCCTTACCTTATCATTCAATTCCTTCTTGTTAAAGTCTAGTTCATGCTGTAGCAATGAGATCTGCTTACGAATCTTTACTAACTGCTTCTTATCATTGCTAGCCTGTCGGTCCAAGGATTTCCTCTCATCTCCACTCTTACTCCGAGGAGAGGGACTTCTTGATACCATCTTCAACTGTTCCTTTAGAGAAGCTATCTCTTCATGGAACGCATTTATATCTTCGTGTAAGATCTCTATCTCTGTCTCCTTGTCTTTAAGTTTATCTGTTAAGAGTTTAAGTTCATCGATTTTTGCTGTCAATTCGTTGTTTAAAGAATTTACTCTTACAAGTTCACTTTCATTGCTCTGAAGTTTGAACGACGCGTTTTCTTGTTCTTTTTCTAGTTTTGTCAACTTCAACTTTAAGTCTTTGCTGTGAGTGTTCAATTTGTCGTTTTCTTCGTTCAGTTTTGATATGTCACGGTTTAATGCTTCAGCTGTGTCTTGTAGATGGAAAATTTCGTTGGACTTCTCTTCAAATGCTTCTTTGAGATTGTCGAATTCTTCAGTCTTGTCGCTGAGGCATCTTTGCAAGTCGTCCAATCTGTCCAAATGTTGGTTCAAACTGTCAATCTGTTGGTTCTTCTCAGACACTAGTTGCTGTAACTTCTGCAGTTCGTTCACTTTCTCTCTCATTTGATGGTTCTCAGTTTCATATTTTTCCAAAGTGTTATTCCTGCTTTGTAGTTCATCAATCTTAACTTCTAGTTCAGTTATTTTGTTTGTCAAGTTACGTTTCTCCTTAGCGAGTTCTAGAATCATATTTTCTCGCCTCAGAATGTCTTCTTTTAGCAAATGTAAGTCTTTGGATTTATCGTTGACTTCTTGCGTCAATTCCCCGAGCCTTTGTTCGAGCAACTTTTTGTTAGACGAGAAATTATCTAATTGATTCTCGTAAAATTTCTTGTCATGTTCCATAGTTGCCATCGTGTTTTCTAGAAGACCTTTGAGTTCTTCCACCTCTTCCTTCAAAGCGGGGAATTCACAGAGCTGTTCCTCTGCGTTTTTCAATTCAGACTTGCAATTCTCTAACTCTGATCTAGATTTTTTAATCTCATGTTTCAACTGTGTTAGTATGTCCGGGAAGTTTTCTTGTTTTACGTCTAAAGTTATTCCTAGTTCTCCTAGTGAGGTGTAGTCGTTGTGTGTTTTATTGTCCGTAGCTTCTAGAGAGAAGTTAATTTTCTTCGGTTCTACGGTTAAGTCTTTACTGTCGTTGACATCTCTGTTGGGGTACATTGAGCAATTGTCTTGAATGATTTGAGCATGTTTCGTTTCTATACCGAACATTGTAGTTTCGTTGACGTTTCTCTTGTATTGTTTGAGTAGTTCCTTGTTTTGTGTTGACGTTAGATGAGCTGGTAGGGAGTCAGCTCTTGGGGTGTAGCCAGGCAAGTCGAAATGGTCAATATATTCAATGTGAAGGGAACTCATGTTTGCTTTATCGAGTTCGGGTGGTAATGTCCTGTTAAGAGATTTTTCTTTCGTGGTGTCGGGGTATGGCGCGCCAGTTAGACTAGCGTTTTGTCCTTTCCGTTCAGCCCTACGCATCTGCAGGTCTTGTTCGTCGAACTCAGATATAGAGACGATGTCGCTAAGCGTCCTCGCGGAAGCTTTGCCTTCTAAAACATCGCCATTATCCTCCTTTTGGTTATCTTCGTCCAGTTTTAGCGCTGTGAAAGCAATGAATCATATTAACTGCGCAAGTTAGCTAGACGGATCTTTCACCGTCAACCTAAATAATTGGGAGGAAGTTGGAATAAATCCAAATTTGCGTATAATTAGTCTAGACTGTAAAGTCCTAAAAACAAAACTGGAAAACAGACTACATGAATCACTGGAGCGTAATGTTTTGCGAGCTAAAAGCATGTTCGTAAGCCTACGCTTATATTTTACGAAATCAAGTTTTTGGCAAGCTTCGGAGATAAAATAAATAAACAAGAGATATTGTTTATATGTCGTGTCAATTCGTCAAAATTCGTCGTTTATTTAAACAGGCAGATAAAATAGATTGATATTTTGTTTCCTTCACTAATGGATTTGCTACGTGTTACCCTTAATTCAAACAATCTTTATGTTTATTTAGGCACGGCCGTTTTGAAATACGAATGCCCAAAGCGCGTTGTTGGATTTTCAACGGTCAGCTTGGCGCCGAAAGTTGAAAATCCAACAGCGCGCTTTTATTTAAGCGTTCATTTAGGTGTCAATTAGTGTTAGTGAATACGGACATAAGCGGCTATACAGTGAGAGAAGGCAATAGCTATTAGAACATTACATCAACAGTGACACATGCAGTAACTAGATATGACAAGTCTTCGAGAGTGCAACTACAGCAGATTAAGATTTATAACATCACGCCTTTTCCTGTTTTATTGGACAAACTAATAATAATATCTATGCCGTCATTCAGTGCTGTAAACTAAACATAGTTATGGGTTAATTTATGACTTTCTTCTACAAGGTCAAACTAGCTGGCGGAACACCACAGACGTGATGGGTATCGATTTCTAAATAAAAAGGTAAATAAAAAACCGTCCAAGTGCGTGTTGGACCACGCAGAATGAAGGGTTCCGTAGTTGGGATGAATTTATCCCAAGAACAAACTTAACATTATAGTTGAAAAACATGTTCTCCCATACATCGATATACGTCATGGTCAATATTCCAACTGCAAATGTAAGTTTGTAATCGCATTTTTTTTTCTTTATAATACTACAAATTAACGATTTTCTGACTTTTTCCTTTACATGTGCTATGAGACCTTGCTTCCTGCCAAATTTCAATTTCAACGGGAAGACCCTGTAGGTTTTGATTTATTTGCGAGTATCAAAATATGTCGCATAAATGGCCGTATTTTTTTATTGCGTTGGCTTAGAAGCTGTATTTTTTAGCTCAAGGGACCATAGACCTACGTATTTGATATTAATTTCAACTTGATACCTCTTGAAGTACTTTTTCCTTTTGAAGTATGGAACTCTAAAAATAATGATGTGGTATATTTTTGGGTCAGCGACCGCAGGTAAAATAGTTACTGGAAGTACGAGTTTAGAAAATCAGTTTTTATTACATTTGATCGTGTTGGCATATCGATACTCATCACGTCTGCTGATCTCCGCGGATCATTTAATTTGACCTGCATATTGTATTATCTTCTCTAAAGATCAGCAGCCATCTGCTTTTTAGACGGCTACATAGCCGTCTCAAAAGCAGATGGCTGCTGATTTTGAGAACACACAACAAGTATACCTGTATTCAATTAATTAAGGGGGCATGGTTTCCTATAAAATCCATCAATAAAACCAATTTCGAAAGTTTCGGTACAGTAACCACAAAATGAGAACTTACCAAGTAACTCTTGTAGCTGGTCCTCCCTCTCCGCGAGCGTCCTCTGGTGGTCTCTGATGACGGTCTGTAGTTCCTCCTTATCCTTCTCTAAACTCCTCGCTAAACTTTCAAGCTGGGCGATGCGCGACTGGGCGGTGGATAGCTCGCGTTCTAATATTATAACTTTGTCTTTGGGATTACCTGGTGGGTGAGACATTATGGATTGTTGAAATGTGTCAAGGCGTTATTAAAATTTAAAATATTTTATTTCTAAGTAACCGGACATTATTCGAATAAAGTTAAGGTTTACTCGGATGCGACGCAAGCTCACATTTGAAAATACGAATATGAACATTATAAGATTAAGAATAAGGTTTATATTCGTATCAACGCTTACTTTACTGAGCAAAGTGAAGTCAAAGTGCGTTCTATGAATCCCAAAAGGAAATATATGCCAGTCAGCTATACCAAATCAACATGTAACCTTCCACTGTCATGGAAACACCACAGTAAAACAGTCAAAGGGGAAATTGACACTTAAAATTGCAGATGTCTGACGCATTTCGTTTTCTGTGTGGTCATAAAAGAGTAGGTTTTTCAATCCTAATAATAAACTAGCCTACACATAGAATGACGTGCAAACTAGTTGAATCGTCAATAAAAGTATACATACATGTATCTCTATGTGAATCACACGTCAATTGGATATATAAAAAAACAAAATGGTAACTAACGTAATTATAGGATCGGATCGAACATACTTATAAGCTTTTTCTAAGTCCAATAGGTTTAAAATCTGAAGTTGCTAAATTTCTGGATACGTCTTGGCAGAGCAAGAGCCAGATGGGTGGATGATATTCAAAAGATCGAGGGTAAGACCTGGTTGAGACTTACACATACCAGGCATAGTATTAAAGAGAGGGAGGGGGGAGGAACAAGGCTGCCCATGTTGATGATGATTCAAGTTCTTTATATTGTTGAATCGAAAGAAGAACTTGCTTCAGCATTTACAAAAACATACATGATTGACTTTTTCTCTATCACGCAGGATTTACTTCAGCTATCCTTTAAACATAACAATATAACTTACATGAATTCCCGTACAAGGAGTGATGTTCATCATGTAGTTTCTCTCTCTCCTCGAGGTTCTGCTTGACTCTTGTTAACTGCTTGTCTTTCGACTCCAATTCTTCTTTCAACCGTTGCACCTGCAAATTAAAACGGATTAGTATTGATACCGGATTACTTACAAACTTTGTAAAAATGTATTCGAGTGCTTGAGGGGTAGCTAACTAATGAAGGCTTCTGTATAGTCTACTTCGTAATTATTTTATCACTATTTCAGTAAATTAAAACTTCACTAAGGCCACTTTACACGTCATAAAGTTCTATTTGTCTCTGTGACAGTTACATTGAAACTATCTATCACATAGTCAAATATACCTTGTCTTTTTATGACGTCCAAGTGGCAATCATGTACATTTGAGTGATAAAGCAATTACGAGGTCGACTATACATAAGTTTGCAGTCGTTAAGTTTTTTGTATTTCATGCTCCATAAGTTTGCAGTCGTTAAGTTTTTTGTATTTCATACTCCTAGATGTGATATAATGGCGTTTTGAGACCTTTTGTAACTTTTGACGTTTAAAAAGTGCTGATTCTCAGCCTGATTAGAATAAATGATATTCTTCTTCTTTTTAGCATGTCGATGGCAATCTAAAATAAGTTGGCCCAGAATTTGGCTACGAGATTGTCGCCATCAATAGCGTCCATCAGTTCCTGTAACGGGCAGACAACAGGACACGCTAGACAAGATATTAAGTGTCCCATTTGTGGAGCAGCACCACATTCACACTCCAGGGCGGAGTCATCTATGAATATCCACCTGAACAGGTTTTCCTTGCCGAAGCATTCAAAACCACAACATATCAAAATCAATATTGTTTGTTACATTTAATACTTACCTGGAAGTCACTTTTTTAACTAGTAGGTATCAAATATAGTAATTTTGATACATTGGTATGTAATTACCTCGGCGAGTGCATCATGCAGCTGCACACTAAGCTGGCTGGTGGCCTGGTGTGACAGAGCCTCGGCATCGTTCCTCTGTTGTTGCAGCCGCGCTGATAACGATGAGATCTTCAGCGCCTGCTCCGACATCCGTGCTTGGAGGACATCGCGTTCGGCGCGAACCTCCTGAGAACAAACAATGCGCATGTTAGTGGTTAGTGCGGAAGGTGAAATGTTGGCAGAAATGTAGTTTTAATATGAATGCTCGTAAGTATATACAACGAACATTAATTATGTCTATGATTGTTATGTTTACAAGCAACTTGCATAAGTTTTTATATGATTATACTATGGCTACAATAAGTTATAGGAAACTTTACAGCCTACTCGGATTCACGTCAAAAGATCAACGGTGAACTCACGACCTCTGACAGTCGTACGAATGCCTTAAACATTTGCCTATTAGACTGGCTCTTGGCAGAAAATGCCTTGTGGCATTAGTTCTGCCGACTTCTGCCCTATGTACCACGATTTGTTCAACCAATCTACCTAGCCTATTCGCAACTGTGTTGGGGTCGGCTTCCAGTCTGACCGGATGCAGCGGAATACCAGTATTTTACATGGAGCGACTGCCTATCCGACCTCCACAACCTACCTTCTGACGACCGGTAACGACTGTTAACTCGAATGACAGCCGGGACCGCCGGCTTAGCGTGCTTTCCGAGGCACGGAGGAGTCTCGGTATGTAAATGTCACCCCAGTCACCCATCCGCGACCAACCGCGGCAAGCATTAACATGATGGATCGACCCTTGCGGCTGTTATTACTTAGCCACGAGCTCCTCGTCGGACCATGTTTTGTACATGAAGTATAAATAAATTGCTGTATCTCAACAGACTACAGTTACAAATACATCGTCACCCATTAGTCTAGCAACTCAACGCGTCATATTACAATTGACATTTCGCACTAGAAGCCAGCTGGTCTATACACCTGGTAGACCCAATCCGTCGCTTAAGCTCGGCAGCTAAATAAACGCCTGTCACGAACGAAACACAAAGTTCAGCGCCATTACTCATCAAGAGCTATATTTACACCGCGACACAGTTCCGACACTATGAAAACAGGCTGCAAAGATCATTAGGTCGGATTCTGTCGTTTAATCAATGGATGCCCCAGATTGTGTTGGATGATATACGCTTTTATTGGTGTGGTGATATCGTAATTTAAGATGGATTGCGAGGCGATCAGCTGTAAAATTGATAAATCATACAAGTACCTACCTAATCGACGTAATTGAATGGGCGCGTGGAATCGAGGCGTATTGAATAAAATCGACAGGAGACAGGTGACAATCTGACAATCCGACAATTTTAGAACTTTCTTTCATACATTTTCTGATTAATTAAACAGCATGTGTCGTGAAAATGTGAAAACTTTGTCATTTTTTTGCCAAATATGTCGCATTTTCAGTTCACTCAGTTATCCATCCATACTCCATACCAGAATGCGAAAGTAGCTCTGTCTGTTACCTTTTCACGCCTAAGCGGCTGAACGAATTTGGATGAAATATGGCACACGGACAGACCATGATTTGACATATGATACTTTTGTGACGGTAGTACGTTTTCGTGGGATTATTGTCGATCTCCATGCCGCCGAATCCGCAGGCAAAAGCTAGTTCTAAATAGGACCAAGGCAGGAAGGGGTATGCACTGATGAGCTGCTTTGTAGGAACATAAACTGGCGAGACAATTTTAACTTCGTTGTTCATAGAAGCATGTTTACATGCTTTAGCAGAACGTCGTTCAAAGCAACATGAATAACTCCATAAACCATTCTAATATTAGGCAAGTCAAAAGTAGACGTTGCATATGTTAATCATTAACAACAATTGATCTATGTTCGATACAATTTTTTATAACTACAGTAACCTAGTTGAGGCGTATCATCAACATGCTTCCAGAGACAATAGTTAATGTTGTTTGACAGCAAACAACTGTTTCTATTATCTTTTACTGAATGCCGGAAGTTCCGTCTCTATCGACCGAGTTATACAGTAATGTGAATAAGCCATTAAGAGCTGAGGAATTAAGAACAGCTTTCAGGCAAGCGGCTCACACAAAGCGTTGGTAACGCTTTTGTTATTGAGTTTAAGTCTCTTTAAACCCGCGAGTTAAGTTCGTTGACCTGCAGTTTTGTTTTTAAACTTAAGCTGTTTTCACTTCCCACTTTGAGATTTCTGTTAAAATATGTGACTTTTATCGAGTATACTTATAACCATTTTTTTGCATATATTCCACATCATTTGTTTTGACACTGCAGTATGTTGATTATATTTTAAGTGTACTCAAGGCTGGTTTTTACACCAATTAATAAGTCCTGGTTACTTATCTGGCTGATAATAAGATACAAATTATGTTTTAATTATTAATTTATTTGGTGCCTATTTGGTTTCATTGATACAAGTCCTGCACACACGCTTCTAAGATTTATGGTAAATCGTGAATTTCCACAAACATATAAAATGTTAAGGACTTGAATAAAACTCTTCGTACGCAGGCATGCCACACGAACATGAACACATGACAATACGTTGCCAATGTCAATTGATGCAATACAAGTGACAAATGAAGCATCATTTGTGACTTTTATTACATCAATTGACGAAAGCAGGTTGAACAATTTAGCGTGTTGAGGATATTCAATACACGTCGTCTGTATGCTTATAAATAACTACGCATATAAAATGTTTGGACTTCTTGTAATAACGAACGTAAGTTTTAGTTAATCTATCACTAAGCTGAACTACCAATTCGTAGCAACGAGTAATTCGCAACACCTCAACCTGCCAAAACTAACAGAGCCTATACGCTGAAATGTGATTTACATTATAGCGTATATACGCTCTCTGTTAGTGTAGCCTTTACCTACTTACACGATTTTAAACTTTTGGAATAAAGATAATATTAGTATTCCAACGGATACTGTTAAGTTCGTATCTAAGCAGTTTGAAAATAAAATCCCGTGAACACGATGACCACATCTGTTACCGCCCCGGTTCTATAGCGGCCGAACGCTGCAAGCGGAAATAGTCCTTACGGTGTATAGATACGAACTTCTTCGATAGTACCTAATTATACTATGTAATTGATGCCCATTTTTAAAGTCCAACTCTGTAATTTGTCGCATTTGCGGATGAAAGCACGTTAACATCCAACAAATAACATAAAAACAGAAAACTGAACTGCCTGAAGATAACTGGCCGAGGTATAGTCGATCAACAATTCCCAGTAAATGGAAACTTCATTAAGGTTGAAACCATCTAACTGTCACACAGACAAATAGACCTTGTCGTGTTATGACGTGCAAGTCACAATCAACCTTATGGTGTTAAAGCAATTACGAGGTCGAATATACATTATACATTGACATCACTCAAGCATTAATCAACCTAAACATCACTATCAGTAATCGAGGAAAAGGAACTTAGATTTTGTCTAATAAATATGACCAACTATCTCGGATTCACAGCTTCATTTCTCAAGCAATCGACCGACCATGGATTACTAACACACTTATAAACTCAAAACATTCTCATATTTCCGCCACATTTTCCAAGCGCTTTCCCGACGACATTGCGACGTAAATTTAATCATATAAGAACGTCCGTGATGCGCAGTTGGCAGCGTCTGACGCAGAATTATTGTATTTACATGATATATACATACATACATAAACTCACGCCTTCTTCCCATGGGGGTAGGCAGAAACTACAGAACGCCACCTGCTACGATCCTTACATACTCCTTTTGCCTCGTTTACGTTCATACATCTGGTCATACACGCACGCCGGTTGCGAGTACTACGCACCTGTCCTTTCTGAAGAGCATCACCAATAAGGTCAGAATATGTCCTCCTAGGGCGTTTGCAGTCATATCTGCCTTTTATTTACATGATATTCGGATAAAGTACGATTGTTGATTGTGTTAAATAACAATGAAATGTCTTTATTTACATCTATTAGTTACTATCTGTTATTTTTTTGTAGGAGGGCCAAGTGTGTGTCGTTCTGGGGTTTGCAACTTGTTGGTTACTATAAGTATCTGTAGCTCAGCCTTCAGTAAAGTCAATTTCAAATCAAAAGAGCAGTTTTCATTATTTATAAAATTTAAACATAGCACACCAAACATTATAAGCCAACAATGTAACTTGGTTGTTATTGAAACAATTATTGTTTTGTTTGACGATCTTACAATTCGAAAAACAAATGTGCTTTCAAACAACTTTCTGCCAAAAACCACTGGGCAACGTTGCAGGCCCAACAAAACATTTACAAAAACCGATTTTAATTCCGAACAATACATCGCTTCATCAACAAAGCACTCCCAAAATAGTCTCCGATAAAAGAAACGTCCACAAACAAACTCACCGTAAGATCCGGCAACCCCATCCTAACGTATTTGCTGAAGTAACTCCAAACAAACATCACACAACACTACATGGACGGGGCACTAAACTATCACTGTTACATTGCTGGTCGACTGCATGGCTACGCATCACATGTTGATGAGAGGATGCAATGGATGGCGTGCGTTGATGGCTGGTGGATGAGGGAGAGACCTTACGACAGCAGAACACGCCCTGAAGCATCGGGAGAGACTGAACGTCAGACGTTACTAGAGTGTTCGCGCGGAGGGAGTCAGAGCGGCGCGAGTGGTTGGATACGGCAACTCGGATTTTACATTGAAAATACGTTACGTTACTGTTTTAATGCTAAATGATCAGAAGAAAGTACACCAATTAACGAGAACATTTCACACATTAAAACTGGTATTTAAAATATAAACTAATTAGGTATACAGCGCAAGTATTATAGTCTACATTTTATTTACAATCAGACAGCGACGTAAGCACTCACTGCTGTATACTATTCTTGAAATAACTACACAATTTTAATGCACCCATGTTTTGTCTCCGAACCACCTAATGATGTACTGGTATAAATGCATATGGCTTTACGCCTTTGCGCAGCTTTTTCTTGTACTAGAAAAATGTAAGTAATTAAATAAAAGTTACTTATCACCGTCAGATACCACATCCACATAATTTTCCTCATTCCCTTCAGCACTATATTTAACCCACACGAACGCGACGCGTGTGTGCGCGTACGTCGAACGCGTAGGGTTGCCAGCTATTCCCGTCCACTGTTTACCTTCCTGCTTGTGTAACCGAGGGTTAATCGCGAACCAGTAAATGGGTTACAACGGCTACGAGTGTATTGTTAAATAAGATTGTTTTATAATTAGTGTGAAAGGGAAGGGAGGGTTGGGTTTCTAGAGAATTTATTTTGGACTGTGTGCAGTTTAGTTGGTTTAGTGTTGGATTACAAACGGCTAGCTTTGAAGTTATGGTAAATGCGACGTTAAGAAGTAACTGCAGTTATGGCATGTTGCCAACTACTTTCTTTGATTCTGCAGGTATTAAATGTCAAACCAAGACGCCTAATGGGCAACAACTATTATATCAGTTCAGAAATTACTAATGGGTCTTAATATTTCATATGTATATAGGTACCGAAGATATCTTATTTACATAGACAAAATATTTGTCAAATTGGCAACCCTGTGCTAATAGTCAATAAAACCTCATAATATAAATTGAGAGAGGAGAGAGTTCATCCCGCATATTAGGGTCGGGCAAATTACTGCGAATGACGCGCGCCTATGTCCATGACTGTAGGACTATGACTAATAGAGCAATAGGTATAGAGTGTACGGGAACACCGTGGGTTGAGTAAGGTCAAATATATGGGGAGAGGAACAGAAACTCCCACATCATAGCGAAATTACACGTTCAAAAAATTAAGGTAAATGCTAGAAGATAAATTGTTTGCGAGTTTTATCTCTTTCACAAAACCTTTTAGACGATTTATACGTGATGAATGAATGATCTCTCTAAACTCATCACTAAGCTTAAATTCTTAGTAGAAAAACCTCAAAAAAACGGCACGTCTTTCCGATCATCCAATGCACTTCCGTCTAAACGAGGTCAACCCATTAGGAGTCGAAGATATTGTGAAAATACGTGGTTAATCCATTAAAACGTAGTGCCGTAAACTGCTAGGAACTAGGCTAACTGTTGCAATAGTAAACTTTGATGTATCGGCCGCAAATTTGCGCAGGAGTCAAAACAAACGCAGGTCGTGTAAACAGTAAACGTGTGTGCCGGGATTAATATTTGTCTATAAGGAAAATATGCGAATTCCTACTGTCTGAGCCTATTGGTGTTTGTAAAATATTATGCTTACGAAAATAAGTGAAACGTGATAGGTTAGATTAGTTATTTCGAGACGATGAATATCGATTCGCGGAAATGTCAGAGATTATGAATTATTTGCTTTTACCGCAAGAATAACCGCAGGAGGATGATGATTGTCAGTCTATCATCACCTAGCTAAAACATACACAGGCTCAAACTAAATTAGCCAGCGAAACTCCGCAGGCGTGATGAATATCGATATCTAAACATAAAACAAAAAGTTTTTTTTGTGAGGTTATTGACCGCAGTTAGTGCAATATCTAGGTCTTACTTGTGTAAACTACACCGACGTGATGGGTATCGATATCTAAACACGATAAAACAAAAGAAAATAGATTTTCTCAACTCATTGTTCAAGTAACAACAATACCAGCAGCGGTTGTTGATCCCAAAAAAAACCAACATATGTTTTTATTTTTTATGTTTTCGTGTTTAGATATCGATACCCACGCCTGCAGTTTTGCTAGCCAGTTTAATTTGATCCTGTATATGGAGATCGAGAAGTCAGCGAATAACTTCCTGTGTATAACCAAGAAAAAATCTATGCCAATTTCAATGAGTAATTAAATAGCACTTGAAAAATAATGAATCAGTAAGTAGCAGATACTCAAGAAAACATAAAACTGTTGAACTAATCTAATTTCTTTCCCACCAAACATCCGTATTAAAAATAATTCTACAATTATTTACTTAACTCAAACATCCGCTCCGAAACATCTTAATAACCTCATACATCCGTTTATTTAATAAACCAAACTAAAAAAGAACACTTATCATTGAACTTGATTGTTATTTTTAAAGAATCTCTGCGAAGCATCATTCATCTATTGGCTCTAATTCTCGGCTTATTCATTGTTTATTTGTGGCGAGCGGCGGTGGCTTGTCGTGGAGCGAAAGTTTACAGCGAAAATAGATGGTGATTGTTTTGATAATGTGCATTTTCAACATGATGTCATAAGATTGATACGCTAATTTGTAGATTTCTTAGTATCTTGATTATGTGTGAGAATTGTTAGATTTAGTTTTAAGATCTCTTCGCTGGTGTATTTGTTTAAATTTCTATTAAATGAGCAAATTTTGGGTGCTTTTATTCAGTTTTGTAGCCGACTCGTATCTGCTACTATCCCTGTATTTAATTACTAAACAGCCGGTCTATTAGACGTGGGTAGTTTTGGACTCGATAAGTTACGGTAGCTTCATCTATTTCTTACCCGAGGCAGCACCTTATGAATTGTTGATGCGCGGACCAACAGCATGCCCCGGCCGGCGCAGCTCTAAGCTTTCATCGCGCATTTGAAAACACCACACATTTGATAATATAGCAGTGTATGTAATACGCATACCTACCATGACTTCACTATCATCTATATTACAATTGATTTAGTACTTGTTGCCTCGAAGAGACTTACAGAATACGGTATTCCAGTTGTTTTGGCGCTTAGAAAAGCGTACTCCTCTCGTCACTCCTTAGATGACGTAAAAACAAAAAGCCATGTAACAACTTTACCTCTGTAATGCCTACCTATTATTTAAGTGATTATACAGGGTTATAGATAATATGTCGGCAATCCATTAAGGGAATGTAGGAGAGGTCATTTGCAAACAAATGATCTATGACCTCTATGCAAATGTCAACCATTTTCAAGTAATTTAACATTTTATACTTTAAAATGTATGAAATAAAATGTCAAATTACTCGAAACGATGTAACATAACATAACGCCTTGTTTCCCCGAAGGGTTGGGCAGAGGTGTAACTGTAGTAGGTACACCCACATTTCGCCAGTTATGTTTAACGAAACGATATATTACCAATAACCCCGTATAATCACTTCAGTAATAGGTATTACAGAGGTAAAGTTGTTTCGCTTTCCGTCTGTACTTCACCTAATGGGAGACGAGAGGAGTACGCTTTTCTAAGGGCCAAACAACTGGAATACCATTCGTCGAGGTGACAAGTACTAAATCAAATGATAAAACATGATACTCCAAGACAAATAATATAAAGAATATCGATACAATTATAATACCTGACGATTGAATCAGACCTGCCACTGCCAAAGGAGTACTTGGAACTACATAAGCACGTTAATCGGTGTAATAGTTCGCCAGCTCTTCTGTGAACACTGAGTCTGTAACAGCCGTCAGGTGTGAATCTATCGATCGAGCTACTAATTTCAATCATCACCATCAATCAGTGAACATGCTATGTTCATCATGGCCCTTCAAATACTCTGCTACAAAGCCAAATTCAAAAAGTTCCTTCTGGTATCCTTTTCCTTATTAACTCAATATTGCTTGAAAACTACCCTTGAGTAAAGCATTATAGACCGCAGTTTCATGAGTAGTAGGTCGATTGCTACCGTAATGCCTAACTTTTTTACTTTGCCCTTTATCTATATGTCTCTTTTACAACACTAATAAAACACGCGTAGTACTCGCAACCGGCGTTAGTGTATGAAGGAATACGAAGCAAAAGGAGTAGCTCTATGTAAAGTTCGAACTAGGGTTGCCACCTTGCCACCTCTTGTTAGTCTAAATCCGGTAGAGAAAAAAACGGCGATCTTTTTAAACTTTTTATTTTATTTTGAACTTATATTTTCTATTTGAACGTAGATATTTCAAAATAATTTGAAAAACCTAGCTCTTTTAAAATTGAAAAACGTTTGGATTTCTGCCTTGACATGTTCTTCATTTCTTCCTTATGTCCATATATCGAATAGGTACTTTACTAAAAACACGCTCGCAGGCAGCGTTGGATACAGGTATGGACAAAACGTAGTTTTGAGAGTCGAAAGTATGCGACTGCATTGGCCAGTAGCGCGCTACTGCGCGCGGTCGTATGATTTTCGCCACTGTATTAATATTCCGCCATCGCGCCTGAATTTTAAATTCCGGGAGAATTTTATTTATTTGAAATTATTTCCGGGAGCCGGGAGATTTAAATTATCTTTACTTAATTCCGGGAGACTCCCGGAATTCCGGGAGAGGGGGCAACCTTAATCGTAGCAGGTGGCGCCTTGTAATTTCAGCCTACCCCCTTGGAAAGAAGGTGTGAGTTTATATATGTATGTAATAAATATAGCGCCTATATTTTCCACCATACTAGCGCCTCTACCCTAACATTTTCTTCCAACATCAACATGCAAATACGACATTCACAATCGAACACTCCAAAATGAAACAGTACAATAGATGATAAAATCTCTAAGCCAAAGGCGACTCTGAACCGCGAAGTTGACATTTCGCTAGCGTTCACGTTGGCCCGTGGGCCGTGGTTGTGAAAGAGTGCGTTATCAAAATAAATCGTTGGCGCGCCGCCAGCCATCAATGGAGCGGTACCAAGGTCCCTGTTGTTCGAGGTGCTTATCCAGGAAATATTAGTGTACAATGTTGACGATGATGCTAGTGTTGCGTAACGTAGATGTGATTAGGTTTTTCCCACGAATTGGTTTGCGTTCTCTCATTTAGCTTAAACATAACTGGTGAAAAGTGGATGAAACTATAGGTTTACCTCTGCCTAACCCTTCGAGGAAAACAGGTGTGATGTTATGTTGTGTTTTCTTGATAATTCACGTTTTCCCACTATCTCACCAGAGCTATTTCAGTTAACTGAGAAAGAAAGTACCTTTTAAAATAATGGACGGTTAAATTGTCCTCCTCCGTTTTATCGCTTGAGTAACGACTATCGAACTTTAGTATTTTAATGTAGAATAATGGTTTCGACCCGCATTCTGCTTGGGAAACGTTGTATGTTTTCGTAAAAGTAGCCAATGCAAGAATGCCCTGTTCTTTATAATCCGTTAAGATTTCGTAATTCTGATCAATATATAACTCTCATCATAACATTAGCATTTTGCTATGGAATGTGTAGACGCCCGTAATAAATAACATTTTACGAAGCGTGAACTATCCCTATTCCCATCATATTCCTCATTGATATTTTGTGGCTTTTCTGTCTAACCTATTGCTATCTCTATTCACATCATATTCCATTATTCCTCATTCATATATGTTTCTGTCAACCTACTGCTAATAATCACCCACGTTCTTTCTACGTGAAGATGTTTAGTACACAGAACATCATAAGCTGTTGACTCACTTCGCTGTATGGATGGAATACTTTTGGTACACTTTATGTGGACGAATATAAGCTTTATCACGTTTTAAAAAAACACTTTTCCTTTGGAATGTAAAAGCATACTCAAATTTAGCACATCTGTAAGTGTTTTTGAAGATATTCTTTACATATTATAGGTTCTTACTTACCACCATTTGGACGTTGACAAATACTGGCGGTACATTTTGTCAGTAAATGATTAATTTACAATAATTATTATTTATTGTGTGTCCGGTGTGGTCCAAAATACGTAACACAGAAAAGACGGACAGATTTTAAAGTATGTAAACATCCCATGTTACGAAAGAAATCCTATAGGCTTTTATTTAAAAAATAACATTCATACAGATAAAGATGAGTAGCAAACTGTTGCAACTGATGTTAAGGGTACGCTAGTCGGTCATTCTTCCATACAAACGTAGTATGGTGATTACTCGTCTGTTTGACGGTGTATGTTCAATACTAAACATTATATCAATTTGTCTTGTCATTATCTAGCCCTGTATGGAAGCAGAAATGGAAAAAAACATTGGGTTGGAAGTTATAAGCATCGAAACCTCCATATTTCAAAACGAATTTTAACTCGTCTTTGGGCGTAAATAAATAACTTATGTAGTAAGAAAATGGCAAAATAAAAATCGTACAGGGACAAAGATAATTTATTCAATAGTTCAAATCATTATATTTTGAGTATATACATTCAGTAGTTTTTTCTTAATATCTATACGCTCAAAAATTCCATGAACAGATAGTTCATGGAATTTTAGGCGCTCGTTTTCGTTATAAATCATCGTCTATTTCACTAAATAAATATATAAATAAAAAATGAAATGCTAAATAAATAAAACGAAATAAATAAATTATTAGACTAATTAGAATGCATATTAATCACGCCCAGCAACGAGTCCGAGCCATCGACTAGCGTACCCTTAAGGGATCTCGCGCACTAGACGACCTCGACTCCGGCAAGTCGTGGATGTCTAGTGGTATTGTATGGCTTGCGGCTAGTTGGCCGCTGCGACCAATTGCGCGATTCGTATCGGCTTCTATAGTTTACCTGGTCGCTGCGACCACTGGTCGTAGTCGTGGTCGTCTAGTGCGCGAGATCCCTTAACATAACAGTTTTCAGTCAGCAACAAAGTTGAAATCAGATGACATCTGTATCAAAAGACATCTTACCAGTACAGTAACCCAACATCATTCTCTTGCCCTTGTAACAAACTGTTTGGGGTCGGCGCAACATTTCTTATTTTTCCATACTTCTCTAATAGTTGTCATCTCGGTAGTCACTCCCTTTCCAGCCATATCGTCATGTTTCACACAGTCCATCTATCGTTTCTTTGGTCATTTCCTACTTTTACAGCCATCCACAGTACAGTTACTAACCTGTGCGATATCCTTGAGCTGTGCCCTCTGCATCTCCAGGTCGGCCACCCGCTTGAGCACGGCGTCCTCGGCCCGCGCGTGCGTGTCGAGGCAGTCCCACACGGGCGCCAGCTCGGGCATGCGCGAGCTGCGCAGGCTGGTGTCCGTGTCGGGGGATTTCACCTAAAGGAGAGCAGCTAATAAGTAACTATAACATTGTAATATAAATATTTTTTGTTTTTCTTTCAGGATTTTTTTTAACATCTTTTCGCCATCGTTTCAGCTCCCCTTATTACGTGGGACTTAAAACGTAACTAGCGTAATGTGAGTGTACTATACCATCTCTCTCGACCCCTTCAGGAAATACTAGCGAGATGTTATGTCATGCATACTAAACAAAAGAGCTATGGGTACCTCTAAATGTCTTTGTCGTTGATCTCTAAGCGATACATCCTCGCTTGGCTCACTACAGCTTGTGGAGCACACTTCATGGATATGCTCCATCTTGCGCGTGCGCCGATGTATCATCTCTTCAAGGTAGTGGCACTGTAGAACAATATTATATTATTGAACATCAATACTTATAATAGTTAACTTTTATTTTAGGCTGTTGGCTTGAAGCCTCTATGAAAGAAGTCTTCTTGAAAGGACTGTTCACAGCAGTCAATAAAAGAGAAAGTATAAGTTGTGCCGTAGATAAAAGTTGCGATTATTTACATAAGGGCATTGCATTATTAACAGTATCAGGACATCCATACAATACACATATCACATACAACCTAGCATAAAATACATACAATACATATACAATACCTCTATTAGATATCAAACAACAAACCTGCTCTTTAACCCTCTCCAGTAACTCCGTACTCTTCTCCTCGTCCTGTCCACATTTAACACAAACGACATCACTCTGTTCGACTCTCTCACTCTTCAAAGATTCCAATTCACCCAACAACGTCCTCATCTTGCTATCTCTCTCCTCAATCGTGTTCTTCATTTGTTCTAGTTGTTCTAAGATCTCAGTTTCGTGTGTAGTCTTTTGTTCTAATTGTATTTCTAAGTTGGCGATGATGTCTCGAAGGAGGGTGACTTTTTCTTCGGTGGCTTTTAGTTCTTCGTCTGTGGATGCCTTTCGTGTTTCTAATTCGGTTATGATTTGATTCATCTCTCGCGTTTGCGCTTCTAGTTGCTCTACCTGTTTAGTGAATGAAAGTGTGAAGATGAAAAGGTGGTGGTAGTTGTTGAAGTTGGGTTTTGGACTAGTGAGAAAAGTTGGGTAAGGAAATGAAAGATAAGACAGAGTTAGAGAAATGGTTGAGATTTTTTAACGATTATAGTTTAAGCGAATTGACTAAAAAGAAAAAAATGGGGATAAAATTCGATCTTCCAAGGTATGAAATCATGAATACTTTTAATTTAAAAATTAAGGTGCTCGACATGCTGTTAAGTGCGTACTAAACCTATACAAATACAAATTAATCCAACTATAAACTAACGAGTACACAAAAAAGCTTGGCTAAAACATTCTTTACAGCATATTATAATACCATTCGCGCCAGAATAATCAATATGCAGTTCAACACCTTCCTTACAATCTTTGGTTATTATTATCATCATTTAAGAGCAGCCTGAATAGTAATATTATTCATCTGAATACAGTTTTATGTGGTATAACCTAGAATGTGTTCTTCATCCTGGTTACAGAACAGTACCTATAATAAAACTATAAACTCTAAGTAGACCCAACTCACGAGTTCTAGCACAAACTACATTAATCCGAAAATCCTATGTCATTAGACTGCTATAAAGCACTGAAATTATTCTGGCATGAATAGTAGATACAACACAAAGACAAACTTACGTGCGCGTCGTGTTCACGACAGTTGCAATACGTGAGACGGAGGCAGTGCATCTGCAGATAGACACGGTGCAAGGGACAGGGGTTAGTTCCGACGAACCAATGCGACAACACTTTTAAAGCGGATAAGCACAAGAGCAGCCGATATATTCAGTGTAAATCTCACCGTGAAAACAGAAGTGGCGATCCCTAGCATCAGGTGGAATGTCAGTTCACTTCACCTAAGTTTACGCGGTCTTCTGCTTTTCGGGTAGTTAGTGACTAGCCTGGTGTCAGAGTTATAAAGCCGCCCATGGGCCTCTGCCTTGGCTTCACATGCCGTCGAGAAATACTCTCAGGCATGCCGGTTTCCTAACGATATTTTCCTTCACCGTTTTTGAAGCAAGTGATAATTACACAATTCGCACATGAATCCGAAAAGTCAGAGATGCGTACCTTGGGTTCGAACTCGAGACCTATGACTTGGCAGACTGACGGTCACACCACTAAGCTATCACTGCTGCTAGTTTTCACGGTGAGATTTATGCAGAATAGACCGGCAGATCCCTAAATATAACGTATTGATTGCCGCCGTGTGGTGCCATATACTAAGATGTAAATTTTTTGTGTTTGTCGTATTGGTAGGTCAATAAAATTAGTAGCAGAACAAGTGCAGAAATTTAAAAATAAAACAACAGCAATTAAGTAGGGAAAACGTGGTTATGGAAAGTTAAGAAAGTTAAGGATCCATCCCCATATAATCTTCATTATAATTTCCACCAAGTTATATGTGCAGTCCTTGGGAAGGAATTAACATAATATATTGCCAAACAAAACCATGTAAGTATCTACAGGACATTTTAAACATCACTTGTATAGCCTTTCTTAAAACATTTTAAATTGTAAAAGTAAAAGAAGCGAAATTGCTCAGAAATTAAAAATAAAATTTAGAAAGTTGAATCTAGTCTCAAATCTGTTAAACTGTTATCATATCTCATTGGTTTGCTAAAGTTTCAAGAGCCAATCAAAGAACATTACGATTTGGTAACAAATAACATTGAGCTTTCGAAAACTAGGTGTAATTTAGTTTAGGAAACGCCAGCCAAGTGATTACACAGCCATCTACCCAAAGAATGATAACGCTACGATATTATAGCTATAACCACACTCGTGCGATTTCATCTACAACGTTGCGCGTAGCACATGCCCAGCTGAAGCTTAATGTTTCAATGGTAGTTTACGACGAAAATGCACAAGTATGGTCATAATTGCACCCTATGCCCATTCACTGACCTCATTTAGTATCCTAGCATTGTTCTGCAACCTAGTAGCAAGCCTAGTGTTCTCGTCTCTGAGGTCAGCTAACCGTCTCGCGAACTCGTCCCGTTCTGCCTCGCGTTCGCTGGCTTGTTCTTCTACGAACTGACGCGTTGAGCGGAGCTGGCGGTTTGCGGCTTCCAACTGTAGTATACAATATAATGTAGAAAAAAGGTACCATTTACATCAATGCTTGGTACACCAAAGCCGATTTGTGTTGACATTTATCTTGAATATGGCCTTTAAGGAGACCGGATTTAGTCTACAAAAGAGATCTATTATATGTAAAAAGAGTTCCTGAAAGGAATTGAGGCCTCTGCTCAACAGTAGGACTGAATATGATAAGTAAAAAAAAAAGTTAAGCAACATGCGATGAGCGTCGACTGGTTGATTACGATTACAACAAACTGAACAACTGAACAACAAAATGATTTCCTTACAAACTCAACAGTTTTAACGGCTAATGGAGCCATGCGGGGCGTCGATTATTTAATTATAGAACTAATATCAATAAAAATTAAAAATAAAGTTTTTGGAAATCTTACAAAAATGATACTGCATTTATTGTTTCAGACAGTAAATCTATACGAGCAGCATCACAATAAAAGCTTAACTAAGAACCATAAATAATAAAGGCTCAGGTTGTTCAACATGAAGCTTACAAGCTACAAGAAATACATAAATAAAGACATATACATAAGCGTTTCGTATCGTGCGTTACCTTCTCGCAACATATCTTATGTACGGGTGAATCTGTCATCCTTTTGACCTGCGCGTGCGTCGGTGCAACACAATTACAAGTTATTGTTTACTATATAATAATATTATGTACATAATGTATAGGTAATAAGTTATTATAGATATTAGTGAAAAGAAAACCAAGTGCCCTTTTGTGTGGAAGATAATACGAAAGATTGTCGTTGGAAGGGAAATTTTCTTCTAATTCATCATTCAAGTCGAGCACTGTATCCGGTCGCATATTATGTGAGTGTCACCTTACATTTTGAAAAAGTTTGTCGTTTTAGTTGTCTCCGTCACTGTCACTCATACATGCATGGCAATTTCTTTCTAAAGCCACAGTCGTGACTCACGATAACGGTCGGGTGCTAAAGTAAGAATGTATATAGAAGTAGTACTGGGTTCTCCCTATATTTATCTTCTGTTTTGGCAATACGTCGAGAGGCCAACGGGGTGGCTCCGGCAGTTATTTTACCTGAGCCTTGTCACAATAACAGGATGAGCGTCAGTCGTACCTGTTGATGCAGATCGTCTCTCTCCTTCTGCAGCGAGTCAACGTCGTGCGCCAGGCGCAGCACCCGCGGCGAGCAGCTGCCGTCCAGCGAGTGCGCGGCGCCGGGCGCGGGCCGCGCGCGCGCCGGCGGGGAGCCCGGCGGCGGGCCCGTGCCGTAGCTGCAGGGACAACGGTATGTCATCGAGTGGGATGGTATTATACTTAAAAATCTTAAAAATAATTTTCCGTCCCATACATTTTGGTCGACTAGTATAGAAGTTTTTTATTGGACGGCTGATAATTTTTTCGCGATTACGATGTTGGTCCCATGGAGAAAGTTGTTCAGTTTGATGGTCTGTACCAGGGATGTTACGGACCTTCGGTTCCGATTCCGAAAGGTCGGTTTTTAAACTTCCGTTTAATTTTACACTTCCGATTCTGACTTCGTTTCCGATCATTTTGAATGAGAGTTATACCGAAGTTCGAACCGCAGCGATGCACGTGACTAGAACTCGTACTAAAAAGTTTTAACTCGTCGCCAAGTTAATGTTTGTTTATATATGCCGTGGCCAGATCTTAAAATTGATAATTTCATGAAATGAACATCATCCACTGGTCACATCATGATGTGGCCTGGCCAGATCATTGAATACTTAACATTTAATAATATGAACAGTTAAACGCACGACTACTTCATGATGTGGCCAAACATTAGTGATCATATCGTAAAATAGTTAGATTATCCACCGGTAGAGGCGTTGATGTTGACGTTCAAAAGTGCCTTTTTTGTGCCTAATTGAAATAAATTATTTGACTTTGATGTCGCTGTGTTTTTATTTTGCATCATGTTGGCAGCATACAACAAATCAAACAAAGTAGGGTGACCACACAAAAAAGTGGATGGACTTTTATTGGGTTTCCAAATATGAAATTATGGAAAGCGATCAATTTGGAAGTAGCACTCGCCGGCCGCTGCCGCGGCGTAACATGCAACATAGCACTTAAAATTAGTTTCTAAAAATTTTAGATTTACGCCGCTTATGTGGCACCCCGACCAAATGGGTTAGGTTAGGTTAGAACTGTGTCGGTTACTTCCAAGTTGATCGCAGTTACTTGACAATTTTTACTTCACCTTACACCATGGATACCCTACATTAATGATATGGCCAAACGTCGACTGACATATCATTAAACGTTGACGTTTAAGCGATATGGCCAATGTTAGCTAGCCATTTCATGAAATGGTCAATTCTAAGATCTGGCCACGACATATATACACGCTCGCGCTCGAAGTCTCAGTTTATTGTTTTGTTTGTGGATGTTATCGCTAATATTTGATTAAAGAAACTGATTAAATAGACTAATTAAAAAGACTGGTTAGAGAGACTGAATTATATTTCTACTACCGCCGCCAACTCCGGTTCCGGTTTCGGTTCCGATTCCGATCAATTAAATTTAAAACCTCCGATTCCGGTTCCGGTTCAACGACTTTCGTAATATCCTTGGTGTACAGACCAAGGATGTTACACACCCTTAAATATGGCAACATAATGATTTCTGTTACACGCGGTATAAGACGCGTATTGTAAGACATCTCATAGTTTGAGCCAGTACAAGCTACGCTTTGAAACGCCTGATCAGAATCTAGTAATATTAACAAAAGATAGGTGATACACTTGTTTCTGTGACAATTAACCAATTTTTCTTTCTTTCTATCTAATACAATACTAAATCCTCACCCCTCAGCAATAACTTCACCGCTGGTCATGAGTTGCGCGATCTTGATCATGGCGGCCTCCAGATCTGAACGAAGTAAGTTCTCCCGCTGTAGACACTCCGCCATTGCTTCCTCCATATTCTAAAAAGAGAAATAATGCGGATTTTTTAACTCTGGTATCGGACAAACAAACAACTTATGAGTTAATTGGATCTATGGGAGCTTTAATTTACCAACTTTTTTCACAAAAAAGTGAAAAATTAAAAATACTAAAATATACAACCAAATTCCAAAAACAAACACTACAAAGTGAAAAATTACGAGACAGACGAGATTGAGGTCACAATAGCAGGCCCAATTGGCAATAAAAAGAAGTGGTCTTTTGTTTTGTATTTTGGCGTTTTGCCACCGTCTTCCAGAACCACTTAAATTGGCCTAGAAGTTAAGCAGAAATTGGAGTACATGTCGCAGATAGTCAAAACCGACGTTTTAAATAACGCTAGCTGTTTAACAAAACGGCACCGTTATGTAAAACAGCTGAAGGATGTACAGCTGGATTGTCATTGTGTTACGTTTAACAAAACTGCTACCCACGTTTAGACGTAATACAGAATGGCTTATCTGCAGTCACAATGATCGTTTGGTGTGGCTTCTAATGCGAAATCGGTCGCAGTAATTAAGCTAGGGCATCCTGATCAATAGGTTTAGCTAAGTTAGGGTAGAACTGTGACAAAAGGCGCGCGAGCCGAACGAGCGACGTTTACAATCTGACATTCATTTTACGCTGTTTTGCATAAACATTTTGGATTTATCAATGTAGCGGGTCAACGACTAATCGTTGACCATTCATGACCAATGACATTTATGCAATTCTGCGTGTTGCGTAATGTTCATGTAATGCGTTCAGTAATTATTGAAAAACGCTAAACGTCGTTCAACTGTTTTATACTCAAACTCAAAGCATTTATTTCAATTAAACCATTTATAGGCACTTATGAATTTTCAAGAAGTCGGTCGGTCAGAAATATGAAGCTAGTTGCTCATTCCAAAGCGTAGTAGGTAACTATGGAGAAGAACGGGCAAGAAACTCTACGGACACTCTTTTAAATAAAAAATATTGGTTACATCATTCATGTTGAAATTATGCATGTGAGAACAATGTAGAAAGACGTGCACGTTTGTAAAAGCGTCCGTAATAAATAGAAAAAAAAAACAAATAACCATTCAAAAATTTAAAATAAATTAAAATAAGTCATGGCAGCTAAGAGATGACCAGTCCCTACTGACGGCGCCCGTTCACGAACATGACGCATGGTTTAGCACCATTCAGCTCAACCATTTTGAAAGGAGCTAAATGATCCAACACACGCGCCACCATGAGCGAGACATTTGAGTGAGCATGACATACTCACAGCCGCCAGGGCACATTCAAGTCAATGAAAGACATATTACCCGGTAAATGGTAGCTCTTTAGTACATAGTACTCACACCTGTGCTATGCAAAGGAGATTGAGTTTATACAATGCAAAGATGGTCTTACAATCTTCAGCAGCTCCAGCAGTATTTCCAAAATGTTATTCAATTAGTTGTGGTTGTGGAGCAGGACCAGCAATGAGCCAAGCATTTTTATCAGTGATGTAACTTATAATATGCCTGCCTACATCGTGTGCGTTTTATACAAGATTTGAATTTCGTCTCATTTAGTTGAAGTATGTGGGGAGGAATTTTATTGTAACATTTTAAACAGTACCCCATGGAAAATGAGTCTACTTTAGCCAGTCTGAAACCTGGTTGAACTAATAGGTCCCTATTTCTTGTACTGTTAATCAATTGATAAAAAATTAACTATTAAGATGTAATTTTTTTCTTACGTACATGATGTTTTCATAGATATATTGTCAAGGTACCGTCATGATATTAATACCCTTAAACAGTTCCCTTAGAGAGTCGCGCCTGCGGAGATAATATATGGCTGTGATAGCTCTTTTCTGCAGAATAAAAATAGACTCGATGTCTGCAGCCCGTCCCCACAGTAAAATACCATAAGAATAACTGAAATAAACTAGCCTCGCGGTATCTACATCAGTAAATTGACGGATTTTTCTGACAGCATATGCTGCTGAACTTAGCCGACCTGCAAGAGATGTTAAATGAGGACCACATTGAAGCCCTGAATCGAGCGTGATCCCCAGGAAAACTGTTTTATCGATAAAATCTAGTTTCTCTTGATTCAATACTATCTCACAATTACTACTTTTGACATTCGGTAAAGAAAATTTTATCCATTTAGTTTTTTTTTCCATTTAATACTAAATTATTAGCAGTGAACTAATTTTGGACCTGCAGTAGGGCGTTATTTACGTCGTCAAAATTTGTAGCACGTCTATCTACCTTAAAAATTAAGGAAGTATCGTCAGCATTTAACACCATTTGTGGTTGATTTTTTTAAAAATGGAGTAGATCGTTGATATACACTAAAAAGAGGAATGGACCCAATATCGAGCCTTGTGGCACACCCATTTTTACTTTTAAACCTAGTGAATTGATACCGTTTATTTGAACTTGCTGTTGTCTATCATTTATATAAGATTTTACTAAACTGAGAGCAAGTTTTCCAAGTCCGTAATGCTCAAGTTTCAAGAGTAAAGTTTCGTGATCGACGCAATCAAATGCCTTGGAGAGGTCACAAAAAATTCCTATTGCGTCTTGGGCCTCTTCCCACGCGTTAAAAATGTGTCTTAATAAGGTTACACCGGCGTCGGTCGTACAGCGTCCTTTGGTGAAACCATATTGTTGATCGTGGAGGATTTTATTTGTATTAAAATGATTGAGTATTTGATTAAGCATTACCTTTTCAAACACCTTGCTGAAAACCGGCAACACGGATACGGGTCTATAATTATTGGTCTTTGCTGTATTTCCTTAAATCCGGGAAGACTCCTTGATCCACACACAAATTAAATATTAAGGCTAAGTAAGGCGCTATGGTCTCAATTATGGAGGTACAGATTTTAATGGACATTCCCCAAAGATCTTCGGTCAATTTGATCTTGATTTGCTTAAAAGCTTTTATTACTGTTATGGGGTTAATATACTTAAAGTTAAATTCAATCGGGCAAGCTGAAACGTTCGCCCTTACTAAATCAAAAGAGAACGAGGGCGAGAAATTTAAGGTTTCAGTTGTTTTAAGTGGGACACTGGTCCCACAATTTACAAATTCTTGAGCAACTTCTTTGCTATCGCAAATGAGACCACCACATGACGTCTTTAGGGTGTACTCCGAATTATGCTTTTTGTTCCTGTTCGTTTCATTATTGATAATTTTCCAAACCGTCTGTATTTTATTGTCTATTGATTTAGCCTTGTTGCTAATGCATAAGGCTTTAGCTTCCTTACAAGTGTTCTTAAAAGTTCTAGAGTAAAATAAAGATATAACGGAGCTGTTTTGTAAAACTGCTAGCGGTTATGTAAAACAGCGGATCCGACAATCCATCTGCAATATACAGGGTGGATTTTTGAGATGAGGCAGCAAGGACAGCTACCTTAACCGTTTTAGCTACAGTAAAACAGTCTTAGGAGACTGTCCTTAACTTTTTGAGACAATTTGATCTGCATTCACAGATTTTGGAAAAAAAAATACAGTTTTCACAAAACATTTTTTTAATCCCAATCGATTCTGTTTCACATAAGGGTCAAAAACATCTATTGGACCAACTGAGGTCTGAGTACTAGAAAAGTCAGAAATCACAAATAACTTTTACCATACATTTCGTAGGCAATGGGACTCCAACTTAGTTATGATGGATATATTTACCTCTACAATGATGTATGGCCAAAAATAAACAAAGATAAAAGAAAAATCCACCCTGTATATACATGAAAAAAGAAACTCGCCGAATCCACAACCTTCTCCTTTTCGAAGTCGGTTAAAATCCCTTCCACCCGAGATCTTGGAGCAGGTATAGTGATTCACTGAAAAAGTTTGTAACATGAGATTTAAAAGACATAAATAGTTTACCTTTCGATGCAGTTCACAGTTGTCACAGTTCTGTTTAGAATCCAGGTCGTGCACTAGCTCGGTGATCTGTATGCTGGACTCCAGCATATTACTTGTATCAGGACGGATTCCTACAAAAATAAAAGATTATCTGTGGACTTCGTGTGCTTGGTTCGTCTTCGAGAAACCGCCAACCAGCGTTACTATGTGCCGGTAAAAAGAGATTCTTTTTTTTTTTATACGTTGCTCCGCCTTTACAAAAAAGTAAACTCACATACACAAACAGCCAGACACGGAACAACTACTTGTAGGTCATACAAATATTTGTTCCATGCGGGAATCGAACCTGCGACACGCAACGCAGCAGTCAATCGCTTAACCACTGCGCCAACCGTGTCGTAGTTTTATAGTAGCTGGTGTAATTACAGCCACATGAGACATATAGATTTGTGTCTGTGATGGCGACGCATCTGCTATGTCTGTTGCAGATGTCCATAGGCGGCAGTAACCACTTACTATCAGATCGATTACCTGCTAGTTTGCCATCCAATCCTAACTAATATTATAAACTAGCTTCCGCCAGCTGCTCCGCCCGCGTGGTATGTCGATAAAAAGCCTATGTCCTTCCCCAGGGTCTTAATCCAGGTCTTGGTCTACCCATGTGCGAAATTTCATCCAAATCTGTTCAGCCGTTTTAGCGTGAAAGCGTAACAAACAAATAAACAAACAAACTCACTTTCGCATTTATAATATTATGTAGATGTATATACAGGCTGGCAGGGACATCGACGCGAAAACCTATACCATGGATTCAGTACGTGATTCTGAACCCCCTTGCGCTGAAATCTACCGTAGGTTATTTTAAAAAAATCTGCTGTTTCTTAGAAAAGACCGTGTGGTGCAATACCACACGGTCAAAATGTATGGAACAGCTGATTTTTTTTCAGAATTATCTACTGAATCCATGGTAACAGTTTTCGCATCGATGTCCCTACCACCCTATATATAGTTACGATAGTTAGGATGCGAAAGTGACATTGTTTGTTTGTTATGCTTGCACACTAAAACGGCTGAACGGATTTGGATGAAATTATGCACATGGCTAGACCATGACCTGAGTGAGGACATAGGATCCTTTTTATCTCGGAAGTACGTTCCCGTGGGATAATTCCGACCTCCACGCGGGCGGAGCCGCGTGCAAAAGCTAGTAACATAAATAAAAAGGTAATGTCATGTTTTAGTCTTTGAGGGAGGCAAATATCCAGCTGAATGATGATTTGATTATGAGTGTTATGTATATTTCTTCTATTTTCTACATAAAACTTACTGGGAACAAGCTTCGCAGATAAGTCGAGCAGTGAATGGGCCTCATGTCTTAGTCGCCGCAGAGAATTTTCCAGTTCCGTCTTGATATCTGCACTCAGGTCACGCTGCTGTTGCAGGAAGTTAACAATACCCTCCTGAATGACAAAAATATTGTAACTTAAAAAAAACCACTTTATAAATGAGACATATTATTTATAATTTATCAAACACTTTTTCTACTATCTCAGCTTAAGCACTGGAAAGCGGCAAAAGGTGTTTCAGAGGGCTATCTTTTACTGACGTTCAGAAAGCGCACGATTTTGATACAACAGAACTTCACAAGTTATGCGGCTCAGTTGACTTTTGAGTTGGACCATTTTTACCGGGACTATTGAGACAATATACCGCAAGCAGGTAGCTTCTGACGTTTCATAAGTGGCCATGTCGGTTTATGTGAAATAAAATATTTTGATTTTGAATCAAATTCGTTCTTTTTTATTGTTAGTTAGTTAAGGACTGCTCATTATAAGCCATATTTCGTTATCATTATCATATTAAAACGTTGACTAACCTCATCCAAATCCGTTATTAACGCGTTGAGATCAGGTGCGAAGTGCACATGCTTCCCGCCGCGAGACACGAGGCTCTGGTTCAATTCACTCGATAAGTTTGGACTCGACGGTCGGGAGTCTTCTTCTATGATCGTACTGAAATAGAAAAATATATAGTTAGTGATATCCTAATGCTTGGCAAATGCTTATGTCTACAGAGAAGGAACATAGCAAACAAATCCACGACCAACCTTACATGCCAATAACAGACAGTGTAAATAATTAATGAAGTAATTGATTAAGGTAATATAATTACCAAGGTGATGGTAACATCAGATGGATGAGACACACACAGACCAGGGAAGCATGGCACAAAAGGGAGGAGGCCTTTACAGTAGTGAGTGAAACCAGGCTGTCGATGATGACGAATGATTAATTATCATCAATTCATCATGCCTGTATAAGTTAGGCAGAAGTGAGTAGAACACCTTTGGTGCGTTAAAGTATTTAAAAAAAAGGACGTATTGAGATGGGGGCCTTTTTGGCCTCGCACAGGTCTTTATTATTTTGTTAGTTTTTTTAAACTTAAGCTCCCTTTTTATTTAATTTTTTATATAATTTTGTTTTTTTTTTATTTTTTACTGTGTATTTCCTGTGCGTGTCCCAAATAAAATATTTTTCTTTCTTTCTTTATTTTTTTTTAGGATATACCAAGGACAGAATATTGTGGCTAAGTTTGATCTGCTTCATTATTCTGCCAAAAAAACTTCATTTCCTAGTTTTAACGCCAGAACTTTCCTGGAAAGCGCATAAAGCACATAAACGCAACTACATTTTGTTTTATCCTTTTCTAACGCGAGTGAACATGACACGCTATAATATCTCTGGCGTGTAGTCCCGTCACCTTTACCGCGCCACCCACGTAAGTGCAGCAGGAACATGGAAAGGGCATCTGCGCTGGCGCATCGCCAGGTATCAAGCAGGATTATTTATTTATTAAAATCTCCCTTACCATTATCATTACAGGTGTATTTACCCAATGCGACAGTGCGGTCATTTACAAATTTATACTTACTAAATTATTTACAATTTAAATATACTATAAAGGCCGTTCGTCGGGTCGTTTGGGACTTAAAGAAAGTTGCGAATAGAACGCTCTTTATATTATCCTAATTTTGGCAAGCAGTAGAGTATTTATCATGAAGAAAAAAATAAAAAATAAGGTATTGCAAAGTCATCCACAAGTTCAGTGCTTTATACCGTGAAGATGTCAGCCAAATCATCTCAATTAAATAGAAACTTCTCGGTAAAGACAGTCGTATCGGACCTTTTGGGGAACAAATTGTGTATGTGTTATATAACTACTATTAACAAAGCTGCTATTAACGTTCCGCTAATCGTAGAGCTACAGCAAAATCATGCGTGTCCCATTGGGTAAAGCCATAAAGTTTGCAATTCTATTTATTACCCGCGGAAACAGTATTTGATGACAAACTTATGGTTAACTTATTTGATGGTTTTACATTTAAGGACGACTAGATTTCCATGTTGAAACACAGCATTAACATAAGTGTGTGATGGGAATTAACTACGTAATGCTATGATTTAATTTGTTCCGTACAAATCTTGTTCGCATCGAGACAAGCGTAATTACGGACATAAGGGATACTTGGCCGGAGTCCAACGTATCTAGTGGCACAAGTACTAATTCTGTGTAAGTAACTGTATGATCAACAAGTGGACAGCTATGTAGTAACAGAATTGAACATGTGTGAACATTTAGGGGCGGGTAGTGAATACTGATATTACTTCAATCGCTTTATTAGTTCAGCTTATCTCTATGCTTAATAGCTGGTGGCAATAAGACTACCCCTCACAAAATACAATAACGTCTGTCAGTCGAAGAATTGGTCCACCTAGACTGGTTGGTGAAGAATATTAGAGTTCATAGTCACTGAAAAAATCAATGGCGGTTAATAGCTTCTTCATGGTTTCACCAAAACCAAACATTTTTGCAATAAACATGTGTATTTCGAGTAATTTTTGCAGTACGGTTTAGCCAATATACAAACATAAATATTGCTGGCAAACCAAAATATGATCCATGAGTCATCGCGACACCTACCAAAAACTAAAAACAGAGGATGTTTAGTAAAGATCGACAGCAAAACATGATTAATGCAATGATTGCACCTTGGTGAAATGCGTCACCCATTTAGGCGAAACCTCACCCGCTAATAAATCGAAGTTATCCATCAATATTATTAGTGTGGCATGATATTGGCGCGTTGCCAAGGAGACAGGGTCTCCCGGGGATATTAATTTTGCGCGAATCTTAACACCTAGTGATTATAAACACGTGCAGTGTTTTTAGGGTTTACACGCAGAAGAAAGTCTGAATTAAATTTTAGGCGAGAATACCCATGATTCTAATGCTAATTTTGAATTACGACAGTCGTGAGTTGGTATCAGAATCACTACTATTAGAAGTTATATAACTTAGTCGGAGGAGTTGGCAGTTCAGTTCAGTTTCTTAAAAATAAGTATCGCCCTTACGAGACGTGACATAAAACTTTCAGTAGCTAATTTAGAATAAGATGTCTGCGCTCAAAAGGGGGGTGTTTAACGATGAATATTTTTCAATTGGCGTTTTCGACATAAAACAGCATACCCCGCCACGAAGTATACCACTAAAGGTGGGAAATAAGCCTAGCTAAAGTAAAATAACAATACCTTTTTATTACTTAAGAGTCAACCCTATCCATATACCGTGGGAGAGCGTCACAAGCGCTTACTTTAGCACCTCTCCATTAAATCGCAGCTTCCGCCAGTACACTCATACCGCTAATTTCTCTTAATCACCGCATTACTCTTTATTGTTTGCAATTAAATGTAGTGTTATAAAGATAATGTATTGTAGTCTCTATGTGGAAGGGATAAGGACTATATAGATGTTCTTCCGGGTTTAGTAGAGGACCACCTTATCAAAAGGCGTTAAGGGATTACCAGTTTGGCTACGGCAATAACAGTTTCATCAAAAGTTTGCCAAAAGTACTAACGCGGTACTTAGTGCGTAGGTACGATAGTAGCATGCATTCAGACAATGCTTATATTTTTGTGCTGATAAGCTAAGCTATGGACCTCCTTTGTTCTATTAGCTATTTGCAATGATTGATTTTCTTCCTAAATCGTGATTAGGTGTCAAAATGCATAACTTTAACAAAAAAAATATGAATTGTTTTAGTGTTTTATTTAAGTCAATTATAATTGGTGTTTTGTGGAAAAAATATTTTAAACTCCAGATGAACGGACGTCAATCCCAAAGCCGACATTTCGACGTAAATCCGAAAACATCGAACCGATATTTCTTTTATTTTTTTCTGTGTATGAGTAATATTTCTAGTAACCCGAGCAGCTGAACTAAATTCATCACATACAATGCTGATAGATCAAAGCCGTTCAAGAGCGACAAAACGAAGCGCACGCGCAGGCCGACCAAACAGTTTTGTTGTGTCAATGGCGCACCTCGTGTTGAGACGACGACTAAGTTGCGTTCGCCTTGTTTACTCGTAAATAGATCTTTTCTGAATAGTGGAAGATGTTTGCGATGTTTAAGTGGTTAGAAAAACCTCGCGATAATTAGTAATCGAATTCTGATGACTTAAAAGATGAAGGGAATAACAGACGCGATACGGTCGATGTGCAGTAAAGTTTCCAATTCGGTACTCAACTCAACTCAAAGCATTTATTTCAATTAAACCATTTACAGGCACTTTTGAATTGTCAAGGGGTCAGTCAGTCAGAAATATGAAGCTAGTTGCCCATTCCGAAGCGTAGGTTCCTATGGAGAAGAACGGGCAAGAAACTCCACGGACACTCTTTTAAATCATAATATTGTTACAAAATATTGGTTACATCATTCATGTTGAAATTATACATGTGAGAACAATGTAGAAAGACGTGCACGTAAAAAGCGTCCGTAATAAAAAGATAAAAACAATTCAAAAATTAAAATAAACCGTGGCAGATAAGAGATGACCAGTCCCTACTGACGGCGCCCGTTCACGAACATGACGCATGGATCACCACCGTTTAGCTGAACCATTTTGAAGGGAACTTAACGATCCAACACACAAGCGTACACTATAATACTACGGCTATGATTTTGATGAACTATTTATAAGGAAAGCAACACAAGAAATAAAAATATGTATGTGAATAACAGCGACACGCCACACTGTAGCACGCTTGATGTGTTAAGCTCCTAAGCTCACTAGACCAGTGACATCGTTTTGGAAAGATCGATCTCTAATCGAGACTTTATCTCTCGTAGGCTACTCCGGAAAATATAGGAGAAATTCTTATGATAACTCATACTTATAACAGGTTATTGTCATTTCGATCAACCATCGCAACCAATATTTGAACAGCAAATAAAGTTTTCAAAAATTCTCGTTTTGTCGTAATCATGGATCGTAAATCAGTATACTCACTCATATTCTCCTGGTACAAGCCGAGCCAGCAGCTGCGCTAGTACAGTGCGGTTCAGCTCGTCTTCCGCGCTAGCGCAGTACGCCACCAACTGACCCACCACACGGTGTAGGCTCACTGCCACACGTTTTAAATCATCCCTGGAAATATTTAGTGTAAGTTAGCATGAATAAAAATTGATTTTGAACAAACTTAGAATAAAATATGAACGTAGGCCTTCGCAAGTTGGGATAAGGGCAGGAGGGCGATGAGGCCTTCTCAGGTTGTTATCAAAGGTCAATTAAAAGTTGCATGATTCCAAATAGTACGTCATTAGCTACCAATACGGAGTTCAAAATTCAAAATATTTTTATTTCATATTTATTTATTTATCATAAGCACACCAACAGCACAGTCACTTACAATTTCAATTAAATAACATCTAAAATTATCATTTCAGTAACCATGCAAATGACCGGTATGCATGACATTCACATATGAAATTTAGAGGCAAAGGAGAACAATATAAAGTGTGTCTAGTAGACATAAATCTACAACACTACAAAAACAAACTAATGTGAGCTAGATAGACGGGCGCTCATCACACTGTTTAAATAGGGAGCGTCTGTATGAACCGAAAGTCATACACAGCCTACATGGGCACTTATGAACCGTCAGAACCTAGGTGCACGGTTCCAATTTTATTGGTTGTTTCCTATGGAGAAGAGCCGGCAAGAAACGGTTACTCTTTTAAAAATAATGGGCTTTTACAATATTTTCAAATAAAAAAAAAAATAAAAAATAAAAATGTATTCAAGTATAAAGTAAAAACATGATTTAGATTAATTACATTCGAGTAATATTTAATTCTAACTGTAATTAAGACCTGCCTGATATAGGTTTGTGAAAACCTGTGTTTCAGGCCATCAATTTACATCAAACATTTAAAAAGAAGACAACAATAAGTTTATTAGAAGCTAAATTATGAAGAAAATATAATATTTTCAATGACTTATAGAGTAACTATTTGGGTATATTATTTTAAAACTAGATTATGTAAGATATATTATATTTAAATAAATTAACGAATAATATTAAAGTATATAAAGTGGACACTATTATTAATTATATTAGAGTAGATAGATAGAAAATTTTATTTTAAAATTTCTAGTAGTTTTTCCGTGTCAGCATAATTGAGTTTTGCTAAATATTCCTGTACTAGTAGTTTACACCTATTATAACTTAAACTATAAATCTTTAGCACTCTGTTTAACTGGTTATACAAGTAGGGCCCTAAAAATAAATAAAATCGATTAGCAAAAGCATGTTTAGTCTGAGAGTTAGCACAAACCAGATCTTTTCTTCTCCTATCTGAAGGCACTGGGTTAAAATAAAGTTCAGTGTGTTGGAATAAAACTACATTCAAAACAAATAATTGACGTACTGTTAGCACCTTACATGCCATATAAAGCTGATGAGTAGGAAATCTAAATGGACGAAAAGTAGCAACCTTTAAAACTGCTCTTTGGGCACGTTCTAGGTGCAGTAAAATAGATTTTGCGGCACCACCCCAGGACGTTATGCAGTAGGTAATAATAGATTGACACAAAGCCAAATAAACCTGTCTAATTAAATTAAAGTTGGCAATGTTACGTAAATTTTTAAAAATGTATATTAGTTTACGCACTCTGGTGCATAATAAATCAATGTGTTTGCGGAAATTCAGGTTTGTATCAATCGTGACGCCTAGATATTTGATATGATCGGTTTTAGTTAAAGTGGGACAAGTGCATGCAATGTCAGCATAATGAAAATTACAATTGTTATGCGCTTGAATGTTTAGATTAGTAAGCGTTGGATTAGTGTTTCTCATTGCAAATAATAGGTAAATAACAGTGTTATTAGGTATGGGAGGACAGTGTAGGTCTTTCAACAAGTACCAGGTACTTAACAGAATAATGATGGAGTACATTGTGCTTATTGATTCTAATTGACGCAAAATAAAATCTGGATAAACACGCCCGCGACCTGAACATAGATCGAAGAATTACATGCTTGTGTGCCAACTACAAAAATCAATGTATTGTGTGGTAATGTGTTCCAAAGTATTTCTAAAGCCACACTTAAAAGGCGTTCATCACAAACATTTTGGATAGTAAATTAATCATACGTCAGTTTGACTGTTTGTTTGTACCAAACGGCTGCAACGTTTTGATGAGCGGCCGATCGTGACGCAACCCGGAACAACACATGTTACACTTTAACCCAGAATCGAATTCCGTTCCCAGGCATAACCTTAATATCTTCAAATAAACATGCATGTTAAGAATTGTGAAGTTACTGAACACAAATGTTGTTAGTTATTGTCGATTTGGGATCCCCCTCCATTAAAATTTAAATAAACAGAAAAGTCAGAACTACACAAGTACTAGTGCCTAGCACCTCCGCTAACCCGCCAACTAACAGAAACTTGCAATTTTAGACCAAGAAGTAAATCTCCATACCATTATAAAATAAGTTAGTTGAAAATAACAGCTAGATTTATGAAATTCGTGCCTTATAGAGGAAGTAGGAACCCTGGCCTAGTATTATCGAATTATTCAATCTAATAAATGATTTCGCATTTTATTCCCACATAGACAATCATGTTTGGGGCCCTTTAGCAGTATGAGCGGTCCATACACCGCCTCTCCTTGTCCCGTCTAGAGTGTGTACCGGTGTCAGTCTTACCAGACGTAACGGAATAGGCCAGTCCATCGTAGGCCAGTTCATCGTTCCAAAATATAGCTCGCACGCACCTCTGAACTTTCGGATTCATGTGCGTATTGTATAATTATCACTTGCTTCAAAAACGGTGAAGGAAAACATCGCGAGGAAACCGGCATGCCTGAGAGATATTTCTCGACGGCATGTGAAGCCAAGTCACAGGCCCATGGGTGGCTTTATAACTCTGACACCAGGTTAGTCACTAACCACACGAAAAAGAAGAAGACACGTGATTTCACAAACGATTAAATTCTCGAGCTTTCAGAAACACATAACATCAAGTAAGAGGATAAAATAAATCCTCACCGTTCCTTGGTGACCTCCTCCAGCTGTCTGTTCTGATCGAAGCTGATGTTTCTTCTCGCCTTCCACTTGTCCTCGCCGACGGATAGCTCGTCGCGAAGACTTGAACACTGTTGACAAGACCATTCATTAGTATACAGAAATCATTATCATAAGAAGTATGAAGGAGTGAAGGCAGATGAACTAAATTTTAAACACAATGAACACTTTTTATGATAAGTACATTGTGTGTCTATTATCGATGAGTATGAGCTTGATCATAGCTTGAAGCATTGATCCTGAATAAGCAACCTTTGCTTTCTAGCCTGTACTCAACCGTTGTATGCGATATTCACTGCTGCACTGGAACCAACTATTGGACAGAGTGTCTATGTAAAAGTCGGCAGCTCTTTATTAACAACAAACTATCTTAACATAACATCACGCCTGTAATCCGCATAGGGTAAGACAGTGGTGTACCATTAGTTGTTAAAATTGTCTTAGGCAAAAAGGCAATGTACTCAATTATATTTTGTCTTCGATTGTGAGTGACATTTAATAGGTCATATATTGTCTTTGTACTTCTTGTCTGTGGTGTCACTAGATGTCTGTGTGTTCTGTTCCTGAATATTATAAAATAAAAAATGAGTAATAACCACAAATTTGGCCATTTATTGAAACCTTTAACATTAGTACACCCACATTTCGCCAGAAAAACTATTGACACAATATCATTTTCATGAGAAATTCATGTATCAACTGCTTATTAACTTATACATAAAACATACCATAAACTTTCTCAAAATCACCATGATGAAGTCACATCCTCAACTGCACACACACTATGTCTTTAGTTCATTGAATAATAACTTTATTTGTAACACTAGTATCGTACAACTTGTTAATTCACACATTATGCACTTTGTTCGTCTGTCTAATTGTTTACTTTCAATATAAATTAAACTGTAAATTGTTCAACATACAACTGAAAATTGTGGAGCACAATAAAATAATTGGAAGGATATCGAATGCGGAAAGTGTTATAGGTGCAAAACTAAGGAAATTGTTTCCGGAGCGTCTTCATTAGTATAAGAAACACTGATATGAGTTTACGTTAATTGAAAACGGGTTTCATTGAACATCCTTTCATTAATGTTTAAGGTTAATGTCAGCGTATGTAAATTATTTTACCACCGTCTTTGTTTTCTTCAATTTATGATAAAGTGCGGTTAGATTGTCTATGGGTTAGGTGTTATTCTAATCAGCATATTTCAGATGATGAAAACATACAAAGAACTTTAAGTTTCAAAAGTGCTACTGGTTTGTAAAACATTAACGAACCGTGGAAAGCAAGATAGGTACCTTCTCTAACCGATTTGTGTTCAATATTTATCCGATGAGATGAATCTTCAAACAGATTCAATATTCAAAATTCCATGCGTCAATATCAAACATAAACTGTGAATCTTTACGTCGATACCTACCTCTGAGTTAAGTAAATAACAAAATAAACTCAACATTATTTTCTCTCAAATATTGGTACAGTACCGACTTTGTTTAAAATCACTTAAAACGACAGAATTAGATCACCAAGGCTGAAATTGGGTGTCGACCTCAATAGAAATAAAATTTATTACATCTTTACGTCATACACCCATTTAAAACTAAGAAAAAATAGTACTTACATCGAAACGAGTAGGTTAAAAAACAGTCACACAAAAATATAATACTACCCTCACAAAACAAATCCAGCTGCGTACAAAAATAACGCTAAGAAAAAAGATAGCCATGTGTGGGCAAACGGATGCACGTGTTCCATACAACACGTCAACACCCCTGTTGTAAGGACAATAAGGTTAATTTCTGTATGTTATTGTTATAAAGCAGAGCAAGTGATGATGCTAAGTTGCAGTGTTTGCTTATTGTTACGGATTGATAATGAAAGGAGAATAAACGAGGGAATTTGTTTAACTTGCTGTTAGAACGTGATCATTAAATGTTTAAATATACTGTAATTGAATCGTGAGGTGCTAACAGCTGCAAACAATAAGAAAATGTATGTCAGTTGAGAAGCTAATTACTAATTAAAACACGTGTTTTACAATTCCAATCGACAATGCCAAAGCTGACTTCGTATAAGACAAGCACTGGACGCGTATTTATGACTGTATATGGATTGTCTATATTCGTCAAATTCACATGGCAACTTCATTGTTAACCACAATAACTATATTAGTAGCTGGGTAAGATAAAGCGCGGTCAAAAGCTAAATTAAACGCGAGATTCTTCATTTGGTCCAAAGTACTTGTTTTCAGTTTACTAGGCATTTATGCAAAGCTGAATGACTAATTACTAAAGTCCAAGAAGATTAGAAGGTAGCCCTATCTACGCCCTTCATACTAAACTATCGCCTGCGCACTTTCAACAATGAGAAATATAATATTATGTACATTTCTTTATCACAGACATCTGGTACATCTAATTCAAGTACGGAACATTAAAACGCCAGCATCTGGCGTCACAAGGGGTACATTAGAATGTCAAGTTCAATGCTCCTCATTAATAATTTTCTCTACTACATTACTATGCCGCGATGTAAACACTGGTATTCAAGTGGCACGAGTGGCCCTCAATGGCCCGACGACTCGAGGGATCGATTGTATTAATATGTTTATGATGTGTTTAATGGGCCGGGAGAGAGATGCTATTGTGTAAAGCATAGGGGAGATCGAATTTTGGTGGGCTATGGAGTTCAAATTGATTTAAATTCAGTGGCAATTTTTTGTTTGCGTGTTATGAGAAGTGAAATGGTAGATACGGGACAAACTAGACAACACAGCTCGTATAAAAAAAACTGACGAACTGAGCTTGAAATAAACTTTCATTAAATGATGAATGAAATGCCTAACTACTGTCTTCAAGCTATTACTTCGAAACTTCGGAGCCTTGATCGAAGCATATATGCCAAAAAGTTTTGATGCTAAAGTTCAGACTTCAGACATTTGAACGAACATAGCCTTCAACTGAAAAGAGAGAAGTCACAGAGTGGATAAACTAGAGATAAAGAGAGAGATAAAGACATCATTTATTTGTCCAAAACATGAGTATACACACACATGGCATGCAAGATGTTACAATTCAATTATATCACAGTCATGTTTTGCCTTAACGGCGTACAAAATATAAGTAGGTAGGTTATTACATATAATCAAAGAATTACATATAATAGAAGATAAACTAATTTTATTTTGATGAGTGACATATTGATAGCTTTCTGGATTAAGATTTAATACTTTCGTCTTGACATTTACTACTTCCATGTGATGGCAAGCATCTGACAAACAGGGAATGTCTAATGTCCCCAAATTATGATGGATCCATCCATATACTTATCACTCACCGGATTTAACAGGATACACAGAGAATTAGCAAGTCATCCATCTCGGTGGATGCGTACTTCTATTAATATTCTTGAAAAACAAAAGTGTATGTTACACTTTTGTTTTTACACAAAATTTGCGTGTATACCTATATTTGCAAGCTAAATAGCTGTAAACACTTAAAGTGTGTCGATATAACAGATGCTTAGTATTCACATTTGGTACGAATAAAATGTTCAGATCAAAACGAAAATAGGACGAAACACAAGGGGAATATTTATTTTAAAATAACTAAGTGTAGACAGCTTAAAATGGGACACAGATTCTAGGATAAACAAATGTTTAGCATACTTGAGTAGGGATGCGGAACGATTGGGATAGTTTTAAAGATAATAGGTACAAGAATTTTCAGTGCCCATTTTTTTACATTCAAGTAGAGGGAAAGCTGTGTTTGTTTCTATTTGGTCTGTGGCTCTGTTTAAACGATTTAGTTTTGGAAAGTGTTTAGATGTAATAAGATTTCGATTAATGTAGATCATTCTAAAATTATAAAACACCTCGTCTGAAACTGAAAACATTCAATAAAAACGTTTTATCTATGTTGCTACAATGAAACAATTAAGAAAATTTCTATAAAAGTACACATAACAGAAACTTTTAACGCGCTAACCAGCAACGATTGCTATGTATTACAAGTTTTACCCTAATTTCCTTATTTACATACGCAGAACAAAACAATTCCACACGTAAACCGCGGGCCGATAAAGCCGTTACATATAATTCTATTTACAGCAGTTGCATACGTTTCCCCCAACAGATTCTAAGAAAACTGACTGCACCCCAAATAAATCACATTTGCTCTAATCATTCAATGCACAAATTAAAAACGGTCACAGTCTAACGGTCAATTACATCTCACATGTCTAAAACAGCACTGTATTCAGGCTGAAGTCAACCTTAATATGTCACAATAAGTTTTACATTTGCATGTGCGTGTTTCTCGCGCGTAAATGACGTCATATGCGGCGCGTGAGCAACACACGTCCGTCGCGGAAAGCGTCTGACGCTGCACTGAAAGCACTTGTTTGTTTTAATACTTGTGTTTGTTTGTATAATAGCCACGAGATTTAGAATTTGCGGTTGACTGAGCCGTAAAACTGTCGATATTTATCTATTGGAGCGATGTGTGGGGTATTAACGTAATCCGGAGTTGATCTTCTTACTTTTAAATGAAGGGATGGAGTTGAGAGATGTAAAGAGTGCGACTGTCATGAAATCATTATTGGCTACAAGGGTTGTAAAACAATACCACGTCTACACGACAACCTTTTAAAGTTTTAGCTTGTTAAAACGGAAGCTGCCTTGGACCTTTGCCACTTGAGCTCTTTAAGTAGAGTCTGTTAAGTATCTAAAGCATCCTTAAGTAAACAGGCGAAACTCTTGAAAAAATAGAAAGGAAAGGAGCCCTTCAAAGATCAATCCCTTGGATATGAAATGAATTCACAAAACCAATGCATTATTTTGTATATGTTCAGAAATGGTTCTATGGAAATCCCAAAGTTATTAGGAGTTGGGAGAACTACGTAGAATCTATGCCATTACTCCACATGTTATAAAGGCTGAGTTGTTACTAGTACACACCAGAACTTGATATGCATGAGATCGATCCGTATCAAACGTCGGATTTACAGACTCTTAAACCATAAACGGATTCAGCTGCTAATCTCAATCTTAATTTAATAACGATTTACAAGTGTTACATAGTATTGCAGAACAAAACTTTGATCATATGGATGAAAAGAAAATCAACACTATAAACTTTATGAATTGTTTATAAATATAAGAAGGAAAATATTGAGAGTAAATAGTTCATAAAACAATGAAATCAGGGCAAGTTTCATCACATAGTTGTCCGTTTCGCGTAGAAGAAAAAATACCTCTTTACACAATATTTGCAAGGATATACATGAAAAAGAAATTCTTACTGCTTGGGTTTATATTACCCAAGCAGTAAGAATGAATTAAACACATTAGTAGATCACAATCTTAACCCATTCTCTGCAGACATTACAGACTCTGTCCCTACCATTACTGTTAATATGATTAACACAACAATTGTAGGACATTGTCCTATGAGCAATTCAAATTCATCTGCTCTTACGCTCCTCATAACAAGAGTCGACCTGTTTACAATTTAAATCTCAACGGTCACTAACGAATCTTTTAGATGTCAACCTACGCTATGCACAGGCTTTATTAGTACCAATTATGTCTAACATTAAGAAAAAAGTCAATATGAAGAGGCCGGATGTCACCAATTTATTTTTGGATCATCTGCCGTTTTATAGCGACAGGATAAGGGAGGGAGTTCGCCGTGAAACAAGCTTGCGGTGTGGTCTCGATCTTTTGTTTATTGCTAATCTTGGAAAGAAAGGGGTGATTTCAGTGGCTGTTGGTACGTGCTTCTGATATTTGAGACGTTTATGTTTCAAACGTATTCAATGTTGATGGCGCGACCATGTTTGTATTCTTGTAAAAACTGTTTTGGTCTGTAGAATATTTCGAAGGTTTATAACATGGGTGAGAAACAATGCGCTAAAAGGATTAGTGGGTGTCTACAAATAGTCAAATATAATATAGCCATCCAAGACAAAAACCATTTGTTTTTTGACGTGATGACTTTTAGATAGATAGAATACTCTTTATTGTAAACCATAAAAATTACAGACATAAATTTAGAAATTTTACATAGGGTGACATAATGGGCGGTTATTGCTTAAAGCGATCTTTTACAGACAACCTTTGTATGGATTAAAGGTAACAGGAGAGACAATACTGCACGTGTACCTACCACTCACATAATTATACAATAAATACATGCATACATAAAGCATAAACTTATTCATATAAATATATATAATATACATAGATATACTTATATAAAATTATAAACGTGAAACAAGAGCAAGGAACTATATGTAATGATGATATTTAAGGAGAGAGGAAGTGTTTTTTCTTTGTTTTTTTTGTGACTTCTTTGGAGCGAGTTTTCAATGAGGCTGAACTCCTATAAAATATCTGTAAAACGTTTAAATCTGGTATCCATGCCGTAAGACTCATATAAACAGCAGTTTCTATGAACGATACAAATTTTATGATACACAAATGTGTAATGTGGAACTTTATCAAAGGCAGCCGGTAAAGGGCACAGTTTCTTCCGTGATCCCCGGTGGTGAGGCACGTATGACCGTTAACGTTGCTGTTTATGTTATGTAACTTGATGTTTGCTGTCAAAATAGAATACGTGTGAAGTTTTACGAGGAGTTTCCTTTAGCTTTAAAGATAATGTGCGCACGTTCCATTGTTAGGAAAGTTGGTTAGTAGCATTTTATGAGAACTCAAAGCATTTATTTCAATTAAACCATTTACAGGCACTTTTGAATTGTCAAAGGATTCCGTCATTCGGGAAGATGAAGCTAGTTGCCCATTTCAAAGCTTAGTAGGGATCCTATGGAGAAGAACGGGCAAGAAACTTCATGGACACTCTTTTATAAATTAAATTCTTACAAAATATTAGTTAGGTACATCATTAAGGTTGAACTAACTAGATGTCTGGATCAGCAGTGGTCCAGTGCTATTGCAACATCTGCTCACTCTGATATTTACTGCGATGACTCATAAAGTGTACCTTTATATATTTTTTACATGACTTTAATACTGACTCACGATATTACTAAGACTTTTTATTAAACGTGGAAAACCACTATTGTTCACACCCACAGAAGATATCTAATACTGTGGTCATACATACGCAGTGTCAGTTAAACAATATAGAGTAATCAACAGTATTGGAAAGACGAAACTTTTTCAAATGGATAATTGTTTCTGGTCGTAAATTCTCCTGGACTTTCCGCCCAAGTAACTATGGGAAAAGACTTATTTAATTACTTAATGGTATAGGAAATGAACGTACAATGAACTGATGATACTCATCAAAGTGCCCGCGGTTTATAGAAAGTACTCAACACATCTTGTTTCCCTGTTGTATTGTAGTCTAGGACTAAATTTCCTCTTATTTTTTTTGCTGATTGATTCAGCCGTTTTAAATGTACGCGTGTACTGATTCTACATACTACTACTAAACTAAAAAGGACAATTTTCAGTCTAAACCTTAAACTAAAGGAACGGCTGTCCTGCACAATTCCTCGGCAAGAAAGCGCAAGTAGGTTACTCAGTTACTCACACTTACCCCGAGGTACATTCCCAGATATTATTATCTATCGTACGTGTTACCTATGACATTTCCCTGATTGCACTTGCCGTTCTATGAAACAGCGTGATATGAACGTGATAGGAAGATTACATAATGCCCTAAGCTTTGGTTTCATTTCAAATTTAACGACAATTATCTATGTGGACCATACACTTTCGGTCACTTACAAGAACGGATTTAATTTCCGCATCGCCAGACCAAAACCTGTAATGGATTTTGATAAAATCCATTTAGAAATTAGCACACGTAGCATTAAAAACATTCCTACTTTTACTAGGACAGTGATAACGCGCAAGAGATTTACTGAGTTTAATAGGTCAGTTAGTTGAGACTTGAGATTTCGAGAGCACTCTAGGTTGCAGGAGCGTTTATATTTGCATCTTTATCTCGAGTGCAAGGAACATTAGCGAATATGGCGCGTACATTATGGACTTCTGAAGGGCTCATACTTGTGGCAGTAGGGTGTTGCATTGCAAAGGAATGGTATGGGGAAATGGTTTTGGAGCAAGCGTTATGTAATTGAAGTTCCATTAGAATTTTTTTGATAGGAAACCTGGCGGTACTTGACGCGAATTTTGGCATAGGACTGTCCGGAAATCATTTGGTTTGTATCAGCCACGCGGATTTTAGTTTGCTTTTAAGTCACCGACAGTGGATGCTATCTCGTTGAGCCACTCAGTGTCGGCTCAGATTTATTCAATGCTCACCAGTTGCCTTAAGGTTGCATGAACGTAGATAAAACCAATGCTTTTTCAATTCATTAGTATTCTAATGTAGTTGATGGTCAAGCATGTCACAAAACGATTTAAAAAAAAACATGATAGATGATTGTTTTTAGATTCTATGCGCGTCAAATGACAATAAAACGCGTGATGGTATTTGGTCAAGTACATATCAATGATCACATTGTTCCAATGTGTAAGTTAACTGAAGGGGCGTTTTGCCAAATACTGTTATCTGAGGTAGGCCATATTGTATTGTACTGGTTGTCGTTAATCGGTTCTTGTCAATAAACCTACATAAGTTAACAAAAAATGGGTGTCATGTGAAAAGTAAATAAAAACATTGCTATCACTCCCCAGTTAAACTAGTTGGTGTCGTCGACCGATGACCCAATGATAAGATAAGAATTGGGCAATTCGCAAAAAAAAAAACTTTACAACAACTACCAACAAGCACAGGACACAGCAGCATGCGACCACGGCTAGGAATTCAAGTAGAAACACATAATTATTTTCTTGTTTCTTTCATTTCATTTTTCCGTAGTCAGATTTGAGTTTTTTCAGTGGCTTAGTGTTTTACCTTCAGTATTTACTTAGTAATTGGCGCAAGAAAACCACAAAGAGCACCAAACATTTATCCCAAGCCTACTAATTAAACTACTTATCTGGCATCCCAAGAGGTTAACCAAAGTTCCTCTCACTCCATATAGCAAGGACCACAAATGAATGGCAAAGGGAAGCCGACCCGGACGCGCATGTTATGCTTGCACTGACCATAGCATCCGGTAATATAATACCGATAAGTAATTAATAACGTTTAATTATGTAGGTCAACGGACGATTTCAGACCAACTATGGCTTAATAGGCAATGTGTTTTAAACACCATCATTGGGGAATATATTTTTGAATAATATGAGGATTTTTCTGTAGCAGCCCGGCGGAAACAGGATTTGCGGACGGTTGATGGTAATAGGCTCGCTCCCTATTAGCTACCTGTAAAACCTTTTAAAAGAGTAACGGTGGACTTTCTTGCCCATTGTTCTCCATACGAAAACTACCTTTTCGAAGGGAGCGACTAGAATCAATTACATTTATTTGGAAAACTTGACGTTCAAAAGTGCCTTACAAGGGCCTATTTGAAATAAATGATTTGACTTTTGACGTAGGATTTAAACAGAACTTGCGAAATGATGCCCTCACTTCAATATTCCCCCTTCTGGAAAAAGAATGATGGCCTCAGACAAAAACCAGCAAAGCATAGCAGTATTTTACAACAAAAAGAAAAGCTTGCAGGTTGTCCAATAACAAATAAAAACCAAATGACATAATACCGATAAATCAGACTGACAAATACGCCAAACGGAAAGAATCCGATCTTGCATGAAACGTAACGAATTTTAACTACCACTAACAAGACTGCCTATACTCCACTTAATTTCTACCCTATACCCCATACAATAAAGTCGATAATTCTTTGATATTTTAGTCTCCTAGATGCACTAGTTGCGCGCCGTAAAAGGGTTATGACGCGTGTTTAGTGCAGTGTTTATGTGAGACGAGTAATGCCGCATTCTCGACGGTTTTGTTCTACTAAAATAAGAGGAAATCGGGGTTTTTCCTCTGAAAGCGCCTGAAAAAAGGTTTAACGACGCGTCTTATGGTACGTCACCTGCTGTTTAGTAAGCGCAATTACAGTAAGACATTCTACTAAGAATTAGATATGCAATTTTGATTTTTATCAAAGGGCAAATATAGTTAGACAATGTACTAAGAATTAGATATCGTCAGTGAAGTTCTAACAGTAAAAGAAAAGAAAGAAAACACGAGAATAACAAGTACGGAAGTCAAAAATGGCTACTTTACAGGAGGATGAAAACACTGTATGAAATGAATGTACTTACGCTTAAGGCCATGTTGTGTTTAATTATTAATACAAATGAACTCTGTGACGATTTGAACCCATGAAAATCCCATTAATCTTTTCCAATGAAGTAATTTGGTGACTTTCGCAGTGTTGCCAGAAGTAAGTAGCCATTTTTTACTTCCGTACTGTTAGAACTTCACTGACGATATAAACTTGATCTAGTAGTTTTTATCAACCTGTACCTTTCATAAGTAAAACTAAGAGCTTTTATTCTGACAGAAAAAAAAATCATTAGGTACGTCAATTTATGTCTCAAGAAGAGGCATGCTTAAAATATTCAGCAAAATAAAAGCTAAGTATTACAATAACTTATGTTACGCAATCAGGAGTGCTGAAAAGCGCTCACTATCGCCATCTTAGATTTCAAGTTTAAAGTATCACGGCAACCTTCACTCGAAGATTGGCACAGACATCAGGAAGACCACATCTTGAAGTCATCATAAAAGCTGACGTCAATATAATGTAATCTCACGTGACATTTGATTGGGCGCGCGGGCGCATAGTAAATAAATGTTAAACGTAAAATTAGAATGCGGTTCAGTCAACTCGGCGCATCGCTCCCAATTCATCAGCTCACGCACAATGCAGCTAGGACTTTTCTTTTGACAAGTAATTCGGGATAAATAGGACAGGACAGGTGTCAGTTTGTATTTTAGCGCAGCAAAATTTGTTATAACACCAACCGCGACTGTTGGACATTTGAATTCTCAATAAGGTAGACTTTTACCATGTTTGTATTCCGAAGAGGCAATGGCTAGTCTACCATTTAATTTAGTTTTGAGCTTCTGAGGTTTGGAAAAAAAACTGATAGGTAATATTTTTCAGTTAGCTTTTGTTTTATACAATATCCCAGTTGATTTCAATTTTTTGCAAAGGGAAGTTATGGAACTTTAGTGCGAACTGTTACTACTATAACAAAACACATAACAGATACTGGGAATGTTAATGGGTCTGAACACTGAACAGTTCAGTAAAATGGGTTATTGTGTCGCTGCACACGGGGTTCGTAATCTCTTCACTATTTCTGCAAGCATAGTGCAGAAATAGTGAGAGATTACGAACCCCGTGCACTACCGCAATCGTTAGCCCACGCATCGTATTATACATAGTTTGCATAGATGCCTGGCTTCTAATCAAATCAAATGAGGTAAAAATTCAGACAGATGTTGCCACCTGTGAAGATTTACAGCATTCCAACAAAAACATTTCAATTCTAGACGCTCGCTTATCTACTGGCAATAATTATGGGTAAAAGGACCCATGCTAATGCCAGCGATAGTAAAATAGTTATCAAACCAAATCTAACAGCTGCAATGTTATCGTTCATACCGATTGAATTGTCTAAAACACCTTACTAGCTTTTACGACGACCACACGAAGACGACCACCTATTCTTAGCCAAACACACGTTCTAATATCACAATCAAACAAACTCAAACGCGCACGTTTACGTTACTTTAATTAACCGTTGCCAGAAACACGACCAAAAAGTGAGTATTGTAGACCAAAACGTTGGCTCAGATTTACGAGTGACCAGTCATGGGAGGGGAATCCGAGGGTGGCTCGTATTTATAGAGCAAGTTGTCTAAGTGCATGGGAATTTATTGGTCGTGCAAGGGATTTAGAGCCACGACTGAAGGTAAAAAGATTATTGTGAGTACGACGCCTAATTGTAGATGCAGAGTACTGATATTTATAAGTTGTTGTTGTTATTAGTTAAAATAATTGGGGTTAGTCAGTTCCCTTTGATGATTTTATGGAGAAATGGTCATAGTTTCTTTGATGCTGGGGTTGATAAATAGCAGTCAGTATGAGTATCGTGTATGTAAGTTATGTCAATACCAGATAACGAGTTATTGTTGAGTTATACATATTGGACGATCTTTAACCTTTCTAACACACGTGATTTTGGGTAAAGCCGATGCAAGTTGTCAGGGTACATTCATTATTTATGAACTCTCCTACAGCAAGCTGCTCGCAAATCTCAAATAACATTATAAATGCGAAAGTAAACTTGTTAGTTACGCTGTCACGCTAAGACGGCTGAACAGATTTAAATTAAATTTGGCACATGGATAGACCGACTGATATTATATTATGTGCACTGCACATAAAAGCACCTTTGCAGTTACTTATTTGCTTGTAACTTGAATATTCATTTGTTTCTTGGCTGATTTGCGCTTCAGTTTAGAAGTACAGTAAGCAGTCTGTATATATTTTTACTTTATTTAATTATGGTACTAAATAATTATATACTTTGTCATTACGTACATTAAGATAAAAAAAATCATTCGTCTCTTTGCAAATCACTTAGTTTTACTTTAACTCCGCAAGCGTCTAGCACAGAGGTGCAACAATACCGTCCATACCAGTACTCTCTCAACAAAGGGCCCGTCTAAGTGGGTCACAGGACAGTGGCCTACGTCTGTTGGTCTGTTTATAGACGCGACAGCACACGCGCACGGCGCGCTGTCAATACAACATGCACCGTCCCTCTTACAATCTGTAAATACGACTCAATAAATGTGCAGTTTCAGAATTGTCGAATGTTCTCGTGAAATGTGGTGTGTCTGAAGAATACGTACGAGACGACACGAAACAATGTTTCTACTATAAGAAACACGTGTATAGTAAATCGAACTCTTAAGAATAAGTCTAAGAGAAACGTATGGTTCAAGCTTTAAATTGATCTCATAACAATAGTATGCATAATATTTCCAGGGCGGACATTTTAGTTGCTACTCAGAAAATGCTTACTAAAAAAAACATTTTAATTTATTTTGGCAAAGGACAAGTGATTTTGGAGGTAATTCCATAAAAATAATTTCCTTACAAACGAAGACACTTTTATCCTTCTAGACCTTGTCTTGATATTTTTATTTTTAACTAAGCAGTTTGGCCGTAATAAACACCTGAAACCACCATCGCCATCTAAGCAAAATCTCCTTACCTCCTTCTCTCCCTGCGACTTGACAGCGTCTCCATGTATCTTGTCTCTCAAGGCCACCAGCTCCAGCGGCCAGCTCGACACCTCCGCGTCGGGGTCCGACAGAAGCACCTGCCAGGAGACGGTAGAGGTTAACAACGTTTGTCTACATTCATAACATAACGCCTGTAATCCCCGAAAGGAGAGGCAGAGGTGTACTCGTTAAGTCCCAAGTTATGTGTGGGTATGTCTTTATTCATTTATTTCTATAAAAAGAAAAGATTTTCTAGGGTGACAAAATCGGAATTTCGTATCGATAAGAGCTGTACGAGAATAATTCACGAAATACTTTAAAAAATTTGCACCTCTGTATGGTTTCTAGCGGGCTGACTGACAGACACAGGTATAGCCGACCTCGTAATAGCTTTTCCACTTTTGACAACAATTCCTTGAAAATTTAAACTTCTTTAAGGTTGAAATTGCGACATAGACAAATAGCCCTTGTTGTTTTAGGACGTACAAGTGACATGGAACCTTTGGGTCAACTATTAGTCAGGTTCCAAAAGGTTCAAAGTAATGTTTTTCTGTATTTTTGTGTTTGCTACTGTATTGGATTTAGGCCTTAAACTATGAAAAGCAGCATGAAAGTTAATGCTATATACCTAATCCTACACTCTGTTTCAAAGTTCTTGGTTGCATTAATTAAACCTTGGTGTAAGTTACAAACTTACAACTTACAAAGACAATAATAGAACGAATGCATCTCCCACAGTTGACGCTTTTAATTAGGCACTAATATAGACTGCCACTTGCATCAAACGCATAAAAGTCAGACACAACATGAGAAAACAAGACTTTGTCTAACAATACTGAAATGTTCAACTTACAAACAAATCACCCATGTTTCTTCACAAATTCCAATTTTTATGAAGAAATCACTTTTATATTATTACACAATCACAACAAATCACAGAAATATTCCAACAATCACTAGAGATGTGACTGCACTCGCAAAAGGAAAATATATGACTGGTGCTGTGCCACTTTTGACCTCTTATCACAGAGATTGATAGCCCAAACGGTACGCGTAAACAAAGGGAGTAAATGATGTTTGTGAGTGATTACTTAATGATATAATACTGCTATTAAGATGCTTTATGATTATCGTTTCTTTTAGAAAAGGATGCTAAAGACGTCCCTTTCTTAATACCTTATTTGTTTACGTTATTGAAAAGTATTATTGAAAAGTATTATTGAAAAGGGTTCTAGTAGCATCGTATTGGTCCTTAGCGTAATTAAGACATTGTGTTTATTGCCTTATACAAAGGGTACATTTACTCAAATGAAAGCCAGACGTTTCGTTAGTCACGTTTACTCGTTTGACACATTACTTTTGTTTATCTTTAATTTGTTAAGTTTTATTCATTCCGGAAGGGCAAAGACATCGATAATAAATAACTTACAAACTTGCCTTGTTTACGGTTTTGGAAACAAAAAAAAAACCAACAATTCAGAACCTAAAAAATGTCCAATTATCTCTTATCATTTATCAGAATTACGTCACATTTATAAATTCTAAACTTGAACTTGCTTATCGGATAGACTAATGAGCATGTTACAAACTATATCCAATTAATTAAAATCTTCGACATTCTACAATATTTTAAAACCAAAAACAAACTTTTCCCAACAGATCATTGACCCAAATAGGAGAAGAAGAAAAACTTCTTTCCCGAGACAGCGTGGAGCTAAAAAATGAGGTCAGAAACGCGAAAAATGTCGCCTATAGTCTGGAAACATGCCAGAGACGGATTGACAATATTTGTAAATGGCGATGAACTGCAAACGATGACTGTACATGCAAGAATATATTTAGATGCCGTAAGTTTTTTTTTGTCTGCTTTAGATGGGATTTAAATTATTGTTGCTATGCAGTTTTAGTAAATGTGGTTGTTAATCAACCGAAAGCTGAATATTTAAATTCTTACTCAATGTATTACGAGTTTGAGTCAAATAGAGTGGGCGGGATGTTAAAGAAAACAATCTTACTAAGGAAACTTCACTGACCACGTGTTATTCGGTTGGTTAAAAAATATTTTTTCGAGTTAGCAGTTTGAGAGCCGATCTTCAAAGCAGTTTGGAAAGAATACTTCGAAATATTTAAAGGATAAAATTTGCTCATCTCATCTATCACAAACGCGGCGCTGGGCGGAATAAGAACAAAAGCTTCTAAACAGTTATATCAACAAAACAAAAAAGAATCAACAATCTTCCAGCTATCTCCATTCAACATTCTTAAAAAAAGAAATACACGAACTTTATATTTATCCATAACTACGTGAAATATTTATTTATTTATTTAATACTTCAAGCACAGAAATGTACAGAGGCGGACTTAATGCTATAGGAAATAAATCAATGTGAATTGGGTCAAGACGTTATTAAAGTATTTAGAAGCTCCTGAGCTCCTTAAATAATCTCAATTTGCATATTTTTCTTTTCCTTCTTCTACTTTGGATAAGTGGGTATATTTAATGTTTATTTTTATAATGTGTGTTTTATTTGTGGAGAATAAACAATTGTTCTTTATGTCTTTCTTATCATTATCATCATCCAAAACTTTTTTTTTTCGTTTCAATCCATGGCATAAGCCTCCTCCTCCCCTTTTAGGCCACTTTCCCCTGTCTTGTTTCGTTCTTGTCCATGAGTAAATTCACGAAATAGAGCAACGAATCGGTTTCGAACCTACGACCTCTGGAATACCACTTAGGCGCCGTACTCGTCGGACAAGTAAGATAATTCTGGAATGGAAGACGAGAATTGGCAAAGAAAAGTATAAGACGGTAATCAGTGGAATAAAGACACGCCTTTGTTGTTTCAAATTAATATAGAAGAGGTTTGAAGAGCTATCAGTCGTTTATAAATGATATAGGATTTCCAGTGTCCATGAAGATGTCAGCAAAGAAATATGAGGGCAGCATAAAGCGACAGAAAATATACAACAGGTAAATGATAAACACGTGGTTTTGAAATGTACTGCAATAATGTTGAAAATAGTTTAAGTTCGTAATTTACAAACAGTATTTTGTCATTTGCATGCACACCTGTGAGCTCATGGCTATGATATGTTAGAATTGATTCTTCCTCCGATTACAAACAGAAGTTTTAACCACTACTAATAAGTGTTATATGAGAAAATAACTTACACGTCTCTTGTAAAATGGCAAATAATTTCGATCAGGCATTTCACATTATAAGCAGTTTACACACAAAAAATAAACTCGAAAGTTCTATAAATATTTATAACTTTATTGTCGAAGTCACTATCTCACAGTCCCTTCAAAATCACCAATAGATATCGTCATCTTTAACAAAGGGACACACAACATTGTATTTGAGTCACATTTTTATCATAAAAAAAATCCGCAAAAAGTCAAAACTTTCACTTATAAAAGGGGGGAAACTGCTTGTATATGATTTTTATTTTTTTATAGAGTGTAGTAGTGAATGAAGCGTGTTCCCGCCAACTGTGGGAAGAGCCTTGCTCTATTTGAGCCAGCATAGAGCACGCTGGTGCGTCGGCCGCGTATTTATTAATGTGTACAGCGATGGCACCAGGCCAATGCTTGGCCAGAGGGCAGAATCAGTACGTACTACGGATTACTACGGGAGATTTGAAAAAAAATGATATTATTGATTACTGAATTGATGCCGAATAGTGATAGTAACTGAGCCGTGAATCAAAAATGTTACGAAAGCTTTCGTTGCCTACTCGTATATTGAATTTCCGGAAGAAAAAGCGACAAACATTTTAATTTGACAAATGATCGTCATTCTTATTTTTAAAAATAATAACTATGATGTATGTTGCAAATCTATCAGCTTATTTCATTAATTGAATTAATGTAATTTTGCATGCCTGTTTTAGCGAATTGTTTTAGAAACTTAAAGAACCCGACCATCTGCAAATAAATTTCATTTCATTTTAAAATTCATGTTTCTTGTTATTTAAACTGTTTCTGAAAACATTATATTTATGCATAGCATTGACTATTACAGTCCTATAACACAAAATATAGCCCCTCATAATAAACCGAAGTTTTATAGCTCCAGCACCAAACAGAAAGCGTTGTAACCCAGATAAATCAGTGCGAAATAACTCCAAGACGAGTACATAAAAATAATCACCCAAATTACTTCTTGGAAGAAATATGGGTTAAGAGAATCAACGCGAACTACTTAATCTAGTTAGTTTAGAGACTGTGGTTTAGACTCCATAAAACATTTTACGCAAAGCATCGAAAGCGAGTATTTGTACATTTTATGCTAAATAGTGTTGGTAATATTATGTTAGTTGAAAGCGTTATAGACAATAATATATTAGATAATATGTATATTTACATTATTTACAGTAATAAAGTATAAATATTTTCTTCCTTTGTAGATGTGATGAAAGCATAGTTGTTTCAACTCTCTTTAGTTTATAGCCATCCCGACATAGACGCGTAGAATGCCATAATTTGTACTACAAAATGAATCTTTTAGCGTCAAAGTCGCACAAAGTAGTAAGTACGACCACTTTACTATAACTAATTAAGTAGTTACTTTACTGTAACTACATAGGTAGACAACAAACTACTTAATTAGTTATAGTAGCTAGACTATGAACAGACAAACTTTGAATATAACTAACGAAGGGTACTAAACCGTTGGAGTGACGCTTACTTTCAGTCGTTTCGGTCAAGTACCCAGAATTAAAATATCGGCGACCGAGTGTCTGCTAACAGTGCCAGCATAAACATCAAAAAGATATGCAGATCGCAACATTCTGCCACTAAACAGAGCCATTTCACTTCTTACATAGGAAACTCTAAGCTGATCTACTATTAGTACTGACCGAGAAGAACAGATATTTTTTTAATGATATTGAATAATCAACTTTATAATAAGTGCCATGCAAACGAAACCGCGTAAGCGCACCCGGTGACGCTCGAGGAGCCGTTTGATGTCTACGTCGATGTTTGTATAATTTGGCACTCTATGTCAATAAAAACAAAGTTAATTATTCAATGTGTTCAGAAAAACCAATCTCCATTATTTTAGAAAGAAAACTGAGATGATTGTCTCCACATACCTGCAACTGCTCCTGTAGATGGGTCACGACCTCCTGCCTGACCTCATCTCTCACTTCCTCCAGCCTCTCTTCCAACTGCACCTCCATCTTCTACGTGATGACGTAGTAGCGATGACGTCACGCCGTTTAGTCACACACGAGCGTGTTAGTGGCATTCCAAGCATGCAGGAGAGAGACAGAATGAGTTTTAATAAGTGGTTGAATAGGGTGGTGGAGGGTGATTTTTTTTTAATTACTCGAATCGGATGGTGTCGCATTGTGGGGTTAAAGATTACAAGTGATAAGTGACAATATGACTAAAGATAGATTATAAGAATTGAATTGACTTTTACAATAATAGGTACGTAGATTTAAGGTATCTAATGCTGTGCATTTATTACATTTATTTACAACCAAACATCGACTTGAGAGTGGTCTTTTCAAAATAAAACAGATTCAAGATTATCTTAATTTCATAAAACAAAACTTTCGCTTTCTGTTTTAGTCATAAGCTATGAGTAACACTCTTTAAATACTTGTTAGTAACAATCGGAAAACTATATTCATTCACCCTACATTTGCTATTCAACCCCAGAAATTACAATTAGTGCTATAGAAAATTAGACCTTTTTGCTGTACACATAGAAGTGATATTATATTGTGATATTTAAAAGTTTTCAGAGTGCAAAAGGCCATATTCCAGGGTGTTTTTCTCATTCTTTCTGTGATCATTAATCCATTGTAGACCCGGGACTATATCTATGCAGCCAGGATTTGTTATAACCTAAAATCATGACTTCAAATGGCATGGCAGTTTGAAAAGGTATGGGAACCAGAACCAAATAAATGAAATATAAGTAGTGAAATTTTGAGGGCTGTTTAGTGTTATTTTAGAAGTACAAAAAGTACAGATTTTTAGCGTCAATAAATGATTTTCGATGTTGAATATAGTCCCGGTCTTTAGGTCTGTGTTGTCATAGCCAGAAGAAAGTTTTGACAGCCACTATAGGACAGATTACCTCAGGCTACCGTAAGCTTCGATGTCTTTCCCCTGCATGCGGTTATGTACACAAAGATTATTTATTAGTAAATAACATATTGGCGACCGCCTCAAGCAGTATCCAGTTTTTTGCCATAATGCTCAGACTATGGGAATTTGCAAAAGTTGTTGGCCAGCTGATACAACAAAGATCGAGCGAAAATTGCCCAAAAAGGCGTTAATCCGCCTTCTGATGACCTTATAATTGTTCTTTTTTTTTAGCTATTATTAAAAGATAACGCCCAGTATTGTCAGACAACAGTTTTTTTTTTTCGGATTATTATTTTCGTGTCAGCAAAGGCTCTCTTGCTTTCGAGTTATTGAAGCAACACCAAGTTAAGTTCACAACATCAAGTAGGGGCCACACTGCACGACATTCAGCCACTAAAATATAAAGGTTATATACAACAGATAAGTCTAACCTTCTCAAGTTCGAGGTCAATGTCCTGCTGGTAGAGCGACACATTAGTTTCAGTATTCTCGGCTGTTTGTATGTGCGCTTTTAGTTGCGTTATCTGGAAAGAAGGTGACAATTTAGTATTACTTAACTATGACACAAGCCGTACAGAAATTGAGCGCGCAAATTACTTCAACCGACATCATCTGATAACTAGGTGTACGCGTTCGCTTTCTTTTACATAGGTATGTTTGGTTCCATCGGCCGAGTTCGACCGACGACATACGAGCACAGTTCGGACGATGACGGATTAGGTGTACGCATACCGTTAGTATCTTCTTCTTCTTCTGTATCAGCATAAACTTGGCTGCACCAGACGTACATTTAAGTATCGCTACTTGTAGCAAGTTGAAGGATGAATTTCATTTCGGACTGCATTGAATATTATCTTGTGAGGAGCTCGTGGCTACGTAATAACAGCCGCACGGGTCGATGGGTGACCATCTTCACATACCGAGACTCCTTCGTGCCTCAGAAAGCACGTTAAGCCGTTGGGCCCGTCTGTCGTTGGTGGATATTTGACAGTCGTTACGGGTCGTCAGAAGCCCGAAAGTCTGACAACTATTCTTCCCAAGGGGTATCGTATTACCCAGTTACTGGATTGTGGAGGTCAGATAGGCTCTATGTAAAATACGAATTCAGCTGCATCCGGTTAGACTGGAAGCCGACCTCAACATAGTTGAGAAAAAGCTAGGCAGATTGATTGATTGAATATTACCTTGTTGACTTATTTGTTATGCAGACTGCTAAGCGTGTTTTTGGCAAAATTACCGAGGCCATAAGGAGTGCGCCCTGGCGACGCATAGCTTGTCCTCCACGATATCTTATTTTTCGTATAGGATAACATCGAAAAAATGCATGCCAGAATGGTTTATGTCTTGTTTCAGTCATGCCATGGAACTATCACCTCACCTGTTCGTCCAGGGAAGCGACCGCCTCCCGATGCGTAGCTTGCAGCTCGTTCACATAAGCGACTTGCTCCGCTTTTAACTCGTCTATCTGCTGTTCATACTTCTTGCACACTTGCCTCAAGGATTGTTCTAGTTGTGTTGACTGGTAAATGACAAATGCATTAGAAATCCGTCGGTTCTGTATATTTTACTAAATTAATTAACTCTATAGCCTGGGCAGATGAAGCTGGTATTATACAGGGTGACCTAAATGAAGTTGACATTGTGTAGGATGTCCATAAAGAAGATGACATTATACAGGGTGGCCCAAATGAACTGTTGTCTGGGATAGGCTGTTTACTTTGTATTAGTGATTATTTTCTCTCAAATCGGTTATTATATTATTGTAAAAAGAAAACGAGGAAAGCTGACCCACCGTTATACAGTTTATAACTAGTATGGGGTTCAGGGTGATACTGTTTCGTAGCAACCTGAATGTATTATTGTGCACTGAGTAACTAATTGGGTATCTTATCTTTTAGAAATTCATAGAAATACGAGTACTAGTGTAAAATTTGTTGTAAGGTTGTTATTCTTTTGGCAAATAAAGATTATATTATATTTTATTAATTTGTAGTGCAAATAGTAGCATGCCAGAAGTTGTTTTTTCATAGCATTGTTTTATTTTGACTGAGCTATAGAACTATCTCCATGATTGCAGAGTCATGTATAAGTTTATCAGAGCCCACTAAAAGTCCAAAGTCCACAAAGGAACTGCAATGTAAATCTTACCTCTAAACTTAGTGAAGGTAGTTGAACACTGCGCGTACGCCGTCTCCCACAGTCACCGGCAGCGTCGGTCGGTGCATCGAGTGACGTTGCAGATCCACACGGTGACGCACACGCCTTGTCACGCCATACCTCCTCTGAATAGCTGCAAAGTTATAAAACAATGTAAGTTTAACTGTGTGAGAGAGCGAAAATTATTTATAATTTCTGCCAAAGTAGATGTAATGATGCCGTGTTTAACGTAAAAAGGTGGAATAACAGTTCATTATAGTCGACAATAATGGCTCTTACCTAGCGACACTGTTTTTCAGTTTGTTTTCCCTTTAAATTCAAATAAAAATGGCTTACAAGCTATTTCATTTGAAGTTCATATAGCGAGAGAATTTAGTTTAGAGTTTACAAAAATAAATATCATAACATTAGTATTCTAGCCAATCAACCATAAAAACACACTTTCAAAAACAAACATAGCATACTTTAAATACTTATTTGGTAAATGCATAATTAGTAGAGACAGTACTCACCTCGGCTTTGGCCTTGATTGCAAAAAAGATAGCATATAATTAGTATTTCATAGTAACCTTGATGTACTAAGCTAGACCATAACTGAGCTATAAATACTTGATTAAGGTCTGGGTAATTAATAGCTCCTTGAATGTCAAGGTTGAGTTTAGGTGAACTTGGCATTTAGCTAGCAATTCCATTACTAAAATAAAACGGAAGTTTAAAAAAGAAAGTAACTTATCAACTCACCTCCTTTCCATATCTGAACACTTCTTCTCAAAGTAGGTCCTCAAATTCTCCATCTCTTTCTCATGTTTTATGTCTAACTCCTGTCTAAGTGCCTCAATATCTGCATTACCCGCCTTTACAGAGGCCAAGAGTTCCCTCAGTCGTCTTGTCTCTATTGTATAAGCTTGCTTGTCTTGCTGCAGCTGAGATTCCAACTCCTTGATCTCAGTATCATTGTCAATCCTCATCTTCCCTATTTCGTCACACAAAATTTGTATCAGACTCTCCCTGAGCTTGTTTCTTAGATTCTCTTCAATATAACTGTCGAACTTATTTATGATTGCCGTTAGTTTATTTTCGAAACCAGTCTGGAATTCGTCTGATACGTCTGACGATCGTAGATCAGATTTGGAGTAGTTGACAACTATTTCTTCTCTGTCCATGTCTTTTTCGCCATTAGAGCTTTGGATTGAGGATCCTCCACTCATGATAGCTGAGTAGAACTTTGTGCTATCGTCTTTAATCAGACTTTGGTACTTCATTAAGTCTGAAAGCTGACCTTTAACAGTGTCATGCTCAGACTGAGATCTTTCCCCAACTATGTGTTGCAAGTTCAGAACTTCATTGGTAAGGTGGTCATTCTCATGTCTAAGGTCATCTCGTTCACGAACCGATCGCTGTAATGAGATGGTCAGTTCTTCAATTAATTCGTCACGCTGCGTTATAGCGTCTTCCAAGTGCACAAGCTGAAAGGACAGAAAGCGTTCAATACATATACATCCACATGAAAGCACATGTAAGCGGAAATATAAAAAGGTTTCTTTTGGACACAAGAAGTAGCCTGTTTTAACAAGGATTTCATGACATACTTTTGAATAAAATCAACAAATAAGTATGCATAATTGAGGATATTCAAATAGTAATCCATCATTTTCATTTTTATGTAATACTTACAGAAAACATGGCTAATATAAAAAATTAGAATAACAACATTTGTAAATAAAAGCTTATCAATCAAACTGACAAGAATGTCATTCATTCATCATTATAGTTATTATAAAAATAATTTCGCATAAAAACTGCTTGCATTTAACTACATTCGTAAAAAGTTTATGCAAGCATCAATAGCTCACATAAATCCTTTTTACAAGCTTTATTTAACTTTTGATATTTTTTTATGTTCACAAATGAAACAAAAACAGCAACAGCTTACAGTAAAATTGCAAAATTATACATAAACTTCAGTTTACAAAATTTAATGCATTTTTACAATGCTATAACAACAGTAAACTAAATGATATCTTCCAAAGTTCTACATATTTAAAAGCAGTTTAAAATGAACCATTTATTCAAACACAAAGAAAGAAAAAGTTAATTCATGCTCTCAATTAACATCACTATGTAAGAACATAATATTTTGATATGTTTTCATAAAACAAGAAGTGTATGTTGTAAAGTGCCAGCACATAGCATGCCATTGGTGTGAGAAGCAGGATAAGGAAGCACAGTAACGTGAAAAAAAGGCACACACAGAAGCAAAACCCATGTATAACAACAAGTACCTTCACATGATACTCTTCACATATCGTCTTATAGTCTGTCAATGTACTAAAAGACATTGTCTCTTCTGGTGCCATAGACTTTGGCATAGAGGTCTCCTCTGGCTTATCATACACTTTCTCCTTCAATTCATCCTCAACAGTAATTTCTTCTACCAACAAGTCGGCCTCAATCTTATCACTTGATAGACTTTGTTTGTCTGGTGACATTTGTAATGAATTGTCAATGGATAGGCTTTGTCTCTCAGGGGACAATCCCAATGATTTGTCGCTGGATAAACTTTCTTTCTCTGGTGATATTTGTAGTGATTTATCTGGTGATGGCTCTTTAGACTCTTCTTGGTCATCAAAAAACTCTTCAACTTTCATGTTATCTCCAGCCCCAACAAGAAATGGCGATAACAAGTTTGGAAACACTGGGATAGGTTCAACATTGGAGTCAATGACAGTCCCACCCTCAGGTGGTGGCCCAAATATAATTTTAGCAGATGGAAAAGGAAATTTTGGAGCACCCTGACCTCTTATATCAAGCTTGATCATCTCTTCAGAGCCAGAACTCAATTTATCCGGACAATCCATTTTATCTGAATTCTCAGACAAGTCTTGTAGTGACAGATCTGATTTATGGCTAGATTCAACATTTAGTGAATCCACATATTTATCACTTCTAGGAGATAGGTTTGGTGTGTCATGCTCACTTGGCTGTACCTTTTCATCTGATATGTGTGATTTCTCATGAGTTTCTTTCGAAAGGTCTGACAACAACACCAAATTCACAGGGCTTTCTTCACTCAAAAGATGAATATCAGAAACAGCATTCACATCAAGGGACAGGGACAGGCTCACTTTGCTGGGATCTTGTGTGCTAGGGTTGTCACTGGTGGGAGAGTGTGGGAATGGAATGTTTAGGGAGCTGTGTTTAGAAGCCTTCTCCTGCTCAGGCTCCACTTTGAGGAGGCCCTGTGTTCTGCTCGCATGATCGGAATCTGTAGAATATTCAATTTTGGAGGGAATATGTTCAGAAATAGACTCAGTCTTGCTATCTTCGACATCGTGTGAAATTGGGTTATCTTCCGTGTTTTCACTGGCGTCTATACCTGTCTCAGTTTCGTTTGTAATACTTCCTATAGTGGGTATCTGTTGAGAATGCACGACATCCGGAAGAATATTCTAAAAATAAATAAAAAATATAAATAAACGATGAAAAACTGTGATCATAGATAGATCGAAGGTAGGAAGTATAATACAAATCTTGAATGAAAATGTATGAAGTAATAATTATCACATATTGCTGTAGCGCAGGTAATTTTAATGAAGACAGGTAAGGTGCTGCAGCTATGCATCTCAACTATTTTTAACGTATTATAAATATCTTGACGACAGATTGATTTCGATTAACTAAATGAATTTCTTGTTAATTACATACCTTAATTTCAGACGTATGTGGAGAAGACGGGTGGGGATCATCCATAATTTAATAAATTCATATTAAAATCAATCGAGTAATTCATAAAAAAGCCACCAAATTCGTTGTCAAGACGACGTTTCAGACATTCAAACAAAATACAAACGCCATTTAAACATTTGCGTTTCGTTAACTGCATAGCAATGCTCCGATCCAAGAAATGTTTAGAAAAAAAAAATGTAGTACATACATGAGCACAATTATTTTGCCGTACAATATTGTGTACTGTAGTTGTAAGTTTTTTATTTATTTGTATTATGTACAATTTCATCATCACATTAACAGTTTATTATAGTTTATCTTGAAAAGAAACGTTTTCTGAATGAAAAAACGGAACCCTCACTCGTTTTGTCTGTCTGTCACAGCTACCATAAATTTAATTGCAGCCTGTGGCCAGTATAATAATAATATAGTGCTCTGCTGGGTAGATGCACATAGATTGCCTAGTATATAGTTGAATACTGTGACATTATGTAGATGAATTTTTCCATAACGACCCAGACGACCCCATAACCCTCCTCCAGGAGAGCAATAGGGCCACAAGTACAGTGCACAAACACAGACACCGACCCGCATTCGACCTCGCCGCCCGGCTCCTCCGCAACCGCGACCCTCCCGATTAAAATAAATAATACTCCTTCCCGACCCTTGCTCGACGGAGCGCTTGCTCGAGTAGCTTTAAATTCCCCAATTAATAATCATGAAATAACCTTGATCCAGCCTATCCCATCTTGCTGCCCTTAGGAAGCGCTCACCTAGTTTTAATTAGGCTAGTTTTTGCCAAGGCTGGAGGCTTTGAGTGTAGTAGCTTAAGGCAGCCACAGGAAAGCCCGGTTAAGTAGTCATGACCTCAGAGATCAGCTACGAGACGCCATGGATTATTATATTAGCAAGATTATTCAAAAACGCATGCATGTACAGTTTTGAAACTTTGTATGATTATTATTAGCGTCAAGAAGGACCGAATACAGTTTTCAGCGAACTTATACCTTGTCTCATTTAGGCGCTGCGATGTTTTTTCGGGTTTTCATAAAACCGCGATAACTTGAAAACTATAAATATTTTCTTAAATCTAATTGGGGCACTAAGGGGCACACATTAAGAGCTACTCGTGTATGTTTATTCTACAGGGGCACATGCAATGGTTTTAGAGATATACGATTCTGCAAAACGTTAGGTACTCCAGCAGGAAATGCAATATCTCGAAAACCTGAAGGGGCACAGATTTTATTTTTGGGGGCACATTTTGGCACACATATAAGCTCTCTGGCCGTGCACAATTTTTCTCTTTCCGATCATTCGTTTAGAATTATCCTGCTAGAAAAACGTTACCCCAGCAGGAATCGTTTTTTCCGTTTTTTTCCAAAACGACAGGGGGCACACATTTTTTATGTGGGGGCACATTTACAGCAGCTAAGGCACCAATTAAACGTTCCACTCATATAACTCTAGGAGACACTTTCCTGCTGGGGTAACGTACACCCTTAGAGAATATAACACTGGAGAAGCTTTACGAACGCTTCCCCTCTGTAAAAGTACAAGAACAAAATATGTTCTAGTACGTTCATAAAAACTACTTTCAAATCACAGACTACAATTTTTTCAGCTGGCTCGCGAGGTTGTCGACATGTGGGATGTGGATACAGCAGTCATTGTGCCGATAGTCGTGACGGCCAATGGCATAATAGCCAAGAGCCTCGACCAACACCTGAGGAGGCTCTCGTTAGGCAGCTGGATCAACGGCTTGATCCAAAAAGCGGTACTTCTGGACACGGCGCGTATCGTTAGGCGATTCCTCTCTCAGGAGCCCTGACCACCGGTAGCTTGGACCCTGTTCCCGACACCGGTGGGCTACTATGTTTTAATGTTTTTGTTTCTTTGTTTTTATAAAAATATTTAAAAATGTAAATTATATGTATATATATTAAATAAAGGAAATAATAATACATTATAAACTTATGCCTTCTTCCCATGGGGGCGAGCAGAAACTACAGAGCGCCACCTGCTACGATGTCGGCTTTATGTCGTAGTAATAAAGTTGATTTTTGTAGTGCAAATGTTACAACTGATGTGTGGTTGGCTGTACGGGATTCCAAAATAAACAAAACGCAATAAAGTATCATATTTTTATTTACTATTTACACATACATTTTAGGAAAAGCCGCTTCTGTACAATCTCTATAATTATAAAATGCAACAACTTAATTTCGAATAAGGCCAATGTACGGTATGCATGAACGAATAACACAATATTTGTACATGATTTGTTATCAAGTAATAAATTATACAAAACTATTCGACATACACACGATACGCAACACAAGTCACAAAGCGAAATATAATTGTTGGCCCACAGACGATATTGCGTGGTAGACAGCAAGAAAAAAGGCTAAATCGACTTTAAACACGAGACAACGTAAAGGTACAATATTAAATGCACTTTAAAAAACATGAAGTTATAAAGACAGCGAAAAGATTGAAGGTATTACCAAACGAACGACGTCTAGACGTATTAAAAAGAATAAAATATGATTTTAAACCAGCTACAGATTTTATGAAGACTCTAGAATTGATGAGCAGTCATAAACTGACGCCAGATTTTACTCAATTCACACTGAAAGTGTAACGTGGTGAAACAATACATTAAATACCCCAAAAAATCAAGATACTGTTCTATCATGAGCATTGACACAGTTGAAGCCAGCAGAATATCGTAATGTCATTACACCACAATAGACGCTGCATGGATATGCTACACAATATTACTGGTGGCTAGAACGGGAGAACCATTAATATCCAAACTGTTTACTTTGATTTTTTTACAATTCATAACATTCAGTGTGAATTAAATATTCATGAAACTGGCAGCACTAGTTTCTCCTCACTCGATATTACTAAATATCGAAAATACTCAATTCATACATTCAAAAATATATTCTAAAACTGTATTTAATTTTCTACAAGCCCTGTAATTTATAATTTAACAAAGCGTCTATTTTTAATACATTTTACTTTGTCTAATGAAATCACGTAGGTATAGACTTGGGCGGGACGTCGCTTTTCTGAAAATGTCTTTGTTTGAGAACAACTTGAAATAAAATACTCTGTGTTACCACAGTATAAATAAGTAACAGTATTATATATTCATAGAAAACAGCTGAAACGACGCGCTTCGAAATCTCAATGTATATCAGAACGCGACAGTATTGAGATTTGAGTGCGCAGCAGTTACGTACGGAAGGTTTGTCTATCAATCGGCCGTAGGTAATAATTTTAAGGTCACTACCGAGACATAATACTGTTACGTTTTAATACTGTGGTGTTACTGTACTATGTGTACCTATTTGTAAATCGTTTTACTGCATTTTTTTTTTGACAACATTGCTAAAACCTACGTCGTGATGTTAAAGTAGGTACCCTCATCTAATCTAATCCGACATAAGCCTATACCAACGCAACCCTCTACATTACAACCATACATCTAATTTATTATTTCGTTTTCATATCTATCTAATTATAGCGATAATTTATGTGTTACAAATAATTAAGTATGTCCAGACTTAGGTACTCACAACTAATATTACGTCACAGAGAACACAGTCTAACAGACTAGTCGTATTTTATTTAATAAATAATTTAGACATTATTGCTTGCTAAAACAGAAGTGTTTAGAATTTGCGGTGTGTATACTAGGTACATACAATATACATTGTTTATAACGTAGCACTTAAAACGGCCGTAAAACATCATGTTTTATTTATTAATAACGAAAAAAATTCACTGAATTGTATACTATTTTAACGATGTCTGAAGAAAAACAGAACATAACTTTATTTTACACATTTTTCGAGACAAAAGCAGATTCTTAAATTAACATATTTCATGCGCAAAATATATTTTCTTGGCACATAGCTTTTTAATGATAAGTAGGTATATTACATCGAAATGTAACCGCGGGTCAAATCTGCCGATTTGTACAAAACGACCGTAACTTATACAAGTATTACTTTGTTTTCTACAATATGATTTGTAAAGATATATTTTCAATATAAATATATATTTTTCTATCTCATATAATTCTCTCAATCACTCTGTAAAACGACTTTAAATACTTAATTATTAGTCTTCTTGCAGTGAACGAAGACGATATTTCTATTAAAACTAAGTGGTCACGTCATGCAGCCAGACTTGAAATAAAAATAATTGTTTACCTTTAAAATGGATTTAGAAACAATATTGATACATTATTATTATTATTTTATCAGAACATCATAAAATATAAACTAAAATGCGACTGAATAATTTATGTTAGGTAAGTGATATCAAATATTTGGGTCATCCCAAAAGCAAGATTTACCTGGGTATTTATTTAACATACATGTCATGAAAAGTAGATGCAATTATTATTTTATTTTCAAGTCAAGCTGTCGAAACATTTAAATAGAAGCAAAATATTATCATGTTGAACAGACTATGGGAGTACGCGAGGACTTAAATGGCTTCCTTATCATATACCAAAAAAAAAACATTACCCTAACCTAAAAAACATAAATATTTGTAAAAATAAATTGCGAAAAATCATCAAAACTCAAGCACCGGTAAATACAAAGAAGTAAGGCTTGGCTTTAAGCTCACAAGATTGATTAAAAGTTCGTCTATTATTTATTGAACACGTGTCTCACAATTTATTGTTCTGGCAACATTATTAACATCGTTGAGTGGATATTTTGTATGGGTAATTAATTCAATATTTATCAAGAAATAAAGAAAAATCTAATCACGATGCAATAAAAGATTGACACGTTTATTGCATTGTGTCTAGTAACAGCATTGACCCAAAATGGGCCTATAGAAATATGGCATTTTTAGTATCGTCACGAAAAAGTGACATGTTTACTTTTCAATGGTGCCGTTTGTCTCAGTAAAATCGTTATACAAAACAATTGGTTATGCAGACAGGGCTCCATGAAATATTTTAGTACACCGTTAATAATTCGCTTTGGTAACAACCTTGATTTGAGTTAGCACATCCAAAATTCATTTGAACCGAATGAAAGGATCATGCGATGCGAATGGCGTAATTTTAGAACACATCGTGCAATATTTTAGTAAACTATAATAATTCCTTTACTTATTACGTATTAATATTACTCTTTTACGAAAATATGCAACCGAACTTTTTATTATTAGGTATAACATCATAACTGTTAACATAACCCTCTCATGACCTTGTGGTGGGGCGTTTTTTTTTTTAATGTTCTGTTCTGCGTGCACGTCACGCAAGTTAAATGTTCGTGCTCCACAGTAACTATAGAATAGTACAGAATAATGAATATCGTTCAGTAGGTAGAATGTGAGGGATATGTTTACAGTTGTATGAAAGTAGTTGGCGTCTTTACGATAGGTATTCAGGGATAATTTGGCTCAATAAACTTTCGAATTTTATACCTTAACACTTTGAAGGACACTATACGCTCATAGGCGTCATAACAATAAAACTTCTATTGTGTCTCGTACAGTGTCCTTGAATGCGTTAAGGAAGCAAAATACCAAAATATAAACAAACTACCCACTTTAGAATTATCGCATTTTGGAAAATGACATGAAACACAATAGGCATAATTTTAGAATGGGTAGTGGTCTTTACTAAAACAGTAGGTATTTTGCTTAAGATATACATGCCTTTAACAATGCCTTTTAGGGATAATCCAAGTCCTTTTCGGCAAAACATTACTACTATTGGAATTGCTTACAGACAAAGAAGTACATTTATGTGGGAAGAACGAAGTGTTTTGAGCTCATCACAAAAGCGTCGATCATTTATGTGTGTGAAGTGACTATTTAAGTACCTAAGAGTATTTAGCTCAGGTTAATTATACTAGTGTCAAGAAATTAGATATAGATCCGCGATTGATATAGATCCTTCACAATTGATTTAACGAATAGTTTTGCGGTAGGTGGCTTGGAAGCATATTATCAGTTTTAGTCTGGCTGACACACAAACATTTTAATCGTCAAATATGGCGACTGTTGAATTCTGGCAAGTAATATTTTAACATACATTTTGAACACACATAGTGACCAGTACGTAAAAGTGCCTTAAAGTTTTGAATACCTTGCAATGCCACAATATGGTGTTACAAACACATTACAACTCGTATTTTGCATTAAAAAATATTATAATTTATAAGCCACCTGATATTACTAACATTTCGACTGAGCTTTAATTTACAAACCCTCTGTACAAATGTTACAACATTCAAATATACACTTAAAGGATCGCTCGCACAATCGATCACAATCTAAAGGCAAAATATTGTAAGACACTACACGACACTTCACCAAAACCGTTATTAACCCTGAATAAAGATATTTAATACTTTTTTAACGACGCTGATAGTGGCAGGGTCACATTAATAAGACGCCACGCCACCTCGCACGTGATCGTTGGTCACGGGATGTCATGATAGACATCAGTGACTAAAGATGACGTGTGGGGGTGTGGGGTGTCGATAATGTGTCCTTGGTTTAACTCGAGTTGGTACTTCTTGGACTACGCAGTGGTCGATGCTTGCTCGAAGCCTTGGTGCATCTTATGTACAAGTGCTCGCTTGTGCTGCAGTCAGGTTTTCTGCTGTTCTTTTTCGTCTTCCTCCTCTTCTTCCTCTTGCGCCATCAGCTGCCTCGCTAGTTTTAGTGCCTGGAAGGAGAGTTTTGGTATATTAATACATTTGTTTGATGAGTAAGGAAGCCATAGTGGCAGTGGTCTGGTCTGTTGGAACCGACTTGCCTAACAATGACAGCAGACATCTTATGATTAAAGTCATAATTAGTAAGTAAAGTAAAACTACTTCCTCATATTAAGTCTGTTGATCACATTCAATATGAGGAAATAAACACAATAATAAAGACAATTTTCCTTGTCATGAATTAAATTTAAATATCCCAATACTTTGTTCCAGAAGCCTTGTTGATTGCCTTTTATGGAACTCTCAATTGTCTTTAGTGTTTATGGACATTGACACATCATAATGGGATGATCTACTCTACAAAACGCGTAACATTTTAGCAATTAACATTTGAACCTCCATTCCCTGTCATTATCACATGGTATCTTGTATAAGTATCATCATCTTGGGTCATAAGATCAACCTCTAGTTGTAATAAGATATTAACGAGATGCAGACTACACCTTATCATCCAATTTAGATTTCAGTTACAAGTTGTATCATCTAGCACTATGAGAAACAATTTTAAAAGTGCACTGGTGAATAATAAATAATGTTTCCATATCTTTATTCCTTCCCAATTAAAAAAATGCATCTTGAAAATATTTTGACGCCAGGAATAAATCGAATGAAAGCGAGGCTAGTCTAGTTAGCGAGGATCCGTAATATAACGACCATTTTTTTAATTAAATAAAATTATTTGTAAGGCAAACTACGACTAATTCGGAAAAGTACGCTGTATATTACTAAAATAGATTACACATGGTTCAGTGGAGTGGTTATATCCCTAAATAGTAGATAGATAGAATATTCTTTATTGTACCATAAATATTTCAGATATAAATTCAGAAATTTTACATAGGGTAACACAATGGGCGGTCTTATCGCTCAAAGCGATCTTTTACAGACAACCTTTGGATGGATTAAAGGTAACAGGAGAGACAATACTGCAGTAGTATCAGTACATAAGAGGATACTAGTAATCAAAGAAATCTATTAATAGTTCTCTTAAAACACTAGCAGGAACTAAAGGGGACAAGTCCTATTTTTAGACAGTAACCACACGTGATTGTTATAGGAGAATAGGAAACGTTAATCATACTTTAAATGTTATTGTTCCAACAAGGCCATACTTGCTGTGTGGACTCTATAACTAAAACTGGATTATCTCTAATGTTACCTTATGTGGACAAATAATTAAATAGCCTAGATAAACACAAAGTATATTAAAATCGAGTTTCAAATGTGCGTACTTTACATAGTCCTTGGTAGACATTTTTAATAGTAAAGTAATTGATTAAGCAGTATCAATTAGATATTTAAAAATCTGAAACAAATTATGTGTAATTAAACAGAGCTGTGTGAATGCTTCTAGATAAAATTGTAAACAACAAAGTTGTTTGAAGAAAAATAATCAGAATATAACTGGAAATATCAATTAGCTAATCAGCAACCTACTTAAACCCAAACCTCATTAGAATAACTTCTATAATGGCTTGCTTATGCTTATCACCTTTGCATGCAAAAGAATTATGATGCACTATCTATTCTGTTTAAAGATAAAACACCATATTTACTACTAACCAGTACTTTGTCGCAAATTAATTGAGATTAAAAAAATTAATGCATATTTCAACAAAATTGGTTTTGGTACAAAAATGTAACCAACAGATAGTGTTACCAATCCTACTGTTTTAACAATAATTCTATTGTTTTTTCAATGGTGTCTCTGTTTTCTGTTTAGTCCATATTTGTACTGTTTTTTGTACTTTAGGCGCCTTCTGAAGCAAAACATCCAAAATGCTTGTTTCCTGCTTTTCATGCAGGTACAAACGAGGTATACCATCTACTGATTCTGGTGATTAACTCAAAATTTATAAAAAAAAAAATGCTGACTGCTCTGAAATTACTATTTAGTGTTTTCTACTGTTTTTTATGGTTGATTTGCTGGTGTTTGGTAGAGTTGGCAACACTGACAACAGACTACTTTATAATGTTGAAAAATATAATCAATGTATGATTATATTTCACATGTAATAAGAAAAAACATTTTATGATCTGAAAATACTAAACCTGATCTGCTTCTACCAGATACATCACAACTGATTGCATCTTCATGCAATCAGTATCTTCTTCACCTTCATATTTGATTTATCTACAACTTTGACATTTAATTGATCTATGTTTAGATACTATTCTGAGTGCAGATAAACTTGCTAGTACAAGTTGGTTATCAGAATCACAGAGAAAGGGTTACACATGTTCAAGTAGATCGCAACACAAGCAGTCTTGCTATCTACTTGAACATGTAACCCTTTAGTATTTACAACATTTACCACATAGTGCTAAGATCTTAAGCTTTGCACTACTATTAGGTCTTTACCTATGAAATTGCCGTTCTGCAGTACTGGCCATTTCAAATCAAAATATTTTTTGTTTGGCTAAGAATTCTAATTTCAAATTAATTTTATTTTAAAAACATGGAATTTTTTTCCAAAAGTAGTCATTTGTTTATTGATTAGTGTTAAATTTTCATCGCATTTCAATCTTTTTCGTCATCATGGATACGTTAAAAATTCGAGTAATTATGGAATATGAGTACCGTCGTGGCAGCAACGCGGCACAAGCGGCACGCAACATCAACGACGTTTACGGAGCTAATAAATTACATGCTCTGTGGAGATCCGATTAACTAAACAGCAGCTGCGTACGGTTACTGCAGCTATAACTGGCCATGGGTCATTTAATAAACACCTCTTTGTCATAGGAGTTACAGACAGTCCGCTCTGCAGAGCCTGCATGGAGGACGACGAGACAGCAGCTCACGTGCTGTTAAACTGCCCGGTGGTCGCCACTTACAGGGCAAAGTACTTCGGTAACCCAGGTACCCTACGCGAGATTGCCAGTAACACCAAGGCGTTGCTGGCCTTCTTTGAGGAGCTGGGGTGGATCGAATAACAGATTTTTCCCACCCATACGCAAAATACGCGCTTTGACGTGGAGTTGCGGAAACCAGCCCGTATTACCTATTACCTATTACCTATGCTCTGTGGAGCTAACACTACAAACCAACGCACCACCTTGGTTTGCTCGCTTCCGTTCTGGAAATTTCAACCTGAAAAATGAACCTCGCGGTCGTCCGAAGACTGGTCGACAATGACGAATTAAAGGCGATTGTGGAAGCTGATGATACACGATCTACGGCTGAATTAGCAGCAGCCATAGACGTATAAAAAAGGCAGCAGCTTTCGACGTTAGCGTCAAAACAATATCGGTCCATTTGCGTCAAATTGGCAAGGTAAAAAAGCTTGACAAATGGGTGCCCCACGAACTCAATGATCGCCAGCGCGAAGTACGCGTCGAGACGTGCCTTGCACTGCTCAACAGACACACAAATGAAGGAATTTTGAACCGCATTGTTACCTGCGATGAAAAATGGATTCTGTTTGATAACCACAAGAGCTCAGCAAGTTGGTTGGATCCTGGTACAGCACCTAAACAATGCCCTAAACGAAAACTTACCCCTAGAAAAGTGATGGTCACTGTTTGGTGGTCTACAGACCTTGCGCCTACAGACTACTACTTTTTCCAGAATTTGGATAACTTCTTGGCGGGAAAAAAATTCAATACCCGAGAGGCAGTACAAAATGCCTTTGAAGAATTTGTTGCCTCCCGTCCAACTGATTTCTTTAAGAAGGGCATCAATAAACTGCCACTGCGTTGGCAAAGATGCATTGATTGCATGGGTGATTACTTTGATTAATACAAATAAAAAATACATGAAAAAAATTTGTTTAAATTTTTCATACAAAACGCCAATTTCATAGGTAACCTATTATAAATATCATATTGGGCAACTCTATATCTTGTATAGTATAATTTATAGCTCCAATGATTTTTTTTGTTGTTGTAACATCCTGTTGTTATTGAAAAAAAGGAGAATTGTAGTGGCCCTTGTATAGCAGCAGATTTTTAGAAAACTAAAGAAATTGTTCAGTGGCCCGTGTATAACAGCAGAAGTTTACAAAACTGAAGAAATTGTAGAGTGGCCCTAGTATAGCAGCAGATTTTTAGAAAACAAAAGACCTAACATGAGTGGCCCTTGTATAGCACTAGATATTTACACAACGTGTGATATTATGATGTTTGTTATGGTTGACTTCTTGAATTATTTTAACAACAATGAAATATTATATGACCATCTTTGTAGTTTTACGACAATAGTAAGTAGAACAAATATGAAAAGGTGACAGACTACAGTAGTATACAATTCATGTAGATGAGAGTACCTAAGAATGTAATAATGAGAGCACTAATAACTGTGCATACCGCAGGTCATGACTAGCATATTAATAGCTTAACTTACAACGCCAAACACCTATTTAAGGAAGCATATAATAACTCATTAGTAGTCATTACAGTACGTACACAGTTAGCTCTTAGTTTAGGCTTCATTACAGTATGTCTAATTTATCAAGTATGAATGTGGGCTTGTATAATTATTTTGAATGACATGAGAGAAGATAAATTTAATATAGGTAAAGATGCAAATGTTCTGCAATAAAGATGTCAGTAATGATTTAACTGATACATCTATTCCTGGATATGAATTTAGAAATTATTGTAATACTGGTTAGTGGGTCGTCTTAGGGGCGGATTTGCAATACCGCAAACGGTGACCTAATCGTGAGTTCACACCCACAACATGCACTTGTGTGACAACTCACCTGGAACTCATTGTAGTGTATTTTCCGTTTCTTCTCGAACTCGATCCGCTTCAGGCGCTCCTCCTCGGACTCCGCCATGTCCTCATCACTAGCACACGCATCTGACTCCGGTTCCGCACACTTCGGCGGCTTGTTCATACTGGCTGTTAACTTCGCCGCCAGTATGTTCGCGTCCAGTTCGTCGGTCGGCACCAATTCACCGTCCGCGGCTTCCGAATAAGGGGTTTTAGGCTCGTCCACCTTCATATGTCCATAATCTTTATTCGCCGGATGAAAAGTTTCTATAATATTCATCTCGTCGAACCTTTGCTCTTTCGATCGCTTGCTTGTGGATGGCGTTCCTGAGGCCGTTGTGTCCGGCCCGTCAATACTCCTCGACGTCTTCAAAATGCCCTTAGAGGGCTTCTTCTGTAAATTTTGTGCCATTGTGTTAATTTTACATTGACATTTTATGATTCTAGGCTTGGAATGAATCTTTTATTTTTTCTGCATTGACAAGAGAACAATTTCTACCGTATCTGACAGATGACAGTCTAAGATACTAGTTGTTAGGGATGTCGGAAATGCAATAAAGTATCGATATATATCGTATCGATATTTTTAGAAAATATCGCTGCAGAAATACGCGCGTGTTGAGGTTATAATATGTATATAAGTACCTACGGAATACGGACGGGCAGTTGAAGTTGACAAACAGAGTTGCAAACTTAAAAACCAAATTATAAAACAGCTAATCGAGTCAACCAAAAACAAAAAATACATAAAATATAATTTGTTAGAAAGTTGTTAGTATAAAAAAGTATTCCTTTTTAGGATTTTTTAATCTTAAAACTTATAAATGTTTATTGGTCTGAAAAAATATAAAGTTTTACTTTTTCGATGCTTGGAATTTTATATCGATAAATCGATATATCAAAATATTTAATATCGCTCAAAAATATCGATACAATGAAAAATAATATCAATATATCGATATTTTTTCAACAAGCCTAATAGTTGCGACGACGAACCGTTAACAATGTCTGTTTTGTGTTCTGCGACCATGAAACCGTTTTACAAACAGTCTTCGTTGCAGAAACCAGTCGTCGAATTACTTGGTGCGATTTTTTATTTTACATCTTAAAAAATACAGTCGAGAATGCAATGCCAATGATTTAACTATCCATCACACTCATCGCGTCGTCGTCGTCTTAATGTTCCACGTTCGTTTAACAAACAGTGACGTTCAAAAGCCTTTTTGCCTTAAAAGGGCCTATTTGAAATAAATGATTTGACTTTGACTTTGACTTTGAGTGCCTAAAATAAAAACTGAACTTTATGTCAATGAAATATAGATGTGTAATTATATAAAAATCTTTAAAAAACAGACAGTCGATAATACATGCATCAAAAGTGTCTAGGGATCAAATATGTACATTTTTAACTATACAAATTTTTCCAATTAATGCCCAAATCTAGTCTAGATTTGGTCAATATTAATTGGATATTTTTTTTTAATTTCTATGTTTAATTAACAATTTATCCCGATTTATTTTTCAAAAATTAGCAATCTTTGGAAATTTTGGGAAATTAACCTGTCGTCAATAAAATGGCAATAAAAGGTGAAAATAAGGAATTTTTTAATTTTTATTGTGTAGATAAAAAAGAAATAGTTTTTTCACAATACTTTGAGAAATGGCCGCCCACGTTTTTTCTAACAAGTCAAAAAGTTGTTATGGGATATGCACGGCATCCATATTCGGCAGAGCTCTTCTTTGGAGCATATCCCATGCGTGCTTAATTGGGTTGAGGTCTGGCGATTGAGCAGGCCACGGCAGAACGTGGATTCGCATCCACGTTCTGCCGTGGCCTGCTCAATCGGCAAGAGTGCATGTTACGACTCTAGCAATGTGTGGACGTGCATTGTCATTAGTTGAAACGAATCACCCAACCGGGTTCGCAAAGGGATGATCACGTCTGAAACAATCATCTCCGCATAAATCTGAGCATTGAGGTTGCCACTAACTCAAATGAGACGGTTCTTCCACCGATCCAAATACCAGCCCAAACCATTATTGTTCCCCTTCCATTTGAATGAAGTTCCTGACAAAATTTCAAACGTTCTTGATGTCCAGAGGTCCTCCAAACTCGAGTACGTCTTGTATCCGGCCTCACACCGAAACGATATTCATCGGAAAGCAAACACAACGCCAGTCTTCTTCCTCCTAATTTCTGTGTTCGCGAGCCCATTGTAAACGGGCCCTACGATTGCGGGGTGCTATAGGTGGAACTCTCAGCGGTCTTCGAGAACGCACACCCACTTTACGTAAATGATTTCGGATGGTTTGGTCGTTTAACAGCAAGCCTGAAGAGCTGTGAAGCCTCGTAGCCAACATCATGGCGGTCTTGGTACGATTCCGTCGAGCAGTATTTTGGATGTAGCGGTCCTGTCTGCGAGATCATTCTCCATCTCGCTCGGCCACGCTGCCCGTGATACGATAGCGTGTCCAGACGCGGCTTATGTCAAATGATGTTGTCGCCCCATATTGATGTAATTTTTTTCAGTTCCGATGCACAAATTGTAATGATTTTATAAAAACGCTACTACACACTTTTATAGAAAACCTGATTGACATTTTATTTGCTGCTTGCATTGCATTTGCTATTTTTTAAATCAAAATTTAAAGATTTTTTTAAATTCAAATAGTGAAATTCACTAAAAAAGAATCAATAACGATCCAAAAAAAGTTAAATAATAATCCTCAATTGCGGCGATCTTAATCCTTATACAATTTTTGATGTGTGTATATTACCAGATTACCAGTTGTCAATGCTGTCGTTCGTGATGCAACAAAACTATTTCATACATTTTACATCGTTGATGTTGAGTTGTAAGAAACTGCAACTATTATTTCACTCGAAGAAAACGCAATTCTATCCCATATTGTATAAATTTCGTCCTCTAAGTCGTCTTCAAACAAGTTGCATGGACGAACGTTTTCTGCAACCGTTATCGTCGTCGTCGGGAAAACGCACAGGAAAACGGTTGCGTTTCGTCCGTCAAAAATTCGACAACGACCCACCAGTGATACATACACTAGAACGCTCAATATAACTTGACCTGACCCGTGACGGGATTGGTAGTACTGTTCTGTTAGTCATCATTTTGAACTCTATATGTATTTAGATTAAGCTTGACAAGCAATGGTACCAACATGACGGCAAGAGACAAGTTATAATTTATTAACGGTTTATAGAAGAATGACAGCTTGACAATCGATTGTTTACTAAACACGTACTAAACATAACCATTCCACTAGGAGTGGTTATGGTTAGTAAACAATCGATTTAATTGTAAAAAGTCGATACTTACATCAATTTTCTTAAATCTCTGAAGGTGTGCATGTTATCTTGTAGATTAAAAGGACTACCTGGTTATAACATATATTCGAATTAAGCGACTTTTATAATAGTGATCGAACTTCGCTTATGAAGTTAGTTTGATCATTTATTATGTTCTAATTCGGAAAGCGGCCTTTGAAGTTGTGGGTAATGACTAATGTCTCAAATGTCATTGTCAAAAGTCAAAACCGGATAGGTAGCGAGAATATTTTGTTGATCATTTTAAATTCTGTAATAAATATACGGTTTCTAGGTAATCTGTGCTCATCATAGGCTTATTTGTTTGTTATAAATGTGAATATAAAATATAATCCATTGTAAATATATAAACATAGGTAACGAAAATGGTGGAAGATTCGAGCTTTAATTCGAACAAATCAAAGGTAAACATAACATAGAAAATGTAATTTTATGTTGTTTTGTTACGTGCTTATTTCAAACTAAATCATGAACCAATTTTCTTGTAAGCTTACAGATAGACCATTGTTACATTAACCATGATACACCATTGCTTTTCCAGACAAAAACAACCCGCCCAAAGGCGGTATACTTATGGACGGAGGCCGACGTTCAAAAATGGCTACGACGGCACTGCAGTGATTATTATAATCTATACTGGGAGAGGTTCCATGAGGTAATTACCTTTATTTCATCCTCTGTTTAAAATGTAAACAAAAGGTAGGTCAGAAAATTATACACCCATAATAAAAATAGTTCTGCCAAGTATAATAAATATACAAAGTATCTACATCTTGCAAGTGTCAATCATGTTTAGCTTTTAAAACTAAAACAATATAAAATGCTTAGGAATAGTTTTAAACTTTGGAACACAAATTATGTTAGTAGTCAAGTTACTTTATACGCATTTGGTTCCACTAGAGTGCAAAATGACCTACTAGTCTTAACCATGGATCAAGGAGTCTTCCCTGATCTAATGAAATATAGTAAGGTAATACCACTTTTCAAATCCGGGGATGGTAAAGACACCAATAATTATAGACCCGTATCAGTGTTGCCAGTTTTAAGCAAGGTGTTTGAAAAGGTAATACTTAATCAAATGCTCAATCATTTTAACACCAATAAAATCTTACATTATCAACAGTATGGTTTCACCTAGGGACGTTGTACGACTGACGCCGGTTTCACCTTATAAACACATATTTACGGGGTGGGAAGAGACCCAAGACACCATAGGAATTTTTTGTGACCTCTCCAAGGACCACGAAACCTTAATCTTGAAACTTGAGCATTACGGACTTGGGAAACTTGCACTCAGTTTAGTAAAATCTTATTTAAATGATAGACAACAGCAAGTTCAAATAAATGGTGTCAATTCACTCGGTTTAAAAGTAAAAATGGGTGTACCACAAGGATCCATATTGGGTCCTTTTCTCTTTTTAGTATATATTGAGTTTTTAACAAATGGGATAGATCATTATCCACCCCATTTTTAAAAAACTCAACCACAAATGGTGTTATTTGCTGACGATACTTTCTTAATTTTTTAAATGAATATACGTGCATCAAATATTGAAGACGTAAATAACGCCCTACAGCAGGTCCAAAATTGGTTCACTGCTAATAATTTAGTATTAAATGGGAAAAAAACTAAGTGCATAAGATTTTCTTTACCATATGCCAAAAGTAGTAATTATGAGATAGTATTGAATCAAGAGAAACTAGAATTCGTCGATAAAAAAGTTAAAAAGTTTTCCTGGGGATTACGCTCGACTCAAAGTTTCAATGGGGTCCTCATTTATCATCTCTTTCAGGACGGCTAAGTTCAGCAGCATATGCTGTGAGAAAAATCCGTCAATTTACTGACGCAGATACCGCGACGCTCGTCTATTTTAATTACTTTCATAGTAATATGTCGTACGGTACTCTACTATGGGGACGGGCTGTAGACATAGTCTATTTTTATTCTGCAGAAAAGAGCCATCAGAGCCATCTATGGCCTCCGCAGGCGCGACTCTCTAAGGGAAGTGTTTAAAGATATTAACATCATTATATACCTAGTCTTGCCATAAATATTGTCACACGGAAAAATATATTTTTTTAAATTGCAAATAATATTTATTACTTTTACAGTGTGTTAGTTTAATACATAAATATAAAACAATTTAAAATATAAAAAGCTTATTCAAAGTGGTCTCCATTGGCTGCAATACAGTCCTTTAAACGTTGAGGCCAGTTATCAATAGAAGCACGCACTCTTTCCATGGGAAAATTCTTCACTGCCAATAGTATGGATTGTTTTAGGGACTTCAAATTATCACGGCGTTTAGAGCAAGCCGTACTCTCTAAAACTGACCATAAATCATAATCCAGCGGATTAAGATCGGGACTAGACGACGGCCAGTCTTCAGCTCTGATGAAGTCCGAAACGTTCGCTTCCAACCAAGACTGCGTGGACCGAGCTTTATGACCCGGCGCCGAGTCTTGTTGGAAGGACCATACTTGGTTATTGAACATGGTGTTGTTAAGGGGCTTAACTCCCTTCTCAAGAATGGTATCTTGATACACTTGTGCCGATGTTTTGATACCTTTTTCACAAAAATATGGCTCAGTCACTCCTTCATAGCTAACACCCCACCAAACCATCACTGAAGTCGGATAATGCCCACGTTGCACTCTGTCGACTAATTGGGAAGCTTCCTTAGAGCTTTGAGCATAAATACGGTCATTTTGTTTGTTAATATGTTGCTAAATTGTAAAGATTTTCTCATCCGTAAAAAAAAATTTTCTGTGACCTCCCTTTGCGTACCGCTTCAGTAGTTGTTTCGATTTAACCACCCTATTCTTTTTTTTAATTATCAGTTAAAAAATTACCAGTGCGTCTTATAGGCTGCAAGTCCTAAGTCATCTTTTAGAATACGCGACATGGTTCTTGGTGCTATCTTCATCTCCCGAGATAAAATCTTTTGTTTTCGGACAGGATTTCTTCGAATTCTTTCCCTTACTGCTTTGACCACCTTTTTCGTACGAACACTACGTGGACGGCCAGATTTTTTTCTGTCACAAACAGAGGAGGTCTCATTGTACCTATTAATAGCCCGGTACACAAACATTTGACTAAAACCAAGCGTATGGAGAGTTTTAAAAATTGCATTTGGCTCCAAACCAACTTTGTGTAGTGCAATCACAGCGATTCGGTTCTCTTTATCACCCACTCCATTTTAATATCGCAAAATATTGTACAATGTATTGGCGCCAAACTTAGAAAACTCAATGAACAATCGTATAAAAATGACAGATTCCAAATTCAAATGTAATATCTTTCTTATTTTTAATTTTAACAGTATTTATGGCCAGACTGTGTATTTATTTATTTATCATGAACAAAGTTTATAAAAATTTTAACTTAAGAACTATGCTCCGCAAAACTGTTTTTACGGTTTGTATGTGGGGAAACAGAACAAACATTACAAATAAGGTTTATTAGTGCGGACACTTAATTTCCACCTATAAAGTATCAAACAATAATATCTTATCTTATAAGTATGTATGGATAGTGAATAAAGGAAATCTCTTTCCTTAAATCAAATGACCTACATACCTTATAGAACTACTTAATTACTTATTTGCTCTCCATCAACAATCTGCAAACCACTTTCCTAAAAACATTGCTTAAAAAAAACTGCTTGCCCTGAAAAAGAACTGCTTAAGTAATTTGGCAAATTTGCCTTTTATTTCCTGACTTCTTATATCAGTAGGCAATTGGTTGAGAAGGTATGTTACTCCTTTATCAAGCGTTCGGTCGCCAAAATAATTTCTTATTCTAGGTACATTAAATTTACCTGCTGATACCATCCTAGTTGCGTGGTTATTGGTAACTAGCGAGTGACGCTCCCAACTACCATGACTGTTAACCAGAAGTAGGTATTTATGTATTAAGCCGATAGGAAGAATTTTACAAATTATAAATAACTTGTTATAATTATCTTTACATTTATTTTTTAGTTTTCTTACTTATTATTAGTTTTAAAAATCTAATTTGTTGTGCTTCTAATTTTTCTAAGTTACTTATAAATGTGAACTAATATTGTAGATAAAGGTACTTGAGGGTATTACTTGGCACTTTAAAGCTTAGATGGTAGAATTTACGAAGTAATATTCTAAATTTATTACACAAGTACTCAATGTGGTTTAACCACGAAATATTCTCGTCAACTTTTACTCCGAGATATGTTACACTTATCGCGTACAATTGGTTTAGAATTTATCTCGTTATCGTGTGACCATTCAACAACTCGGTCTACGTCGTGTGGCATGAGTCGACAGGTTTCGGCGAGGTCGGCGCCGGCGCGCAGCACGCACAGGTCATCTGCGAACATGTACGCTGAGCAGCAGCGTAAAACGCCGCACAAGCTGTTGACGTGCATTAGGTAACATACAGGCCCGCATCCCGCACCCTGCGACATCGAATCATGACAGTACATTGTCAATATATCTATGAAAACATTATGTAGGTACGTACGGAAAGATCTACATGTTTTTAGTAAAAGAGGTGCAAGAAAAAATTATATCACTAGGGACCAATTAGTTCAACCGGGTTTCAGGCTGGCTAATGTGGACTCATCTTTCATGGGGTACTGTTTAAAATGTTACAATAAAATACCTCCCCACTGTTGCTTGGCCAACGCTGGTCCTGTTCCACAAGGGCGCATAAACTAATTGATTAGCATTTGAAAATACCGTTGGAGCTGCTGAAGGTTTTAAAAACTATATTTGCATTGTATAAATTCAATCTCTTAGCATTGTACAAGTATAATTGCATAGCACATGTGTGAGTACTATGTACCGACTATAAAGCTACCATTTAGGTACCGGGTATGTCTTTCATTGACTTGAATTTGCCCTGGCGGCTGAGAGTATGTCATACTCACTCTAATGTGGTCATCTTATTAATTGTGGAATCTTAGGAGGATCGTCTACTTTTACAATGTTTGTAAATATGTGAGCACCATGTATCTATCACATAATTAGTTTATCTGTTGTTGCTTCATTTTTAATTCTTAATTCTTTTTACCTATTGTGGTATAATAATTTTATTCTAGGTGCATCGTCCTCACATATAATTATTTTATAACTAATGTACTTATACAAAATATTGTAAAACATTTTAAAAGAGTAACGGTGGAGTTTCCTGCCCATTCTTCTCCATACGAAAACTACCTTTTGGAAGAGGCAACTAGAATCAATAAATTTTTTTTGTAAATTTTTGACGTTCAAAAGTGCCTTATACGGGCCTACTTGAAATAAATGATTTGACTTTGACTTTGAATGTCTCGCTGACGGTGGCGCGTGTGTTAGATCATTTAGCTCCCTTCAAATTGGTTGAGCTGAATGATGCTAATACCTGCGTCATGTTCGTGAACGGGCACCGTCACGTCAGTAGGGACTGGTCATCTCTTAGCTGCCACGGCATATTTTTTTTTTATTTCTATTACAGACGCTTTTAATGTTTTGCATCGTTCTCACATGTATAACGTCGACATGAATGGTGTAACCAATATTTGGTGACCATATTTTGATTTAAAAGAGTGTCCGTGGAGTTACTTGCCCGTTCTTTTCCATAGGTACCTACTGCGCTTTGGAATGGGCAACTAGCTTCATCTTTCTGACTGACCGACCCCTTGAAAATTCAAAAGTGCCTGTAATTGGTTTATTTGAAATAAATGCTTTGAGTTTGAACCCTAACACGATCAAGTCTTTCATCCACTCTAGGTTAGGTGTTATGTTTGCATGATTTAGATATATAAAAAGTATTCTTTATTTTTCAGCATGACATAACAGGCCGAGCTTTAGTCCGAATAAATGATAACACACTGTTACGCATGGGAATCACAAACAAAGAACACCGTGAGGCAATATGGAGGGAGATACTTAAATTAAGATTGAAGGCTGACATTGTGGAAATCAGAGACTTGGAGAGGAGGCACAACTATTTTAACTATGACTTGTGACAAAGAGATACTTGTGATAGTGAAGGAATAGCATGGAAGGACCGTTACCCATTATTAAAAAAATACTGTTTTAACAGTAACATATACAATAAACGCAGTGCTGTAGCTCATCTCTACCGTGCCTTACTTATTATAATAAGAGTTGGTAAGAATATTAATAGATGATTCAAATGTTGCTACTTAAGAAATTCCTACTATATTAGTAGATTTTATTGATCAGTTGCTCATCTAAATATTGATGATTTCCAGAAGTTTATTTCATAAATAGTAATAAACACTTGTTATTATGAACACGTGAGAACGAATTTAGTGGTATCATGTAAAAATAAATGTAATGTTGAAATTTAAAATTGTGTAAATAGAAAGGCACAAAACATACTGTACCGGCAGCATGGCCACCGTCCCTGCTGGCCCGCTAGGGCGGGTCGCCACTACATTAATATGCAGAAATAGCGGAGCATCATATCTATTTAGGTAAACAAAAACCGTGCTGCCGTGCTAGTGTGCCTTGAGCCTATAATATGATGGCTACTTAGAAATTGCAGGAGTCAAACTCCATAATGCCTTGTATATCCGTCGCTAGTATAGATAGAACGAGGCTCAATATGCAAAAAATCTTGATCCTTTTAATGTACCTAACTGTGCGTTTGCACTGGCGAAACATTAAACTAAACATTTCAACAAAACATGTTGAAATCTTTAGTTTCTATCAATGTTCTGTATAATATTTGACAGGAACTAGAGATTTCAACATGTTTTGTTGTGATGTTTCGCCAGTGCAAACACACGGTAATAAGACAAGCAACAGACGTAGTCGTCACAACAGCAGCATTGTAAACACTGTCAAAAGAAATGTGCCGTCACGATCGCGGTGTTGCCGGTCATCAAAATTGTTTCAAAGTCAAAGTTCAATTTGAATGTTGTTTTTTGCACTAAGTACTTATAAAATAATGTCATAAATTCCTACTGGGCCAGTGCATTGATTGATAAGATACTAAAAAGTATTTAGCCATTTCTGATATTAACTAACCATACAATCAAAACATCTTTATTGATTGAAACATTTTGATAGGTGAAATTCCATTGCTACCACTTTGAAGCTTAGTCATAAAAGTGCTAAATAATAGTATACAATTATTGATACAATGAATACGGTTTTTAAGTAGTCAAGTAACATGTAACATTATGGTAAATTGAAAATAAAACAGTTTTATAGTTTCCTAATCTTTGCTTTATTTAAATACCCTTCGCCTATGTCGTAAATAGATGCTGTCGCATACATAGCCCCTTCTGCAATATATTCTCGTCTTAATCTCCCATAGGTTAACTCAACGGACAGTCTATTTCCAAACCATACAAATTGTACCTTTTTTTAAGATGGCAAGAATACCATGTCACCTGTTTACCAATAAAAATCAAGTAGCAATGTGTTGCTTTTTTACCATGTTCATCCTTAAGTCTTCGACCGCCTGCTGAGTTTAACTCGATTTGACTAGCTATTAGGATGGGCCTTCAAGGAACTTTCTTCCTGACATCGAACGTATTAAAAAAGGAAACCAAACAGAAAAGTCTCGTTTTTTTTACCAAACGAACAGTAATGCTGTGCTGAACATTGATGTTGCCAGTAATTATTAGGTTGTCGACCCAGTCCCCGCAACGTGGTTGTGGTGCACTTACATAACGCTTAAGTATTCTCAAATATAAATACATCGCATGCATTGATCTCATTGTCGTGCCAGAAATTGTTTGGTGCAAGTTACTGGAGAATTTCATAGAATTGCTGCTTTGGCCTGTGTGGGATGGAATAGCGCCCACGCTACTCACGGCCCCACGTCATGCTCCCCAGCAACCCCATCACCTGTTTTTCCATTTATAAGTTTATAATGCTTATGTAGGTACCCAATATGTACTCAATTTGAACATACTTTAAACTACCTTGAAAGGCTGAGAGTACAGACACTTTTATGTTGCTGAAGAGCATCTCTCCAGCAACCCCAAGTTAAAATATGAAGAAACTTACGTAGATGCTTATTGTATTAACAAAGAAGTGTCTGAAAATAATTGTACTGTTGTGTTTACCATTAAATATGCAAGCTGTGACTAAGTTATATCAAGTTTAAAACTCTCGGGCTATTGTTCAGCGCCTGAGCAAAAATTCGTAGCAAAGTCTAAGTTAATACCGCAAAAGTAACCTTCATAAGAGCTGCTGCTGATAAGTCGTTTCCATACCATTTATCCGATTAGTTGTGCATTCCCGGATTTTATTGAATTCCAGGATTTATATTAAGAAGCCACTTCCATAATTTCTTAGCCAAAAAATTACTTCAGATTATAATATGCATCCGAATATCCGATTTCTAGTTATCACTCACACTAGGATTGAATAATAGGTTGTGCAACATAATCATGATGGAGAATTCTTGGTCCGTTTCTTTTAACAGTTTACTCTCAGGCGCTTATATCAATAACCCTACGTGACCTATGTGGTGAATGTGTGTGAATTGTCGCTGCTGCTTCGGAGTTTACCGATACAGTGACAGTTCATTCAAGAGAAAACAATTACATTCAGTACGGTACCGCATCTAATATCCATCTGAACCAGTTGTGGAGATATACATAATAAACTTTACGGTCAACATTATCGCTTATCTCCTGTGCATCACGCCAAGCCCGCAGCGCTGCTTGCCTCTGCCTAGTTGGTCGCGCACAGACGTGTAGACGCTCCGAAATAGCCGTTTTAATGACCCTCCTTTGTTTATTATTCTTCCTGTACCCTCGTAGAGACAGCTCTATTATGAGAGCGGCCAGATTAGACTTTAATAAATATGATGGCGGAATGCGCGACGCTGATCAACGCGACCGGCGGCGAACGTCCAAATCTGAAGATTTTTACAAAAATGTTCTGACATAATTAAATTCAGATAATTCTTTATATATAGTTGCTGATTATATATTTGCCAGAATTTCTTGATCTACCCATATCGCCGATTATCGCCTGATTTACAGATACCTACTACCTAGGGGTAAATAGGTAAAGTTGATAAGAGTAGGTAATAGGGTATACTCAAGTAGTTTTCAGTCTTGAATTTACGTCGTTACATACCAGATTTCTTATGAGAGCCAATCCTTTCTGTGGGTCCAGACTGCCTCAATACACCCGTTTTACTCCACAACGCTTCTTTAAATTAATTAAATTGCTAAGAATTAGGATGCCTTCATCGTCCTATCGGCTGATAATAATATGATGAAGGCATCTTACTAAATGCAATGAAATACGGATTTAAATGATTGTGTTCTACCACAGATAGGTTCGGATTAATTTACCCGTAAGAGGAAAGACAATCAGCGATAACGAAACACAATCCCTGCTACGTGTTTCACGCTTTTTCGCTGAAAAAGTAAAGTTCAATGCCTTGATACCTGTAATGTAAATATTATTGTTATGAACTGCGATGAAAACCCTATACGTTTCCAAATTTATAGGACTTATTAGGTTTATTCACTTACCTAGTAGGCCAATACTTCAGTAACGTATCCTTTTTTAAAGAAAGTGCATCAGGTCGTACCTTAGCGTGTTTGTTTCAGCAAGATGTACTACCTACTACATATTAGGTATATAAATCTACTCTATCTATTTCAGCTCGACAACGACAAACTGAAAATGGCGGAGATCTCTCTAGTTTCCACAAGTTAACTAACTGAGAATAGCTCATTTGTCATGGTAAAAAGTCAGGCAGCTACAATGCAGCCGTGGTAGCCTTTCTGACTATCTAAGCACGGTACACCGGAAGGATATTGTAGTTTATTCCAAATATTTCAAAGAAAATGTTGGAGTTAGTCATATGTTTAAAAGCGGTCCCTTTTGTCCCGGAAATTCCATCATCATCCACTCTCTCTCTTTATGATTCACAAATCCATCCAAGAACATTTGAAGGTTTAAACAAAAATTAAGCGGGCAAAACAATGAGTTACCATTCGGTACTAAATATAACAACAGCTGTTGGGGATTGACGAACGAAACTTTCTGGGGATTTCCCACCTACTCCATACGATAAATCAGCATGTTAAGTGTTAAAGATTAGTGGAATGGGAATGTTTAATTAGTTTTAAAAACTACTACTGTGAATAAGTGAGAGTATTGTGGTTTTGCGTCAGTCTAAACCTACCTGGCCCTAAAGATAAGACTACCTATCCTTTATGGGATGTACATTTCCAGTTGATGCTGATCTCGCACAATGCGAGGTCAGCTTATACTGGAAATGTATAGCTTAATGTGTAGCTGTGTGTACCTACATTCTAATTTAGGAAAAAATCTGTGTAGCCTTCAGGAGTTCGGGTAATTTTATTGTTTTTTAACTTGGCGGCTTATGGCCTACGTGGGAAGACCACTTTGCTTCTAATTCTAACATCTGAATCTTTAAAGTACCTTTTAATATTGTTTTGCAATGCGGCCGAAATGTAAAGAAAGAGACCATAAATAAAACCCTAAAACTGGCACATTAATTACACAGAAAACACTCGAGAAATAATTAAAGCGACGTAAAACGATCATAATTTTAATAGGTTGCGACCTTAACTATCAAATTTAACATCAAAGAAAATCTTATTTCGTAGCTCGCCTAGTTACCCAGAGAGCTGTGTAGGTATGTATTGTCATCAATAGGCTCGGGCTGGGGAAGCAAGGCGCGCGCCATTAAAATCATTTGGCATGCCTCTGTTGGCAAATTAACTCTCAATAAATGGCCGCACATAGCAATCTTCTATGGTTATCACAAAAACGTCTCGTGAGCCGGTTCATAGTGTACCTAAATGCTTAATTTTATTGTGTCAGTCCTCAGTCCGGCATAACAGTTCGTTGTGCCAGGGTAAACGGTCGTGCGCTCTAACCCTAAACTTTTTCCCGCCGGATTTTTGGCGCTAATATTTTTTGTGATGTGAGTGACAGATCATTAAGACAGAATACTTTTATTGTTGATTGAAGTGGCCAGTGGTTTTTGTGTGATTGGATAAATAAGGTTTGTTTAACTTTTAAATTGTTTTTTTAAGAGTTCAATACATCTTAATATCAGTTGCTACGATGTCTATGTACTTATACGATGTCCACTGCTAAACATGAGTTCCTCATAGTAAAAAGAAAATATTAGTTAGGTAGGTACATACTTAATATGTACAAAGTTTTTATAATATTGATGAAGACATTTAGTAATGGATTGCCTAACAAGAGTTGTAAAGTCAACACTTATGCTTACTAAACCTCGAAAATGAATTGAATGAGTGGTTGGAATGAATCCTGAAATACCGATAAACTAGAATCTATTTACGAAATTTCGACGCAGCTAACAGAATAGATAATCCATCCAATAATCCTAGTGTATTACTAAAGATTCCGATGTCTAAAACTAAACCGAATTTATTGACCAAATATTACTGTAACTCATCTGTAGTAGAAAATGCAAATCCAATACTTATGAGATTTAAGTGAGACGTGGAGTAACGTCAGCAGCAACATACCTAAATACAAACATCCAATAACGATGCAACATTGCGTACGGTATGAAAAATAAATATACAAAACTAATATTAAAATAAAATCAGATCAAACGCAGACATTAGATTTTTTTATATTGATATGGTAGGTACCTACGAGTATGTATTGAATAAAAAATAATTACACTAACAATGCGGTACCGTATATGAAACTGGACGTTTTGTTTATTTTCACTCGATATACTGCTTGAAATATTGCTCTAATTCTTAGATCGCGATTTTTAAAAGCAGTTTTTGTAAATTGTTGTTTTAATTATCACGTGAGCTGGATTTATAGAAATAAAATACGCACTTCCACAAACATCATTGCTTTAATTTTCATTCAGGGCGTTTAGTTACTTTACAAAATATTCATCAATAGTTAGCTACTAATCAGTAATCAGATAATTTGATGTCATGCTAGTCTTGGAAGAGCTTATCAAAAAATACGCAAGGATATAATTTGATAAATTTAGGTTATTGGGTATAATTTGATAAGCCACCACCACAACATTTTTGATAGTAGCCACCGTAGCACGTAGCACCTACAGAGGTGCTACGTGCTACGAGCAATGAGGACCAATAAGTGCTACGAGGCTACAAGCTACGCGCAAGGACAACAGACTGTAGCGCGTAGCACTTATTCATTTTTGTATTATTTTACTAGTGTTATGCAAGGGACTACGCATGTCAATTTACTGACGTGAAAAAGTTTTTTCGTTCTGGTAAGTTCAATATTATTGAAATCAATTCAATCGCCAATAACTACGACACTTTTAATGCTAGAGTAATGGTTGAGCACGCAAAAGATAGGTCATATTTATAACAATGTTGAGGCAGGATACAATTTGCCTATGACGTCACATCCCGAAGGCAGGCGCATGCGCGCATCCCTCTATTTTTCACTGTACTCGTATGTCGAAATTCCAAATCGATAATGCAAAAACGTGTTCAGCTAGAACGGTGATTCTGATATATCGTTGCCGAGAATGTATAAAGGACTACCAGGACCTAAAGCGATACAGCAAAAATATTTCGCAAAATAGGGTGCATATGAAGTTGACAATAGTAAAATAATTTCATAATAATATATCGTCTCATAAAGGCCGTAAATATGCTCAGAAATGAAAAAAATCCCAATCGACGAAAGCTTGTATTATAACGAATGTAATGAATCAAAAAAATCTAGTGCTGACCAAATACAATAACAACGGCAGTATCAGAAATCGAATGAAAATTAAGATGTCGTCTCATAATAGCCGTAAATCTGCTCAGTACTGAAAAATATCACAACCGAAGAAAGCTTGCGTCATAAGGAATGGAATGAGCCTAAAAGTCTAATGCCGAGCAAATACAATAGCTACGGCAGTATCAGCAACCGTAAGAAAATCTGTTGCAAATAGAAAAAAAGTTTAAGATATCGTCTCATATAATTCGTAAATCGACACTGAATTGTAAAAAAAAAACAAATGAAGAATGTTGTGTTCAGTTTGCATCGTAAGCAATGTAACTCAAACTCAAACTCAAACTCAAAGCATTTATTTCAAATAAACCAATTACAGGCACTTTTGAATTGTCAAGGGGTCGGTCAGTTCGGGAGGTTCCTGTTTCGTATCAGGCGGGAGGAAACGCCCGGGTGTCATCACTGCGTGGATCGCCCGGAGGACACGGTTGAGCATACGGTGGAGGTCTGTCCGGCTTGGGCAGAGCATCGCCGTGTCCTCGCGGAGGCGATCGGCGGCGGGGATCTCTCGCGTCCGGCCCTAGTCCAGGCCATGGTACGGAGCGAGAGGGCATGGGAGGCCGTCACCTCCTTCTGCGAAGCAGTAATGCTCGCGAAGGAGGAGGCAGAACGCGTGAGGGAGAGGCAAATTTCGCGCCCTCACGCCCCTAGCCGCCGCAGGAGACGCCCTGGGCGTCGGGAATCGCAGGCCGATTCCCGGCCACCGTAGGCGCGGGCTTGCGGACGGTGAGCAATGGGTAGCTCGCCGTCCGATACAGTCCGGACCAGGCCCGGGTCGACGGCGCGTTGTGTTCCACGCGCGCCTCAAAGAGATGTCAGCACAACGGAAGGGGTCCGATAGGACCGATGCCTGCCGGGGTTGCGGGAAAGTCCGAAAGGGATACCGTGGCCCCTGGCAACGTAAAGGCAACGGAAGGAACACGGGTGGGTTTTAGTCAGTAAGAGTCTGACACGCCCTCCCGCTCCACCCAGAGCGGGAGAAGTTATTTGATAATTTCCCACCCAAAAAAAAAAAGGGGTCGGTCAGTCAGAAATATGAAGCTAGTCGCCCATTCCAAAGCGTAGTAGGTACCTATGGAGAAGAACGGGCAAGAAACTCCACGGACACTCTTTTAAATTAAATAAAATGGTTACATAATATTGGTTACATCATTAAGTTGAAGTTATACATGTGAGAACGATGCAAAACATTAAAAGCGTCCGTTAGAAATAAAAATATAAATTAAATTAAAATCGCCGTGGCAGCTAAGAGATGACCAGTCCCTACTGATGGCGCCCGTTCACGAACATGACGCATGGATTAGCACCATTCAGCTCTACCATTTTGAAGGGAGCTAAATGATCCAACACACGCGCCACCGCCAGCGAGACATTAGAGTGAGCATGACATACTCTCAGCCGCCAGGGCACATTCAAGTCAATGAAAGACATACCCAGTACCTAAATGGTAGCTTTATAGTCGGTACATAGTACCCACACATGTGCCATGCAATTATACAATGCTAAAACATTGAATTTATACAATGCAAAGATAGTTTTTAAAATCTTCAGCAGCTCCAACGGTATTTTCAAATGCTAATCAATTAGTTTATGCTTGTGGAGCAGGACCAGCGTTGAGCCAAGCATTTTTATCAGCGATGTAATCCCCCAACTTATAATATGCTTGGCTGCATAGTGTGCGTTTAATATAAGATTTAAATTTCGTTTCATTCAGTTGAAGTATGTGGGGAGGTATTTTATTGTAACATTTTAAACAGTACCCCATGAAAGATGAGTCCACTTTAGCCAGCCTGAAACCCGGTTGAACTAATTGGTCCCTATTCCTAGTGATATAATTGTGTTTTGCACCTCTTTTACTAAAAAGATGTAGTTTTTTCCTTACGTACATGATGTTTTCATAAATATATTGACAAGGTACCGTCATGATGTTAATATCTTTAAACTGTTCCTAACAAGACCACCAAACCCAATAATGATTGAAATCGTGAGCTGCGTCAGCATCCGACACCAAAAAAAAACCTGTGCGAACCGCCTCACGAGCCGGCGAGCGGAGCGAGCCCGTTCTTAAGTAGAACAACCGCTGCGACCCTACTTACGAGCCTTCTCTCGAGCCGAACAAGCGTATCCAATCCTCTTACGAGTTGGGCGTTCGAATTTCATTTTCATTTTCATTCATTATCAAGTAGAACGACCACTACGTGCCTACTTACTAGCTAAGCCAGCGAATCCCTTTGTCGAGCCGAACAAACGAATCCAGCAGTCTCACGAACCAGGCGAGCGAAGCGAGCCCTTTGATAAAACCTGTTGATACCACTCACGAACCGCGCGGTCAGCACAGTTGCAGATCCAACTAGCGAAGTGATCTAGCGGTGGCACGACTGGAAGAATAGGAACTTCAACCTAACTCCAGTAAAAGATTTCTGTCTTGAACAACAACAAAAGCATTCTAAAAGTGCAATAAAATTAACTTGCGTGCTAATGCTATCTAGTACCTAAAACTCAATAAAACTCAATATTATTCAGCTACAAAAAATTGTTTACACCTAATCCAATAATAAGAGAAAATATCAAACTCAATGTTACTGGATGACTAAACTTATTGCTCTTGATTTGCTCAGTTAACTCTATTGATTACGACTTAGATAACAACATAACATAACATCACGCCTTTACTTCCCCGAAGGGTTAGGTGTAGGTACCTACTACCCATAGTACAGCCACATTTTGCCAGTTATGTATAAATACACGCTTAAAAAAAAAAGCATTCTGGTTACTGCACGCTAGAACAAAAATATTTCGTAACATAGGGGTAAAAATGCATGTGAAGACTTATATCGGCTGTAAATTTGCTCAGAAATTTTAAAAATCCCTATCGAAGAAAGCTTGCATCATAAGGAACAACGAGCCTAAAAAATCTAGTGCCGAGCAAATAAAATAGCACCTAACCTTAACGGCCCTAAATCTGCTCAGACCAGAAAATTATCACAATCAATGAAAGCTTGCATCATTAGGAATGCAATAAACATATTTTTTTTTGTAATTTGTTGTAAATATTAAATTAACATCGCTAAATAATTTGTTACTATTTAACCACACGTTTTCACGAAACTGCGGCGCGGGCTTGAACTGCGCCTAACTCATTGCATTCTTGTATAGGATTACAACAAAAAATATGAACCCAAAAACATTTGTTTCAATGAAAACGAAAACGAAACTCCTATAGTCCGTTTACATTGAATCATACTTTTTACGTATCATAACTCAGATGCAGACCGTGAAAAACTCAAAGACATACAAACAGTAGTACTTTTTTCGCTTTTATGTGTGTTTATTTGTCGATTTGCTGAACATCTTGCACGTTTTCAACTAGGTGTGTAAAACCTAATTTAAGAGGGCCCTTCCTGGTCCGTCTATCGTCAACGCGAGCATGTTCGAAAAGTATGTTGTTTCATCCAGCGCAAGTGAGAACATTGTACGAAAAATAGTGTGTAAATATTTTTTTCAGGAAATACGTGTTTTTCGGTAAGCCTTACAAGTTTGTAAAATGAATGTTTCTTGTTTAGAATCTCCATTACATGTGCGAAGTTCCTATGAAGATATTTTTTTTTACTTTTACTATTTATGAGTACATTGTGACCGTCCAAAGTTCAGGTAAAATTTGTGCAATAAAGCAGATTTTTGGAGGTATATATATAGTTATACTGAATTTATCTCTCAAATTTTCAATTTTTCCCTTGCATAGAAACCTAGATATAGTGCACAAGATACATATTAGTTAAAAACAAACAAAGAAAGATGTGTTACAACGCCATAACACGTACGAGCGTTTGTATGAAAAGTATGACTCCCTCCCTCCTTCCTCCTCGGGCTATTTACAACACGGCTATGTTGTGATATATTTCAAATTTTCAAGACCTTATCAGCACACGGTCATACATGGATTCCTAGCTATGTAGCAATGTACATTTCCATAAACATAAGATACATCTCCATGAAAATTAATGACATTATCTGCAGTCAGTATCCGAAGCGGCCGCCAACGCGTGTGCGCCTATCTATTGATGCTAGAGCCAAGTGCGGTGCAGTATGATTTACGCAGCGACGTTATATTGAAGAAGGGTGTTTAACGGTCTTAAAATTGATACCTAGATCATCGTTGAGGTAGGGTGTATGGCCCTTAATACATAATCTTTTAAATGGCTCTGGTTCAAAGGCGTCCCCAAAAGAGGTAATCAATTAATCGGTATCGAAATGTATCAATCATTGTTAAGTCAAAGTTCAAAGTTTGATTAATAAAATCAAAATTAAGTATTGTCTGGCAGTCTAAACGGAACCTATGGTAAACTTAGTCACCACATTGCAACAAAACATCGGTCCAAATTTCAATTTATTATATTTTATCATATCCCCATCAAAACTATCTCTCTTACGCCACCAAACAACTGATACAATCTCCCTTTGATCCTAGACACAAGATAAAAGCAACTACATCATAAATACGACGCTCATAACATGTTTATATCACCTCGCGTCGTCTCGGGGACATCTCGGCAACGTCAGCGGTCGTGGATGACAGATTGCCTGCCACGTTTGAACTAACAGCTCTTCATCATAATTTGCCGGCGGCTTCAGGAACAGTGACATTAGTTTGGTTAACAGCAGGAGATCTTATTTGATCTTTTACAACTAATAACGGATTGGTTGGAAATAGGAGAAAATAAAAGGACATTGTATCGATGGTTTGTGTGGTATGTTTAATTAAAAGTTAAACATATGTATGTAATCTGTTAATGATTAATAAACAAAAAAAAAACTAGTTCTTATTTCAACATCTGTTGTAAAGTTTCCTTAGTTGTTTTCAGTAGTGAAATGAAAAGTGAATTTCTGAATAAAGTAGGTATATCTGTTGGGTAGCGTGGTATACCTACTAGGTTGATATGATGTAGGATCACAAGCCAAGTCTTGGTCTACGTAAGATTGATAGTGAGACAACGACCCATTATTTCTACGCTGGCTCTGGTTCAAAATAATGTTTGTGTTGACCAAATTCCTGGTGGAAGAATCTGTAATATCCACAAAAAGAGCTCGGGGTATACCTACAGGATACAAGAAGTTTCAGGAGATCATAATATCGAATGGTGTCAGATCCAAAGTATGTGTCTGTAGGTCTGCAGTTCGACACTCATCTCATGTGTTACGGATGTTGTCATAAGTTGACATGTTTGTATTCTGGCTTTGAATGTTTACTGCTGCTGCTGTATCGTAAACTATTTCTACTCATAATTTGACAGAGGAAGACATAAATTAATCATTCCTCTTCACACAGAGCTATTCAGCGTAAATAATAATATAAATAAAATAATTATGATCTACGATATGTTTGCTACTCCTAATATGTATATTTAACTACAAATTCTTCACAACTACCCACTCTCTGCACAACCATAAATCTACAGAGGTGTTCACCTAGGTCATATTAAATAACCAACTGAAATCAGATCTTGCCTAAGATAAAAAGTAGCTGGCTCATTATAATACGATTATACTTATATAAGGTACTACTATCCCAAAGACTGGAGTGAATTACCCATTTCGCACAAGATTACACATTCTCGTAGGAGGAGCTCGTGGCTAAGTAAACAAAACAGTCGTACGGTTCGATCCCGGCAAGCGATCTAACCTAACGGAAGTTAGATCGCTTGCCGGTGCCGGGTTTGGCTCGTGGATGTGTGACCACCTTTACATACCGAGACTCCTCCGTGCCTCGGAAAGCGCGTTAAGCCGTTGGTTCCGGCTGTCATTCGTGAATCATTGACAGTCGTTACGGGTCGTCAGAAGCCCGAAAGTCTGACAACCAGTCTTATCAAGGAGTATCGTAATACCCAGTTACTGGGTTGTGAAGATCAGATAGGCAGTCGCTCCATGTAAAATACTGGTATTCAGCTGCATCCGGTTAGACTGGAAGCCGACCCTAACATATGGGAAAAGGCTAGGCAGATTGATTGATTACACATTCCTGTGATAGGTGGGTTACTAAAACCACGCAGCTAGAAACACACAACAGCCCAGTAGCTGCACTCCATACGTTAATGCCGTGATTAATTCTGTTTGTTTGACACATCAAAACGTTTCCGAAACCGTTATTTGTTTATACTTTCGAAAGGGAAACACCGATTAAATGGGAACTTTGCGACCGTTGTGATGCCGAGCCAAACGGCCCCGGACAATATACCCAATGGCCAGTTTATTTAAACGCATTGGCAAACATTCAACACCAAAATTTGATTTACATTACGGCTAAGGTTATGATAATATGGGAGATTGGATTTCTTCAATGTACGCACGTTGGACGGTAATAAAATGGTACATTTGTTTTTATTTGATTGTTGTTTCAATTTCTGTATTGAGATCGTGATGAACGCTGTATAAAACTATTTATAACTAATAAAAGTCAAAAGTTAGATATGTGTGATTTTGAACAAGAATACAAAGCTGCTTGGCTACAGATTGTTGACGGGCTGCAGAGAACTTGAATCTGTACCAAAAGATCTAAAACTTAAAGAAACATGAACCTTGGCGTGATAAATACCTACCGGACCTTAAATTAATTATCTGTATGAAGTTAATTTATTAGTTAAATCCGACCAAGTATGCGCGTACTAACAATGATAATGCCAGATTTTAGATTTAGCATCAAAGATAAAACTCTTCAAGAATTTAATCTGCTGTCTATCTCAGCCAAAGATTTAACAAAGTCGTAACATTTTAAAGCTGAAAACGCGTTACAGAATTATTTACAACGCACCAAAAGTCAACATTTTAAACAGAGCAATGATACACGGTCATCCAGCCTCTTTGTTGCCGACTTTACGGCCGTAAACAGAATCTATTGATGTTAACTATTCAAGACAAAGGAAAAGCAAACATGTTGGCGACATGTTTAAATACAAAATGATGCTGCTGATACTTTTAGTTTTAGTACGCTTTAGGAACATTGTGTTGTGACTGATATTATAGATTTTTTCGTTTATTAGTGCATAAAACGTTTTGTATTTCTGTTTTCAAATGAGGACAAGCAATAACCGATCTTTGAAGTTGTCGTTATGATTCCAAGCATTGCCATCCTATATAGAAGAGACAGTACTCTGGGCTTTGTACGATTGATACGAGAAATAACGATACGATCTGAAGACCTCCATGTGCTTTCTAAATATAGCTGATATTACTAGAATCTCTAAACAATAACTATGTTTGAAGTTCTTCTCACTGGTTATTATTGCAACCTAGATTCTCAGCTGTACATTTTTTGTAAACACTCATTCAACTTATTAGAATAGCTAAAAGCTCTTGCACTAAAATAAAGAAACGCAAACATTTCCGTTCTTCCCGTTCATTTCCCATCTCGGTTCCCATTTTTAATTAGTAACAGTTGCTAAACATAATGTTTCGTAACGCGCCGATTTCTCGGCGTCAACCGCCGACACATTAAATTAAATTGAGACTACAGGAATTTAGAAGCGTGCCTTTTAACAAAAGCTTGGAGCAGTTCATTTTAAAACGATTTTATGTATAGCGCAACGAGTTCGATTTCGACGCGCTTGAGTAGAAGTTGTATTCACGTCGAGAAATATGTTAGTTATCAAGTTGTCTGCAGGGCTTCTAATTAAATGTGTTTGATTAATTATAATAGAATCCTCTTGATTACGGTGGTTTATGAAGAAACTTGCTTGCTTGAACATATTTCATTTAAAAGTTTTACACAGACATTTCCTGTCTACCATGACAGTTAAAAATGATAAAGAATTTATAATTTTCGGAATCTCATAGTTTTGACAGAGTTGTGTTGTAACATATTTTTCCTACATTTAATTATGTTCAGTCAGTGGTTAAAAACGACTAGTTCAGAGTTTATTGTGATCTCAAAGTGAGAGGGTGATAAAGGAATTATATTATTCGGTTGAGCAGCTGCATCCATCTGTCCGCACTGTTAATATCATTTAATAGCGATCGTCAATCCGCCTGCCAAATATACCTCCCCACCTAAGTATCTACCTACCTAGTCATGCAGCGTTTGCATTGTTTCTAAGTATAGACATAGACAATGTTTAGACGTTATTTGTCACAGTTTACAGACAACAGAATGAGGAGTAAAGTTCAGCAGTGGGCATTTATTTTCAGGCAGGTACTTATGATAAGTTTAAATGAAAGCAAGGAATGGTTAATAAAATAAAACGAATGAAGATTCAGTATGTTGCCAATGTAGGTATTCATTCGACAGTTGACAAATCTTTTCGGAACGTAAGCCTCGTTTCGAAAAGTGTTCCAAATCCAAATGAATATTACCTCTTTTTTTGGAATCTTTTCTCTCCACGTGATACATTTACACCAGTCGAGCTATATTATTGTTACATTAAAGTTTGCGACACCGAATATTTCCGACTCGATTCGGGACTCGAGTGAAACAGCTGTGACCCATTAGAATACACGAGATTTGTGTATCAAAACATTCAACATCTTGTGTTCTGTTGCAGGAGACCGAGAGAGGTCAGCATGAACAAGAAGTCTCATAAGAAAAAGGTTGGTTTTGATTTTATTATTTCGAGCATGAAGCTTGTATGCCTATGTCCAGCAGTGGGCTGCGATAAACTGAGTTGATTGATTGACCTTGCAGTTTATGATTCACATAGAGATGACTAATACCTACCGACTATTATATACCTATAAAATAAAAAATATTAATAAAGTTAACACAACTTTGAAATTAAACAAATTATGTTGCATGATGAAATACAGGACATCACACATGCTAAAAAAAATATTTTATAGATAAGATAGATAGATAGATAGATAAATCATTTATTTAGTGCACACAAAAAACAGCACAACATACAAAATGACGATTAAATTATTACTAATTAGCTATTAGGAAATAGCTGCAAGGTGCCAATATAAAAACATTAAAAAAAAAAACATAATAAAAAAACATTATAGTTCTGCCATGAATCAGTTCTCATTTCAAAGTAACTATAAAGAAAACTGACGGCACGGTTGGCGCAGTGGTTAAGCGATTGACTGCTGCGCTGCGTGTCGCGGGTTCGATTCCCGCACGGAACAAATATTTGTATGACCTATAATTAGTTGTTAAATGCACCCACGACACAGGAGAAATTCCTAGTGTGGGGCAACGTATTTTTAAGAGAAAAAAAAAAAAAAAAAAAAAAAAAAAAACTAAAAAGAGACAAAGCGAATGTGCGGCCAGTAGTTGTCTCTTACTAGAATTCTGATTGGTCCACGTCCCTGGCGGTCAAGAGTATATTGTTCTGTAGGTTCTATTTGACATTGGGTTAAAAAAAGAGACAGGTTTTGGCCGCACAGTTGCTTTGTCTTTTTCTAGAGAGTTGGTAAACGCTCAGTTCATTCTCTATGTCTTTGGTCCAAAACTGTGCCCAATAACGGACTTAAAAAATAAAAGGGATAAATTCTCCTAGCAAACTATTCCAATTTCAAATCAGTTTCACAAAGTGCCAGTACCACACACGAGCAGCTCGCAATTTGCCCTCGCGCGGCGGCATGCCAGCCATATGTCGAGCACTATCGGCATGTTTTGGCACCGTCGCCGGCGCTGGCAGCCGCGCCAGCACCACTGATTGATAACGTGCTGATATTGAGACTTGGACCCGAGTTGGTTATTGTGCAGCTTTTTGTTAAGTGTGATGTGACTTGTCGTCTTATTAAGTAGAACAGTTTGAGGGGTCTGTGTCATGGTATAGTTTCAGCTTGTATTTTTAAGGTATGGTAAGAGTTTTTTTAACTCTGGAAGGAGTATGTAAAAGCATAATCTTAATTTTTTATTTATCTCAACATAATATTACAGGCATTGGTTAATAAAATCTTAAATAGAGAAAGGTGTCTGAGGTAGAAGAATACTGAGTTACAGATCACCCGGCTCTCTTAGATAGGACATGTTAACACTTTCAACTCCACCCACTTTTCATAGGACTCATCCGCCATGACGCCATACATATTGGAAGGGAACCCTCCGGGAGGGTTGCCGGCATTACGTTTGTGCTAAAGTTAACCATCGCGACCGGTCAACGGCATTTGGTTTAAAACCGTGATATAAAACACTGTAAAACGTAGTAAAATTATGTTTTCAGGGAGTCTTGTCCTACGTAGTTTCCAACCTTTTACATTTTTACATATTTGAACACAAAAAAAAATGCTTGGATTTTAAAACCAACGCATATACTAATAAATGTTGTTAAAATATACATCAGATTTTATTTTCACGGTTTATAATGCTGTATTGGCTAAGAAAAACCTACATTCAAAATGAGCCCTCTCCAAGGGCTCCCGGCATCCCATATGCGGCTAGCTGAACCCTCCAGGAGGGCTCCCGGCACTGAACGTGTTAATTTACAGAACAGTAGAGTCAATATATTATTGATATAATAAAAGTTTGAAAAAAGTGAAAAAATATATTGTATGTACTTATTTTAGCTCTAAACTAAATAAACCTTTCTAGAAGTGTGCTTTGCACAATATCAGTCTTCTACTACACAGTATACCAGATATGATTATTGAAGCAAAAATAGTAAGGGCATCTCCAGTAATCTCTTCTAGATTATCATGAGGCAATAGTAGGAGTTTGGGTTTGAGCAACTTGTGGCATCTGGCATCTACTTTCATAGTTTTTAAACTGAATTTCATGTAGTTTTACGGAATAATGGGAAACTATGTTTTTTCTAAATCTACTCCATCAAAATAATCATTTTAAACTTGTTTGAATAGATTGCATCACACTAGACAAGAAGCACCAATAATAAATGTAGTGTTCGTCAATCGATCTCGTGTAATCTGTCAGCTGTCACCTTCATTCAGTCCGGTCGTCGGTCCGTCTATCTGGACCAGAATGCTGGGAATCGAGCCGTCAATTAATCGAGATGAGTCGAGATGCGAGATGCAAATAATTTTCCATTTGATGGTACATACACAGTTTCAGTCCTCGGAAGAGGATACTAGATACTGGTAAGCCTAGCTCCAAAATACAATTTATTTTCGATTTTTATCTATACATACACAAGCCGTACGCCCGTTGGGATTTCCCTTCGGCGAAAATGACGAATTTCCATACAAATATTCACTCTTTATTTATAACCCCTTCAAGGGAGGAATTTTCAAGAATCCTACCTTAGTGCTCAGCTTCGTTGTATAAAGAACTTTTGTGCACGACTTCATGCTTCTAGCCCGGTCGGGTTAGACTGTGCGTTGTCCGTCAGTGAATGAATCTAAGATTATTATGACTTAAGTAGAAGATTACCAGACATCATCGTATCGGAATCGTTTGCATGCGTGAGTCTGCTATCAGGCGCGCGGTACCACTAATTCGTCTGCCAAACGACGTGCATTCTTTTGCATATCAATGCCCAAGTGAACTGTGATGACAATATTTTTTTTCTTTTTTCGCCTCAATACTGGGGTGGTTAAGGAAAACCCTAAAGGAACAGCCGAAAACTCCAAAAAAGTAAAATTTTGAATAGAAATTGCCACCAATATTATCAATCTCACGTGGTACGAAGTTCACCGGGTCATCTACTCTACGATAAAATGGCTTCGTCCATTCTCATCCCCAGTACGAACTCGCCCGCTTTTTTATTTGCCTATCAGCTGCAAGGGAGTTTGTCGGAAAAGTGCTACAATATAGAAAATAAATACTCTTCTTCTAAATAATAAAATATACTGATCACGTTAACAAAATTACCTACTTAGATTCCGTGCAAATAAGTAGTTATTATTTATTCAATATTGCATTCCTAGAAATTTTACAATAATTGAATTGAATTATTGTTTATACAGACTGTAATTTTTTTTTGCAGAGAGCTTTAATTATTGTACAAACGTAACTGTGTGTTTTTTTATGGAAATGTTTTAATTTTAATATGTAATAAAAGTTTTAATGATTGTACTTACGAACTGTGACTTTAAGAGGTTAGATAAACAAATGGTTCGAACGAGCGTATAATACCTATGTTGTTTATTAATGTTGATTATATTTTACAGATGTTGAAAAAGCACTAATAGTACCTACCTACCTACTGATAATTTAAAAAGGAAATATAAATCATATCATTATATAAATAAAAATCATACTAGTTATGCATATAGTTAGATATATACGAACCGCGCGAGTTCGAACTGGGGATGACTTGGACGAAGCCCAAATCATATCAGCCTTTAGGCGCTGTTTATGATCGTGGATGTTACGTAACTCCTACATTGCGCAGGGCACTATACTCGGCCCTCTGCAACCTTTCGTTTTTTAAATACTAAAGTCTGTTTTTTAATCTGGTAGACTAATTTGACATTTCAAGTGTTGACAATTTAAGTTCAAGTTCGACATTTCTAATATTACGTATGTACTATTAGTGCTATAAAATGTAAATAAATGTGTGTTTTGTGCTGTAAAGTGGTATAAAATTAACAGTAGGTAGGTATCTACCTACTGTTAATTTTATATCACGTATTATAACTGAATAAAAATAAATAAAAATCATACTAGCACTCTTCTTACCATCAGTACTTTTGCGCCTTCTAGCTATACATGCAGTTAGATATGTACGAACCGCGCGAGTTCGAAATGGGGATGAGCATGGAACTATGGACGGACCCTCCGGGATACTAAATTACCTCTTAAGGACTGCCCCTCAATGGCATGAGGTAATTTGTATGGATAAAATCTAAATGGAATCATTAACTCCCCCTACTTCTAAATTAAGTCAATTCAACCATCTTGATTCATATCTTTTAATCACGAAGTTGTACCTATTAACTAATTTTAATTACTTGATCACAATTTTCACAGATTCGTTGACCTCGGTAACTAAATATAGCTGCATTTTGGCATCGTAAGTTCAATTAGCCCTTGGTTGAATTTATAAGATAACAAGGTGGAGGCTATTTTCAGTTGGCAGCCACTACGATGCAACTCGATATGAATGTTTACATCATCAAAATCAAAACGCATGCGTTGAAGCAAATCCTTACGATTTAACGATTTATGCATAACCTTGTATGCGTTTGTATGCCTCTATATTCAATTATTAGCATTAACTTCTTTAACATTATGTTATTTTTTTATAAAGTTACTGTCAATTTTCCGAGTTGTATTTGTGGAGTTATTTAAAAGCTATAACTTTTGTCTCGACTTCATAAACATTGCAAGGATTTCGAAATGACAAACCTCGGTGAAACTAAAATGTTTATATGACCCAAATTCAAATTTTCATAGTTGATTGGTTTTCAGGCTAATAAACATAAATATTTGCTTTTATTAAAGAAAATATTTACCTGAGACACGGTAAACAAACGCTCCTCCGACATAGCAAAAAGTTTTAGTAAAAGCTGCATCTCATCGCCGAATATCAATCTGTTCAGTATCAGCCAGTAGATGTATGAGGGCGGCCAACGATAGAGCTCAGTGGCTGATATTAAAGAGAACTATGTTCATAATGTGTGTATATCCAGCGAGCGACTGTTATAGATTGATAATGCATATCCATTGATAACATCTGACCTGTCTACAATTCTATATACAATTGTAGAGAGATCAGAGGATATTCAGATTCGGTTTCCACGTAGCGGTCTCGTAGCATTATTTTCACGTAGGGGTTTCGTAGCATTATTTTGACGTAGAGGTCTCGTAGCATTATTTTCACGTAGGGGTTTCGTAGCATTATTTTGACGTAGAGGTCTCGTAGCATTATTTTCACGTAGGTGTTTCGTAGCATTATTTTGACGAAGAGGTCTCGTAGCATTATTTTCACGTAGGTGTTTCGTAGCATTATTTTGACGTAGAGGTCTGGTAGCATTATTTTCACGTAGGTGTTTCGTAGCATTATTTTGACGTAGAGGTCTGGTAGCATTATTTTCACGTAGGGGTTTCGTAGTATTATTTTGGTGTAGAGGTCTCATTGTACTATTTCGTCAATACTTATAGTCTACGTCAATAGTAATTCTCCAAACCTCTCATCTGTCAAATCCGAATTACAATATAATTCTTGTACCAAGTTAATAAACTAGTAGCTGTTAAAATTTCGTGAGATTAAATTAGACGTTTTATAGCTGTTCTGTGGTTTTATCTATTACGTTAAATGCGGTGTGTTGGAACGTGGTGTCATGTCATTATTTGCCAACAACTTGTCATCACATCATATTCGAAGATAATTATAATCGACTTTATTTTAGGTAATTATTATGTTAAACATAGAAATCTCAAAACACTAACATGTTTTCATTAATAGTTTTATCAATGAGTGAATACTGCACTTTACAGAATGTTTTGGAGCGTCTAAAATGCTTGGAGTTACACCCCACATGCCAGGGTTAGATTATTTTTTCAAAATCAAATGTTTAGTGTATGCATCCCCCTTTTATTATAAATTGTATTTAAATTTTGTTGTTTGTATTAAAGCAGCAATAGAAATGCATAATCTGTGAAATTTTCAACTGTCTACCGGTTACGGTTACGGACAGACGGACAGCGGAGGCTTAGTAATAGGGTTCCGTTTGGCAACCTTCGGTTACGGAACCCTAAAAAGCATAGGTTTACTGCTATTCGCTTCCATTTAGGGTCTGACATATAGAGACATGAAAAGACAATGCGGCGATGCCTCTAAACAGAATTTACTGCGCAAGAAGTGCCGACAGATTTTATGTGGTTTTACCACATCCATCCATCCTTCTACCGAGATAAAAGATAAGAATGCTTTATGCCAGAAATCATACACGTGGCTACGTCGATGGTTTTAAACACGATGGTGAAATAGACAGAACACGGTATACAGATAACCGCAGACGCCCGAACCCAACAAACAAATATGACAGATAAGACAGTAATAATAATCCATTTATGAAAACAAACAGTATTTACTAGTCCATTATAACATAATGCACCGTGTACACTATAATAATTCACGTCTGTGACAGTTGGCACGGGGCCCGGTTGTGTGTCCTACATGACAAGCGTCGGTCGGCTGTCGCACAGACACAATAGCTGATATCACCCTAGCGGAATAATATACCTACTCGATTAAAATGATAGCCTTGCGATGTGGGGACAAATGAGTATGTAAAGAAAGTAGTGAAATTAAAATCTGAAAGCATGTTCCCACATAATGGAAAAGCGAGATGTGTTATAATGGTATAAAAACTCGATTCATTTCTGTTCAAGCGGTTTTTCAGACTTATACAATATTTTATTAATGATTCATCCCGGGTTACTTGAATCGTCTTTCTTGGCCCTCCAACCATAGGCTAAAAGAGTAATCGTTATTAAAGAATTCAAGCAGGAACACAAAAGTTCAAAATTGCGTGTGAAAGGAAAATTTTCAGAGTCGTTTGTCTTGTCTCTTGAGAATTTGAGATATATCAGAAATAGTTTCGTGACGTCACTAATTAGGCCACGGTCATGTTTTGCAAATACGTAACGACGAAGGACATTAAGTACCATCTCCCTATTATATTGACTTCAGACACAATTGACTGCCTTTGATGAAGTGCCACCAATGCTTACACAATACTAATTCAAATTAGTGAAATGATGAATTCTGTCAATAATTATGAAATTCAAACAGTAGTTTTTAGAATCATGACGTCAGTGATCTTATAGACCTGAATCGCCAATGTACCGTAACTTAATTGATTGAATGTCAAACATCCATCTATAAGATTGACGTGCAATTAAGTCGGTTCCGGTTTCCGCGGGGTGCTCGACTAAAAATAAGCATCCTCATCTCTTTAGCTGAGTAAACAAAGGCAAACAGAGGAATTAATCGTGTTGTCTTGTAAGAAGCAGAACTGGGGCTGAAAAAAAGAACTTGATGATGGGGCTATTGTAAATTGAAATAAACTTTTGGGTATTTAAGGAATGGAGGATACTGCACTTTCTGGGGAAATCTTGAATCTTGGAAAATCCGACATGATTTTTCTTTGAATTGCCAGTTAGAAACAAAAATTCAAATCAGCAGATCGCCTTTCAAATTGGCTGAAATATTTATGCCACTGTTTCATCTGCAAAATACCAAGACATCCAGAAAGACAATCTTTGACTAATGTATTTATAAATGAGGGTAGTTAGTATCAATATCGTGTGACTAGTATAATTAGCGCCTTCGTCTGTCCGAGTCGCGTCTGTCAGTGGGAGCCGGCCGCCGATGACAGCTCATCAGCTGAGCGGAACATCGCGGGTCCACGATAAACACGACACAATTTTCGAGAGTTCGTTGCCTAGATTAGTATAGAGTTGTTTGGAAAATAGAAATCAATAAACTTAGTAAGATAAATCACTTCACTGTTGGATATGAGACTGTAGGGTTGCGCCATAAAGCGGTTAATAGTCTTAGTTCTACACGATCGTGGGTATTGAAGAGATAATTAATTCGTATCACATCGTTATCCTAATTAGCTGTTTGTTGACTTAGGAAGCAGACAAAAAGCATGGTCTTGTGCTAAGGCATTAAACCATGAGGTTTTCCTGACCCTCAACTGTTTTAGTTGCTATGCGAAACAAACACACATTTTAAAATTATTACGTACCTACTGAAAAGTATTTTTATGTATTCCGGATCTAAGACGGACAGCTGTCTGCTCATAAAAGAGGAATGTGGAAGTTTAAAATTCTTCCCACACAATATTATTATTGCGTCTTTAAAGATCCTTTCTCATAATCGATCCATCAAATTATAATGATGCATGATGTAAGGAGATCGTGTGATCTACACTCATAGTCTGAACGGGCTCCGATCTCCATTACTTTTATAATAAACAACGAACAGCTTCGCTCGATCACGAGGTACCTAATGTAATATAACGTCATAAACACCCGAATACAGTTATGTGCAAATAAATCAAAACTCTTAGAACTTCAGTTTTATCGCGAAGTGAGAAGAAAGGGAGGAGAGAAGATCCACTCGAGATCCGAATGAAACTGAACGACGACTGCTAAATACTCTATACTCTATATCACTATTACTAAGAATGTACAAGGTTTTGTATAAAATTGCTAATATTAGATTTTTAACTTTAAAAATCTAGAGGACAGGATAGGTATAATGGAATTAATGCGGCAGACTCTGGGAATCTTTTCTGTAAAAAGCTTTCCCTCTTGCCATGCAGCTCCGATCAGCTTTTTGCTTGCGTGTTCAAATTATAAGTATTTTAGCCAAGTTGCAAATGTTTCGTCAATTTGCAATAGGAACTTAACAAGGCATAAGTAGACAAATACAGTGTAACGTGCTTTCAACAAGTAGTTTAACTTAGACTTGATTGTCAATGTGTTTGTAAGCTATGATACCACACCATCTCTAAATTAAGTAGACCTTTTGGATGTACCCTTTTTTGTGGTTGCGTGACGTAGGTACAAAAAGATTAAATTCAATACTACTTTCTATCCTTAGAAATATATCATAAATCACACTGCAATTAGAATATAGTGAGGTTTTTGATTCCGAGATTACGATGTGATAAATTTATCGTTGTTATGTATTGGGGTAAGTAGGACAAGCTGGTTAAATATTGGCCTACAAAATGGAACAGAAGTGTTATGGCCTGTCCGCCTGTAGAAATATCATCTCTGATTGTGGTGAAGTCAAGACTAAGACAACAGACTGAAGACAAGGAAGTTTGGCAATAATTCCTTCTGCACATTCTCTTCCCTGGTACCTCATTAATGGCAAATTTCTATTAACGGCTCCCAAATTACCATGTTTACATTTTTTACATTCTTCCTTGACATAATCACCCTATTATTTGACATTATATACCCACAATTTAATTTAAACTCTTTATTGATAGCTTTTGTGGACATGATAATTATTCAGATTTGATACAGCTGTTGTAATAGCAATCACGGCATTACGTTTAAAATACGTTTTTATTTTTATTAATTAATCTTTATATAGATTCTTTTCAATTTTTCGAATGTGAGAACGCTGTAGGCCTAGTGGACTGTAGATTTGTTGACCATCATTGTTCTGTTAAGTATCTGGTACTTGTTGAAAGACCTACACTGTCCTCCCATACCTAATAACACTGTTATTTGAAAATATTGTAAAAGCCAATTATTTTTAAAAGAGTAACCGTGGAGTTTCTTGCCGGCTCTTCTCCATAGGAAACAACCAATTGGAGCCGTGCACCTAGCTTCTGACGTTTCATAAGTGCCCATGTAGGCTTATGTGAAATAAAATATTTTGAATGGCTTACTGCTTTGCAACCCAAGTTGGATTCAGCTTAAATATCTTGTATGCTTTGCGGTTTAAATCCAAGAAACAAATGCCGAGCGATGAGCTTATAAGTACAAAGTTTAACTGACTTTTCTGGGGTGCTCAAAATAATCCTATACTTTTGGAGGTGGGCGTTAATGTTATCGAACACAAAGTTTCTGTAAACAGTTTTTCGTGCCAATATAGTTTATATTTATTAAACGAGCAATATTTGTGTTTATATATATATATATATATATAAATAACCACGTAATCACGTTGTCGTTCGTCGTTTGTAATCACGTTCTCGAAAACGACTCTAACGATTTCGATGAAAGTTGCAATATAGGGTTATAAATAGGAATATGGGAATAGGGGGTTTACGGGGGCGAAAAGTCGGTCTTATACTCGTATCTGGGAAAATTCATTATCTCCGTATTTTCACCCAAGCAGAGCTCAGTCACCCAAAGTTTAGAAAGAGATGGCTACCATATAATAATGACATGGAAGCATGGAATTAGTAAGTACCTACTAACATGGCAGCATGTAAGTACCTACTATCATGGCATCATGGAATTAGTATGTACTATCATGGCAGCATGGAATTAGTATGAACTATGAGCATTCTCTATTTTCACCCGAGCAGAGCTCGATCGACCAGGTGCTAAAACTCTATTTGGAAAGGATTTCTTGGTGGCAGTGGGCATTGTGGTTAACTCGATTACGATGTTGGTCCCATGGAGAAATTTATTCAGTTTGATCGTCGATAATAGACGTAATGATGATGTCATTTTTTTTTTCTTGACTTTTTTGTGATAAAACTTCTGAACCATGGATTTGTAATTTTGAATAATTTATATAAATATTTTATTTTATTTATATATCTTCATGTTGTGTTAGTTTATAATGAATTACATTTCGATACAATGTATAAATGTTAATGAAATAAATAAATATACATCCTGTATATTCATAGAAGGCGAGTCGCTTCTTTCCTTCTTCCGGGCTACGAGTTGAGATAGGTGTACCCCAAGGCTCAATACTGGGTCCATTCTTGTTCTTAGTGTATATCAACGACTTATCAATCTATTTAAAGGGTATCTGTGAAGTTGTACTGTTTGCAGATGATACTTCTCTTATTTTTAAAGTAGACAGGAATAGACAAGATTTTGACGATGTAAACAGTGCACTCTCAATGGTTACGGATTGGAGAAATAAGCTAGTTCTCAATGCCAAGAAAACGAAATGAGTAAAGTTCGCCGTTCCAAATGTTAGAAATCTAGAAGCCAACATTGTCTTAGATAAAGAGTTGCTTGTAAACTCGGCAGTGTTTCTGGGAATAACAGTAGATGCCAAACTTCAGTGCGGCCAACTTATATCGAGCCTTGCGGGAAGGCTCAGTTCGGCCACCTACGCCGGCAGGAAAGTAAGACAATACACTGACGTCGATATAGCTCGGTTAGTCTATTTTAGTTATTTTCATAGCGTCCTACGCTGCTAGCGCGCTAAGCTGCTGATATTCAAAATATATTTGTCCTTCAAAAACGAGCTGTTCGAGCAATTTACCAGTAAATTGAGTTTCTCTGAGAGATTTTTTCAAAGATATCGGTATCCTCACAGTGGCATCACAATTCATCTTCACAAACTTATATATTAGGCAAAATATACACTTATACACTAAAAACAGTGATATTCACAATGTTAACACTAGAAATAAGAACAAACTACGTACTCCCTTTCACCGGCTTCATAAGGTTCATAGCTCATTTGTTGGGCTTGGTATAACCTTTTATAACAAGCTATTCTCTTCTTTGCTTGATATGCCTTTTAATGCGTTTAAAACTAAAGTAAAATCCAACCTTTGTTCTAAGGCATACTATTCTATCAACGACTACTTAAATGATAAGAATAGTTGTCTCTGTGATTAAATCAAGACAATTTTTAAATGTTCTTTCTCCAGAATTAGCTTACCTACTGACAGGTTATATGAGTTTATAATTTTACTTTATAAGTCAATTTAGTTTAATTTAATTTTAATTTATTGTTGTCATAATCTACTCATTACAATGTTTTTTTATGGGTTGTATTACAATATGTGGTTAGCGAGTTTATCAATTATAACTTCTACTAGTTACAGCTATATGTAAGCGGGCACGCGCTTTATGCCTGGAGGCTTTTATTTAGATATTGTTTACGTTTAGTTATTTTTATTTCTGCCTGAGTTGCTTTGTTTCTGCTCGATGTTTTTGTTTAGTATATTGGCGTGTGCTAGCTGTCATATGGCTATTCATTTATAATTTAAATTATGTTTTGTGTTGCGTAATGTAAATTGTTTTGTGTTGCGGAATGTAAATTATTTTGCATACTATTATATAGAATCTTTTTTTTCTAACTGAACAGACAGCTGTGCTGCTGGAGAGTTTGTTGCGCCACTTCTTCTTCCCAGCTAAAGCACTAGGAAGTGGTGAAGGGTGGGCGTACCTGATTATCAGCCTAGGTTGAATTTTGACATCTTTTTTAGTAGGTAAGCGGAACGAACTAAAACTTCGCAGCAACTGCAAAAACTTAAATTTTACTTCAACAGTCACAGTTTATAGATTTCGCACTATATATATACTACACGACAATCAACAAAATGTCCCCGTTTATTTTCTTAATGTTTATTTTCTTCGGTGCTAAGCCAGCCGTGGAAAATGATAAAATAATGCTTACAATATACACGAGTATAATGAGAATTATTGTGTCGTTGGCAAGACGCCACCGTTTGCCAATTAAAATTATATTTGCCGTTTTTTGGCACGGGATTACCTATCGCAGTGTTGTTTCACGTTTTGTCAACGTTTTGATTTGACGCCCTCATAAATACTGTTTGGGTTTTGCTAGTGCTAATAAAGCTTTTATACTCTTCAAGAATTGAAGAAAAACCTTTGTTTACTGCAATTCCGCTTTTGATTCATCTTTCTTAACTTAATATTTGCTAAAGGAGAGTAACTGAAGGAAAGGAATCTTCGCTTGTTCCTTCAAAGAAGACTAAGAAAAAATTAATCACATCTTATCGAAGAAGACAAGGCGAGAGATAAGATTATCTCCTAATATACTTAACTAGAATTACAATATTCTTATTTTTCTCTTACATAAAGAAGTAACAGAAGAAATTCGGCACTAAACAGACGGAACCACACAGATATGCTACACCACTACTACTGCTATTAAATACATTGTGGTCACGATTTGAACTGTATCCAACGCTCGTTGGGAACAATAGTGAACGAGGCTCAGTTATTTCTAAACGGGCTAACTTCTGCCAAGAATAATAGCACCAATATCACTAATAAAAGATCGCATGTAGTTAAAAAAAAAAATGTTGGAAATTGTGATGGTAAATAATAAATATTACTAGGTGAAGGTGGATTATCCGGAAAAGAACCGGAGTTATAGCTTGCAGAGTAAGCAAACTGAAGTGGCAGTGGGCTGGCCAGGTTTGTCGAAGGACCGATGGCCGGTGGAGCAGACGACGCCTGTTGGAGCCCGCGTATCGGCAATCGTAGCGTGGGACGCCCCCCAGCGACGATGGACCGACGACCTTAAGAAAGTGACGCACACAGACTGGATGTGGAAGGCGGAGGACAGGGTGTTGTGGTGCAGCTTGGGAGAGGCCTATGTCCAACAGTGAACTGCGATAGGTTGAGTTGATTGTTGATTGGTTGAGGTGAAGATTCCAACCTGGGACGAAGGATAAAATGAGCGACTGTCCTACAGAAGAATAGAGTACCACAGAAAGACATCTGACGATGAGTAAATTACTTACCGACACCGTGTCAATCGTATATATAATTTGTTTGCCCAAAAGCTTCTTTAGCACAACCAGTGTTGGCGTGAAAGAGCATTTAAGAACACGCGTCAATACCTAAGCCGTTGAGACTAGAGTTTCGAGAACAACATATTGAAACAAAGTGGATGTTTGCTCCAAAACATTAATATTTCACATGTGACTTGATTTATGATCTACTCCGTGTTTCTCATATTTTTAATCTCTTGAGCAATCTCCGTTGACAACTATCATTTATATGCAAATTATCATAAACTAACTGTTGCCCGCGACTTCGTCTGCGATTCAGAATTAAAAGTAGCTTATGTCCTTCTCCTCTTTGGCTACCTGTCTGCCAAATTTCATAAAGATCCGTTCAGCTGTTTTAGCTTGAAAGCGTAACAAACAAACAAACTCACTTCTGCATTTATAATATTAGTTAGGATTGGCGATTCCAACATCGCCAACCGCTGCAACAATAGGTCAAAGTGAATTTTGAAAAGATAACAATTGATAAGTGTTCTCTATGATAGACGACTTTTATGCCTACTCTTTTGTGGGAAATCATTCGTTGTAGTGCAAGTAGATAGTGCACTAGATTCATGCTACAAAATAGTTTTTATATCAAAGGAAGATTACAAGTGACGATACAGGAATACACTCCGGAACATTAAACACAAAATACCTAATTCTCGGAATTGCTCTCATTTCAATTATCACCGCAGTAAAATGTATCTTAAAACACATTTGCACAATTTCTTCACACGTTATTATATTTATTGATATAGAAATTCTGTGTTTGCTCTGCGTGTTATAAACTCCTCGGGAAATAAAACTAGACATTAATACATTGTCACCGACGGAATTAGAACCCATTGAGAAACGTTAACAGTAGAGGAGATGGGGGATATAAAATGAAGAGAATTGTTGAAGCAATCTTTGTCATAGATATATTGGATGGAGAACAACACATTATAAAATCGCGTAAAATATAGTTTTGTAAGTTCCGAATCAATTGTTGGCTTGTTTCGATTCTAGTTGAAAAACTGTAGCAGGATTTGAAAAACCATACAAGAAGATCTTTCGCCTCTTTAAGAGCTGTCGCAGTACTTGCAGTTCAGCTTGATGTTTCTGCAAGCTATCTAACCTCCTTGCTTCGTTTAGTCTTTACGTATGTATGTATGTCAACAATAATAAGGCTGTAATTTTTGCCGAAAGATTTAAATGATGGGATGGATGGGCAAAGGAACATATAACTCCAAATAATGTTGTAGCAGGAGTCGTAACTCTATCTAACAATGTAGCTTTATATCTCGTAGAACATGTATATTGCAATAATATTTTACGCCATAATTACAGCGTAAATCGTTAAGGTTTCCTTCACACCAGTTTCAAGACGTTTTTCATTACCTCGTGAAGAATGTTTCCGGTGTGTAATGGCGTTTAGTGGTCTGTCAGTCGCCTGCTGGACTGTGACGACGTTCATTATTCTCGTATTGAGATAGCAATAGTATTTGTCATGTTTTTCGTGGGAGAATAATTTAGTGGATTTATGTCGGCGTTGGGCAGCCAGGCTGCTGGGGAGTTTGTTATGTCACTTCGTCTTTCCAGTCAAAACACTAGGAAGTGGTGATGTCCCACACTACTACTGCGTTTTGGGGGGCTGTCTTATATAATTCTGATTTTCATAAATTGCTGATTCCACAGCCTAATTTCACTTTTGATTGTTTGATTTTAAAACACTCGCATTGTGACAACATTTTGTCGTTATACTTTCTCAAGCCGAAAAGAGACATCACTATTGACTATTTGCATAGTCACAAAAGCGAAAAGATTTCTTAAATACTTATATCTATTTATGTATATTATTAAAGTCAATGCCAAGGCGCCCGTTCATCACTCGAACTACGTACTCTGATGAATCTCTGGTATTACAAGTGGCGTCTACAGTATGTGTGTACATATGTAATGGTAGTTTTGTAGAAGGGGCTTAGACTATATCGGTACTACTCTGTGCGATATTATCCCACATTCATATGAGCTGTGCTCGAAGTCGGTTCTAAATAGTAGTTAGTACAAATGGTCACGACCATTTTTGATACTGCCAACGCTAAAGGCCGTTGAGAGTAATTCCTTCGTAAACCAAACTTCGTAGAAGGTTCATAAATAACGGACATTTTTCTTGTTTTGTCCCCATTCTGAGTTGCCATTAAGATTATTAATGTGTACAATATTAAATTCATTTTAAAATACCTATTGAATTATATAATATAGATAATAGTCCATTATGATCATGATGATGGATAAACATTCTTGAATTTCGTAATATGTGAAACGATATTCCTATATTAACAAGTATATCATGGTTACAGGCCACATACACAATGATATCGCATATATACCCGATTCCTAAAGTTTATAAATATCACGGTTTTGTCCCCAAAAAGTAATTTGAAAGCAATTCAACACCAAGCTATCCAAACTACACTTCGGATTCGGAAAGATATTTCAGCATTCGTTTTAGTCAATAACGGTCGGTACTTTACAAATGGGGCATTGAAGTATTTATCATTTGCTATCCCGAAACGGAAAACGATTTTTCTTGATTGAAATAAACAAACACTCCGTGTTACCAGCCCAGCGGCCGCCAACCTCCATTTCACGGTCATATTAATCATTGACAGGGTTATGAAACAGATTTTTACATCGAGCCATTGGCACGGTCAGTCAAGTGGTGAACAAAAATACACCTAGACAACGCCTACCAGCATTCAGCCACATTCATTCATAACTCCAACGTCATCTGTATCTCTCCTGTTGATACCAGCCCGTCTGTGTTCATAAAAAGTTGTCTCAACACAGTCTCTGGAGTTGTCTGTTTACCTGACGGATGCTGCGATGTATATTCTGCGTAAGAACTAATTTATTACAAAGCTACGTATGTCTGAATTAATGAATTCTGAATTAATATTGGAAATGTGATTTGGATCTGTTTTGTGTTTTGCAGCAGAAGAAGCGAGGGAAAGGCGATGGGAAGAATAAAGAGAATATCATAGAAGACGTCCGTGATGGTAAAGATGAGGAGCAAAGTCCAGAGCCTCCGGTGCAGAAGAAGAATGTTTGCTACGAGATCAAAGAATCGGATATTATGGGCAGGTACATAGAGACTCAATAATTACTATTTATCTAAGAAGAGTCAGGACTGGCAGGTTAGAATTATTAATTGAAATTTTGTCTTCGCTTGTTGCTAATGCCGCATCTAATTCGTCCGCAAGCAGACCGACCTCAAAGTACTTTGGAAAAGCTCTAATGACGGTGGTAGTGTTTTCCCGCGCAATCGTTGGAGCTCAGGGATGTATTATAGTGTTACCAGACAATTTGGCGGGTAGCCCATCTCTATTTATGCACTATTCGGATTTCTCGACAAAACGTGTTAATGCACTTAGCCTGCATGAATGTTAGAAGCAATTGTAGGTACTGTTTGGAACTTTCATTTTATAAAAATGTCGTTTGTCCCTTTTGTGCTAAAGATTAAAATCCTGTGTCAATATTTCAGATACCTGGTGGCAAACCGCGACATCCGACCTGGTGAAGTGATCATTGAAGAGCCGGCCATTGCTGTTGGACCCTGCACTGGTTGCAGCCTCATTTGTCTCGGATGCTATCGGGAACTGGATGAAACAAGTCTGGCAAAGTATGTTACTGCTTGTGTGTTCCTTAGCATCGGTTTGTTTCTCAGACAGTAAAGTGTCCCTTTAAAACGATAAGCCTCATTGTGTATTTTTTTCCCTTTAATACAGCAGCCGTGTGCAGATTACTAGGTATCAAAATTTCTCATTTTTGCAGATGTCAGGGTTGCAAATGGCCGATGTGCAGAAGTTCGTGTCCTGGTTCTGGAAAGTACACGGGACACTCTACGTACGAGTGTGACACATTGAAGGGAATACCACCAGACTACTCCAAACTTGAGGATCTGAAGGACTCTTATCAAGCTCTGATGCCGTTAAGGTAAATCTTACAAATACACTAATCATTAACCTTCATTTAAGCAAATTTGTGTCGAATCTGTGCAGTTAAGACTTTAAGCTGATAATTTCAGGTGTCTTCTCCTGAAGAAAGCAGACCCTGTCAAGTGGGCAGCGCTATCAGCTATGGAGGCCCACAACGAGTTGCGTCGAGCTAGGGGGGACATCTGGCCAATGAACGACAAGAACGTTGTGCAGAGAATAAAGAAGTGGGGGCTTAAGTACGATGATGAGGAGATTCATACTGTGTGCGGGATTTTAGAGGTAAGACTAACTTTTGATTATTTTTTACTTTCACAACTATATTGACTCGATGTGATTTGACCAACATGATATGCGATCATACGAACAGCTACTTTCCTTCTGTACGTTGATTTTGATACTTACTTGTTAATAGATTGAAGAATCTAACTCTACAGTTTCTCTAACTACTTAGAGGAACATTCTGGCCATTATTATTTAGAAACCATGTGGATAACTTATTTAGCTCATATTAATAATCAGCAAGACATAAAATGAATGTCGTTTTAATTTTAGGTCAACGCTTTTGAAGTCGGCGGTAGTGGTGCTAACGCCCGAGCTCTGTACGACAGAGCATACCTCCTCGCTCACGACTGCACACCTAGCACCACACACACAGATGCTGAAAGAGTACTAGGCAGACCTCTTACTATAAGAGCTTCTGTTCCACATAAAGCTGGAGACTTGATTTCTCTGTGCTACGCATATACTCTGCAGGTAACTTTTAAAGACTGTAAAAAATAATTCGTTATCTTTATCGTGCCTACTTCGGAAAGTTCCTAACAACTTGTTAAAATGCAAATAATTATGAGAAATTGCTATGCCGGATTTTAGCAAAATTTTCTAGTAGTTCTGATGGATTGTGTGTGACGAGTTTTTATACAATCTACTATTTATTTCCAGGGCACACTAAAACGCCGCGAGCACATAAAGCACAGCAAGTTCTTCGACTGCTGCTGCGCCCGCTGCAGCGACCCCACCGAGCGCGGCACGTGCGCCGGCGCCTTCCGCTGCCCGCGCTGCGCCGGCCGCGTGCTGGCGCAAGCGCCGCTCGACGCCGCGGCCGACTGGCGCTGCGTCGACAACGGCTGCGACTATACCATGGGGGCACCGTCGGTACAGCTGCTGCTGAAGAGGTGAGGTGAATATTTGTTTATCTTTGGCTTTTCAATTTTGAAAATGTCATATCAGTTCTAGTTGTGTTATAGTACCTAAAACTCTGATAAGGCCACCTCATAATTATAAGAATTGATTAAATCAGTGAAACACTCTTATGACATGATAAATCAGAATCAGTTTTCCAGGCAAAAAAATTAGTTTGCAATTAGATGGAGACTAGGTAACGCTGATATAAATTATTTGTCATTATTTATTTATTGACTAGCTTTTGCCCGCGGCGCCACCCGAGTGGATTTTGGAAAATATAGAACGGGAACTTAATACCGAGATAACATAATCTAATAGCCGAACAAAATGTCATTGAACCTACCGCTGCGCCCGCGTTGCCGTCAACCATAATTATTTTGTAACGTGTAATTTTGAATCGGTGATATCTTTTAAACTATTAATTTGAATGATATGATGTCAAGGCATATTTTAACTTACTTTAAATGCCCAATTTAAATAACTTATTTTATTGGATAAGGATTAATATGATACCGGCCAAAATAGCTTCGGAAACAACAATTAAATTTTTATCAAATTCTGAAAGAAAATAATGGTTACTGTGGGTCATCCTTAGAAGATAGACATATGCCATCCCGGACTTTTTTGTTGAACTTTTAAAGATACAGAAACCTGTAGAACATACATTTCATTTATCTCTATCGGTTTACGCGGCGCACGCCAGTAAAGCTCCCAGTCGGCATAATTTTTTCCGACATCTTCGACAATAATCGTCATATTTCAGCCAATTTAAACAAAACCTTAGTGAATTATACACAATTATAAACCTTCCTCATGAATCCCTCCGTCTATTGGTGCAAACCGTTTGAAAATTCGTTCGATAGTTTTTGAGTTTATCGCTTTCAGACAGACAGACGCAGCGGGGGACTTTGTTTTATAATATGTAAGGATAAGGATATAAAGATAAGGCTAAGGATATGACACTTCAACGACTAACGGCCGAACCCAACAACTGTCAATAACCTATCTGACATATCATACCATTCTGACATATCTAGTTCTGGCATACTGGAGATAGAAAAACCTATCTATCTGTGGTTTTAACGTCCCAATAATCTGTCAGAGACTAGGAATCGGGATATAACACAATGATAGATAAAATTATACTGTCTACCATCAATAGCGATCTGTCTTTTACTGACAATAGATTATTGGGTTCGGCCGTTACTCGTTAAAACATCATCATCATTTCAGCCGAAAGACGTCCACTGCTGAACATAGGCCTCCCCCAAGCACCGCCACTTCGACCGATTCTGTGCCTCCCGCATCCAGCGGATACATAAACAAAAATCATATACAGCTCAGTATCAGCAATCCAACAATCATTTTCAGCATATACTAAATATGTAGTCCGCTCTAGAAACAGGCGTCTCCTATTTAACGCCACACCAATATAATTGTTTACAATATGGCAGGCCGTTTCCCATGCAGTCCAGATATTAGTTCACAAATACCTTTCTAAATAAATGCCTCTCAAAATTTCCAGGCTCACAGACGAGTTCGATCAGATAGATGTGAACGACGTCCGAGGGTACGAAGGCTTCTTACACAAATACAGGAACGTGATCCACAACACACACTACCTGTGCTTGTCCGCCAAGCACTCGCTCTCGCAGCTGTACGGCAAGGTGGCCGACTACATGATACATGAGATGCCGGAGGCTGAGCTCAACAGGAAGATCGAGATCTGCAGGGATCTGATGAAGGCGTTTGATGTTATTGAGCCGGGGTATTCTAGGTTGAGAGGTAAGGGGTCTTTGATTCCAGTACATACTGCCTTACGGGCTTTAGTCAAATTCTTGCTAGAACCAGTAAAAATTTGTATTTTGGATTTGAGTCTTCATAGATCGGGATACAAGAAATGAATTGGGGAATTGTTGAATTTATTGATAACATTTTTGGAAAAGGAAGAATTTATCTCAGTGAAGAAATAAAACTATTTAAATATCAGCTGGGTTGTGATTGGTTCCAGGTGTAACGCTGTATGAATTGCACGCGCCTCTCATGATCCTCACGACGAGAGACTTCGAGAAGAAAGCGATCACCAAAGACAGCTTGAGGACTCGGCTTAAAGAGGTAAGGTTTACCACCATCCTGTCCTTTATTTACCTCTTGCACAATGCTTCTGAAGACTGCTTACATAAAATAAGGCTAACGTGAAACTTGGCATTATTTCAATAACGTTTTGGTGTATAATTAGCACAGATGTTTTGTATTATAACCAGTATAATTAGTCCCCAACCCTGCCTATACCTGCGGGAATACAGGTGTGATGATATGTTATGTTATGTACAGACGTCAGCAGGTCAACCTACCCGAAACTGTCAAATTTTCCCAATCAACTTTGAACCTTATGATTTAGGGATAAAGTTGAAAATCTATTACAGAAATTTGACAGATTCGGTAGGTTGATGTGCTGGTCTGTACACTTTTAATTAGTCCTGAAAAGTTATTTATGGTTTTAATCAGCAGTCTTTAGTTTAGTATTTAATATATATTTACGTTTCTGTTCCAGATCGTAAGATACCTCACCGAGTCAGCACTTATCCTGGGATTCGAGCCATCGCAGTCCTCCGAAGGTCTGATGGCATCGGCTGCAAGAGATGCACTGAAGAAGATCAAGACTTGGGAACAGATCATTGGAAAGATATCATGATGAATGATCATAATTTTATGATGTGGAGATTGTTGGCTGATTGAGGTAGATTGAACTGTGTCCTAGTTCGATCTTCGAATGATCGCAAAATTTGGATAGATTAACCATTTCATCAAAAAAAAAAAAAAAAAACATATTTTTTTTTTTAACTACTCCCTTATTTATTTTCATTTGAAGTGACATGTCTAAAAGTAATTTGAACTGGGAACTCTGTTTCAATATCTTTTTTTCTCGTAATATGTATTTCACTGGTTTTTTTTTTCTTTCTTTCTTCTGTATTTAATTTTATGAAGAAATATTTTAAATTGGGCTCTCTTGTAAATAGTATACGATTTGGCACATGTATTGTTATGTAAATATGCTACTTAGGTACTTAAGTTAAAAAAAAAAATATTTAATCCTATTTATTAGTATCTACATAATATTATTATTTCGTAAATGCAATTTTCCATCAGTATAATATTTCTTTCGACTAATATCATGTTTAATTTATAACTTGTAATAATTTACTCATATTGTATGATCATTTTTGATAACGCATCGGAAAATAATTATTTATTTTTGTTAAAGATTTATTTATTCATTCCTTCCACTAAAAGACATTATTATTGTGTGAAATATTTTTGTAATGAATTGTTTAACCTTCTCCAAACTAATTTGGCATTTAAAATAAATTATTTAAATTATAAATGCGTATTATTTAAATTTTTTTCTGGCCTCTTCCCTCCTCCAAAATATTTGGTATAATTTCTAAAGGCAAGTAGGTCTAGTTAATAAAGATGACAGGGTGTTAGACAGGGTTGTGTAGCGTCACCAGGGCCTTTCAACTTGTACGAGTACATGGATAGTTGTCTGACAGATTTGAAAGACGGTGAGTGCGGATCGAGGATGAATGAGTTACCTGTCAAATGTCTTCTGTACGCAGATGATCAAGTTCTACTTGCATCGTCAGCAGAACAGTTGCAAGACATGGTGACTGTGATGGATGAAGCATATAAGTCGAAAAGAATGAATATAAATGTTTGAAAGAGGAGAGGATGTATCGGTGTGTGATGTGAAAATAAATTATAAGAGTTACTAGCTTTACCCGGCCCGGCTTCGCACGGGTAGCACTAAGTACTTATACCTACCCTACCAAACTACTCTACCCTACCTACCGTACCTACCCTACCTACCGTACCTACCCTACCTACCGTACCTACCCTACCTACCCTACCTACCCTACCTACCCTACCTACCCTACCTACCCTACCTACCCTACCTACCCTACCTACCCTACCTACCCTACCTACCCTACCTACCCTACCTACCCTACCTACCCTACCTACCCTACCTACCCTACCTACCCTACCTACCCTACCTACCCTACCTACCCTACCTACCCTACCTACCCTACCTACCCTACCTACCCTACCTACCCTACCTACCCTACCTACCCTACCTACCCTACCTACCCTACCTACCCTACCTACCCTACCTACTATAAACCTCATGGAGCCCGAGACCTTTCCAACGAATGCAAAACCGTGGAAATCGGTTCGTGCGTTCTGGAGTTATAGCGTCAGGAAGGAAAACCCGACTTATTTTTATATAGTAGACTAGCTTTACCCGGCCCGGCTTCGCACGGGTAGCACTAAGTACTTATACCTACCCTACCAAACTACTCTACCCTACCTACCCTACCTACCGTACCTACCCTACCTACCGTACCTACCCTACCTACCCTACCTACCCTACCTACCCTACCTACCCTACCTACCCTACCTACCCTACCTACCCTACCTACCCTACCTACCCTACCTACCCTACCTACCCTACCTACCCTACCTACCCTACCTACCCTACCTACCCTACCTACCCTACCTACCCTACCTACCCTACCTACCCTACCTACCCTACCTACCCTACCTACCCTACCTACCCTACCTACCCTACCTACCCTACCTACCCTACCTACCCTACCTACCCTACCTACCCTACCTACCCTACCTACCCTACCTACCCTACCTACCCTACCTACCCTACCTACCCTACCTACCCTACCTACCCTACCTACCCTACCTACCCTACCTACCCTACCTACCCTACCTACCCTACCTACCCTACCTACCCTACCTACCCTACCTACCCTACCTACCCTACCTACTATAAACCTCATGGAGCCCGAGACCTTTCCAACGAATGCAAAACCGTGGAAATCGGTTCGTGCGTTCTGGAGTTATAGCGTCAGGAAGGAAAACCCGACTTATTTTTATATAGTAGATGGAGCAGGTAAGTGAGTTTGTATACTTTTTTTTTTGGATGGGAAATTATCAAATAACTTTTCGCGCTCTGGGTGGAGCGGGAGGGCGTGTCAGACTCTTACTGACTAAAACCCACCCGTGTTCCTTCCGTTGCCTGTACGTTGCCAGGGGCCACGGTATCCCTTTCGGACTTTCCCGCAACCCCGGCAGGCATCGGTCCTATCGCACCCCTTCATTTGCTGACATCTCTTTGAGACGCACGTGGAACACAACTCGCCGTCGACCCAGGCCTGGTCCTTTCGGACGGCGAGCTACCCATTGCTTACCGTCCGCAATCGGCCTGCGATTCCCGACGCCCAGGGCGTCTCCTGCGGCGGCTAAGGGCGTGAGGGCGCGAAATTTGCCTCTCCCTCACGCGTTCTGCCTCCTCCTTCGCGAGCATTACTGCTTCGCAGAAGGAGGTGACGGCCTCCCATGCCCTCTCGCTCCGTACCAAGGCCTGGACCAGGGCCGGACGCGAGAGATCCCCGCCACCGATCGCCTCCATGAGGACACGGCGGTGCTCTGTCCAAGCCGGGCAGACTCACCGTATGCTCCACCGTGTCCTCCGGGCGATCCACGCAGTGATGACATCCGGGCGTTTCCTCCCGCCTGATACGAAACAGGAACCTCCCGAAACAACCGTGTCCGGTGAGGACCTGCGCCAGGCGGAAGGTGAGGACGCCGTGGCGCCTCTCTAGCCACTCCTCAAAGAGGGGACTTATCGCCGCAATACATAGTGGCGTGCCTAGCACTGGGTTGCGACAATCGCACTCTCCATACTTGTTTGAGTTTTTATACTTGGGGAGTCTGTTTACAAGGGATGGGTAGATTGATGAAGATGTGGAAAGGAGAGAAATAAAGTGAATCGTGCTATACATGCGACTGTGACCAACCAGTTGATGGCCAAAATGCTCAACTGGTTCACAATGGTGTGCTGGTGCCCACGCTTTTGTATGGTAGTGAATGCTGGGTGTGGCAAAAGAAGCATGAAAGTAGAATAAATGCTGTGGAAATGCGTTCCTTGCGAAGCATGTGTGGTCTAACTATAAATAATAGGCTGAGGAATGATGTGATACGACAGCAAAAAATTGAAAAGGGAATGCTGAGATGATTTGGTCATGTTGAGAGGATGAATGAAAGGCGACTAAGAATAAGAATAGAATAAGAATAATTTATTGTTTAAAAAATTAAATTCAAGTGCGTTGATTCCTGGAACTCCAGGCTCCTTTGTTCTGCTAACAAAATGTATTTACAAGGCAGTGACTGTAAACGACGGGAGTGGACGCCCTAGGAGGAAATATAGTGACCTTAGTGGTGGGGTTCTTCAGAAAGGACAGGTGCGTACTCGCAACCGGCGTGCGTGTATGACCAGATGCATGAACGTAAACGAGGCAAAAGGAGCATGTAAGGTTCGTAGCATGTATCGTTCTGTAGTGTCTGCCTACCGCCATGGGAAGAAGTATGATGACGGCGGTGAGTAAGTGGTGTATGTATGTCTTTTTTGATTTTTTTTCAAAATTTTAAGCTCAATCGTTTCGGAGATAAAGAGGTGGCCCAGTGGTAACGGGCCGGACCTAGTAGTTGTAGGTCGTGGGTTCGAACCCAGGCAGGTGCTTTACTTTGTGTAAATAATTTCATCACCACTGCTCTCAAAACGGTGAAGGAAAACATCGTGAGGAAACCGGCATCTCCTAGAACCAAAAATTCGAAGACATGTGACATCTATCAACCCGCACGGGGCCCGCGTGGTGGATTATAGCCCACTTCCTCTCGAAGCGAGGAGGCCTGTGTCCCAGCAGTGGGCACATAATAGGCTAATTATCGCCAATTTTCATAAATTTTCTTAAATTTAATAATTGTAAAAATAAAAATTTGAGACCTTCATAACATGCATGTTAGCAAAACAGTTATTTTTTTCTAATTTGGGATGTATTTATTTACGTTACACGTCCGTGCTTGGATCATAAAAAATCATAATTCATAATTGTACCAAATGTTAACTTAATCGGTCCAGTAGCTTCGGAGCAAATTGGCTGTGACAGACGAACAAACAGACACACGAGTGATCCTATAAGGGTTCCGTTTTTTCATTCGGACGTACGGAACCCTAAAAAATCGCTTTAGCTTACTGGCGCACGAGAGGGCGTGAGTTTGATTCTCACTTTCAAACTATTGATGCACATAATATGTGCCTATACCTACACTAAATATTATTTTGTGTAGGTAATTGGTAGTACCATATGTGAAACCCAAATACATATTATTATAGCGTAGTTTTTTTTTTATATTTTCGTACAATTAGTGCCTATATGCACTGCGTTAAACACAATATACTGGAATACGTCTATAGTTTCAAGTGTCAAATCGCGCGATTTATTTTTACACCGCGCATGCGCAGCAGCGCGTGCGCCGATCAGTCAGCCCGGCAGCTCGCACATGGGAGATATTCGGGAATTTTATTATGTTTTTCCATTATTTCTGTAGACATTTGTGTTGATTTTATTGTGATCTATATGGAAATACCTAGAGTTTCAAGTAAGTACCTACTTATTGTTTCAGTGTAGAGTATGTGGGGGAGTGTTTATTGAACGATATTTATAGCTAAAATTTTCCTCGTTGAAATTTTGTAATTCGAGAGCAGGAATTTGATTGTTCGACAGAATCTAAATGCAAAATAATAAATAAATAAAAGTGATAGAAAGTGATACCTACCTAAACCCAAAACAAAATCTAGACTCTCGAGAGTCCAATCTTTGGCGCCTGATATCACCGGCTTAGCAATACTCCTCAAGCCGTCATATCCATTTTCCTCAATATAGTTTATCGGACAAACATCCATACGTACATAACGAAATGCTGATGAAATCAAAACATAACATAATCATAACATAATTAATAAGAAAATTCAATTTAGTCGTTCAACAAAAAAAAACTCATTTCCTTGTAAACAATCCCACCCATGTCATGACTTCATTTACTTTCTAGAATGGTAGTACCAGGCTCCTGCATAATCTGCCTATCCCCGGCCATCCAAAAGTGTTCAGGCTGTCAAAACGTGCACTACTGCTCCAAAGACCATCAAAAGCAGGACTGGAAGCAGCACAAGTTCCAGTGCACCCCCGCCAGGGTCAAGGAGAACGAGAAGTATGGCAGATATCTTGAGGCGTCCAGGGAGATCAAAGCTGGGGATATTGTGTTGAAGGAGAAGCCTCTTATCACTGGCCCTGCTCAGGTAACGACGACTTTTGATTGATGAATTGACGATTTCTTTCATTTACTTCTATTCAACGAACCTCTGAGGAGTTAAAACGATGATCATCATCATCGAATCAGCTGAAAGGCGTCCACTACTACTTGGTATTCGTTGGTAGTACGTTTTTCCTCTTCTGTCATTCTAAAGTTTTCAGCAAATTTGATATCGGGTTCCTATTCTATTTCCTTGAGGTTTTTGTTTCTTCCTTTCCTTGTTAATAATGTAAGCTGTTTCTCACGTATCTCTGTTCCACTTATTTTCATTACCAGGTTACTCCACCAGTCTGCCTCGGCTGCTACAAGCTCTTAGAGGAAGGGAAGACTGTGACATGTGAGAAGTGTGGCTGGCCTTTCTGTTCGGCAGAATGTACCGTCAAGGAGGAACACGACCCTGAGTGTCATTATACACAGCAGAAAGAAGGAAAGGTAAGTTGTAGTCATTTGCGTAACTGTATTAAAATACATGAAACTTTATCAGAATTACGGAAAGCCTACACTGTATACTCTGGAAACAGTCTACTCAAAAAGTTGCAAGTCAGTTATTATTCAAAAAATGGTCTTCCTCCATACATAGAATCTTTAAAGTTAAGAGTCTTTCTTGGAGAAATCGTTAACCAAAACATTTTTTTTATGGTTCCTGTATTTAGTATTCTTCTTTCCACCTTTTACCAGGTCAACATCACCACCTACGGCATCCCTCACCCGAATTACCAGTGCATTACAGTGCTTCGCTGCCTGTACCAGCGTGACCATAACGAGAAGCTGTGGACCAAGATCCAAGCACTACAGTCACACTGTGAGGACAGAAAGGACACTGACAAGTGGAATAATGACAAGAAGATGATCGCGGAGTTCATCTGGAGGTTCTTCAAGTTGGAGGAAACGTTCAGTGAGGAGGAAATTATGAAGTGCTGCGGGATTTTGCAGGTGAGCGGTTGGCGATATTTGAATGTCTTTTTATTGCCTGGCTACCGATATTGTTTTAGACGTACAACCGACGCTAACGACAAAACAGCTTGTGCATCAAGCAGAAATTAAAACAAGTTGTAGTTTTATGGTCTTTCACGAAAGACAAAACTTTATTCAGGATCAAAATATAAGCCAAGGAGCAATCAGTTTAACTTACTGACTGTCGAATCCTTTGACGCTAGAAGTAGATATTAGTTATGTAACTTATTCTGACACGAGTGGAAGAGCCTATCAATTAAATAAACATACCGTCTTTCTTCCAGATCAATGGTCACGAGGTGCCACTCCTAGAGCCCGAGTACGTGGCGCTGTTCGACCGCATCTCCATGGTGGAGCACAACTGTCGCGCCAACTGCAACAAGAGCTTCACCTCGCAGGGGGATATTGTAAGCCCTTTAATGTTTCTTTGACTATTCTAAAAATAGGCTAGCTAGAATAAAGAAATGAACCAACTATGTTAATAATAGGTACCAGCTTTGGTTATATACCTGTACAGGTATATAATCAAAGGGTACCAGCAACTGCTAGCGACAATTTTCAGTGTGATTTGCAGATTTTTATCTAGACCAATGAGCGGTCGGATAACGCCACAATATTAGCGCACAAATGCATAGTTTTGACGACGTACAGAATCAATTGTATTTACTTACGCAACTTGTAATGCAACTGAAGTCAGTGATATCTTATGAAAGCGAAGACCTGAGGACCGAAGTTTAGTCTAATCAAATGTTGTTCTCAATCTTCCAGATCCTCTGCGCCGGCGTTAACATCTCGTCCGGGTCCCACATCACGGTGTGCTACACGGACCCCATGTGGGGCACGGAGGCGCGGCGCCACCACCTCGCCGACTCCAAGTTCTTTGAGTGCACCTGCGAAAGGTGTTCTGACGTCACCGAGCTGGGGACTATGTATAGTGCTATTAAGTGCAAGAAGAAGTAAGTTTTCAGTCCATCGGTTTCATTACACAAGAACAGAAATAATATCAAAACCCAAATGGTGCTTAGTTTTCAGGATATGATGATACAGTTGAAGTGCCTTCAAAAACTATACTTTGGTGTATTGATTGGTCTACTGTCCCTGGTCTAAAGAGCAATAGTTTTTTGTGGCTGTAAAGCACGACAGGAATAATCTTGTATATTTGTTACCAATTTTTCTGGGTAAATTTTCATTCTGCCAATTTAAAGTAAACTTATTTTCATCTTGATTTTTATTTCAGAGACTGCAAAAGCTACCTCCTCCCCGAGACCTTCATCCTCCCCATTCTACACAAGACGAAGAGCCCCAACCCTGAGACCCGCAACCTGGACAACAAGTTCTGGAAGTGTAATTCCTGCAAGGATGCTGTCTCCGACGCCATCATTCAGCAGCTGGTGCAGGACGTCGGTAGGGAACTCAGTATCATGCCGAAAGGAGATCCAGAGGCTTGCGAAAGGTATGGCAACGAGTTCGTTTTACTATGTGCTTCAGTAGAGAATTCAGAACTATGTAAAATATTTATACTACGACATATACATACAGATTAATTAATACAACTTGTTTTTTACTTTTTAGTTCGTTTTTTAACAGAGCAGTTGTGTTTTTAGGGTTCCGTACCCAAAGGGTGAAGCGGGACCTTATTACTTAGACTCCGCTGTCCGTCTGTCTGTCACCAGGTTGTATCTCATGAACCGTGATAGTTAGACAGTTGAAATTTTCATAGATGATGTATTTCTGTTGCCGCTATAACAACAAATACTAAAAACAGAATAAAATAAATAGATAAATGGGACTCACATTTAACAGACATGATTTTATTGCCGTTTTTATAGATAATGGTATGGAACCCTTCGTGCGCGAGTCCTACTCGCACTTGGCCGGTTTTTTATTTTTTTCATCGCTTACATCAGCAGGCATCGTTGCTTCATCGTAGTCTAAAACTATGGCCCCAGACTTAACTCCAGATTCTCAAACCACTTTCCAGATTCATCGGTCACTGCAGCAGCTACCTGCACCCCTCCCACTTCTACATGACAGACGTGAGCCTGGCGCTGGCGCAGATGATAGGCCAGGAGGAGGAGCAAGGCCTGGCGGTGGTCACGGATGACCGGCTCCTGCTGAAGACACAGCTATGCAAGAAGATCGCTGAGCTGCTGGAGACTTTGGCACCAGGTAGGTGGCTATAGCAGTTTAAACAGAGTTTATATTGTTTGGGTATTGTTAGCATAGAACCAACTTTAAAGAATGAGCTTTACGATTGTTTAGTTATCACTAGGACCACTTAGCCTACTTCATCCTGTCGGTCTCTCTGTGGAGGGGGTAATTCTGGCATGTGAGGAATGCTAAGACAGAACTGTCCTCAGAAATCGTATCGAGAATAGTGTATTAATGCCACGCAATGCTATTGACGGCTGCCCTAACTTTCCCAATAAAATAATATGTGACTACTATGATAAAATTGCACAGGCAGACATTGTATAAGCTCACTAACCTATTTTCCAGCTGAAACTCGTCTCCGAGGCACCATACTGTTCGAGCTGCATGCTGCCGTCGCTGAGACTGGAAGGAGGCAGGCTCTCATTGATGGACCGATGACGTTGCTTGGTTATGTTTCTGTAAGTAACTTACTCTGCTTAATAATATCTTATTCTTCGTTATTTTATTTGTAGTCTAGCGTCACTTGTATAGCGTCACTTGTATAGCCGGCTAGAAGGACCAAAATTTGAAACTAGTATTACATGTAAGACGTTAAAAAAAACCGGCGAAGTGCGTGTCGGGTCACGCTCAATGAAGGGTTAAAATTTGTTTGTCTGTTGGTTTGTAAGTTTGTGTGTAGGGGGGAATCTCCGGAACTAACAATCAGATTTGAATAGGGACCTCACAGTAAGCCCTTTCATTTGATATGTTACACGGTATAGTTTGCAAAACTTTTCTTATTTGCCTTCTAAAGTGACCCCCATATTAAAAAATCATTTATTTACGTGTGTACCAAATTTCTTAATCGGTCCACTAGATTCGGAGCAAATTGGCTGTGACAGACGGACAGACAGACGGACACACAAGTGATCCTAAAAGAGTTCCGTTTTTTCATTCGGACGTACGGAACCCTAAAAATCCTGGAGTCCTACGATTCGTCAGTTTTCAATATTACTCAACGACATGAAAACCTCCAAACATCGCTTTTAGAGTTAAACAGTCGGATAATAAGAGGACGTCGGTATGGGAAAACACTACGACGATTGTTATGATACATTCCGCTTCCACGACAGATGTCAGATCTGTCGTGGTTGTATAAATGAATGAGTCGATGCAGTATCTATATAGATCTACGTTAAAGCCTGCCATTGTTATCATCTTTCAAATAAATCCTAATCCTAATTAATAATATTACAAATTCGAAAGTGAGTTTGTTTCTTTGTTACGCTTTCACGCTAAAACGGCTAAACAGATTGGGATGAAATTTGGAACATGGGTAGACCTATGTATATCCTAATCCAGGACATGGATTAGGACATAGGATACTTTTTAACCCGATATTCCCACGGGATCGAGACTTATGCGGGTGAAACCGCAGGGCGCAGCTAGTAAAAAAAAATGTCTAAGTAAACAAATACGACGTCACGTCTGGAATGTCCCAGGTCTTACTACCTGCCTACTAATTTAAGTGGACTTTGACAAAAACAATACCTAAATAAGTAGGTTTGGCCAGGTTTTGGATTCATTTCGCAATTAGCACTCAAATAAATCCCTGAATATAATCGTTGTTCAATGCGTACCTAGTCGATCATCTGAGCTTTGGACTTTGCTACTTTTGGCATCTAATCGAAATAATTGTACCTGCGTTTTTCGTTTCTGCAGTAAACGTGTCATGCATGAGAAACAAAATAATTTGATAGATCATAAAAACAAAAATACTGCCTCTGACGTCTAAAACGACGTATACAGTGTCTACAAACATATAAACACTATTTATATATGAACTAAATGTTGAGCACGCGACCACGGTTCTTCTAATTACGCCAGTTGTAATTACTCAGCACAAATTGTGAAAACAATTTTATTGTAAAACACGTAAGTTTATTAGTTACTTGTGGTGATAAGGTGAGGTTTTATTAGAAGGATAGTTTATATCTTATCAGAGCCGGCAAAGCTGATAGATCCTGTAGGCCTAGCACAGATTATTATTGTGATGACTACGACACGTACCTAAATCGAAATGATTCGTGCTAGGCTTACAGAACACATAAAATCGGGGCCTATGAAAAGAAATGAAAGATGAACATACCTACTATCATCATAACAACTATTTAACGTCTTTTTCTTTTTATTCTTTTTTTTTTTAAGAAAACGTTGCCCCACACTAGGAATTTCTTCTGTATTGTGGGTGCGTTTACAAACATTTAAACTCACATACACAAAATTCAAAAGTCATTTATTCAAACTAGGCTGAGAATCAGCACTTTTCGAACGTCAAAATTACATAAGACAGTCCCCCAAAAACGCCCACCCTTCACCACTTCCTAGTGCTTTAGCTGGGAAGAATAAGTGGCGCAACAAACTCCCCAACAGCACAGCTAGAAAAAATTGATTCTATATAATAGTATGCAAAATGATATTTACATTACGCAACACAAAACATAATTTAAATTATAAAATTAATAGCCTTATGAAAGCTAGCACACACCAATATACCAACCAAAAACATCGAGAACTATGCTCAACAAGAAATAAAAATAACTAAACGCAAACAATATCTAAATAAAAGCCTCCAGGCATAAATGGCGTGCCCGCTTACATATAGCTGTAACTAGAAGTTTTAATTGATAAACTAGGACCATCAAGGTAAAATAAAAAAATATCGAGGTCGCTAGCTAACCACATATTGCAATACAACTCATAAAAAAACATTGTAATGAGTAGATTATGTCAACAATAAATTAAAATAAAATAAATTGACTTATAAAGTAAAATTATAAACAATTATATAAACTCATATAACCAGTCAGTAAGTAAGCTAATTTTGGAGAAAGAACATTTAAACATTGTCTTGAGTTAATCACAGCGACCAACTATTCTTATCATTTAAGTAGTCGTTGATAGAATAGTATGCCTTTGAACAACAGAGGTTGGATTTTACTTTAGTTTTAAACGCATTAAAAGGCAAATCTAGGAAAGAAGAAGGTAGCTTGTTATAAAAGGTTATACCAAGCCCAACAAATGAGTTATGAACCTTATGAAGCCGGTGAAAGGGAGTACGTAGTTTGTCCTTATTTCTAGTGTTAACATTGTGAATATCACTGTTTTTAGTTAATAAGTGTATATTTTGCCTAATATATAATATGTTGGCGAAAATGAATTGTGATGCCACTGTGAGGATACCGATATCTCTGAAAAAATCTCTCAGAGAAACTCTGGCACCTAGCTGGTAAATTGCTCGAACAGCTCGTTTTTGAAGGACAAATATATTTTGAATATCAGCAGCTTTGCCCCACAGCAAAATACCGTAGGACATAACGCTATGAAAATAACTAAAATAGACTAACCGAGCTGTATCAACGTCAGTGTATTGTCTTTCTTTCCTGACGGGGCGTAGGCGGCCGAACTGAGCCTTCCCGCTAGGCTCGATATATATGTTGGCCCCACTGAAGTTTGGCATCTACTGTTATGCCCAGAAAAACTGCCGAGTTTACAGTTTCAAGAAACTCTTTATCAAATAGCCAGACCCGGAACAACTACTTGTAGGTCATACAAATAGTTGTTCCGTGCGGGAATCGAACCCGCGACACGCAACGCAGCAGCACGCGCCACGCCAACTAGTACTAGCCCTAGGATCTAATGTTATATACCCATTTCAAAGATTTTCATTCATCATCTCAGCCTATGGCTGTCCACTTAGGTCTCTCTCCAACTTGCACCATAACGCCCGGTTCTGTATCGGTCTTCCAATCCTAACTGGATTTGCTTACATAACGACATTTAGAAAAAGATAATAACTTTACGGGAATGGGGGATTCCCGTAAAGTTGTATCTTTTTCTTGGCATAAAATTTTAAGGCATAATATTGCTTGGCATAACGTTTTAGTGTGAATTTTATTAGCATAATAATACTGCGGCAAAATAATAATTTGACATAACGCAAAGGTTAGCATAACTGTCATTTGGTCTAATTTGTTTTGGTATAATTTGGAGTTGCATACAATTTTAAGGCATAATATTTTATTCGTCTATTTATCATGAGCCATAAATATAAACATGATTTATTATAATTTTGGAATTAGTCTATTGGATTAGGTTAAGGTGCGGTGGACGTGTTTGTTTTTATATGAATTATATTAGGGTTTATAATTTATATTCCAAAGAACATTATGTGTAAATATCTTTATGGATTTATAACATTATGTTTTATAAAATTATGCTTCATTATTGTTATGCCAACAGTATTTATAGCAATAAACATTATGGCAAAACATTTATGCCTAATAATATTATACGTAATAATTGTTATGCTGAATTTCGTTATGCCAATGTAAATTGACAATATATTTTATGCTTATCATTGGTAAACCCAACTTTACTGGTAGGTATAACAACGTAAGCACAGTTTTACAATCAACAGTGACCTAACTAAGCACTGCTTTTAACAATTTATTTTAACAACCACAACAGATGTTAAAATCGGAATTTATCAAAACAATCATCACAGTGTTTTCCCCTAAACCTAACTTTATTACTGCAATAATTATGAAGATTGAAATTTTGTAATGTTGGTATTCAGCAAACAGAAAGACGCTGCTGTCCTTTTATGCAGAGACTACTACACAATTTAGATGTAGCATCAATTGGAGAATTTTCATTCATTCATTTCAATGTTACGAATGTATTTGTTTATATGACTTACCAAGTTATTGCGTTTTCGTAAAGATCTTTTTCACCAAAAGAATCACCAATCTAAATTACTGATTGGTGATTTTGAAGGCGCTCTCAGTTCGGATGGTGATCGGTTTTACGAATTTTGCCGATGCTACATCTAAGTTCTGTCGTACTGTACCTACTTTTATAGAATCTCTGACGTCCCGGAGAACCTTTTTTGTAGAACATTAACAGCGTTTGAAGAGTTCAAGAATGCTATAATCATTACAATGGTAAATTTTCATACAATTCTCTTAGTGTATCCTAGAGAATTTGTTGACTTTGCATCAAATTGTGCACTGAGCTTGGTGCACGATGGAACAGTGATCTGATCTACTTGTTTTGTTACTAAATCTTAAATAATGTTGCCGTACACTTACCAGCGCAATTGAGATTCTCTTCACGTAAACCTGACCGAATTAACATCCATTATTGAGCACAAAAACTTGTTCTCAACTACTAAATAAGTATTAATGAGTGGATCGACAGTGAGAATCAACAAATTGTTTATTTGTCCATCTTCAAATGTGTTCTCGTATCTATTTTATAAGGCTGGATGGCTTTACTTGACTCTTTGAGCATTGTAACGGTCGCAGAATCATTTACAATATCAGCCGCAGCACAGTACCTAACATTATATAGTCATAGCTGAAAATTGATCATTCAACATTTTTGTAACGAGGTACCTATTTTATTCTGCTAAAGGGAAAATCACAAATGCAAAATGCCAAAATCTGACAATCTATAACCACAGAATAGGTGCTATGTGTGCAACTTTAAATAAACATGTTTACCTATTCAAGTAAAGCTAGGCGAAGAAAGTAGTGCCATAATAATTCAACCAGTGAATCCATTGACATCACATCTTAGACAAAAACCGTCTTGTACGTGTTTGCTCGCACCAGCAACTGGACCATCGCTCGCTCCAGTTACTCGCCCGAAATACTGACACTAATTCTGCTTGTTTTGAACTTTTTTGTGAAATGTGCAAGTGTGATGTGGGAGATATGCCAAGATGTTGTAAAAATTAAAACAATGTGAAAAATGTGAACATGAGAACTACCTCGAACACTCAAAGAAATTAACAAGAATGACGTGTGTCTTTGCTTGGAGTATAAAATGTTAATAACATACATACCTAACACGCTGCGTGAATCTGTCATGACCCTATCTGGTATCTCTCGAAAAACTCTGCAACAAACTAAATATTTTAATAACTACTCTTCTAAAAACGAAAACGACCACAAGCGGTTAGCAGATCTAGTCAGCACCTCAAACTCAAACTCAAAGCATTTATTTCAGTTAATCCATTTACAGGCACTTTTTAACTGTCAAGAAGTCGGTCAGTCAGAAATATAAAGCTAGTTGCCCATTCCAAAGCGTAGTAGGTACCTATGGAGAAGAACGGGCAAGAAACTCCACGGACACCCTATTGCGTAACACGCGATCTGTTTAATTTTGACAGTTCAATAACATTCATTGCGTTATTTACGTTGCTGAGCAGACAAATTTTTCGAACATATGAAGCTATGGATTAGCAAATTCCTTCAAAATGATTCAGATTATAATAACGCAATTAGGGTGCAGTTTTAGTAGAAAATTGTAATTAGGTAGACCATGTGCCCGGCAAAAAACAAGGCGTACCTATTGGTGTACTGGTAAAGAAGTTTATACCTAGTCTTGCCATAAATATTGTCACACGGAAAAATATTTTTTTTTTTATTGCAAATAATATTTATTACTTTTACAGTGTGTTAGTTTAATACATAAATATAAAACAATTTAAAATATAAAAAGCTTATTCAAAGTGGTCTCCATTGGCTGCAATACAGTCCTTTAAACGTTGAGGCCAGTTATCAATAGAAGCACGTACGCTCTTTCCATGGGAAAATTCTTCACTGCCAATCGTATGGATTGTTTTAGGGACTTCAAATTATCACGGTGTTTAGAGCAAGCCGTACTCTCTAAAACTGACCATAAATCATAATCCAGTGGATTAAGATCGGGACTAGACGACGGCCAGTCTTCAGCTCTGATGAAGTCCGAAACGTTCGCTTCCAACCAAGACTGCGTGGACCGAGCTTTACTTTTTTAGGACCATACTTGGTTATTGAACATGGTGTTGTTAAGGGGCTTAACTCCCTTCTCAAGAATGGTATCTTGATACACTTGTGCCGATGTTTTGATACCTTTTTCACAAAAATATGGCTCAGTCACTCCTTCATAGCTAACACCCCACCAAACCATCACTGAAGTCGGATAATGCCCACGTTGCACTCTGTCGACTAATTGGGAAGCTTCCTTAGAGCTTTGAGCATAAATACGATCATTTTGTTTGTTAAAATGTTGCTAAATTGTAAAGATTTTCTCATCCGTAAAAAAAAATTCTGTGCCCTCCCTTTGCGTACCGCTTCACTAGTTGTTTCGATTTAACCACCCTATTCTTTTTTTAAATTATCAGTTAAAAAATGACCAGTGCGTCTCTTATAGGCTGCAAGTCCTAAGTCATCTTTTAGAATACGCGACATGGTTCTTGGTGCTATCTTCATCTCCCGAGATAAAATCTTTTGTTTTCGGACAGGATTTCTTCGAATTCTTTCCCTTACTGCTTTGACCACCTTTTTCGTACGAACACTACGTGGACGGCCAGATTTTTTTCTGTCACAAACAGAGGAGGTCTCATTGTACCTATTAATAGCCCGGTACACAAACATTTGACTAAAACCAAGCGTATGGAGAGTTTTAAAAATTGCATTTGGCTCCAAACCAACTTTGTGTAGTGCAATCACAGCGATTCGGTTCTCTTTATCACCCACTCCATTTTAATATCGCAAAATATTGTACAATGTATTGGCGCCAAACTTAGAAAACTCAATGAACAATCGTATAAAAATGACAGATTCCAAATTCAAATGTAATATCATTCTTATTTTTAATTTTAACAGTATTTATGGCCAGACTGTGTATATTGCAGTGGGTCTGATAATGTTGAAAGAAATAGGTAATATTATAGTATAATTAGTAAGAAACACTTTTGCTTTCAAGCAAAACAATGAAGCGCTATACGTAAAGCTCAAAACCAAAAGCATAACCGTTATGCTTTTTCAAAAAAATCCTTATGTCTTGTCCATCCATTCTTTAGATGTCATGTTTAACTTCCTATTTTATTCTTTCTCAGGAATCCCGCAAGATACTGTCAGAATCCGCCCAGCTTCTCCGTCACGAGCCTCCAGAACTACCGGAAGGTCGTCTGAACAGACAAGCGAGGATTAACTTGATCCAGATGGACGAACTCATCAGGAACCTGTCGGCTGCACTACCCTCGCCTTTGTAAACTGGAATACATTTTTGTACCGATTGTTATATTGAAGTTTTAATTTACTTCTCTTTGTAACGAATCCCCCCCCCTGTCCCTTTCAATTAAGTTTACAGGTGATGTCTGATCTAGTAGTCCAATGACAGTGGCTAGTTCTTAGTGCTTAGTAGCTTAGTTATCAAAAGCATAACAAACTTTAACCTCTTCATCTCTACTTCTACTATTGTTATAAAGACTGTTCGAGTTCTAGCTCTATTCCGTCAGGAATCGGACAATGGTCCTTCTACGCCTTACGACATTGCAGTTCCTTAGTAAGTTTGTTGCTTGGTTAAGGATGCTTGGACAAAAGGACTTCCTCCAAAAAAATCGTACAGCAATTTTGTCTCTCATGAACTAACTGGTATCCAAATAACTGGCTACCTTAGGTTACATGGAGATAATGATTCATTTGAGAGCTGCCTTTGCCCGGATAAGGCCGGTTCAAACAGGTTCTTCGACAGAATAACGAATTAAAGTGTGAACTTTCGATCGGCATCTTGTTTAACGCTTATAATTTTATTGAATGCGTAATATAAAATATAACGATCCCAGCGCGGAGAAAGCAGGTCGGCGCACACGCAGGGATAAAAAATAACCGTATTTGTGCAAGCAAACCGCGGGAGCTTTGTGCAGCGCAGAGGCTTAGCTTATTTTTGTTATAATTTGAGAGAAATCTGTATGAAATGCTAGAACTTCTTACCACAAAAAATATATCTACGGCAAGAAACGGAAAAAGATAAATACTGTCAAACGAAAAGGTGCCTGCAATGCCTGCATCCTAGATTTTGATCATGTCATGGCTGTTGAAGATTGATTCTTCTGGTCATGGTCCTTCTAATGGATCTTTACTACATGATGGACGTGAGTGAATAAAAGTTACTTAGTAGGTATTTATTTATGTAAATATGGTTGCAGATTATTTTATGTAGGTACTGATCGAATTTGCAAAAGAAAGCGTGTGCGTACCGCTTGCGCTTGCGCCGCGCGTCACGGCTGCTGGCTGAGTGACATGACATAAAGGGAGCTCCGCGAACGACGCGTTAATTGGAGCGATATCGACACTTCGCGGAATTGCACCTGCTGCCGTAAGACATTTATTGGTTATTGATATATTTTGGTAGCTACAGCCTAGGATATATTAAAGAAGGATATATTTTATCATGGTGAAGGCCGCATAATTCCAGACTTTGGATTTAGGTATTTTGATGGTATGAGGAGATTAATCAACCTTTAGCATAAGGAATACTAAGAAATAAAGCTTCAAAAATATTGGCACCGATTCGTTTCAAAATAAACTGCTGACTAACCAGTCGAAAGGTACTCTCCAAGTAGTCTGAGTCCGACAAAAATCTGTTTCTAAACTATTATCTTTTATCATCAATCTCATATATATAAGACAGTAAGAGACTTTTTCACCCACACATCTCATTACAATCAAATACACGTGTCGCAATCTCCGAATTTGCTAAAAACATAAAATAATATAAACCTAAGAATAGTGTTGCATGTTTCAAAAATAAAAACTGCTCTATTTAAATTGGCAAGAAGTGGCTTTGCTTCTAGTTCTATAGGCAGAGACACAGTGATAGATATAACAACATGATTTAAAAAATCACCAGCTGAAGTTTCACACTGGTATTTAAACTGGTGTAAATGTGACCACATGTGAGTAATAAGCTTGGTTTCTGACTGACAAACGTGATTAACCTAACCCACGAAACTTACCGCATAATATCAGGTGGGTCATATATCTGCCGACAACAAACCTATCAAAGCTGACTACATCGTATGCCCACACGTACATATTCACGTGTTCAAAGAAAGGGTCTTTGAAATATTTAATTACCTATTACAAAAAAACGCAAATGCGTGCCTTTTCTTAAACACACCCAGATAATACATTCATAAAATCTACGTCGCCGGCGCCAGAGCCGACGGCGACGCACATACACACACAAAAATAGGAAGTACTACGCACACGCACATATTATATGCAATCCGATTTCTGAGCTTCTTTTCAAAGACGAAAAACTGTTAGCAATGCGCTTCAGGAATTTGATGCATAACATTACCCATCTAGGACAAATGATTAAGATTTTAATTTTGAATTTAAATCTTCGCAGACTACATAAGCGGTCCATTAGAACCTAGATCTAAGATGAAGAGAATCTTAGAGAATCTAGACCTAAGATCAAGATAATCTTAAATCTTTTACATGGTGCGTAGGAGTTGCAAGTTTCATAGAGAAGCCATAGTAAACATTAACAAACTAAATCACAGTAACTTTTTTTTAAAACGTTTTAGTAAAATAATGCTGCAGCTTGGTCCCTTAGTTGTTTACGATTCTAGAAAGACCCAGTCCAGTCTTTTCCGAAAATTATATATATAAACAATATTTTAATGTATTTAGATTTTTAGATGGCAATTACAGCTCAGTCTTTGTTTTCAGTACGTCAAGCTGTTATGGTTTAATTGCTGCTTCAGCATAGAACATCAATGTAATGTGATGATTTGCACATGTCCATTACCAATTTCTATCATACTCACCACAGTCACCACAGTCACCACTGAAGGTGTAGAAAATTTTATTAAAACACACTTACAAAATCGTTCACGTTTCATTATCATGTTTATTCAATTAACATATTTTTATCTGTATTTCCCGCGTAAAGGAACTTCAGCGTCATCCGTCCAGTTATCTGTACATAATAAAATAAAACTCATGCAAATCTTGAAATCTGCGAACAACTAGCGTTGCTCCATTAAGATCGTCCTGTGGTTCGTTATCTTTACTAGTTATCACATGTAAATATCGCAGTCAATGACGGAGACACGCGAAAATCTTCGGACAAACATTGCGAGTTCTCCACTAACATCCGAGCGGAACATACCTACGTTGCCAAAAGTGCTAAAAATCCCTAAAAGTGATCGCTAAATTCATATATATTTTCCTTCAAAACATGCCTTGAGGGCTGAGTGCAGTCCCTTGTGGTAGTATTATTTTAGTTGAAACTCAGGTTGTTGTGCAAATGTAATCGAATGGCGTCAGTCAGCATCTTGTTTGCTGTTCACATTAACAGATATACTGTGTGCACGTTACATCGTGTTAAAGGTTTGTGAGAATTTTACCTGTGTTTTGTTAAAGAATAAATTATTTCTAGAAACTTAGCATAGCTAATAGAGGAATCGTTACGGATCAAAGGTTTAAATAGGGAGTGTTCAAGTTGTGAATTCATATCCTAAGCAATCCAAGGCAGGAGTTTAACTCAATCAAATGAAGAATATCTTAATCAATATGCAAGCTATGATTTACGTAACAACTGACAACAATTCTAAGAATAAGCAATTATGAAGAGGCAGTGGTAAGTAGAGTGCTGGACAGTTCCCAACTAACCTTCCACGTTTTATGATTCATTAGCCGTTTTATTACTTCTCCAAACTTTTTCAAGCCTTGCGATGATCGCTGCCAGCCATCGCATTGATTCTCTGGCTTTAGACTTTAACATCTGTCAAAAAAGTTCCTACTTGTGTCCTTCTTGTCTTGTGCCTGTGTTGCAGTCCTTTCTAAAGCACATAGGTTTCTCAATGCGTCAATGATGGTCACCAATTCGTAGGCATTCAGATACGATCTTCTATATTGTGGTGTATTTCTTTGTCAATGTTTCATTGAATTTACATGCATTTGTCTGAATGTAAACAACGCCACATACTCACTATCGTAATTCGTACGTTCAGCTGAAGAAAGCAAGCTTCCATTTGACTTGGATCAAGGAACTTCTGCCATATTTTATGATCAAAGTATGGCTTGGGCTTTTTTTCGATACGAAGTAAATTGGTTAAATAATATTACCTACTTATATGGGTCTCGCTAAGGATACATGATTTACAAAGAACTTTCCTCACATTTTGGTCACGAGCTTAAAACCTATTAACAGATAATATAAATATAAAGGAGACTGTCCAAATTTGTATGGGAAGTGGTCTATGAACCAATAGCGATACGGTTTTGATATTTGTGTAGGGATACTTCATCTATACCCTTATGCATCGATAAAAATATACTTATAGAATTTACATGATTTTCAAAGACAGGTAGGTTTGTAGCTACAGGAAACTGTTCTTGGAAGACTGCCTTTAACTTTTTGAGTAATTGCTAATTGCATTCACAGATTTTGTAAAAAATGATACAGTCAGCAAAAAAATTATAATCCTTACGTTTTATTTTTATGGTGCCAATTGATGTAGTTTCGTGTAAATATTAAAATACTCTACTATACCTACTGAGATTAGAGTGCTAGAAAAGTCGCAAATAAAAAAAACGTTCTCATCATGTACATTTCGTAAGAAATTATCATGCATAGAGATTCAAAAAGTAGTTTGAATGCAGTATAGTACAGTAGATAGATACTATTGATAGTTTAAAAATACTGACCTCTATTACCATTTCATAGACGCAATCTAGCACCCCTTGATACTTTATAAACTCAAAAAAAAAGTTGATTGAAAAAAAAAGGATTTGTATTTAAAATAAGATGACTTTCTTTTTTCAAATGTAATGCATACGTTATAAAAATCGTGGATAATGTGATTGATGAACCGTTTTTGGGAAAAGTTATTGCCATTTGCGATATTTCTAGTTCTAGACGCGTTTAGTAGTTCGCGACGGTCTCTCGCGTTCTTGAGGCGAATCACATCGGCCCCTGGACAAGAAACTACATGAAGACCACGACTGCTCTATCAAGAGTGCTACGAAGAAGAAGAATACACTAGGTTAATCCCATTGAGTTTTTCGATCTTTAAGAGAAACAGTATCGACAGGCAAAAAAAAAAAGTAAATTGCCCATATTCTTGTTTTATATTATTCTTTTTTTAATCTGTAAATTCAGATCGAAATGTTTTAAACAGTTAAAGACCTCCTTAGAATGTTTTCCTATTTATTAATTTTTTAGTTAGCTTTTTACAGGCTATCGTGCATCGTATGATAGGCCAAATAATCAGACGCCCCCGTAATTATCGTATGTAAGCTAGGCAGGCTATTTAGTACTAACGCATTGTGCGTTACGTCGCAAGCAAGTTTGATACCAGTTCACAATTTGTCGGTTTCCCATGGATAGGTTGTAAACACCCGCAAAATAATGCGTTAAATTGTAAATGGTTTGTTGCAGTTCACAATTTTTCGACAGTTTGTAATCTAATGGAATTAATACCGATAGATTATAAACAAACGAAGTTCATCATTTGAAAATTATACGGTGACATTTATGTTGTTTTAGATCGTGGATAAGATGATGATCACTACGAATTACTTTTATGAAAAGATTTTGCCATTTGTGACATTTCTAATACTCTAACCTCGGTTGGTCCCCTAAAGTTTTTTGATCCTTAATAGAAACAGGATCGAATGGCATCAAAAAAAGTTTTAGTGTAAATTGCCCATTTTCCTGCTGACTACATTTTTTTACAAACATCTGTACATGCAGGTAAAAATGTTTAAAAAAGTAAAGGAGAGTCTTCTAAGAATGTGTTCCTATAGCTATAACGGTTAAGGTACCTGCCCTTACAACCCGGCTGAATATCCAGCCTGTATATTATAAAATTGCCTTTTTCTCAAAATTGCTGGGTCAGATTTTGATGACCTTTTGCACGAGGGTTAAGATGAAGTATCCCTAAACAACTATCAAAACCATATCGCTATTGGTCCATATACTACTTTTGCTTAGTCCCCTTTATTGACGAAATATGTTCCAACGTAGTAACCATTTCAAGATACTTCGATGCTTAGACTATACAGGCCATGAACATCTGCAGAAATCGTTACTTAATAACACCGGTTTTAATATAAGCCTAGTTATAAACAACCTCTTACGATATACCTATGCACACAAATTCAGAAGCACGAACTATGATTGTGAATCTATACTAAGAGATATGAAGAGACAGGTGTTAGGTGGGAAATTCCAAGTATTGCACGTGCAAAAATATGATCAAACAAACTTAAATAAACATTTGTTCAAATTCAGTCAAAACGTCCGAGTTTGTTAATGCTCAAATACTTTCCTCTTCTTCCCTGGTTGTTTGGTTGTTTCCTGGTTGGTCAATCTCCGTGCTCTCTTCCCTAGTTGAGGATGACCGTAACTTCTTACTTTTTAAGAATAAGCGACCTCTATTTTCTACGCTCTGTGGCTTGACTTGTTGGAGTCCCATGTTCACCGGCACTTCCAGATGCTCCGTCACCTATAGGTATAGGCTGACCATCTCTTTGGGCCACGTCTTCAGGGTTTTTTGTCTTCTATTTTACCTGCCACCATCATTATCTCGATATCATCGGTGTTTCTGCGGGAAACATGGTCTAAATCAACTGCTTTACAACTTACCTAACATGAACTTAATCTTGCATTTAAGTGAGTCTAGAAACATCTATTGTTGGAGTTGGGCTTCGAGATAATTGCTACAAGGAGAACTCATAACTATAATAAGAAGTCAAATTGTAGTGGTATTTTAATAGTTCATATTATTTGCACTGCACTAGCTAAAACGATAGACACACAAGATGCATTTGTTTATCGTGAACATAAACAAATAGTTTTGCATCCTTATTCCTTTATGACGATTAGCTTTTGTTTGCTTCTCCAAATGTGTCAACCTCGACAAGAATAACTACAACAAGAGATAATCGAAATCCTTGGTGTTAGAATTACCTTTTATATTGCTGCGTTACTTACCTTCCTTCACAGGTCTCTAACGATTGAGTTCTGTGGTTCATGTATTAAGCCATATTCACTCATCATAATGGTACCCACTCACCTGTTTAGCGAATACTTCACAGTAGTGGCAAGAAAAGATATTATTCCTTAAATCCCATATGGATACGAAAATTAACACGAAGATACTAAATACAAAAACAAACAACAATGTGAAGTAAAAGATACAGTTTTGTGTCAGAACTGAAGCAATAAATTTTGCTATATCTGAGTGTTGTATGAAGATACTATGCATTACACCACTGTGTGTAAAAAACAAACAGTTCTCACAAATTAAAGCTGATTTAAAAGACAGTTACAGCTAAAATACTAAATAGAAGAAATATAAGCATAATTTAAATAATAATGATCCCAAACCTTAACACTGTTAAACAACTCCAAATCCCTCTTTCTTTTGGCTGACAAATTGACCTTCAGTCAAGGACATAATAATTATAAATAAATATTAATGGGCACTTAACTATATTTTCAAAAACAATGGTAATACTACTAACTATCAATTATTGGGAACCATATAAATGGTTCCACAGAATATAAATATAGATTGGTTAGCAACATTACATTATCACTAGATAGCATCTCTTCATCCCTAACAAAAACAATTAATTCAAAAGTAACCACAATTAACCCACATTTCTATTAATTGAATTCGATGTTTGTACAGCCTCCGACGGCGTCACACATTGTTGACAGTTTGTGTAAGATTACATATTATTATGCGCTGTGCTTAACAGATCACAACATCTATCATGGAAGATTTGAATCAATGGAAACTAACAGAAATAATACCTCGGTTGCATTGGTTACATTTTAAATTGAGTTTCGCCAAATTTCATAAATCTCTTTTTGATACGTGACCAGCTATTGACATCCGTGCTTCCTCCGTTTTTATGGTTCCGTACCTCAAAATCAGCCGTCAGCCAATTTGTTCCGAATCTACTGAACCAATTTAGTTGAAATTTGGTACACATTTGAATTTCTGTGACCCAAACACGGATGTGTAACGTAAATAAATGAATTTTGAATATGGGGGTCACTTTTCGGGGGCAATTAGAAAAAATAATAAAAAAAGGTTTTGCAAACTGTACCGTGTGACATATCAAATAAAAGGGCTTGTTGGGTTGATATTTAAGAAAATTGATGAAAATTGACCATTCTCCTTAATTATCTCCGAAACTACAAGAGCCTAAAAAATACAGAGAATGGTTCTTTTCTCATAGGAACATTACAGGAAAATCTATAAGATTTCTACGGTCTTAAAATCACGGAACCCCTCATTGTGTGTGGTCCGACACGCACTTGGCCGGCTTTTCTCAATCGCATGCGTATTGTTTCTTTGGCTACAACAGCACTGTTACAATTATTATCCAATCCACTATTGAATCAGTTTAAATTAATCTTGAAATTATTATTCACTCTTGCTCAGCTTTGGCTTAGCGACCCAAAATGCCTCAAATTTTTAGCATTTTCTCGCCAATTGGATAGCTCAAAGCTCATAAGGATATAATAGGATGAATGATGAATTAGGATGGATAGGTATTAGATATCCAAGAAATTACTAGGGAAACGGAGTCCAAGTATACAAATTTTAGAACTTGATGCTCCTTATTAATAAACAAGAATGACTATTATTATTTATAGTAGTAATAGGGTTTAAACCCAAAGATGGCAGACGTTGTCGGAGACTTTGTTTTGTAATTCTACAGTGCTGATAAACATTGTCTTTTGGAATTAGAGGATTTACAAGAAGATCAAGTACACGAGGGATCGCGTTACGACTATGTCGTTTATATGTTAATTTGACATCGAAAAAATGTTAAATAGATTCGAAGGTATCACTATATCACTTTATAGTAGGTATATAATAAGTGTTATAGCAACGATTTCTGCTTAGCGTTATGCGTACGCGCATTTCTTCAATCTTACCTTGGATATTATCTTGATGCTAATTTTAGAAACACCGGTCACCCCGTATTATAAAAACAATTATAAATTCAATTCTAACAACATTTTTTCTATAATTTCAGAAAGAAAGTCATGTCAATAGTATACATCTGGCTACTCCTATGCTACGCTCAATACGCGAGGACCAATCTGATGGATGAGTACAAGGAGTTCACCAACAACTTCCTCTATCCTAAAGACGATAAGACCGAGGAGCTGCCCATCCAGCTCGGGAAGGATTGGTCTTCTGGCTGCACCTGCAGGGCCACCTACCATCAGAAAGTGATCGTCTGCTTCGGCAACTACGAGTGTATGAGGTTTCCCAAGGTCAGTTGCTTTTTTCAAATCAAATCAAATTATTATTTTTTTCTTTTGTACTACATTTATTTCTATTAGAGCTAACCTGATGATTATACTAAATTGTAAATCAAAGACAATCACAACCTGTGGTATTTTCAAATCCAAACAGTGTTTAACAAAGTGTCGTATAGTACATAATAACACTTTTTCTTCTCCAATATCAGCAAAAGCTTTAAATTCTTTGATAGCTCTTTCAGTGATACAAGACTGACACAAGAAGAGTAGGTGTGTCCCAATCTGTTTCCGATCATCTTCATCTTACAACATTTCAACTTTAATCCCGCGTGCAATGTTCAACCTTTCAGTTTACTTTACTGATCGTAATATCCTGTAAGGCGTAGAACAATGAACACACGGTTATCTCGGTGAACACACACAAATTTCACACAAACAGTGTCATTTCATGCATGTGTTTCATAACAGAACCCAGACGTAACCATCGTCATAATAATGTACACGAACTCACACATATCTGATATGAAACTGTATGTAAACAGTGAAAACTGTTCGGATTTTAAGGCGTAGTTAGATAAATTCAACAATTGAGTAATTGAGGTAAAATTAGGAGTCTAAATGCTGCGATGAGATTCTGTTTATTACTGTAAGTTGTTTGCTGATATGATAGGCAGATTTGGAGATAGTCGTTTCTTTTAAAAATCACATTAAAATAAAATAATACCTACATAATATGGAGTTTATCATCAAACCTCAAGCAAATCGTGTAAGCATGTGATGAAAAACGAAGTCTAAAGTACAGCGAACATCCCACGGCTGAATAATAATGACGTTTAAGCTAAAGTAAACAAAAGAAAGGCTACGACAGCTGATAGAGATAGAATTTTCGAGGCTTTCGGTCAGGGTTAAGTTGTTAAAGCACGATTGACATTGAAATTCCTGTTCATATTATTAAATACATACATATTTATAAAAGCACTTCCTATTTCTTTCCAGGTAAAAGTACGAAGCGAAGTTTTAAGAGTAAGAACTACAGCCATCACTGAAATCCACAAAGGAGAACTGGATTTTCTGTACTACTTGAAAGTGTTAGAAATAGAAGCAAATCATCAGTTGCGCTACATAGAACCGGGACTATTCGCCAACTTAACGAACTTAGAACAGCTGTCAATATCCTACAATACGTTGCTACAATCAATTCACGAGACAACATTTAAGGGACTCAACAACCTCCACAACTTGACTTTAGTCAACAACGGATTTGGATCAGTTCTACAGTTGACACCATCTTTTAAGCCCAGTATATTACCATCATTGCGAAGACTGGATTTATCTGAAAATACTTTGGAAACAATCCCAGGAGACGCCTTCAAGCCCATGGAAGGAACTACTTTAAGAAAACTTGAGCTGAATTTATGTAGATTAGACCATATACATCCAAATAGTTTTCTGCCATTGAAGCATCTGAAAAAACTCCACATTGGGGACAACGACCTAAACTCGTCGTTAATAGGAACCTTCCTATCAAAAATGATTGAAAATGATATCAATTTACTACATCTGGATTTATCAGGCATGGGGTTCAGGAAACAACCACCGAGGAAACTTATGGATATCATAGCAAATTCTACGATACAAAGTTTAATACTAGCAAGGAATCAGTTTGAAGTTATAAATGACAATGCTTTCCCCAAAATGGTCAATATACAATTGATGGATTTAAGAAAAGTCTCCACTATATTGGTGGGTCCTCTGTCGTTCAGTCCTGAAATGTTTCCAAGCCTAAGGTTTCTATTATTGAGTGGTAACAACTTGCCCGGGATTCACGGGACACACTTGTCCAATCAACTGATGCTTTTAGATCTATCTGATAATAAAGGACATGCAAACAATCCCGTTTACTATGAAATAGACAGAGATACATTCACAGAAAGTAAAAATCTACAAGTATTAAATCTAGCTTTCAATGGAATAAGAGCAATATTTAATTATACATTTACGGGATTAGAAAGCCTGAAAATATTAAGTATGGAAAATGGTACTATCTATCACATAGGAGCCGGAAGTTTTAAACCTACGAAACATTTAGAAATATTGAATTTAGCAAATAACCCTTTGACAGCTAACCAAAACTTAACATGTTCACAGTTTGACGGACTAAATGAATTAAAAATTCTAATTTTAGAAAATTGTGGAATCAAGAATTTCTATGAAGACGACAACTTTTATGAGATGATGCCTAATTTAACTCATCTAGTGCTTAGAAATAATCAACTTTATTTCATAACGGCTGAAATACTGAAACCTTTAAAAATGCTGCAGTTTTTGGATTTAAGTGAAAATTTGCTAATGTCTTGGTGGAAACCCATATTCTTGGCTTCGGGTGTAAAGCCGAATAGATTATACTTGACGAACAACAAAATATCACATTTCTCACTGAGCATGATTCAGGACATTGGTTACTTATTGGAAGCCAGCAAAGGTGATATAGTCATAGATCTTATGGACAATATTTTCGTTTGTGATTGCAATTCTATGTTTACTACTTACCGCTGGCTCCAAGCTAACGCCACTAAAGCTTTAAAACAATATATCTTCAGTTCAAAGTTTCAGTGCAGTAGTCCCGACTTGTGGGAAGACAGGAGAGTGTCAGAATACTTAACTTCCGTGAAAAGTTTACACTGTTTGATGTACGAAAAGATATCAAACATAATGTTGTTGGTATGGACTGCACCGTCACTGGTGACCATATCTCTGGTCGTATTGATAATAGCTGTTGTTTACAAGTTTAGAATGTACATACGCTATTGGATGTTCATAGCCAAAGTAGCGTTAGGAAGAAACTTTCAGAAGAAACAAGCAAAACCGGATGGAGCGAAAACGTATAATTATGACGCCTTTGTATCATATTGTAATGAAGACAAAGACTTTGTTCATGAAATGATAGCTCAGCTGGAATCGAAACCACCTTTTCTGAAATTGTGCGTTTATGAGCGAGACTTCGAAATAGGTTCGTTTATATCAGAGGCAGTTTTAAGCAGTATTAACGATAGCAAGTATGTAATTTTAATAATTAGCAATAGTTTTGCGAAGTCGCAATGGTGTCGGTGGGAGACACAACTAGCGGAGTACCACAGGATTTTCCTAGAAGATGGGACGTCGTACGATCCTCTGGTGTTGGTAAGGATTGGGGAGATACAGAGCAAGTACCTGACGACAACGTTGAAGTACTTGCTGAAGACGAAGATATACCACTCGTGGGACCAGAGGAACAAGGAGGAGTTCTGGAAGAAACTGAGGGACGTTATAGTTAAGAAGTGAAGTGCTGTAAATATTTTATAAGTGGTTATAATTTTAATACATTTGTTTTAAAATATGATTGTTCAGTTTGGTGTAAAATCCTATTCGTTTCACTCGCCTCGCACACAGGACCAAAGTGCAATCAATCAAGAAGATCCGATGATCTAGCTATACTAATACTAATGATAAAGCTGAAGAGTTTATTTTTTTAGGGTTTCCTACCTCAAAAGGAAAAAAACGGAACCCTTATACGATCACTCGTGTGTCTGCCTGTCTGGCTGGCTGGCTGCCCGTCTGTCACAGCCAATGTGCTCCGAATCTACTGGACCAATTTAGTTGAAATTTGGTACACATATATATGTCTGTGACCAAAACAGGGACGTGTAACGTGAATAATTAATTTTGAATATGGGGGTCACTTTTCGGGGGCAAATTGGAAAATTTTAAAAAAAGTTTTGCAGTTTGCAAAACTTTTTTTGCCGTGCCGTGTGACATAAATGAAAGTCCAGTAAAAGGGGTTGTTGTGAGGATATATATTTTTTTATAATTTTATAATAAATACTTTTTAAGATATTTAAGAAAATTGATGAAAATTTATCACAGCCAAAAACTTTACTCATAGATAACAGGAAAACTTTAAGAAGTCTATGATCTTAAAATAACATGGTAAATCTCTCAATATTGTGCGTACAAACATGTTTTTCAACTACAATGTTAAGTTTGTTCTTAGGATAAATTCATTCCAACTACGGAACCCTTCATTGTGCGTGGTACGACACGCACTTGTTGTTTGTTTGAACGCGCTAATCTCCGGAACTACCAGTCGGATTCAAGCAAAACTCTTATTGTATTTTATATTCTAATTCTTGAGGAAGGTTATTATTATATTTAATATCACGCTGTGACCTTTAGGAGCCGAGCAAAAAGAAAAAAACGTTTAACCGCCTCTGTGGTCTAGCGGTTTGACCACCTTTCTCAGACCCAGAGGTCCCGGGTTCGATTACCGGTGGGGGCAAAATTTTCGGATTTCCAGGCGAGAGAAGGGAAGAGAGCGGAAGATTCCGGGTGAAGCTAGCTTTCACCTACGGTCTGATCATCAGTTACCATCAGGTGAGATGCAGGCCAAGAGCATCCGCGTAGAGAATACGAAGTAATAGCGGGGGCGGGCGATGCGATGCGAGGCGGTGCCGGTGGGTCGGAGGAACAAGAAATTTCACGCGGTGGAAGTCGCGGGCAGAAACTAGTAGGTTTATAAAGATAGCACATCCTAATTAAACATAAAATAAATTATATAAAATAAAGTATAAGATAATATTTGTGTTACTATGAAATTCATATTATTTCAAAGTTTGCATACATTCAAATATTAAACAGTTTACGTTACGCTTTTCAATATAATTTCAATAACAAACTATATTTATGTGCATTAATTGCAGATACTATGCTCTCTTAACATTTAAGGAGGAAGCAAACAATTCATAGAAGTTATAAAAATTTCTATTTTTTCATAAATAAACTGCATAACACCGTTACGTTATCGAAGATACTAAAAATAAACTACTTAATATTAATTTGAATACTCCGAAAGATATTCGAAATAAAAGTAAAAGTAGATCCGTATTATAAAATCTTTAACAATTGCTTATGAATACCGGTGCATAACACTGGTAGGTATTGTATCGATTGGCTATCGAAGAATATATTGTGAAGTTACTTATTTAAAGGTGCATAATACTTTGGTCTTGAATTTCTAATAGTTGTATCTAAAGTCTGTTTGTTAATCTCGTAGACTAATTTGACAGGTGCAAACGTCAAAAAAATTGTAAAAACAAACAAATATCACTTGAAATTTCAAATTAGAGAGACTTTAATATTTAAAAAACGAAAGGTTGCAGAGGGCTGAGTATAGTGCCTTGCGCAATGTAGGAGTTACGTAACATTCACGATCATAAAAAGCGCCGAAAGGCTGATATGATTTGGGCTTCGTCCATAGTCATCCCCAGTTCGAACTCGCGCGGTTCGTACATATCTAACTGCATGTATAGCTAGAAGGCGCAAAAGTACTGATGGTAAGAAAAGTGCTAGTATGATTTTTATTTATTTTTATTCAGTCTTATTACGTGGTATAAAATTAACAGTAGGTAGGTAGGTACTATTAGTGCTTTTTCAACATCTATAAAATAGAATCAACATCAATAAACAATATAGGTATTATACGCTCGTTTAAAAGAACCATTCGTATATATCTTACTTATCTTAAAGTCACAGTTCGTAAGTCATTAAAATTTTGAATACATATTAAAATTAAAACTTTTTTCTAAAAAAAACACAGTTTGTACAATAATTAAAGCTCTCTGCTAAAAAATCATAGTCTGTATACACAATAATTCAATTCAATTATCGTAAAATTTATTTGCACGGAATCTAATTAGGTCAGTTTGTTAAAAAAATATTAGATAAAGATCAAGACTGCCATAGTAAAATTAAGACGTGATCAGTATTTATTTATTTAGACGAAGAGTATTTATTTTCTACATCGTAGCACTTTTCCGACAAACTGTATCCTTGCAGCAGCAAATAAAAAAGCGGGCGAGTTCGAACTGGGGATGAGTATGGACGACGCCATTATTCGGCTCACAGACTGGCTAGATCTAATAGTTTTTTACTGAATTAAGTCTTTAAAGGCAGTTATTGGTATTGGCGATTTATCTTCAAAACAGAGGTCCATATCCCAAAATCCCAATCATATTATTTATTGCTGAGAAAGTCTACTGGACTCACTTTTTGTTTGTAGCTAATTTAAGATAAAAACCACCATGCACCATCCATCAGTATTCATTTGAGTTTTCCTCATTTCGCACGCTTTCTTATCAGACGCCGCGAAAGTTGTGTATCGCAATATCCTTGAGAAAGTCAAATATCAGTAATGGCGGTGCATAAAAGTTAATATTTATCGACGACTTATATGTACATTACAGTACAGTTTCACTTTAGCTTTCTATTGGAGATGAAGGTTTTAAATTATCGGTAATAGGCAAATGAAATGGAATTGTATAAGAAAGTTAAACGATGTTCCATACTGACTTGGAAAAGTCAGAAAGTTCCGAGATTCGTATGGGTGTATCGTCTGATCCCATCCGATCCCATTAACACTGCGAGAAATTCTGCAGGACAAGGTGGATATAAGATTAGTATTGTCAAACAAATGCTTATTTACAAACGCGATTTACTCAAATTATCAAGGAAATGGCAATTAAATCAGTGTTAATTCTTTCAACGCCTTTTCGTCGCAGCAAATCACTTCGGCAAACAGTTTAACACTAAACACAGGCTAAGTAACCTCTCCATTACTACGACTTAATTCTATCGTTTACTCTCAAAGTTTGCACAGCTCACACTCAATCTTAAATAGGTTAAAATGTATGAGAATGATCGCCGCTGTACAGTTGGTCAAATACGCAAGTACATGTATCAATAGAGTTTAGACATTCGCTAGACATTCACTTGGGTGAATGTTTTCCTTAGTCATTATTTTCTGCCTACAACGATTAGTGAGAATTGCTGGACTCAAATCTCCAGTGTGCAGATATTATTGGCAGTGTTTGTGCCTACAAATGTATGCAAAGCCGTTGTTGTCTTATTATTTATCATCACCGAACTTACCATACTAAACAGTTTTTGTAATAATAATTATCTGTCCTCATTTATTCTCGAAGATGGCCCTTGTTGATATATTTATTGATAAATTAAAACAAATTCTAAACTATTTAAATATTAAGTACAATAAATTTAACATTGTTATAGGTGGAGATTTTAACATTAATATTTTAGGGAAAAACTTAAAAACTAACCAGTTTCTGGATCTCATGCTAGAATACAAATTCACTCAACATATAAAAAGATCTACGCGTATTACAGAAACATCCTCAACATGTCTTGATCTAATATTTACGAACTTCAGCGACAAAAATATGTTTACAACCGTAGAAAATTTCGGACTTTCGGACCACAGTGGAACAATTATAAATCTAAACATACCTCAACCAGCAAAAAAAATTACGTGGTACACAAAAAAAAGATTATTTAACGTAGCGAACATTAAAAACTTTAAATCTATACTTAGTACACAAAACTGGCACGACATTATACAAACAAACAATAATATAAATGAAAATTATAATTCTTTCAACAACCTCATGATAAAAATTTTAAATCAGTGTATTCCTATACGTAAAATTAAACTTAAAACTAACTATAAAAAATATTGGCTAACTACAGGCATTAGAGTTTCCTGCAAAAACAAAAGATTGTTAAAATTATTTTCCACTAAAACCAAAAACCAAATAATTACACAACATTATAAAAAATATGAAAAAATATTAAAAAGTTTAGTTATGACTGCAAAAAAATTACAATACATAAACAAAATAAAGAAATCAGACAACAAAGTAAAAACGATGTGGAGCATTATAAATGAGAGAACAAATAAAAAAACAAAAAAGGAAAAGTGTAACATACAATTACAACACAATAATACTTTTATATCCGAACCCAAACAAATTGCGAATATTTTCAATGACTTCTTTGCGTCTATAGGAGAAAACAGCAACAATCCATCTGGCGGTGCACTGGGTGGTATGTCAACATTAAATCCCACGGAGAACACCATGTTCCTTAGCCCAATAGAAGCTTGGGAAGTTAACAAATTAATCAAAAACCTAAAAAATAAACAAAGTTACGGTTTAGACGAAATTCCACCTACGTTATTGAAAGAATGCGCAAATGAACTCACCTTACCATTTTATCTATTATTAAATCAGTCTTTTACAGAAGGCACTTTCCCCGAATTGTTAAAGAAATCATTAATTAAACCAATCCATAAAAAGAACACAAAAACGGATCCTAATAATTATCGCCCAATAGCTCTCTTGCCCTCAGCCTCCAAGATTTTCGAAAAAGCTATGTGTGATCGAATTTATACCTTTTGCGAAAAATATAACTTATTGAGCGATTGTCAGAACGGTTTCCGAAAAAATCGTTCCACCACATTAGCTGTTTATAAATATATTCAGGAAGCCCTTAATATTATAAATAACAAGGAATACGCCGTAGGGATATTACTTGACATGACAAAAGCGTACGACAAGGTACAATTTAAAATACTGCTTAATAAACTGTATGGAATAGGAATCCGCGGGAAAGCCCATGAATGGCTTACGTCATACTTAAAAAATAGACAACAAGTCGTTGAAATCGAATACTTTAACCACAATAGTAGAGAAATAGAAAAAATCCGATCTAAAAGCAAAATAACTAACGCTTCAATCCCCCAAGGAAGTGTCATAGGTTGCCTATTATTCCTCGTTTACATCAATGACTTGCCGAAAAGCATAGATGGGCCATGTGTTTTATTCGCGGATGACATATCTTTATTAGTCTCATGTCAAAACAACACAAAGATAGAAGAAAAACTCAGTTCCACACTCACAAAAACATGTAACTGGATGACCTCACATAATTTAGAAATTAATTATACTAAAACAAAATTAATGACTTTCCACCCTTATCAAAAAGCTCCTCTACACTTAAATTTCTCCTTTAACGGCTCAAAATTGGAAACTGTAGATGAATTTACCTTACTTGGACTAACAATAGATAAACATATTAACTGGAAAACACAAATACAAAAAACCCGTTCAAAAATTTCAAAATTCTCATACGCTCTTCGCGAAATTAAAAAGACAACCAATCTACAAACTGCCCTCACCACCTATTATGCGTATGCCAATGCATGGCTTAGCTACGGCATAACTCTCTGGGGAAATAGTACAGATGCACTGACACTCTTTACCCTACAAAAGAAATTAGTTAGAATCCTGGTAAACATTGATCAAACTGACAGTTGCAAACCCTATTTTCTAAAACACAATATTCTAACTCTCCCTAGTATTTACATTCTAGAAATATGTAAATTTGTCCGTAAGCATCAAGAGTTTTACACAAAACGCGAAGACATCCAATCACAGTACACACTTAGGCACCGATCTAGGCTAAACATACCAACATCCAAGCTAAAAATGCATTCTACAAGTCCCTACGTAATGTCTATAAAAATATATAACAAGCTACCTGAAATAATAAAGAAAGAAGAAAAGTTAAATATATTTATAAATAAACTTAAAAAAATACTGATAATCAAATGCTATTACTCCTTAGATGAATATTTAAATGATAAACATAAGTAATAAAAATAAATGAAAATCACGCAAGTAATAGGTATGTTTAAAATATATGAATGATACAATAATTATAAATAAATAATATATAATAGTAATAATTAATAAATAATATAACAAAAATAATAATCATATAAAATAGCAATAATAAATATTCATATAAAACAATATAAACAAATGAATAAACAGAATTATAATACATACGAGTATGTACAGGTATATAAAATCATCTAAAACATTTAAGTACATTTTGCAGATAAAATAATACATAAATAATAAATAAGTGAAATAGTATCTTATTCGCGATCTCCTGACTTTCGATTATTATAATAATATGCAAGTTAAAACTTGTTCCCACAAAAACAACTTAATTAATTATCTCGTAAAACAGGACTTCCTCTCTCCTACCCTTTTGCTGTGCCCTACAGGGTCCATAATGATCTAAATTATATAGTTACCACCTAAGTACACATTATGGTAAAGCAATAAAGATATTGAGTATTGAGTATTGAGTATTGATAAATCTGCAGTTTCGATCACACGTGTGGATAGACACCCTACAAAATGGACCTACGAAACTGGTGAAGATCGCGGGAATCCGCAGGCTGCGAGAAGTATCAGGATCATGACATGTTTGAGGGAGGCCAATGTTCAGCAGTGGACGTCTTTCAGCTAGATGATAATGACGATGGACCTTGTTAAAAGCTGCAGTAACACAAGCCTCTAGGAACGAAAGTGCGTCGTACAATGACTGTCGGAAACACACAGGCCTTAGAGCTGAGGTAATACAATTCTCTTAATAGGAAAGTAGGTCTGTTTACATTAGGATTCAGACGTTCGCTAGACACTCATTTGTGTTTGATGTTTAAGCAATTAATTATTGCCAAAATGTAGAACAGAATCAATAGTAGCCTTGAAATCTACTGGGTATCGCGACACTTCAACTGTCTTTATAGTGTTTGATTAAAAAAAAGGAGTATATGAAGTAAGTTTAAATATGTAGAGAAAGCTCAAAACACAAGTACAACAGTGACAGTTTGTGGAATGTAAAAACTTTGTGGCTGTATTATCAGTCAAGACCACGTTAAGGCAATAAATACATTATGCCTCTGTAGCAGCCCTTGTTGAGCGATATCTACTGGTTGTTATTAATGTGCCACATCAGGTAATACCACAAAATTAATATTCAGTGCACCCAGAACTATGCAATTTATAGCGATCGTGGAGTGGCATATTGATGGAATGCCAATATCTGGTAATGCATGTACCCTTTCCGCGATTTCTGATTGATTCTTATTCATCAATATTTATCGCATATTCCTCATAGGTTTAATTTAAGTGTTCCTCTAGCTAGTTAAAGTTTAACACATTTTGTCTACTTGGGTATTTTACCAGTTATTTGATGCTCATAGTTAACACTGGTGGAAACTTCCAACCCCAACCTTCCGTCTCCAGGAAAGTATTGTTTAAATTAATTACCATTTAAATGTGTGGTACACGATCGTTTTATTCATTAGCCGCACAATATTCAGGCGGCACCACAGTGTGTACGAATACCGTTTTAGACACGTTTTACTAAAAAACTGAACGCCGAATTACAACAAACAGTACAGCCAGCATAAAAGTCTTAACAACAATTAAGTACACAATTAAAATGACCACCCGCGGCATAATGAGCGAGCTCGACATAAATTAAACGCATTCAATTAACTCAATTAGTGCACCTTTCGTTTTTAAAGGCAAGTCTTGGGCGCCTTTGTTTTGGCGCGGGAGAAAACACCATCTTCATTCAAGATATCGTCGCGGGATAACGGTGCGGCGCACGCGCTCACGACCCATCTCTGTCACTCATACAGACATTTTACGTGAAAGAATGAGACAGACAACAGACAGTGGCTGGCAAATGATTACTCGACTGACCCACTCAATAGCACACACTCTTTCTCGGCAGCAAACGAAACCTAATTTTTATATCGTGTGAATTTGCAATGTAACGCGATGCTCTTGTGTATCTAATACCGTGAAATAACAGAAATTATAATGATTGATGATTGGTCGTTGCGAATTCTTTAATGCAACGCAGTTTTATATGAGCTTAGAAATTGATTGATAGTTGAGTAAGATATTCGTTTGGATTTTGATTGATTTGATTGGAGGCGTATTGATAAAATAGAAGTGTAGAGTTAGTCATCGTTCATTTATTATATCCATGTCTAACACAATAAAAATCTGCTAAAGGTTAAAGAGGTGATGCATGAATTAAAAAACATAAATGGATTAAAAGAAATAACACGCCTACTTGTAACAATATTAAAACAGAACATAACAGTCTCAAATCTAGGGCAGTTATATTTTTTAATATCGTTATAGACTTATTAATTTTGGCCCAATTACCTATACAATGACCAAGGCAATCAAAGATATGGGACAGAAAATGCGGCATAAAAATCCTTGTCAATTAAGTCATGGTATTAACATCCTACTGGCCGTTATACAAACTTAAACTCAATTAAAACCCATACATATAGCCCTTATATCTGCAGTTCTCAATCTAGAAGCCCAAGAGCATACACCCTCATTATCAGGTTGTTCTTAAACTGTCAATAATTCAGAGCACGCTCAACACTACTCCGGCGGCGGCGCTTGCTCGGAAATCGCTCATAAAACTCATAAAAGTGCACCAGCAACCTTTCAAGGACCACGCTTGACATCGAAAAGTGCAACAGATGCAGTCCTTGAGATTGGCGATGAGAAAGTTAGTCGGTGAGCAACCGTGGTGGCGGCCGCTCGTTTCCACGATGCTTGTGAGCGCGTACGCAGTGAAAGTTCGTTAGGCTGCGAAATGCGGTTTGCTATCGCCTTTCTGTTTGTGGTGAGTGCTAATTACGTTAAAAGTGTTAATGGAGGGTGCTCTCTCTTTGCAAATGGATGCTACGTGTGATTAATGTAGGGTTACAGTTTCAAGAAGATTAAGGTGGTATGTTTGACGGCTCGGAACTGGAGTGTTTCATTTAGGTCTTATTAAAGATCTGCAGATAATGTTTAATGGTCCAGAAGTATTACAAAATACAGTTGGCTATTGTACCTATCTCGAAAGTGATGATGCCAATCGATAGTGTTGATAGAACGTGTTTTAGCGCGCAAAAATTGTACGACTCTTCAAAACGGGGGCATCTACAGAATTGGCTAGACACAACTGTTACTAAATAAAAAGTAAACCATCGCAGTTGATGATATCATGGAAAAGTCATTATGAAACAGTATCTCATTCAAAATATTCCAATAATGCGTAATGTGATAAGAAAACCATCTGTAATAGCAGAAGCAAAAGATGAACTTTTGACTATTGACAATGAAAATGTCATCATAGAACTGTTTCTGTCTTTGTAAACAGAAACAGTTCTACTGCAAAACAAAATTCAAAACACAGCAAAATAAAATCTTACAAATTAGAAACAGTAACAAATAAAATAAGGTAGATAGGTAACATATAGTCATAACAATAATTAGAGATAACAGTTGGAATATTTAAAGCGTTTCCAAAGATCTTAGGTTAGTGAACCTACCGCTGAGGTGAACAATTGTTGTCAAACCACCGGTAACCCACACGTAAGTAGGTTGGTAATGAGTTAAACAATTAACTATTAGTATATTGTGAAATGAGCTGAATATGTTTGACCGATGTCTTACAAAACATTGTGGAGCCTGTCATAAGGAGATGCTTCAAAGTGTTCAATTCCATAAATCTGTGCTTTTCAAGCTATATTTTCCTATCAGGTGATTGCACATTCATATTCATATTCATTTTTTCATTCCATATTGTATTTCTTTATCGTTTACTCTTTCGATTCTTTGTCTTTCGACTGATCCTCTATCGTTGGTTTAATAATAAATTATTATTACCATTATCCACGTTCACATTTTTTCTAGTTCTTTGACAAATTTTACCTATTATTTGACCACTCCAAATATTACCTATCCTTTTAAAGAGCGCTGTTAAAGATCGCGGTTCAATCTGCAGCTGATCTTCTAACAAATTCTTTAACTAAACACTCTTAAATAAACAAAAATAGACTTAAAGAATAACGCTAAATTATGCTAAACAAAACCGGCGGTGCTTTGGATAAAAATATTTCTAGAAAAGCCATAGGCCATTAAAATATGAATTATATTAATATAAAAAATATATATTATATTAATATTATATTAAAATATGCAATTTCTCGCCTCTACCAGGAAAAAGACAAGAAGGCTGTTTGGCTTAGGCTTTTGAAAAACCGAAAGCTTCCCAAGTACTCGTATAGGTTCTAAAATGGCATTAGGTTGTAAAAACTAGTGTAAAGGCAAGCGAACCAGGACGAGCGGTACCGTCAACAAGAGCAGCGCCGCGTGGGAAGCGGGCCGGGTGCCTCACCCACTTTAATTGCTTTTCACACAAACCGTCCCGTATAGGGCTGCTAACCGTACTTTATGAACCACGCTGTATAAATATCGATGAGTGATCGAGAGATCATATCATTCTTACCGTCAAGCGTCAGCAGAAAAATTTAAAAACTTTTATTAAATATTTTGTTACCATCCATTTATGTACAGTCTCAGCTCTAGTATTAAAACATTATTTACAGTCATAGCGACAACCTTAGCCCCGCGCTCAACTTGCTCCAAACAGCAAAATCTCACAATTAGTTGGCGTGAAACAGACTCCGGTATCTCTATAACGATCATGTTAACTGATAATTGGAAGCAGATTACATTGTTGTGTGAAAATATTAAACTTAATATCAATTACTTATTATGTAGAGCATAGAGTAAATTATATTTCGCGAAGAATTTTCGTAATAAATTGAAGATTCTAATATGAATTCTTCAGCGTCGTAATCATCATAAACTACATGAGTGTAAATGTATCTCCATTGAATGTCTGACATGTTCGTATAGTTGATGGATTTATTCCACTTTCCTAGTTAACACAACGTCGACTATGTTTAACATAAATCTAAATATATTGTAAAGTATATTCTTATCCTTGTTTCCAAATTATGATATTTCTACTAAAATAATATCAATTTTACATTCGTGTTAATTAAGGTGATTTCAGAACGACTAGTACTATTGAAAAGGATATAAGATTATTGAAGTTGTAGCGCAAACTGAAGTTTATGTGTTAACTTAACTGTATTGAAATTGTTTTTACAAAAACACATGCCCATTTGTTTACATGTTTGGTAACTAAATCGCGAAAACATTATAGATATAGATAGCTTCTCTACATAATTATAGCCTTTTGTGAGCGTCTCTTCAGTTGTGTATAAAGAGGAAGATTTCAATAGGAACAAAATATTGTCAAGAGACAGTCAAGTGTCTTCAGGTGATTACAATACAAAGCTCGATTGAGCTTAACTTCATTGTAGCCTTAAATATGACAACTTATGACATAAACAAAATTCAAAAGTCAAAAATCATTTATTCAAACTAGGCTGAGAATCAGCACTTTTCGAACGTCAAAATTACATAAGAAGACAGTCCCCCAAAACGCCCACCCTTCACACATTAATACCTAACCATGAAGTGTTGAACTTATCCACTTCCTCAACTCTAGAATTTGGTTCTTTCAATACTAGGAAGAGGATATTAATAGTAATTATGATCAAATAGATATCCAATGACCGTGCACATACATGAAATACATATGACAGCAGCAGTACAAATCTTTGTATTTCAACTATTACAATTGTCCTATCATTTCTTGTGGAAGGAAGTTCTTTATCACAAGTTACATACACTCTGCACACTTGGCGAATGAGAGCTAGTCCGAAAAAAGTGTTATATTTTGACCATCACTCGACACTTTTGCTATAGTATGTGTGTTTGTGTAATTTATTTTCATTTAGTTACTCTTAAACTTTGTTAATTTATTTAACTGTGCATGTTATTTATTTGTATCTCGCTGTCTTCGACCATTGTTGTCCGTTACAGTAAACATACATTCAACACGTTAAATTAATAAATCTCGATGTTCAAAATGAGGCCTGACGATTTCGTAGTTTTAAAATTCAAGTGGTGCCTACTGTGCCTATAAAGACAGCGGCGCCATTGCAATGCAAATAACTTTGATTGTTTCTCAGTAATATCATTCAAGTAGGACACAATTTATTAGGTTATTGGTTTGGAAGGAAACACTAAACATATGTGGGCTTTTAACTTACATTTGAAAAAGAAAAAAAAAAATGGTTTGTAAAAGTCCTAGTCGGTCAAAATTGCTTGGCAAGGGCGTGATTTTTTCGCGCTTGTTTAGTAATTTGATCGTCTAGGGCGCCCCTTTAGGACTTTGCGACCGAATTCGGCCGTAAAGCAATCGCTATGTCGAGACTGCAGACCCTGGGGTGACAGTCTCGACAAAGATAGCGATCGCTATACGACCGATTTCGGTCGCAGTCTTAATAATCCCTAGACGGTCAAAATTACTTGACAAAATCCCGTGCTTGTGTAGCACGTCGCGCGCGTCTAAGGACGCCATTATGTTACGACTTTGCGACCGAATTCGGTCGTACAGCGTAGCGATCGCTATCCATTTCGAGATTGCAGTCCCTGGGCCTGGATATATCAGTCTGTCGCTATCTTGTTTCTGATGCAAGGATGAATTGTGGCCCGAGTGAAGAAAATTAACTGCGTTTAAGTAAAGCAGCCCCATAATATTTTACTGATTATCCAACCAAATAATAAAACCTATCATTTGTAGTGGGTATGGACACGTTCGCGTCCATCGTCTCCACTTCAATTGTGATAGAAGTTGCCTACCGGTTTTTCTCCATAGGAAACGACCAAATGGAAACCGTGCACCTAATTTCAGAGGTTTCATATGTGCCCATGTATGACAAAAAGCCAACAACAATCCCCAAAACAATTACTGTTGTAACATGTAGTTTAAATTGAGTTTATTCTTATTTAAAAGTGCTAAAATAACCGCCACACAACCACAATCTAACCCACATGCACATAATCACAGCATAACGGCACAGCGCAGCGGTGGCATTCCGAAAATTGCCCAAATGCCGTCCAATGTCAAGTTCACATTAGCACAGCTCTAAACAATGTTTACTATGACATAACTGGCGTAACCTGCACCTGCGCCGGACGAGAAAATCGTGATTTACGTCAGCTGGGCCACATGTATGGGGAAAGTTTGACTAGGCTGATTTCACCGACGTTTGTTGGGTAATAACCCCGTTCTGTCTTTGAATGGTTTTGCATACTTACCTACTGCGTAGATTGTTTGTTGTTATGAAGATTTCTTGAGATTCTGGCTCTACAGGTGTTGTGTCTTTTAAAGTACCAACTTGAACATGCATGCCTGGATAGCCAAATCTACTATCTTATTTTTCTGCAAGGAAAATAATATCACGAAATCCATACACCATCATTATGAAGTTATTTATTTATTTAACCATTTATGTACACCCATATAAAAACAGACAAAAAGAAAAGTTGTCTGGATTTCCTCTACAGCTCTACACCATCAAACAGCATTACAGTACTCTTATTTATTTAATTTCTATATGATCCCATTGATCGATTAGTTGATGTAACAATAATATATATCTGCATTGTTATCAGTCGCGATGTTTTGCCGTCAAAACTTAAATTTTCACACAATTTCTAGTATTGATACCTACGTACGTTCTGCTCACCCTTTAAGAAAATCCTAAGCTATCTACGATCCATTCCATTGACGTTGACGTCATAATTCACTCGATCAGATAACAAATGGCCACGCACTGATGACGTCATATAACCTGCTCCCAAATACAATCAGTCACTTTCACTTGCATGCCTGTCTGTCCGCCATTGCGACGGACTGATAATATCTAACACCTCACATACTTATGTAGTTATGGCTCTCAATAATAATATTTGTTGAGACTTTTTTGCTGACCTGACAAGACGATTTTAATCGGCTGCCTGAGAATTAGGGAAAATAATGTCAGTTTGTAAAATTTCCTTAAATACATTGGCTTTTTCTTTTCTCTTCATTTAAGATTTTTCTTTAGATTTTACCTTTTAATTAATATTATGTAATATTTAAGATGTGGATAACGTCGTGAGCTACACATATGTAATCAATTTTTTTCCCACTTCCTGTTAGTTACTACCTGTTATTAAGATATTTGTGTAACTGTTTGTTTTCCCGAATTATATAAAAACAAAAAATAACAACCTAACTAAATGATTAGTATCTAAGCTTAACAAAAACTCTACTGTATTCTTGTAAGGTTAGCACAATCTCCGAGAAAATATGGATTTACGTATGTATGAACATATAACTCCTAAGTACATACAAATCAATACATAATAGCTTTCCGCCAAATGGGGCAATATCCGTAGTCAAGACACAAGAGTAGACTGTAGACATTCAGACAAGCAGGTTCATAATCATAGGCGTACTTACATTTGCACAGGTCTAGTTTCCTTTGTCCCAAGTGTTGTGAGGAAATGGTCACGTTTATGTAAATATAAATGGAACTGTTTCACGCGATGAATCTTTCTCAGGAAGGGTCACGTATGGTTTACGTGCTGGCTGAAAGCCAATAGCTTGTGAATCGACACAGACGCGCTGGTTGTTGTTAGAACTCATTGCCTTGGGAAAGCGGAGCAAGCTGTTTCAGTGGGAATATTACTCAGTAGGAATTAGTGTAGGTATTTGAGACACGATCATGTCGATAACGATGGTTGCGAAAATAATTTGTAGGTAAAAACGTTTGTAGAAACCACGTATAGGTTAGGGTGGAAACTTGAACTTTCAATTTTTTTACGTGACAGACGTCTAAGAGATACGGAAAGAAATTATTGTCATTATTCACTCAGAGCCAATAATACCATAGAAACAAATGCATGCAAACGAAGTCTATCAAAGTACCCGCAAATATTATCTAAAACTCTATTAATGTAAAGCCAAAATACACCGCATAAATACAAAAAAACTGACGATCGATACGGCATTAGCACAAACAAAACATTCGCATTTCGCAACGAAAGACTCCCAAAGGGAAATATTCTGATGGATTACTGCAACAATCACAGTGCTTGGCAGATTTATGATCGCAAAACCACGCGGCAGGTCATAAAATAAACAAGATATAAATAAAACTGGTTCGGTTTTATAGACGATGGGCTGGCAACCTGTCACAACGTGTTCACTGTTACGGTATTCACTCCAAATATTGTGGCTTTTGTAATAATCCAATAACCTTTAAGAAATTAATTAGGTTATGAGGAAATTATTGGAAATTTTCCTAGTGTTGGAACACAGCAATACTAAATGCCCTCTAGTCTAATATGGTTCTTTACTCTAATGTGTTATCTTATGCCATTGAGCTTATTCTTGTTTAATTTCCATTTTGATTAGAAGTTCTGTTATCATTGCCTAGTTCATTAACTATATTTGCTTCTGTAAGCGATAAATGAAATTGCTCTTGTTAATTTACAAAAGTGTTCTGAAGTTCGCAGAGCACATAGGATTACTCATACGCCACGAGACAGACAAATAGAGATACAGGTTCTGGAAGTTAAGACCATTGGTAAAGTTTTAGAAAACAACTAACCAAGAAATAACTCACTTCTTGACATTAACCCAAAATAATAAAAGGTCAATTTGATATTAAACCTGCGCCGGTTACCTACCGCACTTTGTTTTGCTAACGGTACCGCCATGCCTACACGTAGCGATTTTTGGGCAAGATCATTGTCATAAACATCTTCATTTCGGACACAAACGAGGTTAACAAGTTACATTAGGCTGTGTCAGAATTTTAATGATTCATACATACGGAAAAGGGATGTTGTGATTGATGAGATGAGAGATATGGACTGAATAAGGATGATAACTTATTTGTCATGGTAACAAATACAGTTGAAAATTGAAACCAAATAAACAAAATGACAACTTCTGTGATACCTACTTCAAAATCAATTTAAGCTTCATTAATAGGTAGTCAAACCGCTTGAAATCAAATTCGTTACCAGAAAAATACATTTGTTACGATAGGACAGAACGATCCCATCCTTTCCTCAACATTTATGTGCGTATGTATAAACTGTTGCTTCGCAATGCTTCCTTATTTGCAAATCTTTAACAACCATTCGGTAACCCTATCAATGGCCTCAGAACTTTCTCTTTTAGCACCTCTGGTATTACTCACCCATCCATATCCGAAGCTGTTGATTATCCTTGTTGCGCAACAGCACCCCTAAAAGAGTGTGTACGTGTGTTTGTCAAAGAGAGTAGAAAGTTCGCTGTGCAAAAGTGAAAACGGCTAGGATCTCATTAAACGACGTGCGATCGCCCGCGGCTCCGCTCCACATCCGTTTGTCAGCATAAGTAGTGGTTTTATTTGACGGATCACAAAAAGGTGCACTTATAAAATGGTATTGCTGTATGCAAGCAAAAAAGAACGACTCAATTCGCGCTAAAGTGCGGCAGGTCACGATTGTTTGTCGCTCTCTCCTATTCTTTCTCGGGCCTCAACGTGATGATTGCGCGTTAATCTCTTTTGTGCTTCTTGTTTTATTTGTCTTGTTATAGCACTCTTATGGCGTATTTGATTCTTTATCTAATTTGTCATCGAAGAAGTTTCGATGGGCATTGATTATGAATAGACCAGCACGCCAAAGAACTGATGAGATGAGAGAATGTCTGGGGGTAACCAGCTTATCAGTTCAGACTATTGTCTGGGGGTCAGCCAAACAAATCTGGTACTAGATGATACTAGATTTTGATACTAAATTCTACGGTACTACTTACATATCAATATCCATACAGTTTTGGGGTGCATTGTAAGACCTTCCGCGACTATACTGTATCCCGCTACCAAAACGTTACTCTTCTCTCAGTTCTCTCTTAACACAAATCTTGAAACGTTAATGTCGACACTAGACGCCACAGTATCAATAAAGTTTCGTACATATTTATTTACTACGCTATTAAGTGTTTGATAGGCTTCAGCGTAGAAACCGCGTACGAAGCTATATCGTACGGAGTGAGGAGATCGTAATAGTAAAGTGGGAGGTTATTAACCCGTTGCCTAGTAGCACCAATAAACAAGCTGTCTCTCGCAAGTTTCTGAATATGTTTCTATATTTAATGTGTATTGGACAAAAGATAGTAATCATCATTAAAACATTAAGTGACAGCTGTGGCTGCGATAGCCCAGCTAAAGAAGCTAAGTACTTAGAAATCTTTTCCCTGGGTGTTACAACTAACTAACTTTGCAGTCCTAGTAGGAGTAGGGTTGCCTATTTGACCTAATACGCTTTTTTAAACTTATGTAAAACTTCATTTCTCACATCAACAATTATTAAAAACCATAGGCAGATTTACGTCGGTTCAGAAATTACAAAGTTCTAGAAAATAATACCATAATAATCAATTATTGATGCTCCCTCGCACATTGCAACTATTTTAGGAAGTCAGTATCGTATTTTTATGAATATACCAGCATCATACCAGATAACTCAATAAAAACACTCCATCGCCGAGGGTAAGAAAATTTTGACGCAACTTTTAGAAACCCCCAAAATTATTAGCTATAACAACTCAATACTAAACGAGAAAATAAATAAATTGAAACTATACTATTTACAATGCTAATAGTGTCTGTGGGCGTAACTTTCATTCACGGCTCGGAACAGGTGCGTCACCTACATACGATACGACAAAACTTACACCTTCATACACTCTTCAAATATACGAGGTTATACTCGTATATTTTGAAGTTCTTACGCTCGAAACTGAGAACTATGTATTTCACATTATATTATATGGGTCAATTACGAGCAACCACCCTGATACAATCAACTACCCTCTTAAATCTACTGTTGTTGTGTGTTATATGACTATTTATTTTTATTAAAACTTTCAATTTTCACAATTCCAGGTGACATGGACAGCAGGGCAGTGCGCGGGGTTCGACTACGCGTCGGCGTGTGCACGACCCAACAGATCCAGTCGGGGCCGGGCGTTACCTGATGCGCCATGCGACCTCTCCAAACACAACTACTGCACCACGCCCGGGAAGAACTATCCCTGGCCTGCGATCAGGAGATTCGTTAGGGAGAATCAGGTGAGATTAAGAACATTTAAAAGTCTCCCTCTGCACATGAATGTCAAGAATACACTCAATTCGCATGCACACTCCCATTAACTTCCGATAAATATTGTAATTACTTATTCAAATTATTTAACTCATAAAAAAAACTAATTAAAATGTAAATAATTACAGGGTCTGATGAGGAGAATGTACGGAGAAGAGCGTCAAATATCAATAATAAAAGCAGAATTGGAAAACTTCGTAGAGGATGAAGATGATGAAGACTTTGACGGAAAGTCAGCAGACTTTGCAGAAGACATCATCAAAACCAAGATGATGTACACTAAAATGAGTCAAGGACGTGCCATGAGAGACAAACCACACTTCAGACCAATTAATAGCGAGAAGAACAAAAAAATTGACAATGACACGCTCAAAGTGAAACCCCTAGAAACAAATCAAACAAAAGTGAGCAACACGGACAACGACACCAAAACTGAGATGAGCAACGAAACGGTAAATGAAAAAGGTATATCATATAAAACAAAACTTGAAAGTATAGCGAATATAGAAATAAATAACTTAGACCCAGATGTTATTACTTTAGAGGCTGTAATAAAACAAAGTATTGAAACTAATAGCATATACCCAAAGTTTTCTGGTAATACTAAAATTGAGGCGGTTAGTGAGTCAAAGAATAGTACAGATAAAAATGCGACTACTACAAAAAGTATTAATAACACAGAGACTACAACTGACGGGTATGACTCGACGACTGAGGCTGGGAAGGATGCGTGGCGACCGATGAACGTTGACACCTCGACGTTACCGCCCACGCTCCTGTTCTCGGAGCACGAGAAGGTCAAGATAACTGACCGGATAGATACGAAGGTGTCGGATAAAAAGGAAGAGTTCCACCCGAAGCCGATGCAACATCAGGAGACGATGAGGCCATCTGTTATAAAGTTACGAGGAGCGTAAGTTTCTTTTCATTACTTTATGTAATTCAAGTTAACCGTCAGAATCAAATGAGATTTTTATTTGGACTACCCCGCAATGCGACCACAAACACCTTTTTGCAAAAACAAGTACCTATTGGGATCTTGGTTCTTATACGATTTCAATTCGAAACTTTCCAGAAACGCATGCGAGTCCAAGGAGCAGATAGCAGCTCCGTTCTGGGCGAACAGCACGCGAGGGGAGCAGCTGGCCCTGCTGAACATGTACCCCTACGAACAGTACATACACCTGGAGACCTGCGTGCATGAGCGCAAGCAGATGTACTGCCGGGAGGGATGCAGGTAAATGCAAATACAAAATTACATTATTTAATAGAGGCTAGCTACAATTATGCTAATAATTGAAAAGTCTAGGTGAGACGATCCCATGACATTGGTGCCATTCGGGTAGTAGAACCTAGGTGAAACTGTCACATGAATATGCCGCCAGCAGCTGGGCCTATCCCTGGCCCAGCAGTGGTAGCAATGGGTGAAAGTGGACTGTTGAAGTTAATAGCAGAAATTAATTATATATAAAATTAGACATTTTCAACTCTCCAATCAAATATCAACTTCTTTAGCAAATACCAACTAGCTAGGCCATAGGGCCATATTATGAAATCATGCTCATCTGTTATTCACTAGCTAATTCTTGTCAGATCAAATAGTCAATTTGGCTATGTTATAAACCGTAGAACCTCTACTCTTTCTCAAATTCAAGGTGTGAACAGCAGTTCCGTCTCCACCGGCTGCTAGCTTACGACCCTCGCAACGAGTGCCGCGGCATCTTCGCCGAATGGTTCAAGTTCCCCTCGTGCTGCGTCTGCAAGTGCTACGACGTGCCCCTGGAGTTCAGGGCGCGCTCCCCCCGGATACTGCACCCTCAGTATGATGAAGAGGTCAAGAGGGTGATTTACGAAGATGTAGCCAGGGACTGGTACTCCATGTCGGCTTACGGCGATGATGATGATGACTTGTTTTAACGTGAGTTTTAAACTTGTTGCTTCAGGGACCTGTACCCTAATGGTTTTCAAGGAGCCCTGGGAATGTGTATAACTAAAGCCTACGCCGTCTGTCTGTCACAGCGCTGTCTTTTGGACCGTAACAGCTAGCGAGACCCTTTATTTTTTCACAGAATACATATAATTATGGCCGTATTCGTGAAACATATAATTATAATAAAAAGTCCAAATCCATTGCGGATCCTAATTAATCAAGAAAACCCACAAAACCTGTACATATATAAATATTACAATTACTTTCAGTTTTATTTTACAGACATGTGTTGTGGTTCCTCCTTTAAAATAATGTTTATTTTTCTTATTTCAGGTTTTACTTCAGACTGATACCTACAAGAAACAGCAGCTTATTTGTAGACAACCCACCAGGATATATTTTACCTAGAAACATTTTTAAACAGGTTTTTTTATTTTGTTGTGCCCATATTACGTGTATCACTATAATTTATTATTTATTTGTGATTCTTGAGCGCCCAGTTAAATTATTTTAATTGTTATTTCTCTTGATAGTACAATAAGTGTAAATAAAAATAATTTATAATTAAAAGAAATAGTTTTATAAAATATAACACTTATTTTGTAAGGCTAGTGAAAATGTTTTAAAGAAATGTTAACATATTAATACGCGTTGATTTTATATTATAGATTATTATCAATAAAGTTATATTTTTATAATATTTGATTCGTGATTTTTCCTTGTTTCTATAATAATTGTGGCTAAAAGGCTAAAAAGTAATCCAAAGGGCAATGGAGAGGGCTATGCTTGGAGTTTCCGTAACCGGGCTATGCTTGGAGTTTCCGTAACCGAATCAAAAATGAAGAGGCCCGCAGGAGAACCAAGGTAACCGAAATTACCGATATAGCCTGAATAATTGTCAAACTGAAGTGGCAGTAGGCTAGGGCTAGCACATTGCTCCCAGAACAGATGTCCGATGGGCCGAAAGGTTCTGGAATGGCGACCGCGTACCGGAAGGCGTAGCGTTGGAAGGCCAAGGCAAGGTGGGCCGATGTCCTTATGAAGGCCGCAGGAATCCGCTGGATGCGAGAAGTACAGAACCGGGTGAAGTGGCGGTGCTTGGGGGAGACCTATATCCAGTAGTGGACGTCTTTCGGCTGAAATGATGATGATGATGGTTATGGCTTTTTACAGAATAATCTAGTGAAAAGACTAGTGGAAATGGTGGCCTGACTTCGAATTCATTAGAATTCTAACAAAGGGTAAAGGTACAATTCCGTAGTCGACTGCAGGCGGCAACTGTAGGCGACGTGTTACCGCGACACGACTGATTTCTATATTTGCCGTCTGCGGTCGGCTACGGAATGCTACCTTAAGTTTTCATAAATCAGTATTTGATCAACCTTTTACTGTTACCAACTCATCATACCTCTATGTAGTCTGTGCAACTCATTTGAATGCTCATTATCAACATTATTCATGGCTTGAATAATGCTGTTACATCTATTACTATTGTCTATGGTTGTTATGACAATATTTATTTTATATGTTGGCCTACCCATAAAATTTTATGCGTAGTTAAAACAGATTAATTAGTACGGTAGGTTCTACGCGGTTTCTTCACAGCGGTATTATAAGTATGCCGTAGTTTCCATTCAAGTTCACTCAACAAATGCTGCATAGTGAAAACAACAAAATTTAAATGCCTATGGAGACCATATTCTAAAAACCCAAGTGATTCTTTGAAATGAAATGAAATGACCTCTGTGGATGGAAATAACCGAACTCACAAAAAACCGATTAAAAAAGTACGCCCATCACTACTGTTATTCTACGGTAAATGATATAGCTGTCTCTTTCTTATTCTCTATCACAGTCTTTCCCAACGTGGGCGATAACGCCCCCTTGTGGGCGCTGCAGGCCTAAAGGGGGGCGGTAAGAGACCCAGAAAAAAAAGGGGGCATTGTGTAGGGCAGTGATGTCAAACCCCCGTCCCATAGGGCCCTTAGGGCCCCACGTGAGATATTTCTTGGCCCCACTTATCAGTTAAGAATCCCCACTTTTTTGTGTAAAAGGCCCCACCAGTCGTTTGAAATTCCCTCTTTTTTGTGTAAAGGGGCCCCACCAGTCAGTTTAAAATTCCTATTTTCCAGTAAAAATGCCCCACCTTCCCCTCGAACTCTGACATCACTGGTGTAGGGCTTTGGGGTCGATTTATAATTTCATCTACCTAGCTAGGAAGACTCTTAGACACCGACTGAGCTCTCGACTCTCGACTACATCTTGTGAACATCAACTAATATTAATAAAGATATAGCTCAAACTCGGTTCGATATAAAAGACCGCGGGCAATCATGTTTTAACAAGTTCACAAGTTTTTGTTAAATAATCCGAATTGTACATTCCTATACCAATCGGCTGGTTCTATAATACTTGTTCTTGCTTGTCGAGTACGATTGGGCGTCGAATGAGATAAACGAGTTTATGCACGTTTGTCTTATTCCTGTTGGTGCGTGCTGTTTATGCAATCCTATATAAACGACGTAAATTTATTTTATTTTCATTTGCGGTTTCGCGCATAATAGATAAGCAGTACTTGATTTCAACACTTACGTATTTCTTAAAACAAAACAATGTCGGAAGTAAAAAAGAAGAGACGGCAATACCTACTCTGCGGAATATATTAAATTCGCATTTATTGAAAATCCCACAAACCCGTCGTCGCCTTTGTGTCTTCTATCTCTAAAAACATTTTCGAACGAAGCAACGAAGCCTTCAAGACTGCAAGATCATTTGAATAAAATGCATCCAGATAAGACAGAAAAGAATGTAGCATATTTTCAAGACCTAGAGAAGAAGCATAATACTCAGCCAAGTGTATCAAAACTATTTTCGGCGGCTGCTAAGCAAGATGACGACGGACTTCGAGCTTCGTACAATATCTCTTTGTTAATTGCTCAAAAAGGCAAACCACACAACATCGGAGAAGAGTTAATTTTGCCAGCAATAAAGGAAGTAATAACTACTGTGCTTCATAAACCGGCCGCAGATATTATCCGAAAAATTCCTTTGAGTAATAATTCTGTGCAAAGACGAATTGATGAAATGGCTGAAAATATTGAAGAATCATTGTGCAATCATCTGAGGACTAGTCAATTCTCAATTCAGCTCGATGAGTCCACTTTACCAACTAATGAAGCGTTGTTGCTATCTTACGTGAGGTTTATTAAAGATGAGAAAATACGTGAAGAACTATTGTTTGCCAGAAATTTGGAGACAGATACAAAAGGCGAAACCATATTCAATACATTGGAAAAGTTTTGTGAAGAGAAAGAGATTCCTTTGAAAAATATTATATCAGTTGCTACGGATGGCGCTCCGGCTATGACAGGGCGCCATAAAGGCTTCATAGCATACTTAAAGAATAAAATTCCAGATGTCCTTGCTATACATTGCGTTATTCATAGACAACATTTGGTTGCTAGAAACTTAAGTGAACGACTATTTCAATCACTGCAATATGTCTTCAAAGCAGTCAATAAAATCCGTAGCAGCTCTTTGAATGATAGATTATTTCATCAGCTTTGTGTTACTAATGACGAAGATTTCAACCGTTTGTTGCTTCATACTGAAGTTCGTTGGCTGTCAAGAGGCAATTGTCTGATTCGATTTTACAACCTGTTTAACTCTATGATAGAGTTCTTGGAAACTAAAGATACAGAACTGCGCAACAAGCTCATAACATCAAAGAATGATATAGCTTACATGACAGACCTGTATAAAATGTTCAACGACATGAACCTCCAACTGCAAGGCGATGAACTAAATTTAATTAAAACAAAAAATGTCGTTGCTGCTTTCGCAGCCAAACTGCTTCTGCACAAAAAGAATATGGGCAGACGTGAGTTTCACAATTTTCCGAATTTATCAGTATACTGCAGTAACGACGACTTGTTTGCCTACTGCCAACATTTGGAAAACCTCCACATTGACTTCACCGAACGATACCAGCAGGACATTTTAAACTTGGAAATACCAGACTGGGTGTTGGATCCGTTTTCAAATGTCAACACAGCAATGTCACCTCAGCTGGAAGAAGAACTTATAGAATTGACCACAAACGAAGAAATAAAAATCAAGTTCAAAAATGGATATCAAGAATTTTGGCTACAAAAACCGATCCCGCAATTGTACCCTGGATTGTGGTCAATTGTTCAACGATTTTTGATAGCATTCCCATCGTCATATTTGTGTGAACGTGGATTTAGTGCTGTGGCAACGCTGCTTACTAAAAAGAGAAATCGTTTGCGTGTTACCGAACGTGGCGACTTGCGGCTGTTTTTGAGTAAATTGGAACCTGATATCAACAAACTTATTGAACAGCATCAGATTCAACCTTCACATTAGTTTTTATATAAGAATTGATTATGTTTGTTTTATTTTCAATAAAAGATACTCTGTCCGAATACTATAAATTTGCGTTTCACTAATCAGTTATAAGTACTTAGCGGTTTTTAAGTATGTTTAAAAAGGGGGGCGTTAAAAAATAATTTATTCTTAAAGTGGGCAGCAGACAAAAAAAGGTTGGGAACCCCTGCTCTATCAGCATAAAGCACTATCTCTTTTTATTGCTCTCTTCCTCACACATCGGGATCTGGAACATAACACCATAAACAAGTCTGTAAAAAAATGGGGGGCGCAGAATACGCCAATAACTGTCAAAGTCACATTCGTTCACAAACGGTAGCGTCGCTTTCAATTGTTGAATATTATTTGTTTAATTATTTCGAACGTATTTCAATTGCAATTTAATTAGTTTTTAGTGATATTTGATGTCGTTTTGTTAATTGTGCTAAATAAAATATAATAACTATGGCTGGGCGAGTAAAAAAGGCAGCGCCTAAAAGAAAAGCCGCTGGTTATAAGATGCCAGATCCTATTCCTACAGGAGAAGTTATAAAAGACACTATCTTCAAAAAGGAATGGCGGATTGGACCGTCTATTGGTGTCGGAGGTTTCGGGGAAATATATTCGGCCTGTGACCACACCTTAAAGGCCAAAGTATCTGATTACCCCTATGCCATCAAAATCGTAAGTAAACTCAAATTTAAATAGATAGTATCTACATATTGCTAAACAAGCAAATAATGATTATTAATTGGTTTTCCAACAGGAGCCTCATGAGAATGGGCCGCTATTTGTGGAAATTAATTTCTATCTCAGGAACGCCAACAAAGATGATAGTAAGTACTCATCAAAATTGTTTTATTTTATATGCACACCAATGTATTTGTGTATTTATTTTTCTCAATACACAAATATGAAAGAACATGCACCCAGTTTAGTTAATATATGATTTTTCATCTTTTTTTTAAATCTTTGATGTGGTTAAATGAAGTTGCCGATTGATTTACTTATACTGTTGATATTTTGTAGCCTGCTAATGACTTTTATGATGAGAAAAATGACATTGATCAAATACTTTTTTTTTATGTTATGAAAGTATTTGGCGAATATGAAATTCATATTTGTTGCATCACTAAAGATACCTCATATTTTTAATTACTTTAAATATTATGGCGTTGTTGCTATGGAGAATCACTGACTCCTATGTCACAGGAATCTGTACCTTTAGAAGCCAGAGTATTTAAATATTGATATTAATCATAAAATATCTTAAGTATTACCAGTAATCTCACAACTGCTTGCAATAAACAATGTGATGACCCCATTATGAGTATTTGTACACTGGTAATGTCAATATTCTGTTATCTTAATGCTCAATTAAATGCTTGAAACACTTGTTGCAACAATATTGGAGGTTTTCTTTACTTACATGATTCAATTTGGTTTCTTCCAAATCAAGTTACATTTGTGATTCATTCAAGTCTACCTGAGTTAAATTGTATACTCCATAGGTTTAGGTAGTTAAACAAAGGTAAACAAATCGTAAAAAGGGTTTTTATAGATGACACTTTATTGTTTAAAAATACGACAAAACAAATTCAAATTTATTTTAGATTTTACAATAGTTTCCTCTTTTATTAATTGTATGTTAAACTTTATCATTTATTCTTAAACTACTCTTCAAATTTAGGACACATGAAATGTCAGAAGCTAGGTGCACGGTTCCAATTGGTCATTTCCTATGGAGAAGAGCCGGCAAGAAACTTCACGGTTACTCTTCTAAAAATAATTGGCTTTTACAATATTTTCAAATAACAGTGTTAGTACAGTAGTGACTACTTCGTTGATGTAACTGCTTGAGCAAAATTTTTTAGTTAGATTTATAATAATAATATAATATTTTGTAATCCGTCAATTGTAAAGAGCCCAAACTCTAAACGTCAATGAATTATAACATCGACCATTCTGCCAATGTCTAAGTGAATTGGAAAAGCAAAACAAGTGTGTATTGCTAAAAAAAAAAAAAAAGTATAATAAAAGTCTTTGTTGATCAGTTGAACTTAATGTAGAACTTGTGGGGTTAGTACTGGACTGAAATAAACAAAAAAATAAAATTTAAATAAATATTATAATTGTTAGAACAGTAAATATAGATGTACCACATCCACACAGACAGAATATTTGGGAATATTTTATAATTTTATATTATTGTGATGGATGAAAATCATCAGCGCCACAAGCAGCTCTGGAGAGGTATATGTTATAAGGGAGGGGAAATTAATAGGAAGAGGGATCTTGAATTTAAGTACACGGTAGATATAAATCTAGAGGTGGGATGTTGTCAGGACATTCAAAAAATTCTACAAAGAACAGTTTTCGATACTTTTTTGTGACCGAAAACCCACGGTTTTAGTTTTATGGTCGGTTGCACTGCATAAAAAAAACTGCCTTTATTTTTGCTGGAGGTACTCCACTGCTCCTGCCAGGAACATTGCAGATTCAGTTTTGGAAGGGACAGTAGGTCGTAACTCTGATCCTTATTGTGCGTGAGATTATTATAACCTTATTTTGACGTTCAAAAGTGCCTTATAAGGGCCTATTTGAAATAAATGATTTGACTTTGACTTTGATCTGACGATAAAGAAGAACAAGCATCTATAGCCAAAGCATCAACACATTCGTACCCTTAATGCCACAATGACTAGGTATCCAAACTAACTGAACATCCTTTTGATTATTAGCGCAGGACAATAAAGAGTTTTTAAGTTAAAATAAGGGAACTGTGCAATTTACTTTTAAAGGGATTTAGGCTTGCAAACAGCTAAGGTAATATTTTAAGATTATGGTGAGACTATGAAAAGACCAGCTTCCAATATAGCCACACACTCACCAGTGAATACAGAAGACTCCTTAGGGCATATAAACTGTAAGACAATTTTGGAGCTTTGGTAATAGACCGCAGCGCCAGTGTGATTAAGATTGGTTAATTTCAAAACATCCGTAAAAAATAATTGAAAACCATTCCATCGCTCGCCCACCACCGCATTGAAAGCCAAATTCGCTGTCGGAGATTTTTTGGATATACCAATATCAAAGAATTTTTTGGCATATAACTTAAAACTACATAAGCAAAATGAAAAAGGGGTAATCTGGGATACTGGATGATCAGGCTTACAAAATTTAGAATTAGTCGACAGGATTTTAGGATTATGGGGCTTTATTTTTCCAGTAATTTGAGCTTCTGCATATGGCATCTAACTCGTTCAGTCAGCCTATAAGGGCGTGGGAGGATCTACATATTAGTCTAGACACAAAACGGGAAGCCAGATCAGATAATGGTGCCGATTCTATTGTCACAAATGCCTCTAAACTAGACTAAAAATCACCAAAATTTAGTTTATTCCTGTCAAACAATGATTTCCCATTCTGAAACAGACTAAAGTGACACAACTTAACTAGATTTTAGTTTGACAGCACTAAGATGGCTCTGAGATTTTAATTTAGTGGAAATGACAATTTTGCTATTCTGAATTTGACGTTTTTCACCAAAAATTTTAATTGTCTAACTAAATCTGACCATTTTTAATCGTGATTAAAAATGGTGTGGAATACTATTAGTTGTCATGGACAAAAATTCACACGAACACCTCGACTTCAGGTGCAAAAACAGTACTGTATATATATTTTTTTCTTTTCTTTTGCTTATATCTCGAAAATGGTGTGTCCTATCGCAAAAATAATGAAAATTTCGACCCCCTTAATGAGACCCGTATTTAATTATTATTTCTTATTTTCTATGCAAAACGTGAAAAATTCCATATAAAACACGTCGAGGCAGCCCACCCCCGCGCACCTCCGGCTCTAAAAAAATTCACGGGGTAGGGCAAACAAGTAGAGAGAGATAGGTTCGCTCGAGACACTTGTTCGCAACTACTTTTTGTAGAACCAACTCAGGCGTACGCTCACCGCTGCATCGATTAGTTGACACCTATAATAGGCAGTTTAGCTCAACTGATATTATGTTTCTCAGCAAAGTTTTATTTAAAAATGAAATTTTTACTACCTTAAGTGATCAAAACCCTAATAGTTAAGTAATGTTTAATTTTATGTTTAATTTTATTTTGTTTATGTTTATACCGTTCTTTCTAACAACTAGTAGATCTGTTTAATAATATGTGGATAACGTTGTGAGTAGTGTATTTGTTACCTCTATTATTAAGTTCTAACCTATGTTTACTTATTATTACACTACTGTTTGTTGTCCCTAAATAAATAAATAAATAAGTATGCACCACGTGGAGTCGCGATTGTCAAATTCGATTTAGTTGTGTCAAAACAATTTTTAAATTTAGAGACTATTGCAGAATAGCGTTAAGATTCTCATAGTCAAAAGTAAGGAATTTTAGTGATAGTTTAGTTAGTTTAGTTCGGTGTACAAGAGAATCGGCACCATTGCCGACTAAGGGCGAATTATAACGTTGCTAAATTGAAGAGTATATCTGTGACGCAGCATGACAACTGAAGTGACAGATATTACGTTTAGTCGGTTACTTGACAGCTGTCTCGTCACGTGATTTTTTTGTTTACCTTCATGTAACTACCTAAGCCGATGGAGTATAGATGATGATGAATATATTACATTTATGTTAGTAACATTGAGATATTATTGTGTAACAGCATCGGAACACACATTAAATATGCAAGCAATTTCAATGTCAGCATTAATAGTTAGTCTGACTTCTTAGAAATAACTTTAAAATATTGGAAATTGTGCTAACCTCAAAAAGTTGACAAGAATGATAAGTTTTACCACTGGATAAAAAAAAAACTAAATCTTAGTCATATTTTCTTACTTCAATAAAATGTTTTTTTTTTTTAATATTTCAGTTGCGAAATTCATGCAAAGCAAGAAGCTTTCAAGCCTGGGCATGCCTACGTACTTCGGCAAGGGTTGTCATGAGTCCAACGGAGTTACCTACAGATACTTAGTGATGGAGCGCTTTGGCCAAGATGTGTGGAGCCTCTTCACAAATGCTGGGAAGTCATTCCAACCAGCAACTGTCTTCCAATTAGGTTTACAAATGGTAAAGACGAAACATATTTTCATACAAGCCATTTTAGGATGGCAATGTTGTGACCTACCTAGATAATTACTCACAATACCACAATCTTAAAAACGTTTTAAATTTTCCTTCCAAGTAATGTGTTGCATTAAAATTGCTATTGTAAAAAAAATCTTTTCTACAGTTGCTAATGAGTATCATTTAAATGTGCAAATTTATGCTGTTTTGGAACCTATGTCCTTGAATTCGAGCATTGACGCGTAGCTAGCAACAAGAAAAACTCATATAATTGAAACAATATATATTTTTTATTTCACTGTCTGAAGACTTAGCATCACATTAAATTTTTTCAGTTAGACGTATTAGAGTACATCCACAGCCGTGGCTACGTCCACGCGGACATCAAGGGTGCCAACATGCTGCTCGGTCTGAAAAAGGCCAAGAATCAGGTGTACCTAGTGGACTTCGGTCTGGCCACGCGGCTGAAGGAGGACCAGCCTTTCACTCCTGACCCAAAGAGCGCACACAATGGTACCATTGAGTATACAAGCAGGGATGCACATTTGGGAGGTAAATATTTGATCACATTGTTCTTTACTTACTGTTATAGCTCAGTTCTAGGCCTAATTCAAATTTAGTTATGAATTGAATTAATTCGAAAACAATTACAAATTTGATTTGTATTGCAAATAAGAGCTGATACTCTTATTTTTACGTAAGCCGGTAAAAGCATACATTTGACAGGCGTTTCTTAGCAGTAGCTAAACTATAACCTTTTCATCTCCAGAGTATGTTGTTTGACATACTCTGAGGTGGGCAAAGTTCGAAAAACCAAGTTGTAATTTGAATCACAAATTTCTTTATTTTTTTCTCCAGACCCCACTATGCGCGGTGATCTCGAGATCCTAGGCTACAACATGCTACAGTGGCTGACTGGTGAGCTACCGTGGGAGAAGTCGCTCAAGCAGCCGAAGACTGTGCAGACCATGAAGGAGACCTTCATGAAGAATGTGAGGACCAGCATCAAGCCTAGTAAAGTACCTGGTGAGTTATAGGCGATTATGTATTATAAAACTGGCAAAATGTGTTTGTACTATAGGTACAACTCTGCCTAAACCTTCTGGGATTACAGGCGTTATGTTATTACTGCCAGACTACTAATTAATAAATGCATGAAACTATTATTCAAACTTTTCTGTCTCACCTAGGTCACCCTAAGTAAGCAAGAATTGTGTTGCGCCATTTGCTAATTCAGCTATTTGTCTGAATAACATTGTGGTTTCGATGAATATGCATCATTATAATCTTATAATTTTACAGAAGCCCTCATCAAATTCTTCGAATACTTAAATACAATGAAACCAAAAGAAGTCCCAGATTACAAGAAGTGTCGGAAACTATTTGAAGACTACTTAAAGACTGAAGGCAAGACTAGAAGTAGTACCCTAGACTTCTCCCCAAAGAAAGCCAAATCGCCCAGTAAAGCCAGAACAAACAGAGTTATTGTAGAAGACAGTGACGCCTCTGATGGAGAAACTGAGGAACCAGTCAAGGTTACCAAACAGAATGGAGAAACCCTAAGGAAACGGGGAAGGAAACCCAAGGCTGTGGAAGTGGACACAGAGAATAAGATCCCAGAAAAGGAGAAGGTAACTAAAAAAAACGTGAAAAGGAAATCGTCGGAACCAGCCGTGCTGGTCCACCTTAAGAAGACGAGGTTGAACCCAGTGGCCACGCCACCTGCTAAATACAATCACACCAACATCGCCACACAAACCTCCACTGAGAAAGTAAGATACAGTCCTAGACTGAATTCTTCTAGACATGTATCTTTCGACAGCCCAATCAGTGAAATTGTCGGCGAAAATCATAAAGACAGTCGATCCATCAATTCAAGTGGCGACATCTTTGATGATTCCTTCACGATTAAAGAGGTAAAAGTAAAAAAACCTAAGAGAAAATTGTTGTCAAATGAAGAGGTAGTTGTAAAGAGGGTAGTCAGGAAAAAAGTGACAGCTGTCAAAAAACCGGGTAGGTCGTGGAAAGATATCCCTACTGTTGTAAATGGTCGGTCGCCACCGAAGTAAATTGTTAATGGTGGTATAATAATTATGGTCACATAATACTTACTTTTTCAACCCGCCATTGGCTGTGCAAGTGAAGAAAATTATGTTAGGATAGATTTTCTCAATAATTGAGAATTAAAGCAAATGCGTAACAAGAAATGAGAACTTAGAATTATGTTTTCCTTTTCATATGAAAATGACATATCAGCCACTCAAACGTAAGCAACTTTTAAATCAATCATTGAAATACTCTTGCTTAACCAATAAACACATACTGAAACATTTGACAACCATTAATTAATATTCTGTGCCATTAAACAATGTAATCCCACTTAGCTTAGCTTTAAAATATTTCCATAATCTACTAGATACCTTGATTTTTGTTGATTGGTGAGGGACAGAAAAAGAAACTCCAATTTAAAAAGTTGGGCCTATATTTTCCATTTTTTTTGGCTACGAGACAAAATCTCTTTATTGCGTAGTTATATCCATTACCAATCAATAAAATAATCATTTTACTTTACCTTTAACATTAATTTATTTTACTCTAATCGCTCAAAAGTATCGGTTTCGTTGAAACACATTCTGAGATTGTTTTAATACATAATTTCTTGAATACTAACCCTCGATAGTTCGCCATTTACTGTATACTACTTTGAAATACATACTCCTCATAAAGTAGAAATATCTAGTATACCTGATATAATAATACCTATTTATGTAAATATCGTAGTTCCAATTTTTATAAACTTTTTAAACAATGAGAATATGCACGTAATTCAAAATTGTTGAGTTTCATAATTTTTTTGTGCAATAAGCAGTAGTTGAATTTTAATTTTAATAGTTTTCTTGGGTTTATATTACTGTCTTTAATTGATTAAGTGAAAAAAAAACATCCCTATTCTAACATTTCTAACCTGATTAGAGGAACTGTATTACATAATTATTTTAGTATGGCTTGCATAAAAAATAACCATTAGATTCTTCGTTATATAGTTTATTTATTTATCTTAATATTATTACTTACTACTGATTGGATGAACAAAGGGTTAAAACACATTTATACTTTAATATTTTCCAACGTAATGCCTAATTATTTGTAGTAGAATTGGTTTTTTATACAATTTGTACCTTCAGTTATAGTTTTAAGAGTCAAAATCCAATGTCGCCGAATTTTGCGCATAAAAAATGCGTGAAATATTTGTGCCGTTGGATTTCCCACCCTAATTGATACTTACTCTGTTTTAATTATAATAATACAATTATTGAATACAATATTAATATTTTACTGAATTTGTTGACAGTTACAACTCACTAAAACAGTTTGCTGTATTTCGTGTGTTTAAATAGGATTGTAGCAAGAAATTGAATTGTGATGTAGATTAACTAATTAGCATTTTGATTATGAAAAGTTAATTGTTAATCATTGAAGTGTCCAAGTTTATCCTGTTTGTTAAACTTGTTGTAAATCAAGGAAGTTTCTTAGGGAAACTAGCAAGTTACAAAATGCTGTGGATTTTATTTCGTTTCGACAATTTCAACCGTATGCGAAAGTAACAGTTAAGTTTTATTATTGTCTGCCTGTTCCTGAATTAATGGAATGGCGAACATGAAAACAAAAGTAAATGCTAGACTGTTGTAGTTGCAATCGTTATTTTTTATAGTGGGTAAGTTGTGTTTCATCAAACTGTTTTAGTGAGCGGGTTTGATGTTGTATTATGCATTTGTTTTATTTTACTTGTGTGTGATCAATAAGTAATTATTATGTAAAATAAACAGTATTTCTTTATTTTGTTGTTTTATTTTACTGATACAATCAGGGAAATAGCGAACCTTACTGCCAATTGCTCCCGCTAGAGGGCACCATTGCACTAGATAACAAAAAGGTTAAGGGAATGCGGCAGGGTAGCCCGCGAAATCCAAATTTTCTTTAGTTATTTGCAAGACAGTGTCAGGTTGTATGTCGATATGATTCGACCCGTAACAAATTTCAAAAATTCAAGTCATTTATTCAAACTAGGCTGAGAATCGGCACTTTTCGAACGTCAAAATTAAATAAAACGCTCACCCTTCACATATGGCTTTATATTATTATAATCATTACAATCGGCAATACAACTCCATAAGTTAGCATAATCCTCAAATGTCATGATTTCAACCGTCATCATTTTTCATTTCATGAAATAGTCATTCAATAGGATTACATGAACTTAAGACAGTTGTATTGATCATTTTAATGATTATAAATCAATAGGTAAATAAACATTTGCCGCGAATCATATTAAGATCAACATACACCATAATACTGATCTGCAAATTGCAAAAAACGTAAGAAAAATTGAATTTCACGGGCTACCTTGACGCTTTTGCCTTAAAAGCTTAAAGTTCTTAATAATTTTAAATTGTATAACAATTTTATTATTAAATGCATTTTATGAGACCGTACTATTACGTTAGGTTATGTAACCAGTAATGATAGTTATAAGGGGGATAAATTATGTTTATGTTTACTTGCAATTCTTTGATTTTGTTTTAATTTTGTTAGGTCTTTCTAACTTTTGTTTTACCATTAATATCTTAACTACTGTTTTGTAAATTAACATGTCCTATCTAAGAGAGCCGGGTGATCTGTAACTCAGGACCCTCCTACCTCAGACACCTTTCTCTATTTAAGATTGTGCTTTTTATTAACCAGTGCCTGTAATATGATGTTGAGATAAATAAAGATTTATGATTATGATTATGAAAATAACAGAAAAATATGAAGTTTGTAAAAAAACTGGTAAGGTGGCTGTTAATAAATAATCTGGTGTGTTTCACCAAATAGTTCCTATGCCGTAATGTTAGCTCCACTGTAAAATTTTTAACAACAGACCAATTAGGTAGCGCCGTAGCGTATGAATCCTGTTCGTCCTACAACAGTGGCGGCTCTACCTAATTGGCCTGTTGTTATAGTTTTAAAAGATCGATTATACAGAAAGTGGGCAACGTCGCAAATAGCTGTCAAATGTTTCGCTGTTTTGATTAATTTGGCAATATTATTGTATGGAAATAAGAAATATGGATGAACTAAAATATTGATTATGAAATGCAATAATTAATATCGTAACTCCGAATATTTAGTTTTAGATGTAAAAAAGTTTTCCAAATGCCTTTTTTGCACCTAAAACGGTTATAACATCAAATTCAGTGATACAATTGCAATTCAATATTAAAGTCAAAGTCAAATAATCTATTTCAATTAGGCACAAAAAAGGCACTTTTGAACGTCAACATTTACAGAAAAATAATAATTGATTCTAGTCGCCCCTTCCAAAAGGTAGTTTTCGTATAGAGAAGAATGGGCAAGAAACTCCACCGTTACACTCTTTTGTTTTCACAATATCTTGTATACATCAATTATATAATTATATGTGAAGACGATGCACCTAGAATAAGATTACTATACCACGATAGGTAAAAATAATGCAAGATTAAGGAATGACAGATAAATTAATTATGTGATAGATGCATGATGCTCACATATTTACAAACATTGTAAAATTATACGATATTCCTAACATTTTTACAAGTAATAGGTACTAATAAGTCAGTGTGTGAGTTCAAGTAATCACAGAATGTAAAATCAATGTTTAAAAAAAATAAAAATTTTATACAATTAAATTAGCAACCAGTTAGATTTTGTCTACATTCTAAATTGTCCTATGGAGCAGGACCAGCATGTTTCAAAGCATTTTTATCTTGGATATAATCCTCTAATTTGTAATATGCTTGTTTACAAAGTGTATTTTTTATATGAGTTTTCAATTTTCTTTCATTTAATTCTAATATATTAAAAGGTATTCTGTTGTAACATTTACCACAGTACTCCGTAAAAGATGTATATATATACTTTAGATAGTCTGAAAAATGGTTGATCTATTTTATCTTTATTTCTAGTATTAAAATGATGTCTATCACTTATTTTGTTAAAAAGATGTAGATTTTTTCTCACATACATAATATTTTCATAAATGAATTGGCAAGGTACCGTCATAATATTAATCTTTTTAAATAGTTCCCTGAGAGATTCGCGAAGACTTAGACTATAAATGGCTCTGACAGCTCTCTTTTGTAAAATAAAGATAGATTCAATGTCAGCAGCCCGACGGCCCGACCCCACAGTATTATGCCATACGACATAATACTGTGGAAGTAGCTAAAATATTCCAAACGCGCGGTTTCTACATCTGTTAACTATACATACCTAGTTAATAATACAACATAATAAAAACAACATAATAGGTATCCTATACCTATTATGTTGTATTATTAATTAGGTATAAGTGCAGACGCACACGCGTAGTGTATATCTACAGACGCCAGCACATCACATACTACAATCTGTCAAATTTCTTTAATAGATTTTCAATTTTATCACTAAAGCATAAGGTTCAAAGTTGATTGGGAGAAATTTACACTTTCGGGTAGGTTGATGTGCTGGTGTCTGTGCATATCAATTTACATCACATTAAATCACGTAAAAAGGTGGCAACATCGACCAGTTTCTTTGGCATGGCGTAGAAATGGTTCTATATTCAGTAAAAGTTCATGATCATATTTTGTTCGTGAGATACCAGGGCATGGAGCAGGTCAATCATTCGTCAACGCTCACGGCGTCCGGCTCATTCGTCAACGCTCACGGCGTCCGGCTCATTCGTCAACGCACACGCCATCCCGCCGGTTAGCACGGACGTGTTTTTATCGCGGCGATTTTTTTCATAACTGGATTTTCAACTCTCGGTTTTAAGCAGAGCGTTGAGAATCCAACACGCACAGAGCATGTAATTTACCAACACGTTGGGACGTACTCTCGTCCCAGCGCGTTAAAAAACAGACGTCTGTCTGTGCGAACGTGGGCTTATTCGTCAACGCTGCCCCCCGCCTCACCGCGCATTCCTAAGGTGCAGTACAGCGGTCTCGGTGTGTGTAGTATTATTTCTCCATTAGAGATGAGGTAAGGTTCTATTCACTACGGGCATAATAAATAAACAAATGCGCAAATCCAAAGCTTTTATTTTTCTTTTTATTTACAATAATATGAAAGTAAACAAAATTTAATGTACCAAAGAAATTAGATTTAGATACTTTTATATAATTTAACGGCGGATACGCCGACCGAGTGGCACGCATCGATCAACGAGTCTATAAACACGATTGACATTGTGATACTTTATAGTGCACTGATTTGTAACTGCCAACTGGATGGCTTACGAAGCTGTATTGACGCAAAAGTGCGCGTGGCGTACGCACTCAGAATAATGAAACTTATTTAATAAATGTTTCAGGAAAATGTTGGCAACCCAGTTCGCAAGTTACAAGATCAGGGGTCGCGAACAACGTTGCAAGTTACAAAAGCTATTACTACAGCTAGTTTTAACGTACGCTCAGTGTGGTGATGTTCACTATATCTATAACAGATTGTGATATGCGCGCGCGTCTCACGCGCCACGCAACGATACTTCACAATATTATCTACATGGCAGTAGGAGCGGCTAAGCTATCATCGACTAAAACACAAAACGGTAGCACCATTTGTAAAAAAATATAATATTTTTTTTTTCCATTTCAAAACAACAGAATCTGCCTCATCGTGTGATCGCGTCGTGTGACGCCCGTGCTCTGCAAGCGCTCGCAGCGTAGCGTGGCGACTCATCCCAGGTACTAAACCACTATTATACAAACTGTTCTAGACGTTACAATAGTTAAACTTATATTTAAACCTTATAAAAAAAAACCTTTACGCCGTTTACAGGAACATTTTTATGCAAAAATTCTGTTTAACTTGCAATGGGACTAGTATAGATTTCTTAAAAAAACAACTCCATCTTGTCATGACGTAACACGCGGAGTTTGGTAAATTATTTTGTATATTTTTTTTTATTATAAATATATTAAAATAAGGCCGCATTCACACTAGCTTTCGATGTCGCATAATACAAGTCTCACCAATGTAAATGTAGCCAAAATCTCCTTTTAGAATATGCGTCGCATGAATGTCTCCTTTACACCTGTTTTGTGACCTTGCTATATGTTGTCGAAGATAGGGCAAGCTCATACGGAGCTGAAATTGGCAGCGTACGATAATCCAAATGAAAAAATGTATAACTTATCTAATTCACGAACAAAATACAATCAGCCACAAGTGTTATGATTCTAAGATTGTAAATCACTAAATGAAAATTAAAGCACATCTCGTAAATTAATTGTAATCAAATAAAAACAATCAAATTATGATTCTATCATAAATTATTAGCTAATAAAAACCAGTTCAATTAGAATCGACAGCATGCCAAAATAAGTTCACAAACATGCCCAAAATCGTGCTTCAATTAGTTTTAATTACCAAAGATTGTTGGCATATTTTAAAAGGAGATTCAATCCAATGTTCTACACAACGCTATCTTCTGTACCCGTCTATCCTTACACCTATGTTAAACTCAACACTTCTTATGCTACGTGGAATAAAGTAAATGTATAATATAATATACAATATATATTAGTGTTACAATATGTATCTAAACATGGTACTACGTAACTGCGAGGTAGCACTAGCAATCTGCGAATTGGCTTATCTAGATTAGCTGGTTGAGATTTTGAGGGGAAATTTTGTGAGATATTTTTTTTTAAAATCGTGGTGGTCATCAAATCATCGATCGGTTTAAAGTTTTAGGAGAAATTGTAACATCAATTTAAAATATTATTTAATAAAAAACCCATCTTTAATATTTTCTTTGTAAAACCGGGTAATCAAGTCTGTTTCCTGCATTTTCACTGGTATCTTCATTATTTAAATTAATGTTCCCGTGTCTGCGACTTTTCTATTCAAATTGAAATTGTCTATTCCACCCCAAAGATGTGGAGATCATTTTCTTCAAATTACACGTATTTTGGCTCTCAACCAGCACGTTATAGATATCACTCAAACAAAGAGCGAGTATTTCGTCCTAAAAAATATTTAAATACAAAAATGTAAAACAGTGGCCTTGCCAAATTGTACTATACTACTATACGATCCGTTTTATACAACGTCGATAACAGCGATGAATCGGGACTAATATCGTTCGGGCTCTTAGGAATACCGTCTTCATGCTGGAGTTCTCTTTATAAAAATATATGTGATTATACACAGACTTTAGAGCTTCAAATATCAACTTAGTTATATTGAATTGATACTATAGAAAAAATTTTATATCCCAATGTCTGAACTATTGAACCTTAATATTGTTAATTTCCGCAATAAAGAAAACTCCAACATTTCACAAGACAAACACATTCCTAAGCGACATACAACTACTATTCTATAAAAATAAAAATAAACTTGTGCTGATTTTCATTCGGCATACTTAAAGCTAACATGTTACAGTACAATCAGAGAGAAAAGTCTTTCACGTTCCACAAGAGACTTCTCGCTCTTACTTACGCGGGAATAAATAACATTTTATTTTTAATATAAAAAATTTGGTGTTGACTCAGTCACGCATTATTATACAGGTCCCATTACTTTTTTTTTTATAAATCGAGCGCGGGCAAAGGAAGCTTGTTTTCTATTACTACGTTACATTGGTTTTAGGAAGTATTTGAACACAGGAGGCTACTCAATTGTTTAAGTCGGAATGTAGAACATTCTGTTTTTTTATCTCAATTGAATTTATGTGTGGCGCGTTTGTTTTGGTTTGGCGGCGTGCCGAGAGACAAGTATAGTTTTACTAAGTTTGCAAAAACTTAGTATTATGCATATGAACTCAAATCGTGTGTCTAATCTATCTCACTGAATCAGAATTTGTGCTACAATAGAACATATTGGATTGTTTAACTAACTTTTCTCAGCACACCACTCTTTTAATTGCACTTATTTAACGGAAATCGTCAAAATTTGAACTATGATACAACGATCGTCTACAGCTATGTCCGTAAGTAGTTAACGATACAATTTCATCTACTCGACAACGAGGTTACGTTGTCGCTGCCTTCTCTTGTTACTGAAGCTTCGCAGTTTTTGTTTAACATGTACATTACATAGCTATGGTTTTGTTTATAAAATAATAACGACGAAAAATACACATTTATGGGCCATTTTCACAAAGAATATCAGTCATATTGCCTGATGAACATCATGTTAATGATAATTCAAACTAAAAATGAGTGTCTTTCTATCGCACTAATGCTAAACAATTTAACTATAGAAATTTGGTGCGAGACGCGAATTTTGGTTTGAAAATCTCTAGTGTGACAACTGTTCAAAACTCAATTATAAAATAAATATTTCTGACAAACAATTACACGACAACTTTAATTCAACACAATTAAATAAATAAAAATAATAACTTGAACGTAAATACTCTTTAGTCAACAAAATATAACATTCGACTTCTCTCAGTATTAACGTCCATTTAAAATATGACATCGCAGCGAAGCCCCGTAACAAGATAATAATTAATAGTAAAAAATAATAGTTATGTAATATCGAGCTATGTAGTTTAAAATGTCAACGTTTTTGTTTCTTTAAAAATATTCCTATAAAAATGTTTCGGGTATAAACAGCAGTCATAAGATAAAAACAGATTTGTATTGAACACATAATTTACGTAGATCAGGTTATTTGAGCTTGCTATTTCAATTCAGTGAAAAAAAACTAATTTATGCACGTTTGAAACTGGTACACTTTTCAAGTCCTATACGGATTGCAGCGCATTTATTTTGCAGTGTATATGGTTTTTGTGATGATTATTTGCACGACCGTAAAATTCCTGTTTATGATATTTCTTTACCTTTGTATCCACCCTAAGGATTGATCTCAAAGCTAAAATATAGCATTATTTTAAACAGTTTCATAGCAAGCTCAAATAACTGAGTCTATAAGATTGTCTAAGTTGACTGTCAGCTCGACAAGCAACCGCTATGTTAAATTGAACACGATTACTTGTCAAGCCACGAAGATGTTCCGTTCGGGATTATCTATTAACTCTCAAACATTACGACAACAGATATCTATTCAAATATGGACTTTATATTAATAACACTTCAATATTTATTGATTTGGAATACGTATTAATTTTAAATATAGGCTAACATCAGACGGGACACTTTTATAACACTCGTTTTGATAGCTCGCTTTATAAACAGTCCATGTAGGTCAAAACGAGCGTTGTTTAGTTGTCAGCTGATTTGAGCCTGTCTATCGACTATATTTCAGTTACATATATTTTTGTATTGGTATAATCACGAACGGAACACAAAACTGCCAATAACAAACAAATAACAGTGTAGAAATAACATTTATATCGTGATTAAAATTGCACAGAGTATTCTAAGAACACAGTAGGCAGTATGTCACCGGAACATAAACGTGTATTGTACCTACTACTGTTAGGCCTCTCTCACAACCGTGGCATTATAATTATTAATAAAATTTACTTTAAAAGTTCACGACGGAGCCGACGCGTCAACACTTCACTGAAACATTCCCGTGCACGATTATTATAATTTTATTTCTTAATGATTTTTCCGCGATTGTACTAGAGAGATATACTAAGATCTAAGGAAATAAATATTTAATTACAAATGAATAAAATAACATGATAATGTATTAATTAATTTAGTGAAAACTTTTGGAGTTAGACTTAGTACAATTTCTTATAGTGTCATATCATATATTTATATGTTTGCTATACAAACGTATCACTGAAGTCTCGTAACAATAATAATAAAAAATGTAATAAGAATAAAATTAATAACAAAATGTGTGTACTATTATATAGTAACAGAAGCAAGCGACATCGAGTCTAATACAAGTTACAGGCAAGCCTAGAAGATTGTATACTAAACTATACAATATTTCACTATGTATACCTACTATATTATACATTTTTAATAAGAGATTTAGATATAAATCTTCTAGACTAGCCTAGAAAATAAGTGAAGGATATTGCTCTGTATAATATACTATCAAACTGTCTCTAAGATACAGGCTGACAATGAATGATAAAGCAGCGGTGATCTCATTACTTGTAGCCTTTGAGGTGCACCATATCTATCAATATTTTCATAGGATAGTAAGTTTAAAAGTCATCTTAACATGACACAAATATAATCAGAAAAAGAAAAATGCAGAAAACTAAATTTCGAATCAATTTTAATTACAGTTTATTTACACTTATTTAGCCAATATTTTTGTTAAAATAATTCTGTTGCAGACAAAATCACTGAGCATTTTATTTCCAATGTTTCTCTTGCTTATTTTAATATTATTATTTATATTTTTTATGCTCGTTTTTGTACACGTATGGCCCACCTCAACAGCCACAGTAGCAAATGCGGCGTGCACGCCGGTCGTAAGTGCTATCCATCAACACTGCATCTATAACGCACAGCGAGCCTAGTAGTTTATGCCGGTAAGTCGAACTGACCAATCAACTGGGCTAAGTAATGTCATGGTTGTCAATCTATGACATTGTAAGTGTAAGTTATTTATTTTTTTAGGTTATTTCTCGGACTTTAAAATTTTGAACTAAAATGCTTGTGCGTAAAATATTAGTAAGTAAAAATTGTTTTGCTTTGTTCGACTTATCGACATTAAACGTCAAAACCGCGACAAAAGATTCAGTCTGACGCATTAATTTGACACATTCACAGCTTAAGAATACGGCAACCGAATTTCACTATCGCTATGGGCCATCGTGGGCCTAATGTCACTAGGCTTAATTTAAATGGCAGTCGGCTACATAAGTAGGAGCGTTCTCATCGCTAAACGCGGCACACTCGTCACTTGTTAATTTTGCTTATCACTTGAACTTTCGAAGACGGTTTCAAAACTGTAATGTTTAGTGAAACTTGTGTGCAGATCGTCTAATTTAAAATCGAATTCTATTGCTTATATATGCAAAGACATGCTTTTATACAACGCTCGAATTCGTCACCGTCATTGGTTTTTGTTCAGCCATCGCCATAGACAAAGACAGTCGGCAACAGTAAATGTCACGGGTACCACGGCGACAGGAACCGAATAACCAATGACCGGGCCCGACGAATTTAAATGCAGCGGAGGGGCGCAACTTTAAATTAGACTACCTACACCTCGACTAAAGCGTAAGTTCGCGTCTGTTCGGAGTCGCACGCGCATTCGGCGGTCCCGCGACACGGCTCTACGTGGCGTCGGCGGCGTGGAGCTTCTCGCTGCGGATGAAGTCTATCTGCGTGTAGGCGCGGTGCGCGGGCGCGGCGGCCGGGCGGCGCGGCTCCAGGTCCAGCGCGGCGTAGTGCAGCGCGGCGGGCGGCGCGGGCCCGAAGCGCGCCGCCGCGCCGCCGCCCGCCAGCACCAGCGTGGCGCCGGGCGCGTCGGCTGGAACGATACATGGCAGCGTGTTACATCGAATCCCGTTTATGCCCCTTATCGACCCTCTGTATTTATGTTGTCATAAAATTGCTTTTACCAGAAGAACTACACTAAACTGTCGAGACCTAAATAGTAGATTGTTTGCTTAGGTAGCGAAGGATTCTAAAGTAGAATCCTGAGCACAGCGAGGGATTCAAAGTACGGCACTCGAGCTCAAAATAGTGTTGCCCCCGAGGTGAACACTACTTTTTATCACCCTCTATGAGAAAATAAAACGTGGGCAATGCGACCCCCGTCAGGAACAGTTCCTTCACATATGATTTAAAACAAAAACATAATTTTCGCAGCCGCCATCTTGGATTTACATTTTGAAGTCACTACCGACTTTAACACCTTCGAAAACTATAAAAACGTCACCCATGACGAAAAATTTGAAAATTTTCACAGCCGCCATCTTAGATTTTCGTTTTGACCAAATTCACACTTTCTCTTGCCAGCTTATTACTTGTTCATACAACGTTCGTGATTGATCTGACTCACAATATCCACATTCCAAATTCAAATCACTTTTATCCCTAGGGATTAAAAAGCTATTTTAGTCCCCGTTTACGAAAAACTAGGTCTTTTTGAATAGATGTGATAAAAACTTTTTTTTTTTACAATTTTATCCTACAATGGAATTATTCTGTTATTTTGTTCCTTGACATTTACGAATTTCTTCTATCATATCGAGTTTAGTATACATAGCTAAGTTGTAAACACTAGCATAAAATAATCATGATAGAAAAATAAATTATTTGTAATAAGCGGCGCTCCGCGGTTTCACCTTTATAGAGATTCCCTCAGAACCCGTACATTATTCAGACATAAAAATAACTTAGGTTACTCTGGAATAATATAGCTTTCTATCAGTGAAAGAATTTGTGTAATCAGTTAGTATCTGCAGAGATTACCTTTAAACATACAAAAAAATTCACTATAAAATGAAGTATAGAAGACTACTCACCTCTCGTCTCAATAGGGTCAGGTACCCTCGCGATAGTCTTATTAGCGGTGGGATTACAAGACAGCTCATCACCACAAGGTTCAGGCGTCTTAGGCGGCGCCGCAGACAACGCTAACGTCACGTACTGCGGCGATACCGACACTTCAGGGCTCCTTCGAGGTACCATCACTGTTATCTCAGGGCTTCGCCGTCCATCTTCAGAAATCTCCCTGACCGTGGTCAAGGGGTGGTGGGGAGGATCTTCTTCTAGAACATCGGTGGTGTCGATTTCTTGTGGAGAAGCGGGTGAGTCTAAAGACATGTCGAAGAGTGTTTGTGATCCGTGCGGGGTGCGGGGATCACGCAAACGACGTCGTTCGTCGGGCGACGCGGCGAGAGGCGGAGGTGGCCGAGTGGCCCCGATCGCGATCGGCCTCGTCGGCGCCCTGCCATAGTTCATCTCCACGTAGCCGTCGGGCGTGGCGGGCGCGGCCGGCGCGAGGCCCGCGGGCGGGCTGCGCGGGCGCGGCGTGGCGGGCGCGAGGCCCGCGAGCGGGCTGCGCGGGCGCGGCTCGCCGGGCCGCATCTCCACGTAGCCCGCGTTGCGAGGGGACATGTCCACGTACTCGTCTACGTTCGTCTTAGGCCGAGGTTCTACGAAGCACGCCGTCGGAGGGGTGCGTGACATCACCTGGGGGAAAGAGTTACATTAAAATGTTGTCCATGGAGTTTCTTCCCTTTTCTTCTCTATAGAGAACTACGTTTTGGAACGGGCAACTAGCTTTAACTTTCTGACTACTAGCTACTTTCTGGCAACTAGCTTTAACTTACTGACTACTAGCTACTTTCTGGCAACTAGCTTTAACTTTCTGACTAACTAACCGACTCCTTGACAGGTCAAAAGGGTTTGTAGGTAATACGGGCCGGTATCCGCAACTCCACGTCAAAGCTCGTATTTTGCGTACGGAAAAGTGTGTGTAATGGTTTAAATCATTTGAGTTTGAATGAAACAAGATAGGGGAAAGGAGGTGAGATAGAAAACATTTTTATTCAAGTTTGAGATTATTCCGAGCTTCCTAATTAAAGGGTCAGCCACCAAAATAAAATTGCGGCGAAGTCCGCCTAGGAAATCCATTGACAACTGTTTATAATGATCTAAACACAGCGACTCTCACCCTATTAGCCGGCGAGTTATTCGAAAAGTCAATCTCCATGTGGTCCTCCGTGTTAGCCCTCGCGTGCGGGTGGCGGGGCGGGCGGGCCCGCGCGCCCACGCTGTAGGCGCGGTGCCGACCCTCGGGCGGGGCCGTGCCCGCGGGCCGCGAGCCCACGCTGTAGGCGCGCGGCGGGCGACACTCCATGCCAATGTGGGACGTGGCTGGCTCTAGCTGGTACTCACTGTGAGGGTACAAAAACGGTGAGCTTAAGAGCGACATTCATAGATGGCGCTTTAATATGCTGAGTAAAGTTAGCGTCTCATAATGAAATGAAATGAAATTGTTTATTCTGTAAATAGGATATTGCAATCACTTTTACACGTCATATTAAAAAATAAATTAAAAACAAAAAGAAGAAAATGCTAGATGAGTTCGGCGTTTCCTATCTGACTACTCTGAGAAGAAAGACCGAAACAAACTCAGAGGTCACAGTCTCTTTTAAAGTCCAGACATAATCTTGGTCAGGCCATATGAGGACCATGTAGATTAGTGTCTGAAATAGTCTTTTGAGGAAAGAACCACACAGATTTGAGTGGACCTGTCCAGTCAGTGCAAGTATTTGTCAGTAATCGTAGAGCTCAACTCAGAACTTAAGGAGCTCAACTCGACGAACAATACCAAAGAAAGGACATTTGGGTAGGTCGCATATAGTACTCAAACTGCCAGACCATCATTTAAACTAACTGAGAAAGAAAAAATTAAAGAAAGAGGAAAAATAATAAAAATAAAATATCCACATTAAGTCCTCACATTCACAATAATTAACACAATATAATACTTTACAAAGTAATCATGTTATTTTGTATATAATTTTCAACAATGTCAATATGTATATAAAAAACTGGTATTTTTAATGATTTACGTAATAATTAAAATATCAAATTGTATGGTTTTATCACAAAGCTTAGCAGAGCGAGCAGCTCAATCCCACGCTTTTTTATCTTCTAAATAATCTGAAATTTTATAGTACCCTTTTTTACAAAGTTTGGTTTTAATACAGCTTTTAAATCGTTTAATGGGTAAGTTTCGAATATCAATGGGAAGTTTGTTGCAAAAGCGTATACATTGACCCATGAACGAGTTGCCTACTCTGTGGAGACGTGTGCGATGTACAGCAAGGTTGTGTTTATTCCTGGTATTTAAACTATGAATATCGGTCATTTTCTTAAAATTTGATATATTTTTGTGGACATGTAATAGGTTTTCAAAAATATATTGTGAGGCTACAGTCAGGATGTTTATTTCTCTGAATTTTTCTCGAAGGGAATCCCTTGGACCTAGGTTGTAAATGGCTCGAACAGCCCTTTTCTGTAGAACAAAGATAGTATGAATGTCCGCACAGGTTCCCCAGAGAAGAATCCCATAAGACATAAGACTATGAAAATAACTAAAATAAACAATTCTGGCTGAATCTACGTCAGTTATCTGTCTAATTTTTTTAACAGCATAAGCGGCCGAACTAAGCCTTCCTGACAATTTTTCTATGTGTGAGCCCCATTGTAATTTACCGTCAATAGTTATTCCAAGAAAAACTGTTGACTCTACAGGGTCCAACTATATTCCATTAACTTGAACATTAGTAGTTAGCTGCCTGACATTTGGCGTTGAAAATCTAAGGAGTTTAGTCTTTTTTTCGTTCAGGAGAAGATTATTTACATTAAACCAATGCACAACTTTAGAGAGTGCATCGTTAACTTGTTCATAGTTGACTAACTGACGTTTGATTTTAAAAATGAGGGAAGTGTCATCTGCGAATAAGACGATCTTGTGATTATCCCTTATGTGGTAAGGTAACTCATTTATATAAATTAGAAAAAAGAAAGGACCTAGAATTGAACCCTGCGGAACGCCCATGGTGACCGCCGACCCTCTGAATTCTGTTGTTCAGATAAGAAGTCAGAAGGTCAAGAGCCTTGTCCCTCATACCATAGTGGTACAGTTTCCTGATGAGTGTGTCATGCTCATGATGTACGTGTCATACGAATATAAAACTTATTAATATGCTAAAAATTTTCATATAAGCAAATTCGGCTTATCACTGTTACGAATAAGGTTTATTATATTATATTCATATAAAACGCAAACTTAGCAAAGTAGAGTCAAAGTGCGGCCTGTGAATCTTGCCCTAAAGTTGGTCTTCGAACTCAGGAACGAACAACACAGATACAAAACAAATCAGTAAAACGATCGAACTGTAAAACAGAATCTCCAACAATTTTTTTTGTTGATTTCGCTGTTTCTACGTCTCGTGTTATGTGCGACATGTCATTCAAAGACTGTTGCTACATTCACAATGTTTAGTTTTTCACTTTCACTATCACCTAGTTAACGTCTATATCAGATTTTTTCGAGCATTTTTAACCGACTTTCAAAAGGAGGATGTTATCAATTCGGATGTTCATATTTATTGGTTTTTTTCGGGCGAAACTCCGTCAAACAGATTTGCAAAATTCTTTTTTTGTTTGAAAGAGTATACTTCCGAGATGGTCCCATTGTCATCAGGTCAGGATCTCATGATGGGATCCCGGAGAAATCGAGGGATCTCTTCAAATAATATAGGCACACCTATAGCGATTTGAGTATTTTTTATAGTAACTCGTGCAGTTGCTCTCGGAAAGCACCATTTGGTGAAGTGGAACTGATGATGAAGACAACAGATGACCACCGGAACTACTCTATAATAAGCATTTCACGGGTTGCGATTCGATTACTTTAATATGGTTGCCAAGCAATTTATGCTGTTACAATGCACATGGAGAAGTGGAGCTGATGGTGAAGTACCAGGAGAACTCCTCAACGATTAACGTCCCTGCATCGAGAAAAGCAATATTTTGCAAAAGGTGATGAGTAGTTGACATTAGACTATTGTAACTTAGATAGATTACAAACTGCCCACTAAAAACCGACAAATAAAAACTTTCTTACAAAAAAAAACAACCGACTTCCAAAAAATCACTACAAAGTGCAAAATAACTTAAATTTCGGAAGTTGGGGGCAAATAACGAAAATACAAAAACCAAAGACACAGATTTATGGCTTTTTAGTGGGTCAGTTTGTAATTTATTTAAGTTACAATAGCCTAAAGTCAACTACTCATCACCTTTAAAAAAATATCGCGTTTACCGATGCAGGGACGTTAATCGTTCAGGAGTTCTCCTGGTACTTCACTATCAGTTCCACCCATTACAAAAATCAATGCAATCAATTTCAAAATTCACTGCCCATTTTTGACAAGAAACTACATATCACTCACCTGAACCTGGGGTCAGTGGAAGGGGTCCCGCTGCACAAAGAGCCGCTGGAGGCGGAGATGATACCCGCCATGGGGTCATGTCCGGGCGCCATGGGCAAGTACCCCGCGCCCGCCTCACCCACTGACGATGTCCGTGAGTGAGCTACTGACCCGGCACCCACTAATGATGAACTGGAAATATTAACAAAATTAATAAATTACTCTTGATATCAAAAATAATTTTGATAAATAAAGGGAATTTTAATGAATCAAATAGATCTTAAAGCTGATATATGACGCTTCTCATTTTGTTCGTTTGTTTGGTACATGTCTTTCATTCGGCATCTTTTACTTGAAGTGAAACGTCAGAACACAAGTTTTTTGTGAACCAATCCAACTTATTGAATTTTTTCACTCCGTATTGTTCACTCGCACTCCGAATGATCGAAAACTTCAAATTAAATGAAGTTGACATGAATAAATGAACCAAATGCACCGACCCCAGCGTGGTTTAACCAAACTCAATAAATTGAATGAACCCCAAGATTTGTACTAGCCCCTGGAGCCTCATGCTTCGTGGGGCTGCAGAGGCCATTGCATATCAAAGTGTAGGCCGGGGGGCGCGGTAATGGTGGGGAAGACGTGCGCTTGGGAGATGGAATTATTTGCGAGCCGTGCCGTATATGCATCCTAGAGTAGGCAATGGAATAGTAGAGAGGCGGGTGATATTTATCTATGGATGGGCATCTTTTTACGACGTCGCCGACAGCGGTTCCAGTTTAGCTACACCGGTGAATCTTTTGGTGGGGCTAAACTGCTTTCTCGACTCTCTTCTTCTTCGTTCTGGTGAGTGAGCAGTAGTGTCCCGGCCAGGGCCGGCTCGCTCCTCGTTGTTTCTGCCCAGCCCGACGTGGTAAAAGTTCGACCTGTAGCTCGCCGCTGTTTACCTCAGGTTGACGCGATTGCAAATATTATAGTTTGAAATTATGCAAAGTATTCCGCACAAATAATTAATAAAACTAGACCCCGACAAAAAATCCTGGCGTTGACCGTAATTTCGGTAAAAATAGAATGCGCATTCACAAAAATGCACCCTTGAACTCAAAAACGATTTTTGGCACACTATACACTGCACATAATATTATTATAATTGTCACACACATTGTCATATCTTAAAGTTGGGTTACATTTTTTAACCCATAAAACCAATTAAACATGTAGGGACAAAAATAACTAGTAGCCTAAAATGACGGAACTAAGGCGAGTGTCTGAAAGAGAAGAGCAATCACTGAAATATATGGAAAGATCTCACCGAACTACACGGGGCCAAGCCCTGTCGCATCGGAGCACCTTTGCACCGCTTCAATGAAATTCACTTCGCGACACTGAGTCACCACCACCAAAACAATAGAAACAATGTTCGCTTGGCAAAGCCAGCTTGCAAACATGTGCCTAGCAAAAAACTGTGACGGAGAGCGCATAAGACGACCGTTCGCCTCAACATCACCCGAAACAATCTTCAAATGAAATGCAGTTGACAGTTATTTTATTTATATGACGGGCAGATGAACGTCCATTTCTATGAAATTTTGTCACTGTCGTGTAGACGTGGCATAAAACCCAAATGAACATTAAATCAAGTGAACCATTCACAAGAGCAAAGCGTCTGATATCAGCTTAATATTGCAGCTGCTTTCTGCCTTTAAGATTTAAATGTGACACAAATTAACTGGCAACTTAATTTTAGGTTGTCTTGTGTAATCTTTACATTTACAAGTATTTCAAAAAGTCGAACAAAGCGTTGTTGCATGATAAAAAGAGTACAGACCTCATGAAATCTCTCGATATGTCGCAGCAGTCTGGTTCCTCGGGGATGCGCGGCGTTCGGTACCAGTCGGTCACCGCATCAGCCTCGTCACGTGACACGTCTAAACCTGTACAAATCAATATTAATTATTCTGGCTGGAGATGGGAAGGAGCTTCCGTGTTGGTTGGAACATAAGAACAAAAATTGTATTATTTTCTGTTCAAAACTACATTCTGATTATTAAATGTGCCAATGAAATTGCAACACGCAATGTCATCTCTATACAAACGTTTCGAAGAGACTAAGGTCAAGTTCACCAAGCTTTGTTAGTTACTAAAGGGGAATATTTAGTCTATCGTCAAAAACTTATTCAATTATTCATATTTTAATGATGTCCGCCTTTCAGTCTGATTGATCTTTTTTCAACTTTTTGGTCGTTTTAAACTATTTTGAGCCGATCTGGAGATGTAGAAACAGGCCACTGTCTCCAAAATACAGCAGCTAGAATTACACCTCTTGTACTCTTCTTTATGTATTTTTCCAAAATAAGAATATAAATATTTTAAAGTTACTTACCATCAACTTCAGGGTACCTCGGCGGTGCCCTATCCACTTCGAACGACGAGCTCGCCCGGGATGGCATACTAACGCAGCGGTTACGTAGCGTTTCCGCGTCTGTAGGCAAACGTCATTCATGCTTAGATATTAGTGTTGATGTAATGTCAACTTTTTGCTGTCGGTGTAAGGTTTAGCATGCTCTGTGTTCTGTTTTAAGGAAGGATATACTGTTGTAAGGTAAAATGAACTTTATGTGAATGCTTTACAGTTCAATTTAGTTTGTGCTTTGATTGGTATTTGAGACTGTTAAGATTTGTGTTTTGTGGTTGTTATACTCCTTTAGAAGGAGATTTGTGACAGGCAGATGCAATAGCGTGAAAAAGTTTGGTATTATGTAACAATAAATTTTTAACTTTATTTTTATGTTGTAAAGGTCGAATTCTTCTCAATTATTTTCTAAACCTAAGCTTTAGGAAAGTGCTTCTGTCTTCCACCAAGCAGCTACTACAGAGCGATAAGCGAATTGCAACGTAATGGGCACGTGATAAAGTTCAAATTTTTCTCTGAAGTATTATTTGATGAATTACAACCACATTTATTGCTACTTGTTTTCAATCTTTGATTTATTTATTTACAAGAAAATAACTTGGGATATGTACGTAAAAAAAGGATAATGCTACTTAGCATATTATGTTATTAACTATGCAGGTAGTATTTTATTTTTAAACAAACGTCATTTTGTCAATATTTATTTCAGTGTTAGATAACAATACCAAGAAGGTTGTTATTTATCAATTTACAAAAAACGTTTTTGGAGTACCAATAAATTCTACCCAAGCATTATTACTCTGTGAGTTTTGCCCTACCATGTTCACTTAATCTTGTACAGTGTCAGGGTTTTAATCCAGAAATATTTTCTACAGGGGAAAACATTCTACCAACCGACAATTTTGTTAATATCGATAATAAGAGCAAAGCATTAGAATATTGAAACAAAGAGACATAGAGAATTGGTAAAAAATACAAGTATAAAGGAAAAAAAGAAGATTAAATTGGCAATAAGAAAATTAAATGTATTTTAAGTCGATCATTATAAATAGGCTTATAATGTATATTAACAGAAACGCTATTATAGTATCGCCAAAAAGCAACTTATCAGTTTTATTTGTAAATAAATCTTTTTAAAAGTAAAATAATAATCATAGAAAAATAATAATATTATCAAGAAACAGTGTAGGCATTTTATAATAGTTCTTAGTATACTTACCTCATTATTGATTTAATAATAAATAATTTTATACAATATAGTACTTAACATTACCATAACAACGACACAAGAAAGCAGACAGAAAGCCATGCACACACACACAATCTGTCAGTCGTCCGTCTGTCAGCGTGCTCACACAACGCAACGAAAACATTCCAACACAAGAGAGTTGCCAGTTGACAATACAGTAATGTCATCGGGCAACCCAAGACGAAACAAAACGAGGTTAGTAATGTGCAGTGCAATGTACGGTTAATATGAATATGCATGACACTAGGGAGCGTCCATATTACACTAACGCCTTTGAGGATCATTTACTAATAATAATTTAATTTATAAAAAATCCATACATTCAAAGATTTATAAAAAAAACCTCTTCAAAAATGAAAATATATACAATATAAAAATCACATCGAGAGGTATATCGAAACATAAAAATAATTACGAAAAAACCATAAAGTCGTTATGAACGCCCCCAAAAAATACATACTCTTAGCATGAGCCGGCGACAGTTTATGTAACCGCGTTCCCGTACTCGCTCGGCGTGACCATTGCGTCTTCTTCGCCAGCGCGTCTGTTCCATTGATGGCTTTACACGACGAATGGGTCACCCCCTTCTCAACAAGCACGCGATCTACCTCCTCCCCCGTCAAAGGCTCAGACCTCGTCCTTCCATGACAGATCTTCAGCGGCTCTTGGAACAGAGGGTACCCAGGCAACGACTCTGTCCGATGGTGTTTGATCACCCGTACTGGGTTGTCTGTTTTATCAGTTAGTGTGTTATTCTGGTTGTCGGCTGTGAAAGACAATGATAAGCGACACGTAAAACATATGGCACCCACTCCACCCGGTGCGGTTATGATGGTATGTGGTGTGAACGATGGCGGTTTAGCGGTCTATTTTAAATGAAATTTCTATCTTTTTTTACGACGATGGACGATGTTTTGCGTAAAAGAAAATTCTAGTCTTTTTCTAAATTGATAGCTAACTCTCGAAATCTGGCAGCAATAATAATCTACTTAGCGCCATTGCCCCCATCTGGTTACAATGTTTTCCAAATATGTGACATAATGTTTACTTTTTTAATCCTTTTGAAGGACCGATTAATTAAAAAGAAAAGAAAGAAAATACGTTTATTTGCGGTAAATATGACGCAAAGAGAAAAAAAACAAAAAAAACACGAGAATAACAAATTGGGGGAAAATATGCGTCACATCCACGCAAAACGGCCATTGCTCAGCATAATGCTGCGACCCTATGCGAGACAGAGCCCCAGCGCTGGTTTTCAGCGACAGCCGGCGTTGACGTGATGACGTCAACTGGTGCAGCATATAGTGAAATAACAAAATAACAAAATCAGAAATAAAAATAAAATAAATAAAATAATTCAAATGAATGATTAAATAACTCTCGCGCATCATAAATTGAAACCCTATGCCACATCTTTACAAATGTAATCATGAAGAATGTTCAGAGTCCGGCAAAATTACAAATCCTACATTTATTATTCCAGTAACAGACATTTATTACAAGAAGGGGTAAAAATTAAAACATTGAAAGCAAATAATTTTTAACTACACAATAAGTTATTATAAAGGATTATTAATTAATATCGTGAAATAAAAATTACAAACTTCAAATTCAGACCTACATTTTAACAATTCAGATTAGACAATTTAGTTAAGTCAGAGGCCCATGGGCGGCATAAAAACTCTGACACCAGGTTAGTCACTAGCCACAGGACAAAGAAAGAAAGAAGACATTAACAATTGCAACTATTTTTAACCTGCATAAATTTTTCGTATCAAAATCTTGCCAGACCGTAATGTAAAATTACATTAATGAGTATGAAAGTATGGGCACTGCAACAAGGACCTTTTGGCGCTCGAATGACGTTGCCACGGAGGCGCTGTTGGTAAACATTTGTGTTGTGAAATGTATTAAAAAAACAAGATGGCGGTGTTAGTTCCGATTTTGACCGCGCGCAAAAAGATCCTTGTACAGTGATCCTTATATATGATAATGTAGACGAAGACAACACGACATCGGTCCAATACCACCACATCATGCGACAACAACCGTACATGATGCTCCGACATTGTCATGCAAGCCAAATTAAACTTAATTTCAATTATCATTGAGTTCCAAATCATGTTTTTAGATTTTCTGTCCACTATAGCGTAGTGTATGTATCAAATCATATGTTCTGCTTTCTTTATGTTATCAGTAAGTAGTCTAAATCTGTATCTACAGACATTTTAACATTTTTATTTTATGTATTGTAAGTAACTTGAATTTCAGTAAATAGTTCTTGGAAAATGAAATAAAAGGAATAAAGTGTGTAACTTAATCCTTTTATTTTATTATCATTGTTTGATATCTTTAAACAGTCTAATCGATACCAATAAACACATTTCAATTAATCGTCTCAATTCGCTCAAGTGGACAGTTCCTTATTAGCGAAAGCTTATGAGTTTTACAGCATTTTGAACCTAACACAACTGTCATAAGGTTCATATTAGTACGTTACGTTTAAAACTGTATTATTTAACATTTGGTAAGCACAAATTTCGTGCGATCGATATAATAAGCTATTTATATACGACCCCCGTCTCTTTTGAAGCTCTTTTCATATACTTAATATTGTTAATTAAGGCGGGCATATTGTTAATTCATATTGGGTCAATAATTCCTATGCTACATGTAGAAAAGTACACTAAACTTTTATCAGCAGTTTTCTCATTTCATACCAGGAGTTCTTGCACAAAAATATTCGAATCTGGTTTTCCAAATCAACAAAATGTTCATTAAAATATTATTTGAATGCCTAATTTTAATTATTGACCCTAGAAGCTTATATTACATAATTAGTAGAGCGCAAATTAATAAGTTATACTCTTAATTCGGAAGCGGGGCAAGCGGCTGGTTAATGCTAGCCACACACGTAACGATTTACTTGCGCAAGTAAATCGTTACGTGTGCGGCTAGCATAAGTGTAGTTTCGACACAATGATAGTCGAATGTTAGACACAGAACATAGAACGAAGAGATCTATGGTCCATTAAAAAAGAGGTAAGTATCACCCAACTGTGAATAATTAGTCTGAAAGTAGAATTTACTTTGAATATTTTTACTTTTTATGGAAGGATAAATAGAAAATGTGAAAAAGTCGCACAAAACAAAGGACGATCACAGAAGTCACAGAAAATGTGAGTATGTGATGAAATGTTTGGAAAAACGAGAACCTTATGCCCGTTTTCAGTTACACTATTCGACACCTAAATGAACGCCTATATAAAAACGCATATTTGGATTTCCAACGCGCGGCTCAGTGCCGTGAGTGTCGGAGCGAGAGTTGAAAAATCCAAGAGTGCAATATTTAGGCGTTCATTTAAGTGTTTCCTAGTGTCAGTGAAAACGGGCATTAGTAGGTACAGCCGATCTATTCTGTAACAATCTCACCGTGAAAACTTAGGTGAAGTGAGCGTGAAGTGAGCTGTCATTCCACTGATGCTAGAGATGTACGTACACTATTGACAGCTCACTTCACCTACGTTTTCACCGTGAGATTTTTACAGAATAGCACTGCAGTAGATGAAGTGACACACTTCACTTCACAACTTTTTACAAGAGAAAGTAAAATAGTAGTAAAAAGAGTCTTTAAAGATCGACAATACAACAAAAAAAAACAATAAGCTAAAGTTTGTAACTATCATTCAACTATCAGTAAATCAAAAGCCACACACGTCCAGTCTCGTCCGATCCTAACGCCAAACTGACTATGTCAAGGACTCATTCATGCTACTGGAGGACCTCATATTCAGAAAGTACTGGTTTCACTTATTCGGCTATTTTTACTTCAAACATGACCAGTTATTGGGCCCAAACAGTAACTACAAGTTGTAATGTGAACAGGAAAAAGAAACGGACACTCAAGCTATAAAGCCAGAAGTAGTTAGATTACAAATCCTTTTTGTTTTGTAATTTTTTTATTTATCATACATAACCCTTAAAAATATGTCTGCCATCGATTGATTGAAGGAAATATGTATATAACATAACATAACACCTTTTTTCTCCGAAGGGTTGGGCAGAGGTGTACCTATAGTAGGTACACCCACATTTCGCTAGTTACTATATAGTCCTAGGTAATAAGGAGTGAGCCTACTGCCATCAACCGGGCACAAATCCAGACTCCGAGCTGCTACTCAGAAATTCCAGGTGGTAAAACCCAAAAACACTGCCCGACCCGGGAATCGAACCCAGGATCTTATGGTCAGCAGTAGCGCTTGCGACCACTTGACGAGGCAGTCTGGGCACTGAAAGTCGTGAAGATAAACCGATTGCATTCCAATATTTCACAACGAATCTATATTATAAATTCGAAAATAACTTTCGTCTTTCTGTCATGCAGTGAACATCAGGATGACGAGTGTGCGTCAAAAAACAGTGATTCTATACACAGGAAAGCAATGTTCCAGCAATGTGAGGAATGTGCGTAAAATATAAAGCAATGTGCTTTTATAAAACAAGAGTTATTTAAAAAAGTTAGTGAGCCGCCAGCCTGATATCAGAATGACTGGTGTATTTTTAATCTGAGCAAATTACTTACTATCTAAGTGTGAAAACGTAAGCGTTGCCATGTTCCGGCAATGTGCTCGAACGTACCAAAAGCAGAATCAGATGCGGCAAAAGGTTTAAAAGTAATTTTGAAAATAAATATTCTATTTTTGAACGCCTACTGTTTTTGTACTGGCAATCACGAAAAAATGTATAGAGGAACATTTACACCAGAGGGGTTTCCTGCAGTGCAATGCAAATGAGATAACTATTTCCTCATTTTCCTTTTATTATTAAAGAACACGTATAATTGTATGTTCAAAATTCAAAATTCAAAAGTCATTTATTCAAACTAGGCTGAGAATCAGCACTTTTCGAACGTCAAAATTACATAAGACAGTCCCCCAAAAACGCCCACCCTTCACCACTTCCTAGTGCTTTAGCTGGGAAGAAGAAGTGGCGCAACAAACTCCCCAGCAGCACAGCTGTCTGTTCAGTAAAAAAGATTCTATATAATAGTAGGTATGCAAAATGATATTTACATTACGCAACACAAAACATAATTTAAATTATAAAATTAATAGCCATATGACAGCTAGCACACGCCAATATACCAACCAAAAACATCGAGAACTATACTCAAGCAGAAATAAAAATAACTTAACGAAAACAATATCTAAATAAAAGCCTCCAGACATAAAGGGCGTGCCCGCTTACATATAGCTGTAACTAGAAGTTATAATTGATAAACTAGGACCATTGAGGTAAAGTAAAAAATTATCGAGGTCGCTAGCTAACCACATATTGCAATACAACTTATAAAAAAAAACATTGTAATGAGTAGATTATGTCAACAATAAATAAAGTAAAATTAGTAAAATTATAAACAATTATATAAACTCATATAACCTGTCAGTAAGTAAGCTAATTCTGGAGAAAGAACATTTAAACATTGTCTTGAGTTAATCACAGCGACCAACTATTCTTATCATTTAAGTAGTCGTTGATAGAATAGTATGCCTTTGAAGAGAGGTTGGATTTTACTTTAGTTTTGAACGCATTAAAAGGCAAATCTAGCAAAGAAGAAGGTAGCTTGTTATAAAAGGTTATACCAAGCCCAACAAATGAGTTATGAACCTTATGAAGCCGGTGAAAGGGAGTACGTAGTTTGTCCTTATTTCTAGTGTTAACATTGTGAATAGCACTGTTTTTAGTATATAAGTGTATATTTTGCCTAATATATAATATGTTGGCGAAAATGAATTGTGATGCCACTGCGAGGATACCGATATCTTTGAAAAAATCTCTCAGAGAAACTCTGGCACCGAGCTGGTAAATTGCTCGAACAGCCCGTTTTTGAAGGACAAATATATTTTGAATATCAGCAGCTTTGCCCCACAGCAGAATACCGTAGGACATAACGCTATGAAAATAACTAAAATAGACTAACCGAGCTGTATCAACGTCAGTGTATTGTCTTACTTTCCTGACGGCGTAGGCGGCCGAACTGAGCCTTCCCGCTAGGCTCGATATATGTTGGCCCCACTGAAGTTTGGCATCTACTGTTATGCCCAGAAAAACTGCCGTGTTTACAGTTTCAAGTAACTCTTTATCTAAGACGATGTTGGGTCCTAGATTTCTAACATTTGGAAGGGCGAACTTTACACATTTGGTTTTCTTGCTATTGAGAACTAGGTTATTTGACGAAAACCAATCCGTAACCATTGAGAGTGCACTGTTTACATCGTCAAAGTCTTGTCTATTCCTGACTACTTTAAAAATAAGTGACGTATCATCTGCAAACAGTACAACTTCACAGATACCCTTTAAATAGAATGGTAAGTCATTGATATAGACTAAGAACAAGAATGGACCCAGTATTGAGCCTTGAGGCACACCTAACTGAACTGGCAGCCCGGAAGATTTCACACCATTAACATCTACACATTGGGACCTATTATGTAAATAAGAATTTATAAGGTTGAGAGCTTCATTTTGCACACCGTAATGACGCAGTTTACGCAAAAGCGTGTCATGGTGCACGCAATCAAAGGCTTTGGAGAGATCACAGAAAACCCCAATAGCATTTTGCGAGTTCTCCCATGCGTTAAATATGTGTTTCAGCGGAGCAACACCCGCATCTGTGGTCGAACGACCCTTTGTAAAGCCATATTGTTCATTATGGAGGAGGCTATTTAAATTAAAATTTATGTATAATAAGGTTATTCATAAAACGTATTTGATGTATCATCGAAACAAAATAAAAGCGCACACCTACATACTTCGGATGCGATTTTTCATTTTGTGAAATGTGGGTATTTGTCTAATACTTTATGACATTTGTTACACTATTATTTTTATACTGTTCTTATAAGTATTCCCATTCTTCTCCATACGAAAACTACCTTTTAGAAGGGGCGACTAGAATCAATTTTGTTTTATTGTAATTTTTGACGTTCTAGAGTGCCTATTTTAAATAAATGCTTTGACTTTGAAAATTCCGGACTGCCGAATTTATGTACATATTTCTCGTGTATGATTTGTCAATTACTTACTTATATGTCATGAATGTAATTAATCATAAAAAAAAAACTTCTTTATACTGTTCTTATAAGTATTCCCATTCTTCTTCATACGAAAACTACCTTTCATAAGGGGAGACTAGAAGCAATTTAATTTTATTGTTATTTTTGACGTTCAAGAGTGCCTTATAAGTGCCTATTTGAAATAAATGCTTTGACTTTGAAAATTCCAGACCGCCGAATTTATGTACATATTTCTCGTGTATGATTGTGGTGAGAATATTAAATATACCTTATTTTATGTATAATTGTTAATGTAAACTGTGATTGCGTATATATAATATTAAAGAATGATGACATGAAACCCTTGTAGTTTAGATGTTCCTCTATACATTTCGTCGTGATTGCCAGTATAAAATAAGCAGCCGTTCAAATTTAGAATTTTTATTTTCAAAATTACTTTTAAACCTTTTGCCGCATCTGTTTCTGCTTTTTTAATGTTCGAGGACATTGCCGGAAGATTGCTACGCAAATTTTTACATACTTAGATAGTAAGTAATTTGCTCAGATTAAAAAAAACACCCGTCATTCTGATATCAAGCTGGCGCCTCACTAACTTTTTTTAATAACCACTAACTTTTTTTAATAACTCTAGTTTTATAAAAGCACATTGCTTTATATTTTACGCACATTCCTTACATTGCTAGAACATTGCTTTCTTGTGTATAGAATCACTGTTTTTTTATGTACAATCGTCATCCTGATGTTCACGTCATGCGGATAGACAATCGTCATCCTGATGTTCACGTCATGCGGATAGACAATCGTCATCCTGATGTTCACGTCATGCGGATAGACAATCGTCATCCTGATGTTCACGTCATGCGGATAGACAATCGTCATCCTGATGTTCACGTCATGCGGATAGACAATCGTCATCCAGATGTTCACGTCATGCGGATAGACAATCGTCATCCTGATGATCACGTCATTACCAGGGTTAGGACATACGATACTTTTATCCCGGTAGTACAATCCCGTGGGATAATTTCCTCCATAACTATTACAATTCTTACACCGGACTTGCTTTACCAATACTACTAACAACAAAAGCAACATCCATGAAACCAGTATAATATCTGTATACAGAGTGCCCCAGTAACAGTACAGTGATACAGTATATACAGGGTGTGTACCGTTGAGCGGCGGCGGCAGCGGTTCGTCGATGGAGTAGGTAGCACTGGCGCACACGCACTGCCTAATGCACGACCCAACGCACAGGCCCTTCTCTGCAAGAGACCATCGCTGCCTGGTTAGCCCTTACATCCTTACCAATAGAGTTCGTTTTCCGATAACTCGTTTTTGTTACGTGTGATGGATATTTATTTTTGACCTTATATTGACTGAAATGTCTTCTAAGTCAACATATAATGAGGTTTCATATCACAAGTACACATAAATGTTTTATACTCCTTTCGAAAATCACGAATGCTAAATATGATAATAGTTACTTATATCCAACTTAATTGATTCTTTTGATGTAAGGGCTCTATTTCTGTTATCTTCACATTTTACACAAAATTTTATTGACACAATTATTGACGTTGAATAAAATGTTAGTCACGTCTCACTACAAGACATCTACACTAAAACAAGCATCTAAGTTCTACAGGTGACATGAATGCAAGCAAAAAGATACTAAACTACATGTTCTATCAAAGGAAAGTAACCCTTAAGACGATCATGATACGAACTAATGTGAACTAACTAAATGAGTTGCGAAATACATGTCCATTTCTCTAGTTTGTGTACGGAGCGAGATTTAAAAGCAATGATGGAACTTGCATCAAGGAAATTTAACGTTTTTGGGGCCGAAACTAAAAAATGCGGCGTGAAGTGATCGTAACATAATGCCAAAATCTGCGTGTTTTAATCTTTTTATTTCAAATGTACAACATAATATGATCCTAAATGGATTGAAATAAATTATTTTATAATTTGAATTTAATGTTTACAGTTTATCAGTAAGTAGGTACTTACTTTTTACGTGTTGCAAAATTCAAACCGCATCGCGTTTTTGTGTTTTCGCCCTTAGAACTCAAAATTATTAACTTGGGCTTTTTCATAATTATTTAAACGTTAAAGCGCAGCGCACATTTCAGCGGGCCACGCCGCCTTGCAAAAATTCTCCTGTATCCCTTTGCACATTTTGTATGAACTATTGCACACTACGGGCGAAATGCATTTTTTGTATAGAAATGAGTGGTGCTGCGGCTGTAATGTGCGCCAGCCTTGAGGGTATTTAAAAACTGTCCAAAATGTCTGCATTCGCTCCGTACACAAACCCCCCTCCCTCTACAACTGCCACCGACTTACCATTGGTCAGTCCGGCGCGACCGGCCCGTCCGTCCGAATACGACTGCCGTCGGGCCGGTAGCGGGTTGTCGCCGGACTTCGGGAGGACGATGTGGTCGCGCTCGTTCTCTGTCTCTTTCGCACAATCGCGCATCGCACTGGAAGGCGGGAAGAGGAGTTGTGATAAAAATGTTGATAATGGGGTTGACTATACATTTGTCAATAAATTGTTGATCAAAAAAGTAAAAATAAATAAATTGTTGGTCTTTTTTTGGTCTTTATACAACGCCATCTTCATTTTCAGCCAGTAAACATCATTTGTTGGTGAACTATGGATGCCACAAGGGACACTAAAAAAGGATGTTACCATAATCACCGGACTTTATCATCTGCTTAGGCTTTTCCGAACTATGTCGGGGCCAGCTTCCAATCTAACCGGATGTATAATAACTGGACTTGGCTGATAAAATTGACAATTTCACTATTTTGTTATTAGCAGATAGATTTGGACACTGCAGTTCATCTTGCCTGAATCCTAAGTACGTAACTATAAGTTGCCTTTTACAGCATCCACAACTGGGAAGGGCTGATGTCTTCGTCAGTTGCCAGTTCCATGTGGCTTATTTCATATTACATTACTAAAGCACTGTTTTGATCATATCTACACAGAACTCTCTCAAATACTGCTCGTTCAATATGGAAGTTTATAGAAGGGGCTCAAGTCCAGCGGTGGACAAAAAAAGGGCTGAAATGATGATGTCATTGTTGATTATCAATTGACATACTGGTAAATAGTAGAGTGCATGCTCTGCGCGATGTTGGAGTCATCGGTGTGCATCCACAGCTCTCCCGCACCGGTCGTGGTCTGCCGTCCCACCTCCATGTAGAAGAAACGCTCGGAATCGCCACATCTGGAACATATGGAGAGGGTTCAATATCGCTACAACAGTTTGACTCGATATGTTAGTACTGGTAAATGGATTAAGCAATAATGAACTTTCACAACTTTGTTTTAAGATGCAATATTTATAATCCATTTTCTTCACTCTAGGCTCTGAATTCTACCTACCCACCTAACTATAGTTTATGGCCTTATTTTTAAATATTTTGTAAATCAATTATTTCAATAAACAATAATTATTATTATTATATTCTGCAATCCGAGTGTACATATTACAGTAAAGCTGGCTGGCACCTTGAAGGAAGGCAGAAGATGGCTCTTGTACACCAAAAGATTACCGGGGGCGGTTAACTTTATCTATTGTGAGGTACGTCTTTTCAGATTTAATTCAGAAACAATTCCAACATGGGGTACAAACTAAATATCTTAGTTACCTAGAGCAGTGGTAGCCCAGTGGTAACGGCCCCGAGTTACGAGTTGTAGGCCATGGTTTCGAACCCAGGAAAGCGCTTTAAATTGTGTAAATAATTTCATCACCACTGCTCTCAAAACGGTGAAGGAAAACATCGTGAGGAAACTGGCAGATCCGAGATTCAAAATTCAAAGACATGTGACATCTACCACCCTGTACTGGGCCCGCGTGGTAGACTACAGCCCACTCCCTCTCGCAGAGAGGAGGCTTCTGTCCCAGGAGTGGGAACATTGTAGGCTGATTAATTGACACAAACTAAAAAAAACTTATGCAACAATACTTGGATTGCGAGTGCGACCTCTTCTTAAACACATGCAGTTATCATTCTATTTATGCAGGTTTTACCTTGTGAGGAAATGAATACATTCAAAACAGATCGCACGATGGTGCAGTTCCGAGAAAACGAACGTCATCTGTTACACAAATAAAACAAGGATTTGAAAACAATTACTCATCATTCTGAGAAAAATGCATATTATTGAACTATTTAAGTGGTTTTTATGAATCTGAGTTCTGTAAATAAATTTACTTTGATCTCGTTTAAGGCTTTGGCTTGGATCTAGCGGGGGCGGAAGCGGAGACAGGATCGGTGTTGAATATTCGACCATAGTCGCGTCCTGCTGTGGTTTTGGGACGTCATGCTATAGCCCCAGATGTCCAAGCTGCTGATTTTGCCACGCTGTTGCATGTCTCAGGTTGCAGCCTTAAGTTCTATTTCTTTGTCCATCAAAAATAATAAGTAAGAATGCTTGTTATTTTTCATAAAAAATATTGCTGGGTAATATTCATGTTTTTATTGTATTTTGATATTTAACAGTCTTTATCGGAAAGCCGTGGCCGTACTTCGGGAGAAATGTTCAATTAAGAAAATCCACCTGATTTTATTTGTTATTTTAAGTGCATACAATTTGCAATAGGTATAATAATCAAAGCGTACATTGATTTTATCAATCAGCTACGGACGCAATCACCCGCGACTAACCACTGAACTATCGTCACTAAATATGAGTAAACAATTATCTCTTAATCACTTCATTACCGTAATCATTTGTTTATCACTTCAACGTAAACCCCCAGGTTTACACGGTAAACCTTAATAAACAAATAAGGACAAAATAGTAAAAAAACATTTTTTTCCTCAATGAGATTTAGTGCTCGCACCTATTTTGTACTTTTACAAAAGTGTGGGATAAAGCTATGATTATAATTGGAAAATAGGTAATACTGGACTTGTCCTCAGAAAGTGTAAGGAAGGGATCGCACCATGCCTGTAGCACCGATTTCAATTACATAGCATCTTCGGAATAGGTTCTTCTTATATCTGGGTACTATACCTAATAGCTAGTCTCGATCCCGTTGTAATACCGAGATAAAAATTGCCAAATTTCACCCAAATCCGTTCAGCCTTTTTAGCGTGCAAGCGTAACAATAGGTAATACGGGCTGGTTTCCGCAACTCCACGTCAAAGCGCGTATTTTGCGTACGGAAAGCGTAACAAAAAAACACAAAAAAAAAAACTCTTTAAGGGTCGTGCAGACTGGCGCGATTAGTCGCGCGACGCGATACCGATAATTATTGTTCTACCGTGAAGTATTCTTAGAAATTGGTTTATTTATTAGTCGCGTCTCGCCTGTCTGCGAAGCCTTTATAGGATTAGTTTAGATAACAACTAGGATATTAGCCCCTCATCATGCATGAGGCTGTGGGTTCAAATTCAGGCCGATGACTTTCAATTTATTATTACTTTTTTATCTTAGACATCACTGACATCGGCGAAGGGAAACATCGACTAAGACGAAATATAAGACTGAAATCGCCAACCCGCCTTGAGCAAGCGTGTTGATCAATGCTCGTGCCTTCTCTGTGAGAAGAGGCCTTTGGCCTGCAGTGACAATAATAGGCTGGTATTATTATTATATTCGTTCAGGCCGTAGTAAAAAGATTTACCAGTCAGCATGTGAGTGCAGCTGACAAGGGGGCGTTCATAAAATACGTGAGATGTTTAAGGGGGGGAGGGGGTCGAGTCAAATCTCATCTAATCTTACGTTGGAGAGAGGGGGGGTCTCGGCAAATATCACGCAATTTTTTTTCTGATTGGAACAAAAAAAAATTATACTATTTTGGTCCATTTAATCCAGATTGTACATGCTTAAGATTTAATCTTAAGCGTTATCGTAATACGATTAAGATCATTCGAAATTCGTTCGAAAGAAAATAATTTCATTCATACTTCGACGTTATACATCTACTGACTGTCAAACCACCATATTTGTTTTTACAATAACAATCCAACGCGTTTACGTAAGAAACCCACATTTTGAAAAATCTCATGTGAGATTGGGGGATGGGGGAGGGGGTTGAATAAAATCTCACAACATCTCACCAGGGGGGGGAGGGAGGGACAGAAAATTAAAAAAAACACCTCACGTAATTTATGGACGCCCCCCAAGTAACCTCACTTGTGGAGGCAATAATATTAGTGACCGAGCGACCGGAATGTGTTGAATTACTTTTACTTTTCGCAGAAAATGTTGAAGGACAATCTCCGAAATACCGACTTGGTATAAATTCTCAATAATTTTTAATATCGTGTATTATCCCGTTTCGACAGCGACTCGGGTATTTTCCCCTCGATTAAGGATAAAACCGCAACGCTACTGAATATCTAAAATGCCCAGAACAAAATGTTAATCACTGAAAAGTAAGATTAGTATTTTTTTAAATTTCAAACTATAAGTATAGTAATACCTTAGTTAGATAATTCAATATTGGGTAACTAATATTATTTAATGACGAGGAAATATGACCGAAAAACTTGTTTTTATGTTTGTAAATTGGATCTAGAAGATACTAGAAGGATCGAAACTAGAAACTTCAAGTTAATAAATACGCAACGCCCTGGTTGAACGCTCAAACATGTCCTTGAAGCGAGGATGCTAACTTGGTCAAGTTCAATGCTACTTTTTTTTGTTTTTTTTTTTTTTTTTTTTTTGTTTTTTTTTTTTTTTTTTTTTTAAAACGTTGCCCCACACTAGGAATTTCTCCTGTGTCGTGGGTGCGTTTACAAACATTTAAACTGACATACACAAACAGCCAGACCTGGAACAACTAATTGTAGGTCATACAAATATTTGTTCCGTGCGGGAATCGAACCCGCGACACGCAGCGCAGCAGTCAATCGCTTAACCACTGCGCCAACCGTGCCGTACTAAGAGCTACGCGTGTCTGTTTTCCGATAAACGGAGTCAAATGCAACTGACTCCACTTTCCCGGAGACAAAGCTGGAATGCCTTATCTGCCTGTAATTACAATACTTCAAAACTTTCAAATGTGAAAACACGCTGAACAACACACAAAACACGCTGCATGGCAGAAATAGCCATGCAGCGTGTTGTACCAAAAATCTCATATTTCTACGAGGAACTTCGTACGGTTGGCAACCTTGAAGTTTTTTTTCTAATGCCTAATAACTATCCTTTTTACTTTCTCACTCTAACTCACGGAAATATTTGTTTGGTACCGGTAAAGTACCGATGAGAAATACCAATAATAGGTACTACTCTGGTACCGGTATCACACCAAGGCCAATGGTTAAATGGATGGAATGGACATTTTTTGGAAACTGGTAGTTTCCAAAAAATGCCGGTATTTCAAGCCCTGCTTTTTTTCGTGTGGTTAGTGACTAACCTGGTATCGGAGTTTTAAAGCCGTCGAGAAATATCTCTCAGGCATGCCGGTTTCCACCGTTTTAGAAACAAGTGATAATGATACAATACGCACATGAATCCGAAAACTCAGACGTGCGTGTCTTGGGTTCGAACTCGAGACCTATGACTTGGCAGTCCGACGGTCACACCACTAGGCTATCAGTGCTAAGCCCTGCTTACAACTACTGAATAAGTATGTGCATGCAGGCATAATGAGTTTTAAATAAAGTTCGTCGTTGTAGAGCGTCGTCTGTCACGCGTACCCGTGTGACAGTGTCCATTTAAAGCTCGGGTACAGTCCTTCTAAGTGAGGTCTACAAACCTCCGAATGTTCTTCAAGGAGTACTCGACGCGCTCCAGCAGCCCTAGATCGCTGATGACGTTGTTGTGACTCTTGATCTTGACCAGAGTCAGCGTCTTGTCGGTGAGACACAGGTTGTACAGACCCTGGATGTTCTTCGTCGCACCCAGGCCTTTCTTCTGCACATTCACTTGCCACACGTGTTCTGAAAAAGTAATAAGAGTCGTTTGTTTATACTCGGAAATAATAATTGATTGCTTGGGATGGGAATGGGACACAAACGGGGTCCATAAAAAAATCTGTGAGTGCGGGGGACTGTAAGAGGGAGTTATCTGTGGGGTGTAAGAGGGAGTTATCTGTGGGCCGTAAGAGGGAGTTATCTGTGGGCTGTACGAGGGAGTTATCTGTGGGCTGTAAGAGGGAGTTATCTGTGGGCCGTAAGAGGGAGTTATCTGTGGGCTGTACGAGGGAGTTATCTGTGGGCTGTACGAGGGAGTTATCTGTTGGCTGTAAGAGGGAGTTGTCTGTGGGCTGTAATCTCACACACCACCAACGTGTGACTAGCGAATGTTTTTATCACGACATAGATTATACTGGAGTAGTTTAGCTTGTGCCAAAACGGACGAAGATCAATCATGGAAATAATCTTTTAGCAAACTTATTGGTCGAGGATGCCCGTGGTCGGCAAACCGCGGCTTGCGAGCCGCATGCGGCTCTTTGGCCTATAGAGTGCGGCTCTGTACAAATGTTCATGAGTGCGAGCGTAGATACGCGCAGGGGTTGGGGTTCCTGTTATTAAACAAGATATCAAGTTTTACTCAAAATTCAAACTATATTCCAAAGATTTATTTCCGAAGTATTTTCATCAAAAATTAACAGGTCGTCGAAAATTAGTCATCAAAGTTTTCCAAGGTCAACTAGTTTATAAATAAGATGCCTTTATCATATTATTATCAGCCGATATGATGATGATGAAGGCATCCTACTTCTTAGCAAGTTAATTTTAGGAAGCGTTGTGGAGTGAAAGAGGTTGGGAGTTTTAAGGAAAAGTGTATTGATACAGTTCGGACACACAGGAAGGATTGGCTCTCATTAGAAATCTTAGTTGTTATAGTATTGATATATGGCTCTATTGACTAATGACTTTGCCAAAAACTGCCCTAAGCCACGTTAGCGAGCCCTATTCGACAAAAGTCGATCCTCTGTCTTTCATTTTCAAGCTAACCAATTTTCGTTGGACATTGGAGGCACTTGCCACTCAATAGGTACCTATTATGAATCCACAAACACATTTATCTTATTAGTAGGCAGCATGAAGTGGCCACATGCAAACATTATTTATTATTTACCTATAAACAACACGGGAAAAATTACAAACTTGGAAAACACGGCGTTTCTAAATAAAATTAATGAAATTACTTAATATTGATGTATTTTTTCCTCTATTTTGTTTACTTCACTCTGCCTACCTATTGTTTATTTTAAGACATGTAAAAATATTATTTTTGTTCAGTATATTAACTAATTTATTGTACTTACTAGCTTCTGCCCGCAACTTCGTTGGCGTGAAAGTCATAAGACACCACATAATTACTAAAATAACTGCCGCATTTTTTTTTAAACTTTCCTATATAGGTACTACGTTTGTAGTTCTGTCTCAGCAGTCAAAATATACAGAGTCAGGAATGGTGACGCGGGAGCAAGCGACCGCGACGTACAGTTGTCTGTGTGAGAAGCAGCTCGTCCTAAGGTCGACAACCGCAGCCTTCAGTAGCAATTCCTCATTGCTTGCGAAGTTTTTAATGAATTAATGAACGCCTGCGTTCCTGTATATTCCTACCCAATGGCACAACATTCATACACTGACTGATACATTCTTATTAATTAATCCTAGCGAATGGCTATCATTTATATGATATACATTTTTATTAACACTAGGAATGCTGAGTTTAACTAACCATCATGGTTATAGTAAAAATAAATGTATATATATTTATTTATATTATATTATAACCAACATATAAATGATCACATTGACAACACAATGTATTGTACCTGAAGACCTTAAAAGGTAAGAAAGGCTTACGCACCAATGACGCAACAATCCTTATTACAGAATTTATTATTTAAAATTAGAAGTCAAATATCATAAAACTTTTTTACAAAAAAAAAAAAAAATAACTACCGACCTCGACCGAAAAATGTTTTTATTTTTCACTTTTCAGTTATGGTACTTACTCCATAAAAATGCGAATACCAGTAACTGCTATGTAAATAACAGTGACAGGAAGTTATTTTAACATCATTAAAAAACAAAAGAAGAATTTTGCAAATCCGTCTTTATATGACGGAGTTATGCCCGAACATACTTTAAAAAATATATAAACATCCGAATTGATAAGTTCCTCCTTTTTTAGAAGTCGGTTAAAAATAGTTCACATAGTTGAGCTAACAACACCATACCAACATAGTTAAGTAATTGCTTATTAGCACGAAACTTACGAAAACAAAGATCTAAACATCTGAAGTATTCGAACAAAAACAGTTCTGATACCTCGCAGAATATTCCCAAGCGCGCCAATCTAGATATAACTATACAATGCCTAGGTCATTAGCGTTCAGCTGTGACCTAATGACCTACAAAGTTGATTTAGAATTATTCACCATCGTGTTTTCATAGTTCTGGAGCTTAATATATCTTTGTTGCAATAAACGGATTTATGTTATAGAATGTTTAAAATACGGAAATAAGTATTTCTCGAGAAACTAAGTTTGAGTAAGGGCATTATTATCTAGGAATTTCAATAAATATCGAATGCTCTCTAGTAATTTCTGGCAAGGCGAAAGGTTTATTGAAAGAGGTGCCAGCTCTGAAGAACTGACACCCTTATTAGTAACCCCTAGATTATAGGGCCTAGAATCTAGGGAATCAGAGGTCTGCTTTCATTAAAATTTTAAGGGGCTAACTGATAAGGTTGGTAGACCCTGCAGGGTAGCTTGTTGGGACAATGAGCGCTATTTAGGCTAGGCTATATAAAGGCCAGATCCATTCCAGAAGTTTTCATATGGAAAGAACCGAACATAAATACTCCCTAAAGTCCTAGCTTAAGTTGGAACAGGGCCTGCAATTCTCCATACAAACGTATTCCCCTTTTTTCTTCCTGAATAATGCCTGTAGTTTTTATAAAATCAGGGTCTGCTGTAGACACGTCGCTGTTATTTCCTTTTTTCATCAAGTTATCGGTAAAGAAATAATGACCCTTCAAAAATTACAAAAATTAGCCATGTTTGCCGCCGTGATTAGAGGACTACCACACAAATTCAAAAAGTTTTTATTGTAAAAGAAAATTATAGGAACCTAGATAATATACTCTTTCTCAAAAAAAATATGTAAAAAATAATTGAATCGGCTCAGTTTTCGAGGAGAAAAAAAGGAGAATACGAGACGATGATCTCATCAATTTTTTTGTGATATAATCGGTCTGACCTGCAGCTATCCCTATTGCACTCTACGGAGGCAGACTTGAGGTAATGCGACGGCAATAGTTTCTTCAAATACCTATTTTTCAAATTACGCGCAGGCCTTGTTCCCTGTTCTTAAGAATCGACAGCATGTGAAGATTCGAACAGGCACCTTGAGTGCGTCAAATTTATAAAAAATCGTCCGCACCAGCCTGCCCTATGAGTGATTGAGTTATCTACGCTATATACTTTGGTACTATTCTTTATCTATTGTGATAAGTTTTACCATCTACGACAACTGACAGTTGTAGTCGCGACGTTATAAAATATAAACTTAATGTTAGAAATAACGGTATACTTTAATTAGTTTAATTAGCTACTGTATAAGGTGATTCGCAGATAAACAGTTCTTATGACGCAACTGTTGTTGTTATTGCGCTTCTGTTTACGCGACCTAGAATGGTGTGAATATATTGGGAGGTTTTCCTTCTAGAAAGGTGATAAACACACCAAACAAAATATGAACTTGGGGTTGATACCTATAGCCCCAGGTTTGAAAAAGCGGGCTTTTGGGACGGGTGACTCGATCCGCTAAGCTGTGGGCAGGTGCAGGAAGGAAACGGGAGCAAAAATTAATCCCGTCGTCATGGCTTGAGGAATCTGAGCTTAAGGTCGTAACTTCGTATACTCTGTGGTGGAATAACAACCTGAGGACTCAGTGGTAGCACGTACACGCGGATTTCACCATTTAAAAAATGTTATTATGCCATTTTAATGCCATTATAATTTTCTAGCATTCTAGCATGCGACGACGGCTTTACCCTGACCATTTTTGTACCTGTCATGATTTCTGTCCGAAACATTTTCTTGTTTCATACTTTTTAGAGTGTGATTTTCAGTAGTCGGATTTTAGTTTTTGAACTCTCTTTTTATTTAAATGACTTTGGGGTTATAATTTCGCGATAAAGTATTTACAGAGCCGCTAAAAAAAAATGGTTTTATTGTGTATTGATTTTACAGCTGCGCCGTACGTAGCAGTCTCACTTTTGCTTGTTTTTAACTATTTCAACATAATTTATTATTTATTTTTACTTAGACAATATGATATATACACATATTTGTAATGTGCTCGTCAAGCCCTTTCATTTGATACCCAACAAGACATAATAATAATACATTTTTTTTTAGTTCATGACTATGTCCTCTAGAGGGCGCCATATTGAATTTAATGTAGCGCCACATAGCGGATAACCAGCGGACGATCAAGAAGCTTCCAACGATACCTACCTCATTGGTCAAATTATGATCAGTAGTTTAGAAGTTATGAGGTAACAGATGAACATACATACATACCGGTCAAAATCATAACCCTCCTTTTTGCTTCTCCGGACGGATTTTTTCATCTAAGTAAAACCAGGTTAGATTGACTGTACTGTTATGAAAACATTGCCCACAGTAGATATCAGCCTACCCTCTTTAGAATCAAAAGCGTAACAGTGAGTTGTCAGATAAGATAACAATGTATCAGCTGATTGTCCTTGTGCACCGACTGTTGAAGGAAATTATTTGTTATTGTAGTTCATTATCATCATATCAACGCATAAACGTTACAAACATTTATTATGGGCCTTCTTCATAACTGTTTGTAGAACAATGTATCAGCTGATTGTCCTTGTGCACCGACTGTTGAAGGAAATTATTTGTTATTGTAGTTCATTATCATCATATCAACGCATAAACGTTACAAACATTTATTATGGGCCTTCTTCATAACTGTTTGTAGTAGGTAGTGTCAACATTTCTAGGACTGCCAATAACTTTAACTAAATTTGGACGCACGGAATCGTGGACAAAAACAAAACAAAAAAGGAGGCTTATGCCTTATTCATTTATGCCCAGCATTGAAAGAATACTGTCTGAAATGATGATGAGATATCTTGTGTTCTATTACAAGCAATTAACAAGTGAAATTATATTAATATTTAAAAAAAAACCCGGCGCAAACGTTTCCTCATGTCTCTTTCCTACTCAATCAACAGACCCTGTTCATCATTTATCTATAACCTATTCATTTAGACCATTCTAATGAGCCCAAACACGATACCTGTGCTGGAAGTTGGGTATCCTGCAAATTCCAGGTGATGCTGCAGCATCAGTTCAAGGTTACTATGTTCTTCTAATGTCATTGAAGTAATAGAATACCAATTTTCAAATCGATCAGACCTGTGGAAGATGCTCACATCCATTCATCAACTAGAAAAGAGCTGATAATCTTTGAACGGCTGAACCGATTTGGATAAAACATGTCTAAGAACCATCGCTAGAAAACCTGCTTTCAAATAAAAAAAACCGCATTTAAATCGGTTCACCCGTTTAAGAGCTACGGTGCCAGACACAAATACATAGCGGTCAAAATTATAACACCCCTCTTTTTGCGACGGGGGTTAAAAATATACAGGAAAGAAGAATTAAAGCGATATAGGTGCGAAATATTCGCGCTTCTACGCATCAATTCGCAGCAAAGGCCATCTGATGCGTAGTGCGTCAACGGAACTCCGTGCAGAAACACAAAGCAACAGTTTGTTTACATGAGTGAATGAACAAGGCAAGACCAAGGCCTATGGTCTGCTGATATTGTGTTATTATAGAACTGAACATTATTGCACTGACCTTGATCGAGATTGTGTACATTTCAGCCAAAAGACGACCACTGCTGGATATTTACTAACTACTAACGCTTCTTTTGATACCATTTTCATTTCTCTATGTTAATAATTGAGGACGGTAGCTAGAAATTTTTGTTTCAATACTCCACCTAATTCAAATAAATGATGTCGAAGAAAATTTTCTATTTTATTTAAAAATCCTTAATTGACTTCTTTTTCTCGATTACTATCTCTATATAAATAGATAGGTTAACTTAATTTTGGTATACAAAAATATTCTACAGCCTACACAGTACACAGTATTATACTACTACTTGAATTGTTCCAAAAACCTTCTTTTTTTTTCAAATCGCGGTCACATATTTTTAATAGGTAAACTTTTTTATATATATTAATAGCTAAACATTCCATATTAATTTTTTAAATATAATTCACTATAACAGAAATCCGAGGTTTTGGAACCTATCTTTTGGAAGGGGCGACTAGAATCAATTCAATTTTTTTGTAAATTTTGACGTTCAAAAGCGCCTTATATGGGCCTGTTTGAAATAAATGATTTGACTTTGACTTTCAATGCTGCTTTTAACGCTCCAGGCACTCCACTATTTAGCTTGAGCTAAACTCGACTCAATTAAAGATAGTTTGGCAACCAAAAGAATAATAAGGCGAAAGGTCAACTCTATTCCTATTCCAATCCCATCATCCATTTATTAATATTCCAAAGAAAAACATCACGTCTACGTCTTCAATTGAAACGGCAAACGTATCACAGAGGTGCCTCTACGTACTACACGTTGCTATGTTTGCAGTTCACGTGCCACGACCAGTAAACACAATCGTTTACGGACATCACAATAAACAATACAATTAATCATTGCACTAGTAAACACACAAATTAGTTAGCAAACAAATATGAGATCACGCGCTGACCTATGAGTCGTCAACATTTTGTGCTTGCCTGTTCTTACGAATTAAGGTCCTTAAATTGGCGAAAGGGCAATTTTGGATAAAGGTTTCCTAAAAACCCCTATTTCACAATTGCATGCCCTCTCCACGACTGTGTGTGTGGACAAACGAGATTGCATGCAGTTAGATTGCATCCCAAGATATTATTTAAAGCTCCCATGGGCAGAGTTCCCGTGAGCTTATGTATGGAGTATTATATAAAGCGTAGGTACAAAGAGTTGGGAATTTAGGATGAACTTGTTGGCAGATATGCTGCTTCTGATAGTTCCATTCTTAATTAAAAAGTAAAATCTAGTCGTCTTTTGCATTCGAAAAATAGTTCGCCTATTCCAATTAATTCCAAGAGCTACTATTGGTTTTTTATTCATGTGCAGGTTCCTTGCTACCTACTAGCGAAGATATTACCAACGTTCAACTTCTATCATCTATGATCTGTGAAACACTATGTTTTTAAACATGGCAGAGCTAGACTATGATCTCATGGTGCTTCGAAACCGTAACCGGCGCCACGCACCAGTGTCTTGAACAGCTGGGTTTTTCTTATGATGTGGCAGTGGTCAGGGGGTAAAGCCCGGTCATAAACTCATACGTTTGATCTACTTTAGGCCAAGACTACACCAAGCGTAGGTATTATGGCCCGGTCGATGTTCTAGACTAGACGGAATCATGAATTCATGATTCAGGTTCGTAAGTGTATACGAAGCCAAACTGTACTGGTTCTTGTGTATTCCAACCGAAAAAACTTGACGTCAGCGAAAGAAATTACTTTGCCTCCCGTACCAAGGTAGTGACGATTATAAATCGAGTATTGGGGCGACATTCGAGAGACCTGTGGACTGTGGTAGGCTGAGTTGATTGATCGCTTCATGCGATCGAGTAACCGTGAGGCCCCGAGGCTAGACCGCCTGCTACGTCACAAGTGCAAAAACCGTAAAAATAACACAACACATCGGACGAACCGCGTCAATGTAGTCTGCTACTAATAAAAAAATCCCCGTAACGTAAACGTAGACCAACTAATGACTAATCATGACAGAATGATAATGATATCAGCACTTTTCAGTAACCTCGAACTGCGCAAAATGACACTAAACCACTCACAACTCGATCTAAAAATCAAAACAACCGGTGACCCTAACAACCCAACAATCGTAACGTGTGAAAAGGGCCGTCACTCACTTCCGACGAGCTCGTATTAAGATTAATGATTGTATTCGTATGTTTACCCACAGCATCACAATATTGCCGGGGGTCAACGACACCGGCTCTTACGTACGCGCCTAAATTTCCATAGTACATGATCGTGCTTTGGCCTTTTTATGGCATGTTCGCAGTCATTATTGTCTGATGCGAATTTATTAGCATTTTATTTTAATGTTTGTTTATTGTCTAGCTAGCGGCGCCCGCGGCTGCGCCCTTGTGCCGTGCTTTTCCGTTAAGACGCAATAGACTGCGTATTACGTTTCCTACGCAGTTCTGTCGTTCATATACGAGTTTATAGATTCTGTTTCGCTTTTAGGGCGCTAGAATCAATGTTACTCTATCGTTTAGTACCTACATGCTCCAGTATTTGGCCGAGGAATTGGACTATTAATTTTTAAAACTAAAAAGAAAAGTCAAGGTTTCCTAGAACCGTTACAGTACAGATGAATTAGAAAAAATATCTAGAACTCACGTCTATCCTATGATACTGCTTTACTTATTTTCAGTCCAGTTAGTAGTAATTGAAACTAAGAAGATACAAATTATATTTTTCTGCACAGATCTTATTTCCTGTCTGAGAACATCTGAATCATTTTAGAATGATCATAATCATCAGTTCAACACTACAATAAACCTTGATAAAATTAAATGTCATAGCTATAATAATAACATAATTTTAATATATTATATTACTTTCCAGCTGTTTTCAAGTCCAATACAAAAGTTTGCCAGAAGTAACTTCATAAGCAGAACATTAAATAATGAAAATTCTCTGCGTGAATACAAAAATTTCAATGTCCAATACACAAGAATATTTGTGTTCACTCGGAGAATTTTAATTAAAATCTTGTGATTAATATTAAGTCATAGCTTATTAACTATGCTAATTCAAAAACTTAGAGCTGTTGAATTAAGTTAATCAGGAAAATTGTTTATATAGTATTTGATATTTCTATTAAAATATGTCCATACATAGTTTAGTTGTTCATTAAACTAGGAATTTCATTCACAAGCTCGACAAATATTATTAATGTTGTATTTTTTAACCTCTTTCTTCACATATGTTTTGTGGATGCACCAACTTATGAATGGGAAATGCCTAGGTATTATTTATAGTAACTTCTAGAACAAATAAATATCTTGAATTTTAGTATTTAGCAAATCAATTCCCATCATGAGCGAACGAGGTGATGTTATTTATTATGATTAGTATTTATTTAAGTTCTTAGTTATACTAAGTGCTAACTAAAAAGGAAATATTTGTACATTCTCATTCAAACAGAATTACTAAAGTACTTTTTAATGATGGGAATGACTGAGCCAATAAATTAAAATGTTTTTGTATATTTAACTATTCAATCTAGACATTACAACAAATACTGACTATGTGTTGAGTTAAATCTACATAACTGCAAGACTATTTTAACTTATAAGAATTTATGTGAGATTTTGCAAAAAGTTTAGTCAAATATTTCAAGTATTGCAATAGATAAACATGTTTATTTTATTAGAATGTATAGTAATTGGAAACTAATTTGATTTCGTAAAGTAAGTATTTCAAAACAATAAATATTAGCATGGTTCACATTTGCCAGCAGCCCATAGTAAATAGTGAATGTTCAGAAAGTTTACACTTAAACATGACATTGTTGCCTACATAACCTTAAACATCCCAGCATGTACCTACTCATGTTTTAGTAAACATTGTGGGAAAGTTCTATAAGAGTGTTCAGACTTACGTATTGGGTGAAGCAGTTCGTCACTGGCGTCCTCAGTGCGGTGCTGCTTTAGAATGGCGGTCAGCCAAGCGTGCAGGTCCTGCTCGTTCTCCGCCACCACGCAGAACTGCTCCTCCCTGGTGAAAAGCGCGATGACGTGCTTCTGCTTGAGGTCCAGCCGCCGCATGATGTTGTAGCAACTCTTCAATGGCAGCACGCGGCGCGGCGCCACTCCCGCGCGGAACTTCTTCTCCGACTCATAGTACTCCAGCCGCGCCGAGCACTCCGGGGTCTCCGCGCGCAGCACGAAGTACTTCTTCTTCATCGTCTTCAGCTTCCGCAGCTGCCCTTGGCGCACCACGGCGCCCGTGCCCCCGCCTCCCGCCGCCGACATCACTCCTGCATCCCAGTCCCGCACCTAACGACTCTGGCACATGCCAACCGATAACCTTGAAGTTGTTTACACCAATGATGAAAGTCACCCTAATAAACGACGAATAGTAAAACACGTCGACGGACACGCGCCACGACTAAAAATACGTATAATAATCACCATATAGTGCGTAAATAGTACCTCGTTATGATAAACCGAATGGCGTAACGAATCCGACGCAAGAATTTATTCCGTGGGCAGAGCTGCTGTGATTCCTCACTAACACGATAACACTAATGTTAAAAATCTTATCTTTGCGAAATAATCATAACACATCAACAACAAACACTATTTCAATCCATAATTTGGTACGCTCGCTGTTACACTCGGTCATTCACAGACACTCGAGTTTAGAAAGAGATAAAATCATTCATAGTAAACGTAATTCGCACCGCACGCCCTTCCGTAGGTACGCAGGGCATGGAAGTCATGCCGTGGTCATGCCTCGCGACATCAAAACATTCGATTTTCACGTTATCACTCACTGCTAAGACACACCACTGTTTTGCAAACCGTTACAAATGATAAACGAGGAAATGTTTTTGTGTTTGACCACTTATTTTATAAAAAAACACGTATTTGCGCCTCGTTTTTTATTGGTTCTTCACTATTGCGTGTCATTTATTTGTACGACGAAATAGTACTCCATCGAACTATGTATACGGCGTGTTATCTTTATATGTTTGTCGCGTAACCACTAACCAATCATAGCGTAGTATTCCGCTACGGAATAAAACAAGTTCTATATCGTCTAATAAATTGTCTGTGCTATTTTGTTATTAGCCAATCATAGTCTACGATTTTCGAGCTGTAGCATCGATTGTGATGAGACCGTATACTGCTAAAGTATAGAATATTGTAGTACATTGAAGACTTCCTTGCAAACGTTCTCCCGCGTTTTTTTAAAAACACGCAAGCTATTACTTACAGCTAATAAAATAGGTACCTACGTGAAATGATACCAGAGCAAAAAAAAAAAAGAATTGTTTACGAAAAATAACAGTTTTAAACAATAATACATAATAATTTAACCGTGAGTAGTTTGTTGTAGTCACAAGTAGGTAGTTGTGCAGCAAAATTAGATTTTGAAAAGGTATTTAATTTACTCATTTCCCCATTTTTGGTCCTTTTACACTAGGTTTTTCCATGGTCCTTTTGGTCCTTGGTGTTGATTATGAAAAAAATGTTATGCTATTGTTCGCATTGAACTCCAATTATTTCTAACTGGAACGTTCCTGATGACAGTTCTTGAAATGTTTGGATAAACAGACAGAGTCACACACAAAACTGGGTCTTCTTCAATCTTCTTGACAACAATAAAACTAAAACTAATAATTGTCTTGCTCAAAAAAAAATATTGTCTTACTTTGGCATTATCTGTTAATAAAATTTTACTAGTAATAAACGTATTTTTATTTCCTGGTTGTCGATTCGTTTTTCTTAAAAACCCTAGGATAAATATCCGATTATTGCTGATGACACTGGTTCAATATGTCCGACGTCGTCCGTCATTCATTCATTCATTTGCCTTGCTAAAAAAGGTATAGAAACGAGAAATGTTGGCAAATTAGTGACGATAATACGTGTTATCTTTCTTGTTCAAGTTATTATTGCTTTTGTTTTACATAAATACTCATGAATCGGGACGCGCATTGTTGATTATGAGCCGCTTTGGTAATACTCAATATGTTTACATTGTGAAATAAGTTCGTAGACACTTCTGTCGCCGTGAAAACCATATTCATAGCGAAAGGAGAGTTTTTTGTTGCGCTTGCTGTGTTTGATAAATGATTTGGGTGTGCGGCGACGTTGATAGACCGTGTCTGTGTACTGTTATTCGATAATTGTGTGGTGTGAAGGCGTTCCATGTTTCGTTGTTCGTTTGTCGTGTGCAATCGCAACAGTCCCCGCTTTGCGGTGCAGTTTTGTAATAGTCATTAGAGCGTAGAAAATATGTCAAGTGGATTGACCCTAGTAAATATTATAATTTTACAGTAATCTCGTTTACTAGGTAATGCTGCTTATCTGTTTTTAATAATGCAATTGTGGTATATCTTATAACTTGTTATATTTTACACAGGGCCCAAAGTATAGCTGTGAAGTGGAACAATGGATGTAAAATTCTAATCAATAAGGTAATAATGATTTGTTTTTACTGGCTTTTTATTGTGTTGAGTGCCTACTGTGCCCAGGGACACTAACAATAACTATGAATATGTACAAAAAGTGATTGTCTGTCACAGAGTTAATGAGAAAAAACGCTTGACTTGTTATGCTCAGGTACACAACATAACAGGAAGTAAATGAAACAGTAATGATGAATTAAAATTATAAATTGAACCATTATATTATTGTAAATACCTATTGACAATTGATTTCCTTTTATGATTATTTTCATTCATTTCACAAAGGCGCCTTCATATTTTTAAGGCGCCTTTGTGGAAGAGAAATAAAATGTTTATTTATTATTATTATTTATTTATTAAATGGACTTGTTACTATCAATAAATAACAAATTGGAACTACAGGATAGTTCTAATTATAAGCTAGCTTGATTGCAGGCAATATTTATCATATTCGTAAATATTACTGGAGAAAGGTTATGTTTAGTTTAAAAGTCATAACTGGCCAAAAGTTCAATCATGCAAGCTAATTGCTTGCATCTTTACACAATTTTTTCTTTAAAGTGAAATGGTTTCGATCAAAAAGTCATCCCTAACAAGACATCATCCACGGCCAAACTTTTGCATTCCTGAATATGGTAGAATGTACCTCGAACAAAATATTATTTTGTAACAAGTCACCTGTATTCTATGCAAATAAAATTTTTCTATAATATTCAAATAAAAAAGGGACCATAACCTTGTCTTTGCCCAGACCATTCCAAGTTTAAAACTACAAAGTTTGGTAATGGTATTGTTCATCTGCATGGCACAAGGACCAGTCTTGTGACCTCTAGCATTCATGGGAAGATAGTTCAACCAACTGTATGGTGTTAACAATTACAATTATTGTTGTTATCTTTTGTTTTGAGTCTTACAATAGCAGTTGCATGGGTCAAGACACATTTGGTGCATTCATACATTTTTTGCTAGATGTCCCCCACATAGAGTTCCCCCACATCATTGAGCTGTCATTATGATATCTGTTGTAATAGTGTAAAAGATAAACAATAAGGCTGCTTATGTATTGTAATAATATTTTTTTCTATAGTAGCTTCATATATGCATAATCAGCCTATATTTTTTCCACTGCTGGGACACAGGCCCCCTCTTGCTGAGAGGCAGTGGGCTCTAATCGACCATGCATGGTTTTCGAATTTTTGGTTCTACAATATGCCGCATTCTTCACAGTGTTTTCTTTCACCGTTTTGAGAGCAGTGGTGATGAAACAATTAAGCTTCTTTATGTTTTAATTTGTAAGCTTCATATGGCTCACCCTTATTATGAAATATACAGTAATTTTTTATTGTTTTGATACTTTACATAATATTTTAATTTGGTGTTACTCTGAAGGGTGGACTCGGAGGGTTATATCTATAGTATCAGATGCATGTCATGATGATGTTTGGACCTATGCACTCTTAAGACATTGTTATAAGGCTTACATTGTAATGATTAGCTTTGCATGTTGAAATGTAAAACTTTCAATGGTTACAGTACCATAACACCTACAGTACCTACAGTACCTAACCAATTAGAACCGTGCACCGCGCTTCTGACGTTTCATAAGTGCCTACATGGGCACTTATGAAACGTCAGAAGGTTTATGTGAAATAAAATATTTTGAATTTGAATTTGACCTTCCAAAACTATTTAAAGATATTTATCTTTATTTTCAGATATATTATGGCATCTGGGACATCATCTTTAGAGAGTAATGGCAGTAATGGTGGGTACTACTTCAAATAATTTGTTGTCTAAATTTCTTTGTACTAATAATTAATTCAATTTGTTAGTTACTAATCTCATTAATTCCTTTTTGTAGGAAAACATTATATTCAAAACAAAGTACAACAAAACCCATAGAAGTAATACATAATTTCATATTTTAAAGTACAAATCCAGACATTTATGTAAAAGCTGTACTAGATAAACCTATCAATAAAACTAAGTATAAGTTTGAAGAGGTTATATTTACAAACATGTAACATTGTGCTGTTGTATAATATGGTTCTAGGTAGTAGGTAATAGGTAATACGGGCTGGTTTCCGCAACTCCACGTCAAAGCGCGTATTTTGCGTACGGGTGGGAAAAATCTGTTATTCGATCCACCCCAGCTCCTTAAAGAAGGCCAGCAACGCCTTTGTGTTACTGGCAATCTCGCGTAGGCTACCTGGGTTACCGAAGTACTTTGCCCTGTAAGTGGCGACCACCGGGCAGTTTAACAGCACGTGAGCTGCTGTCTCGTCGTCCTCCATGCACGCTCTGCAGAGCGGACTGTCTGTGACTCCTATGACAAAGAGGTGTTTATTAAATGACCCATGGCTAGTTATAGCTGCAGTAACCGTACGCAGCTGCTGTTTAGTTAATCGGAGAACCTGTTTCGTGAGGCGGCCAGCGATTGAAGGCAGTGCCTCCTTAGCCTGCTAATAATATGGTCCTAAGGGCCAGGTCAAATTTTTGAGAGTAAACTTAAATTAACTTCTTATTCAAACATGCTGGTAATTTAATTGTTAGTGTATGTTTCTTGGGATTTTAACAGATTTATTATCTCTTCCATGATGCAGCGGATAAAGGAAAAACACTGTTATCAATCTTAAGGTTTTTGATTAGGGCAGGCCCTCATAACCTATGAGATTAGATAAGTCACAGATAATCTTGTATTACATTGAATTGTCTAATCTAAAACTGTGTAGTATAGTTTTGATATTTGGTTACAAAACTAAATTTTCTTTTAAATTTTGGTTTTGATGTTTGTGTCTTTAGTAACAAAACTAGACAATAACATGTGTTTTTCTACACTAAGGTGTTATTCCTTATATGAAGAATTTGTTATTTTTTTACAGTTCTTTCCTTAAGGTTGATTGAATCATGGGTTCAGAATGTCCGCTAGTGTTTCTATGTAGTAGGCAGTACAAAGTACAAATCCAGAATAATACTTCTGCTGTATTTTAAAGAAATTAACTACTACTTTTTATAACTGCAACAATCATTCCAACAAAGTTCCACTACAAGATCTTTTTTTTTTTTTGTTTTTAGTTAGCCTGTAGTGTCCCACTCCTAAGCAAAGGCCTCCCTCCACTCCTTTCATCTTTCACGATCCCACCTAACGTTATCTAAAGGAAAACATCTTTCTGCTGTTTAGTTGTCAACAAAACAACAATACTCAAATTCAAATTCAAAAGTCATTTATTCAAACTAGGCTGAAAATCAGCACTTTTCGAACGTCAAAATTACATAAGACAGTCCCCCAAAAACGCCCACCCTTCACCACTTCCTAGTGCTTTAGCTGGGAAGAAGAAGTGGCGCAACAAACTCCCCAGCAGCACAGCTGTCTGAATAGTTAGAAGAACATGATTCTATACAATAGTAATAATTTACTTTACGCAACACAATGCACACTTGCTGCCGGTTGCTTGACTCACTGATGTATGCCTTTAAAGGGTAGTTTGCTTGTAGAATTGCCTTTGCCCTTTACCTGCCTACTATTCATCTTGTTTCAATACACCTGCTAAACCCAAACCTTTTGTTCCAGAATCAATATCCCACAATTACGTGAGCACAGAGCGTCACACTACTGCTCAGCTGCCGACTATCCCGATCCCGATCGAGTACGACGTGCTGACCTCGAACCAATGCTACGAGAAACAGAACTACACGGTCAAGTCGCACGGTGCGCACGTCATGAGCGGACCGTACGAGCCGCTGCAGTATGACGTCATCAGGTAGGTGCTGGCATTTGTGGTGGTTTTAATAGGGCTACAATTTAAACGCTTGCCAGAAATGTACCAGTGTTGCTGCCAAAAAGGATAAAAGTTTATAAAGAAAAAAAAACTTACGGATCTCTTAGTTGTCCAAAATAAAATGATTTGATTTAATTTAAAACCTACATAGTCCTTTCACGGTAATTTTTCCTCTGACTGCTACCCAAGCAGCAAGTCATCAGCATCCTTATTGCAACTTGTATAAAGATTATTGTGATCATTGTATCCTTAAAATTAAAGATATTGTTTATGAGCTGTGTTAAATAATATTCAATCTATTTATCTAACAGTAAACAGACCAACGAGAGCTTGAAACAGCAGTGCGAAAAGGCACTGCATGATCTCAATCAGTTGCGGCGACAGCATACGGAGACGTCGCGGAGGTGTGAACATGTTATGAAAGTGAGTTTTTGAAGCTTTAATATCACGTCCCTTAAATTTCAGAACCTCTTCCTAGCTTGATTGAAATAGATTCGCAGGTCTATTAATTATAATTAAAAACCTATAATTTACGGACCGTTATTAGTTAAAAAATACTCTTGTATCTTTACCAATAATGAATCAAAGACCTTATAACTCTGCATAGTGCACCCTGGGAGGGTGTACTATGCAGAGTTATGAGGTCTTTCTATGGAAGTAGCTATCACAGGTAAAATTAGCTTACGAATCTATTTCCTATGCCTAGTTTGGTAAAAATAAATATTTAGCATTGGTAAGCAAAATGATTCGTTTTTTGTTTAAAGGAACCGAGCACAAGTTATTTAGTAGGTAATTAAATGTGTGTGTTTTTGGAGCTGTTTATACCTTGGCCCTTAAATTGTAGAACCTCTTCCTAGCTTGATTGTTACTGATTCTTTTTAAATCAGGTCCATTTTGATCAGTAAAGTACCTGCGAAAATGATACACTGCTATATTAAAATAATCTTTTGGCGCTCGAATGACGTTAACAGGCGCGACAGCTGTTGGTAAACATTTGTGCAGTTGTTTTGTTGAAAAAATTACATGGTTGCGTCAGTTCCGATTTTGGGCACGGGTCAAAACATCCTTGTTTAGCTAAACGAAGGCACAGCGTGACTATCGCCGCGATTCTCGTCCTCGGAGACGGCGCCTGAGTGACAGAGACGACGTTCTTTAAACCCGAACTTTTACTGAAACGTTATGCCTTGTTTACGGCCGGGTATTGTAACTTACTTTATAAGGGCCCATTCACACGTACCACAAACACACCACATCGCTGCCTCAAAATGTGGGCAAGCAGTGGTTATGTGTGCGTAATGTCGCTGCAACTTTTTGTAAGTGCGTTGTGGTTGCGTTGTCGCTAGTAGTTTCGATATGGTTACGTTGTGGCTAGTGTTTGCAGACAGATCAACTCCGACTGTGACAGTGTCGTCGCGTTGTGATTGCGTTGTGGCTGCGACGTTGACTTGATGTGGTCGGTGTCGCCCACATGGTTTTTGACGGATTATGACTGCCAAATGTGGTCCGTGTGAAATTAGCGTCTATCCACGTGGTGTCGTTGTGGTGTGATGTGGTTGTGTTTGTGGTACGTGTGATTAGTTAAGGATGTCAGACTTGGAATGACAACAGTATTAAATGAATAGGCCTTTGTTTAATGTTGTATTCTAACTGCTATTACTGATAAAAACAATTATATTGCTATTGTATCAGGAGTTGGAGTACTTCCGCGGACAGCACAGAGCAGCTATGAACCAGTTAGAGGTATCAGCGCAAGAGGCAAGCAGTTTGCGCGGCAAGTATGGCGACCTACTCAACGACAATCAGCGGTAATTATTAATTTTCCATCATCTCCATCACAACTTTGTTACGGCCGGCGCATACGACGAAGCACGGTTTTCACGCCTAAGAAATATCAACATTGTTTATAACGTAAAGTCGAAAATTAATGAAATTTCTCACCAAAAAGCATCAAAGCTTATGAAAGGACTCATTTTATTCTTGTTAATCATAGACTTTTTTAACGTGAGCAAAGTTGGTGTTTTTTGGCACTGAAATCCGTGCTGCGCTTCAGCAAGTATGTTGGCCCTTGTTAATAATTTAACTAAGACTACTTCGTTTTTGCTTAGGCAGACCTGATGATAACATAGTGTGGATGTCTGAAAATACATGTGCTCTTCTTCCCCGCAGCTTGGAGCGCGAGGTGCAGCACTTGCAACAGACCAGCAACCCCGAGGGCAGCTCGGACGCGCTCGTGCACACGCTGAGGAAGTATGAAGCGCTCAAGGAAGAACTGGAATGTTTTCAGAAGAGGTGAGTGTTAGCTTCAATTGTTTTTGGCGAACATTTATTTGAATGGACAGGATGCACAATTTTTTTTCGGAGAGCTTTGAATATTTATGATTGTACACGATTAGGTCAGAAGTGTCTTATTCACGTGACGCAACTGTTCTGTGAATTCAGACCTTAGGGAAAGTGGGTCCAAATTATAAATAATCATAGCTTTTTTACTTTAGCTTAGTTGCTCGGACCGATACTTTTAGTAACATCAGTTTGGTAACAAAATGAGAAGCTTTTTATGACACACTTAGGTATATATTTTTCTGTTTAGGTCATGTTATCCTTGTTTTTCCGTGGGATGAGGACTTGATGATTTGTAATACAAATTTATACCTAAAATAGACACCAGCTCTCGACATTCCATTGTCTGTAAATTTCTTTATGTTAATTGAATTTATATTTTATCATCACCTATTGTTTTGCGAGGAGTAATATAGAAATAACCAATTATTTTGATGTAGATATGACGACCTAATAGAAACACACAACTCAACATTAGAAAAGCTACGAAACGTTCAAGAAGAGAACAGCAGACTGAAAACACAATGCCACGACTTGACGCAAGAGAGAAATGCTGTTGTAAGTATAGTTCAAATTCAAAATATTTATTTGCAAGAAAATACATAGTCTACAAGGGAAGATCTTACAGCCTTCAAGTCATTGTATCCTGAGTGCAAGCAAGCATGCAAATTATTTGTGTTTAAATGTCATAATTATTAAGAAGATTATATTATTATCACATTATTTCCACTATGATACATTATTACTACACATTATTATTACATACAAATGTCATCAATTAATTAACAATAAATTGTTTAATTACACTAAACAAATATTTTTATGTTCAAAAAATTATTTTATGCTGTAGAAACACATTTTTTGTAACCACCCTGACAATTTTTTTTTGAAAAAAAAAATCAATTCAGGTTTTTGTCTAGAAAAATTCCTAAAAAAAAAAATTGATCCACTTGTACCTTTTTACGACTATACAGAATATCCAAAGCTAATGGTTTGCTATTATAAGAGTTAAATTCAATAATTTTTGTCTTGCTAACATTAATATTTAAGTTATTATTTTGCATCCTACTTATTAATATCTTTTAGGGTATTTTCCGTAGCTGATTTGTAGTCGCTTTTATCCTGACATTTTATGACAACTGTAGTATCAACTGCAAAAAGTTTCTATATAGTGGCCTCTGGGAGATTTATAAAAAGTAAGAAAAGTAAAGGACCAAGAATGCTTCCCTGAAGCACTACACACTTATTTATTACCGCTGTTGATTTGAATTTATTTTTGGAATAATTTCTGTCACTTTTCTTTACAACTTTGGATATCTCGGTATACTGCTGCCTGTTTCCTAGATAGCTAGATATCCATTCATATGCCTTTCCTCTAATACTGTAGAAGTCTTTTGTTTAGTAGTTTATAATGGTTAACAAAATCAAAGGCCTTACTCATATCTAAAAAGAGGGACACCGCAGGATTGCCATTGTTAATACTTTCTGTTATAAGCTTAATAAACTTAAAGATTGCAAGAGCAGTTGAAGTACCTTTACGGAAACCAAACTGCTCTTTGCATAGTATGTCATGTGTAAAGAGAAAATTATTTAACCTAATAAGCATTGCCTTCTCAAAAAAAAATGATATAATGGGTACTAACGTGATAGGATAATTATTAGGATCTGACTTATTTCCATTTTTAAATAGTGGTTTCACAACAGACATCTTAAGCTGGTCAGGAAACATACCTTCCAAAAAAAGACAAGTTTATAACATGTGCTAGTTAGTGGATGACATATCCAGCTAGCACAAGCTTTCAAGACCTTTGTGACGATGCCGTAATACCCAACAGTTTTGCTATTCTTGAGGGACATAATTAATTTATACACTTCCATCGCATCTACAGGATTCAAGAATATAGTATTTAGTTTTTTTTTTTTGATTAGGTTTAGAATTATTGGAATTTTTAATCTAATTAGTTTTTTGTTTATGTGTAGATCCGTGAACGGAATGCGCTGAAGCAGCAGGTGGCGCACGTGGTGCGGCAGTGGGAGGGCGGCGCGCGCGAGCGGGCCGACGTCAAGCGGCTCACGGACGAGCGCAACGCCGCCATGGCCGAGTACACGCTCATCATGAGCGAGAGGTAGCTACACCTACCCACCTCTAGCCCTGAAGCAGCAGGTGGCGCACGTGGTGCGGCAGTGGGAGGGCGGCGCGCGCGAGCGGGCCGACGTCAAGCGGCTCACGGACGAGCGCAACGCCGCCATGGCCGAGTACACGCTCATCATGAGCGAGAGGTAGCTACACCTACCCACCTCTAGCCCTGAAGCAGCAGGTGGCGCACGTGGTGCGGCAGTGGGAGGGCGGCGCGCGCGAGCGGGCCGACGTCAAGCGGCTCACGGACGAGCGCAACGCCGCCATGGCCGAGTACACGCTCATCATGAGCGAGAGGTAGCTACACCTACCCACCTCTAGCCCTGAAGCAGCAGGTGGCGCACGTGGTGCGGCAGTGGGAGGGCGGCGCGCGCGAGCGGGCCGACGTCAAGCGGCTCACGGACGAGCGCAACGCCGCCATGGCCGAGTACACGCTCATCATGAGCGAGAGGTAGCTACACCTACCCACCTCTAGCCCTGAAGCAGCAGGTGGCGCACGTGGTGCGGCAGTGGGAGGGCGGCGCGCGCGAGCGGGCCGACGTCAAGCGGCTCACGGACGAGCGCAACGCCGCCATGGCCGAGTACACGCTCATCATGAGCGAGAGGTAGCTACACCTACCCACCTCTAGCCCTGAAGCAGCAGGTGGCGCACGTGGTGCGGCAGTGGGAGGGCGGCGCGCGCGAGCGGGCCGACGTCAAGCGGCTCACGGACGAGCGCAACGCCGCCATGGCCGAGTACACGCTCATCATGAGCGAGAGGTAGCTACACCTACCCACCTCTAGCCCTGAAGCAGCAGGTGGCGCACGTGGTGCGGCAGTGGGAGGGCGGCGCGCGCGAGCGGGCCGACGTCAAGCGGCTCACGGACGAGCGCAACGCCGCCATGGCCGAGTACACGCTCATCATGAGCGAGAGGTAGCTACACCTACCCACCTCTAGCCCTGAAGCAGCAGGTGGCGCACGTGGTGCGGCAGTGGGAGGGCGGCGCGCGCGAGCGGGCCGACGTCAAGCGGCTCACGGACGAGCGCAACGCCGCCATGGCCGAGTACACGCTCATCATGAGCGAGAGGTAGCTACACCTACCCACCTCTAGCCCTGAAGCAGCAGGTGGCGCACGTGGTGCGGCAGTGGGAGGGCGGCGCGCGCGAGCGGGCCGACGTCAAGCGGCTCACGGACGAGCGCAACGCCGCCATGGCCGAGTACACGCTCATCATGAGCGAGAGGTAGCTACACCTACCCACCTCTAGCCCTGAAGCAGCAGGTGGCGCACGTGGTGCGGCAGTGGGAGGGCGGCGCGCGCGAGCGGGCCGACGTCAAGCGGCTCACGGACGAGCGCAACGCCGCCATGGCCGAGTACACGCTCATCATGAGCGAGAGGTAGCTACACCTACCCACCTCTAGCCCTGAAGCAGCAGGTGGCGCACGTGGTGCGGCAGTGGGAGGGCGGCGCGCGCGAGCGGGCCGACGTCAAGCGGCTCACGGACGAGCGCAACGCCGCCATGGCCGAGTACACGCTCATCATGAGCGAGAGGTAGCTACACCTACCCACCTCTAGCCCTGAAGCAGCAGGTGGCGCACGTGGTGCGGCAGTGGGAGGGCGGCGCGCGCGAGCGGGCCGACGTCAAGCGGCTCACGGACGAGCGCAACGCCGCCATGGCCGAGTACACGCTCATCATGAGCGAGAGGTAGCTACACCTACCCACCTCTAGCCCTGAAGCAGCAGGTGGCGCACGTGGTGCGGCAGTGGGAGGGCGGCGCGCGCGAGCGGGCCGACGTCAAGCGGCTCACGGACGAGCGCAACGCCGCCATGGCCGAGTACACGCTCATCATGAGCGAGAGGTAGCTACACCTACCCACCTCTAGCCCTGAAGCAGCAGGTGGCGCACGTGGTGCGGCAGTGGGAGGGCGGCGCGCGCGAGCGGGCCGACGTCAAGCGGCTCACGGACGAGCGCAACGCCGCCATGGCCGAGTACACGCTCATCATGAGCGAGAGGTAGCTACACCTACCCACCTCTAGCCCTGAAGCAGCAGGTGGCGCACGTGGTGCGGCAGTGGGAGGGCGGCGCGCGCGAGCGGGCCGACGTCAAGCGGCTCACGGACGAGCGCAACGCCGCCATGGCCGAGTACACGCTCATCATGAGCGAGAGGTAGCTACACCTACCCACCTCTAGCCCTGAAGCAGCAGGTGGCGCACGTGGTGCGGCAGTGGGAGGGCGGCGCGCGCGAGCGGGCCGACGTCAAGCGGCTCACGGACGAGCGCAACGCCGCCATGGCCGAGTACACGCTCATCATGAGCGAGAGGTAGCTACACCTACCCACCTCTAGCCCTGAAGCAGCAGGTGGCGCACGTGGTGCGGCAGTGGGAGGGCGGCGCGCGCGAGCGGGCCGACGTCAAGCGGCTCACGGACGAGCGCAACGCCGCCATGGCCGAGTACACGCTCATCATGAGCGAGAGGTAGCTACACCTACCCACCTCTAGCCCTGAAGCAGCAGGTGGCGCACGTGGTGCGGCAGTGGGAGGGCGGCGCGCGCGAGCGGGCCGACGTCAAGCGGCTCACGGACGAGCGCAACGCCGCCATGGCCGAGTACACGCTCATCATGAGCGAGAGGTAGCTACACCTACCCACCTCTAGCCCTGAAGCAGCAGGTGGCGCACGTGGTGCGGCAGTGGGAGGGCGGCGCGCGCGAGCGGGCCGACGTCAAGCGGCTCACGGACGAGCGCAACGCCGCCATGGCCGAGTACACGCTCATCATGAGCGAGAGGTAGCTACACCTACCCACCTCTAGCCCTGAAGCAGCAGGTGGCGCACGTGGTGCGGCAGTGGGAGGGCGGCGCGCGCGAGCGGGCCGACGTCAAGCGGCTCACGGACGAGCGCAACGCCGCCATGGCCGAGTACACGCTCATCATGAGCGAGAGGTAGCTACACCTACCCACCTCTAGCCCTGAAGCAGCAGGTGGCGCACGTGGTGCGGCAGTGGGAGGGCGGCGCGCGCGAGCGGGCCGACGTCAAGCGGCTCACGGACGAGCGCAACGCCGCCATGGCCGAGTACACGCTCATCATGAGCGAGAGGTAGCTACACCTACCCACCTCTAGCCCTGAAGCAGCAGGTGGCGCACGTGGTGCGGCAGTGGGAGGGCGGCGCGCGCGAGCGGGCCGACGTCAAGCGGCTCACGGACGAGCGCAACGCCGCCATGGCCGAGTACACGCTCATCATGAGCGAGAGGTAGCTACACCTACCCACCTCTAGCCCTGAAGCAGCAGGTGGCGCACGTGGTGCGGCAGTGGGAGGGCGGCGCGCGCGAGCGGGCCGACGTCAAGCGGCTCACGGACGAGCGCAACGCCGCCATGGCCGAGTACACGCTCATCATGAGCGAGAGGTAGCTACACCTACCCACCTCTAGCCCTGAAGCAGCAGGTGGCGCACGTGGTGCGGCAGTGGGAGGGCGGCGCGCGCGAGCGGGCCGACGTCAAGCGGCTCACGGACGAGCGCAACGCCGCCATGGCCGAGTACACGCTCATCATGAGCGAGAGGTAGCTACACCTACCCACCTCTAGCCCTGAAGCAGCAGGTGGCGCACGTGGTGCGGCAGTGGGAGGGCGGCGCGCGCGAGCGGGCCGACGTCAAGCGGCTCACGGACGAGCGCAACGCCGCCATGGCCGAGTACACGCTCATCATGAGCGAGAGGTAGCTACACCTACCCACCTCTAGCCCTGAAGCAGCAGGTGGCGCACGTGGTGCGGCAGTGGGAGGGCGGCGCGCGCGAGCGGGCCGACGTCAAGCGGCTCACGGACGAGCGCAACGCCGCCATGGCCGAGTACACGCTCATCATGAGCGAGAGGTAGCTACACCTACCCACCTCTAGCCCTGAAGCAGCAGGTGGCGCACGTGGTGCGGCAGTGGGAGGGCGGCGCGCGCGAGCGGGCCGACGTCAAGCGGCTCACGGACGAGCGCAACGCCGCCATGGCCGAGTACACGCTCATCATGAGCGAGAGGTAGCTACACCTACCCACCTCTAGCCCTGAAGCAGCAGGTGGCGCACGTGGTGCGGCAGTGGGAGGGCGGCGCGCGCGAGCGGGCCGACGTCAAGCGGCTCACGGACGAGCGCAACGCCGCCATGGCCGAGTACACGCTCATCATGAGCGAGAGGTAGCTACACCTACCCACCTCTAGCCCTGAAGCAGCAGGTGGCGCACGTGGTGCGGCAGTGGGAGGGCGGCGCGCGCGAGCGGGCCGACGTCAAGCGGCTCACGGACGAGCGCAACGCCGCCATGGCCGAGTACACGCTCATCATGAGCGAGAGGTAGCTACACCTACCCACCTCTAGCCCTGAAGCAGCAGGTGGCGCACGTGGTGCGGCAGTGGGAGGGCGGCGCGCGCGAGCGGGCCGACGTCAAGCGGCTCACGGACGAGCGCAACGCCGCCATGGCCGAGTACACGCTCATCATGAGCGAGAGGTAGCTACACCTACCCACCTCTAGCCCTGAAGCAGCAGGTGGCGCACGTGGTGCGGCAGTGGGAGGGCGGCGCGCGCGAGCGGGCCGACGTCAAGCGGCTCACGGACGAGCGCAACGCCGCCATGGCCGAGTACACGCTCATCATGAGCGAGAGGTAGCTACACCTACCCACCTCTAGCCCTGAAGCAGCAGGTGGCGCACGTGGTGCGGCAGTGGGAGGGCGGCGCGCGCGAGCGGGCCGACGTCAAGCGGCTCACGGACGAGCGCAACGCCGCCATGGCCGAGTACACGCTCATCATGAGCGAGAGGTAGCTACACCTACCCACCTCTAGCCCTGAAGCAGCAGGTGGCGCACGTGGTGCGGCAGTGGGAGGGCGGCGCGCGCGAGCGGGCCGACGTCAAGCGGCTCACGGACGAGCGCAACGCCGCCATGGCCGAGTACACGCTCATCATGAGCGAGAGGTAGCTACACCTACCCACCTCTAGCCCTGAAGCAGCAGGTGGCGCACGTGGTGCGGCAGTGGGAGGGCGGCGCGCGCGAGCGGGCCGACGTCAAGCGGCTCACGGACGAGCGCAACGCCGCCATGGCCGAGTACACGCTCATCATGAGCGAGAGGTAGCTACACCTACCCACCTCTAGCCCTGAAGCAGCAGGTGGCGCACGTGGTGCGGCAGTGGGAGGGCGGCGCGCGCGAGCGGGCCGACGTCAAGCGGCTCACGGACGAGCGCAACGCCGCCATGGCCGAGTACACGCTCATCATGAGCGAGAGGTAGCTACACCTACCCACCTCTAGCCCTGAAGCAGCAGGTGGCGCACGTGGTGCGGCAGTGGGAGGGCGGCGCGCGCGAGCGGGCCGACGTCAAGCGGCTCACGGACGAGCGCAACGCCGCCATGGCCGAGTACACGCTCATCATGAGCGAGAGGTAGCTACACCTACCCACCTCTAGCCCTGAAGCAGCAGGTGGCGCACGTGGTGCGGCAGTGGGAGGGCGGCGCGCGCGAGCGGGCCGACGTCAAGCGGCTCACGGACGAGCGCAACGCCGCCATGGCCGAGTACACGCTCATCATGAGCGAGAGGTAGCTACACCTACCCACCTCTAGCCCTGAAGCAGCAGGTGGCGCACGTGGTGCGGCAGTGGGAGGGCGGCGCGCGCGAGCGGGCCGACGTCAAGCGGCTCACGGACGAGCGCAACGCCGCCATGGCCGAGTACACGCTCATCATGAGCGAGAGGTAGCTACACCTACCCACCTCTAGCCCTGAAGCAGCAGGTGGCGCACGTGGTGCGGCAGTGGGAGGGCGGCGCGCGCGAGCGGGCCGACGTCAAGCGGCTCACGGACGAGCGCAACGCCGCCATGGCCGAGTACACGCTCATCATGAGCGAGAGGTAGCTACACCTACCCACCTCTAGCCCTGATTATTGGGTTTTTCCATCAGGTATTTCTTAGTAACAGCCCGGAGTTTGGAAGTTGGCGGTGTGACCCCCCCGTGCCGCCTGCGCCTGCGACGCATGGCGGCGTGCCGTGGGTGAGTACGTAGAGACTGAGGGAAGATAGTGCACCTGTGTCTGCGCACACATGCGTGAACTATAATATCTCCCGCATCGAAGAAGAAATATGGTCTGGAGGACTATATACACACATCCAGATACGCCCCACACACATTCAAATAAACCCCACACACATCCAGATACACCCCACACACATCTAGATACAACCCACACACATCCAGATACACCCCACACACATCCAGATACACCCCACACACCTCCAGATACACCCCACGCACATCCAGATACAACCCACACACATCCAGGTACACCCCACACACATCCAGATACACCCCACACACATACAGATACACCCCAGATACACTCCACACCAATATAAATACACCCCACACGCCCCCATATACACCTTCCACACCTCCAAATACATCGCACAGTCCACACATTGTTAAAACCACTGTTTGTAAAAACTCAAAATGTAGAAGGCAAATTTCCAGCCCACAAGAAAGTAAGACTTGTAATAAGGTGTCTAACTTTGCTATGCTTTATGACAGCAACCACCAAGAACAAACGTAATCTCACCATAAACTAACTAACCGTTATGGTACGAGTTTTAGAAAAAGTTCGGTTTTGTAGACCATCCTTTCTAACTCTTGTGTCGCATCTCATCACCTGCCTAGCCTTTTCCCACTATGTTGGTGTTGGCTTCCAGTCTAATCGGATGCAGCTGAATACCAGTATTTGACATGTAGCGACTGCCTATATGACCTCCCCAACCTAACCTGGGTAGTACGATACCCCTTGGTGAGACTTCTCACGACGACAGTTTCTGACGACCCGGTACGACTGTTAAAGATCCAAGAAAGACAGCCGGGACCAAGAGCTTAACGTGCTTTCCGAAGCACGAAGACTAGGTATGTAAAGATGGTCACCCATCCACGGACCGACCGCGGCAAGGGTAGCTTAACGTGATCAATTGACCCGTGCGGCTGTTATTACTTAGCCACGGGCACCTCCTCTTTCCAAAGCTTGATGTGTCATATTAATGCCCAGGCACTGTAACATGCAAAAAAACTGCGAGTATTAATTATTTGAATCTGGTATCATCAGGGACACAGTTCACAAAGAGATGGAGAAGCTATCAGACGATCTCCAAGCGGCGCTGAAACGTGTCGCCGCGCTGGAGTCCGCGTTACAGGCTTCTCGCGAGGAACAGAGGGCCACCGCGCTACAGGTAAGCAATAATGTGCTTTAACACCACATCTTAAGGCACAAAATAGCCCACAGTTCCTTATGACCAGGGACCGAAACCGGTATGATGATCAGTCGGGTACTTTTTCGTTTTAATTTTTAAGGTTACCGGTTAATACTCGTATTAATACCGGTTACCGAAAACAAAACACTCCTTCTTTCTCGTAATCAATTTATTTATTAAGGCTGCAGTCTTGCAAAATTCACTCTCGGCGAATTATTTGCGCAACTTTGTATTATATTTTTAAACAAAATAATGAAATAACATGAAATATTATTATTGCACATAAATAACCATAATATAAGTAATAGTAGTTATTTTTTTTAAGTTCATCTAGGTGGATTATGTTAGGTAAATCAAGTGTTAAATACAGCTCTTTCGCGCCCAACATCATTTCGAGTTCTGTTTGTGCGCTTAGTATAAGGCAATGAAGAATTAATTTACAAATCTGTTCAGCGCATAATTAGCTCAACATTCTCGTCTTCAAAATGCGCTGATTAGTTTTTTCTAATTATCTTCCATTTTCTTAATTCAGAGGTCACAATTTCATGTAAATTCTCTGTTTTTATCTCTTAATAAACGGTTTGTTTCATAATAACTATGCATCGTATGTATGTAATAATTAGATTATTTTAATGCCAAGAGTTCAATAAGCAAATACTAAAAAAAACAGCACCTAAATCACCTTACCTTTACAATAATAATAACCTCAAACGACCTACAAAAAAAGGGTTTATAAACAAGAATTGAGAGAGAAATTCCTTAGTGACCGCTGCACGGTCGGAGCGTTCAGACGTGTGGTCCACGACGAATTTTAACTGTTCCCTCTCGCTCTAACTTAGCTCCTGCTCTAACGTTGGTTGCGCATTGTTGTGTATCAAAGTTGCTCTACTTTATTATTTTTGTATATAATTTTTCGAGTGTTTTGTAAATATTTGTGTTTTAGTAATAGTTTTTGTAAATATTTGATTTCAATATGGATCGTAAACGTAAAAAAAAATATGCTTGTACGAAAAAAAAAAAATTGGCCTCAAACGTAGAAGTGATGAAGAGAAATAGAATCCAAAGGTAAGTAGAACTGTTTACAGTATTAATGTTTAGGGCCTAACTACAAGATCAAATAAAAATTAGCTAGCGAGACTCCACAGACGTGATGGGTATCGAAGTTAATTTAAAGAAATCACAAGGTGCTACATAATATTAGTATTACCATGATTTTTTACTAATACTTCTGAAAACTCTGTTAATAATATGACATATTTATTTTCACAGGTCCGCTGCTGGCTCTCGTCAACCATTATCAGATGTTAGCAACCTGTCAGAAGCTCGAAATATAAATCCTACCTCTTCTACTATGAGAGTACCAGTGATGATTGAAAATATTGCTGAAAATGTAATAAACTCAAATAAGAAAATGAACCGGAAACGAACATTTGAGGAGGCTTTTCCTTTTCGCCGAATTTTCTTAAGGAAACGTCAACAACCTGTAATTATTAGCGATGACCAACAGCTACAAATTGAAAATGAAACAGGAATGACCAATGATGACGAACTGTTTTGCCTAGAAGGGCGCAGAATCGTATCGATTAAATATTTTTTAGAAATTTTGGGGAAGATTGCTGATCATAACGAAAAATCTTTTGGATGCAGGTATAGAAATCTGAAATGTATCGGTGAGCGTCGTAAAGGTTTTATATCAAAACTGCGTTTCAAGTGTGAACTCTGTAATTCCGAATTTGACATAAACACTGAAGATCCGTCTAACACTTGTGATGTGAATCACGGTATAGTTTCAGGTATTATTAGTATTGGCTGTGGGTTGGGAAATTTAAATGAATTGGCAGGTAATAGTGATATACCTGGTATGTCAAAAAATTTGTACGCTCAAACAAGCAAAAACGTTTACGAATGGTTCCATAAGACGGCAGTAGAAGAAATGGCCAAGGCAGGCATTGAAGAGGCAGAACATGCAAAAAAAATTGGCAGTGTCGACTGTGAAGGTACACCAATGATTGATGTAATAGCTGACGGGTGTTGGTCCAAAAGATCTTTCCGTAATAATTATTCAGCATCATCAGGTGCAGCAGCAATAATAGGCGTATACACTGGTAAAATTTTATATCTTGGTGTAAAAAATAAATACTGCATAGTATGTGCAAAAGCTGAAAATAAAAAAATTGAACCTGCAAATCACATATGCTATAAGAACTATTCTGGTAGCTCTTCCAGTATGGAGTCAACGTCGCTTGTTGAAGGATTTGGTAGCTCTCTTGAAACTCATGGTTTAATATATGCTAGACTGATATCAGATGGTGATTCAAGTACTCATAAAAAAATATTAGAAAGCAATCCATATAAAAACTGCAAGGTTCAGAAGATCGAGTGCAGAAACCATCTGCTAAGAAATCTATGTAACAAACTGAGAGCACTTACTAAAGATACTCATATTCCTATTCAATTAAGGAAACTTTTAACTGACTTCAAAATCATGAAGTTACGCAGATACACAGTGCGGGCTATAAAGTTAAGGAAACACGAAGACATTTCTGACAGTCAAAAAATGGTTAAACTTCGTGCAGATATTTTGAATGCATTACACCATTCTTTTGGTAGTCATTCTGATTGCGATGACGCTATATGCCCAGCAACTGACAAAACTGACCGAAATACGGCACTTGATGTAGCTAACACAGTTTTGTGGAGGAAAATTAGTCAAATTGTCTTGTTTTTGGCTGCAAACGCTAAAAGTCTGATTTTTGACGTTGATAGCAATCCTGCTGAGACATTCAATTCAGTGATTGCTAAATATGTGGGGGGGAAAAGAATTAATTACACACTCAAAAATTCATACCAGGAAAGGTGTTCCGCTTCAGTTATTTCCTTTAACACCAAGCGACCAATAAACGCTATCCATAAATGTATATTTAGCAAACCTACTGGCAAATACACAAATGTATATGAGGCACAAAAAGCGAAAAGAAAAGTTTACAAAAGATTATTTCGAAAAAAAAACCATAGAAATATGAATGATCCAGATTATGGACAAAAAGCTCAAAGACCAGATATGACCGATGAGGATTTTCAGATGACAAAAAATGAATTCCTTAAACAAATGGAACTTTCTGACCAACAAAGAGACGAACTACAGAAACAGACGATAGACCAAAGTTCCAGTCAAGAATGGTTAGAAAACAGAAAAAATAGATTAACCGCGTCTATATTTGGAAAAATATGTAAACGGAAAGTAAACATTAGCTGCGCTCCTTTAGTGAAAGCTATTGTGAAACCGCAAAATTTGTCAAATGTCCCATCGATCACATATGGTAGAGATAATGAACAAACAGCATTAACCCAGTTATCTCTGCAGGAAAATGTCACAATTGCCCGCTGCGGTCTTTATATTCATAAAACACTCCAATATTTAGGAGCCAGTCCTGATGGTGTTTATAAAGATAAAGATGGAAAAACAGGACTGGTAGAAGTAAAATGCCCATTTTCTGCAAAAAATATGCAAGCTGAAGAAGCTATAAACGCAAAAAAAATAAAATTTTGGAAATATAACACTAGGAAAAATACGTTTGTGATTGACAAAAACCACGATTATTATTTCCAAATTCAGGGCCAATTAAACATTACGGATATAGATATGTGCTTATTTGCCGTATGGACTGGAGGGGAGTATTCAATGAAAGTCGAATATATAAAAAGAGACCCTACATTTTGGCACGACAAAATGGTAGGCCCATTGTCTAAATTTTATTTAAATTGTCTGCTTCCTGAGCTAATTGATTCCCGCCTTGAACGCTCGATGCCAATAAAAAACCCGCCATATATTATTGAAGCTATCGAGAAAAAAGTAAAAATAAATAAGAACGCGTCCACGTCTTCTGTCGCAGACGCTGTCGTACAGGAAAATTAATTCCTGCAGAAAGTAATAATACAATTTTACTGTTTAACTACTTCATAATAGTAGATTGTTGCATCGAGCGCAAAGTGCATTAATTACTCACTTTAGCAAGGTGCGTAATCTACTTTTCTTTCAACTACCAGTCTACGTAGGTACCGTGATAAAATATACCTACTCAAAAAAATATAATGAAAACAAAGTTTAATTCATCTCACTAAATATGAAGTATCAAAGTTTTACAAAATGCGCGCCATTTTTTTTTTTCACCAATTCGGTTTTATTCAGCCGATTTTTATTTTCAGCCAGTATCTCTTTGATCTAATGCATACATATATTTAACTTAATGGGAGACATTAAACCTCTGTGGTAAATTTATATCTAAATAAAAAACAGTGCATTAACGAAAAACTGTGCAACCATGAGATTTCATATAACATTTCTGTACTGTTTTGGTTCTAAGCAAAAAATACGTCCTTTGTGATTGGTTTTGTAGTGATTAATGTTAACACTACTACGTAGTTGAAAGAAAAAAATTATAATAAACGTGCTTTACACAAAAATATGGCGTATTCTTTTAACCTTAAAAATAACGCTTTACACATACTCATTGACTCCCCCCACTATAATTTTCTATGTCGGGGAAACTACGGAACACACAAAAACACGGACAACTAACACCCAGAACCAAGGTACCATTCAAATAAATATTGAATAATACTTAGTAGAGCAGCTTTCCGACCGTGTCAAATATTGTATAATAATTACGCTAGATAGGGTGAATGCGGGGACTGTGGGGAGCCCGGGTGCAGACGCTCGGCGCGTGGATCCGCCGTACACGATTCTTATATTGTGCACTAAAAGACTAGGCCCTTAAGTACATGGAGGACTTACAGCTAATAAAAACATACAAAAAAGGAGACCACAGTCACCAGAGACCCAATTACAAATCCCCACGTATAGCCTTATAATAATAATTTATGGTGTGAGCACAAAAACAAAAAACACATCGCCTAAATTAGAGTAAGAAGCAATGTACATACTTGGTTTGCAATTTGATGACTAAAGTAATAAAGAAAATAATAAAAACAAGAACATATAATATAACCAGAAAGAAAAATTTGAGGCTTAAGCACCTTCTGGCCGAAATCACACTAATTGTGAATGGATCAGAATCTTATTCCTTACACATGTCATTGAAATTTCTGCTTGCGCGCACAATATAACTGTTTTGCCTATAATTCGAAGATGTATGTTCGAGGAGGTATACGTGTACGTATGGGTGGATTAAAACGAAGTGCTTTACTTGGCACATTAAAATAAAATTTTGACAATAACTTAGGTTATCAATATTGTTATTGAAGATTTTCAACAAGAATAAACAGTGCAATTTTCCGTCGATCAACCAGTGGCAGCAGGTGATATTTCCTACAGGGTCCAAGATAATCGGTTGACTGATATGGAATCTTTTGATGAAAACAAAGATGTTTTATTAACCGTCTTTGGATGTTTTCCATGCGGTCAATGTATTTATGATATCGTGGATTCCATATCTGAGACGCATACTCTAGCTGACTTCTTACAAAAGTGCAATACAATATTTTTTGTGTTTTAGCGTCAGTAAAACTTAGAGAGACGTCAAGGTCATTTTTAGGTAACGGGTATTAAAACGGTAACCTAAATAGAGGTAACATATTTCTTCTTCGTGGTTACCCAGATAGCGGTAACCTTAGTCGTAGAAGTAACCAAAATTCTTCGAGTTTCCAACAGGCGAGATTAGAGTCAAGACAAGCTATAAAAAGTAAAAATATAAAAATAAAATTGTTTGTGGTCCCGAGTTGCTCTGATGATTTTTAATGCAGTAGAATTTCCAAAGGATCTTTTTTTCGTTTTTTTTTATTATTGTCATGAACGGTTAATGCTCGTCAGTGTTACTAGCACTTGAATTACGAAAACCGTCCTTATTGTTACTATATAAAAACATTTTTAATGACAAGTTGTTCCATTAAAATAGTACAATGTAAAAAAAGTGTGGTAGGAATTATTGCATCTTTATAGTTGCCTAATAATACTTATACTAAAACTTTAGTTGACCTTGAATTAGAAACAATTCCACTATCAGAAACCTGGTAGTATAGGACGAAAACTTCTGTATTCACTCATATTCTTGCGAATAAATGATTCTTATTCGTATTTATCATTCGTTTAGGCGGAGAGTCTTCGTCGCGAGATCGAGTCAGCGCTGGTGGACCGCGACCGCGCCATCAAAGAGTGCACCGACCTCAAGACGCCACAGAACACCTCCACACTAGGGAAGTCCAGGTGTGTACTGCTGTCATTTATTTACATATCAAAAGTCATTATGTAGTGCAACTCACTATAAAAATATGACCATTATACTTTGACAGTGATTTAAGGTCGAAATACAAAATGAAAATTAAAAGTGAAATATACACGTCGAGATATAAAAAGTGAAATATACACGAAGGCACGAAGGGTGCCAAACGGAACCCTGTTGTCTGTCTGTAAGTCGGTTGCATCTCATGAAACGTAAAAAAAAAACAAAAAAGTGTTTTTTGTTGGAATTTGTAGAAACAAAGTATAGAACTTTTGTTATGGTGTGTTAAGGGTTCTATAGTAGATGAAATTAAATGTTCATTCAAAATTACACAATGAATTTAATGATGAAGTTACTATAACTAAACACGGTTCATGAACAATAATTAAGATTAGATATTAATAAAATGACGTGAGACACAGTTAGTAACCGACTGTGCGTGACGTGTGTCGTATTTGATTGCTGAATTCGAACTGTGTCTGAACTCACAGACTGGCGACGTCTTAAGTACTTGAGTTCCAAGTTTGTGTGCATGTGTGTGTCACGTACCATTACAAAAGGATATGTTTTGTTTGACAGACAAGACACCTCGGCGTACCACCACTTGGGGCTAGCAAGTGGTGTGGGCAATGACGGATTTCTCACCGGACAACACTCCAATGATCCATCATTGGATAAGTTGCAAGGTAAATAACCAATTAACTTAATAATAATCTTATAATGAAACTTAGGAAGGGTTTTTGAAAGTTCATGCCCTAGAGGTATGAGGGTCAAGGTGTAAAGTTCACTCATCTTCCATAGAAAAGGAAATATGCTCCGACTAGGGTGTCGTGTCTGATGGGCAACTGCCCAACGATATATGATGATCGTGCGCGATGCAGGATTTGTGTGATGCTGGGTCTTTGATGCGTTGTAGATGCCGCCACAGAAGTACGTAATTTTTGCCGATGGGAAATCCCCATCGGGCACACGGTTTGTATCATCATAAAAAAGTAATTGACGTTGTACGAGCCGCTTTATTACCTGGAGGTAATAGAGGGCCTCTTGCAACGTCAATTACTTAATGGTGGACCATAGATTGAAAATATTTATGGCCCAAACTAGTAGAATGATTATGGTAGGGTCTGAATTTATACTTTACTGCTGACTTCTATTTAAAAGAGGACATCAGAGAATTCTTAAAATTAAGGACACTTCATGTCATTACATTATAGGCTGATTATGCTTTACTTTATTATGCTTTCTTTTATTATATGTATAGACATAAATTTCACAAAACAATTGCACAAATGTTTACCAATAGCGCCCCCTGTCAACGTCATCCGAGCGTCAGAAAATCCTTGTAGCAGTCAAACCGAAGTTGACATCTGCTCTTCACCATCTTTGGTGTTAAAATAATGAGTTATTTATATTTTCATCAGTATATGTATGATATCTATTCTCCCTTAGGTCTAGTGGGCATGGTGGTAGATGCCGTGGACAAGGAGCGCGTGGACAACCTGGAGCAAGCCAACCAGGAGCTCGAGCGGTTGCGCAAGCAGATCGACAGGTTGCAGAACGAGCTCAACGACGCGCAGAGAGAGGCCGAGGTATTTAACATAATATTATAAAAAAAGAAAAAAAAAGTAAAATTCATTTATTTCAGACTAATCTATAGTTGTCGTCCATAATTGTTAGTTAAAAAGGTCCTTAAACTATGATAGTATTGCATCATAAAATCAAATTAAAATAATAATAATTAAATTACTAAAAAAATACTCACGCCAACAAAAATCATAGCGCCATCTCCTCACGTTGAGCCATGAATATGCCTCGAAACAATGATATAAGTACGTTAAAAGAATTAGATAGGTTACTTGCGCAACATTCGATCTTTAAAAACGGCACACAGAAATAACGTAATATTGTAATGTCACTCTTATATTAGATGACACGTGGAAGCAGGACGTAATAGTATTTTTATCTCACGAAGCGACGCGCGCTTTACTTGTGGTAACCAAGTGTACAAACACGCTGTGATTGTGTGTGTATAAGTGCAGAAGCTCTCGGTAAAGTCCGAGACACGGGCGTTGGCGATACTGTGTGTGTGTGTATGAGTGCGTTATGTGCTGACGCTATTCGTCTTCACGCACACATTCACAGCGTGTTTGTACACTTGGTTACCAAAAGAAAAACGCGCGTCGCTTCTTGCGCGCGTCGCTTCTTGAGATAAAATACTGTACGGCATGTCGTAATTTTCGGGAGCGAGAAATCCAAGCATTATGTTGCTTCTGTTGATGCCGGCGCGACAGAGCTAACTAGCAAAGTTTTACTGCGGATCGCGTATCACCTATCTACCTATTTTTACTTATAGAATTATTGCCTAGAAATGTCACTGATATTCTATCATGATCGGCAAGCGAATTCGCAGTATACTCCACCATAAAATTGCTTTACCTCCCTTAGATTGAATATCACTTGCACATCCTAAAACAGCAACGTCTGTTTGCTGTCATGTGTGCTTTATGTAACAGTTAGATAGTTTCAACCTTAATGAAGTTTCAATTTACTGGGAGTTTTTGTCAAAAGTTGTAAAGCAATAACGAAGACTTTATTTTTTTGTTTCTGTACTTATTGTAATTCCATGTGAAAGGAATAGACCGGAAATTCTTACTATTTGACTATATTTTTACTGGCCCTCTAACAGACTGAAAAATCTATTAAGCTAGCAACTTAAGAGGGAACAAGGCCTATGAGGAATTTGAAAAATAGGTATTTGAAGAAACTATTGCCGTCGTCTTACCTCAAGTCTGACTCCGTAGAGTGCGATAGGGACAGCTGCAGCTCAGACCGATAATTTCACAAAAAAAATTGACGAGATCGACGTTTCGTATTCCCCGTTTTTCTCCTCAAAAACAGCCGATTCAATTAATTTTTACATTAAAATTTTAATAAAGAGTATGTCTAGCTTCCTATCAGTTTCTTTTACGTTAAAAACTTTTCGAAATTGTCTGGTAGTCCTCTAATCACGGCGGTAGAAAAGGGTAATTTTTGTAGTTTTTGGAGGTTCATATTTTCTTTACCAATACGTTACTGAAAAAAAGGAAATAATAGGGACGTGTCTACAGCAGACCTTGATTTTATGAAAAAAAAAAGATTGCTCTAGAGGCAGTATTCAGGAAGAAAAAAGGAGAATACATTTGTATTGAGAATCGCAGGCCCTGTTCCCTCATAAAGTAGCCATTAACTTTTTGTGTTTTTATTTCAGGTATCGAAACGGCGAAGAGACTGGGCTTTCTCAGAAAGAGACAAGCTGTTGCAAGAGCGAGAGAGTGTCAAGGCACTCTGCAATCGACTGAGAAAGGTAAGTCGACTGTTGTCATACCTAAACTCGGGATTGAATTTTGATTTGGTATAATTTTTCTAACGCCAATTTTGACACTATTCTTATCCTATAGTTGTCGCGTTTTAGCAATTTTTATTTAAAAATCTGAAATAATGTCCGTTAACGTCCTGAACCTATCGTGATCTTTAACATGTTCCAATAACGAAAAACTATTGTTTATTGTTTGGGTTCTTATGGAGAAATATTAGGGAAAGGGCGATGACCGCTATTGCCATGTCAAAACGCGACAGCTATAGACACCAACGGTAAAAAATAGACCCTAACCAAGAGTTATAATTATTAGATAGATATCATTATTTAGGGTCGCTGGCACCACAAATCACTAAACGTTATAATCAGCCTATGATGTTCACATCTACTGGGACACACGCCTCCTCTCTTTGGAGGAGTGGGCCATACATAATCCACCACGCGGGCCCAGTGCGGTTTGGTAGATGTCACACAATATTTTTTAAATAACCTACCAGACGGACAAAACAAAATTATGTCATATTATTTTAATTGATTAGCGATAAGTGTATTTAGTTATTTGTGGTTTAAGCGGGCCTTAATGCTATGACAGGTACTTATTGCCCTTACCTTTTTATAGGAGCGCGATCAAATGGTAGGCGAGTTAGCAGACGCCCGTCGCCATGGCAACAAGAAGGAAGGCAAAGAGAAGCGCAACACTATGGCCGACGATGACGAACGGAAGGACTGCAGGAGACACGCGCATTCCAGGGATTCAGCTGTGGATGCTGATGTGCAGGTAAATAGATTTAGCTTAGATTTTTTTTCTCTACAAACACTGACAGTTCAATAATATTAAAAAAAACGGCCAAGTGCGTGTCGGATCACGCACAATGAAGGGTTCCGTAGTTGGGATGAATTTGTCTCAAAAACAAACATAATATTGTAGTTGAAAAACATGTTCTCCCATAAATCGACGCCACGGTCAATTCTCCAACTGCAAATGTAAGTTTGTAATCGCATATATGTGATAAAACTACAAATTAATGATTTTCGGACTTTTTCCTTTACTATGAGACCTTGCTTCTTGCCAAATTTCATGATTTTAGTCAACGAGAACTACGCTGTAGGTTTTGATTTATTTGCGAGTACCAAAATATGTCGCATAAATGACCGTATTTTTTTTATTGCGTCGACTTAGAAGCTTGATTTTTTTAGAACTCCAAGTGACTGTAGACCTACTTATTTGATATAAATTTCTATCTCCACGCGTTCCTGAGTTTTTTTCCAGGGGCCATATTATGACTTATTAATGCCACCATTATTCCAGTGTGAGTGAGAGACGGAGCTATACAAGGCCGCTAGCACCATCCTTTTTTCGCAGTGGAATAATGATGGCATTAATACTTCATTATAAGGCCCCTGAACCCTAAAAATTAGATGAGGTCGATACAGGAAACGCCCGACTGAGAAGAAACAGCGAAACAAACTTAGACGTCCTGTCCAGTCAGTGCACGTATTTTTCAGTAATTGTGTAGCTCATATGATCATGAGCTATACAGACTATTTAAGTCTACTGTTGGACAAGTTATAGAACACTGGTAGATAAAGGTTTCTGCAAAAAAATATGATTGACCTTGTGATCGGCGTAGTAAAAAAAACTTGAATAACTGAAAAATAACTATAATTACGGAAGTCAGTGGCAAAAAAAATTACTCAACTAAAGACATAGACACCGACTTCCGAAACTAGTTATTTTACGTTTTGTTGTAGTTTTTTACAGTTGGTTGTGTTTATTGTAAAAAAAATTTAATTTTTAACTTCATAGTTGTGGTAGGTAACCTACACAAATATAATTGCTATGTGTATATTATAGTGCTGACTCCACACCTTTGAAAAACTTCTTCATCACAAATTAAAACGAGTGGTTAGAGTGTTTGCCTTGACTTGTGTACTCGTAAATTTGCAAGCGCTTGCGACCGATCCGATCGAGTGTCGGTTTTTGATGCCCAAATCAAAGAAGTTTGCGGCAAGCGTTTCTTTCTATCTATCCATCTACATGTTTGTGTGTTGTTAGTATCGCTTGCGCACTGGTGACGAGTAGACGTGCGCGCGTACCGTCCTTTAGTGCTAGCTTATCGAAACAAAATGAGGAACTGGTCTATAAGCGAGATTTTGCACTTCCTAGAATGTTACCAACAAGAACGTACCGGACTACCTTATGTTTCGGAATCCAGTTACATGGTATCTGGAATCCACAAAGATTAAAAAAAAGTATCCAATGCATGGCATTGGCTAAGTGAAATTTTAAAGAAGCCAGTTTCTGAAATCAAAAACAGGAGAGAAATAGTTATGGTCACATTCCGTTAACATCAAACGTCATAACCGATAAAAGCTCGACGTGTGTCATGCTTGCTTCCTTCCAACACACTAGCACACTCGCAAGCGTGTGGATATCACTGTTTGCATCACCTAATTTATCCAAGCGTTTGTATAGGTTTGTAATTTGTTGCTAATAGCAAACGTGTGGAGCCAGCATAACATCCTCAACATAGGTGGATGTGGATTAAAACATCACAGAAAAACTACTAAGAAAATAAAATTATATATATATGAGACCACCCCGCGGGCTAATATAGTAGCTTTTTTTGCAGTCGGATTAAGAAAAAAATGGCTTCTGCGCAGCCGGTTGTAGGTTCGATACATGCACTGTAAAAAAGTATTGTATTTCCTACAAATTTTTTAAGTGTAGGGTAGGTTATTGATTCGAGCAGCTTGAGTCCCGCCCCTGAACAGTCGAGGCCCGCCCCTTTCATAACCAAGACCCCGCCCCCTTGACAAATAGCACGATTGTTCTGCAAAAACTTGTGCGTTGATCAACTGTAATTCTAGGCAATTACGTTTGTAATCATTTTAAGCTTTCTTGAGTTTGAGTTTGTTGGACTTATTACTCGTATAAGGAATAAAATGTGTATTTTTCTTCTGTAGGATTTCGAATGGGAGATAATCGACGTGGAGCTTTCAGGCCTGAACAAAGATGGCGAGTTAGGTTTCGAATTAGCGGGAGGCCGGGAAGAGCCGTACTATCCCAACGACTGCAGCATTTACGTGACTGCTGTGAAGAAAGGATCTATGGCTGATGGGAAGATCAAGTAAGTAGATTGTAATGTATTGGGAAAGGTGTTTGTTTAATTTTCATATGGTCATAGTATTCTGAAAACTTTTTAAATTTTCGGTCTGTAAGAGAATCGTTTTTACGAGAGAACTTGAATAGGTGATTATCGGAAGGAGATAAAAAAAATATTCGTGTAAACAGTTCGTCAATCAGTAAATCAACTCAGCCTATCGCAGTCCACTGCTGGACATAGGCTTTCCCAGGCTGCGTCACAACACTCCAGTCTGTGTGCGCCACTTTCTTAAGGTCTTCGGTCCATCGAGCTGGGGGCGTCCCACGCTACGCTTGCCGATACGCGGGCTCCACTCCGGGAGTCGTCTGCTCCACCGGCCATTGGTCCTTCGACAAACATGGCCAGCCCACTGCCACTTCAGTTTGCTTACTCTGCAAGCTATGTCGGTAACTCCGGTTCTTTTCCGGATAATATAATTTCTGATTTAGTCCTTTAAAGAAACCCCGAGCGTAGCCCGCTCCATAGCGAGCTGAGCGACCTTGAATTTGTGGATTAGGTCGACTGTCAGTGTCCACGTTTCGGCACCGTATGTCATAACGGGCAGGACGCACTGGTTCAAGATATTGCGAGAGTCTTCAAACATTGCGGGATAGGTGTCGAGAAGACTTGACGAAGTTTCCCAAACGCTTCCCCACCTAATTGGATCCTCGTGTCGAATTATTTCTCATTGTGTCTACCGAGCTGGATGACGTGCCTTAGATACTCCTTCACAACTTCGACAAGCGACTCTTCGATGTGGATTGCACTCGGCAAGACGTGTGAATTGTACATGTCTTTCGTCTTGTCCAAATTCTTGCCGAGGGAATTAAACGATGTCATCGACAAAGTGTGGGTGTGAAACAGTTCATATTCTCGCCTTTTAATATTGCCATTGTTTGTGTAAAGAAAACGTTGTTTCTTATTGGCATTATCAAAATACAGTTCTAGGAATTCGATTATCTCTTATCGATAGTCGAGAAATTCACGAGAAACAAATATTAAAACAAAAAGGAATATACACACATAACACTTAATAAAAAAAATACTTAAAAAAAGAATACAAAGAAAGGCACTGCTTATTTACGATACTTTTGTTTGATTGACTCAGCGCTTCGATTAATGCATACTAACCCTCATCTTCTCCCCGCAGAGTGTGCGACCGCGTGACAGAGGCGTGCGGCGTGTGCGTGTGGGCCAGCGGGCCCGCCGCCGCCGCCGCGCTGCGCGGGGCCCTGGGCCGGGCCCCCGCCGCGCTCCGGGTGCAGCGGGCGCGCGCCCGGCGGGTGCGCCTGCATCTGTGCGACGCGAGGGGCGTGGCGCTGCAGCACGGTGAGGACTACACATACATTAGTACATTGTTATATCGCCGCGGGGCCCTGGGCCGGGCCCCCGCCGCGCTCCGGGTGCAGCGGGCGCGCGCCCGGCGGGTGCGCCTGCATCTGTGCGACGCGAGGGGCGTGGCGCTGCAGCACGGTGAGGACTACACATACATTAGTACATTGTTATATCGCCGCGGGGCCCTGGGCCGGGCCCCCGCCGCGCTCCGGGTGCAGCGGGCGCGCGCCCGGCGGGTGCGCCTGCATCTGTGCGACGCGAGGGGCGTGGCGCTGCAGCACGGTGAGGACTACACATACATTAGTACATTGTTATATCGCCGCGGGGCCCTGGGCCGGGCCCCCGCCGCGCTCCGGGTGCAGCGGGCGCGCGCCCGGCGGGTGCGCCTGCATCTGTGCGACGCGAGGGGCGTGGCGCTGCAGCACGGTGAGGACTACACATACATTAGTACATTGTTATATCGCCGCGGGGCCCTGGGCCGGGCCCCCGCCGCGCTCCGGGTGCAGCGGGCGCGCGCCCGGCGGGTGCGCCTGCATCTGTGCGACGCGAGGGGCGTGGCGCTGCAGCACGGTGAGGACTACACATACATTAGTACATTGTTATATCGCCGCGGGGCCCTGGGCCGGGCCCCCGCCGCGCTCCGGGTGCAGCGGGCGCGCGCCCGGCGGGTGCGCCTGCATCTGTGCGACGCGAGGGGCGTGGCGCTGCAGCACGGTGAGGACTACACATACATTAGTACATTGTTATATCGCCGCGGGGCCCTGGGCCGGGCCCCCGCCGCGCTCCGGGTGCAGCGGGCGCGCGCCCGGCGGGTGCGCCTGCATCTGTGCGACGCGAGGGGCGTGGCGCTGCAGCACGGTGAGGACTACACATACATTAGTACATTGTTATATCGCCGCGGGGCCCTGGGCCGGGCCCCCGCCGCGCTCCGGGTGCAGCGGGCGCGCGCCCGGCGGGTGCGCCTGCATCTGTGCGACGCGAGGGGCGTGGCGCTGCAGCACGGTGAGGACTACACATACATTAGTACATTGTTATATCGCCGCGGGGCCCTGGGCCGGGCCCCCGCCGCGCTCCGGGTGCAGCGGGCGCGCGCCCGGCGGGTGCGCCTGCATCTGTGCGACGCGAGGGGCGTGGCGCTGCAGCACGGTGAGGACTACACATACATTAGTACATTGTTATATCGCCGCGGGGCCCTGGGCCGGGCCCCCGCCGCGCTCCGGGTGCAGCGGGCGCGCGCCCGGCGGGTGCGCCTGCATCTGTGCGACGCGAGGGGCGTGGCGCTGCAGCACGGTGAGGACTACACATACATTAGTACATTGTTATATCGCCGCGGGGCCCTGGGCCGGGCCCCCGCCGCGCTCCGGGTGCAGCGGGCGCGCGCCCGGCGGGTGCGCCTGCATCTGTGCGACGCGAGGGGCGTGGCGCTGCAGCACGGTGAGGACTACACATACATTAGTACATTGTTATATCGCCGCGGGGCCCTGGGCCGGGCCCCCGCCGCGCTCCGGGTGCAGCGGGCGCGCGCCCGGCGGGTGCGCCTGCATCTGTGCGACGCGAGGGGCGTGGCGCTGCAGCACGGTGAGGACTACACATACATTAGTACATTGTTATATCGCCGCGGGGCCCTGGGCCGGGCCCCCGCCGCGCTCCGGGTGCAGCGGGCGCGCGCCCGGCGGGTGCGCCTGCATCTGTGCGACGCGAGGGGCGTGGCGCTGCAGCACGGTGAGGACTACACATACATTAGTACATTGTTATATCGCCGCGGGGCCCTGGGCCGGGCCCCCGCCGCGCTCCGGGTGCAGCGGGCGCGCGCCCGGCGGGTGCGCCTGCATCTGTGCGACGCGAGGGGCGTGGCGCTGCAGCACGGTGAGGACTACACATACATTAGTACATTGTTATATCGCCGCGGGGCCCTGGGCCGGGCCCCCGCCGCGCTCCGGGTGCAGCGGGCGCGCGCCCGGCGGGTGCGCCTGCATCTGTGCGACGCGAGGGGCGTGGCGCTGCAGCACGGTGAGGACTACACATACATTAGTACATTGTTATATCGCCGCGGGGCCCTGGGCCGGGCCCCCGCCGCGCTCCGGGTGCAGCGGGCGCGCGCCCGGCGGGTGCGCCTGCATCTGTGCGACGCGAGGGGCGTGGCGCTGCAGCACGGTGAGGACTACACATACATTAGTACATTGTTATATCGCCGCGGGGCCCTGGGCCGGGCCCCCGCCGCGCTCCGGGTGCAGCGGGCGCGCGCCCGGCGGGTGCGCCTGCATCTGTGCGACGCGAGGGGCGTGGCGCTGCAGCACGGTGAGGACTACACATACATTAGTACATTGTTATATCGCCGCGGGGCCCTGGGCCGGGCCCCCGCCGCGCTCCGGGTGCAGCGGGCGCGCGCCCGGCGGGTGCGCCTGCATCTGTGCGACGCGAGGGGCGTGGCGCTGCAGCACGGTGAGGACTACACATACATTAGTACATTGTTATATCGCCGCGGGGCCCTGGGCCGGGCCCCCGCCGCGCTCCGGGTGCAGCGGGCGCGCGCCCGGCGGGTGCGCCTGCATCTGTGCGACGCGAGGGGCGTGGCGCTGCAGCACGGTGAGGACTACACATACATTAGTACATTGTTATATCGCCGCGGGGCCCTGGGCCGGGCCCCCGCCGCGCTCCGGGTGCAGCGGGCGCGCGCCCGGCGGGTGCGCCTGCATCTGTGCGACGCGAGGGGCGTGGCGCTGCAGCACGGTGAGGACTACACATACATTAGTACATTGTTATATCGCCGCGGGGCCCTGGGCCGGGCCCCCGCCGCGCTCCGGGTGCAGCGGGCGCGCGCCCGGCGGGTGCGCCTGCATCTGTGCGACGCGAGGGGCGTGGCGCTGCAGCACGGTGAGGACTACACATACATTAGTACATTGTTATATCGCCGCGGGGCCCTGGGCCGGGCCCCCGCCGCGCTCCGGGTGCAGCGGGCGCGCGCCCGGCGGGTGCGCCTGCATCTGTGCGACGCGAGGGGCGTGGCGCTGCAGCACGGTGAGGACTACACATACATTAGTACATTGTTATATCGCCGCGGGGCCCTGGGCCGGGCCCCCGCCGCGCTCCGGGTGCAGCGGGCGCGCGCCCGGCGGGTGCGCCTGCATCTGTGCGACGCGAGGGGCGTGGCGCTGCAGCACGGTGAGGACTACACATACATTAGTACATTGTTATATCGCCGCGGGGCCCTGGGCCGGGCCCCCGCCGCGCTCCGGGTGCAGCGGGCGCGCGCCCGGCGGGTGCGCCTGCATCTGTGCGACGCGAGGGGCGTGGCGCTGCAGCACGGTGAGGACTACACATACATTAGTACATTGTTATATCGCCGCGGGGCCCTGGGCCGGGCCCCCGCCGCGCTCCGGGTGCAGCGGGCGCGCGCCCGGCGGGTGCGCCTGCATCTGTGCGACGCGAGGGGCGTGGCGCTGCAGCACGGTGAGGACTACACATACATTAGTACATTGTTATATCGCCGCGGGGCCCTGGGCCGGGCCCCCGCCGCGCTCCGGGTGCAGCGGGCGCGCGCCCGGCGGGTGCGCCTGCATCTGTGCGACGCGAGGGGCGTGGCGCTGCAGCACGGTGAGGACTACACATACATTAGTACATTGTTATATCGCCGCGGGGCCCTGGGCCGGGCCCCCGCCGCGCTCCGGGTGCAGCGGGCGCGCGCCCGGCGGGTGCGCCTGCATCTGTGCGACGCGAGGGGCGTGGCGCTGCAGCACGGTGAGGACTACACATACATTAGTACATTGTTATATCGCCGCGGGGCCCTGGGCCGGGCCCCCGCCGCGCTCCGGGTGCAGCGGGCGCGCGCCCGGCGGGTGCGCCTGCATCTGTGCGACGCGAGGGGCGTGGCGCTGCAGCACGGTGAGGACTACACATACATTAGTACATTGTTATATCGCCGCGGGGCCCTGGGCCGGGCCCCCGCCGCGCTCCGGGTGCAGCGGGCGCGCGCCCGGCGGGTGCGCCTGCATCTGTGCGACGCGAGGGGCGTGGCGCTGCAGCACGGTGAGGACTACACATACATTAGTACATTGTTATATCGCCGCGGGGCCCTGGGCCGGGCCCCCGCCGCGCTCCGGGTGCAGCGGGCGCGCGCCCGGCGGGTGCGCCTGCATCTGTGCGACGCGAGGGGCGTGGCGCTGCAGCACGGTGAGGACTACACATACATTAGTACATTGTTATATCGCCGCGGGGCCCTGGGCCGGGCCCCCGCCGCGCTCCGGGTGCAGCGGGCGCGCGCCCGGCGGGTGCGCCTGCATCTGTGCGACGCGAGGGGCGTGGCGCTGCAGCACGGTGAGGACTACACATACATTAGTACATTGTTATATCGCCGCGGGGCCCTGGGCCGGGCCCCCGCCGCGCTCCGGGTGCAGCGGGCGCGCGCCCGGCGGGTGCGCCTGCATCTGTGCGACGCGAGGGGCGTGGCGCTGCAGCACGGTGAGGACTACACATACATTAGTACATTGTTATATCGCCGCGGGGCCCTGGGCCGGGCCCCCGCCGCGCTCCGGGTGCAGCGGGCGCGCGCCCGGCGGGTGCGCCTGCATCTGTGCGACGCGAGGGGCGTGGCGCTGCAGCACGGTGAGGACTACACATACATTAATAATATAATAATATTTGAAATAACTCAAGCAGTTGCTAAGACATTTTAATTTATATAGCCTGCTACATAATGAACAATATGGCTTTACAAAGGGTCGTTCGACTACAGATGCGGGTGTTGCTCTGCTGAAACACATATTTAACGCATGGGGGAACTCGCAAAATGCTATTGGGATTTTCTGTGATCTATCCAAAGCCTTTGATTGCGTGCACCATGACACGCTTTTGCGTTAACTGCGTCATTACGGTGTGCAAAACAAAGCTCTCAACGTTATAAATTCATATTTACATAATAGGTCCCTTTGTGCAGATGTTAATGATGTGAAATCTTCCGGGCTACCAGTTCAGCTAGGTGTACCTCAAGGCTCAATACTGGGTCCATTCTTGTTCTTAGCGTATATCAATGACTTACCATTCTATTTAAATGGTATCTGTGAGGTTGTACTGTTTGCAGATGATACTTCTCTTATTTTTAAAGAAGACAGGAATAGACAAGATTTTGACGATGTAAACAGTGCACTCTCAATGGTTACGCATTGGTTTTCGACATATAACCTAGTTCTCAATGCCCTAGTTCAATAACCTAGTTCTCCAAGAAAACGAAATGTGTAAAGTTCGTCCTTCCAAAAGTTAGAAATCTAGAACCCAACATCGTCTTAGATAAAGAGTTGCTTGAAACTATAAAATCGGCAGTTTTTCTGGGCATAACAGTAGATGCCAAACTTGAGTAGGGCAAACATATATTGAGCCTAGCGGGAAGGTATATATTTGTCCTTCAAAAACGAGCTATTCGAGCAATTTACCAGCTAGGTGCCAGAGTTTATCTGAGAGATTTTTTCAAAGATATCGGTATCCTCACAGTGGCATCACAATTCATCTTCGCCAACATATTATATATTAGGCAAAATATACACTTATACACTAAAAACAGTGATATTCACAATGTTAACACTAGAAATAAGGACAAACTGCGTGCTCCCTATCACCGGCTTCATAAGTTTCATAACTCATTTGTTGGGCTTGGTATAACCTTTTATAACAAGCTACCTTCTTCTTTGCTAGATTTGCCTTTTAATGCGTTTAAAACTAAAGTAAAATCCAACCTTTGTTCAAAGGCATACTATTCTATCAACAACTACTTAAATGATAAGAATAGTTTTTTTTTTTTTATCTTATCCCCCACACTAGGAATTTCTCCTGTATCGTGGGTGCGTTTACAAACATTTAAACTCACATACAGACCCGGAACAACTACTTGTAGGTCATACAAATATTTGTTCCGTGCGGGAATCGAACCCGCGACACGCAGTGCAGCGGTCAATCGCTTAACCACTGCGCCAACCGTGCCGTCAAGTTGGTCGCTGTGATTATTTCAAGACAATGTTTAAATGTTCTTTCTCCAGAATTAGCTAACAGTTTATATGAGTTTATATAATAGTTTATAATTTTACTTTATAAGTCAATTTATTTTAATTTAATTTATTGTTGACATAATCAACTCATAACAATGTTTTTTTTTATGAGTTGTATTGCCATATGTGGTTAGCTAGCGACCTCGACAATTATTTATTTTACCTCGATGGTCCTAGTTTATCTAGTTACAGCTATATGTAAGCGGGCACGCCCTTTATGCCTGGATGCTTTTATTTAGATACTGTTTATGTTTAATTAATTTTATTTCTGCCTGAGTATAGTTTTCGATGTTTTTGGTTGGTATATTGGCGTGTACTAGCTGTCATATGACTATTAATTTTATAATTTTAATTATGTTTTGTGTTGCGTAATGTAAATATCATTTTGAATACTATTTTAAAGAATCATTTTTTTCTAACGGAACAGACAGCTGTGCTGCTGGGGAGTTTGTTGCGCCACTTCTTCTTCCCAGCTAAAGCACTAGGAAGTGGTGAAGGGTGGGCGTTTTGGGGGACTGTCTTATGTAATTTTGACGTTCGAAAAGTGCTGATTCTCAGCCTAGTTTGAATAAATGACTTTTGAACTTGAATTTGAAAGTACATTGTTATATCGGTAAACACGAATGACATCATAATTTGTCGTGATGATAAAGCTTACTAGTTTTCCCGGTCGAATGAGCTACAACCGAGCACGGAAGTAGTACTCTTGCATGAACGCGCAACGTAAACGTAATATAGATTCGATCGATATTTCAATCGAAAATACAACATGTTAAATGTTTATCAACTATCTTATAGCATTTTGATTAATTTTTTTGCAATAAGCACAATAAGTTCTCGTAGAAATAAATAAAGTCTAAAACTAAATAAATATTATGTGCAAAACAAGTATATAATTAACGTTACGTTTATTCCGCACGGCCGTGCTAGAACCTCTGGACATGTGCATCACACCACAGAATACATAATCCACTGCAAAATCATTTAAATAAATAGTGACTCTTGGTACCACAAAATAGAACTGCAATTTAGGTCGCACAGTCCTAATTATTTATTTATTAAAACTTTATGCACAAGTAAAAAAAATAGTGTACAAAGGCGGACTTAATGCCTGAGGCATTTTCTACCAGTCAACCTTAGGGTAGACAAAACATGGCAGGTGCAACATAAGTAATAGATAACTTGAAAATGAATACTTACTAATACATACATACATACATACATATAAACCGAATAAACTTTGTCAGGAGAAATAACGATAGGTAGAGGAGAAAATAAATCCAGCAAATCAGCGCTGCAAAGATTCTGCCAACTTTTCACGAATATGTTCACGTGCCTTCAGTTTGAAAGATAACCGACTGGTTGCCATCCTGATGTTCAGAGGAAGCGCATTCCAAAGAAATACCGCCTGGACAAAGAAAGAAGAGTGAATAAAACCAGAGCGGTGAGAAGGACATCGTAGAAGACGATTGTTGGTAGAACGAAGATTTTTACTGTGGGCAGAGCATAGGTATTGAACATGGGAAGTCAGGTAGGTCAGGTTACCTACAGTTATATGCAGTATGCACCTAGAAGCTACCTTTCTTTCTATAGCGTAACTCTTATATCTTCTGACTACTCTGGTTTCGTCCACTGAATTGGCCCGACAAGTCGAACACGCCGCGCACTTGTAGCTTCATACCTAATATGCGGAGTGCGGCTGGTCTGACCACATGTAATAAAGTCACGGTTTTTACCATAATAATATTTGTTCGCAGGTATTTTCATAAGCAAAATAGCGAACGGCAGTGCTGCTGCCAAAGAAGGCAACCTATACGTAGGCGACCGCGTTGTCAGTGTAAGTATCAAAAACACTTTTGTATAGCAAAAATTCAAATTTTAAAGGTCGGAATGAGAAAAATAGATATAATATAGGCATTTAGACTGTACTCTAAAAATCCCCCATACCCTACGAGAGCGAGATAGCTAACAGTTAAAAAAATACTAAATCTTGCAGATAAACAACGTATCACTGGAAGGCGTGAAGAGCGTATCGGAAGCGATGGCGTTACTCAACGAGTGCCAGTACGAGTCTGTGGCCCTCACGCTGCTGCGACCGCTGTATACCTGCTGCAATAATACGAGAGACCGGTAAATATAATTATGTTTTTTTTAGGCCTGAACATCTTGGCAGTTCATACAGAGACGCTGCTTTCAAAGTCAATTCTTTATTAAATCGTCTACTTAAGCTTGGATTAGTATCCGCTCAACTGTAGATGTACCTTTAGAAGTCGATTACAATAAAAAATGTATTGTTTCTCGTTGTCGTTAGTGACAGTTAAACTCATATTGGCACAGATATATTGCACATGCACATACTACTCTAACTGATATAATTACTGAATAGAAATCCCTAGCAAACATGTGTGCCGACCTAAGTTTTTGCAAATCGATTGCATTTATCAAAATCTGGCAAAATATCTCCGAAAACTGGCACCACAACTTTTACACCTTATTATATAGAATATATTTTTTCTAACTGAACAGACAGCTGTGCTGCTGGGGAGTTTGTTGCGCCACTTCTTCTTCCCAGCTAAAGCACTAGGAAGTGGTGAAGGGTGGGCGTGCCGGGGGACTGTCTTATGTAATTTTGATCTACGAAAAGTGCTGATTCTCAGCCTAGTTTGTATAAATGACTTGAATTTTGACACCCATTTTCTGTTTCGGGTTTTGCCAAATGCGCCATTATCACTTTCAGTTATTTCTTTTTATGAATATCCGTTTCGTCTTACCCTTGTTTACCAATACCTGAACTTTGTGATCATTTTTGCACGCGTACAATGCGAACGATATCCGTTACACAAATATTTGAGATAAAGGTCGAGAATCAAGATAACAGTCGCAGATAGATCTGTAGTATCATTTGAGTAGTGGTCGTGAGTAGGGGAAGTACTGTCGTACATCTTTTGTAGGTTTAATTTTCTTTTGTCCGATTTTGTCCTTATTTTTGTGACCTTGACTTCTTTGATAGGCCTTATCTGATGTTTTTAGTGATTGAAGACGTATTTGGCGTTGACGTGTTGCAACCTGCATTTATAATTAGGTTATCATATTATCGTATATCCTAGTTGAATTTAAAGGTTTATAGATATATTGCAAAATGTTTGGTCCACATTCATTTCTGTCAGGTAAGTTATCCTAGTTGCCCCTTCCAGTTTTCAGATGCAAGCGCTAAATGGTGATTCTACCCGTCATACTGGACAACTTACAACCTTTGTTCTATCCATGCATGCATACATGTTGCCTGTTTATTGTTGTAGAATCGCCCCTTAACGATTTCAGATGACCGAATCTCTAGCTTGTATTTCCTTTACTAAATTGCTCATGTTATACAAACGTTATATTTCTTATCAACAGGGTGTCGATGTACGATCATTCACGTTCGTACTCTGATAGCAAGATGGTGAACATCTGCTCGCAGACCGACGAGTCCTGGTGCCAGTTTGTGCAGCCTCCCTCCGATACTAAGGTAAGCACTATTACTATTTAATCGGTTTTGCGTGTAGTATAATAGAAGACTGCAAGAAAATAAAAGGCGAAAGTGTCAGGGTAGCCGCGTAATTAAGATTTTTTATATCAGGTTGTATGTTGATCAAAATATATAAATAATAATCAATACGGCAATTTGAATTTAATTTTGATGGCTAGCTTAGCGCATTCCCCTTAAGAATAAAACGTGCGAAACCTATTGCTCAGCCAATCATTTGCCGAGGCCTAGAAAAATGTCAGCTATCGCCACATCTATCTTTCTAACCCATTTGATTAACAACCATACCCGAAAAAACCCTTACAAAATGAGTCCACTTTTTCTGGATTTCAAACGAGTGCTATATTACTAATATTACCTTGTGTACTCTCTCAGTAGTATTGATGTGTATTATTCTCTTCTAGGTCCACATAGACCACGGTATGCCAGACTTCGACAGAAGATACGTGTACCATGTCGCGGCGGGGAGTCAGGGGAAAATACCACAGGAGAGAGGTAAGACTTCTTGTTGATGTCGTAATTTTCGCATAAGTCTTGTCTCAAAGACCGTATAGTTATATGATCAATTCAATATATGTTTTTTCGTTGAAAATGTTATGTACTAGCTGTTGCGACTTCCTCTGCGATCCAGGATGAAAAGTAGCCTGTCTTTCTTCAGGTCATGGTCAACCCATGTGCCAAAATTCATCTAAATCCGTTCAGCCGTTTTAGCGTGAAAGTGTCACAAACCATCAAACTAACTCACTTTCGCATTTATAATATTATTGTGTATGTTTTGGTTGAACAGATATTTGTTTAGAACACCTAGAATTAAATAATTATTAATTCCGGACAGTATCTAAATCGTATCGTTCTTTCATAACAACTGTCATGAGTAGCTCCCATACTAGTTTTTCATTCACAGAGTGCCCCTGAAGTATTTACTTCCAACTCTGCTATCCCTACAAAAAAACAAATATTAACATCACCAACAAAACGTACACATAATAAAATAATCCCAGATATAGTACCGCAACATGAAAACAAACTAGCCCCACTTGACGTGTGTATCGATACGATAAGATATCGATAAGAATCGATAAGATATCGGTCCATTGATGTTCGCAGGGACGTGGGACATGATCCGCGGGAAAATCGAGGCGGTCACCGGACGCAGCAAGTCGAAAGATAAACAGAATAAGGTAACATTGTATATTTTTTATTAACTTTTTTTTTGTGCGCGAATTACTCGTCAATATAACAGAGCTTTTTTTTTGAGTGTATGTTCTTTTGTGTGAATCAGATTGCTTTTATTTTTGTTACTTAGAATAATTGTATTTTTGTTGTGCGATGTGATGAAGTGAATGTGTGTTTGGTACTATCAAAGGACTTCATATCTAAGCAGTTTGAAAACAAAATCCCGTAAACACGATGACCACATCTGTTACCACCCTGGTCCTATAGCGGCCGAGTACTGCAAGCAGAAATAGTCCTTACGACGTATAGATATAAATTTCTTCGATTGTACAATTGTTTCTTACTCATCATTCTCTGGCTATACCAATTTATTTGGGATGGGCGCAACATGTTAACTCACAATTTCTCCGTACTATCGAATAAATTTTAATGGAATTCGACAGTGTGGCAACTTGGTACTTATAAAAGGGATTCAATTACTTTCCATTCCGGAAAATTAAAAAATAACTTAAAAATATTACACGCGACCGGCACCGCTATCATAGCTAGGTGAAGATTCCAGGAAAAATTGTTTTCTATTTTATTTGTTTCACACAATCAAGTATAAGCTCAAACTCAAAGCATTTATTTCAATTAAACCGTTTACAGGCACTTTTGAATTGTCAAGGGGTCAGTCAGTCAGAAATATGAAGCTAGTTGCCCATTCCAAAGCGTAGGTTCCTATGGAGAAGAACGGGCAAGAAACTCTACGGACACTCTTTTAAATCATAATATTGTTACAAAAATTATACATTTATATAAAAAAGCTTACAGTAACATTAGTCGGACGTAGTTGGTAGTACGCTGTTGTCTTGTGCAGTATCTTAAAAAGTTATTGTCAAATCTGATACGAGACTATGTGAAAGTAAATCAAGTATGCGTGTGCGTCATTTCGCGATAATTTATAAAGTTGATCGATTATCATATTCCTTTTGAAGTTGAACTCATTGGTTAAATACTCATAACATATCAAGACCCCTGTATTCCCTGAAGGGTTATCAGAGGTGTACCTATAGATGGTGTCATTGGATAAATATGTAATATGTTATGTTAATAATACCTTCTACTGACAAAACTATCTTTGGCGTTCATTTTAAGTGCACTTTGCTGGTTATAGGCACGTGCATATTTACTTATTACGGGGAAGTCCGTGTTACTATTTGATCAGCCGTTTTATGACTCTTACCGATGTTTAACTTCACAATTTCTAGAAATACTTTACCATTTTTGACACTTACCCCCTTATTTATAAACGCTGCTTAAACCTAAGTAATGATTAGCGCCTGTTTAACCATACATTTTTGACGTTTAAACGTTTCTTAACTTTAAACAACGTTTATGAATAAGAGGGTTAATATCCAACTGCAGAGCAAACCCCCTTCTTATTTAGGACGATTTTTATCAATGCAACTTAAAGTGATCAGTACGTCTGAACCGCGTTCAAGAGTGTCAAAATTCCACAACATAGATGACACTGACAGCTCTTGAATGCGGTCTACAACTGGTGATTGCGTTCAGTTCAATTCGCCCTTAGAAAAGGATCGAACATTCATCACCACAATTGCTCACTACATGCTAGCACACACACTAGTTTACTTTCCGTGCAAGTCATCATTATATAGTATAATATGCTTAATGTGACGTCATAATACTCATTATCATAATGTCACTAGAGTAGCAGTGTCATATAAATGAACGTGTGTTCATTTGTACAGGTGCCGGAATCTGATGCGATCGCGGAGCTGGACTCCGTTATCGACAGTTATCATGGAAAAACAAGTGAGTAATAGTGTATTAATTATTTAATTATCTATTCATATGTATTTGTGAAGAAAGTTACAGAACCGCAGTATTTAGTTAAGGGAAACGCATTAACTAGTAAAATAATAAGAATTGAAAATGTCGTTCTCACTTGTACGAAATTTTGTTATATCTGTTAATTTTAATTAAGTACTTAAATTAACATCAATTATTATAAATGTTTTTTTTTCCAGTAAAAGAAACAAGCAGTGTACTAAAACGTTCGCGGAGAAAGAACAAAGAGTCTCAGAGCGACTCTAAAAATGGCGGCACGTGGCCCAAAGCGAGGGCCAACTTCATCCTAGACGAGAACTCCACGGGCACCATCGTACAACCACGGTCAAGAAAAGAGAGGCCACCTCTCTCCATCCTGCTCAGTCCGCCTACAAAATTACCCCCAGAGCCTCAGAGATCGAACACCAACCGAAACTCGAACCCCATACCTCTGGGACACGCTCCTCTCACACAAGTCACCACCCCAGCTCGTCACTCAGTGTATAAGTCTATAGAATCCTCCCCCGCCATCGAACACTTCCCCAAACCCGCCCCGTTAGCCATACACAACCCTTTCGCCTCCCCCAACAGCATGAACTTCGAGAAAATTCGTACTTTAGAGAAGGACAAGATGTCCATCAGCGACTATTCCGAACATGACGTCACTCCGAACAGACTGAGCTTAGTTCTAAACCCGTCCGATGATTCGTTGGACTACCAGCCAGTGACTCGCAGCCGCACCAAAAGTCCGCACTCCTTAGACTACATGGTCAACAACAAAGGCCCAAGCTCTCTGGATTTCGTCACAAGGAAATCACCCAGTTCGCTGGACCACTCGATCAAGAATCACCCAGGAAAAGACTTACTAGAACAATATTATTCGAATAAGAAATCGTCGTCGCCCAAAACTGTGAACAAGTACCCTTCGGACAGTGATAGTTTTGGACCTGACAGTTTGAACAGCAACGCAAATTTTCCCATGACGGGAGGAACATTGCCGTCACAGTCACGGCTTCAAGCATCTCAGTATTACAGAGGCCCTTTTGTGAATTCAAACCCTCATACTTCAAATAGGTACCCGCACTTGGCGAGTCCGACAAACATCCCACAGAGTCAGTCAGGAGAAAGTATCGGGACAAGTTACGACATGCACTCGTTCACGTCTCACACACACAACATGTCTGATCTCCAACCAGTTCCACGAACTAACAGAGCAGGCGACTACCATCATACATACGAAGGTGGAACATTTCCTCGTAAGAAAGAAAACCAGCGATTTCGTATCCCCTCGAACCCGAGCGTCACGTCAAAAAACTCAGCGGGAAAACTAAGCACAGGCTCTATAGAGAGAAGTTCTGAACGAAATTCTCCGATGCCGACATTTCACGTTGAAGTATTGTCACCAGGGCGAGGGGCGAAGCAACTGACGCACAAAACTAGGAACTCCATGCCTGAATACTGTGGTTTGGGGTGGAATAAGCCTTTGCCGGGGGAGTTAAGAAGAGTGCACATAGATAAGAGTCAGCAGCCTCTTGGTATACAAATATACTGTCCACCAAGCAGTGGAGGTGTATTCGTATCTACTGTTAACGACAATTCTCTTGCCAGTCAAGTTGGTCTTCAAGTTGGCGATCAACTTCTAGAAGTGTGTGGGATCAACATGCGTTCAGCGACCTACACACTCGCCGCTAGAGTTCTCCGACAAATCGGAAACTCGATAACTATGCTTGTGCAATACAGTCCTGAGAAATATAAGGACGAGGTCGAAGTACCAGGAAGTTCGTCATCAGGAGAAAGTTCTCATGATGAAGAAGTTTCTTTGTCTGGTTCTCCAACGCCTAGAAATTCTCCTGGACCACAGCAATCTATAAGATTAGAACAGCCTTCGTCTGACGTGGCAACGTTACGGCAGTCACAAACCAATAAGGACTTGCCTAGATTTCTTCTCATAGAGATGAGAAACTGTTCGGACCTCGGTATAAGTTTGGTTGGTGGTAATGCCGTTGGTATATATGTCCATAGCGTACAGATCGAGTCGCCGGCGTATAATGCAGGGTTGAGGACTGGGGACCAGATACTTGAGTACAATAATGTGGATCTGAGGAGAGCTACTGCTGAGCAAGCGGCGTTGGAGTTGGCTAAGCCGGCAGACAAAGTAAGATATTGGTACCCTTACAATTTAATTTACTTGCAGTTTTTCTCTTTTTGCATCTGAGTCTTTGATGAAGCACTTTTCACATTCAATTTCAAGATTACAATTAAAAATTGTCGCAACCCTGCAACCAGAATAGTATATATTATATACTATTTCGTTTTTTACATCTTTATAAAGAAACAAATCTCAAATATTCTTTTCGACGATCTCGACTTATTCTGCCTTCCTTGATTTTTTTGGCAACTTGTCATTGGGCAGCCTCTTTTCAAAGTTATTTGTATCCACTTTTGTTAAAGAAAATTTAACTTATTTGACTCCCCAGGTAAGCGTCTTAGTCCGCCACGACCTCCAACAGTACCACGACATAAAGGACAAGCCCGGCGACGCCTTCTACATCCGCGCGGGCTTCGACCGCTGCGCCAAGATCACGTCGATAGGGATGGACACCATAGACGAGTACTCTCTATGGTTTAGAAAGGACGAGGTCTTGTTTGTGGATAATACGCTGTTCAACGGATCGCCCGGCCTTTGGAGGGCTTGGCAACTCGATTGTAAGGGGTCGAAACGACATTGGGGGACGATTCCTAGTAAATTCAAGTGAGTTGACACAATATATATTTCTTTTTTTCGTGTAGTAAGAAGTCATGAGTCTACTTAATTTACATAATTTCCTGAATTCTCCAGTGATTCTGCATCTTTTACATTGTAAGCCACAAGGACCACAACTTGCGCACATGAATCAAGTTTGCTTTGGAAAGAACCCACGTCAATGTAGTGCACTACAAAATTAAACAACAACAAATCTTTTTTTATGTTCCATTATTATTTACCTTCGGACACAAATTATTCATATTTTGGCCTTGTAAGGATGTTTAATGCGTTCTAACTATGGTTATTTGAACCAAGACATATTAGGTTGGGGAAAAAGTCTTTTCGCATTATAGTATGTATGAACTTGTAATAAAATCTCTTTGGCTATACTATGTGTATCTGGCTGGTTTTGGTATCATTGAAAGTTTAAATTTTAAAGAACATAATTCCAAATTCAAATTAGGAAAATGTGTGATTTTTATTTGTTTTTCGTACTGTCAAGATGAGTGAATCTAATGAAGAAATTCGATACATTTTAAAATTTTACTACAAAAAAGGTAAAAATGCAACGCAAGCCGCGAAAAAAATTTGCGATGTTTATGGACCTAGTGCAGTGTCTGTGAGAGTAGCACAAATTTGGTTTAAGCGTTTTCAATCCGGAAATTTTGATGTCAAAGATGCACGGCGCTCTGGTCGCCCTATTACGGATAAAATGGATGCCATTTTTGAAAAAGTGGAGCAAGATCGGCATATTAGTAGTTACGACGTAGCTGAAGAACTGGGAATTGACCACAAAACAGTTTTGGCGCATTTGAAAAAAACTGGGTACACAAAAAAGCTCGATATTTGGGTACCTCACGAGCTCACTGAAAGAAACCTAATGAACCGTGTACTCATTTGTGATTCTTTATTACGACGTAATGAAACCGAACCATTTTTGAAGAAGCTGATAACTGGTGATGAAAAGTGGATCACGTACGACAAGAACGTGCGAAAAAGGTCGTGGTCAAAGGCCGGTCAGGCTTCACAGACTGTGGCAAAACCCGGGTTAACTCGCAACAAGGTGATGCTGTGTGTGTGGTGGGATTGGAAGGGCATTATTCATTATGAGCTGTTACCACCAGGCAGGACCATCGATTCTGAACTCTACTGCGAACAACTGATGAGATTAAAGCAAGAAGTTGAGAGAAAGCGGCCGGAATTAATCAACAGAAGGGGTGTGGTTTTTCATCATGATAACGCTAGACCTCACACATCTTTAGCCACTCAGCAAAAATTAAGAGAGTTTGGCTGGGAGGTGTTAATGCATCCGCCGTATAGTCCTGACCTTGCACCTTCAGATTTCCACCTGTTTCGGTCTCTTCAGAATTCTTTAGGCAGTGTCAGGTTAACATCACGGGAGGACTGCCAAAACCACTTGTCGCGGTATTTTGATCAGAAGTCCCAAAATTTCTATAGCAATGGGATCATGTCCCTACCTACAAGATGGCAAAAAGTTATCGAACAAAATGGTACCTACATACTTTAGTTAAATGTAAACATACTATGTTAAAAAATGTTTTGAATTTTCTTAAAAAATGCGAAGAAACTTTTTCCCCAACCTATTATTACGATTGTAAATTTTTTTTTGTCTCAAAACAGCCTATTCTATTATACATTGTAACAGCGAATAAATTTTCACGCCTCCCCTTTAAGCTTTGGGCCGAATATTTTTTGATATTCGGATAGCTCATGAAAATCGCGGGTATTCTGGTAATAGCACCTGTGTGGTGAGTTCCAACAAGTAACACAAGCCCGGCGCAGGGTGGAGGAGACCCTGCGGCGCTCGGCGGGCGCGGAGGGCGAGGCGGCGCGGCGCGCGGCGGGCTCGGCGCGGCGCTCGTTCTTCCGCCGCAAGAAGCACCGCGACAGCAAGGAGCTGGCCTCCTTCTCCAACACGGAGCTGGGCTGCTGGAGCGACAGCGGCACGCTGGCCGACGACGTGCCCGTGCTGTCGTACCAGAGGGTCGAGAGGCTGCACTGTGAGTTGTATTTAAGTATGTCGTTTTTTCTTTTATTTATTGTATTTTACTTTTTGTGTTTATCTAATCGCGGAGGCTCTCCGACTTGTTTTGCGACCGTCAGACTAAGGAAAGATTATCGAGTTTTTAGAGGCTCGATTAATGAAGAGAAGCAATCTCGATGGGAATTGACTGGCTTTATGCTTTGTTTACTAGGATGCTAAAAACAACGATTTTGGTATTTTTTTAGATATTGGCGATTAAAATTGACTGAGCGACGTCGATCGACCACAGTCTAGTTGCACTTTATATTGAGGCAGACATTAAAAATATTATACAGAAATATTGGTAGCGACACGATAATAGTGACAATACTACATTACATAAAGAATGAAATGTGATCGTAGTACCTATTAGGAAAATCTAACTTTCTTGTTACATTATAACCACTATAACCAGCCACAACATTTTTATTAGTACAAGTTCTATGACAGGCTGAAAAGAGCATGTAACAAAGAGCCCCCCCCCTCAGACGGCACGCAGCGCCCCGTGGTGGTGCTGGGCCCGCTGGCGGGCGCGGTGGCGGCGCGCCTGGCGTCGGACTGGCCGCACGCCTTCGGCATGGCGCGGCCCGCGGCGCTGCCCGTGGCGGGGGCCGCGCCGGCCCTGCAGAGGGGGACCCACCTCGAGCCGCGGTTGAGACCTGACTGTACGCATATAGACTGCATCCCGCTACATGCCATCAGGGATTTGGCTGAGAAGGTAAGCTGGAACTGTACACTTTCTTCATTAATAACATACAATACCCGGCCTTTTATATTCCACATCGAGTTCTACAAAGAGTCTGCCGACGGGCTATAAATCCGAACTTTTTAAAATTTGATGAGCCATTGAAACGGTAGCTGTACAATTTTAGTTAATACGACATCAAACTATTCATCTCATGGTGAGAAAAAAATGTTCACGCTATCATAAAGCTTCATAAAAGAAAATAAAAAACTTTAAACCAAAGAATGAAGTTATAATACTGTTTTTGGGGTTCCGTACCTCAAAAGGGAAAAACGGAACCCTTGTAGGATCACTTCGTTGTCCGTCCGTCCATTTGCCTGTCAATCTGTCAAGACCCTTTTTCTTAGGAACGCGTGGAGGTATCAAGTTGAAATTAATATCAAATACGTAGGTCTACGGACCCTTGAAGCTCTAAAAAAATCAATCTTCTAAGTCAACGCAATAAAAACATATGGCCATTTATGCGACATATTTTGATAATCGAAAATAAATCAAAACCTACAGAGTACTTCCCGTTGACCTAGAATCATAAAATTTGGCAGGAAGCAAAGTCTCTCAGTAAAATTAAAGGAATAAGTCCGATTGTCGTTAATTTGTAGTTTTATCACATAAACAACTATTTTTTTTGCGATTTCAAACTTACATTTTCACTTGGAGAATTGAACGTGACGTATATCGATGTATGGGAGAACATGTTTTTGGGATAAATTCATACCAACTACGGAACCCTTATTTGTGCGTGGTCCGACACGTACCTACTTGGCCGGTTTTTTTTGTGGAAATCCCACAATTTATAGAAAAAAGTACGTGATCATTCATTGAACCATCAACATTACATAATAATGTATTTACACTTAACGATACGCAGCGTATAGGAAATAATCATTGCCTGTTATTTGTAACCTATGTATAACTGTTCTTTTCATTTCTCCACAGGGCATTCACTGCATCCTAGACATAAGCGTAGCCACGATAGAAAAGCTGCACAAACAACAGATCTACCCGATAGTCCTGTTCATCAAGTTCAAGTCCTTCAAGCAGATCAAAGAGGTCAAAAACACGAGGCACGCAGACAAAGTATCTGCTAAGGCCGCTAAGGAGATGTATGAGCATGGACTGAAGGTTGAGAATGAGTATAGGAGTTATATATCAGGTATGGATCAAAATTAAAAAGTATTTATTTAAATTAGACTAAGAATTTTCTAGAATTTTCGAATGAGAAAGGAAAGATCCCAAAAAAGTTGGTTGTATGCATCTAGCATCGCTTTCTAATGTTTACTTATGTAGTATCGACTCATTCCTGCTAACATTTAATTTAATTTAATTAATATCTATCAATAGATAATTTGTCTTGCTTAATTTTATATGGTATTTTGTTATTTGTTTAATGGGTTTGTATTTTCTATTAGGTATACTTGCCTACAGTAAATTATTTAAATTTTTTATATAAAATGAATGAATGAGGCACAATTAATTATCTATTGTTGCGAGAAAACTCATTAGACTTATGTAATGGAATTTATTTGAAGAACTACATCGTTCCGTATGATGTCCCATTAATAAATGAATTTGTGTCACAGCGGAGATCCCGGCAGGCGTGAACATCGCGTACACGTGCACGCAGATCAAAGCGGCCGTCGAAGAGGAGCAGAACAAGACGCTGTGGGTCCCGTCCGTGCAGGCCTGACCCCTGCCGCCCGCGCCGCGCCGCGCCCGCGCGCGCCCGCGCCGCAAGGCCGTGACGTTCTGCGCGCGCCGCCCGGCCCGGCCGCCCGCCTACTACTCCGACCCCGGCCGCGAGGACCAGCTGCTCCGCAAGAAGGAGCAGCCCCGCAGCGACTCCACGGACTCGGACGTCAGGTATTACTCCGAACCTGACGCTAAGTACTTCGAAATCGATTACGAGTTCCTTAAAGAACTCCGGCGTATCGCCCGCAACAACTGCCCCAAGTGTCGCAGGAAACGTTCGAGACGGAACGATCGCGGGGACCATAAAGAAAAGGCCTCGAAAGACAAGTCTAAAACGACGAGAAGCTCTCGGCTCAAAGACAACTTCGTTTACTGCAACGGTAGGTACCACAGTGATAAGGAGCATTGCCAAATTTGCTGTAGAGTCTGCAACCGATCGACGGACACCCTCGACTCCATCGATGACGACCAATACTCGATGGTATCGAAAAGCTACAGCCAGCCAAAGGTCACGTCGCGCTCGAAATCAACACCTAGAAACTCTCGCGAGCGCAAGAACTCGATACAATCAAACAAATCGGTATCGTTCCTTGAATCGAGTAACGACGGTGACGAATCGATTAGGGAGGAACCGAACTACACGGCTAAGAGCTTCACGAATGATCTGAAGAAGTTTTTGTTAAAGCCGTCGGCGCCGCGACAAAGTTTACGCGATAAATTCATCACGAGTTTCAAACAGGAATTCGAGGCTACGAAAAAGTCACCCAAACTCAAAGCTATAAAAGGTCTCTGGAAGTCTTACTGAAATACGGTTTTTGTGCATTGACAGCCATCGATGCGACTTCATTTACATTTTTATACGTGTGCCAACTTTTTCTTAGATTGTTCCGATGATATAAAATATGATATTGTGTTTCACGGGGTTCTAAAATAGATTTCGCTCTGATATCGATTAGTAGTCACTTCATGATCGATTACCTAGACAAATAGTTTTGAGGTAAATCGGAGTGACAATTTATCGATACTAGAGCTTCATCGATACTATAGTATGTATTGACTCAAACTGTCGATCTTTGTACTAAGTTTATTTATTTTCTTTTTGGTGCTTTTATGCCTAGAGCCTGTTTTCAAATTAGTGACATGTCTTGAATCCACAAAATCTTCAATCACAATCAATCTTGAACGCACATATTTACTGTGAATCAGTAACAGATTATTCGAGATTTTAAAATTGGAATAAGTTGAGAAATCACTCATTCTAAAATAGGCTCTATGTACATATATTTCTTATAAAAACGTAAGTGTTCATAATTGGTCTAAAGGAAACTGAAATCCAAGGTTTCGGTGCTAGTGGAGAAAGCGATATACAACTTTACAAATGTATTATACTTCACATTATACTCCGATAAATATATACATAGACAAATATACGTATGTGTGCAATAAGTATTATACGGTGGATCGGTTTGTGTTACATCAGGATTTGACGAATCGGGAAGAAGTAATTGCCGACGGAGTGTCAACTTTTCCGATTTTATAAGCAACTTCTAGCTTTAAAACAGCAGTCATAGACAGAAATAATGATAAAATAGCAATGGTTATGAAAAATTAAGAAAAACGTGCACTAAAAGCTTTTCAGTTTTTCAGTGTTATCTTTGTCCTTTTTATTTTTCATTATCTCGATACAATATGAATCGATCCTTTTATAAAACAGTTTTTCATATACTTATAAATAAATATATAAGATATTGAAATATCATCACTTTTTACAACTACTATGGAATTAATGCACATGATATGAATAATCTTGGCCTATAATCTAACGCACCAATGTCACAATAATTAGATATTTTGAGAAACAAGCCTTTGCCTATCAAGATGGAAGGACATTTAAAAAAGTATGGTAAAAGTTTTAGAGAAAAAAAAAAAATAGTAAGTCATTTAATTATATGGTGAAAATTAGAGAAAAATGAACTGTTCCATTAGCTACCGTTTAGTATATCGTAGCAGATCTTGATAGATGGTTATTACTTAGCGGGCCACTAGTAAGTGTATGCGTCCTTATTATATCATTATTACAAGTCAATTGAGAACGTCATATTGTAATTTGCCATTCAAGTTAAAAAGGAAAGAGTTAAAGAGACGAAGACATGTAAATAAATACAAATGATGTTTAATTCCTAGTGGCAAGTTTGACATGATCAGGAAAACCTCAAAATAAGCGTTTTTAAAATCGACCGCCTGGTATTTCGCTAAATCTCTAGAAGGGGTGCTAATTAATGAACCTGGCTAAATTTAACATGTCAGAGAAACTTTCACAGATATCGTCCCTGTATCGTATATGCAGGAAAAATAAATTATTACTATGAGAGATCGACTTATAAAAATCTTACAAAAGACTACAATATGACGCGAAATGACTTGATTATCACTGATATAAAGTAGTACCGTAGGGATCATCTAGTGACGGAATAGTTACTTTTTTTTTGTTTATAAATGTTTATACATACTAGTGTTTTAGCTAAATATATAGACTTTTATATAGTCACTATATGCATGAATTAGTACCTAAACGGTGAAGTGATTTCAAAGTCTTAATTATTTGTATAGGAATATTCTTATTTTCTGGGGTTGCCATCTTCAAATGGTAGAATGTGGTCGTATTTATACATACTAATATTAGTTTCAATCGATTGTCTCGACTAATATCAGAATGGTGAGATGTAAGCAACGCCTAAGAACGTGTTTTGATGACACGATAATAATATTATACAAGGACTTTGCCAATGAATTATATCAGTTTCCGCCCCAATTCTAGTTCTAATATTTTCTTATACTTACGTGAACATATTACACTGAAGTGAAATCAACTTTAGGGATTATTATACTTTTAAACATCGAGTTAGAAAACCATCCATTGTGTTAGTTAATCTAAGTGTCTGTTGTGATTGGTAGTCTAAAATATTATCAAGTCAAGAACCATCATAAAAATTGTCACGAGGTTTGAAAATGTTGAATGAATACATGAAAAAAAAAAGAAGTTTATTCTGCACAAATAAAAAGCACATTACAAGTAAATGTACACCGTAATACAACAGCCAAGTATTCGAAATATAAATTAATAATTAAAAAGTTTAAAGTTACTTATAAAATGAATTGAACTGAATCGGTTTCAGATCCGTGGGTAAAGTATACAACAACAATGTCTGAAGGAATATTAGGATATTAATCCATAAAGTTGATTTAATTTAAAGTAAAAGAAAAACATAAATATACGATTTCCTAAGACTGTAGTGCTACGTGTAAAGTAGTTTGTATTGTAACGACGCCGTCTTCTAAACACATGTTAATTCTTTATAGTTTTCACTCATGTACATATTTTCTCTTACTCCTTTTGTACTGTATTTGCTAAAACCCGATTTCAGTATTTTCTATTCTTTTCTATAAGGTTTATACTTTTTTTCTTACTTTATGTATTGCATTTTTCTTAGAGGACACGTTTATTAGGTATATTTCTATTACATGAGTTTATTTGACGAAGTTTGCAATTAAAATATTATAAGTTCTCAGCACATTTATAATGTTTTTTAGTATGATTTTTTATGATCATACAGGGATATCTAATGTCACATTGAGTAGAGGAAATAATAGCGTGAAAATAGTCGCGCGGTGGGTCGGTTTTAGTTATTTTAAAATAAATCTTGTTTACAAAGCGAGGTGAAATCTGGCGTTAGCATACTATAGTATTATTTAAATAAACTTTCTAAAATCAAAAACCTATTTCAGGTGCCAAATGATTTTTGAAAATTTTAGTCAATTGACAGGTTATCGGCCGTCAACTTTATTTTCTACTCGACTGTGCGTCGATCGGTTCCTGTGTGCGGGTGTTTACCGCAAGTATCTAAAACGAATCAAGTCCTTTGCGGTTTCAAAGACAATCTCTCCAATACCGCAATGGAAGAAACGCAACTTTCGAGCCAAAGTTCTCAAGGTGACTTTTGGTTTTAAACATATTGCGATTTGTTATTAAAACTGAGCTGAGTACTCCAGTGTTTGTAACGCGATGTAAAGCGATCTCATTGATATTAACGTGTGATGAGGCTTATTGACACAGATTTTTAATGATTTCAGCACATATTTTGTAGTTTAAGTTTTTTGTACAGTCATTTTTGATATTACGTTGTTTCAGTGCTGTAAGATTACGAATGTACTATGGGTGGCGGGAGAGGCAAAAATTTAAACCACGAAAATGCTACTTTTTGGAATTATCTACTCTCGAAAGTAGATTTTTTATGCCGAAACCAAAATAAATATTCGCACGATTAAGGGTCTTTGTGGAATTCAGTGAAGATCATGGTTTGTTTGTTAAGTAAGAGATTTTCCTCAGAAAAGCCTTTACCGTCAATCTTAGTACATTCTTGATAAGCTTTTTCGCAGTTATTATTTTTATTTCCAGCTTCCAGCTTTTAGTTAAGCCTAACGGCATTTTTAGAAAGTATGTTTTTATTAACACTGATCGAAATAAGGTCGCAGTTACTGGTTTTTGGACTGGTGGGGTAATTTTACCCGTAGTTAAAGTTAACTCAGTTGCAGGCGTTAGGAGTTTTCTTACAGTTAATTAATGTTTCGGTAGCGAAAGCGTAGTTTCTATTTGATACAAACATCTTGACAAAAAGTAGGAGTTCACAAGTGGTACAGATGTGATTGTAAATGCAATAGTAAATAATATTGAAAGTATTCCGGATGACCAGCAGTTTAGTGTTTTATTTAAAATCATTACAGATGATATAGTTTGTATTGCCAGCTATATCTCTTAATGGTTTTTGTGACGTGACTATTGAATTTTTTACTACATTATTTAACATTTCTAAATTATTTTCTTTTTTGGCAATATTAATTCTACAAGTGATTGTAAGTAAACTCCTTTCTTTTGATTTTGTTAACTTTTGAACGAATTTGAGTTGGATTTGGAGAAATAGTTACCATATTATAATTTGTTTACAAAAACCCATAGCACAAAAGTAACAGTTCAATTTATTAAGTTTTATAGTTTACTATAATTTTGATCTGATTAAGTTAAACATTAGTTGGTTGCTATGTTGCTAACATTATTATTTTTAAAACTATACATATTATTATATACACTATTTGTAAATTTAAATAAATTATATACTTAGTAGTGATGTTAATTGATGTATTTTAAAAATTTGACAATAAAATAAAAGCAGTATTTAAATTATTGAACTTGAATGTAAATTTTAGTGGTGTGAGTTTTTCGCAAAGATTTTATGACCACTCAAAGTGTAATTTCGTGTAATATAGAAGTTTTGCGAACACCTCACATCTATAATTCAATTTTCTTGTTTTGGAGATATATTTATATTATCTGTTGATGTTTGACTATTCTGTATTTGCATTGGTATTATTTTTTTTTGTTTAATCTTTAAGCCCATGTATATTTCTACGGCCAAGTAGGTGATTAAGAGATAATTCAACGAATTGTTTACAATATAAAACGAAGCAATAAATAATGAAACTAGAGACTAGAGTTTTATTAAATACCATTTATTCAGTGTGTTAGCTATTCAATGAGCGTTTTCTGAAATGACGTTTACTTGGTGGCAGGACTGAGATGTCAGGTGTGGGGTCCCTATCAAGTGAAAAAGTGCTATCTTTTCTTTAGCCGTGATGAGCGAATGATAAACGTCATCATATTAATAGGTATTCATTGTCGAAATGTAAGACCTCTTATCAAAGTGGCGCCAACTGGTGGCGTGAATTTTCATGAAATTCCTCAGACCCCCTGTCGTGTATGTACAATATTCTAACAATAACATGACTTCTGTTGGGGCTTCCTGAACCCTTGAGTAGAAGTACAAAGTTAGCTCTATTAGATAGACAGTAGATAGATTTCCGCTTTATGTATCGTACCGATGTTAATATACTTAGTTAAAATTCAGGTCAAACGCACATGGCTCTGAAAGTAAAGCGTCTTACTGACCGCACGCAACGCTGCTAATGAACGTATAATGATGATCTTGAATCGCAAGCAGACATTATTATCTTAAGCAGATGCATGAGCAAGTATAGGAGTTTCACTTTTTACAACAAACATAATTTTTCCTAACAATACAAAACAATAACAGACTTAAAAAAAAATTGCTAAGTATGTACATACTACATTGTGTAAAATAACTTTGTTTTCGGAAGTCGGTGGCAAAAAACGAAAATTTAAAACCAAAGACACCGACTTCCGAAATTTGTTATTTTTCACTTGTATTTTTTTTTTTGTAAAAAAATTATATATTATTTTTCTTTGTTACACACACATTCGAATACCACTACCTGCCATGTAAATAACAGTGACAGAAACTTAATATAACATCATCCACATAGACCAAGTGGGGACAAATACGAACTATAGAAGCTCACTCAAAAACTGCCCAAGCAAAGTTAGTAAAATTTATATGGGAACACCACTGAAGTATGACGTACCAAAAGCCACCATACCATTTACCATTTTTTTTAAGTCTGTTAAAAATGTGCTTCGACAGTTTCAGGTAAATGTCTATTTCAGAAAAAGTTCAAAGGACGAACGGTCAATTCCCAGAACGGCGTCTCTCTGGAATAACCAATTGCCAGAATGCCATTTCCCAAACTCAGATAGCCATGAATATGGGACGGTACGCTCGCAATATCTAACTTAGGTTAGGTTTATCGAAGAAAACGATGTCCGAACTATGTAAAATATTCAATTTCAAATAGGTACCACAGGAAGGAAGGAAATAGTTTTCCAATAATATTATTGGTTCGGAAATCGGAAAAAAATTCAAATATGGCACGAAACTATCTTTAAGTACCTACTTATTTTGTTGTTTAGACTAAATGAAACATAATAAAACATAATTTAATGAAACATAATAAACATAATTTTAGACCCCCAGTGAGTAGGGTTGTGTGCAAGATCGCTAAGATTGCGCCTGTCGTGTTGGACTCGTGTCGAAGCCTTTACAAGTTGGAATGAATAAATTAGCGAGTGGGGCATGTAGCTATAATCCGGCTTACGAAGCGAACAAACAAGAGCTCAGTGTTGTGACAAGACTGGGGCTTATATTGAGGGTAGGAAGAAATCTATTGAGAAATTGGAACATAGGAACTTTTAAATTGGTTCGCGTTATAATAATATCCGTGTCTTTCTCTTTGTGAAATAGAGGAATCCGTGTATGAAACTCCTGGAAAAAAGGGGTTCCGCCAGGTTTTCTAAGACATCCACGCGCACAGTAACGGGATCAATAGGAAAAGGGCGTTCGCTAGCATCAGAAATGTGTGTGTCAGCTCCGACGCACGACTCTATTGTCTTTGAATATGCAAAAAGGGTAAATAAACGTATCTCCTAAATCTTCGTTTGTTTGTTTATTATGCTTTCACGCTAAAACGGCTGAACAGATTTGGATGAAATTTGGCACATGGGGAGACCATGACCTGGGTTAGGACATAGGATATTTTTATCCCGATATTCCCAAGGGATCGAGATTTATGTGGGTGAAACCGCGGGGCGCAGCTAGTTTACGAGTAAACACAATGTTAACGCTTGTATAAATTTCACTCCTCGTAAAATATCAATAGGTACCAGGGGCCTTATATGAAAATCGATTCTTAAGGAGTAAACTCCAAAAAAAGTAAATCGTAGGTATCTACTTTTTGGGCAGGTTGTTTAGTATCTACCGCTACGACCGTATCTACTGTATGCAAATGAACATAGTATTACAAGCAGTAATAATAGGTACCTAGTGCTTCAAAGCTTTCCTACATTAGTACTGAGAACGATAGGCAGCTTACCTAGGTATCAAAGTTTTCAACTACTAACAACAGAACTAAGATGTAGATTAAATTATCTCAAACATCAACGTAAGGTTAAGACTTTACCCTGCCGTCTACATTACTTACCTAAGTGCCACATTCATGCAAATGTTCAAGTAACATAGGTACCTACCTATCTATGTAATGACGTACCTATCTATCTAATAGTTTCGCTCCACAAATGTAAACGTCCGTATCCTGTGGACGCGAGTTGCCAAAGTAATTAGAGAAAGCGTGCGGCCGTACTGCACGCAATAGGAAAAATAAAACATGCTCTCCGGACCTCAGAGCTCCGCGTCGATACAAAATGGCTGGCTTTTCACTTTTTTGTTTTTGTTTTTGAGGAAGCAAAGGTGAATCATGTTTCTGTGAATATGAAAGTGCGCTGTTTTGATTTTCATATCTCCATCACGGGCCATATACCGCTGCAAGAGTGATGTGCCCAAGCGGGTCCGTAGCCGTTAGATAGATTGTGTTGTATGGTTCATGACTTGGAAAAAAATATCGGTGTTTAGCAGTGGATGACTGACTTACCAGAAGAGATTGCTTTGGCTCAATAAGAAAACCTATAATCCTACATATTACATACTGTTAGGTATAGGTAACTGAACTAATCAAGGCACGATTAACGCTACCTGCTACGATTTAAGCAGATTACTTTCAATTTATTGCCTGTTGCTAATTTGTACCTTCTTTGCACGTAATTGTAGACAGCTGTTAAGATACTTGACAGCTAATTAGGCCAATTAACCTGGCTCACTACCCAACACGCAGGAAGTAAGGCTGTCGACTCGTGCCCCTCGTACCACCGGTTATATGTATTATTAGGTACCTATGCTGGGAGAGCTTGTACACGTTTGTATCCTGTATCGAACATTTGTTGAGAATAGACTTGTATTCTTCTAAACTCGTTGTAATTATAGCTATGGTAGGACGTAGTTAATCAGCGTGCCGTTAGGTACCTACATGTTGCTTAGGGTCCGATGTGATTAGGTTGCTGTGGCCTGCAACCTAATTGCGTAGGTAACACACTTTCAATCCCAATCCGAGAGTTTTGAAGGATATTACTAATTTATTGCTTCATAGGTTTGAAAAATTCGTCTGCTCAACCATGAAAATATCTCAATGAACGTGAACTGTTAAATTTAAACCGATCAATTATTTTCATTTTATGTGTATTACGCAATCACTCCGTTGGTTTGGTCTGGAATTCTGTTTCAATCATTCAAGTTATTTTAATCAAGAATATTGAAAACAGGTAGGTACTTTACGTGGGTAGGTAATTGATCGGTGGTGTAGTTGATGGTAGGTGATTCATCAACACCGTCATCGGCACCACTCTAATTGTGGGATAAAATAAAATGAAAAACGTGTAATTGAAGTAATTAGGTATTTTCAGTGTTCACACCTTTTGAGTCATCTGGATAGGTACATAATTGATAAGATTTATTCGCTTGCGGGGACTTACAAATCGGGTACAAGCAGGTTTTGCGCTGGCAAAGTTGCGGGACATCCTCAATTTATATTAATCGTTGCCGGTATGAGACGACGACGATAAGCGGGTTTAAATACGTAAAACACAATTGAGGGCCTCGTTCAATAACTTTTTAACGACACTTCCGTTATAAAAGTAGGTAGGTAAGAAAAATGAACGGAAACATAAGCCCATAAGATAAGAAATTAAAACTTCCGTAATGTAATTCGAGCACATTCCTAATCATGTTTCGACCATAACCTTTCCTAAGTCCAAGGCCGTAAAAAAAAACAAAAATGTAACTATCTCTTCGAGACGCCTCTGAAATTTTGAACGTGCCCGTATCCAATCGCAGTGCGACCGTCGACACAGCGCATGCGCCGCGCGTACCATGAAAATGGCCGGCACGAATTTTACCCGCGAAACGGAAAAAGTATTTATTAAAAGTAAAAGTGAAAATTATTTAAGGAAATAAGTATTAATTTATAATAATTATTATTTCTACCAAAGATTTGTTCGTTTACAATTATGAAACGATTAAAATGTGCTCGCAATCGGATTTTTACAAAGTGATATTTATAGTGATATTAGTTTTGGTGCGGAATGCTGATTGTAGAAGTACTACTAATAAGTTTAGAAGAACTAGTGGATTGCAACATGGGTGGAACCATTTACAAAGTGCGGAAAAAAACTCGACTATCAAGGAACAGGGCAGAGGATTTTTCGGTAAGCTTGAATTTATATAATTTTAGATCAGAACGGTACTGAATAGTTTTTCTTTATTTTAATCATTACCTACTAGTTACTGGCAGCCTGTCTGTACCTATCATCCCACTGGCGGGCAAAGGCCTCTTCCCATCACTTCCAGTTCAATGCGAGGCTTGAGGGCTAATAAATGTGGACCATCGTTTTATTTATCGGTGTGTAAAAATAAGGCAGTGTATAGAGTGCCGCTAGCAGCACTCTATCATTATCGGATAAAGTGCCGCAAGCGGCATTCTACCACGTGAGGGTATAAAGTGCCGCTAGCGGCATTCTATAACTTTCGGATAAAGTGCCGAAGGAAGCAATCAAAAAGCAGCGAATTAACCTCAACACTCAACCAAAATAGCAAGTGACAGTGACAATGCAAACCCTTACGGCACTTTAACCGGTCATGGGTAGGCGCCACTATTATGCCGCAAATTGCGGCGCTAGCGGCATTCTATACACTTCCTAAAAATAATGAGAATCTATTTTAGACTATAGGTACGATTAGGTCTGCAGTAAATAGTAGTAATTTTAACAATACGATTTGTGACACGAGAGCTTGTATTTCATCAGATAGATAATTGGTTCTAAGCTACCTACTCCTCAGGTTCCTGCTGGCTTTTCATTCATTGAGTAAACCTAAGTCATCCATTGACCTATGTCATATTATGTGGAAGATCATGTACATGTACCAAGGTGGTACCTATACGTTATGTACCACTATTGTACATGCAGTTGAGATAAAATAAATACCTACTAAAAATAACACTTGGATTTTTAATGCTTATTTAATCTAGATAAACCCGTAGGTACCTATTACCTACCTACCTTAAAATTTTCTTGAGGTTTAAAATGCTGCAATTAAAAAAGTCATAGTGTGTACTTACCACACATTAGTCACCTCATTACCTACGAGCACCATAACGACCCATCCCAGATACCTACCACATAACTTTCCAACCACAGACGACACCAGACGTTTTTTATTTTGTCCCGAATTCGCGAGGAACTTTAAAAGGCTATAATTTACCGGCAAAGTGTCCATGTCGTTGTTACTGTGCCAAAGGGTCAGTGTGATGGCCGCCCACTCGGTAGGACAAGGTTAATGGAAAAATATAAAGTGCTCATCTTCCTTTTGGTGGAGAAAGCGGATTGAGGCGTGAGTTTTGGGTGGTAGTTATTTATCTGCATGATTTTCTCTTGTGATTGTGAGAATTTCTGTGATGATTTTCATAATACCTTCCTAGTAAGAATTTTAGTTCTAGGCACCTATGTATATGTATACCCACTTCAGGTGACAAAGTCAAAACTTTATAGTGAAAATAGGCTGAGAACCTACAGCTACAATAGATAGCCTTCAATTAACACCTTCATTTCATTCACATACATTAAAAAAATCTAATAATAATAACATTGTCTTCTAATCAGTACCTTAAGAACTAGGGAATCTTTCAAAACTTTCTGAATCGAAAACAAAAAAAAAATATTGAGGAAAATTCCAGAAATTCAATACCTATCTCCTAAAGGTATTGAAGACGCGACGAAAACAAGTTACGTTTAAGTAGCCAGTCAGTCAATAATTTGTTGTGACGCCTTGCAACTCGTAAACTTGTTTACAGACTCCCTTTTACGGATTTTACAGGTTAAGAATGTACTTAAACGATGCCTTGAATGTGTATGCGATGTGCTAGGATATGCTAATTTCGGTAAAACCTGCCAACTGCTAATGCATTGCATTGCTTTGAACACGTGCAAAATTAAGTGGGAATTTTGTTTAGAATGTAACTTGGTCAAGTAAAATGTAATGTATAGATTAATGCAGTCGGACACAATCATATTAGCCGCGTGCTACCTTTTCCCTATTATGAAACATCCACCACCTGCCTTGCGTTTTCCCAACTATGTTGGGGTCGGGTCTAATCTGATGTTGCTGAATTTCGCTTTTATAAAACATCCGGAATTATTACCCAATTGTAAGATTTGATTTTTTTATAAATGTTAGTCTCAAAATGCTAAAAGGGCACTTCATTCCAGTTCCCATAATTTTTTTATGAGATAAAGTTTTCGAAAAATCTGATGGAGTCCACTTATATTCGAAAAGCAGTGGATTCATTACATTCTAAAATCCAATACAATCTGCCTAGCTTTTTCGCAACTATATTGTGGTCGGCTTCCAGTCTAACCGGATGCTGCTGAATACCAGTATTTTATATGGAGCGACTGCCTATCTGAGCTCCACAACCCACTAACTGGGTAATACTATACCCCCCACCCCTTGGTAAGACTGGTTGTCAGACTTTCGGGCTTCTGACGACCTGTAACAATTGTCAAAGATGCTTCCCGAGGCACGGAAGAGTCTCGGTATGGTCACCCATCCACAGACCAACCCCGGTAAGCGTAGCTTACATTCTGACATGTTCTCTTTTATTTATTCCTAGATCAAAATAGACATGAAAGATGAAAGTTAAATTCCAATAAAAATAGAATCGGATCGAGATAGTTTCGCCAGATAATTTCACTGTAAGGCACTTTCAAATGATTTCAAATCAATTTCAATGAGTTGCGTTTGTAGTACTTACTCCAGACGTCGAGTAATAATATATTATTTAGCCGAGACAGTGGTTTTATTGCTCGATTTTGGGTCCCTCTATTTGGCAGAATCGTGATGCTCCGAAATTGATTTGGCATAACACACTTGGCACAATCTTCTTTAAACGAATATTTTAAAGGCATAAAAAATATTTAGTACCTATAATTATTGTTTGGCCGAATGTTTATATGTCCGAATTTATAATGGCATACTTTTAAGGTGGCATAATTTTATTTGGAATAATTTTATCAGGCATATTGCCATTTCTATATGATAGCATTTTTAAAATTATATTAAAATTAAAATATTGTCTTAAAAAGTTAATATGTTGTGCTACAAAAGTTAGTGACAGAAACGAATCGCTGCAAAACCGACTTGCCGCCGCGGCTGAGGTTAGCCGGCGACAAGCCGAAGTTGCAGTGGTGAGCGATATAACCATCTGCGACGATAAGCTCGCGTGGGACCGCCGCCGCCCGGAGCCCCGCAGCGCCTGAGCCGTGACAGAAACCATGCCTGCTGCATGCTGCATGCTCGCTTGGATGCTGCGATATGATGGTTCTACTTTTTAGGATTCCTTAGTAAACAAGGAACCCTTATAGTTTCGCCATGTCCGTCTATGTGTCTGTCTGTCTGTCCGCGGCTTAGCTTAGAGACGGTTAGTACTAGAAAGCTGTAACTTGGCATGGGTATACGATATATGATTTTATTTTAAAATAAAAACAAGATGAAAAAAAATTTTAGGAACCTTCCACCAGGGACCGTGCAACCCCGGTTAAGAGTTAAGCTTTTCGAAAGGGTAAGCCGTTTATGAGGTTACCTTTATCTGATGTAACCCCTTGAATGGGTTCTGTGCTCAAAACCCATTAAAAGGGTTATCTCTTCAATATGGATAACCCATTGAATGGGTTCTATACCTAAAACCCAGTGAAAGGGTTACATGATAACCCATTGAATGGGTTCTATACTTGAAACCCAGTGAAAGGGTTACATGATAACCCATTGAATGGGTTCTATACTCGAACCGCAGTGAAAGGGTTACCCCTTCATTATGATAACCCATATAATATAAGGGTTTTGTTCGGGTTATCATATGGTTTTTCAATAAAATTGTGCTAAATAGGTGGTGGTGGGGTGGGGCGAGCACCACGCGCATTGCTTTTATTTCACTAGATATCGTAGGCTTGTAGACGAAACACACGGAGTAAGGTGATGTGTCCTACAAAGGGTGACATTACAATTTTTTTTTTAAGTCTTTTCTTTAAGTTTCTATGGTATAGTTACTTAGGTAATTTAACAATCTAAACTCTTAAGGACGCGTTTGCAAATTTGATAGGTATAGAATCGAACTACTACATTGACAAAGGTCACACACACAAGTGTACGCACGGTTAGTTGCGGGAATAGTAGTCAAGTGAACTAATTTTGGTACTTTGAAAGTTTTTTTTTCTCTATATTCTTTATAACACATAGGCATCTACAAAAAATATTTCGTATTGTTGTTTGTATTTTTACTAAATAATACTTAGATACAAATACCTACTTCAGTTATTGCTAGGAGGCACTGGAAGCCCTCTTCTGGTAGAAAGATGTGGGCTGTGGACTTTGGGCTAGTTTTGTTAGTTATGATGTGACTTTACCTCCAGACTTGATGGAGTGACCTGAAGGTGTACTTCGGTGACTGCTACTGGTACTCCTCGACGAGTAGAATTAGATGTGCCGAGTTTGGGCTCGTTTTGTTAGTTATGACGAGACCTTACCTTTGGACGAGATGGAGTGACCTGTAGGTGTACTTCGGTGACTGTCACTGGAACTCCTCACGAGTAGAACTAGGTGCGCCGAGTTTGGGCTCGTTTTGTTAGTTATGACGAGACCTTACCTCCGGAATTGATGGAGTGACCAGAAGGTTTACTTCGGTGACTGCTACTGGTACTCTACGACGAGTAGAACTAGGTGTGCAGAGTTTGGGCTCGTTTCGTTAGTTATGATGAGACCTTACCTACGGACTGAAAGGAGTGACCTGAAGATGTACTTCGTTGACTGCTACGGATACTCTACGATGAGTAGAACTGGGTGTGCCGAGTTTGGGCTCGTTTTGTTAGTTGTGATGAGACCTCACCACCGGACTTGATGGACTGACCTGAAGGTGTACTTTGGTGACTGCTACTGGTACTCTACGACGAGTAGAACTAGGTGTGCCGAGTTTGGACTCGTTTTGTTAGTTATGATGAGACCTTACCTCCGAACTTGATGGAGTGACCAGAAGGTGTACTTCGGTGACTGCTACTGGTACTCTACGACGAGTAGAACTAGGTGTGCCGAGTTTGGGCTCGTTTTGTTAGTTATGATGAGACCTTACCTCCGGACTTGATGGAGTGACCAGAAGGTGTACTTCGGTGACTGCTACTGGTACTCTACGACGAGTAGAACTAGGTGTGCCGAGTTTGGGCTCGTTTCGTTAGTTATGATGAGGCCTTACCTCCGGACTTGATGGAGTGACCAGAAGGTGTACTTAGGTGACTGCTACTGGTACTCCTCGACTTGTAGAACTAGGTGTGCCGAGTTTGGTCTCGTTTTGTTAGTTTGGATGAGACCTTACCTCCGGACTTGATGGATTGACCTGAAGGTGTACTTCGGTGACTGCTACTGGTACTCCTCGACTAGTAGAACTAGGTGTGCCGAGTTTGGGCTCGTTTTGTTAGTTTGGATGAGGCCTTACCTCCGGACTTGATGGATTGACCTGAAGGTGTACTTCGGTGACTGCTACTGGTACTCCTCGACTAGTAGAACTAGGTGTGCCGAGTTTGGGCTCGTTTTGTTAGTTATGATGAGACCTTACCTACGGACTGAAAGGAGTGACCTGAAGATGTACTTCGGTGACTGCTACGGGTACTCTACGATGAGTAGAACTGGGTGTGCCGAGTTTGGGCTCGTTTTGTTAGTTGTGATGAGACCTCACCACCGGACTTGATGGACTGACCTGAAGGTGTACTTTGGTGACTGCTACTGGTACTCTACGACGAGTAGAACTAGGTGTGCCGAGTTTGGACTCGTTTTGTTAGTTAGGATGAGACCTTACCTCCGGACAGCCCAAACTCGGCACACCCAGTTCTACTCATCGTAGAGTACCAGTAGCAGTCACCGAAGTACACCTTCTGGTCACTCCATCAAGTCCGGAGGTAAGGTCTCATCATAACTAACAAAACGAGCCCAAACTCGGCACACCTAGTTCTACTAGTCGAGGAGTACCAGTAGCAGTCACCGAAGTAAAATAAGGAACCAAAATAAAATAACCCTTAATGCAATGCTTTAAGATTCATCCGTAATAGCAAAATATGTGATAAAGTTAGTTTTGGTTTTTATTTTTTTTTGCGACTATTTGTGACATTTTGAAAATTTTTTTTACTAAGTTTTAGAAATGAGTATGTTTGCCTACTTATAGTATTTTTAGAAATCTCAAAATATGTTGATAATAGAATAAAAACTGTACTGAAACTCAACCCAGTATCGTTAATTTGTGGAAAATGCCAACGGAAGATCGTTATTACAATATAAAAAACTATAATTTTGAACACAAAATTTCCAATAATTTGAAGATGAAGAACCAATCTAACTAGCACATATAGTGCTAGTTATTATTAGTTATATAAAATTCGATTTAGTTTTGTCACAAAATGAACCGAAAATCAGCAGAATTTTGTCCGATTTGCAAACGCGCCCTTAATCTATCTAACTATTGTAAGGTTTTACAGTAAAAGCAAATTATAACAAATAATTAAGTAGATATCACCTCGGCTGTACAATTTTAAAACCTAGCAACTGACATTTCTAAAAAAATCGGTGTTTTACAATATTTTACTTGCTAGATATTTTCCGATATATTGTGCTTCTCAAAACATCTAAAAATCATTCGCAAACGAAGTTGTAAATAATCAAAAACCTAGCAACTACACTACAATTTTGAAACAAGTATAAAAAAACTTATCTATAACCTAGCATCTTACGCCAACCAATTGGTAACCTAGCAAGTGACTGCAGTTGCTAGGTTTTTAAAATGGTAACATTCACTTTAAAAAAACCCGCGGATTGACGCGCCACCCTAGTATGCGTTGAGCGACCACCGTGCGCGCTGTGGCTTTGTTTGTTTAATCGATAATTTGCCATTTGAGATGAATAACCGACAATTTTATAGATCTAAGTTAATAATGAGTGCTTTGAAGGATCAAGACGTTGAATTGTAAGTATATTTGAGTGAATATTAAAACGTTCTCCCTGTCTTCGGTAGAGTTTCCTACGTCTATAATTGCCCCTTCAGGTGCTAACATCTCTTTGAGGTGCGCGTGGAACACAACGCACCGTCGACCCGGGCCTGGTCCTTATCGGACGGCGAGCTACCCATTGCTCACCGTCCGCAAGCCCGCGCCTACGGTGGTCGGGAATCTGCCTGCGATTCTCGTCGCCCAGGGCGTCTCCTGCGGCGGCTAGGGGCGTGAGGGCGCGAAGTTTGCCTCTCCCTCACGCGTTCCGTCTCCTCCTTCGCGAGCATTACTGCTTCGCAGAAGGAGGTGACGGCCTCCCATGCTCTCTCGCTCCGTACCATGGCCTGGACCAGGGCCGGACGCGAGAGATCCCCGCCGCCTGATACGAAACAGGAACCTCCCGAAACAACCGTGTCCCGTGAGGACCTGCGTCAGGCGCAAGGTGAGGACGCCGTGGCGTCTCTCTAGCCACTCCTCAAAGAGGGGACTTATCGCCGCAATTGAGGCGTGCCCAGCACTGGGTTGCGACAATCGCACTCTCCATGACGCCATGAGATCCCGCCGGAGATTAAACATTTTTTTTTGTAGATTATTGAAATTTTATTATAAATATACATTATTATTATTATTCTGATGGTTTGTTTTATTTCAAATAACTCTTACTAGGTTTATGAAATTGTAGTATTATTTATTTTATCACTCATTGAGAATAATTATGTAGAAACCTAGTAAAGTACGTTGCTAGGATTTTAAATTGCTTCAATAACATACTTTGACTTCATAAAACAATTTATTCTTAAGTAATTGCACTCTTACACACAATTAACAGTACAGACACAATATTAATACTGTTTCTCATAGCCAACCATATACTGCAAATTTTTGGAGTTACTCCCAACAAGCTAAGATAAAATGGCATGCCCTTAAAGTAGACAAGTCGTGTTTTTGCTCTATTGTAAAATTTGCCTTGAAGCACTTGCTAGGTTTTGATTTTTCACAGCAGACCTTTAAGAAATTTCCACATAAATTACATTTACTTGTGTTATTTGATGCATCATATAAATAATAGCGATGTACAGCATCTCGTCTTGGTTTTGGCATTATAGCGATTGTTCAAAATTCACAAATACGCACTGACTAATAAATACCTAATAATATCGCAAAAGACGCCTGGGTTCAAAAAATCAAACAGCAAGAATGACAATTGTACGGTCCCAGCAAATGCCTGCAATAAAGTAAGTAACAAGTCCAGACATGAAAAAATCATAATATTATGTAATTTCGATATCCAGGCAGCAAAGCTAAAATAAACACTATATTACATGCAATAATGATCATAGATCCCTGTTTAGAAGCCGCTCGGTAAGTAGGCTAGGCACAAAGGCGCCGCCGCGGCCGCTTAACGCGTGCTATTCCATTTTGCAACCTATGCCCATCATAGAGAGATCATATTAAATTGCTCCGTCAGTCGGAATGTTACGCTGTTATCGTTTTAGGAGAGTTGAAAGTGTAACCCTTTTGAATGGCTTAAATTAAGCCGTTCAAATGGGTTACCCACATCGTATGGGTTTTTAAATAACGGCTTAGAAAAACCCTATCGAAAACCCTTTCAATGGGTAACGGAAATTTGAATGGCTTAAATTAAGCCGTTCAAATGGGTTACCCACATCGTATGGGTTTTTAAATAACGGCTTAGAAAAACCCTATCGGCTTAAATTAAGCCGTTCAAATGGGTTACCCACATCGTATGGGTTTTTAAATAACTGCTTAGAAAAACCCAATCGAAAACCCTTTCAATGGGTAACCCAAATGGTCCCTGCCTTCCACTACCCGTAAACTGGGGATGTTTTTTTTTTCGTCCTCGTCTACCCCATGGTGTGCTGTGTCATATTGTGGGTGTGTGAAAACTATTTTTCAATTCAGGGATCCGATTGCGAAATATTAAGGTTTAACGTGCTCATTTTTGTTAGTCATGTCCACTGCCAGCTAAATGGTTATATATGGATTTGTGAAAAAATTCACAGCTGTAGTAGGTATATATAACGAACTTAAAAGTAAATCTATCACAGCTAAGTAGGCTATACAGGTTAACAAGTAAAAATCGACCAACTTAATTTTGCAGTTTAAGTTACATGTTCTCCCATACATTCCGTGGGAGAACATGTTTTTCAACTACAATGTTAAGTTTGTTCTTGGGATAAAATTAATTCCAACTACGGAACCCTTCATTGTGTGTGGTTCGACACGCACTTGGCCGGTTTTTTTAATTATGGATATAAAAATAAGTCGGGTTTTCCTTCCTGACGCTATAACTCCAGAACGCACGAACCGATTTCCACGGTTTTGCATTCGTTGGAAAGGTCTCGGGCTCCGTGAGGTTTATAGTAGGTAGGGTAGGTAGGGTAGGTAGGGTAGGTAGGGTAGGTAGGGTAGGTAGGGTAGGTAGGGTAGGTAGGGTAGGTAGGGTAGGTAGGGTAGGTAGGGTAGGTAGGGTAGGTAGGGTTGGTAGGGTAGGTAGGGTAGGTAGGGTTGGTAGGGTAGGTAGGGTTGGTAGGGTAGGTAGGGTAGGTAGGGTAGGTAGGGTAGGTAGGGTAGGTAGGGTAGGGTAGGTACGGTAGGTAGGGTAGAGTAGGTAGAGTAGTTTGGTAGGGTAGGTATAAGTACTTAGTGCTACCCGTGCGAAGCCGGGCCGGGTAAAGCTAGTTATGGATATGAAATTTATGCCTAAAGATGACTCAAGACTTACAAAATTATGAGTTTTGAATGTGTGATAAATGAGTGTAAGCCAAACGATTTCCTGCGAAATGAAGATGCTATCCGCTGGAAAATATGCAAAATAATATAATTATGCAAAATAATGTTATGACATAAAAATTTCTGCTATAAAAGGTAGACTTTATATGGTAATTGATTAATGACTAGGTGCATGTATTTAAGCATAATCAGCCTATCATGTTCAAAGTCAAAGTCAAAGTCAAATCATTTATTTCAAGTAGGCCCGTATAAGGCACTTTTGAACGTCAAAAACGTTCAGACACAGGTCTCTTTTCGGTGAGAGGGAGAGGGCTGTAATCCACCACGCGGGCCCAGTGCAGGCTGGTAGATCATAATAATCATTAATCATAATAATTTTAATTTTCAATAAGTATTGGTCTTAAAGTTAGTAATAAGTTCCTATTACATAGTCAGACATTTGACATTAATGTTTCTACCATACATTTTACAATACATTCGTTTTATTTATTGAAAAGAAAGAAAGAATAATATTTATTTGGACACAGTCCAAATCTATCAGTATATTGATGAGAGATGTCACATGTCTTTGAATTTCTACGACACGCCGGTTTTCTCACGATGTTTTCTTTCACCGTTTTGTGAGCAGCGGTGATGAAATAATTTACACAAAGTAACGCGCCTGTCTGGGTCCAAACTTACGACCTACAACTCGTAAGTGGCGGCCATTACTACTGGACCACCGCTGCTCGCACATGCCTTTACTGGGTAGGTATTAATAAGAGAGGCTTCATACGCATAAATACAGATATGTTTATTTTGTATTGTTATTTTTATGTACATACTATGTTCAGTTATCACACTCGTTTCCGTAAGAAATGTTGCTTACACGATTTATTGTTGTCACACGGGGGACGTCATTACGTCATTCGCGAGGTTTTTGCGGAAAGTCAGCGCTGCTGGCGATAGATCGTCCGAAGTCACTGCATTTCGCTGAGCAATGACCTGTTCTTGCACAGATGCGACGCACAGCTTAATTGTTATGTTATTGTTGTTTGCTTGCAACAAAAATATTATTTTTCCACTTTGCATTCGGCATTTTCTTTATGTTTTGATTGTTTGTTTGTTTTTATTTGTTATTGTCGCAACACAATGCAAGCAGTTGGCCCTGACATCAAGCAATAGACAAAATTTGTCAAACTTTAATTAATTTTGAATATTGAATACGAGGGTTTTGGCTAATTTGTCCATGTGTATTTGCGTTTAGTTTGTGCAGAATAAACTATTTTATATTTACAGTGAAAAACTGGCACTAAAGAAAAAATATATGAGTCTACATATTTCTGTGTCCTTTTTATCTCAAACGTTGTACCTAATAAAGTAATTCCCAACCTATTCTGTAATATCAATCTTATCTAGCAAGTTTTACATCTACGTTGTCGCAGCTGGCACCTTTTATTGAATATTAACTAGGTCGACGATCTTGTCCTGTACATACATAAATTTACGCCTTTTCTCATGGGGATAAGCAGCAACTAAAGGCAGCAGGGAGTGACTACTTTTGTTACTATTCTAGTATCTATCCTTGTATAGCACTCTTTTCCCCTGTTAAGATAAAATAAGTAATATAAATTTTCCATTTTCTGATTACTAAAAGTGTATGTTATTTAAGTTTACGCATGTTTCCCCGTACTAACCGTGACTGGTTAATAAAGTTAAGTGCTACTTTACCGCGCAAATCGACATGCAATCAAGCGGTAAATGGTTAGAGACCACAACTGGGATGTTGGCTAAATGCATACTTACATAAATTCATGCGATGTAAAAAAAACTTAACAAGATTTTTTTGCAACTACGAAAGAAAACGGTCTTAATTTCTTAATCTAATTTTTGCCAAGTTCATCTGCTAATTTCTAAAAATATCCGCTGTTTCATAAATTCGCAAAATTCGTTATGTTATTTACCCCCTAATAACTATCAGAAGGGCAGAGCGGTGTTACCAATAAATCACGAAGTTAACAACAAATCCTATCGTCATAATTCACTGACGCAACTGATACGGACCCGACCCGTTTCCCATCCAACATAAGTATTCCCAACTCGTCTTCAAAGTGACACCAACAGAAATAAAAAACCGAAACTGGCACGTATCGAGGTTTCGGGGTTGTCCAACAAGGATATACCGGCCCATAAATACGCATTTTACCGAAAAAGTATTAAAAACGTCAAATAAATAATGTTGTAAATGTTAAGGCGGTCGGGTCGCATTATTGGAATCGCGATGCGTTGAACAATTAATCGCTTCTTCATACGTCAATTTTAAAGTGATTATTACTTTTAAAAGTTTATCTGTTGAAGAAGTCGGTTATTAAATGCAGTGCTCCTTTTATTTCATCAACCACAAGATTTTGTTTTCAATGTTCATTATGTTAAATCAGAGGCTGACTTTTTTGGTTTTCCATAGTGAAGCTACCAGACTACCTATACCTCAGATAGTACCTTGTTAACAACAACGAAAGAGAAATTCTTTATTTATTACTTTCGGTATAAAATATATCCTCCACATAAATTACAAACACGCGGCCAAAAATGTAAATGCTCAATATATTTTATGAATCGTCGCATGTTGGAGCAGTCAACTGCGCAGATTATAAAATGTTGCGTACATTTTTATAATAATGCGGCCCGGTAATAATTTGGCTGCACCTTAAATATTGAAGAAGGACTTTCATACATAAATATTATTCGTGAATCGCTTTGTAATGTATGGAGATGCAATTTTACGATATTGTAACACGACAGCTTAAACAAGGAGTGTTTTACCGGTTTTTAATATATCTCGATTGGAGTTTTCATTGAGGCCCTAATATGAACTTAAGTATGGCGCATCACTTTCTTTTGTGAAACCTATTTTAATTTCTTTATAAGATACTTTAAGGGCTTGAATGATATGTATTCCCACTCTCAAAGGTCAGCTCTAAAATTCAGTTTAACTATTCCGATTATTCGTCCAAGAACGCATTACTTAAATTAACTATCACTTTGACTCAAGGCGAAACTTGAATCAAAGCTGCTGAAGTAGCTGCACTTCTAAACTTACACACTTCAGCTATATTAGAGGCGAATGTAATTATAGGCAGAGATCACAGAAATAAGATAGATATGCCAAAACACTTAGAACGCACATAGGATAAGCCAAACTTTTTCAAGTGCCTTGCAGGATGGTCGTCAGAACAGGCTACAGAAATCGACTCGAGAGTTCCTCCTGTGACATGGATGTGAACGTGAGAGAAACAAGACCTTGACTAAAATGCCACTGCTAAATAACCCAACAGCAATTGGCACGATCAGGCTCAACACGTTTCAAACTAGAATTTTACGAAATTCAGTCAAGGTCAAATAATTTATTTCAATTAGGCACAAAAAAGGCACTTTTGAACGTCAAAATGTACCAAAAAAAAAAAGATTCTACTCGCCCCTTTCAAAAGGTAGTTTTCGTATGGAGAAGAATGGGCAAGAAACTCCACCGTTACTCTTTTAAAATGTTTTCACAATATCTTGTATACATTAATTATATAATTATTTGTGAAGACGATGCACCTAGAATAAGATTACTATACCACGAAAGGTAAAAATAATGAAAGATTAAGGAATGACAGATAAATTAATTATGTGATAGATGCACGGTGCTCACATATTTACAAACATTGTAAAATTATACGATATTCCTAACATTTTAACAAGTAATAGGTACTAATAAGTCAGTGTGCGAGTTCAAGTAAGGGGGCGTTCATAAAATACGTGAGATGTTTAAGGGGGGGAGGGGGTCGAGTCAAATCTCATCTAATCTTACGTTGGAGAGAGGGGGGATCTCGGCAAATATGACGCAATTTTTTTTCTGATTGAAACAAAATAAAATTATACTATTTTGGTCCATTTAATCCTCTGGTTCCAATAGTCTCTCACGAGACCGCGCATGATTCTCCATGGACTGAATTAGAGTAGATATTCTTTTTTTAATCACAGTAGTTACGATTTAAGTATTCTATTGTTAAATTTTTATTACACTTATAATTAAACTTCTCAGCAATATTGATTACTAGTCTTAACTAGTCGTAAATAAAAGCACGAAGCAAATTTTTCTTTCTTACAGTAACAATCCAACGCGTTTACGTAAGAAACCCACATTTTTAAAAATCTCATGCGAGATTGAGGGATGGGGGAGGGGGTTGAATAAAATCTCACAACATCTCACCAGGGGGGGAGGGAGGGACAGAAAATTAAAAAAATCACCTCACGTAATTTATGGACGCCCCCTAAACACAGAAAGTAAAATAAATATTATTAAAAAAAAATTAGTCCGACCAAAGAACTCATAAGGTGATCAAAATATTTCATTTGCATGCAATTCTCTAGTTTAAAACATACATATCATTACTCTTTTATTCCCGAATTAAGGGTTAGGTGTACCTTTAGTACATGTGTGAGCACCATGTATCTATCACATAATTAGTCTATCTGTTGTTGCTTCATTTTTAATTCTTAATTCTTTTTACCTATTGTGGTATAATAATTTTATTCTAGGTGCATCGTCCTCACATATAATTATATAACTAATGTACTTATACAAAATATTGTAAAACATTTTAAAAGAGTAACGGTGGAGTTTCTTGCCCATTCTTCTCCATGCGAAAACTACCTTTTGGAAGGGGCGACTAGAATCATTTCAATGTTTTTGTAAATTTTTGACGTTCAAAAGTGCCTTTTAAGGGCCTATTTGAAATAAATGATTTGACTTTGACTTTGACACCCACATTTCGCCAGTTATGTTTTGAAGTCCCATGTAATGTGCTCTAGATTAAAAGTATCAACAAAATAGTGTCAATTTATATTCCTTTCCTATATCTCTTCCTTCTATGATCCTAGCCAACCGACCACTACCTATTTACATGGGGCAGCACAACTTGAGGAAACTTTGTAACAACACCTCTGGGGACTCTACAGAGTACAGATCAACTGATTGAACTGATATCGTAGACCAAGTTGGTAAACTGACTGTGTTGGTTGCTCTGAAAGATAGACTTGTATCAGGGGAATTGATAGTTCGGCTCAGGTGATTTAATCACCGTGTGGAGTTTCTTGCCGGTTCTTCTCCACATGGTAGGAAACGACCAATTGGGACCGTGCAACTAGCTTCTGACTTTGTATAAGTGCCCTTAAAGGTTTATAAAAAAAAGGCATTTATTCCATATTTCTAGGTTCCATTTTAAATGTTGAGTAGGGTGTTAGTAAAACTTATTGTTTATATAACATAGGTTTATATAAAATAAATTATTTTTAATTTGAATCAATACAATAAAAAATAAGGTGCTTAGATCTCCAGTACCTATAATACGAATTGATTCACCCTTTACACTACATACCAACATAAATTCTACTGTCTGTCTGGTCTAGGAAGACTGAGTTAAAGCCCTGCGTGTTGCACTACTGACGTAAACTCACCCCTATTATATGTATGTATAAGCCTGTTTAGCTGAATAAGAAAACATTGACAAAAATACTAGTAATGTGCAACTCATTTCCGTAGTTTGCGAAACAATGGAAACATTATTTACTGCTTTAAAATTAAAAGTAAGTAAACTCATTTCAAAGCGATCAATAGTTCATTAACAATCTCCGTAGAGTTGTAAACTGTGCTGGCTTCATTTTTGCAATCAACTCGGAATTAGATTTACCTTTGCAGCTGAACTTGCTTGTCTGTCGCAGACTTAATCGCATTGCCGACGATCTACTCTCGTTGCCAATTACAACTTTATTTCTTTTATATTGTTGAGGAAACTGCTGCAGAGTTTGTTTTTAATCTGATTATAAAACCATCTAGAACAGGATAGCTACGTAATAGTTTAATAATCCTTAGCTATTGGAACACCCATGGAAAGACTAGTTTTGGAAAAAATATAGTTCTGTAATCATAATCACTGCTACCAGAATTCGGAGAGTTGAGCGTTAGTTGGCCAGATTTTATGGACGTTAACATCTTGGGTAGCTGTTGGATGCAAAGGGTTTCTCTCCGTGTTCCTGGTCCCATTTTACATGGAGTCACCCAACGCAATACTTACCATTAATTTTTGGTTCAAGTGGTGGAAATGTAGTTAGGCTTTGTCTTGCGCCTGCAGCAGTAGTTCTAGTTGATGAGCACATACTTACGTACCTAGTTGATAGTGGAGCGCATAATCATTTTATTTTGCGTAGAATTTAGCAATAGGTATAGGTCCGTAAAGCATACAGGGAGGCCTTTAAAATGTCCCATGAAAAACGTTACATGATCTAAGTTCTAACTAACAGCTTTGTTACCAAAATTGTAGTAACATACAATGATATGCATTCACCAGCGGTGGCGGGTGATTTTTTGAGAGAGGTATCCGGAGCAAAAAAAATCATTTCTATACGGAATGGACTCGCCATGACGTCACTTAGGACGAACAAGAAGGTAAACAGTTTCGTTAAATTCCTATTTCGATCTACTTTTCTATTGTGAGCTTCATGCTAATTTAAAAAAAAAAAATCGTAAAGGGAAATCTTAAATTGTTTGAAAAAAACCATCACGTCGTTTGTAATTTATCATATCTGGGCGATCACGGCCTAACTTATTTTAGTTTTCAATAACCTTGAGTAGCATATTTCCTCACAAAGCAAATAATCACACAATAATCTACATGCCGTCATCCTAATTCTACTGATCCTACTAATCAAATCTCCCCCAAATACCTAATTACAACGTACTTTACTTTCACCAAATTCAAAACACTTAAACACGATCTTAATCACGATTCTATACCGACAAACAAATATTACTACTGATAAACTAATGAATTCAATGAATACTGAGTGAACAAAATGCTAATTAACTACATATGTAAGCAAATTATACGGCTATAAAGCGATTACATTAAAAAAAACACATTGTTAAAGTCAATCGATTGTTGCTGGGATATAAAGACAAAAAAAATAATGTAGGTAGGCGTTTTGTAATGTTTTAATTTCATGGTGTATCAAATACATAAAGTTTGGTTGTTCAATGACGATAGAGTGGTTTGTTCCAAATTTCCGAAGGGAAGCCAGTAGGAATCGGGTTGTTTGAACCAGTCGCCCCTGGCATTCACATCATTTTGAATTCTTCGTAGCTACCATCTTTTCCACGAATAGAGTAACGGTAAACCAAATAATAACTATGTATAAGACCTAATTCATTGAGCCCATTAAGTATCACAAAAAACACCTCTAAAATAAGTGTAGTAATCACATAATAATCTTTACTATAATTTCTATGTAACGGTATTTTTTCTCCGTTTTTTCTCAACGGGTGCAAGAAAATGAGTAGAACAATAATTATACAATGAGCTAATCTTTTATCTTTAGGTTATTATTTCGTGCTATGCATCGCGGCTACAGTTTCACTGCCACAAAAATGTGTAACATTATAATTGAGTACTTTGTTAGAAGACGAAAGTTGTGCCAATTATGTGTGAAGTATTATATTAGTTTGACGCATTGTTCGACGTGTTTGAGAACAGTGAGAGTGTTTAAGAACTATATCTAGATTAGGTTTGTCTTTCGGATCTTATGATTCTTGCCAAGACACTGGGCAGTTTAAATTTGATTTACTCCTTAATTTTTGAGGTTCTATTTCAACCTTTGGGATGCTAACAGGTCCATTACTATGGCTATTTCTGCGTGTTGTAGGAATTTGTGTCATCGTGTTATGCATAATAATAATAATATATCTTATAATGGTAGTTTATGAAACTGTTGCATAGTGAGTAATGAGTAATATACTGAAAACTGTACTATAATGTTTTTTTTTAAATTTATTAGAGACTAGCTGTTGCCCGCGACTTCGTTCGCGATCCAGCTATCTACGCAAGACACTTTCGTAAACGATTACGACAAATTTGTTTCAATTTTGACGGTTCAACAACATTCATTGCGTTATTTACGTTGTTAGCAGATTTTTTTCGAACTTATGAAGCAATGGATTTGCAATTTTTTTCAAAACTATTCAAATTCCAATTGATATACCGATATTACGTAATTAGGGTACTGGTTGGAAAGTAGCCTATGTCTATCTCCAGTTCATGGTCTACACATGCGCCGAATTTCATCCAAATCCATCCAGCCATCCCCTCAAACTTTAGTATGAAGTAGGATTTTTCAATATGCAAATATAAAACACAGGACATACATATTTCTAGATACCACATAATATTCAACACATGTTATTGTAATATTGTAATATTGTAATCATCATTGACATAAACTAGTCGGTAACTTATTAACATAATCGAATGTTACTTACGTTACATAAGCGAAATCTCACAGAAATACAATATCATTGCCGACCCTGACCCACGCTTTGAGAAAGAGCAACCCAAATACCGAGCAGAGAGTGAAAACTTTTGCTAGAAAACTTCGCAAATTAGGCTATTGTACTTTTAGGGATATAATAGGATAATAGACTAATTAACTTTACGAATTCTAAATAGTCATGGGCCGCAAATAGCTTAAAATTGGCCCCCAAATTACTCAAACGAGATAAATACTTGCTAGCATATAAGAACAATGGAATTTAGGACTAAAGGCTTTCGCAAGTCATGTTGTAATTTTGTAACATACCATCTCATGATTGTAATCAAATTCTATAAATAGGCATATTATTATGGCAATTAAAAGAAAACAAAAAAGCAAGATTGATTAACTTTGTTGACAAAGTCCAAACACAGAAATCGGTTGCTAGTCAAAGCGCTTACGGTTAGTAACTTACGCATAGTTGCAATTTTAATAGCACAGTTACTTCTCTCAGAAACTTTTCATTCTCTGAAAGCTAACAGACAACTGCACAGCTTGGCACATCCATTTCTTTAAGTTGGATTGCTAATTCCAATACCTAAGCCGGTGTACCGGTTTCAAATCGGTCATGAACATGCTGGGACTTAGGTGCAACTGAACTATTGGCCGATAAAAATCTGCTACGTGCATTGGCTCTAGACCTACATTGAGAGATGATGACTCAGGTCTAACGACTCTCTATAATTTCATCGAAACCGCAATTTCATGCCTTAAGGCTACATCGTGTAGGTAATAAACGGATTTATGCGATGCATTACAATTTAATTGAAGATTACTGATTAAAACTGCAAAGTACTAACTCTTTTGTCCTCGGAGACAGTGAAAGTAATAGAGTAGTTATCATTTCTATAAAAATCTTTTTGCGAACTTTTCCTATATATTTTTGCGTATTTTGAATATTTCTAAGTAGAAAATGTTGCATATTTTTGCATTGTCACGTTATTCTATGCTTTTGTTCCTGTCCCAGTTTCCACAGCACAATATTATGTAGAGAAAGTGGAAGGAGCGAGAGGTTACGGGGGACGCTCTAGTTTGTGCACTGCAATTACTCGATTTACTATGTACCTATTTATTGCCAGACCTGATGAGAATCAGACAGGAACGTGCTGTTGCTGGTCCCCTCTTGTCAATTCTCAATTCTTTATTGCGTACCATAATGTATACAGTTGGTAGGGAAACAGTTACATAAGTCTCAATTATGGACCCTGTCGGGCACAGCATAGATCTAAAGTAGGAGAGAGGAGGAAGAACGCTGGGTGTTGTTATAGGAAGAAAGTCAAATAACCAGTATATAGGTACTTGTATTTAGTAACATTTGTTAAAAAAGAAACCAAATGTTACTAAATACAAGTAAGTGTCTGCTTATTACATCACAGATATCACTAATCGGATTGAAATATCTGATTCACTAATATATGATGGGTAATAATATTCAATCAATGTATAGAAATCAACTGTCGATGAATAATGTGAATATTCTAATTGGACATGAGTGCGCCCAGTACAGGATTCTAATTATAAAGGCACTGCCCTGGTCAAGTGCTTCTTAAGAGGGAACACGGCCTGCGAGGAATTTGAAAAATAGGTATTTGAAGAAACTATTGTCGTCGTCTTACCTCAAGTCTGCCTCCGTAGAGTGCGATAGGGACAGCTGCAGCTCAGACCGATTATATAAAATAAAAAATAACGAGATCGACGTTTTGTATTCCCCTTTTTTCTCCTCGAAAACTGATCTGATTCAATTATTTTTTTCATTAAAATTTTAAGAAAGAGTTTTTCTAGGTCCTTATCATTTTTTTTTATGTTAAAAACTTTTCGAATTTGTCTGGTAGTACTCTAATCGGAGCGGTGAAAATGGGGTATTTTTGTAATTTTTGGAGGGTCATATTTTCTTTACCAATAAGTTGCAGAAAAAAAGGAAATAACAGTGACGTGTCTACAGCAGACCTTGATTTAAGAAAATAAATTATTGATCTAGAGGCATTATTCGGGAAGAAAAAAGGGGAATACATTTGTATGGAGGATCACAGGCCCTGTTTCCTCTTAATGAGCGAACGCGAACGGCCATCGGCCTGTACAGGGGAGCTGGCAATGGGCTAAGCAAACATTTAATGGAGTTGGAAATATTGGACTAGGAACTCCGTTTGAATAACGGACTTCTAAGATCTAATACACAACGTGTTGTAGGAACTAATAATTTTCATATACCTTGCATAGACATAGCCCATTATCGCGCTACTCTTTCAACTTAGCTGTTCTACGGGGAAGGCTATAACAACAGTGCAACTGGCTCCATTTTATTTTTCCTTGTAACCGCGACCAAAGGATACTGTCACTTACACAAACAAAAACTGGTGTTTAACTGCACTCAACCCAAGGGAAAACGTTAATAAAATCTTCAAGTACCCATAAAAAATGATCAACAGACAAACCGGTAAAGCAAACGGCACACGGACTCATCTTATAAGTGTACCAGGTGAGATGGGAACCTGTCTGTGGTATAATAATGTAAGAATGCTGTCACGGCCTTAGTCACAAACAGGACAGGGTCCCGATAAGGTAGATCACACGTGCTGGGCAAAGTAAGAGGAGATAGCGGAGAGCTAAGAAATTGATTGTCAATTGAAATGTGACAGATATTTGCAAGAGATAATGCTGCAGTAACAGTATCTACAGAACAGGCTCTTCATGAATTAGATTGGAATCTACTAGACTAGCTCATGATGTTGTGATGAGATTAGGCTAGCAGCAAGTATGGAAGAGGGACTTCTAAGCTTGAATATATATCGTCAATGCCGGAGTCTTGAATTTATATGATGAAGATACTATGCAAGAACAGATCAGTAGGTTATTGAGTATTTATATCCTGAAAGACGTTCGTAGGACATTATAACATAGTTTTGAGTATGACATACAAGTTCTTGAAAATGAGAATATTTAATTCATCTAGCAAAAGATAAAACAGTCGGGTAATAATGTAATTTTCCAAAAATCATAGGCGAATCCGCTTTCGGTCAAGTTCAATACACTATGATCTCTACCTAAGGGCGAGGATGTCTCACGGCTCATCATTTCCATCCTTAATGAGCAACGTAGGTAATAGTTTCTACTAAAATAAATTAGCATCAAAATAAGATAAAAATCCTAGATAAATTGCAGAAGATAGACCTTTATTTCTTTAGATGGGATCAGGAGTCACTGGGTTCATTATATGCCGTGTACCTACTTTAATTAGCTATATATTTATATTTCTTATAGAAAAAGGTAGATTTCATGTATTAATGTTTTGATTTGTGTTTATACTTGCCCAAGTTGGCCATCATCTTTAGAATGAAGAAACTTGAAATTATTATATTGTCGTTTATGCTCGAAACTTTACATGATTATGATCTATTAACTTCCGTCAGCGGCTCCGCCCGCGCGATATCTTTATAAATTATAGCTACTCAGTGATAAGTGGTAATATAGCATTCTACTCGTGAAATATATTTTTAAATCGGTCCACTAGTTTTTGAGTTTATTCATTAGAAATAAAAGTCACAAACATACATAAATCGAATCTTTTCTCTTTAGAAAATACTCTACCAAGTGTAATGATTTAATGATACAGTTTGATGATGAGTTCTTACAGAATAGTACAATTAAATGGTTGACTGAGGCATCTATAACTACATAGTATAATTAGCTTATATATACGGTTCCCACTGCTGGGATATAGGCCTTCTCACTAAGAGGGGGCCGTGTGACACATGTCTTCGAATTTTTGGTTATATGAACCAAAACTTCGAAGACATGTGTGTCACATGATTGAAATCCTTGGACACTTAAAACTTAACTAATCAAAGCACTCACACACACCCTCGCTCACACACACCCTCACTCACGCACACTCTCACTCACAAACACCCTCACTCGCACACACCCTCACTCATACAACCACTCCACACTGCACCACACCTACCTACCAACATACAAAGTTTGCATGTCTTTTATTTTAGATTTTTGCATGTTGACGATTTTTATTGAAACACAAAAGTTAGCTAAACTATACCCATGTCATAGTTAAGTCAGGAACAATGTGTTTCTTATGTTTAGACGGGCGTTGATAGCTGCAACACAGTTTTTAACTTTTGTAGCTATCAACGTTTCTTTTGTATGTATATCAATTTGTTGTTGTTCCAAAATAAAAATAAACTTTTTACTTTTACATGTTTTCGAATTTTTGATTCTAGGACATGCCGGTTGCCTCACCTATAACTAGATCTTGGTTACTAATCTATTAGGTAAGCTACAAATCATTAAACCTACATAATTGAGTTTGAAGTTCAATACGTGTGATAATTAAAACCGTGTCTCCAGGCGATGTTCCAGCAAGTTGAACAATTAGACGCCATTAAATCTAACATGTCATTACTAGTAAGTACATTATACATGATTTCACGCATCAATTGCTGGCTGTGTCTAGTGCATGATATTAGTCCTAGGTATTACTGAGTATAGCTCTATGGCGTATCGGTCTGTAGCTATTAATCTAGTAGGTTTAACAAATAATGTTTGTATTCTTAGGTTAACAACAAGGTAAGGTAAAAATCCGTTTTACGAATTAAGGTAAAACGGTTTCTTCAAGTAGTCTACCTTACCTGAATTGAGAACTGACTAAGTACTTGTATAATATATTATAAAAACTATCAAAAAGATATCGGAGGAATTAGAAACCCATCAGTTAAAGAATTCTTGTTCATCGATATTTGCGTCAATTGTGTATCGATTTAAAAAAACCTTTTTCATTTGGAAGAGGAAGCTTGCGCGGTGGTCTATATAAATTTTATTAACTTTGCTGGTTAGTTTTTGAGTTAGCTTCAATAATACGTAATTTTACGTCTACGTGAATGATGTACTGTTATTTATATAGCACCTGTAGTAGTATTCGAATTTGTGTGGGGGAGGTACCACAACAAAAAAGTGAAAAATAAAGTCGTTGGTTTTGAATTTCGTTTTTCGCCAACGGTGTCAGCCTGTAATTATGCTACCACAGCCTTCTTTTCAAGATACAGAGAATGAATATTAATTACCATGATCACTGCATGATGACTGATGGCTATTTCAGACCACTTTCACTTGGTTCTGGATTCCTTGCTATATTTTCCTCATCATTTATCATCATTAGTCATCGTCCAAAATAAAAACCTATAACAAATTAAACCGTTCATAAACTATGATTGACAGGGACATCCCTGCTTCAACTTTCTAACCACAAGATAGAAGCACACTTAAGTACAACTTTTTCCTTATAAGCCCACGTTTGCACGGACCGGACGTAACAAAATCGCGGCGATTTTTTTCGTGCACTGGATTTTCAACGATTTGCTTAGCGTCGAGAGTTGAAAATCAAACAGTGTGCTTTTTCAACGCGCTGGAACGATTGTGCGTCCCAAAGCGTTGGCTTCTCAACGCTCGGCTCAACACCGAGAATTGAAAATGCAGTATACGAAAAAAAATCGTCGCGATAAAAACACGTCCGTGCGGACCTGGGCTAAATGTCGAGTGAAAAATAATGAGATAAGTAACGCGATTGGTAGGGTGGACTTTCTGTCTAGTTAAGAGCCGACAATTTGCTAAACTTTTGGGATACCAGGCGTGTTAGACTTCTGTTTTTTTTTGCAATAGGTGAATCACGAGCCGTGATTTCGAACCCAGGCAGGCGCTTTACTTTGTGTTAATAATTTCATCACCACTGCACTCAACATGGCGAAAGAAAACATCGTAAGGATACCGGCATGTCTTACAAACAAAAATTCGAAGACATGTGACATCTAACAACCCGCACTGGGCTCGCGTGGAGGATTACGGCCCACTCCCTCTCACGAGAGGAGGAGAAGGCCTGAGTCCCAGTAATGGGAATATAATAGGCTGATTATGCTGTTATTTTTCCAACCCCTAGTAGTCTCAGGCGAATAAACCATTTTACTTTTCCATCTACATTCCGTAGCTATTTCGACACTCCTTAAGGAAAATCTCAGGAAAATGTACATACTTTCGGTAATAATCAGTGATCGGAGTAGGTAGATTGATTTTTGGTACTTGTATCATAAATGCACACAGAAAGAATAACATGGATAAGCCATTTTTCCGGAAAGCAATTCCGGTATTGCCGGATTCAATTAAATATTGTTAATGTTGGTAGTGATATTATTACTACTCAATTCAAAGTTGGTGATGGTATGTTCAACAGCTTAAGAAAACAAACACAATACTAAAAATATTGTTATAGTACATCCAAACATGGTTTAAACTCCTTGTAACAAGTAAAATATTACTTACCAAAGCTTGGAATCGTGACTGTTTGCCGTTAAAAAAATTTATGAAGAATATAATATTGCTCATTATAATACAATTACTACCTAAGTTCCGTTTTAAAATAATCAACCAATTCCGGAGGAACGTCCATATTAATATATACGTTTCGGATCATTGACCCCAATTCAATCTACCTACTCCGACCATTGGTAATAATACGTTCGTTGTCCCATTATTGTGTGGCTACTTGTCATGATGTTGTGAGCAACAAACTATTTCGAAGGACACCTCGTAAGTCACGTCCAACTCGGACGTGTCCTACGTGTCATTGTATTGAGTCCTTCACCCAACGATAAAGTGAAGAAGTATGTATAGTATGAAGAAGTACCTATTTGTATCTTTCAAGCTGGAACACGACGGCGACGAAAATAGTTTACGTTTGGTAGTATTCCCTAGGGCGAACTCTTTTACTCTTCTCTTTTTTTTAGATCTAGTAAGAGAGACACTTATAATAGATATTTGCACACCTACACACATATTTGAATAAAGAACTTTTGCTATATAAATTACCCATATTCAAGCAATTAAATGATTTGATTCGATTTTTTTTTCTTGTGGCTGCACAAGCTATTCCTACGAATATTCACCTATTAGTAGTAAAGCCGTGGAGAAAAGATTAACCAATCGGCAAGGTTGGTAGCGACACTAAGCCCAGGTACGCACGGACGTATTTTATCGCGGCGATTTTTTTTCGCGTATTGGATTTTCGACGTTCTGCTTAGCGCCGAGAGTTCAATATTCAACAGTTTGTTTTCTTGACGCGCTCTGTTGGATTCTCAATGCTCGGCTCAATACCGAGAGTTGAAAATCCAATGTACTAAAAAAAATTGCCGCAAAAAAACACATTACATTTTGACAATTCAGCAACATTCATTGCGTTATTTACGTTGTCTAGCAGACTTTTTTTTCGAACTTATGAACCAATGGATTAGCAATTTGTTTCAAAACAATTCAAGTTACGATTGATCGTGTATTACGTAATTAGAGTACCGGGCTTACCCAGAGTGCGTCAATGTAATTTTTCATTAGCAGTTAGCCAGTAAATGTTCTCGTACCTACTTAAAAACGTTCAAATTCAAGTCGCCATCTCATCTCAGCTACAATCAATGGCAAGTCCATGAAATCAATAGCTTTAACTAAATTGATTTAGTTTCCAGATTGCTATAGACACTTCCTCCAAAGGTTTACGATACAAAATCTATTAGTTATTAACGATGTTCCATCGATTCGATTCCTGCGAGACATTCTTGTGGCCCTACTCAGATATTCTATAACTTTGTAATATTGTGGCGTTTATATCTCGTGATCCGATTTGTCGGAAGCTTAAATTAAACACGACTTTTTATAGTGAATAAGGTGAAAGGATCTATACTTTTTAGTTAATTTTTTTGCTTAAGCTCCCTTTTTATTTTATTTTTTATATAATTTTGTTTTTTATTTTTATTTTTTTTTACTGTTTGTATTTCCTGTGCGTGTCCCAAATAAAATATTTTTCTTTCTTTCTTTCTTTCTTTCTTTCTTTCTTTCTTTCTTTCTTTCTATACCTACACCTAGTACTGCTTTTAGTAACCATAGGAAATGTCAGCAAGTAGGTAAAGGTTGGATAGATTATGTGAAATATTATAGTTATGGCAAGAAAGAGGGAATATACTGAGATGAGGGCAAATAGACATGAATGAAAGAAGTAGAATACTGCGCTGACCCCAAATTAATTGGAATGAAGGTAGGAAGATGAATAAGTACCTCTTAGGACCCACAGCTAATAATTACAGCATACATAACATTAATGTCTCAATCTAATGGATCTTGTGGACATCACTGTGTTCTTAGGTATTACTTTGGATTATAATAATAATAATAATAAGATAGTTAACAACATCAAAATGAAAAAAGCAAAGAAAAATCGAAATAGCAAGAATGACGGCTGTCAAATTCGGCCTATAAAACAATAATTATGAAATTCAAATCGGAATGTTGACTAGATCAGCTACGAGACGAGCACGCCTACCACCTCCGGACTCTTCGCTCAGCTCCGCCTCGCCGCCGCCGGTACCCAGCCCCACTGTGAGCGCTGGGACGACACCGGCCGCGGCAGTTGCGTCGAGCTCGAGCGACGAGTATTTCTCCCCGCCCACGACACCACCACCTGCTTGTCGACGGGGAGGACGCCGGCCGCCGGATGGTTTAGGACCTCGAGGCCCACCGGCCTCTGATAGGGTCCCAGCTCCCGGCGGAAGTGTGCAGCGCATGAGATGGACACGATCCATTAACGAAAACGTCATGCGCTCATACTATGGGGCTACAGAGGGGGGAAACAACCTGACCGCGTACCGTGTCCGGATGCTCTCTCTTTTTCAGGTGCTTGAGCCAGCTGTCAACGTTTCGGCTCAACGACTATCGGATCAAGTGCGGGTCATCCAGCGTAATCATATGTTGGATGACACTGTGCTTGATCGCCTGCGAAGTGAAATGTGGAGTAGCCATGTCATCGCCCCCCCGTCGCAGAGTGTTATAGTGCCACCACAGGTCACTCCAAGTCAAGCTGACGAGAGGATTGATGACAGGGCTACAAACGTAAGTACCCAATACAATGAGGAATTGAGGAGTGCTTTGGAGGGTGCGATTCGGGAATATCGGTTCATGTCGCCCGAACTTAGACCACGTTTACCTCGTTTGCTCATGCATAACAAAAATAGGGTGCTGGTGGCGGCTCTGGATTCGCAGCTATCAAACTATTTTGATAGCTGCGAAGACCTCACCGATACTCATTCGATTCTGTATTGCTCGGCTGTAGCGGCATGTCGTGTAGCTCACGTCAAATTTGCAAATGACTCTAGAGCTACACGATCGAAACCAGCCGTACCAGCTTGGCAATGCAGAATTGAACGCCGTATTGGTGGGGCCAGAGCGCTCATTGGCAAACTTATCTGCTTCAGGGAAGGCAATACTCGCCCTAGAGTGATGCGCTTTGTGAGGCGGGCGTTCTCAGGGACTGATATCGGCCCTGAGGACTATGTATCCCATGTCACAGAGCGCATCGACTTCCTGAAGCAGAAAGTGTATGCATGGGCAAACCGTATTCGTAGGTATAAGCGGCGAGTAGAGCGATACACTCAGAATCGCACCTTCCAGAGTGATGAAAGGTGGGTTTATAGGGCTTGGGAGCGACCGGACCAAGGTGGAGTTGACACGCGCCTTCCGGATGATGATGCCATGTGTTCTTTCTGGCGAAGTATCTGGTCGGCGCCTGTCAGCCACACCGAAGGTGATTGGACTCGGGAAGTCGAGCGAGCCTGCGATCCAATACCAGAAATGGGGGCTATTACCATCTGCCCCCAAGATGTAGCTCGTGCAGTTCGTCCGTTGCCCAACTGGAAGTCTCCAGGGCCGGACGGACTGCACAATTTCTGGATTAAATGGTTCATAAGATCGCACGCTCGCTTGGCGGCTCAGTACCAGACTGCTTTGGAGTCTGGTTCGCTACCCCAGTTCCTAACAACAGGAATTACCCACCTGCTCCATAAATCGGGTAGCACCGCGGACCCCAAAAATTATAGGCCGATCACATGTTTACCGACGGTCTATAAAGTTCTTACATCCATTTTGAGAACTAAAATTAACAAACATATAGACACCAACTCCATCATGTCTGCCTCTCAAAATGGATGTAGGAACGGGGCCCGCGGTACTAAGGAGCTACTCCTCATTGATATGGCCATTAGCCAACAGGTTCGCCGTTCCCGAAAAGATCTGTCGACATGCTGGATAGATTATAAGAAGGCCTATGACTCGGTGCCACATACATGGCTCATGAGGGTGTTGGAGTTGTATAAAGTAGATGCAACTCTGCGCACCTTCCTGATGTCGTGTATGAGGCAATGGAGGACGGTCCTTCGCTATCCAGGATGTCGAAATATCCAGAGGAATAGCGAACCGATAAGGATCGAGCGAGGCATATTTCAGGGCGATAGTTTAAGTCCACTTTGGTTCTGCTTAGCCCTGAATCCTCTTAGCACACTGCTGGAGTATTCAGGCCTAGGCTATCGGCTGAGGAGAGGTGGTCAGGTAATATCTCACCTCCTCTACATGGATGACCTAAAACTCTTTGCCCCCAACAACTTGCAACTGATGGAGCTACTGAAAGTAACTGAAACTTTTAGTAGAGCCATCAGGATGGAATTTGGTGTGGACAAATGTGCGGTCATGCATGTAAAGCGAGGGGAGATTGTGGAATCCGTGGGAACTCAGCTCGCGGATTCCATAAACCTTAGAGCCCTCTCCGCATCCGAAACCTACAAGTATTTGGGTATGTCGGAAGCGTTGGGCATCAATGTTACTGACATGAAGCAATCGTTGAAGGAGCGCTTCTTTGGCCGCCTGAAGAAAGTATTTAATAGTCTTCTATCAGGCGGAAACAAGGTGCGCGCCTTCAACGGTTGGGTCATGCCGGTTTTGATGTACTCTTTCGGCATACTCAAATGGACTCAGACCGAACTCGACGCCCTGGATAGGAGGGTCCGTACGCTGCTAACTGCATATCGAATGCATCACCCACGGTCATCGGTAATGAGACTGTATATCCCGCGAAAATGTGGAGGTCGAGGCTTTTTAAACGCTAAGACCCTCCACAATCGCGAGGTATGCAGTCTCAGGGAATATTTCCTAGAAGCCGACGTGGGGATGCATCGAGATGTGGTCGCGGTGGACAAGGGCCTTACCCCGCTCTCCTTGGCTAAAGAGAACTGGCGCAAGCCTGTAGTGCTTGACATTAATGATCGCAAGGAGGTATGGCAGAGTAAGGAGCTTCACGGACGCTACTTCCGGGCCCTACATGGACCCGATGTAGATTCACTAGCGTCCGTAGCCTGGCTGCGTTTTGGTGACCTCTTTGGGGAAACCGAAGGTTTTGTCTGTGCAATTATGGACGAAGTTATGATGACGAACAATTACCGGAGATTCATTGTGAAGGACGGCACGGTTGACATCTGTCGGGCATGCCACCGTCCGGGAGAATCAATCCGACACATTATCTCCGGGTGTTCTCGTCTAGCTAACGAAGAGTACTTGCATAGACACAACCTTGTAGCCAGGATTATCCATCAGCAACTTGCTCTGAAATACAGCCTTGTGGAATCGGAAGTACCGTACTACAGGTATGTGCCCGACCCAGTTCTCGAAAATGGAAATATCACATTGTACTGGGATCGATCCATCATCACTGACAGGACTATTGTTGCCAATAAGCCTGATATAGTGGTGGTGGATCGAGGAGAGCGGCGCGCAATGATTATTGACATAACGGTCCCGCATGACGGGAACCTCGTGAAAGCCGAGAAAGATAAACAGATTAAGTATCTTGACTTGGCTCGCGAGGTTGTCGACATGTGGGATGTGGACTCAGCAATCATTGTGCCGATAGTCGTATCAGCCAATGGCTTAATTGCCAAGAGCCTCGACCAACACCTTAGGAGGCTCTCGTTGGGCAGCTGGATTAAGGGCTTGATTCAGAAAGCGGTACTCTTGGACACGGCTCGTATTGTTAGGAGGTTCCTCTCTTTGGAGCCCTGACCGCCGGTAGCTTGGACCCTGTTCCCGATACCGGTGGGCTACTATTTTTTATATTTTTAAATGTTTTTATATGTTTTTATTCTAATATTTAAAAATATAATTTATATGTAAATATTTAAATAAAGGAAATAATAATAATAATACCATTTATTTCAGGCGACAGTAGCCCATAGAAAAATACCTTAACCTAAACATACATATTTTAATATAAACAAAAAACTTGTGTTAATAAATAGACTTATACTATGTTAGTAGCACTTCATTTTGCACTAGCTTGTCTTTGTGCTGTCCTGTGGAACTTGTCCGCGGAAGCGACGGAACACCACATCCTGCGGCCAAAAGTCCTCTTCCATGACGAGGGGCAGATAACAGTTTGGTACTCGCACGACGAACGCCTTGAAGTTGACGTTCCGGTGCGATTCTAGTAACTGCATATTATACATATAACCAAATTGTCGAAGCGGCTAAGCTCTCTGCAGCCTACGCGGTGCATAGAATCCGTCATCTAACTTATATAGAAACAGCTCGATTAGTATATTTTAGTTATTTTCACAGTGTAAATACGTGTTTACAATAGGATTTTATTGTAAAAACGTATTTAAAATAAGACAAAGCCAAGCCATATTATAGAACTGAGCCTCAATAAATTTAAATCATTTATTAAACAGAAACTATGTCAAAAAGGTTTCTATAAAGTTAGGTCGACAAAAAGGCTTGGGACTAATTAAGCTACTCCAATGTACCCCCCTCCAAGCCACAAACAAGTGCTTTAGAACAAACGACTACATGACACTATATAATAATAATAATAACTTTATTTCAGAATATCCATTACAGAATCATCCATATTTGTGTTAATAAAACATTATATGACCTCATATCATTGTTTAGTTTATTTTATTTTACTGTTTAAGTCTATTTATTTTATGAGTTGTATTGCAATATGTGGTAATTAAAATTATTTTAGCATAAGTACTATTACATAGAATCAAGTTTTTTCAACTGAACATACAGCTGTGCTGCTGAGGAGTTTGTTGCGCCACTTCTTCTTCCCAGCTAAAGCACTATGAAGTGGTGAAGGGCTGGCATTTTTGGGGGACTGTCGTATTGTAATTTTGACGTTCGAAAAGTGCTGATTCTCAGCCTAGTTTGAATAAATGACTTTAGAATTTTGTTTTTTTTAAAGAAACGATAGTTGGGCTGTGTGAAAGACGATATGGCTAGAAAGGGGGTGACTACCAAGATGACGACTAATAGAGAAATATAGACGAAATTAAGGGATCTGTTGCGCCGACCACGAATAAATTGGTATAAGGGCAGGAGAATGATGAATGAAAGTTAAAACGAAATAGTACCTACTACAACACAATCGTAACGCAACATTTAAAAACAACCATTAATAAAATCTAAAGTGAAATTTCCCTAAGACATAATAACAGTGATCCGTTCTTACGTTCTTGTTAATTCTACTCCGAGTATTTATAATCGGATTAATGGTATCTTTGACTAACTTTGTGGTATCCACTTGGTATTACCACAAGCTCTTAAGTCAGTAATTGCCTGGGGGAACATTGTACTTGTACCTATAAAAAGCGGCTAAGTGCGAGCCGGACGCGTAGGCGAAGGATTCCGTACCATCGTACAATATTTAAGACTACTTTTTTGTAATACTTCAAAATTAAAATAAAACACACAAACTTAAAACAAAAAGCGTCGAATAAGACACATTCCTTTCATTTTTAACTTTTTTTAGTTTTAATATTTGTTGTTATAGTCTAGTGGCCATAGTAGTACACTATGTGAAAATTTTCAAGTGTTTAACTATTACGGTTCAAAAGACAGCCCTGTGACAGACGGACTGGCTAACAGCGCGTGCAGCGGAGCGTTAGTAATAGTGTCCCGCTGGTACCCCTTGGGTACGGAACCCTAAAAAGTGGCCAAGAACGATTCGGTGTTGATAGTGATTAATGTTTTAAGGACCTGCAGTGTGTGCTACCTACATATTTATCTTGAGGAAGGATGTGTCGGTTCGATAAGTAAGCACCTACACAGACAGATGTCTGCAGCTAAAGAAAGGCCTGGCTGAAATCCGCCATAACTAATGATCTTGGAAGATAATCCTGTAATCACCTTCCTTGTGAACGTATTTTTTGGTGGACTCGACATCCTTGGGTGGGCGAGAAACATTATGTTTAGTTAACAAAATCGTTAGCAGATGTAATTATAGGTAAAAATATTATGAATGCAAAAGTGAGTTTGTTTGTTTGTTACGCTTTTACGCTAAAACAATGAATGGATTTGGATGGAATGTGGCACATGGATAGACCATGACAGGGACCTCGGTTTGGACATAGGATACTGTTTATCTCGGATGTACGTTTCCGTGGGATAATTTCAGAGCTCCACGCGGGCGAAGCCGCGGGAAAAAGCTAGTTTTTAATAATATAATACTTCCATCCATTTTAATAACGGCCTTATTACAAAACGAGTTCTAACTAGACTAGACCCAGGTTTTTAACAAAGAAGCATTTTTTTAAATTTTGAATTTAAGCCGACAAACTTAAAGCTCTAATTACAAAAATTGACTTTAAAACCGAGTCTACTTGTGTTAAGAATTTTACCACAGTTGGAATAAAGTCCGATATTCAAAAATGGGTCGATGATAAACCTGGTCGAAAGTTAGAATTCGTTTTGTATTGAGATGGTATGTGTTTAATTTAGTTGCAGTAGATATTTATAAACGCCTCATTGAATCCCTGACAGAATCTCTCAGCTCACGATTACATTAACAATAATTTATAAGGTACGGAAAGGCAAACATGCTTATAAGGTAAAAGCAAAATAAAACAATATTGCTATTATTATATGCCGCAATGGCACTCCCGACGGAGCATAGTGGCTTTGGCGAAATTGAATCGTCGTTCTATTTTCCTTCGAAACTGTTTTGTTTATTTCAACTGTACGAGAAATAAGAGAATGAATTTCATTGATCAACAAGGCACAGCCTTTTTTTTTTTTGATTACGTTGGGAAATCCTCATGGATGTCCTTCGCCCTGGGGAGGGCGGAGGGGTCTGTCAGACTCTTACTGACTAAAACCACCCCAGTGTTCCGTCTCACACTCGCACCGGGGATAGCGGGATCTAATGCGACTTCCGCGATCCCCGACTAGTGCCGGCCCGACTCTGCGGCCCACCTCGAGTTAGGGGGGAGTGAGATGTTAAACTCCCCCTCTACGTCATAGGGAGGCGCACGTGGAACACTACGCGCCCCCATCTCGGGTCCTAAGAAGTAGGGGGCGACGGATTTCCCCAGATCCGTGGCTCCTGGACCCATTTAGGGGGGCTGGGGGAGGGCGTTATCCACCCTCTGCCGACGCCCGGTACGTCTGCTGCGGATCGGGGTAGCGGAAGCAATCTCCAGCTCTCTTTCCGCAGTCTCCTTCTGCGAAATGACTGTTTCGCAGAAGGATACCACCGCATCCCAGGACTCCTCGCTGCCGACCATCGAGTCAACAACGGCCAGCAGCGACAGGTCACTGCCGACACCTGAGATGAGGGCACGGTGCGGCTCCTCCCAAGCAGCACACTCTGCCAGCGTGTGCCGAGCCGTGTCCTCCGACACGGACCGACAGTCGACGTAGTGGTGACACCGGGCGTCCGGCTCCCACAACGCACAGCCTAATCTAACCTAACCTCAGGGTTTAGAGCATGAAATGTTCCACGAAAGTTCCTTACATAATTTTATGCAGGCCATACACGATCAAGTTTATTGTCAAGTTTGCAGCGGACTTAGAGCGGCGTCCAGTAAACTTGACCGTGTATACCACCGTGACAGTCCACTTGAAGCAAAAATCGGATTCAGATTTGGCCGATTTGATCAAGCTTGTAGCTTCATGTAAACTTGAACGTGTGTACGAGCGGTTATAATTGCTTATCTTAGTGCCTGTCAGTCATGCTGGACAGCTCACCTCAAGATAGTTATTATTACCTATCAATGGATTCATGCAACTTCGGGCCGATTGCTGATTCCAAAAAATATGTCTCTCTAACCCTTACAATCCCCACGTTGGCTTTATAACATAGCACCCATCACATCACGCATCTTTTCCCAAAGGGTTAAAGCAGAGGTGTACCTATACTACACCCACACTTCGCCAATTATGTTGAAGTCTCATGTAATAGGTTGCGAGCCAGACTCCGGGCTGCTACGCCTGTTTATGTTTATTAAATTATTGTGCTCCCTTAGTGATTGTCTGTCATCTCGCCCCGATAATAAGCAACCACTTCACTTTGTATTTCATAATTGAATCAAGTATAATGTGCACTTCCAGCGATGTCCTGACCGGTCGTCAGCACAAGCTGCAGTTTTCAACGAATAATACATTGCTAGTCGTACATCAGGTAGGTATTACTTTCGTATTAATGTCGCTTGGGGTTCACCTCTCCTATACACTTTGAGGAGGCGAATTATGCAGCAGCTGAGCGCGTACCGACTGCATGTGGAATTACGAATGATAATATGAAAATTTGAACTTTAGAGATTAAAACAGAAAAGACTTTCAGGTAAATTCCACAGTGCTACTAAAATAATCTACATTATGAAGTAAACATCACGTAGAAGAATGGCCAGTTTACAGGTATACAAAAAAAAAAAACGATTTTCTAAACTTATATTTCAAGTAATGTTTTACCGCGTTTAAGTATGACTTTAGAAAATCTTTTTTTCTCTTTATTTTTGTTTCGCATTTAGGTATCGATCGATACCTATCCATCTCGTCTAGTTTGATCCTAAGTTTCTCCAGCTAATTTAGTTTGATCCTGTTTTATTATTTGTATAGAATGTCCCATATTCTAACAGATGTAAACAAACAAATTACCAATAAGTGCGTCATTTCCATCAGAATTAACAGGATAATCCAACATGTTGTCAAGAAGATTTCTTTCAAAGGTTGTTACAACAAACGTCCATCCATATTGTACCCGTGAAATGCTAATACCCTTTTACCAAACATGACACAGTGGCGCCACCTATCTTCGTTTTCAGGTCATTACACACGCCACATTTTATTGGGAACGTGTGCTTTTACTCCTTGTTGGAGTAAAAGCACACGTTCCCAATAAAATATATTTCATTTTCATGTTATTATTTCGAACTGAAACTGTATTTTAGTAGCTCTTAGTAATAATGGTGGATAAAGTTTTAATGTTATCAAAACATTAAAGTATTATATAATGTTTTGTGTTTTAAGTTCTTACATGAAAAGGATGACTTTATTATCGTCTAGAATCTGGGTGCTGCTCTTCGAGTGCTATCAGTTGACAGGACTCACATTATTCCTGTATCTTTGCTAGAATCGTTCGTCGCGGTGGAGTCCGTGGAAGTAGGGTTGCCAGGTACAGGTTAATCATTTCCGGGACAATTCTAGGATAACGCAGTCGAGCCGTAGTAATAGTTGGTTTATGCCTCAATAATGTTTTTAATTGTTGATGTTTTTTAAGGGTAAATTAAATATGGAAGTTATTTTCAAATAAGTATAATAATACTTATTTAGGTAAAAGTTGTAGGTAGGCTTTCACCTGAAATACCTCAAAATACATAGTGTATTTTTATTATAAATAATTACAAAAATATAACCTAAATTGAGAACCTCGCTTGGCTCGACCGAATTTACTCGCCCGAAACTGGCGAATCGACACTTAAATAATATATATTTTTTTTGTAATTCGCACGAAGTTAATTTATTTGTAATCTAATCCTACCCGATTTGTTACCTTGTTTGGCCTTCTATCTTAGTGATACCAATTTTTGTTGGTAATATTGATGTTACACATAGGTAATCGAAGTTCGGAATTACCTACTAAGATCATCCACCGACTCTTCATCCTTCTCCCAATAACTATAAGTGTTTCGTACCTACCCACAGACCGCGGTACGCTAAATCGTTGGGCCACATTAGGTACCGCCGCGATTACATAAAGCTTAATGTCTCGTGCCCGAAGTTAAAATAACAGAATACGACCAGCGAGAGATTTTAGCTTGATTGTTTTTTGTTTGAAAGTATCTATGGTAATTTTGGGTTAAGACTTTCTTGGTAGAAGCTATATGGTATAGTTTAACCGAGACCGCTGTTCCGCACTTAAGGAATGCGCGGCGAGGGGGGCGGGGCACAGAATCATGAGCGATGACGAAAGAGCGGCCTGCACTGCGTCCCCGTCTCGCCACGCACTTACCTAAGGCGCGGAACAGCGGTCTCGGTTAAACTATACTAAATTATGTGGGATCTCATCTTATGAGTGACAGTCGAAGGAAGAAGTTTTTCTTATTCTGTGCAGCTCTAGGTACAGTTGACCACTTGTCAGTGGTAACCAAATCAGTATATCAGTCGCTTGTCAGTGTGTATCAGTATTTTGTTCGTTTCGAAAGATGTCTAGATCTATCATGTGTCCGTCTCATTTATTTGTCAGTTTGTTTTTGTTTTGTGGACGTGCGGTCGACAGTACATGTTTTGGTGTTAAAAAGTACCTAAAAGGCAGGCAGGTAGGCATGCACTATATATAAAATAATTAAGTACCTACCTAGTTATGCACTAAAACCATGAGCTCAATAGCTACGTTTCAAGGTAAATTGGTTACGGTTTTGTAGACCCCATATTAATTTCCTTTGCCAGTGTTACTATAACACAGTTTTAACCCACAATTATTTTCTTCCGGAAAGTTTAAAACGTAAATTAACCACCCTGTGTTGAACAACTTAAACATATTTCCCAAAAATATCAACAACCGAATCCCCTCTTTTCTCAGAACTTAAAGGATCCATCACATCTACAACATTCAATATGCAATACATTTACGATGAGCTGGGTAATGGAATCCCTCACTTTGAAGAGAAGGGACTCGGTATAAATTCAAATTAATTTTTATGTTATCCCGTGATCATCGGACCGTGGCCTATCGTCTACGGCCTGTGGGTTTTGATGCAGATCTATGTTTATTATGGAGATAGGTTTTAGTTAGGCTATTACGATTGTAGGTGTGGTGTGGTAGGAAATACACTGACGAAAAAAACCACTAACTTATCACGAAATATTTCCGAAACCACAGATAGCTTCTTGAAGCAAAAATCAACATTCAAGTGTATTTAGTAGCCCATAAAAAACACCTATAAATTTGTTTTCAAGATTTTTTTTACTTCGTGTAGCTAACTTTTATAGATGTTATAGGTTTGGATGATATTTCGATTTTTTTTGGCACTTTGCAAGTGGCTTTTTTATATTGCTCTTCAGTGTATTATTAGGCTTCTGGCTGAAAATAAGCCTCTTTATCAAAATCTCTTTTAGCATTCAGCATTCGGCAACAATGTCTATTTGAAGCTACTTCAAACAAAGGAGGAGGTTCTCAGCTCGTCGGTTTTTTTTAAATGTATGCTCTTAAAACAAAACTGCTTACTTCACATACATTTTTTCGTTGTGCTCTGCGAGCAACGCAAAAATGACTTTATGCTGAAAGAATTTTGTTCACCAAAAAGAACAAAAAAAAAAGTATCGAATTATTAACAAACCTACATATACTAATATTGTAAAGACGTAAAATTTGTTTGTAAGTTTGTATGTAGGTGGTAATCTCCGGAACTGCCAGTCGGATTTGAAAAATTATTTTTGCATTGGATAGCCTAATTCTTGAGGAAGTTTCTAGGCTCGCGAACGAAGTCGTGGTCAGAAGCTAGTAAAACATATAATAGTGACCACATTCTCTGTGATCAGCATCACCGAGAAACTTTACTTTCCGATTAAGAGCAAAAAAAAAACATTCAATCTAATACTTTCAACATTTCAGTCATCATTCACTAAAATTTAAATTATATCTTCCACTTCAATACATCGTAATAGATGGTTTAAATGAAGGTAAAAGCAACTAGCCTAATACCTACAAGGAAACGTGTTGCAGTGAAAGTGATTCAAAGCTGATGATGCCCCAGTGAGGTCGGGAAATAAGAAAAAAACTAATGATAAAATGGTACATGGTTCCGTAGGTTTTTGAATAGGCCAATTATTATTTTTACTAGAAAGGGTCTTAAAAGATAAGAATTCTTCTTCATCTCCTTTACAGAATAGCTCATGTTGTAGTTTTAGTCTGGGACTTTCAGGAAAAGTCCAGGAAATTAATTCAACAGATTCAAATCACAACACAAAACACAATCACTGCCTCGTTGATCTAGTGGTCGCAAGCGCTACTGCTGACCATGAAGTCCTGGGTTTGATTCCAGGGTCGGGAAAGTGTAATTGGGCTTGCATATGGAATTTCTCAGTAGCAGCCTGAAGACTGGATTTGTGCCCGCTTGATGGTAATAGGCTCGCCCCTTGTTACATGGAAATATGGGACTCAAACATAACTGGCGAAATGTGGGTGTACGTATAGGTACACCTTTGCTTAACCCTTGGTGGAATACAGGCGTGATGTTATGTTATGTGTTCAAATCACAACTGTTGTTCTTTGACAGATTGCATGAAATCGCTTTAACACGGCTAAGTGACGTAGGGTGTTAGTTTGTTTAACAATACTTTTCCTGACTGTACGTTTTAAGTATCTTATAATTGCATTTTCTTAATGTATTAACTGTATTATTAATGTACATAAATGTATATTATAGTGTCCGTACGGCAAAGAAACGCATTACGCACTAGCACACACTCAAACCATTTGCCTAAGCTTTCAAGTTTAACACAACCAGATTGACAGTGTAATTATCTAATCCACAGCGAGTTTGACCGAGATAAGACGTCAAACTAAGCCGCTCTTAATTACCCGTCGTAGGTTCTATGATAACGTAATAACCTTTCAGACATGAAAGTGTAAGGGCAGTTAATTAAAAAAGTTGAGGGATAAAGCTTCGGAAAAAATGGCTGCTCGCAATATGTAAACTTGTATGCTTAGAGGTCATAGGTCCCATTAAATCCGTTACGCAATTTATAACTTTTCTAACTTTTTCAGAAGGGATTTAGTGTTGAGAGTACCTAGAACACTAGACTGTTCTAGTTGTTGACACGTGTGTTAGCTTATCCTGTTTAAGGATGTAAAGTATTATACCGGTATAGCTATTGTGATGTAGGCTATGGCGAAGACTGTTGACGAATCTTGTAAAATGTAGGCTGTAGATTTGTTGACCTTTGTCTCTTTTGCACTGTCTTCCCATACCTGTACCCACTGTAATTTTGAAATATTGTAAAAGCTTATTATTTGTAAAAGAATAACAGTGGAGTTTTGTATAGGTTTATGTGTTTTGTTTTTTTTTTACGTCTTGAACAACCGATTGCTGTAGATTAATAAGTAAAAAAAAAGGTTGGTATTTGCAAGTAATCCATTGTCAATATTAATCTTTTTATGTTTCTATGTTAACTAACGTAATTAAGTTTGTAGCGTTTTAATTAACTATAAGTAAATAATAAGTAAATGAAGGTACGAGTACCTACTTATCTCACGGTCCTTTGATGGAGACATATAAATAACTAATTATTAGGAATTTATAAATGAGAAAAGTACTTATAATACTGAGAAATATTGCTTGATCCAACAACCACTCTCCTTTGAATTGCAAATGGCGAACATTTGAGATTATTCCGTCGACATTCAAAGGATATCCACTATTTACTTAGCTCAAACAACGTGTACACACACGTCACGGTGAATGCACAATGTTCTCTTTGTTGGACATGACTTTGAGTAGAACATGCTCTTAGATTAGCTGAGATGACAATCACATGCACGTTGCACAGTTCGCTTACCTTTGTTACACTTAGCTAACATCGTGTCACATTGTTGCATGAGACGCGGTCAGAGCAACGTGTGACGTAGGGTATAGCATTGAGTAAAAGATAGGGATGACTACCTAGTACCACAGGTTTATTTGATCAAAAGAGTTTGCAAAATGACAACACCTTACCTCTTCAATCAATCCGCCTAGCCTTTTCCCAACTATATTGGGGTCAGCTTCCAGTCTAACCGGATGCAGCTGAATACCAGTATATAACATGGAGCGACTGCCTATATGACCTCCACAATCCAGTAACTGGGTAATAGGATACCCCTTGGTAAGCTTGTTTGTCAGACTTTCGGGCTTCTGACCACCTGTAACGACTGTCAAAGATCCACGAATGACAGCCGGGACCAACGGCTTAACGTGCTTTCCGAGGCCGATTTCCGATCCACAGACCAACGCCGGTAAGCGTAACTTCTTAACCTGATGGATCGACCCGTGCGGCAGTTATAACTTAGCCACGAGCTCCTACGAACACCTTACCTCTTCAAGTCTAGGATATTTTAGCAGACATTGACGACGACGGAAGCACACTTCCGCCGCGAAACCATAGCAGCGAAACCGTAGTAGGTCCATTAAAAAGACTCGCGTCATTTTCCGCTACTCGAATCGGATGCGAGTAGCGGAACATGACGCGAGTCCGTTCAATTGAACTACTGCGGTTTCGCTGCTATGGTTGCGCGGCGTAGGTGTGTTATCGGCGCTGCGGCATCAGTGAGAAGAGTAGAGAAACTTGGAATTTATTTGTATTCGTTTGTGATACCTACTTACATGTTTTGTTGGATGTGGGGAGGAGTAGAAAAATACACAAAATCAATCGGTTTCGTAATATAGTGTAGGTTAATCTCAGTCTGCTTTTAATACTCTGTGGTGCTAGTGACCTAACAGATTGTAAGGAGTGCCATACACGAACCGGCAAGAGATGTCGTGCGGTGTCCCACAGGGATCGGTCCTGGGGCCCCATCTGTGGGACATCGGATACGACTGGGTGCTGCGCGCCGACCTCCCTAGCGGCGTCAGCGTCGTGTGCTACGCTGACGACACGTTGGTCCTGGCGCAGGGGAGGTCGCACCAGGCGGCGGCCGAACTAGTGACACACGGGGTTGCGACAATCGTAGACAGAATCCGGCAATTGGGACTCGAGGTGGCCCTGCACAAGTCCGAGGCCATGTGTTTTCATGGTCCTCGGAACGCGCCACCGTTGGGGTCCCAAATAACGGTAGGAGGAGTTCACATCGGCATCGAGTCGACGATGAAGTACCTTGGACTCGTCCTCGACAGCCGGTGGAACTTCGTGGAGCATTTCCGACGTTTGGCTCCCAGACTGGAGCGGGCCGGGGCTGCTTTGAAGCGGCTCCTGCCCAATCTAGGGGGTCCAAACGCCTCCTGCCGGAGGCTATACGCGGGGGTCGTGCGGTCCATGGCCCTTTACGGGGCTCCGGTTTGGGCGCGTTCATTGAGGCGGCGGCCAGCCCGCCAGTTGAACGCGTCCCAGAGAGTCATGGCCACCCGGCTGGTCCGGGGATACCGCACGATCTCCGGTGAGGCGGCGAGCCTTCTTGCCGGATTACCGCCATGGGATCTGGAGGGAAAAGTCCTCGCGCACATCTGGGAGTGGCGCGAGGAGTCGAAACGCCGGGGCGTAACTCCGTTTCCGCGAGAAATCGCGGCACAGCGGACAGAGCTCCGGCGGGATCTCATGGCGTCATGGAGAGTGCGATTGTCGCAACCCAGTGCTGGGCACGCCACTATTGCGGCGATAAGTCCCCTCTTTGAGGAGTGGCTAGAGAGGCGCCACGGCGTCCTCACCTTCCGCCTGACGCAGGTCCTCACCGGACATGGTTGTTTCGGGAGGTTCCTATTTCGTATCAGGCGGGAGGAAACGCCCGGGTGTCATCACTGCGTGGATCGCCCGGAGGACACGGTTGAGCATACGGTGGAGGTCTGTCCGGCTTGGGCAGAGCATCGCCGTGTCCTCGTGGAGGCGATCGGCGGCAGGGATCTCTCGCGTCCGGCCCTAGTCCAGGCCATGGTACGGAGCGAGAGGGCATGGGAGGCCGTCACCTCCTTCTGCGAAGCAGTAATGCTCGCGAAGGAGGAGGCAGAACGCGTGAGGGAGAGGCAAATTTCGCGCCCTCACGCCCCTAGCCGCCGCAGGAGACGCCCTGGGCGTCAGGAATCGCAGGCCGATTCCCGGCCACCGTAGGCGCGGGCTTGCGGACGGTGAGCAATGGGTAGCTCGCCGTCCGATAAGGACCAGGCCCGGGTCGACGGCGCGTTGTGTTCCACGCGCGCCTCAAAGAGATGTCAGCACAACGGAAGGGGTCCGCTAGGACCGATGCCTGCCGGGGTTACGGGAAAGTCCGAAAGGGATACCGTGGCCCCTGGCAACGTAAAGGCAACGGAAGGAACACGGGTGGGTTTTAGTCAGTAAGAGTCTGACACGCCCTCCCGCTCCACCCAGAGCGGGAGAAGTTATTTGATAATTTCCCACCCAAAAAAAAAAAAAAAAGGAGTGCCATACACAGGCCGCCTTCAAATATATATTTTGCCGTCCGGATCCTGCCGAATCATGCCTACCCGAACAAGTTAATAGCACGCCTGACTATTAGACTTTGCATCAAAATAAATGCGTGCAACAATCAGCCACTTTCAGCGCGTGACACGCATCAAACACGGCCTATCAACGCGATAACGTTAATCAGAGTAACAAGGTTAATAATAAAGCCTCAACCTTAACTCATCAACCCGCGTTCAGCGGAGCGTCATCGCCACGCATCAAATGTGAGAACTTAGCCTTAATTCCGAGAGTTTTCCAGCGCTAATTACGGCCAAGTTCAAATAAAGTCTCGCTCGCTCCATGTTCTAAAAATAGGGCGAAATCTTTATCTTTATTAAGGCATCTTATTATTTTATAAGTACATTTTAATCATTATGTAGACACGGAACCCTAAAGGCGTCTAGCGAGCCGTTCGGAAAGTCCAATGCCAGTTGCTTTTTTTTCTGTTTTTTTGTGTGATCAAATTTTGGACGGTGATAGGGGTGTGCCGAGTGATTTTTTCTTCTTGTTATTTGAAATGGAGATGTCTGCATTGGAGGAATAAAACGGCGAATAATGAAAATGTTATAAAATATATAACATTTTCAAAGTGTAGCAAACTGTGATTAAATTCATCCCGAAATATTACAAGGCTCAGATTTATAGTGCTCGCTTTTCCTAAATTAATCAAAAAGTTTTTATAACTGATGTAATATTATCACTTTTCTTTGTTGTTTAGACGATATGTTTCATTTTATTTATTGAGCGTAGGTTTACATTTTATTTATGTACAAACAGCTAAAACATAATATTTATTCATCCGTTGTATTTTACGGGAACATAATATGCTTATTTTATATGTAAGTTTCATTTTCTAAGACAATTTTCCTTAAAACAATACTTTACAAAAGTGAAGATCAGAATCAATTGCTCATATTCGCAGTTACACGTTCTTAATACCTACATAATTAACTATTCCATTTGAAAGTACTTTCAGGGCACGCTCTGCATATATTATAGAGTTGTTAATGAGAATTACAAACAAGAAATTAAATTCTATTACTTTACTATTAAACTACTGGCTGACTGTACTTAATAGGATTAAACATTATTTTACTCTGTAGAACTACCCTGTTCTAAGATTAACTAGTTTCCTTGGAATGTAAATAAAAAGAGTGGACTTACACAATTCGTTTCTGCTGGAGTTCTTTTCTTTCGTTTTACTAAAGCAATTAGTAAATTGTGTTAAGAAAATCTTTAAATCCCTGAAATAATTGCCTCTCTCTTGTTAAGTAAGACGAATTCTTGGTTTTCTTATAAGTTCGTTATCGAATAATGTGTTAATCGATTTATTTCAGTAGGTAGACAAGTTAAAAACTGCGCTGAAATTATGTCAAGTAGGTAGGTACTCTTTTTATTTCAGTTTTAAACATGGCTATATTTTTAATGACAGCATAATAAATAAACAACATCATCATAACAAACACGACGAAAAAGTTGCGCCTTAAACCATAAATAAAATAAATAGTTTTCGATAACTTTGACAAAATGACAAGTGAAGTGGCAGCCCTATCCCACAATATGTGATATCGACGTCCACTGGCGCGCAATTGGCCAGAAGTTAACAAAACAAAGAAAAACAACAGTTAACTGTTCTATCTAACTGTCTATTTTGATCGGGAATTTCACTTTAGACCAAACATTTTTTTAAATAAATTGTTTCACTGAGTTTGGCAGTTTATTTAGAGATTTGGTTGAATAGATTTTTTTGAATTTTGAATAGGTTTTTTTTTACTTTTTTGGAGTCGAGCCACTTTTATTTATTTTTGTCTGGGCCTGATTTACCTGTGTAGGTATTTAGTGCTAACAAAAAAAACCATAGGCAAGAAAAAAGGTACTGACAGCTAGACAACACAGACGATGACGTCATCGAAACCAGACGAACTGCTGAAGACGGCCATCGTTGAAAATGTCAGAAAGTTTCAATATAGGCAATGTAGATTAAATAAATAAATTTCTACTAAACTCTTTTAGGTAAAAAATAGAAAGGTATACCAAACATTTAAATCTTTTCATTGCAAACTTTGCTTATCGGGTAGGCCATTTAAAAAATACAATTCTCAAAACTATCGGTTTTCTTCTTCTATTCACATGGTTTTAAATTGAGTAAAAGCTTTTAAACCTTACCTGAAAGAGGTTTCTCAACGATATTAAATCATGCCAGCATAATTGATCAATAAATTATTAATAATCCCTTTTTTGCGATACAATTTAGAAAGTACTTGGCACATAATTAATTTGTCAATAACATTTTAGTGACTTTTTGGCCAAAAACCGCAACCATTAAACAGGTAGGTACTGGTGGATTATTTTATAGTAATATTTAACCTAAATGGATTTACTTTCATAGTGCATTAAACTTTACCGCAAGCCGTAGGTTTTGTGCTAAAACGGTGGGATTAAAATACAGTCAAATACGCGTCAATGAATCTTTAAAAAGTTAATTCATCCGCTCCGTTGATACAAGTTATTATAGAAGAATAGACAGGGACTGTAATTTCTTTAATTTAAGATGTATGATTATTTATCTGCTGTAACTGTGTCAGAACGTAAATCGAAAGTTCGTTGAATGAACTTATTATAAAAAAAGTGTTACAAAAGGCTCTATTAATGTACCTAGCTAATGCAAAAACCGAAATAGAATAACCATCAATCATCACTGTTTTTAAGCTCACATTATAGGAGTACCAAACATAATATACCTTTTCTGAATAAAACTCTGCTTGTCGCTAAGAATTAAGATGTTAAAATAGGCAAGATTATTCTAAGCATATGCTAGGTATGCGTAAATTTATGATAATGTATGTAACACACATACATTAACTAACTTTGTTAAGATTACTTGAAAAAAATTAACGCTTGGCGGTGCGTAATGCGACGGCCTATATTTTTTTTCTGCTATGATTAAATTTTGACATGATCATAGTACATAATATCTTGTCTATCACAACCGGTGAAATGGGAAAGTAAAATTGAAATCAAGTAGTGCTTTCGACTGCCAAGATTATGATATGACATTTAAGGTTCGGTAATCTTCTGCATCTCTGGCTAGGAAAATAAATGTAGAGCCTTCTTTTATTTGCCCTAAACCTCATAATTATGAACTACTTTTCCTATGGGACCGTACCAGAAAACGCGAAAGAAAAAAGTCATCTGTCATATACATTTTGTCGATTATTGTGAACAGGAGTGTACTGACTTTTTTGCAATTTCAAGGTTGATCCTATAGAAAAGTGGTTCGTAATGACCCCTTAAAAGGTTTAATGTTAAAAAAAAAACTAAAATACCCTTCTAACTTAGCTTAAAACATATCCAATGTGCTATCGCCTAAGCTATAGTAGTCAGTAGTACATTTATATTTTTTTGATCTGCAAACCCAAACGCCACGAATTGCATCTTCGCCTATGTACGTAGATTGTCGACAAGCAAGGCTCTCAAGTAACTTTGCTACACAATATTTACGTCGCCACAAAATCCATGCACTCCACAAAACCTTGTAACATTATTACTTCACATACTTATTTCGGAGGAGAAATCCGCGCGAATTTCCCAGCAGTAAGGCAGGCATTTAGACTACATTTCTATGAGGCAAACCTGAGGTACAGCCACGGAAATGAATTGTTAAGCAAATTGATACCCGTTAACCCGTGTCGTGTTATAGCCATTTCATACAAGTGTCATAGAGTGATGGTTGTGATTTGAATATACAGACAATTTAAATGTGTAGTTAATTTGCTTACGAATTAATTTCCCTGACTTTACCTACGTCGCGCTGGTAATGTTAGAAGCTAAAAAGTAAAATCTTTATATTACTATCTACAGGGTGAACATTTTCCAGCGACTCGCTCGACATGCATTGGCGATGAGTACCTCGAGGCATTACTTGCATGTGGACAGGGATGGACATAGGATTGATGTGAAAAGTCATTTTAAGGAAGCATAGAACTCCGCCTGACGCAGGTCCTCACCGGACACGGTTGTTTCGGGAGGTTCCTGTTCCGGATAAGGAGGAAGGAAACGCCCGGGTGTCATCATTGCGTGGATAGCCCGGAGACACGGTGGAGCATACGGTGAAGGTCTGCCCGGCTTGGGCAGAGCATCGCCGTGTGCTCTTGGAGGCGATCGGTGGCGGTAATCTCTCGCGTCCGGCCCTGCTCCAGGCCATGGCACGGAGACAGGGCATGAGAGGCCGTCACCTCCTTCTGCGAAGTAGTAATGCTCGCTAAGGAGGAGGCGGAACGCATGAGGGAGACGCAAATTTCGCGCCCTCACGCCCCTAGCCGCCGCAGGAGACGCCCTGGGCGTCGGGAATCGCAGGCCGATTCCCGGCCACCGTAGGCGCGGGCTTGCGGACGGTGAGCAATGGGTAGCTCGCCGTCCGATAACCACCAGGTCCGGGTCGACGGCGCGTTGTGTTCCACGTGTGCCTCAAAGAGATGTCAGCACAATTGACGGGGTCCACTAGGACCGATGCCTGCTGGAGTTGCGGGGAAGTCCGAAAGGGATACCGTCGCTCCTGGCAGCGTACAGGCAACTGAAGGAACACGGGTGGGGTTTTAGTCATTAAGAGTGTGACACGCTCTCCCGCTCCGTCCAGAGCGGGATTATTTGATAAATTCCCACCAAAAAAAAGGAAGCATAGAACAGAAACTGTAGAGGTCGTTGAATTAAGTCTAAAAGGGTTATTAGGGAGAATATAATTATTTGTCATTCACATTCTACGCTCGCATTACGGTCGAATGTTTTGAGTGAAATTTGAGCTGTTATTGCGTTGTACTGACAATTTGACTTGTACGTTTTTAATAAAATAAGTGATAGTCATAATTTTAATACTAGAAATAAAGATAAAATAGATCAACCATTTTTCTGATTATCTAAAGTACATACATCTTTTATGGGGTACTGTGTTAAATGTTACAACAAAATACCTTGTGATATCATCATCATCGGTCCATCTTCTGATATATTACAAATTAAATGAATGAAAATTTTAAACTCATATTAAAAGTACACTTTGTAAACAAGCATATTACAAATTAGAGAATTATATCCAAGATAAACTTGGAAACATACTTGTCCTGCTCCATAGGACAATTTAGAGTCTTGACAAAATCAAACTGGTTGCCAATTTAATTGATAACATTGATTTTACATTCTGTGATTACTTCCTCACACACTGACTTATTAATTGTAAAATTTTAGGAAAATCGTCTACTTTTACAATGTTTGTAAATATGTGAGCAACATGTATCTATCACATAATTAATTTATCTGTCATTGCATCATTTTTCAGTATGTTTACCTACCTATCGTGGTATAGCAATCTTACGAGTATTCCAGGTGCATAGTCTTCACAAATAATTATATAACTAATCTATATAAAATATTGTGAAAACGTTTTAAAAGTGTAACGGTGGAGTTTCTTGTTGTGAGCTCCTCCATACGAAAACTACCATTTGGAATCGGCGACTAGAATCAATTAAAATTTTTGTAAATTTTGACGTCTCGAGTTGAGTTCGAACCCAAGGCACGCACCTCTGACTTTTCGGATTCATGTGCGTATTGTATAATTATCACTTGCTTCAAAAACGGTGAAGGAAAACATCGTGAGGAAACCAGCATGCCTGAGAGATATTTCTCGACGGCATGTGAAGCCAAGTCAGAGGCCCATGGGCGGCTTTATAACTCTGACACCAGGTTAGTCACTAACCACACGACAAGAAGAAGAAGACCTTCAAACGTGCCTTTTATGTGCCTAATTGAAATAAATTATTTGACTTTGACTTTGATTGGGTGTCAGATTAATGGTGACTTGGTACAGAGTCTCAGTGGTTTCAGCGGTTTATTTATCTTCCAGTAAATCAAATGATAAATCAATATCAATCATTGATTAAGCCAAGTGTCTGTTGGATACAATAAAATCATCTACGCTTGCACTAAGGCCCGTATTACAGAACCTCATTCAAAACTCAAGCCGTTCGTAATACGGGCCTTAGTTTCAGAATAAGACCAAAAATGCTAAATCCGGCTGACCTAAATCACAAACTCTTTTTTTAATTAACTGTATTGTTAATTTAGCCTATTTAGATAAAAAAACTAAACTCATTTAAATAAATTGCGATGAGATGATAGAGCCAACTGTAATTAGATATTTAGTACCCATGCAAAAGTAATCTTAAGGCTATTGGATATTAAGGTTATATTTGTATCTCGTATTCTTTGTATTAATTGTATAGTCTGCAAGAAAAAAAAGTTCTCGCAAAAATTCTGCCCTAATTACTTTGATTTAATTGTTCGTGAAATATTTGTAATATTTTATACCTACACCTACCTAATCAGCGCTATTATTTCGCATTTCTACCTAACGGTTAGTTTTATTATTCATAGCCACGATATACGCAACAAAATAGAAAAAAACGTTTTAGCCACAATTTCGGTTAGGTAGGTAATAAGAATTTCGTTTCAATTTATTTTTTTTGCCCAAATATTCGCATTTGCAAACGAGAGATATAAAAGGAAAAATAACACTACAAAGATTTTATATTTCTTTGCTAACCAAGCTACAGGTGCTAAGAATAAAAATTATTTTACGACAACTCGGCGTGTTTATTTTGCGTTGACGCGTACCATCGTCGTTGGCTTCCCTTAATCCGGCCCTGTTAAGACCCATATTTTTCGCGAATATTCCGCAGCTTAGCACGCGCTCCAGTATCTCCCAAGGGCTTTAAATGTTATATTTTTTATTTATAAACAAGGTCTTATTTTGCCTCCAAACAAGATGTTTTTCTTATGCAAATTCGTGAGAGGCGTGAATTTAATATTTCTATCAAGATGCTCCTTTTATCTATTTAAGTTTACCTTTGAAACTTGAAAGTGTTAAAGATACCGAATTTTGAGGTTCTATAATTATTTAGAATTTGTTAGCAGTAAAATCCTGCAAATACTTCAGCTTTGGAGCTCTTTGGAGTCTAATGTTGACGGTATCTATAACGAAGTTGTAACGTTGTTTGATGTATTCGAAGATTGCCGTCATCTTTGTTCTTACGTATTAATTGCAAGAACTCTTTGGTGTTCGCTATCGTCTCGGGTCAGACTCAAATCACTAATTAATCCACCCAAAAATTGGAACAGAAATGTTACCATTATCGAAGTGTGATGTCGAGGTTTTCCACTTACGGCACCGATTTTAACCTCACCTGAGCTAACAGGCACCTAATGCTGGCTTCCCATGGTGCGCTATGTTGCGGACGCACGCGCACCAGCCTGCACGACGCACCGTGGGAGGAGTAACGTGCGTGGTAGCGCAGACGCGTGCGTTGCGGTGCGTCCGAGTTTGGATACATTGGATACGGTAGACTTCAAAGGTGTGTGAGGTATGCTCGGTTCCTATAAACTAAAACGAATCGTTTTGCATACCAATGGTAGCATTCTTATGACCCAACTTGGCATATAAATAGATTCGTAAGCAAATTTTTAGACAAGGGCGTTTTTGGATTTTAACGTACGGTTATATATAATATTTGATTTCAGATTATGAAATTATCAAAATCCGTTTTTAGAAATCGATTTCTGGAGCGGCTCTAGTAATATTATAATTCGGTTGTAAGTGCATCGATCAAAACTATTCACACATAAATAAATACTTGCTTACGCAAATCTACTCTTGCCGTGGTTTTGTGAAATCGGTTTGTCTAATTCGGACTATCGATACGATACGATTCGTGACTCAAATCGGATTTTAGATACGTTTATGATATATTTGACGAATGTCTACTAATTTTACCAACCTTTGATAGCTACTTCTATATGGGAGGGTCGACTACTATGCAAAGCTTTTGAGGTCTTTGCTTCATTATTGGTAAAGATAAAAGAGTCTTAATTTTAACCAAATAACGGTCCGTAAATTATATCATCAGTCGACAGTCGATCAGACACCGACTGTTAGCGCATTTGACTCACGCCGCAGGAGCGCCAAAGTCGAAGGAGACGGCTTGGCTCTCTTAATAGCTCTTATGAAAATACAGTAAGTACACTATTGGTACCTACTTCTGACGCAGCGACATGCATGTCATTTCGTCAAAACAACAAAAAAGACAAAAAAAAGTACTAAAGTACTTTTTATATTATTTATGACTTTACATAAGTACAGGTAAAATTAAACAATACCGTTCTTTTGATAATTTACCAAAATATTTTTATTGTCATTAGAAAACTAAAGCCCGGTGTGTCTCCGAATAGGAGACAGTTCGCCCATACCTTCAAGCCCCACTGTCGCCGAATCGGTGACTCACGCGGGTTGCATCTCATCTTTATGCACCGCAAAGGTGCATTTGACGTTTTCCTTTATGCACCTATGGAGTATCAAGCGAAATTCAAAAATCATTCAAAAAATGATAGGTAACACCGATTTTTTTTTATGTCGACTGCGACCTTGCGCGCCCATCAATGTTAAACCGCGGGGCTTTACTGAGACCTGAATCCACGTGCGTCCGCTTTATTGCGCACCGTCGCACGGACTGGTATTTGGTCCTAAAAGTTGGCCAAAAATATTTAGTATGCCTAATGGCTGCCTAACGATGTTTTATTTCAGTTTGTCCTTGGAAAAGGTAAAAAAAGGCATTCGTAATATACAAGCATGTATTCGTCATTTTCGTGTTCATCTACAAAACTTAAATTTAAAAGGTTACTTTCTAGTAACAAATTTACAACATCAGCCGACAGAGGAAGTTTTCTTTTTATTCTTCCTCTTCCCCATGCCCTCATGCTCTTAACCTCTGTTCCTGTCCTAATGGACTGGGTCAGAGGTTAAGAAGAGCCTGTTGAAAACATCTTGCGTTGCAGGTTACCCGGGAAAATTTTCAGGCGTAGTTCAGCCGGAACATTCCAAAAAAAACACCGAAAATAGAGGCGTACTTTGGGGTGCCTATTTTGTGCTTTGTTACATACTGAAAGGTCTACTCTATAACGAACCATTACAATTTTGGCTTAAAAATTATGAGAAATATATTAAAACTCCCTTTGATCTTACAAAATGTGTTTTTTTATAGAAGTAATTCTTAAGGATGTAAATGAAGAAAGGCTATAGATTGGTTGTTAAAATTAAGTGCCAAATAAAATACATACCTGGTTGTGCTAATCTATAGTAAAAACCAACACAAAATCGTTCAGTCACAAGATATTGCAAATATTTGAAAACAACGAAATCTGAACGATCACACGAACACTGTTGGCAAACGGTAACTTCCAACTGAGCGCTGGAAGGCGTCAGCGCTTTGTGTTTATTATTTGGAGCAGTTATACTAGTTTTAAATATATCTACTTTTAGGACCAAATACCAGTCTGTGCGCATCGGAAGGGCCTTTGTGCGCCGTGCGTCCGCTCCGCAATATCCGTGGCTGTCCACCGTGCGGGCTGGTGCGCGTGCGTCCGCAATATCGCGCACGCGTGGGAAGCCGCCTTAAGATACGGGCAAGGCGCCACTCGTGGCATAGGGTCAATGTCACTTTAGATATTGTTTTCGTCCGTACACACAAATATTGATCTCAATTCTTTTTTCCAGGAGGCCTACTCTCTCTCGGCAAAGTCCTCAACTTCTTCCCTGTGGGAGGGGAGCGGGAGTGCCAGCCGGAAGGTCACAGCATCGCGAAGGCTGGCATCTGCATCAACCAGTACGACTGCCGGCAGAGAGACGGCAGGGCTTCGGGCGACTGTGCTGACGGTCTTGGCGTGTGCTGTGTGTGTAAGTATGGATGTTTAATCTTCGTTTTATGATGTTTGGCTTGAACTAGAATATAGATGTAGATGATGTTTTATTGAAAAATACCCTCATCATCTGTATCTGATTGGACTGGAAACTGACACCGACATGATGATAACGATGTATTGTTGGATAGAAGACTGGTAAATCATAAATTAATTGCTGGCAAAAAACATATTAAAAGCTCGTACTGGAATCAAATTTACAGTTTACAATTAACAAAACACAAATAATACCATTACCTAATGAAATGCAATCAAAATATTGATATAATACCAAGAATCAATAATGTAAAACCAAGATGGCCTACTTGGAAGTTGTAGAATAAGTTACTACAAACTTACTTATTCACAATCGGAAAAGTTTTGCGAATGTAATCAAGAAAGACGTAAAACTATTCAAGCATAGGAAACAAAGTTGGTGATTAAACAAAATAATATAAGTTAGATGGAGAGACAAGGTAACGTGATATACTTTGTAACAATAGGAATTTAAGTTTGAAAGTTAACTTACATTAAAACAACCTGTTCATACACCAATGTGTATGAACAATGTGTAAGTTGGTACCACTACAAATGTAAATAATTATGTTGTAATTAGAATGACTTAAAAGATTTTGACAAATAAAACAGAGACTTGATTTATTTCACATAAACCTACAAGGGCACTTATGAAAGGTCAGAACCTAGGTGCACGATTCCAATTGGTCGTTTCCTATGGAGAAGAGCCGGCAAGAAATTCCACGGTTCTCTTTTAAAAATAATTGGCTTTTACAATATTTTCAAATAACAGTGTCATTAGAAGAAAGAAAGAAAGAAAGAAAATACGTTTATTTGCGGTAAACATGACGCAAAAAAGAACACAAAATTATAAAATGGAAACACGTTCAGGGAAAATATGCGTCACATTCACGCAAAACGGCCATCGCTCAGCATGATGCTGCGACCCTATGCAAGACAGAGCCCCAGCGCTGGTTTTCAGCGACCGCCGGCGTATGGGAGGACAGAGTAGGTCTTTCAACAAGTGCCTGGTACTTGTTTAAAGACACACACTACTTATAAAAATGATCATGGTCAACAAATCTACAGTCCACTAAGCCTGCAGCGTTCTCAAAATAGAAAAGAATCTATATAAAGATAAATAAATTAATAAGAATAAAAACCTATTTTAATCGAAATGACATGATTGCTATTACAACTGTAACAAATCTGAATAATTATCATGTCTACAAAAGCCACTAATAAATATTTGAAATTAAATTGTAGGTATATAATGTCAAATAATACGATGACTATGTCAAGGAAGAATGTAAAAAATATAAACATAATAATTTGGGAGCAGTTAATAGACTCTTACATAATTTGCCGTTAATGAGGTACCAGGGAAGCCACATGTGCAGAAGGAATTATTGCCAAACTTCCTTGTCTTCAACGTAGTCTTTAATTTTATAATATGATTTCTTGATAAGGACACGTTTGATGTGGATTTTGAACTTCTCATCGCTAAGTTCTGTAACCGACTTAGGCAACTTGTTATAAAAGCGGATACTGCTTATAAGAAATGACTTACTTGTTTTAGTTGATCTAAATACGGGTATCACAATTTCATGCCTACTACCTGTATTTATATGATAGAAATCGCTTCTTATTTTGAAAAGGCCTTAATTTTTGTGAACATACAAAATACTTTCTAAGATATAAAGAGAAGGCAACCATAGATTCATAGAGGCAAAATTGACAGTATACCTATTACATTAGTGTTGTGAATTAGAACCGATAAAACAAGAGTTCGTATTTTTTTTAACTACCACAAAGAAACTATAGAAAAGAAGGTAAAATAACGGCTAGTACGTTAACGATTGGTTTTGAAAAAAAGGAGGTTTTTCTAATATAAGGATCACAAACTCTCGCAATTGTGAATTCCTGAAAACCATATCTACTATTACCTACTTACTTTAAGTTATCATTATCAGGTATACAAAATTATCTCGTTAACAGTATCCCTACAGATCAATCTAAACTAAACTATCCCTAAAAAATCAGAATACACAGCTAAGAAAAAATCCATGTTCTGTAAAAAAGAGATTACGGTGAAGAGATTACTAGGTCCTTAGTAATCTTGTTAGAGCTAAGACTTGCCCTGATCTTACTAATGGGGATAAGCTGACAGTCAGACATTGGAGAAATAGCAACAACAATTAAAAAAGTCCTATAAAAAACTAGGAAAAATGAAACAACTGAACATTGCAAATAATGTTATCAGTCTGCTCCCAATGGTTTTGATATTTTTCAATGGAACTAATGGCCTGTTTCATGATCAATAGAAATATGGCTAGCGTAGTGACTGCGTGATTGGATCCATGGAATTCTGCGCTAAGGGTCGTGAGTTCGGTGCAAAAAAAGAATTATAGCTTCCAGATAGTAATTGGAGGTCAGTGTATTAGTGTAGGTATTTGAGATTTGTATTTATAACCCACAATACACGAGACATAAGAGAAGGGCAATGAAAAAAAAGGAGGTCGTGGGACACCCGGTTGGAGGTATTATGTATTGATACTAGTATGGACTCAAGTTTCGTGCCAAAAGTTTTTGTTTTCGGTTTTTAATACAGAGCCATTTCTTCTCTGTAGTGTGCGATGGTTCATACAATATGTTAGAAAGTAATCCAGAAGGATTTTTGCGTTGCTGTACCTAAATAGATCACCCTAAACCTAGAACTAAGAAACAGGGTTCAGTATCGACCAAGTCTTCGAGTTAACTGCCACTTACCATAAAAGACGTGGAATGGGAGACAACGATTGAGCTTCCTGCTACTATGTACGGTTTTATTGAACAGCGACGATTGTAGTTACGAGCATAGTCTGAAATGGTTATGAAGGTAGGATGGATGCAGTATGGAGTGTGTCTCTTATGATCTTTGTGTGTCCAATGTTTGATTTTCTGAAGCCATTTTGAATTTGAGTGCTTCAGGCTGTGTATGGTCACGCTCGTTGTTACGTGATTGTGCAGAGAATTTTGTCTACGATTTGTTGTTTTCCTTAGAACTTCATGGAGGAAGTTGGAAGTTGGTAGTTGGAAGTTCCATGAAGTTCCTAGTTTTCGTACGCAGTCCAAAACGAAAACTAGGATGGATACTTACTTACTAAAAAGATGTGTTTTTTTTTTAAATTTTCACCTCTTACACATAAAAATTATGGCTAATTCTGTATACACCTTACAGCTTGTTGTCAACTTTTATTACCGAGTCCCGCTTTCACACCGTTCTAAACCTTTTGCACTTTACGACGCATTGTTATCAAATGTTTCTTAGAATTTCTATACTCAAACTCTCTATAACCGCCACTTTACCTAGTTGCAGAATCAATGTGGTTGCTGGTAGCTTCATTTAAAGGTTGTAAATATGCTGCGATAAATGAAATGGATTGGATAAGCGTGAGGTTGTATACCGAAAAGGTATCGAAAAACCTTTCCAAACGAATGCTACAATTAACCTTTTTCGTTGGATCGTGGCCTCAGAAATACTGATCCATATTCTAAAGATTCTAAATCCAATCTTTACCACACTAAATCACCAGCACGCGTAGCATGACCACCGTAGAAATGGGTTTTGTCGACGGAAGAATAGACAAAATGACAGTTAAACAATCACAATCTGTCATTTTGTCTATTCTTCCGTCGACAAAACACGTTTCTGTGGTGGTCATGCTGCACGTGCAGAGTAAGATTTTTTCCTAGAAGTAGCCTTTCTTTACAAATTTCCCGAGCTGTCTTAAACCTCGATTCAGAAGACTTTCACGACGATCGCATGACTAACTTGCAGATAGATACAATAATTTTATTTCACCACTTACCTCAGTAACCGTTTTACAATAACCATTAACATTTAACGACGACCTATAAAACATTCCTTTAGAAACACAAAGTAATTTGCATGATAGTTTCCATCTATGCTTAGATGTGCTTAGAGGATCAATAAAAGGAGACTATTAAAAGGAATCTATGAGACTGATGTAAGTTGAAACATCCTAAAAGGACACACTGGCATTATCGGTGAAGTAATTGAGAATTGTCCGGTGCTATTACTCGCAAATGTCAAGGTAATGTATAAACCATGGATGAAGCAATAAGAGTATGTAAGAATCGTAGCAGGTGTTGTGCAGTTCCTGCCTATCTTATGGGAAAAAGATGTGACTTGATAATATATGTAGCATCAGTAAAATTTTCCAAACAAACGAAACGCAGGGATTGACAGTGAAAAAATGCTAATACCTCATACTTGGTCGTTCAATACAGCACTTCGGGGGAGCCTTTAAGTTTTATCGTACTATATACCTCTACCTTAGTACCCGTTATCGACGCAGCCAGTACGTCTGTTGTGGTTTGAAACGATTTCAGCAATGTTCTGAGTGTCCGGACATTGGCGTCTAGTGCCGAATGTGCCGTGCCGTCGTTATGTGTGGCTGGAACTAAGTGCTGTCCGGTATTGTCGGTTGGGGTGATAGCTGTTCGGTGTGTGGTTAGATTTACGGTTGTAAGTCGTAGGTATGTCTGAATGAGTGTGGTTGAAATATTTTCAGAAATGAACGGATTTCTACTGCCTGATATGCTTCGGTTAAATTATCTGGCATGAATTTCTTGCAAATTCATTTGGTCTAAGGTATTAACTATTAGGCCCTTGTCATAACAAGTGGCCGAGGCGTTCGACTTGTACGCTGCGTTTTGGGCGCTCAATAAAATTGTATGAATTTATCGATAATGCGATTCTTTTATTTTTCAAGAAAATATAGGCCAAGTATTAAATTTTGTGAACTAGACGTTTTGGGAGTAGTCGTTTTGAGAAACGGATTATTTGGGAACTGGTCGTTTTGGGAAGTTGGCGTTATGAACCTAAAGGGAATATATTTAACGAATTATAACAAGCGCTGCCGTCGCTTTTGACAATTGTTCCTTGTCGTTTTCTCTGCATCACTAATAAACTTAAAATAAACATAGTTATACTGAGCATGTTGACGGTTCAAAGTTACAACAAGATGTGGAAATCTTGTTGCCTTCGACGAGCGTCCAACGCACGTCCGGCGCGCACTCGTCGCGCGCCCGAATCGCGCTCGAAGGCGCGCGCACAGTACGCTGACTGTGCGCGCGCCTCGGGCACCTGTAATAAGTCCCTTTTTAGGTTTTTCTTTTTACATAAGCCGTATTCCCGATGGAATTTCTCATAAACAAAATGATGAACCCCTTAGTGTTCACCTTCGTTGTATACGGAAACCTTTGTGCTAAGTTTCATACTTCTGGACCCAGTCATTTAAGCTGTACGTTATATGTCTGTGAATGAATGAATTTGAGATTTTTATTATGTAGAAAGAGTATGACTAAAGACTATGCGAAGATTTATTTATCTTTGAAACATTATGAAAGTTAAGTTAAAATGAGTAGGCCATTGGCACCATATGCAGTGGACACTAACTAGACAAACACTATTACTAGTACGTCTATGTTATTGTTTCCTGTTTAGACGTGCTTTCTAGCTAGCATAATGTAGGAATAAGGCCAGATTTCATGCCATATTTTCAATGTACCTATCTAGACATGCTTTATTGTACACAAGTTTACACCAAAGAGTAACATTAGATGCAATGCAAATAGCTAATATGTAATGGTACAATGAAAGAAGAAAGAAAAATTAATAGTCTACCAACTGAAATCTAGACGTACCTGCTATGTACCTCTGCCTATTACTTCTCTGGGGAATACACGTAAGATGTTATATTTAAATTCTACAAAGCAACGTGTGGCGGCATCTATATTGCCACATGCAAACTACACATTACACTGACGTTAAAATCCAGCATGGCGCAAGCAGAGTTTACCACGCGACTAGCATATATACGACGTCCCGACATCAATCGTCGGGCAGTAGCCCACAAGACACATCACCCGTCTGGTCGGAAGATCCTCCCTTTTCTATGGAGGATGAGTGAACTTTACACCCTGTTCCTCATTCCTGTATGAGGAACGGGGTGTAAAGTAAACAGATAGGAAATAAAACATATTTATAATCTGCTCCATAGCTCTAAATCCTTTGTTTTATTTCATGATACTTGCGAATATCTCAAGTAAATATTTATGACCCTTCATTGGAGGGGTCAACGTTAATACAAGTCTCTATAGTTCTACACCTAACAAATTCTTGTGGTCTCTAAAATAAAATAAATTAAAATGTGTATTTTTATTGTATAAACTAGGAACCCGCCCCGGCTTCGCACGGATAGCAGAGCATATTATGCCTACATGGTTTTTTTCTGACGCAGTGCCTTATCTGCCTGTTGCGTCGAGCTTGTGGGTTAGATTAAAATGTAACTGATGTTCATCCTACTTGGAGTATTTTATTTCCAAACCTGCAAATATTTGAAAAAATTTAATGAAATATAATAAAACTCATATAAAAAATACACTTTGCAAACAAGCATATTACAAATTAGAGGATTATATCCAAGATAAAAATGCTTGGAAACATGCTGGTCCTGCTCCATAGGACAATTTAGAATCTAGACAAAATCTAACTGGTTGCTAATTTAATTGTATAATATATATATATATATTTTTTATATTGGTTTTACATTCTGTGATTACTCGAACTCACACACTGAGTTATATTACTTGTAAAAATGCTAGGAATATCGTATAATTTTACAATGTTTGTAAATATGTGAGCACCATGCATCTATCACATGATTAATTTATCTGTCATTCCTTAATTTTTCATTATTTTTACCTAACGTGGTATAGTAATCTTATTCTAGGTGCATCGTCTTCACATATAATTATATAATTGATGTATACAAGATATTGTGAAAACATTTTAAAAGAGTAACGGTGGAGTTTCTTGCCCATTCTTCTCCATACGAAAACTACCTTTTGGAAGGGGCAACTAGAATCAATTATTATTTAAATGTTGACGTTCAAAAGTGCCTTATTTGTGCCTAATTGAAATAAATTATTTGACTTTGACTTTGAATATAACCTTCCTCATGAATCACTCCGTGCTTTGGTGAAAACCGTATGAAAATATAACGCTCAGACAGACAGACAGACGCGAGGAGGGGGGGGGGGGGGGGGGTCACTGCACTGCTTTGTAGAATTTAAATATAACATCTTACGTGTATTCCCCAGAGAAGTAATAGGCAGAGGTACATAGCAGGTACGTCTAGATTTCACCAGTTAGGTTTGAATCATATTTATTTAGAGAAAAAGAATCTTTAAAGAATAATAGTTTTGCCACCAACCGGGCACAAATCCAGATTACGGGCTACTACTGAGAAATTCCTACGGACAAAAACACATTGGGAGCAGTGACAACGGAGTAGGAATCGCCCGTAAATTCGGCCGGACTTCGTGCTTAGGGAGTAGACCTCCAGGAGCACATGAGCAGTTGTATCTTATAAGTAAGGTCCGTTTTCATACAAACGCAAATCACTAAATGGGTTTAGCGCTAAACGTATATAAAACATCGTTCTGTTTCTGTCAATTGTTTGAAGATTACAGAGACAGAATGATGGTTTAAAAATATTTAGCGGTGCAAGCGGGTCTTAGTATAGTAATTATACTCCATAAAAGATAGCATGATCTCTGCGACAGCTGTCAGCAAAATCACGCCTATGAAGTCCTGAATTTCATAACAGAACGGACAGTAACAGTCAATGTCATACTTTATGGGCATGCCGACCTAATTAGTGATGGACGATGAATCATCGCGACCACAGACTATAAACTATCGATATTTTAAATAAAACTTAATTTAAAATTAATTTATCTTTTAATTATATTGCATATTTTAATATCATAACATTCGCACATACTTGATCTAAAATAATAGTGAGTAAATAAAATCCAATTTCTCACCTACTCATGTAACATTCAAAAAGAAAACAGAAAAGTAATGGAAGAAGATTGGGAGCGGAACGTCCGATTTGATAATATTTGCGAACAAGAGTTTATAATGAATTTACAAGATTGTTCTAGCGATTCAGAAACTGATTCAGATATGGATTTGGGGTGTACTCCTTTAAGAGAATAAATATATTTTATATTAAAATATTCGTTTAATTTAGTAACGTTTGTAATAAATTTAAACCCAATTATATGTTACATTAGCATCGATAATAGTAAGAAACGTCGATAATTTCTATCGACATTTTTTTATATCCTGAAAACCCTAGGAATGTCAGTTTGACATATTATGTCGTAGAGATCAAGGTATATTTTATGTAGTATAATCATTTTTGACATGGCAGCTCTATTCCTAACCGTGTATGTAGAGGATGGGCAGTGACCGACTCCTCCAGCGGCAGAATTTACTTTCTCCAATCTGTTTATAACTCTCTATTAATTTCCTTTCGTTGAGGCTGTCATGGAGAAGCCCATGTTCAGGTGAACGTTAGATGATGAAGATTAATGATTGACGAAACCAATCGACCTACATTTACGGTTGTTAAAGTTATAGGTACATTACAGCTACCGCTAACATAAGTTGAATGAATATATTAGTAAATTTTAAGCTATTCTACTTTTACGTTTTATTGATGCGAATAAGGAAAATCTTCTATGGGAAGGTATCAGTGCGCATTCTTCGTTAAAATTGTTTAGCTGAAGGACATGTACTGCTGGACATAGACACAATATCCTAAATAATATACTGTGACGTAGACCTCTGCCTAGCATTGTCACAATGACAGATCCTAAATCCCTCGCACTAAGCGGATTCACGCCACCTTCACCGCTGGTTTTTTTAAATAAACCTTTGGAAGCACTGTTGACAACACATACAATAAAACCGAGGTAACCGAAGCCCGAGGGATTGCCAGGTTTAGATGGCAAAAGGCAGGGGACATTGCTTGCAGTACGGGACTGCAGACGGGGCCGAAAGTTTCTAGAGTGGCGACAGCGTACCGAAAGGCCTGGCCTGGAAAAACTGTGATGATCTGGTGAAGGCCACGGCATTCGCTGGATGCGAGAAGCACAGGACCGGTCGATGTGGCAATTCTTGGGGAAGGCAGGTCCAGCAGTGGACGTCTTTCGGCTGAAATTATGATGATGATAAGTAGAATAAACGTGGTAATGAAGCTTATCCCCAATCTATTCCTGCAGGAAGGCAATAACAGGACCTCATCCTGTTATTGCCTTGCTGCAGCTTTTAGTCTTTAAGCTTGTGATTTTCGCTTCTGGTGTTTAAAACAATGTTGTACCTATTTGGAAAAAAGAGAGCCAATACTTAGTAATCTAGTCATGTCACAGTTAGCCATTTGAAACTTACCCATTAATCGATTTAAAAGCTGTATTAAAACCAAACTTTGTAAAAAAGGGTACTATAAAATTTTAGATTATTTAGAACAGGGGTTCCCAACCTTTTTTTGTCTACTGCCCCCTTTAAGAATAAATTATTTTTTAACGCCCCCCTTTTTAAACATACTTAAAAACCGCTAAGTACTTATAACTGATTATTGAAACGCAAATTTATAGTATTCGGACAGAGTATCTGTTATTGAAAATAAAACAAACATAATCAATTCTTATATAAAAACTAATGTGAAGGTTGAATCTGATGCTGTTCAATAAGTTTGTTGATATCAGGTTCCAATTTACTCAAAAACAGCCGCAAGTCGCCACGTTCGGTAACACGCAAACGATTTCTCTTTTTAGTAAGCAGCGTTGCCACAGCACTAAATCCACGTTCACACAAATATGACGATGGGAATGCTATCAAAAATCGTTGAACAATTGACCACAATCCAGGGTACAATTGCGGGATCGGTTTTTGTAGCCAAAATTCTTGATATCCATTTTTGAACTTGATTTTTATTTCTTCGTTTGTTGTCAATTCTATAAGTTCTTCTTCCAGCTGAGGTGACATTGCTGTGTTGACATTTGAAAACGGATCCAACATCCAGTCTGGTATTTCCAAGTTTAAAATGTCCTGGTATCGTTCGGTGAAGTCAATGTGGAGGTTTTCCAAATGTTGGCAGTAGGCAAACAAGTCGTCGTTACTGCAGTATACTGATAAATTCGGAAAATTGTGAAACTCACGTCTGCCCATATTCTTTTTGTGCAGAAGCAGTTTGGCTGCGAAAGCAGCAACGACATTTTTTGTTTTAATTAAATTTAGTTCATCGCCTTGCAGTTGGAGGTTCATGTCGTTGAACATTTTATACAGGTCTGTCATGTAAGCTATATCATTCTTTGATGTTATGAGCTTGTTGCGCAGTTCTGTATCTTTAGTTTCCAAGAACTCTATCATAGAGTCAAACAGGTTGTAAAATCGAATCAGACAATTGCCTCTTGACAGCCAAGAACTTCAGTATGAAGCAACAAACGGTTGAAATCTTCGTCATTAGTAACACAAAGCTGATGAAATAATCTATCATTCAAAGAGCTGCTACGGATTTTATTGACTGCTTTGATGACATATTGCAGTGATTGAAATAGTCGTTCACTTAAGTTTCTAGCAACCAAATGTTGTCTATGAATAACGCAATGTATAGCAAGGACATCTGGAATTTTATTCTTTAAGTATGCTATGAAGCCTTTATGGCGCCCTGTCATAGCCGGAGCGCCATCCGTAGCAACTGATATAATATTTTTCAAAGGAATCTCTTTCTCTTCACAAAACTTTTCCAATTTTCTGGCAAACAATAGTTCTTCACGTATTTTCTCATCTTTAATAAACCTCACGTAAGATAGCAACAACGCTTCATTAGTTGGTAAAGTGGACTCATCGAGCTGAATTGAGAATTGACTAGTCCTCAGATGATTGCACAATGATTCTTCAATGTTTTCAGCCATTTCATCAATTCGTCTTTGCACAGAATTATCAAAGGAATTTTTCGGATAATATCTGCGGCCGGTTTATGAAGCACAGTAGTTATTACTTCCTTTATTGCTGGCAAAATTAACTCTTCTCCGATGTTGTGTGGTTTGCCTTTTTGAGCAATTAACAAAGAGATATTGTACAAAGCTCGAAGTCCGTCGTCATCTTGCTTAGCAGCCGCCGAAAATAGTTTTGATACACTTGGCTGAGTATTATGCTTCTTCTCTAGGTCTTGAAAATATGCTACATTCTTTTCTGTCTTATCTGGATGCATTTTATTCAAATGATCTTGCAGTCTTGAAGGCTTCATTACTTCGTTCGAAAATGTTTTTAGACATAGAAGACACAAAGGCGACGACGGGTTTGTGGGATTTTCAATAAATCCGAATTTAATATAATATTCCGCAGAGTATTGCCGTCTCTTCTTTTTTACTTCCGACATTGTTTTGTTTTAAGAAATACGTAAGTGTTGAAATCAAGTACTGCTTATCTATTATGCGCGAAACCGCAAATGAAAATAAAATAAATTTACGTCGTTTATATAGGATTGCATAAGCACCACGCACCAACAGGAATAAGACAAACGTGCATAAACTCGTTTATCTCATTCGACGCCCAATCGTACTCGACAAGCAAGAACAAGTATTATAGAACCAGCCGATTGGTATAGGAATGTACAATTCGGATTATTTAACAAAAACTTGTTAAAACATGATTGCCCGCGGTCTTTTATATCGAACCGAGTTTGAGCTATATCTTAATTAATATTAGTTGATGTTCACAAGATGTAGTCGAGAGTCGAGAGCTCAGTCGGTGTCTAAGAGTCTTCCTAGCTAGGTAGATGAAATTATAAATCGACCCCAAAGCCCTACACCAGTGATGTCAGAGTTCGAGGGGAAGGTGGGGCATTTTTACTGGAAAATAGGAATTTTAAACTGACTGGTGGGGCCCCTTTACACAAAAAAGAGGGAATTTCAAACGACTGGTGGGGCCTTTTACACAAAAAAGTGGGGATTCTTAACTGATAAGTGGGGCCAAGAAATATCTCACGTGGGGCCCTAAGGGCCCCATAGGATGGGGGTTTGACATCACTGCCCTACACAATGCCCCCTTTTTTTCTGGGTCTCTTACCACCCCCCTTTAGGCCTGCAGCGCCCACAAGGGGGCGTTATCGCCCACGTTGGGAAAGACTGATTTAGAAGATAAAAAAGCTTGGGATTTACCTGCTCGCTCTGCTCAGCCTTGTGATAAAATCATAAAACTTGACATTATAATTATTGAATAAAATCATCAAATATACCAGTATTATACTCGTATAAACATTACATACAAAATGACGTGATTACTTTGTAAAGTATTATATTTTTTTTAATTTTGTGAATTTGTGGACTATGTGGATATATTTTTTTTTTTCTTTCTCATTTAGTTTTAATGATGGTCTGGCAGTTTGAGTTGTTTATGCGGCCTACCCAAATGTCCTTTCTTTGGTATTGTTCGTCGAGTTGAGCTCCTTAAGTTCTGAGTTGACCTCCACGATTACTGACAAATGCTTGCACTGACTGGACAGGTCCACTCAAATCTGTGTGGTTCTTTTCCCAAAAGACCATTTCAGACATTAATTTACATGGTCCTCATATGGCCTGACCAAAATTATGTCTGGACTTTAAAAGAGACTGTGACCTCTGAGTTTGTTTTGGCCTTTCTTCTCAGTAGTCAGATAGGAAACGTCGAACTCATATAGCAAATTTAAAAAAATAAAAACATTAAGATGACGTATGAAAGTGATTCCAATATCCAATTTACAGAATAAACAATTTCATTTCATTTCAGTCAATGATTTTTAAAGTAGTTTTTTTTTGGTACCATATTATAATGTGGATGCAGAGGCACAGACCACGGTCAAGTAACGGATTAATTTATGTGTAACACGTACTTACAGACGGTAATTGTCAAAAACTAGTTACAATTCTGTACCAGTTCACTTGTTCTAAGTAATCTACTTTCACTACAACTGGTTCAATGTACTGCAGTTGTTTAAAACAGGTGACAATGAGCAGAGATGGTTAAGTAGCAAGATTTTTTATTCTTTTTGGGATTAAGATGGACGATTGGCTTATTTATATCTTTGGAGCCACCCTGGTCAGCGTATATTTATCTTTTTCTCTGGGTCTAAGGCCCACTTGCACCACAAAACACTTAAGAGCGTTTATCCTTAAAGTTGGCAACGTCGCAATAGCTTTCAAATATTTACCTGTTTTGATTAATTTGGCAATATTACTGTATGGAAATATGAAATTTGGCTAACTTATGAAGTACAATAATTAATATCGTAACACCGATGTTTTAGTTTTAGATGTAAAAAAAGTATTTATAAACTTTCCAAATGGCTTTTTTACACCTAAAACGGTTACAACATCAAATTCAATGTTATAATTGCAATTCATTATTGATATTCTAGTTCGCTAGTTAGCCACACTCGGAATAAACGCTCTTAATGCGTTTAGCGCAAACATCATTCTGTCTCTGTTATTTTCAAACGATTGACAGAGTCAGAACGATGCGCCAAACGCATTTAATGATTTGTGGTGCAAGTGGGCTTTGATCATCATAATATCCTGATTGAAAAGAACAAATTCGTAACAAATCCTCAATTGACGAAAAACCATTTCGTCAATTGAGGTTTTTATCGACACACTTCTTCAGTTTATGATAAATATATTTTTAGAGACGTGAGTATAATGTAAATTGCTTTCGAGTATGAGAAAGCAATTTACATTATACTGACGTCTCTCCTAATGGCAAGAAAGGACCGTGAAAGCAAAATAATCTCGTAATGACCAGAAAAATAATCCCATGATAAATACAAGCAATTATAATAAATCCGCTTTCGGTAAGTTTAGAAGTACCAAGCGTGTCGCCTCATAAATTATGCTAATAATCACAGTGCAAAAAAACGCCATCATACCCGTTGGCCTACTGCGGAATAGTTTTTGTTACGATGAAATTATTCATAAATCATTTTTATGTATTGTGTTGTATTTGTTCAGATATTGTTAGTCTGTGACAAATGGCAGTTTAATAAGGATCTGTTGACGAGTTTTTATTTTGCATATCTTGCAATATTTCGTCTTAACATACTTCAAGGGGATTATGTCAAGCTATGAAGATGTTAATTCGTTGATTTATTAATCAATTTTATTAACAATTTGTAAGTAGAATATTAAAATCGAATTTAAAAGTAATTTTCGTACAAATAGAACCAACATTAATCATTACTCATCAATAAACTAATATTTTTCAGACTGGTAAAAATAAAATCTCTCTAAAAATCGTCGTATTGTCGTTAAAATCGTTGTAAATCTAGCTAGGAACATTAATATTATTTCATAACGTTGGATCTCGATTTCAGTCAGATTCAAAATGTCGTAAACGAACATCACTGCTATAACTGTTAATATCCTATCCTTAATTAACCTTTAATTAATTATGAGTTCCTCGCTAATTATCTACCTTCTTGATATAGAAGTTTTCGGTGTGCAGAAAGTTTACCTTATGTCATTAGGTATTTGTGGGAACCCGAAACAAGTAGGAATGGGAATTGTAGTTTGCTAAGTTGTGTATTTTCGTATTTACTAGTTTTCTGTTTTTATTGAATGTAGTCAGCGGTAGTCCTATATTAGGAATTTCTTCTGTGTTTGTAGACATTTGTAATCAGTTTATCGTATGCACAATTACCATTAAAAAAATTTACAATCAATAATTTAAATATGATTTAAAAAAAATGTGTTTCTCATAGTCAGCAGTCGCGTTTGTGAGCCAACGACACAGTCAAACTGTGATAAAATAATAATCATGTTTATCCTACAATTCAAATTACTTAACTCATATTAACACAGCTTCAATCTGGACAACTCCACAATTTGCCTTCAAAAGCGAAAGTACTCTGAACCCATATTGTAATTGAATGAAAATAAATGAGAGCTTCAAAGCAGACGTAATAACAGCGGCATAATGACATGAGAAGACCCATATTATTATGAAAAACGGTTGGATTCGATTATGCGTGCGGCCTTTTCTTAACGTGAATGGAATTTCAATTTTAGTTTCGTGTGGCCAGTAGCAGCTTGCTTAATGAGAAGCTTGCTTGACTAGTTTATTTTATGTCATATTTTACACAAAGTAAACGTTTTTCTTAAAGGACTGGATCACGTTCTCATGATCAAGTTTATTACTAGGTTTTTCTAGTTTTAAACATTATTATGAGCAATTTCTCCAGATTACCGCCGAAGGCTGTATATAAACTACATTAAATTTCAGATGTACAAACAGTCAACATTACATTCGTCTTGATTAATTTGTCTTGTTTGATGTCTGATCTGATCTTGTTATTCCTCTAGTATCAGTGGAGGTGTCACAAGAGATAATATTGTTCCGATTGAATGTCACATAACTTATATCACATTTTGTTCAGCATGCCTTGAACTTTTTGCGATGAATGCTGGGCAAAGAGTCATCGGTATGGTGGATGATGATGATCTGGTGGAATACCGGATATGACACGTGCATTCGACATTATAGAACAAGGACATTGGATAGTCTGCCAAAATGTTCATAAAACATGTAGTCTCTTTGGTTCATCAATTCTAAAAAGAAGTCTCCATGTTTATATTTGCAGTCGAGGTATCCTGCGGCGGCTCGGTGCAGAATAACCTGACGTACTTCATGTCACCCGACTTCCCCGAGCTCTGGGGTGGTGAGAAGGACTGCAATATTACCATAGAGAAGACCCACGCCGGCATCATGCAGCTCAGGATCGACTTCCTGCACTTAACCATTGTGAGAATGTGCTTCATTTAAATAAAATATTTAGAATTAGGAAGAAAAAACAGTTTACCTAGATACCGCTGACTGCAGTTACGATAATACACAAGGTCTTGTTCAATTGTTGACCAAACTGCTAAGACTTAATGGTTATCGGTATCTAAAAGCAATTTAAAAATAAAATATCATAGCAAAGATAAAGCTAAGCTAGGTGAAGATGATGAGGAACTTTTTAAAGATCTCATTGAAAAGACGGGCCAAGAAATGAAAGAAGGAAGAAATGGTTCGTATTTCTATTGTGTCAAACTGTAATTATTTCGTTTTTTTATTCCAGGGTCAACCAAATAGAACCACAGGAGACTGCGATGAGGATGCCATGATCTTGGGGGACGGAGACAGCAAGTTCACGCTGTGTGGACAGAACCATGGACAACACGGTAAAACTTATTTTTCTTTATCTTTTTGATTAATATTTTATGTTTTGTCATGCAAATTTATGATAGCTCTTGGTGAATTTTATTTGGAATAATTTTATTAGGCATATTGCCATTTCCATAAAATAGCATTTTTAATCTTCAACTAAATTAAAATATTATTTTAAAAAGTCGATATGCTGTGCTGTAGTTACTTACGGAAGTTTTAATTAGATTCAGTAGGTTTTTTACTTACCCAAGTATCTCTTTATTTCCAGTATACTATACTCTATCAACGGGCAGTGAGAAGCGCGAGGACGGTGACCTGCCCGGCACTAAGAGCATCAGCCTGTCCATGCGCATGCGCGGCGGCGACATGCCGCGCATCTGGCTCATGCGGCTGGCACAGTTGCCCCTCGCCTATACTGCGCCGCACAATTGTCTGCAGTACTATACCAATGATAATGGTAACTACTGACTTATCGTTTCATGAAAGGTCAAATTTAGCTAGGAGGATGGAAACAGGGTGACTATGGTAGCGGGATCCTAAAAATAGGGGGAATGAAGTGAGCTGCAGAACTTCACCACTTGACGTATCGTGTCGCCTAACCACTGCCTGAAACAAAGGCAGCGCTTTTTCTAAAAGTCGAGTTGTCCAATCCCCTTTAATATCACGTTGGAGGACGCACAACAGAAGGCGGCAACTCTTCATAACCCTATTGAATATGACTAAAGAGATATGTCCCGACTGGGGATTGGTCTTTATTTTCGCATTTCACACTGGTCACTTTCTGTAGTCTAATGCATTTTATTCCCACTCAACAGGAACAATAAGAACCTTCAACTATGCATCGAACGGGCGACACCTGGCCAGTCAGGACTACAAGGCGTGCATCAGACGGAACACCGGCTTCTGTTCCGTTAGGTACAGTCCGTGTGACAGCCGCTCCTTCAGGATAGGACCTGGCAGCGGGACCCCACTAGTTATGGATCCTGTTGGTAAGTGAACGTTAACTTTTTGAAAAGTTTTCTTCTAAGAATAATTAGTGCATGATATTCATTCATAGTGCGTTTACACACTCAAATCATCGCAAAAATAAATTGCTTTCTAACCAAAACAAGATTGTCTAAAACAGTTCTGTATATTGTATACACCATGTATTACAAACACATCTTCCATATCTGTACAATACTCACTCTTTGTTACCCGACTGTGAGACTGCAAAAAAGGGTAATGTTTATTATTTATTTATAATGTTTATGTGAAATAGCCATTGTTTATAATACACATTATATAAAACACAATTTGGTGTAGGTACTATAGATACATCTCTACTGAACTCTTCGGGGATTGCAGGCGTTATGTTATGTATCTAACTAAATAAAACAACCAAAAAATATTGTAAAAAATATATGTAGTTTTATTCAATTTTATCTCTGTGACCACCCATCTGTCCTCTATAGCCTTTAGGCAAAACAGACAAACCCTTTGACTTGCAAATCGTAAAAACACAAGGTATTCTGTGGAACATTATTATTCATGTTTATTATACTACCATTCATATTCCAGTTAACTTTTCCAACAAAACCCATTTGTTACTAACTTTATGATGGTCGGATTTGAACTTGCGACCTTCACGAGCCCTGGCAGGGGTGGCTGAGTTATCGACTATTACTACACGCTTTTCCTTGCTTTTAGTGTACGGTGTTTAAAATATTCTTGTTTTGACGTAGGGGCCGAAGACGTACTTTCCTATGATACTTGTGGAAGAAAGATGTACAGTCCGCATAACTATACAAATGTTTCTTTTGGTATCCCATAACTCTAGGGTATTAATGAGACCAAGTCAAAGAATCAACTGGCATATGAATAACTTTTCAATTATATATATTTTTTCGTTTTAATTTTTCTTACAATATAATTCGACAAAGTCACGATTATTTATGAAAAATTCAGACTATTTTTATCAATGATGACAACGTCGCATTTTCTAAGCTTTAAATATGAATGATTGGTTTGAATGAAAATGATTTACTTATCAATGAAATTTAGATACACACATCGAGATTCTAGTGTTATGTTATCTTTGAAACTATGTATTTTTGGAACACTTATTTCTAGGACTTTTTTTGTATAATTTTTACTTAAAGCATATTATATTATATTATATATTATTACCTTACAGTTATGGGACATCAAAAGAAACACGTTGTATAGGGCAGAAAGACTTTATGGATTAAGGCATACAAAATTGACAATTTTAGTCATGGTTTAATTTAGAAATCGTTTTGTAAAGGAAAGATGCAGATTTAATTCATTAATTTAATAAAAAACTGTTTTCCCATAGATACACAACAAGAAGAAATGATGCCAGCAGACGACACGCAGACACAAGAAGATGAAATGGAAGGCTCTGGGAGCGACCCTCAGATGGAAGCTGTAGAGCCGTCACAACCTGGCCTCATCACCAGGGTAAGAGAGAGTAAGATGTAGACTTGACTAAAAGAGAACATGAGTGTAAATGGCATATTTCACTAACTAAGGATAAGACAAGAAAAACACGGTAAAAAAAAAAATAATAATAATTTATCACAATCTCCAATTGGAAACTATACCATTTGGAGATTGTGATACAGATACAGTATAGCCACATTTATGTTCTATATATACTTGATCAGTTTTTAGTAGGGAAATTCTAATATGTTCATAAACTTGAAAGGTGGTGCGATTGTTCTAAGCAGCTGTACTTTTATTTATTTTGTCCTCCAAACCAGAGAACCAAAAACATCTCGTAAACTGATTATGATACTGAGTTTTCAGAGACCAAACCGCTTAAAATACTTCTTTACTTAAACATTTAATTTATCGTTTCAAATCCAAAGGAAGTTCTTGCAACTTTTGTAAGTGTAAACAAGCTCCACACTCTTACGGACGGTCTCAACAGTGCCATAAATTGTTGGCAAACTCTGCAACATGTAACTCTGCAGCTGACTTACTTTATGATTTGCTGACTTCTTAAAAACTGTGCATACAGGAAATATCTGGAGCAAAGTTTTTAACTTTAAACGAAGCTCGTTTTGCTTCAACGAGGATTTATTTTGGGTTCCGTCAAAGGATAAGATTAAAGACGGAGTCGCTTTTAAGTTTAGTGATGCGTTTTTAGAAGCGCAGATTATTATATTTTGTAATTTGTGGGAAAGTAAAGATTTACCTGAAAATAAAAAAAGTATTATAGTTACTAACTAGTAGAAAAGTATTACCTGCTTAGATATTTATTGTACCTTTAAGATTTGATAGTGAGTACTTTTTACGGTCCTAACAAGGCACGTTAAAATTGATTTGTTAGTAAATGGGTACATTTACACACAAAAAGTCCTGTAAAGAGATTACTAGAGAGTACTATATTTGATATTAATAGGCGCTCTGTCACCTTGTCATAATTGTGTGCAATTAATCTCAAACCATGGGTAGGTACCCAAAGCTTTATTAATAATTACCATCATTGTACTAAAATGTTTTCACAGTCCCTTTAAATTGCCAGAATATAACATGGGGGTGCAAAATAGATACCTAACTAAGAATTAATAACGATATTTTATGACATACCTACGATCCCTATATTTTATTTGTATCCAGAAAAGGCTTATTAAACAAAATATGGATAAGGTTCATTCCCCTTCAATATAATTATTATAACACTATATTATGGACAACGACCTACGTTTATCCTAGGTTTAATTATTTACAACAATTACTTTTATTTAATATTATTGTCCTAATGGAGAAGTTCGGTGTTATTTTCCAAATCATCACATTGACATCATCAACTTGAAATATTCTCTAAAACTTTCTCGATTCCTTACATTGTAAATTATTTTATATTTTTCTTAAAGATGTTTTACGTCCCTAAAATCTTTGTTATATTTCCTTTAATTCAAGATGGGCCAGTTCAAAGGTCTTTTTAGTAAAAAAAAAACTAATAGTGTGCCACGAACCAGACTAGGATCCAATTTGCATTAAACTAGTTTCTAATATGTTTAAAACGAAGTCCTATATTTATCTTGTATGTGACGACATTCCACTTTATGTACTCAGTGAAGCAAATGAGTGTGTTACGTCATTGCTCTTAGATCCTCTTCAGCCAATTGGCATTCATAGATGAAACTTTTATTCGCTAATGAGACAGTTTGTTTTCGTATTTTATTATAATTGTAGTAATTCCAATAAGATTTAATATGATTAATGAAATCTCAATTTTATCAGTATTCTTATCTATAAGTAAAATAATTTTCATTGATACACATTCATTTTTACATTGGTGATTGATTTTTATCAGTATTCTTATTTATAAATAAAATTATTTTCATTTATATACATTCTCCAAACTTTTATCAAATTCATTGGAAAAATAATAACTTAATCAAATACGTGCACAAAATCGAGCTCCTCCATTATACTATCTATATACATTTATATACAACCCTACCCCGTAGCTAGTTTAACCCTCACTAACCACATCTAGATCTGGACGTATATCTCGTCTTGGATGTGGGGTCAGGCCAGGGCTTCCGGCTGGTCCCGCTGGTCGCCGTACACGCAGCACTATCCCGCGGAAGATGACAGGTTCCGGTACTTCGGCTATGGGAACTACGGGATAGGCCTCACGGGCTTCGGGAGGCAGCGCTGTGACGATAGGGTCACTATACCCTGTGAGAACGAATATTTTATATCGGTGAGTTATATAGATGATATTATGATTATTTTTGGATTTATGCAATTTAGTCATGCGTGATTTATGTTGTTTTTTGTTATTACGATGCAAGCAACTCTTTAATTAGCGAGATCGAATATTAGATGGTCCAGTTTTCAAGAAATCGTGAGCAAGTTTTTAATATTTCAATATCAATTTCAATTTATTCTAAAGTTAAGAACTTCGGGTCTGAAGAGTCTAATTATAATAGTATTAAAGCTTAGGATTTCCATTAAAGGCTGGAATATAAAAGAGTAACTTCAGAGTACTTGTGAAGTTAATAATCAGGAACGGAAGTAATATTGTTAAAGTTCTCTTAAGAATGACCCGCTTTATAGAGTGTTGGTCTAGAGTTGGATAATACTGAGTGGAAAGTGCTGTGAAATATTCTTTGGTAACTTCTTGAATAGTAAAATAATAAGGGTTTCTTTAGACTCAAATTAATTAAGACATAGACGAGAACAATGTTAGAATGATAAAATAGCTCCTTGCCATTGAGAACGAAAGCATCTATACATATTATAAAACAAAGTCACTTTTCACGTTTGTCTGCGTTGTTCTTTTAAGCCACGCAACAGATTTTGATGAGGTTTAGAGAATTTATTCCGGAAGGTTTGTGTGTATAATACGTTAATATTGAAGTTATGTTTATTTAAGAAATCTCAATGTTTTTGTCAATTCGTAAAAACCGTGCGAAGCAGGAGCGGGCCGCAAGTATATAAATAAAATGGACTTTGATAATTTCTCAAAATATAAAAGCTAAAGACTCAAGCTCTACTTCACATATACTTCCAGAATTAAAACTACCTCATGTAACATTCCAGCCAGAAATAATTGATTGATAATTCGAGGGCAAACTTTCTGAACCTTTCGCAGCTTACGTAGATTGAACCAATAATGTTCCATCAACGTTACGAAAGACTTTAAGACCGGGATGTAAAATAAACATCCATCATGTTTGTTATTTTCAGAGAGGAAGGTAAACATAGTCTTATACTAATTAGCGTGGCTTTAAAATGCTTACTCTTTTCAAATACCGTGTTTATATTTCTTGTTGGAAAATTAATTGTATCTAATTTACAAAGCTTTTAGAGTGATTCTCAGTTCTGTATGAAATCGAAATAATTTTCTGTGTAAACGCTCGCTTTGAAGTCTAATATGCTCTTCAAATTGACTGTAGATTTAGATGAAGGCATGTATTCCATCTCGAACATAAATTTTGATTTAAACCTAGATTTGAGAATAGATTAGTTTGAAACATAGTTTAGATTACAGCATATCTTGAATTCTCTTTTAGGTATTAAAAGCTAAAGGCTTTAAGTTCTCATAATCTTCGGCACCATCATTGCAAAGTAATCCTGCAACTAGTATAATTACGGGTGTAAATAGACGCTTAACGAAGCTGAGAGCCGCTTGTACTTCTCGTCATTGTGATCACTTTTTTGTTCTGAACTATATCTGCGCGATGCAATAGTGATTTTTACACACAAACATCATTATTTTTTCTCAATATTACTTGGTTTGATATACAAAATGCGTAATGTCTTTTTACATCTTATATTTATGTCAGACCTATATTCACAAGTGCAAACGTTATAATACTACAAGTTTTATTTCTACTTCTGTTTGCCAGAGCTCCTACTTCGGCGCAGGAGTCTGTGACCCTCATCACTGCGGCAACACCTTCTGTCCTGGACAACAACGACGGGACTGCCACGTCGAGACTTCGATTACACCATTCGCTGTGTCAGTGCACTTCGGACCACCAACAATCAAGAGGAGTCCAGAGGAGAATATAGGAATGTGTTTGAGATATACGCAGTTGCCTTGTGATTCGTGAAGGATAAAATAATTTAAATTGAATCGTGAAAAATGTGATTTCCATTTGAATAAGCATGTGAGTGTATAATATTATGAAAGATGATTGAAAGATCTTTGTAGAAAGCGTTTTTTAGATGAAAGACAACTTCTCTCTAGCAGAGAAAATTGGTACTATTGATCTTTTATCGAGTCTTCAAACTAGATAAATAAAAGTATTTGTCTAAAAAGAATGCTGATACAATAACGAAGCTGTTTACAAAAAATAAGAAAATAATTTTAACGCTTGTATCTCCAGTAACAACGTTACACGAAAACGATGAAATCAAATTAGATAAACGATACGAAGATGGAACGATCAAAATGTTTTGATATTAAATGACATAGGGGCATGAATGAAATTAGGGAGTGAATCTCGGGAATCATCTCCCTAGGGTGTCATAAGTGTGAAACGGTTTGACAAGAATAAGAAATATGTTTAGGAAGTAAAATGTTTGAGAAAATGATGATGATCCAAGAAATTGGGAAATAATTTGTATCATTTGTTATGTATTTTAATGTATACTATACAGCAAATCATAGCTAAGCTAGGTTGACAGTTTCATTATGAAGAAGGAAATACGATATATTTTTTTGTAAGTCGTTTTATTTAGCTTCCATTATATCTATTTCTAAGGGACCGAATTCGTGTAAAAAACCGTCACAATATCTGTTTCTTCATCCAATAAATCCAATTCAGGGAATCGTCTTTTTCGAAAGAACTTAATCTCACTTGATGAATTACATTATTTGTAAACCTGTCTTGAGGCTTTACACAGAATAGATAGATGCAGAAGGTCGGCTCAATAGAACGAGCGAAAACACACGCATAAGACACGCGTCTACGAACAGCGAGTGCAAGTGTACTCGCGACAGGCATTCCACTGAGATGGACAGAGTTCGCCGTACAAAAAAAAAAATGTTATTCCATACATTTTGACCACTTTGATTTTTTTTTATTTATTTAACAGTTTATGTACACACATATAAAGAGACAAGAAAAAGAACAGAAAATATGCTTATTTCTAAAGAAATCTCTTCCAGCATACCAGCGATAGGAAAGTGGATAAAAAGAGACGTGTGAGAGTGTAAACGTGTGTAAGAGTAGAAGAGAAAATAAAAACATTTAACTATTCACTAATTTAAAAAATAAACATACAATATGAGAACATATTTACATACATACTTCTAAAATAAATATCACTAAAATATATATACTAATAATTATAATATTATTATTATTTCGAGTTCTTTAATTTTCTTCTCTTATAAGAGAGTACTAAAACCTTGCACACGGGCCGCAACCAACTGTGTAAGAATTATTGTTGTTTTTCTATATAACAACATATTTTTTTATGATAACCGACGATAACTGAATTCATGGTTACAGTTTGCACGTCGAAGTCCTTGCCACCCTGGGTATGAAGTTGACATTCTGTATATATCTATTTTGTGCTCCATCCACGGCCGCTGAATACAAATGAATCAATATAAACTCTATTGCTTACTATATAGTTGAGTATTCAACGAATTTGTTTTAGCTCGGTGAAACTAATTGATATTTAGTACCGACGAGGACTTTTAAAGTAATTGTTTTGTAAATATATTATTTACTTTTGTATCTCTAGGTATCTGATATACATGGTTCGTCGTCGTTCTTTAGTGTCAAAACGCTAATTCGTGTTAAGAATATAGAAGTTTTGAGATGTAATTGTTTTTCAGGCATTTTGTTTGGTTGTAATATAACAATTTTGTATAAAAGTGCTGTTTTTGGATTAATTTTTCAAGTGTTTTCTTTAAATAGAAGTTTACCTATTTATGTAAAATGTGTATAAAAAGGCATAATGATGCTGAGTGTTGCTCAAATTATTTTTATTATTTATGAAAAGTTTGACGACATTATGAAGTTAACGAATAAAATTATGACGTTCTTTATTGCTCAAATTACTAAAAGTTTGTTAGTTCTAATAAATATTTTTTTAGTTCCTATGATTCGGATAATTTATTTTGGTTGTACATAAGTAATTTTTAATGTTTCTAACGGAAGTCTGTATTCATATACGTACCTAATCTAATTTATATCAAAACGTAGCGTTATTTTTTATTGATATAATTTGTTCTATTAATTATTGTATTGTACTGGGTAGCTGTGCCATCGTAGAAGAATTATTTACTTATTAACAAAAAAATAACTGTTTTGTAAAAACATGTTATTCTTAGTTATCTGTGACTGTAAATAGTAATATTACTAATTCTTCTTTGTTTCTTAGATTTTCTTTTAAGGAATTTTGCATTTATAAAAAAAGTGATTTATTTATTAAATAATTTATTTTTCGACATGATAACACGAACGTGTTTTATTTATTTTAACTAACACAAGTATACTGAAATCGCAGTAAGAGTGTAAATACCTACTGTTATTTACCAATAAATATGTTTCTCTGTATTATTTCTACGTTTAATAATTATATTAAATTATGTACAATTTATTCATTAACAAATTCCGCAACACACTTTCAATCACAACTCGAGAGTTTTGAAAGGTAGAAAGAAAGAAAGAAACAAATAAAGAAAGATTTTTTTTATTTCGAACTCTCACAGGGAATACAAACTAAAAAAGAGCATCTAAAAACTAACAAAATTTTTCTAATAAACGAAAAGAAAAAAAAAATACTAACGACCTGTGTCCTATCTCGGCATATGCTGCGCTGGTATTCTGATAAGGCCCGCTGTGGTGCCACGGACACACCTACGGACATATACATCCCACTAGGGGATTAAAAAATAAATATACACTAATTTATTTATGATATTGCTAATCCATTGCATAGGTTTGAAAAAATCGTCTGCTCAGCAACGTAAATAACACAATGAACGTGGGTGAACTGTCAAAATGAAACCCATTGCGATCAATTGTCATTTTATGTGTGTTACGCATGGCTAATCTTTTACTAAGAAATGAGCAAATATTCTCGAATACATGCATCGACTCGATAGAAGTAGAAGAAAGAACTACTACCCGATTCTTAAACCGGTACCAAGTCATTCAACATTAATTTCTGTTACCCACCCAACACACATTAGGCAGGTTATTGAGCCATTGATACCTGGTAATGTTGCTAACGGCTTTGATTGCTGTTACGGCCACCAGTAACACGTAATCGTCATGTTAAGACATGCGATAATGTAGCCTGTATGTAACAGCATTATGCTGGTAATGGAAGTACTAATGGGGTACTTGAATATGTACATATTGTAGGTACACGTGTTTCCAAGTTGCTGCGTACAGTGACAGAAACGGGTGGGTAATCTGTAGTTACGACGGGAACAGCCAAATGCTAGGGAAGGGAAAAGCTGTTATTCGGTTTTATTTTAATTCTTTATTATCAAAAGGCGGTTTTTATCCAGACGGATATGCCAAACCTTTCGTACTTTATCAACAATTAAACTTGGATTGAGGTAACTAGGTATACCTACTATGTCAAATTATTCAAAATTCAAAATATTTTATTTCACATAAACCTACATGGGCACTTATGAAATGTCACAAGCTAGGTGCACGGCTCCAATTGGTTGTTTCCTATGGAGAAGAGCCGACAAGAAACTCCACGGTTACTCTTTTAAAAATAATGGGCTTTTACTATATTTTCAAATAACAGTGTTATTACGTATGGGAGGACAGTGTAGGTCTTTCAACAAGTACCAGGTACTTAACAAAATAATGATGGTCAACAAATCTACAGTCCACTAGGCCTACAGCGCTCCCACATGCATAAAATTGAAAAGAATCTATATAAAGGTATGTATATGATATGTATCTAACTGAAATAGAATCATTGATTAAGCATCCTCTTTCGTGACAATGAGCATTAGTCAGTCAGCCAGTCACTGCACTGATTTATACCATAAACAATATACATCAAGATATAACATAATTCCACCCCTGCTAATTCAACATAGCCAGCATCGCATTCCCTTCACGTAATCTAGGCAATAATCGAATGCTAAATTGGAACAGTAACAATGGCCGCCGTATCGAGATGTTACTGATCAGCTCATTGTTTAGATGTGGGACAAACCGATATTAGGTTAGCTATCTATGTGGGACGGTTTATTCTGCGGAGTTTAATTGGATCAAGGAGTTTCTATGAATCCATAGAGGTGTGTAGACTGTCTTGCTCTCCATGATTATGTTTAGACAAAATATTTTTCTGATTCATGTTGCAGTTGGAAGTTATCATTTACATGAAGAGACAGAAACGTACCTCTTTAATGTAAGGTTTTTGGTTTACTTAGCCATTTCATAAGCAAAAGAAACTATAGAATCCCAACACCTCACTGCTAGCTAGACGCTCGAGTCTCCAGCTTACTCTCTCATTAATACATATAATAAAGTCTGCAACCTCTATGAAATCAAAAATACTACCTCATTCAGTTGTAAAAAATAATAAAGAAAAGAAAGAAAAAGTACTTATTGGGACAAGCACAGGTGATCTTAATCAAACTAAACACACACTCACAAAAAATAAAAATAGAAAAAAACAAACAAAGTAAAAATTAAAATAAAGTGGAAAGTCCTGTGCGAGGCTAAAAGGCTCCTATCTCAGCATGATGCTGCGACATTTAATAATAATAAAGGAAATGTTGCAAAACTCTGGTTATGATGACTCGGAACAATTCATCTAGATACCCTGACCTGACACTAAATCAAACGATACACAATGGGAACAAATTCGCACGTGTTAGAAATAAGGAAGGTTAATACTAAGAAAATAATATTCAAGCAATTTATGACAAGTATTTATTTTTAAATATACCATTTGTTAGGAATAGGACGATTAATACTAAGAAAATAATATTCAAGCAATTTATGACAAGTATTTATTTTTAAATATACCATTTCAGTATAATAAAGATGTATCAAAGTATAATTAAGATTCATTTATGACAAGTATTTTCTTATGATTTATAAAGATTAATAAATGGAAAGTATTTTGAATAAACCATTTTAAATAAAAAATAAGGATTAAATAATAGCAAATATTTATTTTAGACAAATAATCAATTAATGGCCAGTATTAACTTTAAATAAACCAGTACAATTTAATTAACACATATATAACGATATCAGAAGTATAACTGATACCATTATTCAATTATTTCACACATATTTTAGGAGAAATACAACAAAGCAATATTATATTTATAGTCATACATATACAACAATAAGAAACAGGAAAGAATATACTTAACCGGTGATCTGCTCGGTCCGAAGGCTCGACAAAGAATGCCCCCCAAGCGGTTGGGCTCTAGCTTTTATACTCAGTGACAAACAAGTGGCGTCATCGAGCCGTCGGTACAAAGAACACGTGTTCAAAATTGATCATCCGATCCATTCTTTACTTAATTTACTTAACTAAAGCGATATAACTGTATCAAAAACTATAATTATAAATATCATAATAATTAAATGGTGTAAAAGTAGTTTTAACAATAATGTTATGATTTGAATCACAACCGAAACAACTTCCGGAATCAAGCAAATTCAATTTTACTTAAATAATTAATGTGGGTAAACAAAAACATAGTGCTAAAAATTGAAACATATAACACACGCATACACACACACACACGCACCACACTCACATCACACGTACACAAACACACCAGATATACAATACGACACCTGAAATCACCTCTCAAGTCTCCACTCTGGAATTCGTACCCCGAGCCCCAAGATATAGACTAACTGTCTAGTTTGGGGTTCACTGGCAAATAATATTTTGTAACATAGCTATAGGTAATATTTTAAGCTACTCATGTCGTGTTAATTTGGTATTAACATTACCTAGATAATAAACTATTTCTATTTCTATTTTCTCACTACATAATGCTCATATATAACAAAATTTTATATATATATATTAACTAAGTGGCTGCGCCCCGCGGTTTCATCCGTATAACTCTCGATCCCGTAGAAATAAAAGGTATCTCATGTCCTTCTCCAGGTCATGGTCTACCCATGTGACAAATTTCATCCAAATCCGTTCAGCCGTTATAGCAAACTGGCTTTGGCGGCTGAGAACATCTAGGTATTGTGATTTAGCATTTTTTGTTTATACTAAGTTTTGTTTAAGTGTTGCGTTTTTCATACACGTAGCAGTACTCTGTAGGAATGGCGATAGCGACGGGTCTACACAAAACCATTCTTTAATTTTCTCCCAAAAATGTTTTTTTTTGGAGTCTATAAATTCATTCCCTCCATTTCCCTACACCATTGGCACCTAGGTACTAGTATTCAATTACTCCAGAATCTGTGGAACACAGCCAAGACATGACCCGAATGTGGAATCACCTGAGCCTTGCGTAGCCAATCAGCTGCACTAATCTAATGGATATTGGCTCGTCACAATAGCCTGCTAGTCAGCGTCACTGCGATAACATTGTTTGATTGCATGCAGAACTATTACGACGACAGATAGTTTGAGGAAGATGAATAGGTGAAGGAAATCATTTTCTTGTGGTTTTACAGAAAGGCAGTAAAATGGGTTGTAAATCTACTGAACTGCTAGGAACTATATTAATTTCGGTCTTCTTTAGGGCTGATGAATACTGATGTAGGTAGGTAGTCCACACAAATTAACGAAAAAACCGACCAAGTGCGTGTCGGACCACGCACAAAGAAGGGTTCCGTAGTTGTAAAACATGGTGTCCATTCATCGATATACGTCACGGTCAATTCTCTAACTGCAAATGTAAGTTTGTCATCGTAGAAAAATATTTTTATTTAGTTGATAAAACTACAAATTAACGATTTTCGGAGTTTTTCCTTTACTTGTGCTATGAGACCTCGTTTCCTGCAAAATTTCATGATTGTAGGTCAACAGGAAGTACCCTGGAGGTTTTGATTTATCTGCGAGTATCAAAATATGTTGCATAAATGGCCGTATTTTTTTATTGCGTTGACTTAGAAGCTTGATTTTTTTTAACTCCAAGGGACTATAAATCTACATATTTGATATTAATTTCAACTTAATACCTCCACGCGTTCCTGAGAAAATGGGTCCCGACAGACATTTTTTTTATGTAGTAAAACTACAATTTATCAATTTTCGAACTTTTTCCTAACCTACATGTAGATAATAATTTTTCATATTTTCCATACAAAAAGTGAAATTTGCCATATAAAACTAGTCGACGCGAGCGCCTCCGGCTCTAAAAAAAATTCATGGGGTAGGGCAAACAAGTACCACGTGGAAACGCGATTGTTAAATCCAAATTTAGTTGTGTCAAAATTATTTTTAATCTTAGAGACTTATTTTTGCAGAATAACTATAAGATTCTCATAGTCAAAAGTAAGGAATCCTAGTGATAGTTTAGTTCGGTGTACAAGAGAATTGGCACCATTATTAGGACTAATAACAAGATGTAACTGTGACAATAATTAATACCATGATGGATTGATCCATAACTTATTCGAAACTACTAACTGAATGTAATTAAATTATTCTCGTCAATAATTACTAGTTTCAGCCGCCGCAGTCGGCTTCAGGCGGTGTAGGCTTTAGTTAGGAACAACAATTAGCTAGAGGGTTCATTTAGGTAATTAGTGCTGTTACTTAGGTACACCTGAAAATGGCGCATAGCTACCGTTGTTTTAGTGAAGTGCTGTAGACATTTTCAGATTTCTGAACGTAGTCAGAAACGTTTCAATTTATGTTCTACTGTTTGTTTCGCAACAAACTTTTAGTTCAATGTTCTAGTCACAATTTCTTCTGACAGCATTTATAAGAGATTAGCTGTGCTCTCTACGTTTTTCTCACTGACGGTGGCTGCCACGCTAGCTACCGGAAATGTTGTCAATGATTTTATGGCGATGTAAATAAGAAGATTTCGTTGCAAGGGCGGGCGAAGCGAGCTCCGGAATTGCCACAGTTAGTTCGGCGTTGATGACCAACACTATTCACTTCAATAAAACGCTTTTTTCAATATTTTTTATTTCCTACAAATACCTAGAAAAAATACAATCAAAGTTACGCTGTGTGAGCTGCTGTGTCTGTGCTGTATTACTCCTATTTGACAAGCAATCTTTAGTTACAGTGCATCCTAACATAATCGTACTCTTTCTGTACCACAAAACTATACTTTATACAGGTGTGTGTGGTGTGAGTCATTGTGAAATTGAAATAAAACTCTCTCTCTCTCTCTTGAAAAAAAAAACCAAATAACTTTTTATCCGTATGTACAGTTTTGTTCCTTGACTACTGTTTTATGGGAAGATGTTTTTATTTTCACGACAGGTAATAAGTTCCTTAAATAGAGAAATATAAAATAATAACTGGCAACGATAACAGAAGGCCAATTCTGGTAAAACGTTTAAATTCAAGTCGCAATGTCAAAAACTTGTCAAATATTTTGGTAAATTAGAGGTTTTTTTTGACAAATTGAGACAGATGCGAACGTTCTAGGAACGGGCAATTCCCGTATTTTTAAATATGGTTATTGCCCCTTAGATCTCTTCATCCGGATGCCCTTATCCTACCTATTAATTTAATTACTTCCTTTTGTTCACGTCTAGCTATGGCCACACGATACTTTCTATCCAGGGCACGTAGTATATGACCCTGGTGTATATGCCGGGGCTGGGAGCGATGCCGCATTGGCTGCCGGATGATGTCACGCCGATGATAGTATAGATGCAGGATAATCTATCAGAGTAATCGTTGTGGTTGTATTGAAGTGGTCCACCGCTGTCACCCTGGATGATAAAACAATTGAAGTCTATAATATTAATTAACTTACACGTCATAAGACTAATGGTAGCCATACACGTTACGATACACTTGCGCAAGTTTAGCTGGCACCAGTTTGAAAATCACACAAGTATAGAAATTTGCGCAAAAATCTTTCAATATACGTTACTGTGTATACTTGTGTAAGTCTATACTTGCGCAAGTATATCGTAACGTGTATGGCTACCATTATATTAGAGGTGAGGTATTTTTGTTTACACTAGTATTATACTTATATATACTTTATATTATACTTTATACATTATTAAGAGGTAAAATTTGTTTATTTGTAAGTTTGTATGTAGAGGGTAATCTCCGGAACTTCCAGCCGGATTTGAAGTTGTTATACAGTTAATTCAACCTTGAATTTTGGGCCTGCTTCCTTGAAAAAGTAGTCAAAAAAGATTATCTGTGTGGTTATTGCCGCATTGTGTATCAAGTTCGCTTGAGATGTGATTTGCTCCATTTGAGCTAAGCAACTATAGTTTTCATTTTAGTAAGACCTTCGATACCTGTTCTTGTTTCGAAATAAACTAATTTTATTAGTGCATTGATTTTTAATAACGTGAATACCTCACACGTGTCTCTTAGCACTTCTTTATCACCATAGCACATTTGCGTGGTGTGGTTATATCCGTTCTTCAGATGTCTATGAGGGGGGTAGTACTTCAAACATTCGTCTTTTTCATATCTGGAAACCGGGACCTGTAACAAATCGTCAATGTCTCATCCAGTATTTTTCTGCCTGTCTGAACAATTGTCATCTTAAGGGGCAATGGGCAGGGTAGGTACTTTGTTCGCAGAAAGGATGTTCAATAGAGCCGAAAGGTTCTGGAGTGCCGACCTCGTACTGATAAGCGCAGCGGGCCCCCACGCATTTGCTGATTGCAAGTAGCAGAAGATTGGTCAATGTGGCTTCGCTTGAGAGAGACCAATCCAGTAGTGGACGTCTTTCGGTTGAAATTATGATGCTGATTAAGTTTGAGACAGAGTGCAGCAGAAAATAGACAGATAAAGAAAAAAGAAGGGCCACGAATTCTGGCAATCTTCCGGCACTAGTATTATTTTTTATGGTTAAATCCTCACAGTCTGTAAAATGTCAGCCAGCTCTCTTTTGTATCCTAGCGCTCCCCAGCCAAGGGCAGTAGAATAATATTCTCCTGCCTCCCCAGCTGCGTGAAGACAAGCAGGTAGCACTTGCCTACTGAAGATGATCCTGAAATGTAAAAAAAATATTAGATTAATAGGATTCTTTTTTAACTTAAAATAAGTCAGTAAATGAACTGGCAAAACCGGCGAACAGTGAGTAGAACTCTCGCACTTAGGGTTCTGTACCACCAAAACTTTTACAGTCGTATTACAATAATGGGTTTTTCTTTAGACATGGTTTACACCATCAAGCTAATTTTGAAAAAATAACCTAACAGTGATCGAAAGGAGATGGGAAATGGTGGACCTAAATGTAATGAGTTGAGATATTATCTAAAAAAATTGTCATTATTTTTTTTATCTGCGAATATCAAAAATCAGCTCAATTTTCAATCTGGAAGCTAAGAAATAAGTTAGTTATAAGTTTTCGTGAGATTATCGATTAATTGGGAATCGATTACACAATTATAAAAATAAGACTTTCGCACTAGGTAATTAACTCAAAGTAATTAAATGCGATATAATTTATATACAATATAGTGCATTACAGTCATATTAATAAATACAATATTAATTAACTACTGAAAAACCAATATAATAATAACTATCAATTTCATAACAATTAATATCAGTCTTATATTTTTAGTCTGTCACTGGCATGAAAACTGACTGACATTTACACTAAACAGTTGCCGACTGCTTCATGGTTGCTCCCTTGTTTCATGTTTTCCGATGCATTTTGAGTGCTTTCCCTTCTCCATTTTCAACAACCACTGCTTTGTCTTTTACGGATTCTGACTGAAAATAACGCAGTTGGGAGCCGGCAGTACACTGCCGGCAGTCGAGATGAAAAACATCGGCTGTCAGCGCCGTCGGTTCCCATAATAGACACCGGTGGCGCGACGTTTATGGAAACCCTTCCAGTATTCAGAACCCCAAGTAACTAACCCTAACTAAAGTAGGTACTTTTTTCTATGTATTCTAGTCGTTTTTGGCACTCGCCGGCCATCTATCTGAAAAATTTAGGTAAGTATCGTCATCAATTAACACAATTTGTGGTTGTTTTTTTAATAAATGGGTAGGTCATTAATATATACACACTACTACACTACACAATTTGTGGCTGTTTTTTTAATAAATGGGTAGGTCATTAATTATGGTATGGTCATTAATATATACAAGAAAAGTAGAAAGGACTCAATATCGAACCTTGTGGAACACCCATTTTTACTTTTAAACCGAGTGAATTGATACCATTTATTTGGACTTGCTGTTGTCTATCATTTAAATAAGATTTAATTTAACTATAAGTGCAAGTATACCTAGTCCGTAAGTTTCAAAAGTAAGGTTTCGTGATTTACGTAGTCAAATGCCTTAGAGAGGTCACAAAAGATTCCTATGGCATGTCGTGCCTCTTCGCATGCTGTAAATATTTGTTACCGTAAGTGACCCCAGCGTCAGTCGTACAACGTCGTTTGGTGAAACCATACTGTCGATCATGTAAGATTTTATTGGTGTTAAGAACTATACCATTGTCGGAATAAAATTCAGAATACAAAAACTTTCTCGAATGTTTGAGCTCTGGCTAAGGTAAGATCTCGTTTTAATCAGATGGTAAAGTTCTTTAAATTATAATATGGAATACGAATGAGCTTTACAAGGATGTCTATTACTATAAACCCTTCATCACACTTTAATTTTTTAACTCACTTGATATCAGTCTCGAGTAGGGCGATGTCGTGGTACTTGGAGGGTGGTTTGTACTCCGGGTGAGGGATCCTCCTCTTCACTTTGTATATCTGCCACAGCTCAGGAGGGTCCGAGCGTTTCAGTATACCTAGAGTTACGAACTTCACAAGTTCTCTGAAAATGTCGAAGTATTCCACTTTTATAATTTATGCACAGAAATGTGGGATAAAACCTGGATGAAGGTGGCACAGGAGTGCGTGGGTTCTTACAAGAGAGAGGCCTATATCCAGCAGTGGGTGAAGTCGGGCGCTAGATGAATAATGGGTTCTTTTGGGTCGAAATGTTCTACAGGTTTTAAAATCAGTATTTTTTTAGATCTGGTTTAAGCATTTCGACTACGGCACAGATGAATACAGATGGTTCACTTCGCATTTTAAGTCTGTATGAAGCTACAAGTACACGGCGGTCCCGTCTTGTCGGGCCAAATCAACGATTGTAGCCTGGGGGCCTACCACCACCTCTTTAAGCAGTATTATTTTAATGTTACTTCAGTGGGGGAAAGAGATGGAGCAATACGTCCTGTAGAGCTTCATCTCTTTCCCACACTAAAGTAATATTAAAATAATACTGCTTAAAGAGGTGGTGGTAGGCCCCCTGGTCAGAAGTCTGTGAATTACGCAATAGAAAGAGAGGTAACTAGGTGAATATAACTGTAGGTAATTAGCGCTGTGCGATCTGAATTGCACTTTATTTTGCCGTAGCAAGAATCGTTTTTTATTTAAATGGTTTTGCGAAGTGAACCATCTGTTATTCATCTGTGACTACGGGCACATTTTTAAAGATCCTGCATCAACAATAATTTGACCAACGTTATTTTAAAATGAAAGGTAAGTTGCCCCAGAATAAATCAAAATGTAGATATAGGGTATCGTAAGCGTGAAGGAGGTTTCAGGCTCAAATAGTTTCTGCGGCGTTCTGTGTTTGACAATTAAGGCTTATCAATATCGTCACTAATAACATACGCTGGCAGATCTCGTGTTGTCAGAGGGGTAAAATGGGAAATCCCCCCCTCAAATTACGTTGATCTTTTTAGCTAGGTACTTACGAAGTGGCACTTGACAAGCAGTGACCGGCAGTCAGAATGAATCTTTCACTGATGACAGAGCCTCCGCAGAGCCAGTCAGCTGTTCTGACATCGTCACCATACCCCAGCAAAGCCTGGTATAAGAAATATTTTTGTGTTTTATTGTTTTTTTTATGGAGCTTGACATATTTACTCTTTCTAAACAGAGTTTCAGGGCGAGAGCAATAGAATTACTAAATCCTTAAGTATATATATTTTTTTTTTTGTTTCTTTCTTCTTCTTCTTAATACTATTTTATGATGCACACTGTACTGTATGTCTGTTTTCTTTTAACTTTTTTTTGTGAATTCGTGGACAATGGTGTGTGTGGTGGATAAATATGGAATAGATTATATTTAGATGTATTTCTAAGTACTTTGCTAATTTAAGAATCTTTAGTTAAGCTTGGCATGTAATTGTTTTTTGTCCCTAACAAATAAAATAAAAATAAAACGCTATAACAGTAATTAAGTAATATTGAAACTCAATAAAATAATTTATTACTATTGCAATATCCATACTAATTCATACTAATAACATTATTATTATAACTGCAAAAGTGACACTGTCTGTCTGTCTGTTTGTTATTATTTCACGCATTAATGGATTGGCAGACAGGTAGACTATGACCTAAGCCCATAGAAATATAAAAAAACAGTTCTTATATTTATGTCTGCTTCTAGATTTTGAAGGAAGTTTCTAATCAATTGCTTCATATGTTTGAAAAATTCGTCCACTCAGCAACGTAAATAACGCAATGAAAGATGTTGAAATGCCAAAACGAAATACATTGCCATTGTGTGTTACGCAATTATGCCACTGGGTTTTATCGTGGCACTACGTTCCCTTGGGATAATTTATGACCTCCTCGGCCGAAGCCAAGGGTAAAAGCTTGTTATCTATTAATAATTTCAGAGTTCGATGTGTTTTACAATATATAATCACTTACCATATGTGGAAATTCATCTCTACTAGCGTCGGTGCCTCCGATTCCTCCCCTACCCCCAACTGCCTCAATATATATTTTAATTTCATGGCAGTTTGCGTCGGGTTTGTAAACTCGTTTCATTGTAGCGTTATATATTTGTTTACAAATGTAATCTAGTCTATGTATGTTTTCAATGCATTCTGTAATTAAGAAAATATTTTTTTTTGCCAATTTGACTTTGTTTAGGTACAAGTAGTGGACAAAATACAGAACTTTAAATATAATAGCTATTCTATAGCAGTCTGTATGTCACTGATCAAAATATTATTGCGGGGAAAAAAAAATTTTTTTTTTTTACTCTTATGATTGGATCAGCCCTTGCACTCAAACGATCAATTATTTTCACGCAATAACATTGAAGTCCCTATTGCGCAATATTGAACCTGTTGCAAATGAAAATATTGTGCAATAAAAAAATGAAAATCGCACCGACTTTTGTTCAATCATTGCACGCTCTTCACGGACTCTAAATATTGTAGGTGTGGGCCTACTTGCAAAGATTTAACTTTTATTTCCGACAATCAAAAACGAATTCGGACGCAAATTGCATAAAATAATCCACTTACTGTCTTGAACTTTATTCCCAGTCTTGTGAATGATACCCACGTGTGGATCTATTACCATGTTCCTGTAAACAAATAAATAACTTTTAGTAGAGGATCCGTATAGGAACGACCGCCTTCCATAAGTTTAATGGATGAAAAGTATTTTATATCTAATTTAGTATGTAAAAAAATTGGTTGGCTAAAAAATTCCTGACCATTAATGAAGAATTAAAAAATGTTTTTTTTCTAATCGCTCTCTTTCGTTTAATGAATAAATTGAAAACTAATCAAAGTATGAAGCCTATGGAATATAAAAACGTTGTGTTGTCTATTTTTTGTTCTGGCATAACTATTAGGTTGGCAGTCGGTAAGTCGATACTAGTAATTTACACCCATCTGTTTAATAAATAAATTTTATATCAAAATAACGTTATTTCGTGGCGAACACGATGATATAGGGTTGTCTGCGAAAAATCTAGTTTGAATGATGGTTGGCGAGCTTTGAAAAGCGAAATTTTAAACAAAAAATTTCTATAAATCCTATATAATTAATGTTCTTTTAAATAACAAATGTAATAGCTATATGTATATACTTATCTTGATTTTTTTTTGTGTTCTATCAGGAATGTACTTAAGCAATGTATGTTTTTTGTTTTCTTTTAATTTTAATTTTTTGACTGTTTGCTTTGTTTATTTTTATTTAAGTACTTTCCTGAAAAAACATAAAAATAAATTCAAGATGAGTATATATCGCTACCATATTTTTATTTAGACGAACATAGCATAGACCATGCTACCATGATGACCTAAATAGGTGACAACTTGGGCACCGAAGTTAAGGAATTCTCAGCGCCCAATAGCGATAATATATACACCAATGTAAGGACCTTCTCAAGGAGAACTTTTGCTACAAACACGACTTTTGCCAATTGTTAGTCAGTTTGAAGTTAGTGACCTAAATAGGTAAAAAATTGGGCACCAATGTTAAGGAATTATCGGCACCCAATAGCTATAAGATAAAGACTAATGTAAAGAACTTTTAAGGGAGAACCTTTTCTACAACCACGACTATTGCCAATTATTATATAGTCAGTTCGGAGTTAATGACCTAAATAGGTGACAACTTGGGCACCTAAGATAAACACCAATGGAAAATTCTTTTCAAGGAGGACCTTTGCTACCTATTCAACTTTTGGCAATTGTTAGTCAAGTTGGAGTTAATAACCTAAATAAGTGACTACTGGCTACCTAAGCTTAGGAATGTTCTCGGCGCCCAATAGCTGTCAAATCAAATCAAATAATTTATTTGAAATAGGGCCTTATAAAGCATTTTTGAACGTAAAAGAAGAATGGGCAAGAAACTCCACCGTTACTCTTTTGAAATGTTTTTCAAGTGTAAGTGATATATCAACGGATAGTGCTTTTGGGACGACAGTCCGACATGACTTGGGGTTGAGGAAAAATAAATGTCAAATAAATGAGCAGTGTCTCTCATTGTGTTATCGGGACAATACAGTACTGATGTAGCAATATGTCAAAATATCGAGATTTCTGTGCTATATTTAAGTTAAATGTTACTGTATTATGCACATAAATCTTCGGTAATAAGTTCTCTAAATGATGGTGAAAAATTAGAAACTAAGTAGTTTAGAAGAACTAAGCAAACGACACCAAAAATGACTTTTTTATACTTATAGAAAGAAAATAACATTTTGGCTAAAGAAGTATTTTTACTTCTGTAGCCAAAGTGTAATTGTACAATAAATGTCTGCCTAGAAGGCAGAGATGTATACCTAATGGGTAGGTAGTGCCTAACCTGTAGGGAATTCAGGCGTAATGTTTTATGTGTTTAATGATGATTTTTACAAGTTACTGTTTATTAATTAGTTAACTTATGACGACAATTAAGTGTTGATGCTAACGTTACATTTAGGAAGATTTAACGCCGAACAAACTAACCATTCAGACAAGTCGTAGTACCTAGTACCTAGCGTTCTTCTAAACGATATCTTTTTAATGAAAATATATCTTAATTATATTGGAAGTTTTGGCAGGTTTAACATTATATCCGACCGAGTCTTAAAAACAGTGTTCCTAAAACGGCATTCGAGTATATAGGAATATGCGGCCATGTTTTATAGTGGACGGCGATAGGCTTAAAAGATGATGTTTGCAAGACACAACAATAATGAAAGTTAAATTGACGAAATACCTGAATTTCTATAATGCTTAGTTACTCATATTTTGAGCTCTGTAGCTCCTCACTGACTAACAATTGAGTAAAGTCGTCACATCAAGAAATATTCCCCTTGAAGAGATCTTTCAATAAGGCATATATTTTAACGCTATTGGGGATGCGGCAGGCTTAACGTTCTGTCCGGCCGACCGACTCTTAAAGACATTGTTCCTAAAACGGTGTCTAGGAGGCCAATGTTGTAAAATGTCCGTTTATAGGCTTAAAAGATGATGTTTTCAAGATACAGAATTCATGAAACTTAATTAATTGACGAAATACCAGAATTTAAATAATACTTAATTATTCACATTTAGAGCTCTGTAGCTGTTTACGTACTAAAACTCAAGAGAAGTCTTCATAATAAGAAATATTCTCCTTGATGAAATATTTCCATTGTTATATAATATCTTAATGCTTTGGACTTCCGGACAGAATTGTTCAATATCATATCAATCTCCTTTCGCTTTTCAAAGCTTGCCAACCGTCATTCAAATCAGATTTTTCGCAGACAACCCATCACCGTTTTCGCCACGAAATAGCGCTTATCTTGATATAAGATTTATTTATTAAACAGATGGGGGTAAATTACTAGTAGGTATCGACTTACCTGTTTATACCTGGCACCACAATAGTTATCCAGGAAGAAAATAGACAACCCAACGTTTTTATATTCTATAGGCTTCATACTTTCGATTAGTATTAAATTTTTTCGTTAAATGAATGAGTGTCTACATCGCCACATCAAAGACCTGACGTCACACAAATCCTGCATTGCGCAATTAGAGTTTACCGCGCGAACGACATATTATTATATAAGACTATTCGACATCAACCGTTGAGCAGTTGCCTGCCAGACACGACTACCGTCTGGTCGGAGGATCCCCCTTTTTCTGTAGAGGATGAGTGAACTTTAGACCCTGTTTCTCATACCTCTAAAAGGGCAATAAAACATAAAACAGTTTTAATTAATCATAGTCTGGCCAGGATTTTTTAACCAACTCGCAATACCTATATATTTTAAATACTAAATACTTTTCATCCATTAAACGTCCCTGAGTTTAATGGATGAAAAGTATGCAGGTCGTTCCTAGATTGGAACTTTCGGATCTTAGGATATTTGAACACATAAAAAAAAACCGGCCGAGTGCGTGTCGGACCACGCACAATGAAGGGTTCCGTAGTTAGGATGAATTTATCCCAAGAACAGACTTAACTTAGTAGTTGAGAAACATGTTCAATATACATCGATATACGTCACGGTCACCCTGTAGATTTTGATTCATTTGCGAGTATCAAAATATGTTGCATAAATGGCCATATTTTTTTATTGCGTTGACTTAGAAGCTTGATTTTCTTAGAACTCCAAGGGACCATAGCCATAGAGCATACCTTTATGGGTTCCTGAGAAAAAGGGTCTTGACAAACTGACAGACAGACGGTCGGAAAACGAAGTGATCCTGTAAGGGTTCCGTTTTTTACTTTTAGGTACGGTACCCTAAAAATAACTCCCAACCCTTGCCTTGCTAACAGAAGCCTGGGAGCTTCTGTTAGCCAGGCAAGGGCTTGGGGGTAGCGAAAGATAGTCATCATGGGCATGCTCATGGGTTAGGTACGTAAAGTCAGGGAAATTATTTTTCAAGCAAAATGACTAGGTGCCCATTTAAATTGTCCAAATATATATTAAATCACAAATGTCATTCTTTGGCGGTCGTATGAAATGGCTATAATATGTGGTATCAATTGCTTAATAAGAATAAACCCTCACTGTAAATTATATTGGTGAAAACTTTGTGTCCATACCTTGTATTATTGAAGGTACAGTCTGTACAGCAGAGGATTGGATCTTTGCCTCGCAAGGAACATATCTGTAATTAAATCAATGATAATAAATTATTTTTATCTTTATGTATTTATGAACAATATTTTATTTCAATATAGCTAAATAAAAAAGGGGTCGCCACAAGCTTCGACGTCCAATTATGATCGACGATTTGTATATTTATGTGTATCTTTGTGCCCTCACCGGTGCATTGTTCCTGTTCACATGGTCAACATAACTGCTTAAACAATTATATATGCTCACGCACTTTCCGGAGACATTATTCCTCATGCACGTAGACCCTGCAAATTACATTTTGAAACAATGACCGTGACCGCAATACGCCCGCTGCACTTGCTCACACTTTTAAACGCTGCCTTTCTCACAAGGATTCGTGATGACTTATGGGAGTGTGAGCAGATGCGGCGGGCGTCAGGAGTCGGGGACTCGTGGTTGTCTCTGTGTGCTCTAGCGGCTGAGAGAATGTCATGCTCTCTCAAATGGCGGGGTCCTTGATGGTGGGGTGTGTTGTATCATTAAGCTCCCTTCAAAATGGTTGAGCTGAATAGTGCTGATCCACACGTCATGTTCGGGAATGGGTGCCGTCAGTAGGGACTGGTCATCTCTTAGCTGCCACGGCTTATTTTTAATATATTTAATTGTTATTTTTTTCATTTTTTATTTCAGTCGCTTTTGACGTGCATATCTTTCTACATCGTTCTCACATGTATAATTTCAGCATGAATGATGTAATTATCAATATTTTGATTTATTGGGAACCTACTACGCTATGGAATGGGCAACTAGCTTAATTTTCTGACTGACGGAGCCCTTGACAATCCAAAAGTGCCTGTACCTAATTGGTTTATTTCAAATAAAAGCTTGACTTTGAGTTTGAGTCGTCGTGAACCGTAATCAATCGTTAAGATGATGTTAATGAGTGATTTCCTCAATTTACCGCACACTCTTACTAAACCTTAGAAAGTATTGATACTCGTTTTTGACGATCGGATATAATTCTATTTGCTGACGAAACTTCTCTAATTTTTAAAATAGATAGAAGAGATACAGATGTCTTACATGTCAACGATAGTCTAGCTGTTCTTTCGAAACGGTTCGCAGCTAATAATCTTTTACTTAATGCGAACAAAACTAAATGTATTAGGTTCTCATTACCACATGTACCTCAAGTGGGTCTAAATTTAAAACTTGATGGCAAAAAACTAGATGCAATAACAGAAACTATATTTTTAGGTATTACTTTAGATTCAAAATTGCAATGGGGCGCCCACATTAGAACTCTTTCAGGTAAATTAATTTCAGCTGCATATGCAGTAAGAAAAATAAGGCAGTTGACTGATATAGCCACAGCTAGGTTAGTTTACTTTGCTTATTTCCACAGTATTATGTCTTATGGCGTGTTGCTGTGGGGATCGGCAGCTGACGTAGATTCAGTTTTCATTTTACAAAAGAGGGTAATCCGCGCTATTTATAAAATGGGTCCTCGCGAGTCCCTTAGAAACAAATTCAAAGAAGTTGATATACTGACTCTGCCTTCTCTTTATATCTTAGAAAGTATTTTGTATGTTCGCAAAAATTTAGGACATTTCAAAATAAGAAGCGATTTTCATGATTTAAATACACGTAGTAGACATGAAATTGTGATACCCAAATTTGATTTGATTAGATTAACTAAAAAAAACAAGTCATTTCTTATAAACAGTATCCGCTTTTATAACAAGTCGGTTACAGAACTTAGCGATGGGAAGTTCAAAACCCACATCAAACGTGTCCTTATTAAGAAAGCATATTATAAAATTAAAAACTACGTTGAAGACAAGGATGTTTGGCAATATTTCCTTCTGCACATATGCCTTCCCTGGTACCTCATTAACGGCAAATTATGCAAGAATCTATTAACGGCTCCCAAATTACGAAGTTTAGATATTTTTTTTACATTCTTCCTTGTCATAATCACCCTATTATTTGACATTATATACCTAAAATTTAATTTCAACTCTTTATTAGTGGCTTTTGTGGACATAATAATTATTCAGATTTGAACAGCTGTAATAGCAATCACGTCATTTCGTTAAATTTTTTTGTTAATTTATTTATCTTTATATAGATTCTTTTCAATTTTGTGAATGTGAGAACGCTGTAGGTCTACTGGACTGTAGATTAGTTGACCATTATTATTTTGTTAAGTACCTGGTACTTGTTGAAAGACCTACACTGCCTTCCTATGCCTAAAAACACTGTTATTTGAAAATATTGTAGAAGCCCCTTATTTTTAAAAGAGTAACCGTGGAGTTTCTTGCCGGCTCTTCTCCATAGGAAACAACCAATTGGAACCGTGCACCTAGCTTCTTCTTAGTCTGACGTTTCATAAGTGCCTATGTGAAATAAAATATTTTGAATTGAATTGATCCAAATGGGCGTTTTTCCACTGACTGCCACCGGCACGGCAGCCGCTCCGGCCAGAGAGACAACGTGGGAATGAATGAGGGACAACGCTCAATGTACAAATTGTCGGATTTTTTTTACTGTTTTTGTATAATATTATTAAATTGTAATCGACAAATCAAAGAAAAAAAAGGTTATAAAATTAACATCAAATGAAAATTAAATAATCTTTAAGTTGATTTTAAATTAGAATGTTGGGTTTAAGTATTCAAATAATCAAATCAAAGCACTCAATTTGGCAGTGGCACTACCGGTTGGCTTCCACAGGCACGTTTTCTGATCTATTTGGATCAGACTGTAGACGTCTTCATTGGTAACCAAGATATCACTATAATGACACACCTTCACGCAAATTCAACAGCTCAATCGTCACACAAGAACTACTTAAGAACAACAGCACAATTAAATGACGTAACATCGTGCTAGAACAAGACGGAACACAACCACACAGTTCCGCATAACCTTTGAGAATCAACTAAGTAATATGTACAGTGAGAACTTGTTTTTATTTACCCAATTAAAAGTAAAACATATTATTTTGCATAATTATGTAAATTAAACCCACCGTCAAGGTGGTTTTAATGATGTTGTACATTATTGTAGCATATTCTATTTATCTATATATATACCAATACTAATCTCAACTAATATTATAAATGCGAAAGTGAGTATATTTGTTTGTTTGTTTCGCTTTCACGCTAAAACGGCTGAACGGATTTGGATGAAATTTCGCACATGGGTAGACCATATCTCTGGTTAGGACATAGAATACTTTTCATCCCGATATTCTGACGGGATCGAAACTTATGTGGGTGAAACCTCGAGGTGCAGCTAGTATAATATATAATAAAGCTCAAGAGTTTGTATATTTGAACACGCTCTGGATCTACCAGTTGGACTTGGAAAAATCTTTTTGAATTTGATAGCTCAATTCTTGAGGAAGGCTATAAAATATCAGCTACCCTTAGGGGATCATCCCTTAATCACGTGATGTTTTTTAGCATCTTTTTAACCCTCCCTGGTGATACGTGGTGAGGTTTTACACTAATTCCTCCTACCCATAGTCATGTGTATCTTTTTGGTGCAAAGTATCTTAAAAAAATAAAGTATATTATATCTTTAAATAGAAAGAAAGGAAGAAAAATATTTTATTTGGGGGGGCGCAACAAATACTATAAACATAATAAAATAAATAATTAAGTGGGGCTCTCATACAACAGACATGATTTTTTGGCCGTTTTTATAGATAATGGTACGGAACCCTTCGTGCGCGAATCCGACTCGCACTTGGCCGGTTTTTTTAATGTTAGGTACTGGTTTTATATAAATTTTTCCTTAATCGATTGACGTATCATGTGTACATTATATAAGTTAAACTTGACTCAGCATATTATGTTAATCGGTTTTGATTCGGCTTTATGGATCGGGTGCCTAGTTACCGCTATCACAGATACTCTAGCTCTGGTTTATATCCCAATCGGACGATGCGTGACGATAACCTTCTAAACACTGTCTTAAAAGTCAAAATATACAACAAATCACGTGTCGGTGTGTTATGATATTCAAGGTCAAAGGTTGATTATGCGTTTTTTTTCTTTAAAATAACTGGTTTCTTATTGAGCGTCAAATCTGTTCATAACAGTTTAAAACTTGTAAAGTATTAAATTAGACTGAATACTGATATTATGTATTTATTTATTTATTATATCAACAAGTACCGATAAAGAACAACGTTAAGGTGAAGTTAGTAACTGTCTAGACAGCTTTTAGGTTTTAAGATAGATTGAAGTGAATATTAAAAAAAAAGTATTTTACTAGTTGGGTGGGGGGACCCCCTCTAGTTCATCAAAAAACCCCAACGATATTAAGTATAGCGGCACGACCCCCTGAAAACACTATATTAGTACCTTTTACACTGTGTTAGAAAGGCTCCCGCAGACAAGCGCGACACGACTTTAGTAGAACAATTTCTATGAAAACTTTATGGAAATTGTTTTACCAGAATCGCACCGTTACGTCGCGCCTCTCTGCTGGGAGCCTTATCACGGTTTCAAACCTAATACCAAAAAGGATTTACTTTAACGCAAAAGTAATGCTGGTGACCCCCTTCTGGAGGGTCCACTAGCAATATGTATGGCGGCATACGAGCTCTATGAAACTACTATTATATAGAATTAAGTTTTTCCAACTGAACAGACAGCTGTGCTGCTTTGGAGTATGTTGCGCCACTTGTTCTTCCTAGCTAAAGCACTAGGAAGTGGTGAAGGGTGGGCGTTCTTGGGGGACTGTCTTATGTAATTTTGACGTTCGAAAAGAGCTGATTCTCAGCCTAGTTTGAATAAATGGCTTTTGAATTTTGAATTTTATGAAAAGTGGGACGACTCTGAATGTGTTATTGTAGGTTTTGTACCTTGAGTTTGACAGATGATTTCTCGTGGCGAAGTTGAGGTGGACTTAAAATATGGGTTCTACAATACTTAAGACGAGGACAAGTAGGTATTAATTGAATACTTTTCCTCGTCTCACATTTTTCACGATTCACAGTATTATTAAATGAAACGTGTTTCACTTACTTGTAAAGATATTTTGCTATCCAAAGAAATAATGAGGCTTACAATTTTTGCCGTCCATTGTATTCAGTCAATAATTTATAAATTTAGGAGAATGCTTTCGCTACAGGCAGTATGAGAATTTCTAGGTAAATGTAAATAAAAGGACCTTTGATGTTATATTATTTATGTACAGACCAATAAATAACAAAATATTCTCAGTAAAGTAATTACCTACTGGTCGTAGTTTTTCTACCTACATGTTGTTTTTTGGAATATGGAATAAAAGCTTTATGAAAATCAGAGCGAGTTTTACTTACAAAGCGAGTTAATAACCATATAGTTATTATTTATTCACGTTTACTGTATTTTGCACCAAAATGTAGATTAACTATGGTTAAACTACATTTTAACATTACTACATATAAAAATGTGTCATAGTTAATTATAATCAACTATATGTCACATTTTTATAATAATGGTTTAAAATGGATGGTATGTTATGTTCACCCTTTTAGCTTGAATAAAGTACATCGTATTATAGCATCATCATAATTATTACATAACTCTTTCGTTTTGTTTACGTAAATCCATCACACTCGACACTATCAACTGATATTTCCACTTGAGAGTAAGATTGTAGATAACACTCTTGATACTGAGTATAAAACAGTACGTTTATCTTAACTAGTCGACAGTACTGTCGCCACTTGTTGCTAAACAAGAATCTTGAAGAGCTACTATTTATCTCAGTATTCAAAACATTTGATTTAATCCCAGTGACATTTTTATTTGGACTAAAATAATTCCTGAACGTTTCTAGTGCTGTGTATCATAATAATATAAAACAATGAAGCTGGTACAATTTGTTTACAAAGATAACCCAAAAGAAATTCGCGTCGGGTATCTATCTGGTGATGATGTTGTTGACATCAACAAAGTTGATCCTACAATACCTAGCACTCTGATTGAAATCTTGAAGAATGGAGTCTTCGAAAAAGTCGAGAAACTACAAGCAACGAATCAAGAAACTGTTCCCATATCAACAGTGATTATAAAAGCACCGATCCATGGAGGAGACAAAGTCCTTTGCGTCGGATTAAACTACAAAGACCATTGCGAAGAGCAGAAGTTCCCGCCTCCAGAAATCCCATTCATCTTCAACAAATTCCCAAGCACGATCATTGGACCAAATGAACCAATCAAACTGAAGCCTGATGTCTCCGAAAAAGTGGTCTGTGAAGTGGAGCTGACCATAGTTATTGGAAAAACAGCTTCCAGAGTGAAGGCAGAAGATGCTTACGATTACATTTTAGGGTATACTATTGCTCAAGACATAGGAGCTACAGATTGGGGCACGAACCAAAGTATGGGACAGCTGTTGCTTGGTAAAGCTATGGATACATTCTGTCCTATTGGGCCTTGCATCACAACTAGTGACGAGGTCGGTGACCCACAAACCTTAGGCATAAGATGTATTGTCAACGGAGTACAGAAACAGAAGAGTAACACAGATCAGTTTATTCATAGGATTCCTGATGTCATTGAGAGATTATCGAAGCTGTTTACTTTGTTGCCTGGTGATATAATTCTGACGGGTACCCCTGGAGGAGTGGGGGTGTACAGGGACCCCCCAGAGTTCCTAGAGTCTGGAGACGCGATTGTCAGTGAGATTGAGAATATTGGAGTTATGATTAACAGAGTTGAGAATTTCTAATGATTTTGGTGATTGATCAGTTTACGTAAAGTTATTTGTTAGCAAAGTTCTATTCAAGTGTATTCTTAAGAAAATGTGTAGATTAATAAACGTCTTTAATATACCAAAGCCTTTAAATCGAAGTACATGTTGTACAAATTAATATCCCTGGATCCATTTGAAATGAAAACTCAATTTGATTCGGTTTTGATGTTTACCTCAAACATTAATGCTAATCCTTACTAATATTATAAATGCGAAAGTGAGTTTGTTATGCTTTTACGCTAAAATGGCTAAATAGATTTGAATTTAATTTGGCACATGGGTAGACCATGACCTGGATTAGGACATAGGATACTTTTCATCCTCATATTCCCACGGGATCGAAACTTATGCGGGTGAAACAGTGGGGCACAGCTAGTAAGGTAATATCTATTTAATTACATTTGAGATTACCTAGATCTAATGAATGGACTATTTATTAATTAGTAAATTGGCTATCTAGATCCTCATTCGCATGCTGTATTTACGTCTGTAGTATTGCGAGAAGTCATCGATAGCTGTGCCTTTAATTAATTTTCATTGAACGTCCGAAGTATTCTTAATGAGTACTTTATTTTGTAAGTCTGTCTCGTTGGTCTAGTAGTTGCAATCGCTACTACGAGTATGAGGTCCTGGGTTCGATTCCCAGGTAATGTGTTATTAGGTTTTCCCATCTTCAATTTCTCAGTAGCAGCCCGAAGTCTGGATTTGTGCCCGGTTGATGGCAATCCCCATTACATGACACTTAAATATAACTGGCGAAATGTGGGTGTTACTATAGGTATACATCTGCCTAACCCTTCGAGGATTACAGGCGTGATATTAGTGTTAAGCATTATCTAGTCTAGCCTAAAACTATTGTTTTATCAATCCAACCAACCGCAATAGTTATAACTATTGTTACTTGTTGTCGCTTCGTGTATCTCTATAAGATGTATTAGGTAACTTTAAACTTAGTCAAATACTCAGATTGGTTGAATTAACGACTAGTTGCACCTCTGGGTTTCCTGACGATTTCCAAGTTTAGTACTGAATTTTGACCTCTCATTCCGACGACTCATGCACTTCCGAACTGTGGTTCCGGACTACATTTGGCTTGCGCTTATTAATTGTTTCAAACTATAAATCGCGTATCGATCGAGCTTTAGCACGGAGCGTGAACAGAACTAATAATGCCTTCGCAGCTTTGCACCGAGTGGAAGTAGCACCATTAGTTAAGAATGTAGATAAACGATGTGTGTTCAGGACTTGCTCTTGATTTGTGCCCAGTCAATTCTATCAACATCACCACATGCGAAGTACGCATCCAAGACCTGACGTCACACAACATCCTGCATCGCTGAATTAGACTTTCGCACGCGAACAGAATATATATAACTTCCCCGACATCAATCGTTGGGCAGTTGCCCGCTAGACATGACACCCGTCTGGTCGGAGGATCCTCCCTTTTCTCTAGAGGATGAGTGACCTTTACACCCCGTTCCTCATACCTCTCAACAGCCCATTGATGCGTGATTGAGTAACAAAATATAAAAACACCACCACAAACATTGACATTTTAATATTAGTAGGATTTCTATAAGATGAAGTCAGACTGATGTCGCTCCGTGTGGAATAATGTCTATTCAATCGTATCTAGGTAGTCTGGATGCGGATCCAAACATAGCTGGAAGAATACTATGGCTTTTGTTGATTCCTCAATATGACTATGCTAGTCACAAAGCTGGTAATCTTGCAATAATGGAGGCATACCTTATCGTATATTTTCCTTATTTATTTTACTTTCATCAAATTGTTTCTGCAGTGACATTTCTCCACAAAAATAATTCAAGTGTCGGCTTGCACTTTAACCGGATGTAGCTGAATACAAGTATTTTACATGGAGCGACTGCCTATCTAACCTCCACAACCCAGTTACTGGACAACACGATACCAACCAGTATATAGTACCAACCAGTTCAGTCTTGCCACTTGGCAAGACTGGTTATCAGACTTTCGGGCTTTTGACTAACCGTAACGACTGTCAAAGATCTACGAATGACAGCCGGGACCAACTACTTAACGTCCTTTCCGAGGCACGGAGGGGTCTCGGTATGTACTGAATGGTCACCCATCCACAGACCGACCTCGGCAAGCGTTGGTCTACCTTCAAGATCAACCCGAGTGGCTGTTATTATTCAACCACGAGCCCCACCCACTTATAACAAATTACCATATCGCATTCAGAAAGTATACGTTTCCAAAATTCATTGCGTATCCAAGTTCAGAAGTAATTCGGCTATTTTAGCCGAAGTAATTCGGCTAAAATGTAAGGTCATTATTATTTCAAGTGCTACAGCTAATGTTTCGGGAAATTTTGGCGTGCCCTCGGGAAATCAAAACTGCGGTTAGAGCTATGTGTAGATTTTTCATTCCGTAATATTAAATTGGTAGATATAAGTTGTATCAAAACATTTAATGGTTTGTTTATTTGTATGTGTAAGCCAGCCTAAAAAAACGCCTGCCTGGGTTCGAACCCACGACCGAACTCGTAAGTCAGGGCCGTTACCACTGGCCCTTTGTGTAAATTATTTCATGACCACTGCTCTCAAAAAAGCAGTGAAAAAAAAACGCATGTCCTAGAGCCAAACATTCGAAGACATAATGACACCTATCAACCCGCACTGGGCCCACGTGATTTATTACAGCCCACTCTCTCTCACAGACACGAGGCGTCCCAGCACTGGGAACATTATGGGTTAATTATGCTTATGCTAATTGTTCGAGTTAGAGCTATATACAGTGAAAGATTTCTTTTTATAGACAGAAAGATGTTGTCTCACTGATCGATTGTCCTGCTCGCTACGTTAAGTCAAGAGTTCCTCACTAGTCTTTGCCTTTCACTGTAAGCACTAAATTATCATCAGCTTGAATATCTCCTTCTGTACATAGAGTCTTCTAGATAGACACCGCTACCATATACCGAGGCATGGAAATCTGACTAGTTTCACTACATTTGACCAATTGTAGTAGGTATACCAATACTCTAAAACCTCGAACCTATTTAGCATGCATCTCCGTTCTGTTTGCAGTTAATGAACTAATTCGAATAGTTCATCATATTTGATTACGAGTTCAACTACAGTTGAGCGATCTTCACATGTTTTCACTTTGTACGGGAAAACCGTTAGGATGGAAATTGCTTTCGAACTTATGTGAGTGTTTTGCTTGAAAGTAGATGATGTAATTTGCCAAAGTTTAGAAAACGGTTTGGCATCTCAGAATATCGTGAAAGTAGAGGTCCATTACATTAAAATGTATTTCCTGTATTCATCATTATCATTTCAGTACCATCATCGCTGGATTTACGGCTTCATAATCATCATCATTTCAGCAGAAAGACGTCTACTACTGGAAATAGGCCTTCCTTAAGCACCGCCACTTTGGCCATCTGTCCTGTCCAGTGCCACTTAAGTTTCGCAATTCTTCGGGCTATGTCGGTTTGGCTGCGTTGGGCTTATGCGCAGCCAAGCCAAGCCAACGAGATAACAGAAAACAAAGGACTTTTCTGATATTAATCACGATACCAGGCGTCCTTCATCACTCCAGCATTAATTATTCCCTAATCACCATAGGCAACTACATTGGTTATTGCAGTTCTGTGAAATTGACACCAATTAACGATGTGAGAATATCGCAAGAATACCTTTCCTTTGTCTAGTATACACCACATCTTTTAGCTTCGTCAATATCGCCCGCATAAATCTTGTAGTGAACCTAATAAATCCGCTGCCGTTCGTGATAGAACATGCAAGCAAAACGGTTTGGCAGTTTAACACTGACCATATTAATCAAGATTGTTACGGCAAGTGTGAGGGGGGTGCATGTATAGTCAAGGAATTTGTAAAGCACCATAAGGATTATTTTTAATTGGATCTTATTATTATTCCGACTACGTCATTGTCAATATTTTGAATGAAAATTACAGTTCAAAAAGGTGACATAAGTCCGCTGTGTGGTAATGGAATTTGTTCGAAAATTTCTTAACATTATCACTTATGTTACCTATCTACCTACCTACTTTAACTTGGAGACTGTGAAAAAGAGCCTGTAATTATTTCAATGCTTTGTACTTAAATACTTCTTTAGGAATAAGGAAGGATTTTCGTGCTTTCAGGCTGAAGATGTTTTCTTATACTCTGTCTGTGGTGGCTTCCATATTCCAGATTGTCGTGCCTATTCAGTGATTGGTTATTAAAGCTTTAGGCCATATCGACTTAGCTGTAAAACCTGCTGGCTGGATATTGGACATGAATTAAAACGGGTGAAGTATGTAGGTACACGTTTTTTATGTGCTATTTTACTTTAACGTTTTATGTGGCACTTGGTTTAAAATCGCGTGACACTTCAGTGAAATGGCTGATATTTCACTGAAGTGTTTCACTAGAGTGCATAGCAACCCTCTTAACCCCTTAACTTTACATTCCTCACATGCATGAATTAAAGTTCCAATCAATAGAATCAGACGAAACCCACGCTTTATAAATGTCAGGAACTGTTACGAGTGTCTCGCAACGAATATTGGAGAAGTTTCCAACAGGGACGCAACTCGGGCACTCGAGCTCGGGAACTCGAGCACGTGAATAAAGTCGAGCTATTTACGTTATCTTCACGCTCGGGTGTAAGGGGGTACGTAGAAGTTTTAGTGATGCTGAAAGGGAGTGAATTAGCATGTTTTTTTTAGCTATTTATTATTTTAATTGGTTTCTTTCTAGTTGGTGATATAAATTAATACGTATCATGAGTATGGTATATTTGGTTGATTTTGGAAAATATCAGTGCATATACTATAGCAGTGAAAAATTTCGGGTTGATTTGTGAAGTAAAGCACCATGTGATTAATAGTTACAATGCTTTTTACTACATGATTACACTTCAAATCCTTTTTTCCAAGTTTGAAGTTTTAAATGGAACGAACATTTAAGCTATATCCTAAGTAATTGAAACAACTGTGTGTATTCAAGTGCACAAGTACCTACTTACTTGAAACAAATAAGTAGTAGTCTTTGGCTAGATAAGATTTAAAATCACCCTTAAAACATATGTAAAACAAATTCAATTTTTATAAACTACTACAATTAATTTGTTTTTTTAAACTTGTGACAAATGGCCCGCGGATTTCATTTTTCGCGCGCCGTGGCGCCAAATTGAAAATGAAAAAAACAACTGAATATTTTTGTATTTAGAACACAATTTTTTAATTTGTTGTCAAATTAAATAACAACTTATATTTTATTTATTTACAGTTTACATACTAACAAAATTTTATTTAGGTCAAGTTTTATCCAGTACCTAGCTACCTACTTGATAAAATATCCATTAACGATACAAAAAACAGTGTAGAGGTGTCGTGGGACACCCTGGTGCAACGAACTTCCTTTCGCTTTTGCACAAACAAGTGTCGTGACGGTCAAAATGTTACACTGTTTCCTAGTCTAACTCTCATTCGCCAAGTGTGCTAAGTGTAACATGCGATAATGCTGTGGCCTACTAACTACATTTCGCGCTTTCTTTCTCGCATAGCGCTCGAAGTCTCGCTGTGAACAGAGAGCGCGCGAAGTGTAGTTCACCGTATCGCGACAATGTAGCCGCAGCGTATGGAACTTCGTTTCTTTCTAGATTGTTGTTCCTTTCTAGTTACCTTTCTAGATCTTCTCAGTGTTTTAATTCTCGCCATGCGCCATAAAATCGATCCGCAATAATGCATGATCAAACAGAAATTCTAAATAGATATCTTGGGTTGGGTTTAGACACGTTCCGCCTCGCTAGAAACAATATTGTGAGGTTATTTGGGGGTCCTAGTTGGTCTCCTAAACCCTCCACAACAATATTTTTTTGACGGAGACAATTATTTTTTTGTAAGTTTATAAATAACAACTTATTAACGGATGCAACAGCGAGCGAAGTGAGCTCGGGACCAGGGGAACCCCGACTCGGACAGTTAGGTTCGAAGAATAATAAAAAACACGAAAAAAATTAAATTAAAAAAATACCAACCAACCAACCTACCTTCGTGGTTATTTGTTTTAAGCCACACAGAAATAAGACCCCGCAAAGCTCCGTCGACTACGCCTTACTTCAAAAATTGTCCTCAAATTTTTTGTCCTTGACCTTCAAGACGTTTGACGTCGTTTGATCTTGAAAATGAGTCCCCTGTGCCATAAGTCCCGAGTTCGCTTCGCTCGCTCTTGCATCCGTAAATAAGTCGATTTTTTTAAACTTACCTAAAATAGAAAACTGTTTATAAAAAAAAAAAAACCGTTGGCAAAAAAAAAGTATTGTGGAGGGTTAAAGAGACCCTCTAGAACCCCCAAATAACCTCACATTATTTTTAGTGAGGCGGCGCGTTTCTAAACTTTAACCGTTAGTTGGTACGTTTACAGCAATTCCTGTAATTACACCAGCGCTACAGTTGTAAATGTTGAGAGTGTAAGTGCCCGTACTTTACTAGATCACTTGAAGCTTTTACTCCGTTAGGGGGTAATCTGCTATTTGAAACTGACATACATAAACTCACGCCTTCTTCCCATGGGGGTAGGCAGAAACTACAGAACGCCACCTGCTACGATTCTTACACACTCCTTTTGCTTCGTTAACGCACGCACACGCACGCTGGTTACGAGTACTACGCACCTGACATATTATATTTCTTATGAACATCACCAATAAGGTCACTATTTGTAACTTGTTGAAATAGGTAATCTTGTTAAAAGCATTGTCTCAAAGAAGTAGGTAAGTAAATACCTGTAGGTAGCTTATTCCTAGGTTAAAAAACCTTCACAAACCTCCTATAAATCAACACAGCTCGCAGAATGCATATTTTAAGGCCTATTATAATTCTATAGTTCGGACATGGATTTATTATATAGTTTTAAAATTTACCTACTAATCTGAATGAGAATGGCGAGTGAAGAATAGATAATACACTTATGCTTCTAGTTTCATAAACTATTGTGAAGTGTAAAACAGCAACAATCTTTAGGATGGTTGTACACGGCACGGTTTTTTATTGTCATAAATAAAGCATACCAAAGTTATTTTTTTTTATTTTATTTTAACTTTGCCCCACACTAGGAATTTCTCCTGTATCGTGGGTGCGTTTACAAACATTTATACTCACATACACAAACAGCCAGACCCGGAACAACTACTTGTAGGTCATACAAATATTTGTTTTCGTGCGGGAATCGAACCCGCGACACGCAACGCAGCAGTCAATCGCTTAACCACTGCGCCAACCGTGCCGTCCATAAAGCCCACTATAATCTACTAAAGTTGGCTTATTTTTATGCCATTCGATAGTGCGCACCTAATTACGTTACTTGGGACTTGTTAGCGACTGCTAGAAACACCAAGTAGGCATCCGCTGGGTATGACGTATCATGCAGTGATTGTTATGCATCACATTAAAATTCGGCAGCGGTACGGCATATGACACGGCAGACCATGCTGCACTAATCTAAATAGTGGTGAAAACGTGGTGAAAGCGACAGGCTTCCATAGACTGCAATACAATACTGATGTAAAACACGCCGTGCGTAAAGCACGGTGCACGCGGCAGCGTAGCCTTGCCGTTTTGCCGCCGTTTCCGACGGCAAACTTCCATAGTGGCCCGTGGCTACGAGCTACACGCGTCTTGCGACAGCGACTGCGAAGAAAACTAATTAAAGAAATTGTTTACACTTTACAGGATGCCACGAGTCACCGCGATGCGACTTGCGGAGCGACGGACGGAAGCAGGTGACGCGCGCGCGTGTCTCTTGACGCAAATCGTATCGCTCAAGCTCGTGAATGGGGCCTTACTCCTGATAAAATGTATCCATTTGGTGCATTTCTAGTGGCGTCACTTTAGAAATGCACCAAATGGATACATTTTATCAGGAGAACGAAACGTTTTCGACTGAAATAAGATATAGGTACCTACTGTTCAGAAATTCTTTTGATTTATGGCTTAGACTGTTTTCTAGTGTTCCTAAACATTTGGCGATGTAGTAAGATCGTGATATATTTTATTCAGTGAGTCTATTGTTTCTGCATACGGAATCAGTTTAGCGCCTGTACATTTTGTGTTAGCAGTTTTACGAATGAACAACGCGTTGCTCTACATGATTATTTAAATGTTCTAAGCAAGACAATTGTTTATTCTGGGGCCTAGTGTGGTAGAAAGTGATACTGATACACGAAAGCATATTAATGAAGCCGGACACCACATTTAAGGCTGTTCCTCCGCATAGTTTATGTAAATTTAATGCGACTAGACATCGGTTTTTCGCAGTAGCGCTACTGTTTGAAAATGAAAGGACCATTTATAGAGTAAATCATCATCTGCCTAGCTTTTACTCAACTATGTCAGCTTCCAGTCTAACCAGATGCAGCTGAATACCAGTATTTTACATAAAGCGACTTTCTATCTGACCTCCACAACTCAGATACTGGGTAACACGATACCCCTTGGTAAGCCCCCCCACAAAATCCCCTGGTTGTCAGACTTTTGGGCTTCTGACAACCCGTAACAACTGGCAAAGATCTACAAATGACAGCGGCACCAACGGCTTAACGTGCTTTCCGAGGCACGGAGGGGTTTTGGTATGTAAAGACGGTAACCCATCCACAAACCGCGACAAGCGTAGCTTAACCTGAGTTATTACTTAGCCCCAAGCCCATCCCATTTATAGAGTAAATGTTTAAATAAAATACCGGTTAAATATCTCTGTACTTACAAAAATTATTAACTCATCGACCATCAACTATAAAACTTGGCCTGACCAACGTTTAAGTTTAGACAACTAGGTACTTATTTCACGCTACAGCTAGCTCTTAATAATAATTATCGTATAAAACAAGCATAACAATCGATACATTCTTATCAGTCGCAACACGCCACTCTATCTAACTACCCTGCTACGAGGCAAATGGACGTGTACGATACGTATTCGTATCGAATCGCATAATGTAGGTAAGCAGGGCGCAGCGAGCGTATGCGTCGCGCGTACACCAAGACGTGTAGTGCGACCATGCGACGTGGGAGACGTCTTTGTCGTCTTGTTGCAAAACAAGATAGATAGAACTACTCTTTATGTACACTATAAACATACATGAATTTAGACATTTTACATATTGTGGAACAATGGGCGGTACAAGGCACAAGGTTTTGCTTAAGAACCTAACTGTGAAAATAGTAGTTCTTCATATAAAACTGATAGTTAAGTCCGTTACTAAGTTGCCAGTTTTGTATTTAGAATTCATAAAAAACTAGCACGACGGTTTAAGCTCTGACTTAATACTCGGTAGTAATAGTAGTAAGAACTCGGTTTGTAATGAGCTTGAGTTTAGTGTATGTAACAATTTTAAACTCAGACTGAACAAACGAACGAGCCTCCGCTGTTCTTTATAAAAAATAATAAAAATAATATAAAGTTAAAAATAAAGGCGTCCCCACCGTTTTTTGTTAAATGTACGGTAGTACGGAACCCTGCTTGTGCGAGTCCGTCTCGCAATTGGCCGGTTTTTCCACCTTTTTCTGTTCACGAGTAATAGTACCATCTACTAAGCGTTCGTGCGTGCGTGCTTGGGAGTCCTCAAACTTCTCTATACCATATCGTGACCTAATAAAGTTCGTGTCAATATTAGAGAGTAAAGAGTCTTACTTGAATCTCATTTTTCAAAAGGCTATCTGTTCAACGCCCCCGAGGATCGGTAAATGTCCCGTCCACCATTCCTATCGAACCATCAAGCGTGCCAAGTGTTGTGACGATGGAATTTTTGTTACTGATCTCTCTGTCTGGCTTCATATATTTATTTATATTTGAAATGGCTTAACGAACCACTGTGCGCTTTTATAATTTCTAATGTGTCGATATTATCGTCCACGGCAACACGATAACACACGGAAGTAAAATGAACGGAAATATATGAAGTCGTTTTTAAATTTCCGTCCACGATGACGTTATAATAACGTTCACGTTTTATGGACGTGGATGTGGACATCCACAATAATATGGTCACGTTAGAAATTATAAAAGCGCACAATGGAAAATCCGAAACCACTTTTGCTCGAACACAAAATAAAATAATTAGTACTTTAATAATAATTTAAAACTCCAGCCACAGTACAATAAAGTAACAATAATATATCTCGGCTTTTGCCAATACCCCGTGCCTGCCGCCGTAGCCGTGAATAATTAACTACTGCTGCTCAGTAGATAAACCTTCCGACTGTTGCGTAATCAATAGACTGAATTTCGAAGCGCGTCGTTTCAGCCGTTTTTTATGAAGACATAATACTGTTACTTATTTATACTGTGATCCAGCTTATTAAAACAAATGAAGCATAAAATTGAGAATTAATTAATACACAAAATAATTAGTTGAAGCAGTGTTCATGACATTACCATTCCAAAGCTTTGTGTTTTACTAAATGCACTCACATCGCCGATCAGTATTTAATTAGTTAATATAACGAGATAATTAACGACCACAAACGCTGTTATTTTCACATTAACTGCGAATTACTTATTGTTTGCATTTGAAACTAGTGAAGAGTATTTTGTTTGTAATTGCAATATGTAGGATGTTTTAGTGTGTAACGATGCAAATTGTAGTGAATCCGACGCCATAATACCTAATATTTGCTTGTTTTCGTTAAAATTACTAATGCTATTACTTACTTTACTTAATGTGGTTCTAAAAACGGAAAGAGAGGAACAAAACAACCATTGTTCAGACGAAGCTTTTAATAAAAATTTCCTTGTTTTGCCAGCGTCTCCCTTTGCATCCCGCGTTGGAGTTAATGTTTACTCTGTGCTAACGCCTCCTCGACGCTGTACTAAAGAAGCGTAGCGTTTGCAACACGATGTCAATCAAACCAACGCGACGAGCCAGGTGCGTAGACACCAAAATACTAGATCCCTAATAATATTAGATCGATTGCTCTTGATGGTTACCCTACTGCTCCAGTAATACATGAAGACATACCATGGGCTTCGATAAATTACCTGGATTCATGGCACCCGCGCCGCCTGCCGGCTAGATTTACGTGCAGTTGCCCGTAATAACGTTATGTATTCAAATACATTTGTATGGTAATTGGCGATCTATGAGCGTGGTCATATCTAAGTACACAAAGGTGGATGCAGGACAGATTACAATGATGATGAATCATTGTGTCCAGTTTCGGAAAAAGCGTAATTAAATTAAAATTAAAATTCATTTATTTCGGACAACGAGGATCCATATTTTGTTAGTAATACAAACTGCTTATATTCTAGTGTTAGTAAAAGTGATATAAAAATATTATCAATTGCAAAAGGCTGACAAGGCAGGAAAACATATTTCCTACCTAATCAACCTCCGCACAAGATCCCTTATATTTGGAGTATAGCTCTCCGCCACTGCTCTCAGGATATAGTTGCTACGTACTGTAATGAAAAGAGTTTCTGTTACTATTTTTTAGGACTCGCAATGGAAACGCTTTCTCTCGAATCTGAATGTTATTTTAATAAAGTTGAATTATTAAAATAGTAGTATTCTGTTAACTTCTTGTTGAGGGTTCTCCCGTGGATTGAATGAAAGAAGTGAAGAAGTTGTACACCAGATATATTTAAAATAATAAAACATATAAAATATACGAGCGCAGCCGTCAGGCGATCACATTGACGAAATCACAAAAGTCATTCTCAATTCAAAAGGCTACGACAGTAGTACAGAATAGAGATCTATGAATCAAACAGTGACTGCACAAAGAAGGTCAACATTCAACACTTCCCCTCAATCGCTGTTTGAACTCAGACATCACCGCTGGCTCAACTGGCCTAAAAAAAAAAATTAAGCCCAAGTTCACAACACAGAACTTATGTTTAGGAGCACACAAAGACTTAGTTAGTACATCTGCCACCATTTCCTGAGTAGACAAATAATTCAACTTAATCACATGATTATTCACAGCCTCCCTAACATAGTGGTACCTGATGTCTATGTGCTTAGTCCTCCTATGAAACACTGGATTGACACTAAGTTTCTGAGCAGACTGATTGTCATTGAACAAATCTATAACCAACCCAGAACTACCAGTCAATTCAGTAACCAAGTTCCTAAGACAACTTGCCTCCTTAGCAGCCTCGCTAAGAGCAATGTACTCAGCCTCAGTACTTGATAAACTAACACATGTTTGTTTTCTGCATTCCCAGGAGATGGTATTTCCCCCATACTTGAAAACAAACCCCGAAAATGATTTTCGGTCACGTACGTCACCGCCCCAGTCCGCGTCTACAAACCCCTCAACCTTAGCATGACCCGACCTACTAAACACAAGGCTAACACTTTGAGTTCCCTTAAGATACCTCAATACACGTTTCGCAGCCCTCCAGTGTTCCATAGTATGACAAGTATTAAATTGGCTTAGGTACGAAACTGCATACGTAATGTCCGGCCGTGTAAATACACTCAGATACATAAGTGAACCTATTAATTCCCTATATAGAACAGTACCCTCGCCTAATACACTCGTATCAGTAAACTTAACGTTTGGGTCCAAAGGAGTCTGGACTGGTTTGCATTCCGACATGCCAAAACTGTCGAGCAAGCACTCAACATACCGCGCCTGACAAAGCTTAAGAGTTTTGTTCGTCCTGTCACGCTCTACCGCGACCCCGAGAACATGCAAATTCAAATTCAAATTCAAAATATTTTTATTTCATATAAACCTACATGGGCACTTATGAAACGTCAGAAGCTAGGTGCACGGTTCCAATTGGTTGTTTCCTATGGAGAAGAGCCGGCAAGAAACTCCACGGTTACTCTTTTAAAAATAATGGGCTTTTACAATATTTACAAATAACAGTGTTATTAGGTATGGGAGGACAGTGTAGGTCTTTCAACAAGTACCAGGTACTTAACAGAATAATGATGGTGAACAAATCTACAGTCCACTAGGCCTACAGCGTTCTCACATTCACAAAATTGAGAAGAATCTATATAAAGATAAATAAATTAATAAAAATAAAAACGTATTTTAAACGAAATGACGTGATTGCTATTACGGCTGTATCAAATCTCAATAATTATCATGTCCACAAAAGCCACTAATAAAGAGTTGAAATAAAATTTTAGGTATATAATGTCAAATAATAGGGTGATTATGTCAAAGAAGAATGTAAAAATAAAAATAAAAAATGTATACATGGTAATTTGGGAGCAGTTAATAGATTCTTACATAATTTGCCGTTAATCAGGTACCAGGGAAGCCATGCCGCACCGCACCCAAGTCTGTAATCTTGAACGGTTTACGCAAACTCTCTTTCAGCTCTTCAGCCATGTGTGCATCATTGTAACAGACAATGAAATCGTCCACGTACAAAGCAATGTAAACAACCGACTTACCATTTCGTTTGTAGAAGATACATTGTTCAAGTTGGCATTGAACAAAACCTGTCGACAGAAGCACGTCCTTCACCCTCTGATACCAAGCTCGCGAAGCTTGTTTCAGTCCGTAGACTGCCTTCTTCAATCTGTAGACTTTATTTTCTCCACCAGGTGAAATGAACCCCTCTGGTTGAAACATAAATATCTCCTCATCTAAATTACCGTTGAGGAACGCCGTCTGTACGTCCAGATGGTCTATATCCAGATCCATCTCTACAGCAATCGCCAACAACAGTCGCATAGAACTGTACCGTACTACCGGTGAAAAAGTTTCCAAAAAATCTTCACCATACTTTTGGGTGAACCCCTTGGCTACTAACCTAGCTTTATACCGGGCTATCTTCCCCTCGGCGTCACACTTAATTTTGAAGATCCATTTATTCCGAACCACATTTTTGCCCATAGGCCGATCCACCAACTCCCAAGCCTCATGTTGATTGAATGAGTTAATCTCTTCCTGCATAGCTTGCCACCACGTCTTGACTTTGTCGCTCTGCCCAGAACCCAAAGCTTCCTTAACAGTGCGCGGTTCAGCTGGGATCGCATCATGTGCGTACAAACCCTTAGGTTGTCTAGATCTAAGATTGTACCTTGGTTCCGGAGGTTCCACCACCTCCTCAACGCTATCTTCAAAAATCAAAGTATCGTCGCCGCGATCATCACCGCTCGCTGACACAATCCCCGTTACCGGTTCTTCAGTGACAGGCTCTCGAGCTGCATCACCAGCCACCTCACTCTCAGGCAAGCTTGACTTCCCCTCACCAGTGAAATCGTCAACTTCTTCCCCTGAGTGGGACACAACAGGAATCGAACACAAGTCTGTGTGCACCAGATCCAACCGCTTAGCCGCTACATCACGCCCAGATTTCTTGAACGGAAACCTAATTTGTTTTTCAAGAATGCAAACATCGCAATTATTTGCAATTTCTGTATTCTGAAAATCAATAACGTGTGACAGTGACTTCAAGCTGTCATAACTTAAATGACCCAATCTATGATGCCAAGACTCCTTTGAAACCTTTTTATTTACACTACTTAAAGCTACCGCGTTAGTAAGCAGTTTGTATACCCCGCCAACAGACCTAACACTAGTTATACAAGATTTATTTCTAAAAATCTTACAAGTAGATCCATTAAATTCCACTCTAAGCCCTTTAACCGCTAAACTATTTACAGAAAGTAAATTTACACTCAATCCCGGAACATACATCACTTCTTTAAGAGTCAAATCATAATCTCCGAGTTTTAAACACACATTACCAATACCGACGCATTTCAAAGTCTGTCCGCTCGCCACGTTTACCTCTAAACTGCTTGTAGAAAAATCATGTATCCAGTCTCGCTGTCCCGTCATGTGACTCGACGCACCCGAGTCTACGTACCACGTGTCAGCCAAGAACCGAGTCGCGACCATTGCCGCCCCTTTCTGGGTACACTCCTTCTTTACGTGACCAGACTTTCCACAGTTCCAACACCTCGGCTTCTTGTCTTTGCGTCTCTGACCAGACTTATTTTCCGACTTACCAGCAATCAGGCAATCTCCACCCTTGCAATTGTCAGACCACTTCGTATCCTGAAGCAATTTAGCCTTCACGAAGTCACTGGTCAGGTCGCTCACAGTACTCTCCAAAGCCATGATCATTGGATCAAACTTAGAAGGTAATCCCTGAAGAATAATCGCCGCCAGGAACTCATCGTCAATCGGTTTATTTACAGCCGTCAACTGTTGCGACAGCGATAAACATTCGCCAACATATTTGTCCATATCGCCACCGAAATCGTCCAACTTTACCGAGCACAGCATCCGCAACAGTTTTAATCTCCTGCCTATGCCCTTATCGTCGTACGCCTTCTCCAGGCTCAGCCAGGCATCCTTACTCGTCTTCGCAGTCATCACGTGGGACACGCACGAAGCGTCCAGTGACAGGCAGATCTTAGCCAACGCCTTTTCATCCTTACGCCGTTTCAGCTCTGGAGTCGACTTATCGTCCTCCGAATAGCCGTCGATAGAACACCAAAGGTCGTCATGAATAAGTAGGTTTCTCACATTGAACTTCCAAAGGAGGTAATTCTCTCGCCCCCTCAATCGCTCAATAGAAAGCCCACTTACGCTTCCGCCTTCTGCAGACATGGTTGCCTTCTCACGTCCGCTCGTTGTATATCAGTACAATTCTTCTACTTTGCGTAATCTGGGCCCATAACCCTTGTTAACTTCTTGTTGAGGGTTCTCCCGTGGATTGAATGAAAGAAGTGAAGAAGTTGTACACCAGATATATTTAAAATAATAAAACATATAAAATATACGAGCGCAGCCGTCAGGCGATCACATTGACGAAATCACAAAAGTCATTCTCAATTCAAAAGGCTACGACAGTAGTACAGAATAGAGATCTATGAATCAAACAGTGACTGCACAAAGAAGGTCAACATTCAACATATTCTCGTATATAATATAGAATTCTATTTTTTGTAATTTTGCCCTACAAAAATTAAGCGTTAAAGAAAACAAGATAAAAAGTCACTCGTAGTAGAATACGTTGGATTTTCTTGTCACTCAGATAAGCAATATTTAATATTTATGAAGAAACGCAGGCGTATCTACGTCAAATATAATCAACGATCATATTTTTTTTACAAAGAAAGTGTGTATCCTTATCCTTTCCTTATACATATTATAAAACAAAGTCCCCCGCCGCGTCTTCTGAACGCGATAAACTACCGAATGGTATTTCAAACGGTTTTCACCCATGGACGGAGTGATTCATGAGGAAGGTTTTAGTGTGTAATTCATTAAAGGTTTTGTGTAAATTGGCTGAAATATGAAGATTATTGTTGAAGAAGTCGGAAAAAATCATGCCGACTGCCGGCTTTGGGCCGCGTAAACCGTAAAAGATGCATACAATTTATGTTCTACAGGATTGTTCATCTTAAAAAGTATAACAAAAAAGTCCGCGATGGCATTTGTCTATCTTCTAAGGATGACCCACAGTAACCATTATTATCTTTCCAAAATTTGTCAAACTTTTATTAGTTTTGAATATTGAATACGAGGCTTTTGTCTAATTTGTAAATTTGTATTTTATGTCATTTCTTTGTAATGTGCGTTTAGTTTGTGCAGAATAAATAATTATTTTTCTTTCAGAATTAGATATCAAGATATCACAGATTCAAAATTACTCGTAACAAAATAATTATGGTTGACGACAACGCGGGCGCAGCGGTAGTAGTCAATGCCCTTTTCCTCGGCTATTAGGTATGTAGGTAGGTAAGGTAATACGGGCTGGTTTCCGCAATTCCACGTATGTATATATTAGGTATGTAATCCCGGTACTATTTTCCCGTGGGACTTTTTCCGACATTACGCGAGCGAACCCGCTGGCAAAAGCTAGTTATTACTAACTATGTCTTTGCGAAACGAAACGTTAATAGATTTAAACAGGGTAGCGTAGCTACAGGTCATGAATGACATAAAGACTTATAAAAGACTTATCTCTTCAATATTTACTTACGACTCAGTCTTTTCCTTTTTTAAGTAGGTAGATACTGAAAATGGCATCGCTAAAATATTAAAAACATTGGAAGCGTTAAAAATGCTCCAACTAGCAACAAGCCACAATCATTTAAAATAAAAAACCAAAAAAGTCGGTAAAAAATTTTTGTAAGTACCGTTTTTTTTTGCTAAAAAAGTGAATAAAATGTCCCAGCAATATGTATTTTTGATGGCGGCTACTGGTCACGCTCGTGCGTGCCAAATAAAAAGGCGGCGCGCGACAATGTGACGTCATATTGGCTAACACTGCCGTGACCAAGAGGTTTTTTTTCAGTAATACAGTTTTGATAAGAGCTCTTTTTGAAGAAGCTGTCTCTCACTGTTAGTACTGTTATGTTAGGTTAGGTTTAATTAGAGGTATATATAAATCCAAAATCAAAAGTTTATTTTCCATCCATTCATGATTCTTCATGCAGACTAATAATAAAGCTCAAAGGTACTTAAAAATACTTCCACGATCTGCTTAGCTAACATTAAAAGTCCATTTCTCTCTATTTGTAGAACAATGAGTAGAACATTTTCCGAGGATGCCTGCAGCGGATATTGAATTTCATGCTCGCGTCTTCTCTGTGCGGTTGTGTGTCTAGTAATGTAAATTTCCTTAGAACTATGTTGACTCGATGAGGGACAGAAGATAGGTATGTAAACTAATTAAATTTGATATTACTTACTAGCTGTGTTTGGCGCTTCTCTCGCGCGCTTTGTTTTTAATATGACATTTTGTTTGGGAGTTTTAGCTGTAGAACTAATCGATATGTGTAGACATATCGACTGGATAGATTTCAAAGTTTTGATGCATTATGAACTATGCCTCTCTGATAGAATTAAACCATTGAATATTATAGGTTTCATTGAATATAGTATTTAATGAAGAATAATAATCAATTCCTTCATTGAATTCTACCTTCCTAAGACCTTATCTGTTTGAAAAGAATTTAGAATGCCTATGGTATTATTTCTACATATCTGTGAGTACTCATTCTCTGAAAATATCGAATGAAGCATTCAAAATTAAATACACTTTTCTAATTGATAGTATTTACCTTCGTTAAACATCTCTGGGAGAAAATCGATAGGATAAAAAAGCAAAACAGAGAGGTTCAGGTGCAATAAAAAACAATTTTAAAGGTAATAGGTACTTTTAGAATGGTGCCAACATTGTCAGTATAAAAGAGGGCCTAGAAAAAGCCTTAATGCATCGTGTGGTCCCACAAATCAAGTACTCAGGAAGGTTTTATAGACTTCAATGGTCGAGGAATGTAGTAGTCAATTTGATTTACAGTTGCACTTATTTCACTGTGGCCTTTTAACAATTTTTAGTGTCAATTCGATATCAACTCTTTTTTGCGGTCTCACCACGGTAATTTTGTATCATCTGCCGTCTGCATTTGAGGAAAGATTTGATTAACTTTTTTTCTTTGATGGATTTACAAGAGGGAAGAGGTGTTACTACCTTAACCGTAAGTCTTTTTAATGGCCTATCAGCTGGTAGAAGATGGTGGGACGAGCTGGTCAACACAAACGACCAGTGGTCCACATTAGCACTTGATCGAAAAAGCTGCAAGTCATGGGGAGAGGTCTTTACCCACCAGTAGGATGATGAAGGCTTACAGAAAGAGTATCATATGATCGCAAGAGCTTTGAAGGATGTGGCATTCAATCTGGGCATCCGTTGACCTAGAAATATTAGTGTTAAATTCTGACTTCGTCTAGCCTAGACTAAGTAGCCAACAAAGTATTTACATTTAAAATACATCGGTGCAATGTTATCGTAGCACAAACCATGTATATATAAATGTGAATTTTGTCGCAGTGATGAATAATTCCCGCGAAGCATCCGAGCTAATCGGATGCGCGAAATTAAAGGGAATAAGGAACTGGCCGTTTTAACCACGTTTTATTAAGATTTAGTTTTAGTATGGTAATTATGAGTTAGTCTTCTTACTTGGGTCAATATGAGATTTACAAGAAATAGCTAACATGGTAGAGAAAAGGATGGTTATTGGTTAAGAGTTAATATCGTATATCTAAAGTTAAGAGTACACCACACTACACCGTCCTTTAGTGTTAATAAAGTTATTGTATAAATAAATACACTCCAATTCAGAATCAAAGTAGAGTAGACTTTTGAAAATAAGACTATCTGAAGTCTTCTGTCCTTTACTACCAAGTTGCACCTTACGACAATCATCAGCAGCCAAGAAAGATGACTTTTCTGTCGCCATAAGACTGACTGGCAAAACCTACAGTCAGTCTAGTTCTATTCAGTCAAACTAAAAGTATTGGATTAACTTACCTATCCAACTTTCGATTTCAACAAATTATCGATCTACCTAGAACCGATAGTGTGACAAAGAGCTCATATTTCTTCGTTCTATTCGGAACGCCTATCCGTGGGGGATAAAAGTCCCCAATTTATTCCTCGTCGACATACCACGTTTTTCATTTTTACACCGATTCCCACTTTCATGCTAGCAGTCTATAGGTGATGCAATAACTTAGAGAGACACTTATGGAAGAAGTTTTTTACCAGCTTTTCATGCAAATTGCTGAAATAATTTTGGATGAGTTGTAAATACTATTGTTTTAATCTCAGTGGCGTTTTGTGACGTATAATTCAACCCATATTTTCCTTTTACATGGAAAAATATTCTTTTAAAGTTTGCGGATATTATCCGCAAGCTTTGTTGATTAGTAAGTAAGAGCAATAAGTGCAAAAGATCTATTTTTAGCAAATACACAGACAGACGGTATCGTACATTCTTCAAACTGCGTTCAACATGTTGATTGCCTCATGATTCTGCGCTTTGAAATACAGAACATTGAACTTCAAATATTAGACCCTGATTACAATTTTCTGAAACCATTTCTCTTACAACGATAACCTTAAAGTCAAAGTCAAATAATTTATTTCAAATAGGCCCTTATAAGGCACTTTGGAACGTTATAATTTACAAAATAATTGAATTAATTCTAGTCACCCCTTCCAAAAGGTAGTTTTCGCATGGAGAAGAATGAGTACTTTTTACTCTTAAAATGTTTTACAATATTTTGTATAGGTACATTAGTTATATAATTATAATAATATGTGCACCTAGAATAAAATTACTATACCACAATAGGTAAAAATAATTTAAAATGAAGCAACAACAGATAAATTAATTATGTGATAGATAGATACATCGTGCTCACATATTTACAAACATTGTAAAAGTAGACGATTTTCCTAAAATTTTCCAATTAATAAGTCAGTGTGTGAGGAAGTAATCACAGAATGTAAAATCAATGTTATATATTTAAAAAAAAAAATATAATTAAATTAGCAATCAGTTTGATTTTGTCTAGATTAGATCCTATGGAGCAGGACCAGCATGTTTCCAAGCATTCTTATCTTGATTTAGATAATCTGAAAAATGGTTGATCTATTTTATGTCTATCACTTATTTTATTAAAAATATGTAGATTTTTTCTTACATACATAATATTTTCATAAATTAATTGGCAAGGTACCGTCATTATAGTTCCCGTCATATATATTCGCGGCGACGTTGATTATAAATGGCTCTGACAGCTCTCTTTAGCAAAATAAAGATGGATTCAATATCAGCAGGCCGATCACACAGTAAAATGCCATACGACATAATGCTGTGGAAGTAGCTAAAATAGACAAAACGCGCGGTTTCTACGTGTGTAAACTTTATAACAGCATGAGCGGCCGAGCTTAGTAGTCCCGCAAGAGATGTTACGTGAGGTCCCCATTGTAATTTCTCGTCTAACGTGATTCCTCCATCTAAGACTGAGCTAAATGAAGTTCGTCTTTGACTCAATTTTAAGCTTTGAAGAAAATTCAATTGACTGCTAATAATCCCCATTCAAGAGGTGCGCTTTATTGCAAGTCGAGGGGACTAATACCCCCCCGATCGACTCGCCAGTCGACAAACTAAGCCGATTATTTACCACGCGAGCTGAACGTAAGCCGCTCACATTACTAGATACGTGAAATTACTTGCTTTTTTCAATGGATTTTGAGAAATTGGATTTTAAAATCAATTAAGGGGTGCTACACACATGTTTGGGTAGGCATATTCGATTCGGCATGTACTCATATTCGGGACGGCTTGGCACAATTCAATCTAAGCCGGGCGACTTTTTCCGGAACATATCCACATAATATATTCGATTTTGTCACCCGGCTGTGCCGAATCATGCCGAGCGGAACATGTATGGAACACCCCTAATATTTGAAGTGCATTTTTCTTCATACTCGTGTTATACTCCTCGACAAGGATATCCATTTTTTTAACATTAGTTCCTTTTAACTGCTTATATTAATTCTTAAAAGCTATGACTTAAATCTTTAACTTAATGCCGGACAGTGGCCATCTAGCCCATTAACAAGCCGGATAGTGGCCAGCTAGCCGATTAACAAGCCGGATAGTGGCCAGCTAGCCCATTAGTTAGGACACAAGCCGTGCGCTAAGATAATGTGGAGTTACACGAAGCGGATTAAATGGGTTAAAAGCCGTGTCACATGCTAGTTAAGTGATTGCTAGGGTCACTTGTGCAAATGTGCATCCATTTCAAGCTTCTATACATATTATTTAAGTCGCTCTTAGTGTCTGTCTGTCTGACTGTGTTGTTGTTTCTAAACTACACAATGGATTCTGATGCGGCTTTTTCCTTTATTTAGAGAATCTATTCCGAAAGGTTTATGTAATATTAAAATTTTTGATATCTTGTCGAGTTGTTAAAACCGTATAGGACGTTGGCACTAGTAGAACTATTTAAATCTTTGCATGTAGATGTAAGCTTGAAAAAAATTGAATATTGTGAATCCGGGAAGGTACGTGCTATGAATCGATATAGCGATAATTATTTAGCCTTTGAATAGCATTCTTTGCAACCTTGCTTTAATAAGTTTCCTTGCTGTTAATCTATATATAGATATTGAACCTAAAACCACGTCAGAACTTAATTTCGGATCGAAGCAGTTATAGGTATTGGAGTTTCCGAATTCTGACCCATAAATAGCCATTTGCAAAGGCACAGTACTGTTTATCGAAAATCGGAATAAGTACACTGGTAATAGGGCCCTCCTCTCCACAATTTTGTGCAATATCAATAACGATCGTAACCTTTTTACCGCACTATCTTCCGCTTATTTTCCATTAAAAATTGATTCTACATGCGATCATGTTTTGTTTTTCCTCGTGAAGACATAAGAGCCATCACATCACGCAAGGCTGTAGCCACATCTACATGGAAGCCTGTTACCACGTCAATATGGAAGTCGTTTAAAAGCCGGCGACTTTATTTCGCACGTAATGCATCACTTCGTGTGCTGCCATTAGCTCCTAATGCGTCGGGTTCTTTTTTACAGACGTTTTGCACTTTGGAGTTGCGAGTCGTTATTGATGTATGGTCTAATATGTATGTGTTGCTTTTGTAGTTTCAGATTGAAATGCTCCTAGTGCTTCAATATAGACTGGTTTGGGCTGGTAAGTTTGGTTGTGGAAATGAATGTAACAATGGTTTTAAGGTTTGTAGTTTGGTTGTTTGGTAGGCCACCTTAAGAAGCTGTAACAAATGAATACTTTTTAATGTGACAATCAATAAGACCACCAAGAGATACCAAAAATATGGCACTTACTACCAAGAGACGTAGGTACGATCAGCAACAAATTAGATGAACACTGATGATTTTACACATCATCTAAATTAACACAAAATTATTCGATACATTTTTTTTTTTTTTTTTTTTTTTATTTCATATAAACCTACATGGGCACTTATGAAACGTCAGAAGCTAGGTGCACGGTTCCAATTGGTTGTTTCCTATGGAGAAGAGCCGGCAAGAAACTCCACGGTTACTCTTTTAAAAATAATGGGCTTTTACAATATTTTCAAATAACAGTGTTATTAGGTATGGGAGGACAGTGTAGGTGTTTCAACAAGTACCAGGTACTTAACAGAATAATGATGGTCAACAAATCTACAGTCCACTAGGCCTACAGCGTTCTCACATTTACAAAATTGAAAAGAATCTATATAAAGATAAATAAATTAATAAAAATAAAAACGTATTTTAAACGAAATGACGTGATTGCTATTACAGCTGTATCAAATCTCAATAATTATTATGTCCACAAAAGCCACTAATAAAGAGTTGTAATTAAATTTTAGGCATATAATGTCAAATAATAGGGTGATTACGTCAAGGAAGAATGTAAAAATAAAATAAAAATGTATACATGGTAATTTGGGAGCAGTTAATAGATTCTTACATAATTTGCCGTTATCAGGTACCAGGGAAGCCACATGTGCAGAAGGAATTATTGCCAAGCTTCCTTGTCTTCAACATAGTCTTTAATTTTATAATATGCTTTCTTAATAAGGACGCGTTTGATGTGGGTTTTGAACTTCCCATCGCTAAGTTCTGTAACCGACTTAGGCAACTTGTTATAAAAGTGGATACTATTTATAAGAAATGACTTGCTTGTTTTAGTTCATCTAAATTTGGGTATCACAATTTCATGTCTATTACGTGTATTTATATTATGAAAATCGCTTCTTATTTTGAAAAGTCCTAAGTTTTTGCGAACATACAAAATACTTTCTAAGATATAAAGAGAAGGCAGAGTCAGTATATCAACTTCTTTGAATTTGTTTCTAAGGGACTCGCGAGGACCCATTTTATAGATAGCGCGGATAGCCCTCTTTTGTAAAATGAAAACTGAATCCACGTCAGCTGCCGATCCCCACAGCAAAACGCCATAAGACATAATACTGTGGAAATAAGTAAAGTATACTAACCTAGCTGTGGCTACATCAGTCAACTGCCTTATTTTTCTTGCTGCATATGCAGCTGAACTTAATCTACCTGAAAGAGTTCTAATGTGGGCGCCCCATGATTGTACTGAACATTGTATTTGAGTATTATTATAAAATAGCTAATAGCTAGAATTAGCTAATAGCTCATTGTTTAAATTTGACTTCTGTTCCGATTTTAATTAAATATTTAGCTCAATAATTTATTTTATAATATTAATTTGTCGCTGACTGCACAGTAGCGTGTACTAGTGCATGTGTTTTAATAGCAATAATGGGTAGGGTAGTAGTACCTATTAATTTCCCGGAACGTAGTTGTAATAGTAATGTGGAGAAATTCTTGCGACAGAATTTCAAAATATTACTGTTGTAATACTTCGTTTTATAGAACAAAACCAAAACACATAGTACGAGAAATAAAATATGGCTTCACACAAAGCGTTACATAGCCGGACAATTGGACATGGGCGGACATAAAACATTGTTATCTTTCGATATTCCCCGCCATTGCACATATTCTTTTTTCTGTATTGTTTGATAGTCGTCCGCATCTCGCCCGTTTTCAATCGCGTGCTTTGAAATCCTATTGGTGCGTGCGTCCCATTTCGTTAGCTTTATAGGGTGGCTCTTTGTTAAAGGAATATTTCTTGAACCTTTCATGGATGTTATATTAATAACTACACTCAAATCTATATGTTGTACCTACTACCTATTGTTTTGTGTTATATGGAGTTGCAAAATACGCGCTTGGACGTAGAGTTGAAAGTTTTATGGTATGTCAATTTTGCAAATAGATGACGAAAAATGGATTGATTTATGATCAATTGAACCCATTTTTAGGGTTTCTACCCGAAGGGTGCCAAATGGGACCCTATATACTAAGCTTCGCTGTCCGTCTGTCTGTCAGCAGCGAGTTGTATTTCTTAACCGTAATAGGTAGACAGTTGAAAATTTCACAGATAATGCATGTCTATTGCCGCAAAAACAACAAATAATAAAATTAAAAATTAAAGGGAGTCTCAATACAATAATGTTATGCATTAGAAAAAAAAACCTCAAACTCTATAATGGGGGGTGTCATTGTCTAGAGCTCATCGAGTAGAGAATAAATATTTTATTTTTATTTTTTTATCTTCAAAACTTATGAAAGGGGGCCGTAAAAGTTGTCAGTTTTAGACAATTTTTGTATGAGCTCTATCTCAACAACTAAACTAGTTAGGAATTTGAAACTTTTGTATAATATACAAAAGTTTCAAATTCCTAACTAGTAGTACCATATACTATATATAATCAAAAAATAAGGTATTTTATTTAAATATGAGTGATTTTCTGCAACTGCAAAAATAACTTTGTAATTCGTAGTATCATTATGAAATACAAATTTATCTTTGCGATTTAAAAAAAATAAGATGAATATAAATATTTTTCGTTTAGTATTTTCATTTATTTGCTAAATAATGTACGGTGGTACGGAACTCTTCGTGTGCGAGTCCAACTCGCACTTGGTCACTTTTTAGGAACTATACTTACCTATAGGTACTTGGTTATTGGTGCAGTAATTCTTTCTTATATTTGTAACCGGACCTATCTCCCGGAAATCTTCGGTTTTGATCTTTTCATATCAATCTGCTATAAAAATAAAATCCGAGACGAGTCAAAAAATATTTTGAAAATGCTTCAGAAACTGAGGATTATTCCAATGCAGTAAGGACCAAACTAGAAAATCGGGCATCAGTCAACCCTCGCCCTTTCATCCGCCAACATTCAAAACTTCCATTCAAATCGTCCGTTCACGCACGATTCTCTCCGAATACGTGCGACTTTCTGAGAACAGCGTCTTCGCGGTCGTTCCATTTCGTTCCCATTTGTGACGGTTCTGCGTCGTTCCGGTGAAATTACGCATATTACGCGGAGTTGCGCGAAGTTGCGCGGAATTACGCGAAGTTAGGGGGCCGCGCAATCGACGGGAGACGTGACCTGGCAGTGCCGAATGTTTGTCTGATAGATCGGGGGTAGGTTACCTAATAGAAGATATATTTTTCTTGTGTCTTTTACGTTAGAGAGTTAAGTTGTAATTAGGTGTAGATTATTTTGTGTTTTCCCGTTTTCATCAGCATGTTAAACTGCAGTAAACTTGCATGAAGATTTCACATTGGCAGATTTTTAGAAAACCTGCAGGAAAAACTGAACGATTTTACTAATTGCATCTCAAATCATCTTTAAATCTTTAATCATCTGTTTTGTTGCCAGTGCCTTTGTTTAACCAAATAATATTATCCGAAGTTTTAACCTGAGTGATGGCCAGTATGACATAGGAACCGGACATAATAATGACTTCTTTATAATATGTATGTAAATGTATGTATATCTTTCAGTACAACAAAACAAACACATCAAATTAAACAAGTTTTACGCTGATCGAACCATTTAAGTACCATCTGCAAAGAGCCACAGCTCAACAAAAGGCTACAGCTGAACAAAGGACCTTTTCCATGGCCAGCCCTTACTCATGGTTTTTTAATTATGCGTCTCTCATTCATATAAAAATTTATTAGGGCCGCCATTTTGAGAAGGACGTCCAGTCAACTCGTCGGGATTAGCACGGCTTTATTTGACATTTGGAGTTATGTGCTCTGTTTCTATGGTTATGGGAAGTGTTAAAAATATTTAATCTAGAGAAGGAAGGGTTGAAGGGATATATCAAGAGGGAGATGTTTAAGAAAATAAATGTCCGGCCTATTAAGTAAACAAAACCAAACAAGTAATTTTAATTTTGATATAAAAACTTAAACTACAGTTTCTAAAACTTAAACTTGGACTACAGTTTTCGTGAGATAAGTCTCCTTTGTGCAACTGGAATAGTTTCCATAAGTTAAGCACAGATTAGGAATGTTCATGCCTACATAAATAAGTTTGAGATTGTAGTTTTTGGAAGACTATTTATAGTTGGTATATACCTGCATTCAAGTAGCTCCCATGATTGGAGTATCTTACTTGCTGACTGCATGAATTCCACACTATTCTCATGCAGCTCGTTCCGCTTCAAGGGATGACGAAATATATTGCAGAACTTAATTAGATGCCTCTTATTATTTATTTATTTATTCAGCTACAACGGTTGTGTTACACAACCAATTACAGTAACTAAAATGTATAAAAACAAAAGAGCCCACATTAATATATAGAAAATAAAAATATGAAAACATGAAAACTTAAATAAAATAAAACATGGTTAACAACACTGTCATAAATTCCTGTCACAGTACTTCTGACATACCAATAAAATCTTCGTCCATCCATCCACAAACAGTTCGCCTGTTGGGTTAGAATCTAAGAGATCAATAAGCGCGGCCAGAGTGCGAGGAATTGGCGACTTAGCACGTGCAATAGTACGACATGGAGGCACGGCAAACAGCCTGTGCCTTCTGCCCCGGCAGTAATTGTCTGGGACAAAGAAGCGCGCCAGCACATCAAGGAGATCAGGAGCGTCAACAGCACCACGGAGCATCTTATAGGCTATTGTGAGCTGATCTCGAGCTCGCCTTACCTCTAGCGAATATCCTCTTAATTTGTATCGAAACCGATTAAGGCCTAGGCGAAGATTTTTTTTAAATGCGTTTAGTTCATGACCTAAGGAGGTGCCATAAAGAATATCAAATGAAAAAATAAAAATTAAATCCTGATAATTTCGCGGGTATTCTGGTTTAAGACATATAGCACACCTATTGGTCGAACTAATAACATACACTCGTATATAACATCATATTATGGACCGATGTTCCACCACAATACTACTACTAGGTATCTATTGCTTTTGAGATTGGCTCATTTTTTTTCCCTATTATGTCTATTTGGTTACGATTTTATGCTTACGATTATGTTATTAAAGTACATACGCCAGCAGGTCAACCTACCCGAAACTGTCAAATTTTCCCAATCAATTTTGAACCTTATGTTATAGTGATAAAGTTGGAAATCTATTATAGAAATTTGACAGATTGTAGTAGGTTGATGTGCTGGCGTCTGTACATACGTCCGTTATCAAATATTTGCAGCGTTCAAATAGATATTTATTGATAGCTACACTGAAACCATGAATGCTTTTGAAATCAGATTAAGCACGATTCAGCTGGATAACTGTTTGCGAAACGGCGAAGCAGTTAATATTAAAACAGTAACTGATAGTGGAATAAAATAAAACTCATTTCATTGCAGAGTTCATTACATTATTTTCCCAAACCTAACTTTTAATTCTGACAGAAAATCTAAGACCCCGAATTGATAAAGATTATCAGTTATGAATCTTGATATTATAACTCATTTTATAATGAGTTACATAAGACACCCTTATTAAAGGACTAGCTGATGCCCGAGCTGCGATCCAGGATGAAAAGTAGCCTATGTCAAATAGACAGATAGAATTACTTTCGCGTTTGTACTATAAGAGCGAATTTCACCAATGAAACTGAACGCGATCAGCACATAAATCACGTTTAAGGGCTATCAGTGTCCCAAACTGGAGCGGGCCGGGGCCTTGAAGCGGCTCCTGCCCAATCTAGGGGTCCAAACGCTTCCTGCCGGAGGCTCTACGCGGTGGTCGTGCGGTCCATGGCCCTGGCTGGTCCGGGGATACCGCACGGTCTCCGGCGAGGTGGCGAGCCTCCTTGCCAGATTGCAGCCATGGGATCTGGAGGCAAAAGTCCTCGTGCACATTTGGGAGTGACGCAAGGAGGTGAAACGCCGGCGCGTAACTCCACTGCCGCGAGAAATCACGTGACAGCTGACAAAGCTCCGGCGGGATCTCATAGCGCCACAATTGCCGCGATAAGTCTCCTCTTTGAGGAGTGGCTAGAGAGGCACCACGGCGTCCTCACATTCCGCCTGACGCAGGTCCTCACCGGACACGGTTGTTTCGGGAGGTTCCTGATCCGGATAAGGCGGGAGGAAACGCTTGGGTGTCACTATTATGTGGATCACCCGGAGGACACGTTGGAGAATACGGTGGAGGTCTGCCCGGCTTGGGCGGGGCACCGCCGTGTCCTTGTGGAGGCGATCGGCGGCAGTGATCTCTCGCGTCCGGCCCTGGGGATCTACTCCCTAAGCGGTGTCCGTAGTTTCGGCCGAAGTTATGGACGCTTCGCGCTCCGTCTCACTTATGGTACGTCCGTGAGTCAGAGGGAGAGCGAAACATCCGTAACTTCGGCCGGAACTACGGAATTCGCTTAGGGAGTAGACCCCCTGGTCCAGGCCACGGTACGGAGCGAGAGGGCATGGGAAGCCACCTCCTTCTGCGAAGCATTAATGCTCGTTTAAAAAAAGGTCTATCAGTGTCATTATTTTCTGTAAAATATTGACACTGACACAATTGAACGCGGCTTAGAAGTGCTGATCGCATTCAGTGTCAGTGGTGAAATTCGCACTTAGTATGGATTCCTATGAAACAGAACAGGACAGAAAATCCATGGTTACTTTTTTAAATCAATTTTTTACAATATATCTGGTCACTGTTAATCAACCTCACCGCTATACCCGTAGAATGTAGATTTGAAATAACAATGATATTTTTTTAAATGAATCTCACAAACCCATATCAATGAGTGACCCCATTCCTTTACAATTGACCCCATGTAATGTATATTGAAAATCCAACCGTGCGGCTATGCTCAGGTATTTCATTAATAAAGTTCCATGTCAGTTTCCGTGCTTTGAATTAAATAAGGTACATTCTCCAACAAAATACCGGTGTACTGGCTGTTAGGGATCGCCTGATTGAAATACTGGCGTAATGAGGGAAACAATTGGGCAGATTGAGGAAAAAATGGGGTAATATATGATGGAAATACATAGGTAAGGCTAACAACTTACTGTTTAACAACAAAACGTCCTCCTTATAAATAATAGAGCTAACACCGAAATATAAAGATGTACGAGTATGCAAGTAAACCCGTGAGACATTTCAATTTTGCTAAGGTTTATTTGTTTATAATAATAATAATAATCAGCATTGCCACGTTATGTGGCACTGCTGATTCTTTGGCCAAAGAATAGGCCAGCCCTATGGTCACGTGAAGAGTCGCCCAGCCGCTTGGCGATGTCTTGAAAAACTATTATTTTAAGTCTGTTAGTTTTTAAATCATGTAAATACGTGTGTGTAAATAAAGCTCCTTTGTTTATTCATGTCGATTTCGGCTATGGTGAGCTTTTCGGTTTTTGACGGGTATGGGTTACGAGTGTACGCTCTTAAGGGTACGCTAGTCGGTCATTCTTCCATACAAACGTAGTATGGTGATTACTCGTCTGTTTGATGGTATACGTTCATAACTAAAAATTATGTCAATTTGTCTTGTCATTATCTAGCCCTGTATGGAAGCATAATAGGAAAAAAAAATTGGTTTGGAAGTTATGAGCGTCGAAACTTCCATATTACAACACTAAATTTAATTCGTCTTTGGGTGTAAATAAATAACTTATGTAGTAGAAAAATGGCAAAAGAGAAGCCGTACATGGATAAAAGTTCAACTAATTTTGTTTTGCATGCAGTAGTTTTTTCCATAATATCTATACGCCCAAAGGTCTGTTCATGAAATTTAGAAAGAAAGAAAAAGTATTTATTGGGACAAGCACAGGACATCGTAAGTAAACTAAACACACACTCACTAAAAATAAAAATAGAAAAAACAAACAGAGTAAAAATTAAAAAGTGGAAAGTCCTGTGCGAGGCCAAAAGGCTCCTATCTCAGCATGATGCTGCGACATTTAATAATAAATGTCGCAGCGCTGGTATTCTGATAGGGCCTGCAGTGATGTCACGGACAGAAAGATTTATATACATAAATACAAAATAAAAGTAATTAAATAGATGTATTAAATACATTAAAAAATAAAACATAATGTTGTCCGCGTGTCAGCACCCGACGTAATATCAGTTACTTGTCTATGCTTTTACTGTCTGTGGCATTGTTGTGACAAGTAGAGAGACGCAGACGCCGACACCGGCCAAAAATTGTTTTTTAAAATTTGTTAACATTACGGCTGTTTATTCCTACATCATAAAAGTGAATATTAAAGAGTTTTTGGTAGTCAGTTAACGGCATATGGAGAAGTACAGATAAACTAATATTATGAGTGGTTTATGAATTTCAAATTACACCAATGAAAATGGAAAAACTAGGACAAAATGCAAAACAACTACTGAAAAAATTTCACGCGCTCGTTTTCGTTTTAAGCCATCGTCATTTCACTAAATAAAATATAAATAAATAAATAAAAACTAGAAATAAATACTAAATAAATAAATAATTAGCATGCATATTAGTTACGCCCACCAACGAGTTCGAGCTTCGAGTCGTTGACTAGTGCACCTTTAAGTGGCTAATGTACAATTACCACATTGGTATTCTTAACGTGCACAGTGCGGCCATGGAAGAATATCATTTTGGTAATTGTATTGTATGTTGGAAAAATGAAAAAAAATGAAAAAGTGTTTATTCACAGAAATATTTTTTCCACAACATTATTACTTCTGCCAAACTACAAAGCAGTTTGTTGCCAGACGTAGCTCCTTTTTTTTGTATTGTACATAACATATATATATTTTTTTTATATTAATGACATTTTTTCACATAAAGGTAAACTACTATTCCTTCATTTCTTAAATTTAAAACAGACTTATTACTATTTTTGTTTTAATTAAATATTCTCTTCAGTGAGGCTTTGACAAAAAATGTTAAACAGGTACTTGTGTATTTTTTTTTAAAGGCCGTTTTTGTGATACAACTGTTTATATCGGCTGGAAGGTTATTAAAAATAGTTGGGACTAAAAAACTTCTACACCTTCGACCATAATAATAATTATTACAAGTGGGCACAACAAATCTTCTCATATTATTGTTCCTTTGAGATCTTGTGCGTATAATATTACTTTTAAATTCATTGCTACAATACTATTCTAAAGCTACTGACAACACTACCCTCTCATGAACCGGCAGCATTTTACATTCCAAAAATAATTCTTCGTAATCACTACTTCTACAATGGTTTTTTGTGTTTTTATCTACTAATAGTTTAATGAATCTGATTTGTAGTTTTTTTATTTCATCTAAATATATTTTGAAAGTGTTACCATAGCACGCCAGCCCATAAGAAAGCACCAGCGCATAGTAGACCATGTACAATGTTGTCCTATCCAGCACAAAACTAAGGTGGTGGAATTTCACAAGTACATACCTGAGTTTGTCACATAAGTGTATAATGTGTGTTTTCCATGAGAAGCTGTTGTCTATGACTAAACCCAAGTACCTGTATTCCTCCACCACCGCAATGTTTGCACACTCACACAACGTCAGTCCACCACTATGCAGACACTCATAGCTATGCCCCACTATGCGCGGCTGACGTTCGATCTTGGTGAGGGTGGCTTAGGCTTGGAGATTAGGTACTCTTCCGCTGGTTTTCAAAGGCATAAACATTTCGTCTCACCAAACGCCTCCAAACAGGTCTAGATCTTTTGGCAGCTCTTTCCAACGAGAGGAATCTATATTGCATCTCTTCCATTCTTGTCTGAACGTCTTTGTATTGACCGCCTTGTTTCCGCTTGCCGTCGTCGAATTTACCTTCTCGTCAGGCATCCTCACAACGAGTCCAGCTGACGACGCATTAAATAGGCCTCAATGCCACAGACATTCGCAGGATATCCGTGTTTCTAACACGGTCGGAGCATTTGATGTTCAAGATATGGCGGAGGCACTGAAGGTGGAATCGGTCTAATGCGAGGATGTTCGGCAAGATGATGGCGATGTACATGTTGGCCCGGAGTCTACCAAACACTGCTAAAGTAGCACCAATTTTGCAGTAAGTTTCCGGGTCCACGTCACCTTTACTCGTTAAGGTAGTACCCACGTATTGCTTGAGGACGGCACCGTCGAGTCGTATATCAAGTGGGCCATAGCTAAATGTATCTGATGCCATGACTTCAGTCTACGAGATGATGATTTATTAATATTAAAGTACCTACACCAACAGAGTTTTCATAAAGAGGTTATGTTCCTTTTGGTAAGGTGTGCCTCGAAAACCCTTGATATTCCAGGTTCCTAAGCTTGGCAACAATGTTAATTAGGTGATACGAAATAAATAATACATAATTGGTACGATATTTCGTTATATGCGAGTTGGAACAGATGACTCACCATAAAATCAATCTAGTCTAGTAATTCTCTATAATCTTTCACCAAACAAATATAAACAGAAAATTCCACAATATGAACCCGAGCCAGTCCAGTGAAAAGCAGTGTGTTTATTCTGTTGCGTCTGTGAAATAGCTACGTCGACACTGGTGTGTAAACATTGATCTAAAATACATTACACTGTTGATGACTTGTATCACTGCCTGTTTATGTTAAATAGGGCATGGTTAATATCCGGATTTGCTGGGAAACACGCAAATACACTATGTTTGGTTATTCAGAGAATCAATGAATTATACAGATTCAATTAGTAGGTACCTAAATCGGAACCGAATTTGGTATGAATTGGACGCTAAAGACTGATAAAAATTGAGGAGAGTATCGAAATTAGATTATTATTAATTTGAAATGGGTTGACTATCAAAACTTTCCCATTGATAAAATTATAACTGCCACTCCCAAAAATAAGCTATTAAATGACATAACGAACTCTTCAGTTGAGTCTGTGAGTAAACCCAGTCTATCACAGTACACAGGCTTCTCCCAGCTAGACGGACCGAAATACTGCGACAGACTGTATGCAAAAGGTGAAGAACCCGGTAATGTGACGCAACATAGGAGAAGCCTATGTAATGTAATGCCATAAAACAAAACCCTTTATTGTTTTAAGTAATTTATTTTTCACTTAATTGAGAGATGCTGCGAGATTTGGTGAATTAAGTAAACAGTAAATAGTTTATAGTCCTCGAACTTTATCATAATAATTTTCCGTAGCCATCGGAACTAGTCTTATAATCTCATGAGAATCTGAATAAATAATATGATTTCTTTTATCGAAAGTAATACCTAACACTCCTTGCGCGTTGATGACTTTCTTCACTTTTTGGACTATTTTGGTGACCACAAATATGCCGTCATCACTGCATACATGGACGTACCCATTGTTATCCGTTGCGATCCCCAGAAATCTCGGATGATCTCTCAACAAGATCGCCATGTTTTCACCATGTTTTATACCAAACAGACCTGTTCCATTAATGAAAAAAATATTATTATCCTGATCCAAAACAAATTGATGGACTATATCACCTTTTAATTCTGGTACAGATCTCACAGTTCTGTTTGCATATAAGTAGGCGTTAAGACTCGGAAACTTGATAAAATAAATGTACTTCTTGATGTAAAGCCACCAGATATCTAGGTTCTGTATGTTCAGTCTCTGCAACGTCTTGTTGTTTGAGGTGTATCTGTAGATTCCGTGGCTGCCTCCAAAATACATTTCTCCGGTTGTCGGATCATTGGAGATGGCAAATGCGTCTTTAACTCCTTTTAGTACACTGAGTTTTCTGCTGTCAATTTGGAGTATGGCCGGCACGTACTCCCCTTGGCCGAAGTCGAAACTGAAGTACAGTGTGTTGGTAGTTTTGTCCACTGATAGTTGGTTGGGGCTGTGAGCGACGCTCGTCAAAGTTTCCTTTACGTAACAATGCCTCGTTGGGTCCGTGGATACGATGTCACAATACTTGGACGTTTGGTCTCTAGCTTCGATTCTCATTATTACAAAAACCAACAAGTAAAGTCTCATCTTTTGTTTAAAATTTTCAACGACCAGAAATTTTTACCCGATCAGGAATTATTGAGATAAAATGAGACAGCACTTTTCCGGAGCTGCAAATAGTTTGAATGTTAGCCGATGCTTGAAATTAGACTGGGTTTAAACAGAAACGTTGCCAGAATTTTAAACTTCCAATGTCCACACTCCATCAAGTCTTTTTAATATTGTTGATATTAATATTTTAGTAATTTCTAAAGATATTTTTTTTTGGACTTTTTAAACACTTAGTAATGACACTGTTCACGGTTAGAGTAACAAGCCAACAATGCGTGTCCGATTGTTTGGAAAAATTATAACTGTTCAATAACAAACAATGAAAGTATTTGAAAATATTGAGGTTAAAAATATATGTTTTTGTAATATTAATTGTTTGAACGACGACAATATCGGTTGACGTCGCGATGAATGGAATTGACTCAGACAACTTATTGTTAGTGTTATCGTCGGCGGATATGAAAAGGCTTGTTCTTTTATATTTTATCTTTTGAAAACTGCTACGAGGACTGTTATGTAGCTATGCTTACTATGGCAAAGTTTTGGGGTTCAATTCCTAGGACCAGTTATAGGGATTAATGTAGGTACGGAAAATCTTTTTTTGGTAAAATGTGGGTGAGCGACAGTATCCTCCGCCGGACCAGACGTGTGCAGTGTGAAGTGTCAGATAAAATACTGCATACTACTTCATAAGTGCTAAAATATTAATTACTTTAACTAAGTACTCTACTTACACATTATTATCCATTCCTTTCCATTGAAAAGGTATGGATGGATGGTTTTGGATGGTGGATTTACACATGAACACGTTAAAAAGTGCCTTTTATTTGCCAAATTGAAATAAATTATCTGACCTGACTTTGACTTTGAACAACATAATTATCATACTGTCTGTCAAATCTATCTCTTGTTTCTTTCCTCAATATTTCAGCACATAATGGGTTATTTTTTGTACCCATACACCTCATACTTCATTAACTTAACCTTCGAACGCAATAAAACGACTAAACATCTTCAATGATGACATATTCATAAATATTTCGAATAAAAAAGACGTAATCTAAGTGATAAAAATCAACATAAACAATAAACTATGTAAGGGATGCTGTCAAAAGTCGCGCCATAAAAACGGGATCGTGAAATTTAATAGGCTCAGGATTTCGGGGACGGGTCGTTACTCTTTGGTGATCAATTCGGTTGGGAAAAATGGAAACTTTTGTTGAATAATTTTTAAGACTAAGAATGTTTTCTTCCATTTTTATCAAAGGACTATTACAGACTGCCTTCGGAATAAAATCATGCCTAAGAACAAGATCAGAAATTGCTATAAATTAGAAACATACGTCGTTTTTTTATGTTTAGGATAGATAGCCTACTCCCTATTTTTTTATCAGTAAAAATATATTTTCTTGCGACATTTTTTTTAATGAAACGATCGTAATACAACAGTGTCAGCTGATTTTGGGGAACCCTTATTACTTGTACGCCAAGAGATCCACAACTCACGCCCAAATTAAATTGCGAATTTAATTATCACTCATGAAAGTTAACTGGTGGGAGAAACCAATATACTTGAGAAAACGTTACAAGATTGGGAAGGTTTGTATGCGAAACATGAACACCCCGTAGCTATGCTTATGTGGTAAATTTACTGTTGGTGAATTTACTGGGAATCCCTTCGTTTGAGATTGTTAGGTGCTCGTTTATGAATTCTGATGAACGAAAATATAGTTTTGGTTTTCATTACCATGACTGATTTAGAAACAGGAAGGGTTATAACCATGCTTTTTTATTTGCTGGTAGCATACTCGTGTTATTTTACTGTATCAGCTGGTAACAGTTAACGGGCTTCGAAATAGCTTACTATAATTAACGGTTAAAAAAATCTTCGGAAACACCTTAAATGCGTGTCATCCATAAAATATAGTATTAAACATTACAAGACGAACCATTTCGTAATTAGATTCTTTCCCTAATATAAATTAGAACGAAACAAGAACAACCTGGTTGGTAACGTGGTAAATTGGTGCCAAAAAAGGTCCATATGGTGAAGGAAAACATCGTGAGGAAACCAGCAATCCTGAGATATATTTCTCGACGGCCGGCATGTCAAGCCAAGTCAGAAGCCCATGGGCGGCTTTAAAAATTCAAAATTCAAAAGTCATTTATTCAAACTAGGCTGAGAATCAGCACTTTTCGAACGTCAAAATTACATAAGACAGTCCCCCAAAACGCCCACCCTTCACCACTTCCTAGTGCTTAAGCTGGGAAGAAGAAGTGGCGCAACAAACTCCCCAGCAGCACAGTTGTCTGTTCAGTTAGAAAAAAATGATTCTAAAACTCTGACACCACGAGTAGTCACTAACCACAAAAAAATAAGAAGTATTAATTATACAATACGCACATAAATCCGAAAAGTCAAAGGTCACACCACTAAGCTATCACTGCAGATCTGCAGGCTAATTATAATTGTAGAAGTTTTGCAATATGTAGAGTTAATTTTAGTATCAGTTAAAGCTGGGGGAATCTCAGTAGTATTCTTGAAATTTCAAAACTTATGTGTTCTATTTCATATATATGGTTTCTGACAGAATAACAGTCAGAACGGTCTACAATTACACCGTGTTGTGGCAATGGTATAATAGTAGTTCTATCGCTTGGTGCAACTGCACCAAGCGATAGAACTACTTACTATTACTATATAGCAACTGAGAAATTCCTGATGGAAAACCGCAATAACAGTTTGCCCGACCTGGGAATCGAACCCCGGATCTCGTGCTCAGCGGTAACGCTTAATATATTGTCTTATTTTCGTCTCCGCCTTATAAAGCTAATCTTAGCAACACAGCATTATTATGGTAGCGACTATTGTTTTGTTGTTTTCGTTTGTTTTTGTTTTTGCACTTGTCATCAGCACTGCTGTTAATCTTTAGTTAAAATGAGGACAATGGTGTGGGTTACATGTTTGTTAAAACTTAGTTTAAGTATTTCTCTGTAATCTGCAGCGTGTAACTGTTTTTTGTCCCTAATAAATAAAATAAAATAAAATAAAAAATAAAATAAAGACTTACAGTCAACTATGTGACGCTCAAAAAAACGTTCCACCATAATATTGGTTCGTAATAGTTAGTTTGGTGTTTAGATGATCAAGGAATTACATCAAAAGGATAGGTATGGCACAGGAACGACTGTGTAGCACGCCTAATATTATAGCTGATAATAACCTCTACAAAAGAAGTACGATCCGCCACTCGCTTGCCAAGAAGTTATCGGCATTTTCCTCATAAATCATTCACCGTCAACACTGAGAAATAATTTTAAAGCAGCGAAAATTCACTAACACATTATAATTCACATAATAATTAGACTGCAGTTTGCTAAGCTTATGTTACGCGTCGGTGTGACAGACGCCATTGCAGTCGCTCCGAGCAAGTTAGATTGGTTTGTTTGAAGTACCTATGGTAGGTAGATACAGCCGTCGCCAATGCATTGAAAACTAGGATTAGTTATATTCTAGGAGTTATATTACAGTTTATACAGGCAAATTTTGTGTGAAACAGCGCACATATTTAAAAAAAAAACATTTATTAAAAGTTCTTTGTATAGGTGCATGAGAACATTTTACCCCTTGAAATATTGTCAATGAATTTCAAAGTCAGCCTGTATGTGGCAATATTATTGGAGAATAATTATGTTCCGGAGTTTTTATTAGATAAGTTTTGAAGATACGGTCTGAAACAGAACGTAGAAAACTTTCTGCTCTTCGGTATCCTTGATAGAACGATATCGTCCGATTCGAATAAAAGTAACGCTCAAGAAATTTTGTCATATTCGGTGTGTAGTTTGTCTACACTGGAGATCCTTTGATCCCATAGGCGATATGGCTACTAAAGAGAGCGGGGCAGTTGAACGCTAACACAAATCGAGCTGTGCTCGTGTTCACTTTGCTAATTTACGTCCATGTTCCGTGTTCCATGTTCTTGTTCATCATGTTTTGTTCGTTCGTGCCTACAGGCCTAAAGGGTAAGGAAATGGTTACTGTCTAGGGACTGGTATTGCAGCTATTGTTTATAATTATCCATTGTTTTTAGGTATTGATTACAATATCCTGGTCTGTGGAATATGGCAAGTTTTTCACAAGATGTTATATATTAAAACTCGTACTGATTGACTGCCCAGTTAGTTAGTTCTAAACGAGATTACTGAGCTTGGGATTCTGAGTTCCATCTGCGAGTTTGGCAAAAATGTAATTGGGTTATCGGAAATTCATTCAAATTCAAAATATTTTATTTCACATAAACCTACAAGGGCACTTATGAAACGTCAGAAGCTAGGTGCACGGTTCCAATTGGTCGTTTCCTATGGAAAAGAGCCGGCAAGAAACTCCACGGTTACTCTTTCAAAAATAATCAATTGAGATTCGGCGTCAATTGATTATTTTTAAAAGAGTTTCCGGGCCTCTGTGCCTTGGGAAATATTTACGCTGCCAAAATGTAGGTGTATAATTTACACTTCTGTTTATCACTTTCGGAAAACCGGCGTGATGTTATCCTATCCTACTAATACTATAAACGTGAAAGTTTGTGAGAGTGATAGATGAATGCATGGATGCATGTTTGTTATTCTTTCACGCAAAAACTACTCAACGGATTTAGATGAAATTTGGCACACAGATAGTTTATAGCCTGGATTAACACATGGGATACTTTTTATTTCGATATTCCTTCGGAATCGAGACTTATGCGGGTGAAACCACGGGGCGCTGCTAGTTATCTCATATACGTATATAGGTTTTTTGGATAATCACCCAGCTTGACAGTAGGACTACAGCAGTGCTATTCTGTAAACATCTCACCGTGAGAACTTAGGTGAAGTGAGCTCGGAGTGAGCTGTCAGTCCCTAGCAGCAGGTGGAATGACAGCTCACTTCACGTTCACTTCACCTAAGTTTTCACCGTGAGATTATTACAGAAAAGACCGGCTGGTTGGGTCTAGTTACTGAAGTCTTACGTCAAAGAAAGATCATACTTACAGTCTGATGAGTTGTTCCCAACGCTAAAATAAGACTAATGTATATCTGCACTCTCATGAACGTAAAATATTTTGCATTTCTCTTTGAGACTCATTCTGCTTTAGAGGACTTAATTAAATTATAATAAATTTTAAAATGCTGGGGTTGCTTTACCTTTTGTACACGTGCGTTCATTAAAACGTGGACACAGTAAAAGATAAAAGGAAATTTTATTACAAATGTACAAAGATTGTCTATTTTTCTGTATTTGTGTTTTCTGTTTTTGTGTGTATTAAAGTAATTCTACCGATTAATAATGTTACATGCCTGTTGATTTTCATTTGCATAAAATTAACAACTAATAAATATTACTTTCTTAAAACACGAATTATTTTGTATGTAACTGACACGTGACACGTATTACTTCTAGCCGCTGAGAGAATGCATTATTTTTTCGGTGGCAAGAATATAAGTAAGACACAAGCTTTTAATGTTGCTGTGCGAATTAGTTACCAGTACAGTACTTACATAATATTCTATTTTTCTATCTTAAATATTGTAAAATTTTAATCGGGCTTCAGTACATGGCCAAAATTAGATATAGGTACGACTGTATTCGCTTTAGAATCAGGCCAAGTCGTGTAATTATTTACACGACTTGGCCTGATTTTTTTGCTAAAAAAATCGATGATACAGAGCAACGCCTTGTCATAGTCCGAAAACGGAATGTAAATATAATTGGGTACTTAAGAATTCAGGCGTGGGATGTCCATTACAGCAGAGACATTGTTTGAATAATTTTACCTTAAGATGTTTTAAGTATCATAAGGTATTTATGTATGAAGTTGTTTTCAACTCAAAATAGGTTTAAGACGTCGGATCAGTTACTAAAATACGAATATTTTGCTGTAGTAGGTGCCTATTAGTAACAACGGTTGTTGAACGGCAAATAAAAAGAAAAAAAAAACTAAGTCTTATTTTAAGAACCGCTTATTTCAAAGCTTATAGGTATCTACAGGTTGTGTCTAGAAAGGCGTGGTCAAATTTAAGGGTGTGATAGAGACCATCAAACAAAACAATTTTCGGCATTGAACCAACATCGTAATAAAATACCTGACAAAATCAAATGTATGCCAGTACAAAAATTCAGAAAAACTTTAAAGAACTTACTACTTAATAAATGCTATTACACATTGGACCAGTTTCTGAATGACAATTTTAATTAATTTGTATAATGATATTGACATCTGTATAATGACATTCTAATGACAATTTTAATTAATCTGTATAATAATTTAATTTGATTGAATTTGTTTGTATGTCATTGTTGACAAAACATAGCGCACTACGTATTATAGCTTAAGGCCGTTTTATGTTACCTATGTTTAACAAACGATTAAATGATTTATGATTTATGATCGTAATTGAGAGAAAATAATCAGCTGACCCATACATATGGGTCGAGAAAGTATTAAAGTTTTGTATGGGACAGTTGAGATTTTTTTCGCGATATCGATGTTGGTCATATGGAGAAAGTATTTCAGTTTATTGGTCTGTACCACACCCTTAAAATTGACCGCACCTTTTTGATACATGATGTATATCGCTGCAAACCCATTTCTACAGATTTCCATAAAATTCAGTCGTTGCTTCAATTTTAAATTCAGCTCACGTATGTAGTTGTAAATGGTGATTTTCGCGAATCAAGTGAAACGTTTTGTGGGCTCCCAGGCGCCTAACTTTTTCGTGGCTATCCTCCAAAATAGCTTATTGTAAAATTTCGTTGCATTTTCTGAAAAGACGTAGATTTTCTTCGCCAATTTCGCGGTTCTGTTAACGAAAAATGTATGCATAAAGATTGCCTTTTCCTTCACAAATGCAAGAACGAAGAAAGTAACTGTAAAGTTGTAGATATTTCTATTTAATTCTTTGTCTTAAAATTGGTCGCAAAACATAGAAAGAAACGGCAATTGCTAAATGTTACGCCATTCCAGTATTAAAAGAAAAAAAACAGTATCACAATATACATCAAAATTCAAAGGTTGCCACATAAAATGTCCGCCACTGTACCTACTCGTATATAAAATACATTTTGTTTGTAGATTTTTGAGTAGCTGCATTCTGACGTCATTAATCTGCGTGTATTTATATAACGTAGATCTACACTGTTGATTTTACAGGGTATCCACTTTAAAACATTATGGACTTCGCAAATAACACTACACCACACGAAAATCCACCTTAAAACTTAAAATGTAGAGTAGGTTTCAACTTGCACTGTTTCCAGCGTTAAGCGATGTAAAAGTCAGTAAAAATTTTCATGATTAAAAGTAGTTTTGTAAAAACTTGAAAGTTTCTCAAACAGTTCTGTTGTGAATTGTTGTCCGACAAGTGTTTTTGTTATTTTTGATTCGGTAGTTGAAGTTTTCAGGTTATTTTCCGAATGAATTACGAGTGTTGTGCAAGTTCTTTTCGTATATATTTTTATTTCAGGAAGGTTTCAATAATAAACTACAGTGGTTGTATTTTCTCGAAGTGCCATGAAAAAGAAAATTACGTACCTTAGGGTCAGTTCAAACCGAGACGCGATACGCTTTAAACAAATATAGACCTTATTTTATACACGAAAAGGTATAATTTCAGTGCGAGCGTGAACGCATGTCGAAGTATCCTGAGATGCGCGGTGCTGCGCAGCGCGTGTACCTTATTGTGTAGTAAATACATTCTATATTGTATCGGATCTTAAAAAAATGCGCGTCGCGTCGCGTCTCGGTGTGAACAGACCCTTGGTCAGCAAGAATAGGTAGGTGTCATAATTGATTATGGAGACGAGTTCTTTTGTTAATGTGTTTATAATAAACCCGTCCACCTGTAAGGAATAAGAGCAGGATGAATCTTGTGGGATTAGCAATTAAGTCTACATTCTAATCCGTTTCATGGTACCTAAGCCGCCAAGTTTCATAATCTGCCAAAACTTTTTGATCCCCCAACAAACATGGATGATAATTTCACTTTAAAGCCAGCTTCAGTACCTTTAACTAATCTACGAGCACCTCAGGCGTCACACAACTTAATAAAAGTCATAAATTACCCACACGCGCTTCAAATTAGAACATTTTAATTCAAAATGGCGGCTGGGATGGCTCCTTTGTGCCCCAATTACATCCTATTTTAGATTAAATAATATTACTGGGGCCTAAAATCCCCGATTGTTTGTCTCAGGGTTAAGGGATCACGTGGGACCGCGAAATTGAGTTTCGAAGTTTTTCTAGATTATTTTTAAGAGTATGTCTAGTGTGTCGATGCGGTGCGATTTTGCACTGCTTATGTGGACTGATTCCTGTCACAGCATTATAATACCTAATTGTAAGGTCAACAGGAAAACTCTCCAATAGAATAATCATATCCTATGATGAAAATCCAACTCCAAAATGTTAGCTTCGAAAGCCATAATAACTATTAACATCTCGTTAACCCTTACTCATTAACCCTTCCAAATGCTACCCGCACTCTTAATCCGCATACACGGCAGAAAGTCAGCTAAAAACCTTTAGTAAAAGATTCTAAACAAAGGTAGTAGGTAAATTAATATGGCCCCAAAGTGTAGGGGCCCTTGCGTATATGAATGTATTGCGTAGATGAAGATCAGAAGATCCACTTCATGCAATGTGTGAAGGTCAAGCTCACGATGACGTCATAAGAAATTATTCTTCCGAAGAGGGTTGCTTTTTAGCAGAGACAGGCCCACGTGGTCCAAAGCTACGTTCGTCTGCGACTTGATTCAACCGAGACGCGCGCGCGTCACCTGTTTCCGTCCGTCGCTCCGCAATTCGTGTTGCCGTGACTCGTGGCATGCTCTAAACAAAATCTTTCATTTGTATTCTCCGTAGTCGCTGTCGCAAGACGCGTTTCGTTTGAGCGTGTAGCTCTTGGCCACGAGGTAAATGGTCACTGACGCCTATGGACACCTGCGATACCAGAGACATTACTTTCTAGAGACAAAGCTGTTAAATTTCATATGCCTGTAATTACAACAGCACCCTGCAAATAAAAAAAGAAAGAAAGAAAATACGTTTATTCTGCACAAAAAAAACGCACATTTAAATAAAAAACAAAATACAAAAGTAGCCAAAAGCCTCGTATTTAGCCAACAAATAAACGCTATTTTTAAAATGTTCTTCATCGGTTGATGTCAAGGCCACGGACCAAAGACAAATCTGATTCAGGAACAAAAGGTTGCGCTCATGAAATTGCTAGGTATAAGAAATAACTGTCCTGGAAACTGGTTTGTTGCTACTGTTTGGAGAAGTGCTAACACTAGCTAGCAGTATTATTATGTAACGGTACTATAATGTCGTTTAAGACTTGCGTTACTGTATTATTTCAAGTATGCCTTCTGATCTACATCTATCTACACCATGTCTTTACCCAAAATTAATGAAAACGCACCGTCTTCTTGAAATAATTCATCTTTTCAACAGCTGCCTTCTTCTGCGAAATGCCTCAAGCTCTCGTGATTGATTAATTGTTGTTATTTCACTTCAACTTAGAAAAACGGTAATTACTGTATCGTCGAAGATTTAGAACGAGATGTTGAACCTTTTATTTTGATTGACTTAGGATCTCGTTACTGAAGGTGTGTAGTTAAGAATAATAGTTTATAAATAAGTTTGATGAATTGAATAAGTAATTTAAACGATAGGTTTTTAATCATTTAACCCCCTGATCTCTGCTTAATCGTATATTTTTTGACGTATAAGCTTTTCTTTAAGCATCGTTTACAAGCAAGGGGCTTAATTTGTTGTTGAGTCAATTAGTCTAGAGAACTACTACCATATAAAAGCTGTATCCTGGTCCAAAGGTATGAAAAACAAGAAAAATGGGGCAACAGTTAATTTTCAACTTTTGCTTTTAAATTAAGGGGAATATTTACCATCAATAAATGGGTTGTCGCCATTTTTAGGGCTCCGTACCGGAAGGGTGCCAAACGGAACCCCATTACTAAGCCTCCGCTGTCCGTCTGTCTGTCTGTCAGCGAGCTGTATCTCATGAACCGTTATAGGTAGACATTTGAAAATTTCACGGATTATGAATTTCTAATGCCGTTGTCACAAAAAATAATAAATTTAAATAAAGTTAAAAATTAAAGGGGACCCCCACCCCCCGTCTCAATACGATAAACTTTTGATTTTGACAAAAAATCTAACCTTGGCATGTGGGGTGTCATTGTCTAGAGCTCATCGGGTACAGAACCAATATAATTCATATTTTTTTATCTTTAAAAATGAAGAAATAGGTGGCTGTAAAAGCTGTCAGTTTTTGTACGAGCTCTATCTCAACAAATAAACAAGTTAGGAATTTGAAACTTCTGTATAGCATGTAGCGTATTTTGTTACGTGGTAAAAGTGCCGATTCATAAGGAATTTTATTTAAATATGGGTGATTTTCTACAACTGCAAAAAAATACTTTGTAATTAATGATAGTAAAAAAAAAAATGATAGTAAAGTATCATTATGAAATACAAATTAATCTTTGCGTTTTTTGGTTAAGGCTACGCTCTTTAGACCGTACTGTACTTCGATGTGTATTGTTCCCCAAAGTCGCGTCGCGCCATCGCATCGCGCCTGTCTGCGGAAGCTTTCCCATACTTTCAATCACAATCTGAATGATTTTGTAGGATATTGCTAATCCATTGCTTCATATGTTCGAAAAATGTGTCTGCTCAACAACGTAAATAACGCAATGAATGTTGTTGAGCTGTCAAAACGAAAGCCATTGCTACTGTAAGTGTGTTACGCAATTACCTAGCAGGACGAAATTCGTTCGCGACGATTGTGGCAACTAACTTGTGTGGAGGTGTTCAAACTCGCGCGAATAGTTAAGTGACTTCCGAATTATTAAAATAATCGCGAACTCCATCCTGCGCGTGATTCGCCACAGTTTGACCATGCAGAGCTGTCATCTCCGGTATCGGCACGAATATTTTCTCTTAAGATATAGGTCACACTAGTTTAAGAGGCATGGCTCACCCATTTCATTTACATAATTATGTAGTACCTGTATTTATTCTTGAGTCAACCATTTGTAATTCATCTTTTACCTAATTTTAATCATAACAACTACAAAAATGTGTTTTCTCGTCTGTAACTTAGTTGAAATAAATAAATAAATGTTTTCATAAGAATTTAACTGTTCATGCTTTGGTAAGAAATATATTATTAGCCCCACGGCATGATGAAAGTGGGTGTTGTAGTTAAATGATAAATGTTTTTGTTTCTGTAAGTAGGTTTGTACAAACACTTATACACGTCAATCATATTTTAAAAACTAGATGAGGTCGTCGTTTCCTATCTGACTACTTTAAGAAGAAAGGCCGAAACAAACTCAGAGGCCACTGTCTCTTTTAAAGTCCAGACATAATCTTGGTCAAATCATGTGAAGACCATGTAGAGCGGTGTCTGAAATGGTTTTTTGAGGAAACAGCCACACAGGCTGAGTGGCTCTGTCCAGCTCAACTAGGAAGAGACATTAGTCCAGCAGAGTGGACTGTGACAGGTTGAGTCGATTGATTGACGCAAAATAAATAATAAATAAAGAAAGAAAGGTATCCAAAACTATTCCATAAATAACATAAAGGTAACTTGTCGGTTTTTTTTCTTCAGGGAATTACAAAACTTCATAAAGTCTGTCATACCAAAATTGGGTGAACAGTTTCTAGGATAAAAACTCTACAAACTTCCAATTTATCGGGTTTTCCAAATTTCGGTAGCGGAGTATTCCCATGGAGCTATTTCCCTACCATCGGGCGATGCGCGATGGTCCAACGCACACAGCAAAATGAAATGCAAAAAAAACTTGAATTGCAAGCTTTCGAAAAATGCTAGTTTTTGTGCACAGAGTTTATTAATGGGAACGATTTTTACTATCCTCATTTATGCTTGTGTTCCACTGGGGTAGGCAGAGATAGGGGAACAGAAATAAAACAACGAGCTATGTCATAAGTCCCATGTAATAAGGACAAGCATAGTGAGTGCTGGGGCTCTGTCTCGCAGCGCCATGCTGAGCTTTGGCCGTTTTGCGTGGATGTAACGCATATTTTCCCCCAACTTGTTCTTTTTTTGTTTTGTGTTCTTTCTTTGCGTCATGTTTACTGCAAATAAACGTATTTTCTTTATTTTTATTTGTATTCTATTGTATAACGGACTGGTGTCAGCAACTTCACGTCCAAGCGCGTAATTTGCGTAATACATACATACATAAACTCACACTTTCTTCCCATAGGGGTAGGCAGAACTATAGAACGCCACCTGCTGCGATCCTTACATACTCCTTTGTCTTCGTTTACGTTCATACATCAGGTAAAAATATACATGACAGGGTAAAAATCTAGACTTCGGGCTGAGAGTTTGTAATAGGTAAGTAAACCAATAACACTTTGTCAAACCGGTATTCTGGATGAGGACCCCACGCTCAGACCGCTGCAAAGAAAGGTCAAAAAGAAAATTGCCTCAATACGCTCGGCCATCGCAGTTCGTAATATTTCTCTTGTCGTAATATCACACACGCATGCGGATCGAACCCTATTTTTGCCTTGTACTGTTAATTTTACGTAACAGTATATTTAGGTTTCCTAAAACAACAACCACTAACCCTAAATATATCTCGTCCCTAAACGAAACTAAACAATCAGGCAAATATAAACAACGGTTGTAAGTACACTCATTGAGCAAAGTTTTTGCGATAGCCTAACCAAAGTCAGCCATAGTCGTGCAACTTCGGAAAACTTCGTGAAACTACGCCAAAGTTCGGACGTTTCGGGAACAATAAAAGTTGATAGAAGTTAGAAGACTAATCTAGACGCTTTAGTTCGATGTTAGTATTTATTGTTAATGCTGTTCTCAGGAACTTTGACGTTTCTTTGTTTGATGCGTTCGACCTTCACGCTGAGTTAGGTCTAGGGTAGGTAGAAACTTAGTTTTGGGTTAGATGAATGTATGACTAGTACCTATCTATAAATTGTTTCTTACTGTCTTTGTCGGAAACCATTTCATTGTTTCGAATTTATATCTGTTCTCTCGGTCGTTTGAACTTAGGAGCTAACCACCGTACAATGTAACTTTTGTAGTTGAAAGTTTGAAACACAGTAACCCAGGTTTAACGTGTAGTTATATAAATGTTACGAACATTACAAATCTTGGCGAGGGTAATAAAGACTTTTGTGGTAGCCACTAAATAATAATATATATATCAGTTTTTGTAAAAGAACTGAGATTTTATTTATTGCTTCGTAAAAGTAGCTTTAATATGTACAGTTTATATCAATTTGCCTGATTATCACTGTGACTTACAATATTTCGCTACACCAAAACCACATCACCCCGCTACCTTGTCCACATCGACTATGACTTGACTAGAATGAAATGTTAAGAGGGAACAGGGCCTGCGATTCCCCATACAAATGTATTCCCCTTTTTCCTTCCCGAATAATGCCTCTAGACGCATTATTATAGAGTAGATTACTCTAAAATAATCTTTTTTTTTTAAATAAAATAAAGGTCAGCTGTACACACGTCCCTGTTATTTCCTTTTTTTCCACAACTTATTGGTAAAGAAAATATGACCCTCGAAAAATTATTAGAGAACTACCAGACAAATTTGAAATTAAAAGAAAATCATAGAATTACTGTAAAAAATAGTTGAATTGGCTCAGTTTTCGAGGAGAAAAAAGGGGAATACGAAACGTCGATCTCGTCAATTTTTTTTGTGATATAATCGGTCTGAACTGCGCAGTTGTGCCTATCACACTCTATGGGGGTAGACTTGAGGTAAGACGACGGCAATAGATTCTTCAAATACCTATTTTTCAAATTCCTTGCAGGCCTTGTTCCCTCTTAATGTAGGTACCAGTTATTGCATCAATGTTAATGCTATCATACAGTTTTTTTTATTGCAGAGTGGACCTCTTGACTTCGATCTTGCCTGATGAAAAGCGATGGATGAGTTCTGATGGAACGACCATGCCCAGAAGATTCCGTTCACTCTTGTCTTGAAGGCAGACACACAGTTCTCAGTTTCAGTGTATGTATGCACATACACATTAATGATGGACTTAAACATAACTGGCGAAATGTGGGTGTAGGTACTATATGTACACCTCTGCTTAACCCTTCGGGAATACATGCGTGATGTTATGCGCACGGTAGCATGTCCTTAATGAATTAATTACAGATGTTACTAATGACTATCAAGCGAGACCTCTGTACGTTCAAACCCCGTGAAAGTCACGAACCGAACTGCAATCAAGTTGGGTCCAGTGACTATGAGTGTTATTAGCGAGTAGTTTCTAGCCTCACCACAGAGATCTAGGTATCCAAGATAGGCTAACCACTGAGATCCTTGGTTGTTGACGTTTTAGGGTTCTGTACTTGAAGGTTGCCAAACGGAACCCTATAACTAAGCCTCCACTGTCCGACTGTCTGTCAGCGGGCTGTATCCCCTGAATAGTAATGAGTAGACAGTTGAAATGTTCACAGATTGAGTATTTCTATTGACGCTATAACAACACATAAATAAAGTTAAAAAGTAAAGAGTATTTATTGTATGAGACCTACAATAAACTTTTGATTTTGACAAAAAAAATCTAGCCCTGTCATGTGGGGTGTCATTGTCTAGAGCTCATAGAGTAGAGGACAAATATAATCTTTAAAAATGAATAATTAAAGCGGGTGCTTACGTACAAGAAACGTGTTTTTTTCGGCGTGAGATGTCGCACATTTGCACTAGACCGTAAAAAATACGGTACGGTACGGTATAAAACCCTTCGTGCACGAGTTCGACTCGCACTGGCCACTTTTAATTTAGGTGGTAAGAAGTTCACGAATAAATCTAACAATGAGCCCATATTCGCACGGGCGTTATTTTATTGCGGCGATTTTTCTTCGCGCACTTGATTTTCAAAGCTAGTTATTGCTGACAGTTGAAAATCCAACAGTGTTTTCTTGACGCGCTGGAATGTGCTCCGTTGTATTCTCCATGCTCGATTCAATACCGAGGACCTTAAATTACAGTGCACGAAAAAAAAAAACGGTCATGTGAACCTATGCTGATTCAAGATGTTTTCCGAAGAACACTCGTGACAGCTAGCGGGTCTATAGCTGTCGAATATCATGCTAGATGTTATTATTCAATAAATCAATCAACTCTGCCTAAGACCAGACCTGTCCTCAATTCCGCCAGAACACCCGGCTCTACGCCTTTCGTATTACGTCTGTCTCAGTCATCTCATATAAGGTCAGTCTACCCAGCTGATATACTGTTTCAGTTCAAGTCTCATCTGTGCCACCGCGCATCGACTGCTGTTACTTAATGGTAGACTTCTAAAACCACAGCCCATATTATCCGAGCTAATACAGGTTCTAAAGTGGCTTGCTATGTGAGTTTTGCACTTTAAGTATTAAGATACTTTGTATATTATTGTTTCAGTATTATGTTGTTATTACAGCGTGGCAATATGGCGAGTTTACTGCCTCGTTAACCCAGGGACATTGCTTAACTGCTGTTTTAACTTGTATGTTCCAGTAAGCGAGGAAAACGATTGGGGGATGGACATAACAGTCTTGGAAAACAGGAGCGCAGAATATAAACACTTTTTTTAAATGCAATACCAAACAAACATAAATATAACATTGCACTACAGTTCCGGATTTAGTTGCCCTGTCTAAAAAATAAGCCAGGGTCCATCTAGAACCTTGTTTCCAATTGATGTTATTTCCACTTAAACAAACATCAACTTTATGCAAGTGATTTTAAACTGATTAGTACTGTCAAAATTCAAAAAAATATGACTTTGTAGCGCAAACTAAACCTTATGCCTAGTTATTACGGTTGTTTTTCCTAAGACTCATGTTTGTTTACATGTTTGGCAAATAAATTGCGTAAACAGATTAGCATTCTAGAGTGTCCAGTATAATATTCTGTCTGTTGGCGTAACATAGAACTGATTAGAGATATTTTTCACATGCCCAGGATTTTTAAAATTTTTGAGGTTTCTCAATTTCTTAAGTTAGATGGTCACGTCAATATCATGGATATATGAATTAATCTCTACTTTATTTTTTAAATATTACTCTAAATATTAACACCGCACCACTTTTTAACTCAATGCACTCTCCCGTAAGAGGTTTACTACCCGCGAAAATAGCCCCTACACATCAAAGTTTAATATCCCTTAACATCTGTGTCACCAAGTCTATTGTGCAGTTTATGACGTAAGAGCCACCAGATGGCGCTGACGATGCAAGCTGACCTGGAAACGCTTGTCCAGTTTACTGTTGAACGTATTGCAAGAGTCACTATGTTTTTATTTTGTTTAGAAATGTTTAGTAAACACATAACATTGGGAATTTCCCGATGGGGTAGCAGAGGTGTTTGTACAGTGGGCTCCAGAGAAACCTCACCCCCTTGAATTGTTTTTTACATTACTAGGGTTTGAGCTTTCTCTGGAGCCCACTGTACAAATGTATTTCGGCAGTTGTTTCCATGTAATAGGGGCGAGCCTTTTTTTTTTTTTTTGGATGGGAAATTATCAAATAACTTCTCTTCAAGGGCGTGTCAGACTCTTACTGACTAAAACCCACCCGTGTTCCTTCCCTTGCCTGTACGTTGCCAGGGGCCACGGTATCCCTTTCAGACTTTCCCGCAACCCCGGCAGGCATCGGTCCTGTCGGATCCCTTCACTTGCTGACATCTCTTTGAGGCGCGCGTGGAACACAACGCGCCGTCGACCCGGGCCTGGTCCTTATCGGACGGCGAGCTACCCATTGCTCACCGTTCGCAAGCCCGCGCCTACGGTGGCCGGGAATCGGCCTGCGATTCCCGACGCCCAGGGCGTCTCCTGCGGCGGCTAGGGGCGTGAGGGCGCGAAATTTACCTCTCCCTCACGCGATCTGCCTCCTCCTTCGTGAGCATTACAGAAGGAGGTGACGGCCTCCCATGCCCTCTCGCTCCGTACCATGGCCTGGACCAGGGCCGGACGCGAGAGATCCCCGCCAGCGATCGCCTCAACGAGGACACGGCGATGCTCTGCCCAAGCCGGGCAGACCTCCACCGTATGCTCAACCGTGTCCAATAAACACCAAACACACTTCTGGCAACTCAGACACGATGTTACGTTAGTCTTATAAAGTATTGACAATCAAAGTTTTTAAAAGATATTTGTCACTGAATTGACATTTATTTTCACTGAATTGACAAACTTCAGCGCAACAGTGCCAAGTCTCAATAGTGAAACAAAACAAGTCGGTATCAAGTACCAACCTTAACCCCTTCTATAGCAATTAGCAGATAAATCTAGAAACAGTGCTAGCGCGTTGGTACCGCTTGGATAAATTAGTGCCAGCTCGTTGCAGAGTAGATTTATTACTTCAGGTGCACTTTGCACTTCAAGTACTTGGTACTAATCGGTGCTAATGATTACAGAAGTTTGGGTGCATTTGAGGATCTTAGTTTTGAGTGCTCGTTCATTAACTTAGTAGTGTTCAAATTTATTGTTTTGTGATTGAATGCATATGTAGGAGTCAGTCTAAAGATAAATTATATTATAACTGTGATTATTATAGATATTATTTAAACCAGTTTATTTTTAACTGTTTAAAAGGGGGCCTGTTTCATCTGTTTGTGAGAAATTGGCGATTTATTACTTTAATATTTAATTATTTCTCGGGTTTATATACACAGTCATAGTTTAGTGAATGAAAATGGACAATAAATTGATCAATTTATAGGTTAGCAATATTACTTTTCTAAATATATTTCTTCTATTCATTTTACAATTTTATTTAACTACCAGAAAAATAACCTTCTTATCTTATATCATACAATCTGAAGAATATAAATGACATCGTGAAAGATCACGAGCGAGCCGATACTCAGCGATATTCAGCGCTATCTAGGTACATCTCTACCGCCGCCGGCTCTCCGCAAAATGAACAAAAAATCACCCACAGTCAAGTTTACTTTTTACTAACTTGAAGTATCGCCGAAGAGCGGGGCAGAGAGGCTTTAACTAGACAAAAAATGCCCAGTAAAAGCCTCTTGAGCCGAAGGTATTCAATGTTAGTCGTTTTTAAATAAATAAAAATCTTTATTGCAGACCACATGGTCTATAAAAAAAACACATAAATTAAAAATAACAAAATCAAAATAACAATTAAAATTAACAATTAACTACAATGTAAAGATTGTTCTTCGGATAAATTCATCCTAACTACGGAACCCTTCATTGTGCATTGTGCGACACGCACTTGGCCGATATTTTTGTACATTTATTTATGTACTTTTCCAATTCAAGAGAAACAAAGCTGAAAGCTGAAAATGCTTTTTCTAATACTTTTCATGACACTCATAAACCACTGGAAAATTCTCTTCTAGTGGGGCACTTATATGTTATGCGAAATAAAGTGTTTCTCTCCTCTTATTAAAATGACAGTTGGAGTGGTGCAAAGCTCCCGGTTTCGTAAGCGTATAATAATTAATAATTTAGGATAAAGGAATTAGAAAATAAAATATCATTTTAAGTAAAGAAAAGTTAAAAGTTCACAGAGAACGTCTCCACAGATTTCTCTATCGGAAACATAAAGTTTAAACTCCATTGAATACAATTGCGATGCTTTTTAAAACGCGTTTGACTTCTCGTTTCAGTAAAAATTATATTCGGAAAGTAATTTTTAAAAGGAAAAACTTGCTTCAAGAGTTTTACGGGACGCTTTTTCTTTGTTCATTGGGTACTTTGAAGATTTTATGAGTTTCAACCGAGTGCGTTGATGTATTTATATTGTCTTCTTTTTATTTCGCTATTGGTTACACTTTTCGCTTGGTAGTTTTGAGACATTTGGCCCTTTTTACGTGTCGATAAGAATTTTTAAAGGCGAGAATTTAAAAAAACACCTACATTTGAAGCGAGACTTACTGCGCATTCAGGTGCGCTGTAAGTACTTAAACTAGGATATACTATCTCGTTAAGTTTTTTGCGTTCATGTTAAGTGTTGTTCAGAATTACAATCACTGAAAATGTGACTGAAACGACCGAGACGTGTCTATAACTACTCTGTGCTTCAAATAATATATGATGATGATTTAAATTCATATATTTCAGCAAAGCACGTTCCAATTGCTGTGTGGAAGTATATTTACAATGCTATGCAAATTATGTAGTTTTTTCTTTTTCCTTTTGTTAAATTAATGTGGTCATAGTATTTAGGTACATACTTTAAACTTTAATTTAATGTTAGCAATGTGTCAACAATCGTATTACACTTATTCTTGATGACTATACTTGTTTAAGTTTTTTCTTTTGTTTCCTCCCGCTACTTTCTAGTTAACCTAGCATTGTCAATGTCGTGAAACTCTGTTATTGGCTTAAGTGATAATTGTCATCATCTCGCTATCACTGAGCAGTGCATGCAGACTGTATGATGCTGTAACTTTAACTTTGACGCGACTGCCTGTTCAACTGCATTGAGCTGTTCATTGATAGTGGGGTGAACTTTCACAACTCATGTAAATTGAATATTAGCCGTTGAGTTTCCAAATAAATAAATGACGGTTTTCATAATTTCAAACCGTGAGATTTCTTCAAACAACTTGCAATTATTGAAACAAGAGTGACAATTTCTAGACAAAATAAAGACAACCCTGTACTTCTTTCAGGCTATATTAACGCTACAGTTCTCATCTCTCTTGCACGTGTCGAGTAGTACCGCATTCTTAGCAATGCGTTCACGGTACCACGTTATATGGTACTGTCGGAAAAAAAGTCGATTAGAAGTCGGAGGAAAGACTTATACCCTTCTGTTTCTGTTTTCTTTAGCTGAAAGTTGCTGACGATGAGTTTTCATTAAAGGTTTTCTTTTGTCTAAATTATTACTGCTGTTATGCTTGGGCCTATTACCTGTATTCGATGCAGCAGTTTTTTTTTTCTGAAATATATGAAAACTTGCTTTTGCCCAGGCTTTTGCGTGGGGGTTGTAAATTAGCCCAAGGGATCGTATCTATTAGGACATAGGATACTTTTTTGGGACTCAGGTCATGGTCTGTCCGTATGGCCTGCCCATCCAAATCATTTCTGCCATTAAAAGGCGTAAAAAGGTTATCTTGTTTACATTTAGTTACCTGCCTAGCCTACTTATATTCTGCAAATAAATAAAGGTAAATTTTTTTTTTTTCTAAATTGTGAATTTATTAAGACTGTTTCCTTCTTCTAAAGCTGAAATAATTGTCATCTTTTGAATATCATTAGATTTCTATTTTAAACTAACTTAACATTGGTTACATGAACAGTTTTAAATAATTAAATGATCTGCCCATACGACAGGGTAACTTCACACGTGTTATTGGCACGTGCCGTTCTTTGCATAGCCTGTGGCGGTAAACTTTTTTCTGTGTTTGCGGAGTGATATTTTTTTTCAAATATGTTGCAATATGTCACGAACATTTTTTTTTTTATTAAAATATTATAACGGGTTTGAAAGCCTGAAGCTAAATATGTTTATTTGCTAGAAATTGTGATAGATACTTTATTTGTATACCTTTATTTTTACTTTACTGTTTTGAGCCGTTTAGGGTCGAAACGCACGGGTCACGAGGCCCGTGGGCGCATCTCTTTTTTTAAGAAAAATTCTGGCCGACTACTCAACACTTCACGTGAAGGCTTGCTTGTTCTTTCGCCAGAGAATTTGCATTGCCATTCAACATGGCCATGCTGCCAGTCTTCTGGGCACGTTTTCGTATTAATTTTTATTGATCGAATCTCCGAATCCGTACTAATTTATCGTAGTCTAACAGCCGTTTTTTGAAAACCTAATCAAGACAAATAGTTTAACTGACAGGTTTTCAAACTAATGTCAATTGATTTGATTGACTGACTGACATAACAACAGCCAATCAAGTCTCTTGACAGGAGTTAGAAAACCTGTCTTTGTTGATTTTAATTAGCCTTTCAAAAGCTGTTTGTTAGATAAGTAATGTTATTAACAGCAAACAAAAGAAAAGTTAAAGACCAATCGATATGCCAATTTTAAATTATATCAAATCTAATAAATAAATTACGTGAGAAAATACTACTTGAAATCGCATGAAATATGAGGCTTTTCCGAACATTTAATAGAAAAATCTTACTCCAGGATTAAAAAAATAAAAAATGTGATCGCAAACAGCTGGTCATTTCTTTTCATTTTTCACCTGAAGTACCTAATAACTTCGCCGTGCTTGTGACGCTTATTCTAAGATTTTTATCGTATGCTGAAGGATTTATTTGCTTGATTAATATCTTAAGTACCTACAAATAATCCAGCGGAGTCTTAAAATTAAACGGGCGGATTTTTTAGTTTTCGAAGCTCCTCAGAAAACTTTTCAGGTAGCCCCGTTTTTTATGCACCAAATGACTGTGGTAAGTCGCTTAGGGTATGGCGCGACGCGATTCTGGTGGAACAATTTTTTATGAAAAGTTCACGGAAATTGTTCTACCGGTGTCGAGTCGCGCCTGTCTGTAGGAGCCTTATTACATAGTAATGATATGACAGATTTCCATAGATTTTCTCTAAATATACATCTAATGTTTCACTTCATTAGCACGGTGCTAAGGAAGGTACTTTTAATATCAGTATTCAATTAATACGATGTATTTACCTTCTTTAATCCCTATATTGCTCTTACAATGAACCCCAAAGGAGATAAGTAATCTGGTTACAGCCGTAGACTACCCCATAATAATAATTAAGGATGAGAAAAATATTTACCCTTTTCTACTATCTATACTTCAGTCGAACCAACGTTTTGATAAAATTAATACAGAAAATATTATTGGCCATATAGGCTCTCACAGACAGTCGCGTTGCGCCGTCGCGTCGGGCTGTTGCGTCGCGCTGCTGCCTCGCGCGGTCACATTGCGCCTGTCTGTAGGAACCATTAATAATTTTTGCAATTCTTTTTATATTTCGTTCTGTAAGTATGGAGTTGTATAAATGTTAGTTTATTTATATATCTGTTTATTGTAGTGGAAACGAAATAAACATGACAGTTGCTTGATCATTTATTACTTGATGTTTAAATATCACAAAAAACTGCTGTTTCTTTTAACATACCTAAATGCCTCCGAGAAAACCCAATGATAAATTAAATGTATATAATGTTTATCTAGTATCCTAAAACCACTCAATTCAAAGAGCTCAAGAATATAAACACTTCAAAGCATCGTCTTACAAACCTTATAACCAAAAAATATCTTCAATAAGTTACTAACGATTTATTACTTTAATATTTAATTATATACACAATCGTAGTTTAGTGAATGAAAATGGACAATAAATTGATCAATTTATAGGTTAGCAATATTACTTTTCTAATAATATTTCTTCTATTATTTTTACAATTTTATTTAACTACCAGCAAAATAACCTTCTTATCTTGTATCATACAATCTGAAGAATATAAATGACATCGTGAAAGATCACGAGCGAGCCGATACTCAGCGATATTCAGCGCTATCTAGGTACATCTCTACCGCCGCCGGCTCTCCGCAAAATGAACAAAAAATCACCCACAGTCAAGTTTACTTTTTACTAACTTGAAGTATCGCCGAAGAGCGGGGCGGAGAGGCTTTAACTAGACAAAAAATTGCCCAGTAAAAAGCCTCTTGAGCCAAAGGTATTCAATGTTAGTCGTTTTTAAATAAATAAATAAATAGAAATCTTTATTGCAGACCACATGGTCTATAAAAAAACACATAAATTAAAAATAACAAAATCAAAATAACAATTAAAATTAACAATTAACTACTATGGAAAGATTGTTCTTCGGATAAATTCATCCTAACTACGGAACCCTTCATTGTGCATTGTGCGACATGCACTTGGCCGATATTTTTATACAATTATTTACTTTTCTAATTCAAGAGAAACGAAGCTGAAAGCCGAAAATGCTTTTTCTAATACTTTTATGACACTCATAAACCACTGGAAAATTCTCTTCTAGTGGGGCACTTATATGTTATGCGAAATAAACTGTTTGTCTCCTCTTATTAAAATTACAGTTGGAGTGGTGCAAAGCTCCCGGTCTCGTAAGCTTATAATAATTAATAATTTAGGATAAAGGAATTAGAAAATAAAATATAATTTTAAGTAAAGAAAAGTTAAAAGTTCACAGAGAACGTCTCCACAGATTTCTCTATCCGAAACATAAAGTTTAAACTCCATTGAATACAATTGCGATGCTTTTTAAAACGCGTTTGACTTCTCGTTTCAGTAAAAATTATATTCGGAAAGTAATTTTTAAAAGGAAAAACTTGCTTCAAGAGTTTTACGGGACGCTTTTTCTTTGTTCATTGGGTACTTTGAAGATTTTATGAGTTTCAACCGAGTGCGTTGATGTATTTATATTGTCTTCTTTTTATTTCGCTATTGGTTACACTTTTCGCTTGGTAGTTTTGAGACATTTGGCCCTTTTTACGTGTCGATATAAGAATTTTTAAAGGCGAGAATTAAAAAAAACACCTATATTTGAAGCGAGACTTACTGCGCATTCAGGTGCGCTGTAAGTACTTAAACTAGGATATACTATCTCGTTAAGTTTTTTGCGTTCATGTTAAGTGTTGTTCAGGATTCCAATCACTGAAAATGTGACTGAAACGACCGAGACGTGTCTATAACTACTCTGTGCTTCAAATAATATATGATGATGATTTAAATTCATATATTTCAGCAAAGCACGTTCCAATTGCTGTGTGGAAGTATATTTACAATGCTATGCAAATTATGTAGTTTTTTCTTTTTCCTTTTGTTAAATTAATGTGGTCATAGTATTTAGGTACATACTTTAAACTTTCATTTAATGTTAGCAATGTGTCAACAATCGTATTACACTTATTCTTGATGACTATACTTGTTTAAGTTTTTTCTTTTGTTTCCTCCCGCTACTTTCTAGTTAACCTAGCTTTATCAATGTCGTGAAACTCTGTTATTGGCTTAAGTGATAATTGTCATCATCTCGCTATTACTGAGCAGTGCATGCAGACTGTATGATGCTGTAACTTTAACTTTGACGCGACTGCCTGTTCAACTGCATTGAGCTGTTCATTGATAGTGGGGTGAACTTTCATAACTCATGTAAATTGAATATTAGCTGTTGAGTTTCCAAATAAATAAATGACGGTTTTCATAATTTCAAACCGTGAGATTTCTTCAAACAACTTGCAATTATTGAAACAAGAGTGACAATTTCTAGACAAAATAAAGACAACCCTGTACTTCTTTCAGGCTATATTAACGCTACAGTTCTCATCTCTCTTGCACGTGTCGAGTAGTACCGCATTCTTAGCAATGCGTTCACGGTACCACGTTATATGGTACTGTCGGAAAAAAAGTCGATTAGAAGTCGGAGGAAAGACTTATACCCTTCTGTTTCTGTTTTCTTTAGCTGAAAGTTGCTGACGATGAGTTTTCATTAAAGGTTTTCTTTTGTCTAAATTATTACTGCTGTTATGCTTGGGCCTATTACCTGTATTCGATGCAGCAGTTTTTTTTTTCTGAAATATATGAAAACTTGCTTTTGCCCAGGCTTTTGCGTGGGGGTTGTAAATTAGCCCAAGGGATCGTATCTATTAGGACATAGGATACTTTTTTGGGACTCAGGTCATGGTCTGTCCGTATGGCCTGCCCATCCAAATCATTTCTGCCATTAAAAGGCGTAAAAAGGTTATCTTGTTTACATTTAGTTACCTGCCTAGCCTACTTATATTCTGCAAATAAATAAAGGTAAATTTTTTTTTTTTCTAAATTGTGAATTTATTAAGACTGTTTCCTTCTTCTAAAGCTGAAATAATTGTCATCTTTTGAATATCATTAGATTTCTATTTTAAACTAACTTAACATTGGTTACATGAACAGTTTTAAATAATTAAATGATCTGCCCATACGACAGGGTAACTTCACACGTGTTATTGGCACGTGCCGTTCTTTGCATAGCCTGTGGCGGTAAACTTTTTTCTGTGTTTGCGGAGTGATATTTTTTTTCAAATATGTTATTAGCAATATGTCACGAACATTTTTTTTTTTATTAAAATATTATAACGGGTTTGAAAGCCTGAAGCTAAATATGTTTATTTGCTAGAAATTGTGATAGATACTTTATTTGTATACCTTTATTTTTACTTTACTGTTTTGAGCCGTTTAGGGTCGAAACGCACGGGTCACGAGGCCCGTGGGCGCATCTCTTTTTTTAAGAAAAATTCTGGCCGACTACTCAACACTTCACGTGAAGGCTTGCTTGTTCTTTCGCCAGAGAATTTGCATTGCCATTCAACATGGCCATGCTGCCAGTCTTCTGGGCACGTTTTCGTATTAATTTTTATTGATCGATTCTCCGAATCCGTACTAATTTATCGTAGTCTAACAGCCGTTTTTTGAAAACCTAATCAAGACAAATAGTTTAACTGACAGGTTTTCAAACTAATGTCAATTGATTTGATTGACTGACTGACATAACAACAGCCAATCAAGTCTCTTGACAGGAGTTTGAAAACCTGTCAGTGTTGATTTTAATTAGCCTTTCAAAAGCTGTTTGTTAGATAAGTAATGTTATTAACGGCAAACAAAAGAAAAGTTAAAGACCAATCGATATGCCAATTATAAATTATATCAAATCTAATAAATAAATTACGTGAGAAAATACTACTTGAAATCGCATGAAATATGAGGCTTTTCCGAACATTTAATAGAAAAATCTTACTCCAGGATTAAAAAAAAAAAAAATGTGATCGCAAACAGCTGGTCATTTCTTTTCATTTTTCACCTGAAGTACCTAATAACTTCGCCGTGCTTGTGACGCTTATTCTAAGATTTTTATCGTATGCTGAAGGATTTATTTGCTTGATTAATATCTTAAGTACCTACAAATAATCCAGCGGAGTCTTAAAATTAAACGGGCGGATTTTTTAGTTTTCGAAGCTCCTCAGAAAACTTTTCAGGTAGCCCCGTTTTTTATGCACTAAATGACTGTGGTAAGTCGCTTAGGGTATGGCGCGACGCCATTCAGGTGGAACAATTTTTTATGAAAAGTTCACGGAAATTGTTCTACCGGTGTCGTGTCGCGCCTGTCTGCAGGAGCCTTATTTCATAGTAATGATACGACAGATTTCCATAGATTTTCTCTAAATATACATCTAATGATTCACTTCATTAGCACGGTGCTAAGGAAGGTACTTTTAATATCAGTATTTAATTAATACGCTGTATTTACCTGCTTTAATCCCTATATTGCTCTTACAATGAACTCCAAAGGAGATAAGTAATTTGGTTACAGCCGTAGACTACCCCATAATAATAATTAAGGATGAGAAAAATGTTTTAAACCCTTTTCTACTATCCATACTTTAGTCGAACCAACGTTTTGATAAAATTAATACAGAAAATATTATTGGCCATGTAGGCTCCCACAGACAGGCGCGACGCGACGGTGCGACGCGATTCTGGTAGACCGATTTCCATGAAGTTTTCATAGAAATTGTTCTAATACAGTCGCGTTACGCCGTCGCGTCGGGCTGTTGCGTCCCGCTGTTGCCTCGCTCGGTCGCATTGCGCCTGTCTGTGGGAGCCATTAATAATGCTTGCAATTCTTTTTATATTTCGTTCTGTAAGTATAGAGTTGTATAAATGTTAGTTTATTTATATATCTGTTTATTGTAGTGGAAACGAAAGAAACATGACAGTTGCTTGGGCATTTATTACAACAACACTTATTTATTACATTAACACTTCAAAGCATCGTCTTACAAACCTTATAACCAAAAAAATATCTTCAATAAGTTACTAACAAAATCAAACTTCCGTCAGAATCGGGTATCTATCGGTAATCGGAAATTCTACCGACCGGTCAAAGCCGATCACATAAGATTACATAGCCGTTATCCGATTACCTAACGTACAATCCGTATAAGATGGCCGATTTGGCGTCCACACTGATATCCGGTCAAGCGGACACCTTGCTTGATTTATTCATCCGGTTATATTTTTATTAGTGTGACCTATAATGTATGAATGTAAAGGGGGCTCATGGCTAAATAATAACAACCACACGGGTCGATCGAAACTTAAGCTACACTTACCGGGGTCGTTTCGTGGATGGGTGACCATCCATTAAATATCGAAATCCATCCGTGGTTCGGAAACCACGTTAGGCTGTTGGTCCCGGCTGTCATTCGCAGATCTTTGACAGTCGTTACGGGTAGTCAGAAGCCCAAAAGTCTAACAACCAGTCCTACTAAGGTATATAAGGGTCTTAATTATATTTTACATTATCTTCGTTATTTGACATTATATACCTAAAATATTATATTTATTTTTTATAATAAATTCGATTTGTTACATACAGCTGTAGTGACAATCATGTCATTTGGTCTAAATAGCTTTTTATTTTTATTATTTGATTTTGCTTTTATATAGATTCTTTTCTTTTAGATTTTGTGAATGTGAGAACGTTGTAGGCTTAACAGACTGTGAATCTGTCGACCATTTTCTATCTTGCTAAGTACCTGGTACTTGTTGATAGGCCTACACTGTCCTCTCATACCTATTAACTCTGTAATTTGAAAACATTGTAAATACCATTTACTTTTAAAAGAGTAACCATGGAGTTTCTTGCCGGTTCTTCTCCATAGGAAACGCCCAATTGGAACCGTGCACCTAGTTTCTGACGTTTCATAAGTGCCCTTGTAGGTTTATGTGAAATAAAATATTTTGAATTTTTTGAATTTCATGCTGCACCGGTCGACGTCATAACGTCAACGCCGGCTGTCGCTGAAAACCAGCGCTGGGGCTCTGTCTTGCATAGGGTCGCAGCATTATGCCGAGCGATGGCCGTTTTGCGTGAATGTGCGTCATGTTTACCGCAAATAAACGTATTTTCTTTCTTTCTTTCTGTATATCGTGTTACCCAGTAACTCGTTTGTGGAGGTCAGATAGGTAGTCGCTCTGTGTAAAATACTGGTATTCAGCTGCATCTGGTTAGACTGGTAGCCGACACCAAAATTGTTGGGAAAAAGCTATATGCAGATTCCGTAAGTGGCATTAAATGTTCAGTGATAAGCCCCTTGAAAATCTTTGTCCAATTTCAGGACAATTATTTTTGTTTATGTCTAAGTAACTGTTGTCCGCCACTTCATCTGTGTCAATTTTTTGTACAAATACAGGATGAAAAGCAGCCAATATCCTATATAATATCAGCAGCTAGCAGCACATATACTATCTGTCAAATTTTATAACCATCGATTCAGTGATTTAAATTTAAGATAACAGATAGACAGAGCTACGTTCGCATTTAAAATATTAGTATGGATTTGGATTTAACTGTTTTGGTGATATCTAAAGCGAAGCAAAGCATATCATATCATATCAGAGATATGAAAAGCCTCCTCTCATTACACCAGTTGTACTCATCCTTCATTCCATTTAAAGTATGATGATAGACCACCTCCGGAAGTCCGGAATAGCTCAAACTCAAAGCATTTATTTAAAATAAACAAATTACATGCACTTTTGAATTGTCAAGGGGTCGGTCAGTCAGAAAGATGAAGCTAGTTGCCCATTCCAAGGCGTAGTAGGTTCCTATGGAGAAGAACGGGCAAGAAACTCCACGGACACTCTTATAAATCAAAATATTGGTTATATCCTTCATGTTGAAATTAAATATGTGAGAACAATGTAGAAAGACGTGCACGTTAAAAGCGTCCGTAATAAAAAGATAAAAACAATCCCTACTGACGGCACCCGTTCACGAACATGACGTGTCAGCGACGGAGATTGCAGTGGGCTAGGCTCCGGCAAAATGAAGAAGATGAGGAGGAAAACATTAGGCAAAACTGTCTCCTCGTTGAAGAATCGCGAATCAGTACTCATCCAGATAACCGACGTGTCCGTGTCTGGGGAAGACCTGGAGACTCTGAAAGGCAAAGAACTGCCACTGGAACCGTCGTCCTTTTGAGGTGGAGTTATGATTGGAGCTAGAACGCCTTTGATCCCGTATCGAGGCTCCATGACGGCAGATAGGTACAAAACAGTCGCTATTGATGGAATTGTCAGACCATTCCGAGTAAACCATGTGCACCAATTCGTACTGGTCGAAGATAATGCGCCCGCACATCGAGCTCAACGAGTCAATGCTGCTCTCCGAGAATACGACATCACAAGGTTGGACTGGCCTGCCATCTCGCCTGACATAAACCCAATAGAGCACGCGTGGGATGCTCTTAAGTGAGCTGTTTGGAACCATCAACCATCTCCCCAGACAGTGCCAGAGATCAGGGAAGCCGCTATTCAAGAATAGGACAGGTTACCGCAAGAAATGCTGGATAATTTGATTCTCAGCATGTCCAGGAGGAGGAGGAGTTATATCATATTGAATAAAAACCTTCTATTCATAAATTGTTGTATAAGTTTGGTTAAACGATATTTTTCTTTCCATTAAATTTCTGTTACAACAGGGATGGCGCCTGTGTCAAAAAAAAAACAAATCTATTTTGTCCGTCAGTCTAAAAAAATATTAGACTCGTATTTTAGACTTGTATAAAATCTACATACTCGTGACGTCATTGAACATTTTAACTCTTTGTATCGCCGTAATCTTTTGATAACGTATACGTTATTTTTTCATAATCTACATGACGGACAAAAACATTTTTTTAGTTATCATCCCTATTACATTAAGATGATGATGAATTTAACTAATTCTAACAAAATTTTTGTACACTGTATTTCTATTTAAAAAAAGATATAAAGTAAACACTTTTTCTTGATAAAGTTAAATTTAAAAAATATATCAGCTTTTGCTTGTGATCACAAACATTTTTGATGAATACTTAGACAGGCACTTCGTATTTTGACTGTTTCGGGAAGATTACCATTATTATTATTGCTCTATAGTTGAAAAACAAATAGATTGATAAACGATCGTTAGATTTCGATTAACTATCCATTTTTCCAACGAGTATGCAATGGTTGCGAGCTAAAAAAACAAAAAATAAATGAGTATTTGTTCTACTGGAAAAAGGAGAGAGAAAATAATGGTTTTCGCAATAAAAATAAAAGGTAGATGCGTTGGAATCTGCAGCTTCTTGTTTGCTCATTAAAACGTTATCCAGATTTTAATTAAGTTTTGTAATTATGTTCAAGCAGTTTTTGCTAATAGTTATCTAATGAATCTTCATTGGCATTTTATTCAGGTACATAAATGAAAGTGGAGATTTAATGCGTATACAGTTTACATGGCTTTTTTTTTTTACGGTGGGAAATTATCAAATAATTTCTCCTGCTCTGGGTGGAGCGGGAGGGCGACTGACTATAACCTACCCGTGTTCCTTCAGTTGCCTGTACGTTGCCAGGGGCCACGGTATCCCTTTCGAACTTTCCCGCAACCTCGGCAGGCATCGGTCCTATCGGACCCCTTCACTTGCTGCCATCTCTTTGTGGCGCGCGTGGAACACAACGCGCTGTCGACCCGGGCCTGGTCCTTATCGGACGGCGAGCTACCCATTGCTCACCGTCCGCAAGCCCGCGCCTACGGTGGCCGGGAATCGGAGTTTACATGGCTAGCCAAAACATTGAAAACAATGTACGATACATTTTCCGTTTGGAACTATAATTATACACATAGGTAATAAAAACGAATAGTTATTTTTTAGGCATTTTAACTCTGTCCGATGGCAATCGCTCTTCAGCGGTGTCTCGGGTATTGCAGGTGACCCTTTACCCTCAGGTGGGTCGCCTGCTAGTTGCTAGTTTGCCAAAAGAATTTAAACTACACATACGAACACAAACTACAGATACAAACAGAACTCCGCCTGCTCCTTGTATCTTCTAATCTCCTTGCATAATCTTAAACTTTTGCTTCGTTTACGTACATTTATCTGGTTATATACGCACGCACCGGTTGCAAGTACTACACCTGATTTTAAACTACTTTTTCGCTTATTCTATAAACTAAGTACCTCTTTATCTGCACCCCACGGTTTCTCCCGCATAAGTCTCGATCCCGTTGGAATATCAGGATAAAAATTTCATCGAAATCAGTTCAGCCGTTTTAGCATGAAAGCGTAACAAACAAACAAATACAAAAACAAATTAATTTTCGGATTTATTATATTAGGTCTTTACCTATGAAATTGCCGTTTTGTATGAAAAAATTTAAACGAATTTTTTTCATGTATTTTTTATTTGTATTAATCGAAGTAATCACCCATGCAATCAATGCATCTTTGCTAACGCAGTGGCAGTTTATTGATGCCCTTCTTAAAGAAATCAGCTGGACGGGAGGCAACAAATTCTTCAAAGGCATTTTGTACTGCCTCTCGGGTATTGAATTTTTTTCCCGCCAAGAAGTTATCCCAATTCTGGAAAAAGTAGTAGTCTGTAGGCGCAAGGTCTGGTGAGTAGGGCTGATGACGGAGAGCTTCCAACCCCAGTTCTTGCAACTTGGAGACCGTCTGCTGTGCAGTATGAGGTCGCGCGTTGTCGTGCAGGAGCAGCGGAGACGAGCGATTGACCAATGCTGGTTGGAGATGTGCCAGCTTCTCCATCATTGTGTTCAGTTCTTCACAGTACACATCTGCAGTAATGCTCACCCCGTTTGGTAAGAAGCTGTGATGAATCACACCGGCGCTAGACCACCAAACAGTGACCATCACTTTTCTAGGGGTAAGTTTTTCGTTTAGGGCATTGATTAGGTGCTGAACCAGGATCCAACCAACTTGCTGAGCGCTTGCGGTTATCAAACAGAATTCATTTTTCATCGCAGGTAACAATGCGGTTCAAAATTCCTTCATTTGTGTGTCTATTGAGCAGTGCGAGGCACGTCTCGACGCGTACTTCGCGCTGGCGAACATTGAGTTCGTGGGGCACCCATTTGTCAAGCTTTTTTACCTTGCCAATTTGACGCAAATGGATCAATATTGTTTTGACGCTAACGTCGAAAGCTGCTGCTAATTCAGCCGTAGATTGTGTATCATCAGCTTCCACAATCGCCTTTAATTCGTCATTGTCGACCAAAGTCTTCGGACGACCGCGAGGTTCATTTTTCAGGTCGAAATTTCCAGAACGGAAGCGAGCAAACCAATAACAGGTGGTGCGTTGGTTTGTAGTGTTAGCTCCGTAAACGTCGTTGATGTTGCGTGCCGCTTGTGCCGCGTTGCTGCCACGACGGTACTCGTATTCCATAATTACTCGAATTTTTAACGTATCCATGATGACGAAAAAGATTGAAATGCGATGAAAATGTAACATTAATCAATAAACAAATGACTACTTTTGGAAAAAAAAATCCATGTTTTTTAAATAAAATTAATTTGAAATTAGAATTCTTAGCCAAACAAAAATTATTTTGATTTGAAATGGCCAGTACTGCAGAACGGCAATTTCATAGGTAAAGACCTAATATTAGGTAGGATAATGACCATTTACACTTTTATACCTAACGTAACTGATGCATATAGTATGTATGACTATATCGTCACGAACAATTTTTCATCGCATTTCTCCGTCGTTTGTTCCATAAGTCAGACGTGTGTAAGTAATTCTAAACTCGGCACGTGTCTCTGTAATACGTGTAAAATATATCGTTTAGAAGTGTTAGATTCTTTATTGGATGAAATTGTACTTTGTTGAATCTTCTTTGTGTGAACTTCTTTAAGTTTTTTGAAGCAAATGTCGCTTTTAAAGGTTTTAGATATTTTGAACGTATCAAATAAGAATTTTTGTATCGTAGTTAAACTTGGGGGTCGTTTTATTGTAGAAATAGCAGATTTTCAAAACATTTTTATTTACAACTAGCTTTCGCCAGCTGCTTCGCCCGTATCATATCGTTTTAAATTATAGCCTATGTTACTCAGTGATAATATAGCATTCTATTAGAGAATGATTTTTTTAAATCGGCCCCGTAGTTTTTGAGTTTATTCATTACAAAAACAATATAGCATTCTATTAAAGAATGATTTTTTTAAATCGGCTTCGTAGTTTTTGAGTTTATTCATTACAAAAAAAATATAGCATATAGGTATTAGAGAAAGATTTTTTTAAATCGGCCCCGTAGTTTTTGAGTTTAATCATTACAAAAAAAAAAATACAAATCTTTTCTATTAGTCTTAAAGTCAAACTCAAAGCATTTATTTCAAATTAACCAATTACAGGTACTTTTGAATTTTATTTTTTTTTAATTTATTTATTTGCATACAGTCTTAATACAGGTTTGTGTTTGTTTTGTACCATTAAACCAGAAATGGTTTGTATTGGTACTCACATTCGCTAAAAGAACACTCCTTAATCACTTAAATATTACTTGTATTTACTTATTATATATTATTCATGTATATTATCTATGTACGTACATTATTTGCCTATATTATAAAAATAAGCAAAAAATGTAGGTACATGAACAATAATTTGCACGTAAGTAACTATTTAAGCCGTAAACATCTATAAAATTATTAAATCTAATTAAACGCCAAAGTTAAGTTTTCGCTTTTGATGAAGACATGGTTTATAAGTATCAAGGAATGTAAGAAATATATTTTGTTGTGCCAAACTATCGGTACCGCGATGTTGTATCGAATCAACTAATCGATTAACATGGACACTTTAGAGATCCAAAATTAAAATTCAAAATATTTTATTTCACATAAACCTACAAGGGCACTTATGAAACGTCAGAAGCTAGGTGTACGGTTCGAATTGGTCGTTTCAAATTACAGTGTTAATAGGTATGAGAGCACAGTGTAGGCCTATCAAGAAGTGCCAGGTACTTAGCAAGATAGAAAATGGTCGACAGATCTACAGTCTGTTAAGCCTACAACGTTCTCACATTCACAAAATCTAAAACAAAAGAATCTATATAAAAGAAAAATAAAGACCTATTTAAACCAAATGACAGCTGTAACAAATCTAATTTAATAAAAAATATAGAATATAATGTCAAATAACGAAAAGATTATGTCAAGGAAGTATGTAAAAGAAAGAAAAAAAGGTAAAATAAAATAATCATCTTAAATTGGGAGCAGTTAATAGACATTTACATAGTTATGCCGGTAATGAGGTACCAGGGAAGCCATATGTGCAGAAGGAATTATTGCCAAACTTCCTTGTCTTCAAAGTAGTCTTTAATCTTATAATATGCTTTTTTGATAAGGACACGTTTGATGTGGGTTTTGAACTTTCCATCGCTAAGGTCTGTAACCGACATTGGCAACTTGTTATAAATCGAATACTGTTTATTACAAATGACTTACTAGTTTTAGTTAATCTAAATTTGGGTATCACAATTCAAGTTTACTACGTGTATTTATATTATGGAAATCGCTTCTTATTTTGAAAAGTCCCAAGTTTTTGCGAACATACAAAATACTTTCTAAGATATAAAGAGAATGCTGAGTTAGTATATCAATTTCTTTGAATTTATTTCTAAGGTACTCGCGAGGACCCATTTTATAGATCGCGCGAATTGCCCTCTTTTGTAAAATAAAAATTGAATCTACGTCAGCTGCCGATCCCCACAGCAACACGCCATAAGACATGATACTGTGGAAATAAGCAAAGTATACTAACCTAGCTGTGTCTTCATCAGTCAATTGCCTTATTTTTCTTACTGCGTATGCAGCTGAACTAAATCTACCTGAAAGAGCTCTTATGTGGGCGCCCCATTGCAATCTCGAATCTAATCTAGAATTGTTTTGTACCCGAAGGGTGTCAAACGTAACCCTATTACTAAGCCTGCGCTGTCCGTCCGTCTGTCTATCAGCGGGCTGTATCTTATGTAATTCACGGTATCATAAAGTATTTTCATTTATCATCATCTAAACTAAAAAACCTGCCAAGTGCGAGCTAGTACGGAACCCTTCGTGTGCGAGTCCGACTCGCACATGGCCGGTTTTTTATTCCCGATAACAGCTCTCCATGCCATTTCCTTTGAATCTCAACAACCTTTGCGGTATTTGAATAGATTGCCAGCCTACTATGTTTTGGCACAGACATTAATCCGGCTTCATGGTCAGTTGACTCTCAACGTAACAGGTGGCGCCAGGCCATTGGCTTGAAGGGGTTTGAGCCTGTTACTGACATCAGTTATGGGGTTAGTGATCGAATTGAATGGGTTGAGTTTGATAATGGATTTGTGGAGAGGGTTACGTATGGAGTAGTTGTGGGTTTAGATAGATAGATAGATAGATGGATAGATGGATAGATGGATAGATAGATGGATAGATGGATAGATGGATGGATGGATAGATGGATAGATGGATAGATCGATAGATATATAGATAGATGGATAGATGGATATATTAGATAGCTGCAAGGTGCCAATATACAAACAATAAAAAAGTTAGAAAACACTTTAAAATAATGGATCAACGAACATAAAAAAGTGCGGGGTGCGTCTCAAGGTTGCACCAAATGGGAGTCCAGCTCAGCATGTGCCAGGCAAATATACCTGACGCTGATATTCTGCTGAATCCGTGCAGTGACATGCGGACGTCGAGGAGATGAGATAAATATGCGGGTTATTGGTGTTATTGGTTTGTGTGGTTTCGACTTGGTAGACATATCTTATCAATGGTGACGTCTGTATTTGCGGATGGAGTAGGAAATTTTCTTTATATGAACTTCATTTGCTGTTTCTTCTTTTGTTGCAGTTTAATAAGTAAGTATGTATTGAAGAAGCTCTATTTCAAACGAGGCGGTTTGTTTTACTTGGACGTGGCAGTCACCACAGAAAATGTAGAAAATATGAATGCGAACGATGTTAAGTTATTTATTATTATCAGTGATCGGAGTAGGTAGATTGATTTTTGGTACTTGTATCATAAATGCACACAGAAAGAATAACATGGATAAGCCATTTTTCCGGAAAGCAATTCCGGTATTACCGGATTCAAATAAAAATTGTTAATGTTGGTAGTGATATTATTACTACTCAATTCAAAGTTGGTGATGGTATGTTCAACAGCTTAAGCAAACAAACACAATACTAAAAATATTCTTATAGTAAAGTAAAGTAAAGTAAAGTAAAGTAAAGTTTATTGACCATAAGTTTAGGTTACAGTACACCGGTAATACATATTTACATAGTACTCGTACATAGTATAGGGCACACTCACTTACGTTCAACTACACAAGTAAGAACTTATCTATAACAAGTAGCAAGGGGAGCAGAAGAACAGTTAAATTATAATAATGCTAGCACAAGTAAAACAATGGTTCACATACTTGACAAAATAATAAATGCCCAATGACGGTATACAGAGAAAAGTTCTTTACCTCCCGTGCTAGTCAAGGACTGTGTTACGGCAAGGTAAGATTCTCGCTCATGCAATAGTAGTCATAATGTAAACACGTTAAGACACTTTTTATCAAATACATTTGTTTTGCTGTGAATCATAGATGACGATAACGAGTTACAAGCTTAGCGTGATCAAGTATACGCAAAGAAATCAGACAATGCAACTACTAACGTTATTTCAATGTAAACAAAGTGTTTCACAAAACAATAGTTGTTTAGAATTTGTAATAAGACAAGCGTGTTAAAAATAATAAAAAAGGTGTTTCTAAAACTAAAATAATAAAATTAAAATTAAGTTTTTTTTTTTTTTTTTTTTTTTTTTTTTTTTTTTTAGTATTTGCAGCATAGAAATACTTAACAAGCAAAAAGTCCTAATGTAGTGTATTTACTGAACGTGTGTATATGTATATATTTATAATACAAATACTGTTTGTGTACTAATCTTCAATATATAATGATTACTTTATAGTGTATATATTTATATATATTACTTACATAAATATCCATATAATGTTTTATTGCTATATAAACTTATTTAGTACTTATCGGTATTCAATAAAGTATATATTTATAAATAAATAATTACTGACATATTTGTATAAGCTTTTCAGTCTGCTCATAATCCAGGTTACTCAGAAACTCATCCAGAGCCCTTCTACACACAAATCTCGTCGTATCTTTAAGAGGTTTAATTTTACTTATGCGATTGTACAATAGAGGAGCCAAGAAATAAGAGAAACACTGTGCAAAAGCGGTGTTGCATGCTGGAACGTCATATACCTCATTCACTCTTCTGAGAGATTTGGAAACAGGTTTTTCGTAGAAATGTTGTCTCAGGACTATTTTTTTGATAAAGAGTTGGCGAATATTTAAGACTTCAAACTCTTTGTACAACGCAGTTGTAGGATGTCTAAATTTTTTAAAATTAATCACTTTTAGAATACATCTATGGGCCCTTTCTATTTTTATAAGAGTACTTTTTCTAGCACCACCCCAGGCAGAGATACCATAAGTTACTATCGATTGGCACAGTGCAAAATACACAGTTTTGTTCGTAGCTTTGTCTTTTAAGTTTCTTATTTTTTTAAAAATCGGTATAAGTTTACGAATGCGAGATTTTAAATTATTAATATGTTGTTTCCAATTTAAATTTTCATCGATCTCAACTCCAAGGTATTTTATACTTTTACTAGGAGATAAGACAGGGCACCCGCAAATACTTGCAGCAGAACAATTAGAAGAATGAGCTTTTAAATTAAAGTCGGTAGGTTGCAAATTATTTTTTATACTAAATGTTATAAATTTTGTTTTTTTAAGATTTAATGTAAGCAGATTGCAATCAAGCCATTCAATTATATTTTTAAGACCAATCTCGGCTGACGATTTGACATCACTCCATGTTTTTTGTTGAAATAAGATAACAGTATCGTCAGCAAAAGTGATCACTTTTGAACCGGGTAATTCAATGTTACAAAGATTATTAACATAAATCAAGAATAATGTTGGTCCAAGTACTGATCCTTGCGGCACACCGAAACCAACACTAAGCTTAGTGCTAAGGTTATTAACAATTTTTACAGCCTGTGTCCTATTACTAAGATAGTTTTTAAAAAGATCAAGTGGTACACCTCGAATACCTATAGCCTCCAACTTGCAAATTAGCAGAGGGATTGAGACAGTATCAAAGGCTTTGGCTAAATCCAGAAAAACACCAACACATTTATTCTTGTGGTCGAGATTACTAGCTACATTGGTAACTAAATGTTCAACCGCATCTATTGTTGATTTGTTCCTTCTAAAACCAAATTGATTATTAGAAAGAACATTATTTTTCTCCATATAATTTACAAGCCTAATGTTTATTAGCTTCTCCAAGACTTTAGCCACAGTAGGTAGTAGCGATATCGGACGATAATTAGCGATACTGTCTCTTTCCCCCGACTTGAATACTGGTATAACAATTGAGTCCTTTAACACATTAGGAAACTTTCCACACGTAAAACATAAGTTGAATATGTGCGTTAAAGGTTTAACGAGAAGGTTTACACTTCTTTTCAAGAACACAGAAGATATTCCATCCCAACCAGTAGAATTGGTACTTTTTAAGGACATAACAATTTTATAAACTTCTGTTTCATCAGTTTCCAATAACGCAAAAGAGTTCATCGGGCTGTGTTTACATTTAAACTTTTGCACAAGATCATTTTCCGTAAGCTTTAACTTTTGTAAGATGTCACTCGATAGTTTGGATGCCATATTAGTAAAAAACTCATTTACAAAATCGACCGATTCTTGAGGAGTTGGTTTTATTTTTAATAACTCACAAGGCCCTTGAGATTTTTCAGAGTGATTTAGATTACATACACGCTTAATGACATTCCAGGTTTTTTTAATATCACTCTTGACAGCATTTAAATCTGCTTTATCATGCTCATTTTTCAGATTATGGAGAATAGTATTACAATGATTTCTGTAACGCCTGTAGGTAAGCTCTAGATCTTTATCATTAGGTGCTTTATTATGCCTTCTGTGCAACGTATCTCTGAACCTAATGCAACGCAATAGACCAGAGGTTACCCATGGTTGAAAAGTCTGTCGTCTGTTTGGCACGGTAATATGGTAACTGCTTTTTTGTCTGATTTCAGATAAAGTTTCGATGAGCAATTCAGTCGCTTTATTTGGATCTTGCAAGGTTGTTATATCAGTCCAATCAAAGTCTTTCATAAGTTTAAAAGCTTTCTCATAATTTAGTTGTAGCAGTGTCTTTTCTGATCTTTTATACTTACTTTTTTGTGTTAAAGGAATAATACAGTATATACTACTGTACATTCAAACATGCTTTAAACTCCTTGTAACAAGTAAAATATTACTTACCAAAGCTTGGAATCGTGACTGTGTGCCGTTAAAAAAAATATGAAGAATATAATATTGCTCATTTAAATACAATTCCTATCTAAGTTCCGGTTTTTTTTTTTAATAATTAACCAATTCCGGAGGAATGTCCATATTCATATATACGTTTCGGATCAATGACCCCAATTCAATCTACCTACTCACTGATTATTATTATTCCTCAGCATTAAAAAATATTAAAACCAACACAAAAAGAAAATCTGTTAGGGATTGTACCTACGAACCGTGGCTGTGAAACTAATAGGTTGTATATTTCGCTGACAGAAATAGCCGTTCTTATACATGTCATGATTGATTGCTTAGCTCTTTGTAGGTATAACGTGATGATATTAATTTCAGAGATTTTATGCGAATTTATCTGCAGTAATATAACTATTTTTTCTCGTCTAATCACAATCTCGCGGTAAACTGTTGAAGAATACGAACATAATGCAATATTGTTACTCCCCCACAGCAAATAGCGTCATAATATATATTATAGCCGTTTTATATTATAGCCGTATACCAGACTTATAAGGAAAATTGTAACAGAATCTGTCCAGTCTTTTTTGCGTTAATCCGGAACATACATCCAGACAAAAAATCTAAATATATTTTCGGCATTAGAATCGTTCCCACATCTCGTAGCAATAACTTTTTCAAAAATTTGCAAATTAGAGTATTGACTTCGCTACGATTTTAGTATAATAGTATGTATTTATAGATTAGCTAAGTAAGTAAGCAATGCATCATCTTAAATACACAAACGCCTTGATAAAACCAGATTTTACCTATGTAGAAGTAACAAAAACACCAATGTTACACTATTTAAATCAATATTTTACTTAACCTTTTTCCCCAAATATCTGGATTTATTCGGGACCCTAAAATTGAGCCACTTCCCTTTTATAGCAACACTTGTATGAATTGTATAAACGTATGTCTATGCATTGAAGGTTTTTTGGTCTGTAAGCGTAGAAAAGGGTCAATATATGGTGTATTATTGGTATGTTTTTTCTTCAAAGAAGGCCTTCCTTCTGCACAGTTCGTTTCGCGGATGCCAACTAAGGAATGACATCAAAAGGGAGACATATTCACATTATTACAAACCGGTAAAATCATCTACAGAGAGCAGAGCAAAGTACCTAACTATCTAATGCTAAAAAGATTTACCAAGAAGAGGTATCTAAAAGAATTGTAGGTACACCGCATTTCAGTGTAAACACGTATGTTCGCGACGTTACGCCGCGTAGGTACACGTGTTCTCGCTGTACGTCACGACGACGGCGACGTGACGTAACTAATCTCATCGGATGTTTTGTGCGCGACTGTACGAGCCTGGTATGGTAGGTCGTTTTTGTTTTAAAGATAGGTGTAACCGCTCTTCAAAAGTGGGAGCGCAAGCGGATAATGAAGATTAAAACAGGACCTTTGACATGATACTGTAAATATCGGTTATCAGCGAACGAGTTGCCATAACCCGATACAGTATTTATGAAGCCTCAAAATCACCAAGCGCCAATGTTATAAGTATGTCTGCTCTTTTCCAAATAAGCTATGCTATTTTAATAGGTTTTTGCAAAAGTTTTTCTGGAACTACGCACCTTGTTATGGCTTCTGTAAGAAAGTAAGAAAATACATTTATGTAGCACAGACTAAAAGGCACACAACATATTCTACAAAATAATATAAATAAATTTATTTCGTAGTACGAAATTAGCAGGAATGTGCGCCTCACGGCAGACTCATACGTTATTATAATAGGCTTGTAAAATCCCGCTATCCACTTACAATGCGACCTATCTCAATCCTTCCACAGTCTGAGTCCCCCGCCGCGGACATAATCTTTTATGAATATGACGTTGTTTCACGATGACGTCACCGTATGTACTACAAGTACAAGTAGGCAATGTGTTTCTGGTTCTTCATTTTATTTTACATTCCCTGGCAGTGGAAATGACGGCTTTGTTGTAGTGGGAAATTGCATCGTTTTAAACTACCAGTCAGCAAAGAGAAACGAGATTGGGTGGCCGTAGTAAATGTACTGTCGCTACTTCGGCGACGTCATCTCGTTCTCGTTGACGTCCCGTTCACGGTGCGGTGGACAAACGGCCTGTCACCATGTCACAGTAGCGTAAGCTTTTTCTCTTACAGAAGACACATAGTCATATTATGTCTGTATAGTTGTTACCTTCAATACTCAATATTACCTAGTGGTTTACTATTCACAAAATCAATTTTGGTGGGAGATTTACAGGATCATTGTTTTATTGTTTTTATTTTCTTTTGTTTTGTTTTAATTTAATTTAATGTCATTTAATTATTATTATTATTTTTGATATAAATAAATATAATACATAATTTTGATTAAATTTTAATTTGATTTAATTTAAAGTTTAATTTTTATTCTGATTTGATTTTGATTTAATTTTGTTTTGATTGTAATGTAATTTAATTCTATTTTTAATATTGATCTTAATTTAAATTTTGGTTTTGATTGTAATATTGTTTTTAATTTTAATGCTACTAACATATTTTTCTAAGTTCTAACACTAATACAATATGGATATTTTCCGAAATAAATGATTGAATTGAATTGAATTGAATTGTGGACCCTTTCGGAGACAGCAAAGTAGGAAAGAGGAAAGGGCTTTGTATTGTTGTGTGCCTTTTAGTCTGTGCTAATTAAATATGCTTGTCTTTCCGTCTTTATTCACACTTTAATGTTACATAAGGGCTCTCATCTCACCCGACGATGATTAGTGTTTTTTGACCATCCGTCTTTTTTCACGATTAGTTTTTTTTTGACGGCGGCAACGCTTTTGTAATGTCCGTGTACCAATCGTGAAAATTTACGTACAAGTCTTAAATCACGTATCGTCTTTTAAAAATCACGTTCGTCAAAGAACATGAATCGTGATTTTTTTGTGACGGATCCGCTGAAGCGCTCGTCCTAGACTGAACTCTGAATCACGAATCAAGTGTGAACATCTATTCGGATATTTTGACGAATCGCGAAATAACTCGTTTCCTTATGCAATGTGATCGTGCATCCGTCATGACGAATCGTTTTTTTTGACGAATCGTCATGACGGGTCACGTGTGAATGAGCTTTTGCACAAATATAACATCAAGCCTGCTTTTCCCGAACAATTGAGCAGAGGTATACCTATAGTATATCAAAGTCAAAGTCAAAGTCAAATCATTTATTTCAAATAGACCCTAATAAGGCACTTTTAAACGTCAAAAATTTACAAAAAAATTGCATTGATTCTAGTCGCCCCTTCCAAAAGGTAGTTTTCGCATGGAGAAGAATGGGCAAGAAACTCCACCGTTAATCTTTCGCCAGTTATAGTTAAGTCCCATATGTGTCTCATGGAGGCGAGCCTATTGCCATCAACCGATTCAAAATTTTAAGATTTTTGTATTTAAATTGAATTAAGATATTTTTATTTTTATTAGTTATTATTTTAATTTAGTTAATGTTATTATTATCAATCTGTATTATTACTATTTTTTTTTTTATATTTAGAATGCAATTTTTGTTATATTATCGGATCACATAAATTACCAAAAATTAATGAATAACTTAAATTTTAAATTTCCGTTTTAGCTTTATACTATGTAAAACCATAATTGGTGCATGTTGTGTTAGCCTGTAAGTAATTGTTGCACTTATAAACGTACTATTAAGGAATTGATTATAAATGTATTGTGTAAACAATTGTTGGTTAACCTAAATAAATAAATAAATAAAAAACCGGACTCAAATCCAGACTCTGACTAACTACTGAGAAATTCCAGATAGAAAAACCCAATAAAAGTATGCCCCACTTGCGAATCGAACCCAGGACCTCATGCTCAGTAATAGCGCTTGCGACCACTAGACCAACGAGGCAGTTGATAAGTACAGTTTATAGATTAGTTCACTATAGGACTCTATCATCCCTATTTGTGCCTTGAGGCCGATCCTATCTAATACTCTTCGTCAGCTCAAAATGTTAATGACATCTCTAACACGACGCCTCAGAAACCTCAGTAAACGTGTTCCAATGGAAGCGGAACCAATGGATGCCGTATACATAATTAAACAGCTATTTTCATCTGCGAACGTTCTGCTGATCCCGAATTATTCCTTGAGTAAAATTATACGTTATTTTATCTCGTGAGTACGGAAATGTTTGAGGTTATTTTGAAGGGTATTTTTAATACTTTGTTATGTAAAGTTCCCGATACTTTTGCTAGTTTATTTATTTATTTAATACTTCAAGCATACAAAAAATAAAGAGGCAGACTTTGCCATAGGCATTTTCTACCAGTCAACCTTTGGGTGATGCAGAGACAAACAGTGGTAGGTGCAATAGCGAGAATTGAGGATTTTTTTATATTTATAATAATAATAATTTTATATTTATATAATAATATAATTGTTTATTGAAATAATAGATTCACAAAATATTTAAAAAAAAATAAGGCCATAAACTATAGGTAGGTACATAACTATTGGATTCTACCTGAACTAGGAATAAACCTGTATCTCAGGTATCACACTCGAGTGCTTATATATAAGTATTAAGTATCTAAGATTCCATAAGCAAATAGTATATAAATATAATAATAATATCTAATAGTATTTAAATATAAATTAAATTTAATATACATATATATACATATACAACGTGTAACGTTAAATACGCAAAACTTGAAAATAATTTGATCAGAATAACGAGCAGAATCAATTGAACCACTTTTTAATATAGGTCACATTTTTCAAAAAATCTTCATTTAAAACGTTGCCGTGTCTATTTATTAATAGGTCAAGCCATCACATGCGCAAACCCGCCAAAATAGGTAAACAAACACAAATTGTTGTCGACCAATTTAAATTATCTCATACGCGGGATAATAATACCATTATTTCAATGAAAATACAAATCTTCTATAATAAGACAAGAGTGTCGTCGCGGACGCAAGGAACGATCCGAATTGCCAGTAAAACTAAAACAGCACATAAAGACTTTTCAATTTTTTAAATTATTTTTTTTCTCTCTGAAATAGGTCAATTGAATTAAAAATCAGTATTCTGAGGTTTTACGCATTTAACGTTACACGTTGTATACCTATTAAAAACCACTAGTTTTAGTAGGGTTTACAATTAGGTCTGTAAAAATAAATAAATCCGTATATCGCAGTCCACCGCTAGACATAAATCTCGACCAAGTTCCACTTCAACACCTGGTTTTCCAGCTTACGCATCCAGTCTGTGCCAGCCACCTTTTTCAGATCATCGGTCAATCTAACTGAGGGGCTGTTCACTCCAAATTTGCCGATTCACGGTCTCCACTTGGTCTCGTCAACTCTAACGGCCATCGGTCCTTTGATAGACTTTGGCCAGTTCGTTACCACTTCAGTTTGCTAACTTTGCCGGCAATTCCAATACTTCGGATGCTTCTAAGGTTGCTTTCAATAGGGAAATAAGTATTTAACAAAACGACAGTCCACACGAATTTTTTAAAGTATTATAGAGCTAAATTAATTTTTAAACAGTTATTAATTTGTTTATTTATTGATATGGCATCCCGACGACTTACTCACTAAAACATATACAAAACAAAAATTACTTACAGTTTTAGGTATAGTGAATTCGTCACTTACAGAAGTACAGCCCTAGCAGATAACTTAAGAGCGTGTATGCAGAAAGTGGGCAACGTCGCAAATAGCTGTTAAATATTTCGCTGTTTCGATTGATTATGAAATGCAGTAATTAATATCGTATCATCTAAGATGTAAAAAAAGTATTTGGAAACTTTCCAAATGCCTTTTTTACACCTAAAGCGGCTACAACATCAAATTCAGTGTGTATGTGTTTGTGATAATTCCAATTCATTTAATGTTCTAGTTCACTAGTTAGCCATATTTCTTATTTCCATACAGTAATATTGCCAAATTAATCAAAACAGGTAAATATTGACAGCTATTTGCGACGTTGCCAACATTTTGGATGAACGCTCTTAATGATTACAGAACGTTTTAGATATCGTTAGTTGATTTGAAGTTACAAATTACCAAAATAAAAAGAGCTATGTTCACAAATACAGAAATATTTAAATAAATAACAAAATTTAATATTAATAATATTAATAGAAAAGGTAATTATTTTCCCCGGTAGTTCAAATAAACCCCAGATTACCAATAGCTACTCGTACATGACCAAATCTAAACAAAAAACTACGATGACACCAACTTTCTGCTAGAATAAGTTCATTGTGCGCAGTTGTCGAGTCATCAAGCTCAATCTAAGTTGGGGGGCAGTGTACTGGGCCGAGTGACAGACGCTTATGTGACACTTGTGTGACACTTAACTGGTTTATTTGGGACTATTACCGTCATATTACAAAACAAGTTTTATCTTAAGGTTTTAAACCATCGAGCTAGTTTTTATATTACAAACCTTATTCCGATTAATAACAAAAATAAATAAAATATTTATTTATACACTTTGAAAAACCTACATAAGTACACAAGGATTATAGAAATATTGTACAATAGAGTCACATTAAAGGGTGAACCCTTAACTAGGCCAGAAGCCTGTGTATTGGGAGCCAAGATCCTCCAGGTATAATGGAATAGAACTGGTACTGAGTGTCATGCAAGTACTTTTAGAAAACAACATAAATTAAACAAACAATGCCTTAATTTAAATATAGTATTAATAAGTTCTACAAAGAGACAATTGTAATAAGATTCGGTTTTGTCATATGTTAACTTCTGCAATCAATTTGTTAGTTTGATTTTAACTTCGTGTTTAGTCAGGGAGTATATGGGTTTATGTATTCTATTATACAAGCGAGAGCTAGTTGCCGCGTACTAGCAAACTTGGAACGGCATTGGACTAAATCGCACATGGGAGTGATTTTGCGTCTTTTCTGCTTATCTTGATCCAGATATAACGTACAGTGTGTCCGCAGCACCGTGTGGAGCACAAAAAGCTGCTCACAGATAGATACTTCGGCTTCTGAATAAAGTTGATTGGTCGAAAAGTCCCTACGCTTAAAGTGCATGACTTTGCGATTGTCAATAATCAAAAGCCTAATACAAAAATTGGCAATATAGAACTATCTCAATGAGTCATCCGTAATATTTAATACTCAATCATCTATTGCATTCCACAATGTGTAATTAGGTGATATCTTAAAATTTAATAAGATCACAACAAAATAGGGACAGCTTTAAAACTCAATCTTCTAAACACTTACACTGCTTATACTTACATATATAGTAAATTAAAACAATGGATGATAAGCATAGTAAACAAAAGGTACATGATGGTATGAGCTGCTGCGGCCAAGATCAAACTAAAATCAGAGCTCAACATTCTTCCTGCAGCAAACTAATGAACTTACACAAGTCGCATTGATTGTCTGCATTTAGTTATGAAAGTATTCCCCAGATTCGCCTAGAGTGAGCCGTGTAGCTATGGCCATAGAATAATAAGATATAGAAACGAATCTTCCACTCCAAACGCTTTCTAAAATACCTACAGTTTTGGGCATGTCAAACGGGCCAATATTGGCAATGGCAACCGTAGAACCGATGACTGTTGCGGTAGACGTCATGCCCTGAAATGAAGACTGCGAATCGACAAAAGTAAGGCAGGACGTCAGGCTAGGTGGAGGGACGATCTTCGCAGGGTAGGTAGAAGTTGAATAAGTATAGCTGAGGATATGCTTAAGTGGCGTGCGATTGGAGATGCGTATGTCCAGCAGTGGACCACTGTAGGCAGAGATGATGATAGTCATCCCATCTCTGTCATGGTTTTAACGTCATTTGTGGCGCGCGCTGCCAACTTTATGTCTTCTTCTTAGCGTGTCAATGGCAATTTGTATAGAGACAAACCAGAATTTAGCGAGTTTGGCATCTTCAGTAGCGTCCATCCAGCTCGAGCATCGTGCAGGCAGCAGGGCACGCTGGACACGATATTAATAAGTGCCCCATTGTTAGTGGGACAGCACCACATTTACACTCCAGGGCGGAGACATCTGTGAATCTACCTGAGCAGGTTTTCTTTGCTACTACCTATCTCGGTCCAGAGTCCATTTAAAGACTTCCAAAGCAACTCATATCCGGTTTTAAATTTTCAGCAGGTGGAACGAATGAGTTGGGTAGGGAAGCACTGTGTCGCCACAGCTTTAGCCTTTACTTAGACCGTTCACCAGTGAGCGGGATACACTTTAACTTTATGTGATCCACGCTCGATCATCGAAAATAAGGACGACCCTGTTTCGGACTTAGGAAGTTACAACAGGCAGATGGAGGTAATTATATAGGTGACATCGTGTACGTGAAAAGGTTACTGAGCATTAAACGGACATCCAAGGAAGCACATGTAGATATCTCGATGACATAATACAGATATTTCTGGCAAAGAATAAGGAGGAGAACCGATCGTAAACGAAATGGTATAAGGCTAGGCAGAATGAGGTGTATCTACGTAAAAAGGAAACATGAGTCTCACATCTGTACAGTTTTATTAGTCTACGTTGTGGGTTATTTCATTAGCGCGCTTTATTGGAAATTCCTTTCATTGTGAAAGATTGTCGCTTCGCCATCTTCATTACGTCTTAGAGATTTAAAATAGCACTGTAGGCTCTTTGTAGAGCTTTGAAAGTATAAAGCTTTTAGTTTGTTCTGAGGTTTAATTAATGTTTGTTGAGTTATTGCTTTATTAATTTATTTGATGATGTTTCATATAAAGCAATATTCGGCTGTGACCTTTAGATCGGTACGCCACAAACTTTATTGGAAATCTGTACGAGGGTGAAAGTATTCAATAATCTGCCGGGGTTGCGGGAAAGTCCGAAAGGGATACCGTGGCCCCTGGCAACGTACAGGCAACGGAAAGAACACTGGTGGGTTTTAGTCAGTAAGAGTCTACCACGCTCTCCCGCTCCACCCAGAGCGGGAGAAGTAATTTGATAATTTCACGTCCAAAAAAAAAAAAAAGTATTCAATGAAATAAACAATTTATACTTGATAAACTTTGAACACAATCAAAAAATATCTGCCGTTTAATATAAAAATGCAATTTACCTTGGTTACTTTTTGCAATATTTTATATTAAAAGTTGCTTATTGTCATGAGTCCATAAAAACCCGCTGAAAGAAATCATTCTACCTAGCCTTTTCCCAACTATGTTGGGGTCGGCTTCCAGTTTAACCGGATACAGCTGATTTTACATGGAGCGGCTGCCTATCTGATCTCCACAACCCAGTAACTGGGTAACACCTTGGTAAGACTGGTTTGAAGGTTGGTGTTGCTTGGTGGTTTACTTACGGGACCAATGGCTTAGCGTACTTTCCGAGGCACGGAGGGGTCTCGATATGTAAGGGTCACCCATCTACGAACCGACTGCGACAAGCGTAGCTTAACCTTCAATGGATCTGACCTTTTAGCCACGAGGTCGCTGAAAGAAATATTTCCAATGAATTCAAAGTTACCATGTATTTCCGATTTTTCGAGATAGTATTTAGAAATATAATATGTAGATGCCAGACTTAGTACGTTTGTATCTACATTATAAGATTCAGTTCCAAGTCATAACATACGTATATTCATGATAATGTTGTGGAGTAAACTGGATGCTAACTAGTTTGACTCCTGCGACGTTGCTTGCATTTTTTATAAGTTCAGACAAAGTTGGGGACTTTCAATCAGCTTTTGAACAAACTAGTGAATATTTAACGTATATATTTACGGAAAGACCGACGAACTGACGCAGGGGTGGAATATGAAAGAAGGCGAGGCAGGAGACACGTGCTATGGATTATGGATTTGATAACAGTCAAGTTTTATTACCTAAGTTATGGCTTGATAAAGTTTCTTTGAAAGACTTCGTCGGGTGATTCTGATATGTACCTATTATTGAGCTCTCAATCTACCTTGGGACCAGAATACACACCGGTGGCGTACAAAAAGAGATAGCATATATAAAATTAATACAACAACACGATACAGGCAACATAAATCGTCCCTACATGGACAAACATGTCTTAAATCACCAAGCTTAGCTATTGTGGACGTGATTGATGAATTGTTGTGGGCACAGGGTGGTCCGACATTCCGTCGTGTCTTTTTGATATAACCAGTGACAAGTTACAGCAATACGTAGTACCTAATGCTTCGCAGATTCGCAGTGCGCCCGCGTCCCTTCGCTTGTCACCATAGATAATAGTCTATACCATGGACAAGTGATGTTGGAACGTCGGGCGTCATTGGATTCTTAGATTATTTATTGTACGAGTACATAGTTTCGGTTTTTATTTATATATATATTTTTTAATTGTATTATTATTTTTGTTTTAAGTTTTTTGTAATCCCCTAATGGGATTTATCTAAGTCCGTAGATGTGTCCGTGGCATCACAGTGGGCCCTATCAGAATACCAGCGCGGTGGTATTTATTATCGCCGTATTATGCTGAGATAGGGGCCTTTTTGGCCTCGCACAGGTCTTCATTATTTTGTTAGTTTTTTTAAATTTAAGCTCCCTTTTTACTAAATTTTTTATATAATTTTGTTTTTTTTTATTTTTTACTGTTTGTATTTCCTGTGCGTGTCCCAAATAAAATATTTTTCTTTCTTTCTTTCTTTTCTAATTACTGTTTAATCAAATCCCGTTGTTCTATAATTAGATGACGTATTTCTACTCTTTTACCATCCATCCATAAAATAATTCATATCTGCATCTTCGAAACACCCACACACTATTGAATAAAACATCGCAAAATGTCCACATTTCACAAAATTCGCCATGTTCCCTATATTTGTGCCCACCCTAGGGACGTCACGATTATCCGCTGGAGTGTGAATGCTCCGCGTGGTTCAGTGGACAGCTCTGCGGAACCCTCTGAATTATGTACCATTGACGCATCGGGTACACCTTTGTGGGTGTATAGTGACAGTGCGAGTTTTGAGCTTCTTCGGGTCTCTAAATATACTTTGTATAGACATTTTTTAGAGAAATTTAACACTTGCAGCATTTACCAAGACAGATGTTTTTTATTATTTCCGTAATGGTACAAATTGTTGTCTCGCCGTTTTCAACAATTTGTAGTATAAAGAACAAAGAATGCTGCTGTTTTGTGTAATATCTACGATATACGATTGAAGTAGATTAAAAAGTAAGTTTACAAAAGAATACAAATGAAAACGATACATCGTTTATTTGGATAATAATAGTTTATTCACATTGGTCGCTCCTTAAATCAATAAACAATCATTGCCTTTAACAGTAAGTCATCAATTCTTCAATAGAACACGCCTTTTCACAGCACTCGTCAACCGGTCCGCGTTTGCCCCGTACGCCAGCAAGCGCGCGGGCCCCATGCTGCGGCATCCACCAGCCAGCATCCCGTTTGGACTCAGCTCCCCAGCAGAGCACCGCCAGAGCCCTGGATAATGTCCTTCCACAGTAGAAGCTTGTGCCTTCTTGAGCATAATAGCAGGAGAAACAAGCGAACATCAGAACGGTGACCATGTAAAACTTCATGATGATTTGGAAGTAGCTTTAGATGTTACGGTTCCAAACGATGGTGGTTGAATGTGATGTTTCCATGGGCTGCACTGGCTTTTATACTGGAAATCTGATTAATATTCTGATACTAATGAGTTCAGCTTCAACCTAATTGTGTAGGATGTGGAATATTAATCATGTCACCTGAGAATAAGCTTTAGATATTGATTTTTGGTATGTGATGTTGTTGGGGAGTTTGTTACTTGTCTACGTTTCAGCGATACTGTACAGCAGAGAAGTGTAGGGGATTGTCATTTTCATTTTGAGATATGCATTAAAACTATCTTCTGATCATCAAAGGTTATCAGAGGTGGTTTTAGAAAACTTTGTGGGTGCTCTGCTCATACTCATGTTCAGTAGAAAATATTAAATTGATAAAGAAGGCATTCATATTTTTTATGTTCCTATGAGTCTTAACACCGTCTTAGTATTCTTTTTCTTCTAGTTTTTTTACACTTAGTTTTACTTTAGTTCACTGGTTTTAACTGCATATCGTCCAATATACATGTTATCATGGTAGAATCAGTAGAGTTTGTGCTGCCGTATCGGAAAACAGTGACCGTAGCTAGCTTGAAAATTTTTGCACCTAGAATAGGTAAGTTTTCCTTTCAGCATTCGGACAAAAATAGCAGTTAATTTGCTGGCTTATACAGAAAATCTTAGGAATTAAGAAAACCTTGGATGCAAGAGCGAGCAAAGCGAGCTCGAAAATTTTAGCACCCCGCTTTAAAAAGTTATAATGCAATCAACGTAATAACGTTAGTACACGTCTTCCTGATTTTCCGATCAGTATTGATGTCTATGCTAATGGGTGCTCCGCACCCACTCTAGTGGGTGTTAGAGCCTCCGAGCACCCACGGAGTCGAGGAACCGGCCAAGTGTGTCAGACAAAGGGTTCCGTAGTTTGAATGAATTTATTCCAAAAACAAATTTAACATTGTAGTTGAAAAACATGTTCTCCGATACATTCCACCTGCAATTATAAGTTTGTACGCACAATATTGAGATATTTACCATGTTATCTTAAGACCATAGACTTTTTATGATCTTTTCTGGAATCCGAATCTGAAAGATCAATTTTTATTTTTATTTTATACTCTAGTTTCGGAGATAAGGCGGGGATCGTCAATTTTCATCTATTTTATTAAATAACTTTAAAACTTTTTATTGATTATGTCATATGGTAGGTACAGTTTGCGAAACTATTTCTTTGTAATTTGCTCATTTGCCTCCCAAAAGTGACCACTATATTCAAAATTCATTAATTTGCTTTACACGTGGTCACATAAATTTATATATGTATGAACCAAAGTTCAACTTAATCGGTCCAGTAGATTCGGAGCAAATTAGCTGTGACAGTCAGACAGACACACGAGTGATCCTTTAAAGATCCGTTTTTTTATTCGGTCGAACGAAACCCTAAAAATCGGTAACTAAAGTTATTTTCTAGGAATCTAGAACAGGATATAATTATGACAAAAAAAAAGTGGCTGTTGCTCTTTCTTTTTTCTTCGGATGTCTTTTACAAGTTTTTAAGGGCTGGCTCATTAAAAAGTTTCTCCAACTGTGAGAATCATAACTTAAACCAAATTATTATTTATGCTAGACACGACATTTACTCCTCTTTTATGTGCCAAGTGGCTTGTCGCCTCAGACGTTAGTGCATCTCACTGGGATATAATAATTTCTTGTGAGTTTCTATATCATCTCTACAAAATCGAAAGACTAAAGACAGAATTCAAAGAGACACAAAGTCTTCAACTATAATACTTTGCGCAGTAGACTATAGCGACGAGCCAAAAATACTCCAAAATATCTTTGCACTAATTTTAATATGTATTTACTAGGTAGCCCGTCTCCGGTCACCCACTTATAATAAAGTGCGTCCAGACGTAAAATCAAGGTGACATACAAGGTAAATATTCGACAACCTACATAGATTTAAGACGAAAATCTCCTCATTAGTGTTTGAATATTAATGAAGGTTCCCTGTATATAAGCTTAGGAGGACAGGGACATAGCACATTCGAATCCCAACGTTTGGAACAGTAGTAACCGAGTCCTTACAAGTACCATAGTACTTCAACTACAGCTAAATAGTACCTCAACTGTACCCTCAAAATCACTATGAAGTTCTTCACCGTATTCGCCCTGATGATGGCCTGCGCTGCGTGCTATGCTTCTCAAGATGGCACCAATTTCTACTGCGGAAGGCATCTGTCCAGGACCTTGGCAGTACTATGCTGGGGAGCAGAGTCCAAGCGGGATGCTGGCTGGTGGATGCCCCCCCAAAGTGCGAGGGCCCTGGGTGGCGTGCGGGGCAAGCGCGGCCCTGTCGATGAGTGCTGTTTGAAACCATGCTCCATTGATGAATTGTTGACTTACTGCTAGCAACATGACCTGATGACTAAGGGGATGTTACTGCCAATGTTGTTAAATATTTTTGTTGTTATGAATAAATCAGGTTAATCTCATGAATTTGTTGTTTATTCTCTTTCTGGTATCCAAAGATAGAATAAGAAGTTGGTTTTGTTATGATTATGAAAATGTTTTTTTTTAAATGTATTTAATAAGTTATTGTACCTTTGTTATTGTTTTTTAAAGTTCCAAATGTATTTGTGGTTGCCACGACTTAAAAGTTATAATTATTCAATGCCCGTAATTTATTGGGAAATCTTACCAGCTCATGCTACAGTAGAAACAAACCAATCATTATACATCTAGATTTAGTTTCAATTTATAGTTTGCTTTGACTAAAGTCAAATTCCTAATTATGGGCTCAACACACAACGAGGTTGCGAATCTAACCATGATTTACAATAGACTGAAATATATGCACATTTAACAATTTCGACTTAATCGTTACTGCAAGCTCTTCTCGCAGAATCTCGGGCACACGGTTAACTTACCCTGCAATATGATTTTAACATTGTACTCCTACAATCAGCACTGCAGGCGCCGTCTTCCTAATTAAATATTGCTGTTAATTACGTTCTAGATTGGCACAGAGCTGATTGATTAATATTTGCACGTTCCGACCTTAATTCTTTTATGCTGCAATAAAACAAAATGGTCAACCAAAAACGTTTCGTACGAAATGTTCCGTATAGTGATAATATTGTGTCAATACAAAAAGCAATATCTTCTCGTCCCACGTACAGCAATGTGTTTGACCAGTGCGTTCTGTCAGTGATGACCTATGGCACTGAAACGTGGTCGCTCGCAATGGGCCCCACTGGATTGCTGAAAGTCACCAAAAGGGAAATGGAGAGGGCTTTGCTTGGAGTTTCCCTACGTGATCGAATCAGAAATGAAGAGATCTGCAGGAGAACCAAGGTAACCGACATAGCCCAAAGAATTGCCAAACCTAAGTATCAGTGGGCAAGGCACATTGCTCGCAGAACAGATGGCCGCTGGGGCCGAAAGGTTTTGCAGTGGCGACCGCGACCTCGTACCGGAAGACGTAGTGTTGGATGGCCTCCCACAAGGTGGACTCATGACCTTGTGAAGGTGGCAGGAATCTGCTGGATGTGAGAAGCACAGGACCGGTTGAAGTAGCCGTGCTTGAGAGATGCCTATGTCCAGCAGTGGACGTCTTTCAGCTGGTATGTTGATGAATTGAAATAAAGTAATTTTCAGTAAGTCAGTGTTGAAAGGATTAATTGTAATCTTTCTATATTTTTTTCGGCCTGGTATGGTTCACAGAACTGACCCCAAATAAATTAGGGTAAGGGTTAAATAATGGTGATGTTTGGTGGACTGCAACGTCTGACTAACTGACTCGTTAGCAGATACATATCGTATGGCTTCATGAACCAACAACACGTTAATGATTTACGTAAAAAAGGTTCGAGCTTATATAACATTAACATAACAACAATTGTTGCCTCCCCATTGGGGAGCTGCCTCTAAGTATAATTGACTACCTTACTGACCCACAGACCAATGCCCGCACACAAGGGTTGGCCACATATTACATTAATTTTATTGCCCAACCGTCGTGGTGCAAAGCCTCCATGTGTGGATAAAAAGTCTGCATTAATCATTTAGGTAACATAAAATCGAATGGCCTTCGGATCTGCACTTGAATAAATCAGATATATGAGGAATATTTTAGTGGTTAGTTCCTTTTAGACGGCAAGGAAAAGGTGTGTCTGAATTCGACTAAATAATTTGTATTGGTTTGAAGCTGTAACATTGGTCTGAAACCACTTTCAACGATCGGTAATTCTGTGATGGTATTCATATTATACAACTTTCAGTTCTGAAACAGCTGTATCCATATCACTTAATGAATCAACCCACAAACAACCAGCCGGGGTACCGAACTACCATTGAATCTCTAAGTTGCCAATCAAACGGGGATTGAATCCAAATAAAGCGATGAAATTATTTTCGTAAACTTTCGATCAGTTTGGAGAATCCCTAATATACTTAAGAAATAAATAGTTAAATTACAACTTGATTAGTCTGTGTTTGAAGAGCCTTTTCTAATTCTTCGTGAACATTATCGTATCAATATTCACTGGACCAAAATCAATAATGACTACTTTTATGATACTTAAAGCAAAAGCAGAAGAAGTATACAGTAAGCATCGTAGCTGCAGCAGGTGGCATTCTGTGGTGTCTGCCTACCCCCATGCAATGATGTATGTGTATGTTCTATAACGCTTCCATTGAAATGTCATTTATTTTTTAATGCGTCAAAATGTTGGCTTGAATAATTATGTGCTTTCATTTGTAACTGAATAAATATTAAGTTTATATTAGCAAATGCTCGTTTTCCCGGAAAATTAAACAAACAAGCAAGTAAATAGGTTAATTATACGTGCGTGAGCACTATGTAATGGCTATGTGCATCGCAGGGATTTTAAGCTGACATTATGTTGAGGGTTGAATGTGGTTACTGCAAGTAAAGGAGAATTTGTAAATGAAATTATGTTATTAGGGTTCCATACCTCAAATGCAAAAAACGGAACCCTTATAGGATCACTTCGGTGTCTATCCGGTGTGACCCTTTTTCTCAGGAACGCGTGGAGGCATCTTGTTGAAATTAATATCAAATACGTAAGTCTACAGTCCCTTGGAGCTCTAAAAAATTAAAGCTTCTTAGTCAACGCAATAAAAAATACGGTAATTTATTCGTACTTATATCATATTTTGATACTCGCAAATAAATCAAAACCTATAAAGTACTTCCCGTTGACCGTTGAATCATGAAATTTGGCAAGAAGCAAGGTCTCACAGCACAAGTATAGGAAAATGTCCGAAAATCGTTATTTTGTAGTTTCATGGAATAATGTATGGAAGAACATTTTTTCAACTACAATGTTAAGTTTATTCTTGGAATAAATTATTCATCCCAACTATGGAACCCTGTTGTGCGTGGTCCGACACGCTCTTGGCCGGCTTCTTTTTATTTCCTTTACTAACTATTAATTGGTCAGAGTCGAAAATAGTAAAGTTACGTTTGTAGCATTTTTGTGGAAAATTAGAAAGGATTTTGAAAATTCTTGTTTTTGTTTGAAAGGGTATACTCTAGAGGTGGTCCAGTATAAATGTTAGGAAGTGTATAGAGTGCCGCTAGCGGCACTTTATTCCTGTCGGATAAAGAGCCGATATTTACGGCATATTACTAGCGCTGCTTCGACCCGGTTAAAGTACCGTAAGCACTGTATTGTCATTGTCACTGTCACTTGTTATTTTGTTTTTGAGGAAAGGCTAATGTTAATTTCTTTTATCTATAGCCGGCTAAACTTAAGTGTAGCCTTAACCCCTTGGCTTTGCAAATGAAAATGGCTGAAAGGTAGGTTAGGTTAGAACTGTGACCACACAACGGACTAACCTCAACAATCAAACAAAATAATAAGTCATAGTAACAGTGATAGTGACAATGAAAATGCAATTCTTACGGCACTTTAGCCAAGCCTAGGCAGCGCCACTATTATGCCGCAAACGGCATTTTATCCGAGAGGTGTATAGTGCCGCTGGCATCACTCTATACACTGCCTACATTTTATTCAAAATTAATGTTCGACACGTCTGTTCACAACAAAAAGATGCTTATTGCAATTTTTGTTGTGAACAGACGTGTCGAACATTTATTAAAATAACTAAATAATTATTTGCCGAATCGTGTCCTGGTTTTACCAAATAGCCGGTACTAAAGCAAACTGTGTCATACGTAAGCATAACATGTATTTTAAATCGTTTCTGTGAAAATGTGTATGTGATTAACAAGTAAATAACTTGTATCACAATGGCAACCAGTCCCTTTAGCAGGGGTGGCAGATGTGCTCGGAGCCCACCTCCTACACCTGTGCCTGCACCAGCACCTGCAACTGCACCTGTACCCGAGCCCGCACCTCACCCTCAACCACCCAGCCAAAGAGAAGATGTCATGATGGAAGTGATACCTACGCCGGAAATCCAGAACTGGATGTCATCCATTGAGCAGTGCCTAAGTGAAGTGTGCTCTATTGTAACAGAGGGCAAATTAAACATGGAGCAAAAACTGCGTATAAGTGCCCTATGCCGAAAAGTTAGTCACGGCACATCGCAGATGGCCGTTCAGTATCAGTCCCTTAAGATGAGAGCCGTCCGGGCCCACTCCACTGTCCAAACACTCGAAGACCAAATTGATTTGTCGCAGCAACTGCAAGACCTTAAGCTGTCAATCGGAGCTTCAATGAAACCAGTAACGGGAACTTCTTTTGCTGAGATGGTTAAAAAAGGTACCAACAATTTTATACAGCCCATAAATTTAAGCTCAGTGGCCATATACCCTAACGACAAACTGAAGTTGAGTGAGGAGACAAAAACACTTGTCCAAAAAATTATATGCCCCGAGCAAATGAAACTTCAGGTAAGAGGACTACGTAAGACGAAAAATGGCGGTGTCATTATCAGCACTGAAACAAAGGAAGATATTGAGAAGGTGAAAAAATCGATGCATTTATCAAATTCAGGCCTAACAGTAGACGAACCCCCAAAAAGGAAGCCTAGAATAGTAGTTATCGGAGTGCCCTCATCCATGCAAGAGAAGGAAGTTTTTACTTGTTTATTCCACCAGAATCTAGCAGAGACCCTTCAGGATTGCAGCCTCGAGACCTTTTTATCCTCGATTAAGTTAAGCCATAAGTCAGGTAAGAAGGACGCTGAAACCTGTAATTATATAATAGAAGTATCTGCAGACATACGTAAAGCCCTGATATCAAAAGCAAGAGTATTTGTAAATTGGTCGTCATGCCCTGTGAGAGACTTTACCCTAGTCACACGCTGTTTTAAGTGCCAGCAGTACGGACATGCGGCCAAGTCATGTCGTGAAACCACCATTACCTGTGGCCACTGTGGTGATCTGGGTCACTCCATTAAAGAATGCACAAAGAAGGCCGAGGAACCAAAATGTGCTACTTGCTTGCACTTCAAAAAGCCGAGCAATCACAAGACAAACGCTTCTGACTGCCCTGCGAAAATAATGGCTGAAAAAAGGTACATCAATTCTGTTGATTATGGAGGCGCCTAAGAGCGTCGTTAATTACGTATTTTTTTTAGCCCGTGTTTTTGTTTTTATAATTATGATTAATAATTTAATTAATGACATCGATCATTTCTCTGTATCTGAATCCCACATTTGTGACGTTGAACACTGTAAACAATATCTCTCCTCCCACACTAGTCCACTAACCATACTAAACCAAAATATTCGCAGTATTTTCAAAAATTTCGACAATTTTAGCATTTTTCTACAACGTCTAGACATAAACTGTGACGTTATTGTACTAACCGAATGTTGGCTTTCCAAACAATATAACATACCACTAATACCGGGATATAATATGTATAAAAGTAACATAAACTACAATCAGAACGATGGGGTGATAGTTTATGCAAAAAATCATCTCAATGTCTCTGTCGAGGAACCAAATATGCACGACTGTAACAGATTGTTAATTACAATTGGGTCAGAATTAGCGATACTTGTCTTATATCGACCCCCCTCTTTTAGAAATATAAACAATTTCACTGACTCCCTAAACAACACCTTGCAGAACCTGTCGTCTTTCAAAAATACTGTTTTAATTGGAGATATTAATATCAATATTCTTCCAGAAAGCGCTGACGCATTCGCTGAGGAATACCTTAACGTATGCGCCTTCCATGGTTTGCTTCCTGCTCACACGTTTCCTACACATCAAAGTGGCTCCTGTTTGGACCATATTATGCTCAAGTCAAACTTCCCTGCACTTACCCTTGTAATTAATTCTACAATAACCGATCACAATGCTACCCTACTCATTTTAAATGGTAAAATACCTAAAGTAGTCAATCGCACAATTTCTAGGTTAATTGTAAGTAAACTTGAAGATGACTTACGCAATATCGACTTTGACCCAGTCTACGATTCCGCTGATCCGCAGTTTTGTATGTTGTACCTAATCAAAAATGTACAACATGCAATTCAGAAAAACACGGTCATATCTCGGCGAAATAACAAAAACTACAACATAAAACCATGGATCACGCCAGGACTCATTCGCTGTATGAAAAATAGAGATAAACTGCATATAAAAGCTAAATCTAATCCAGATAATTTAATTTTGCAACTGTCGTATAAACGATATCGTAACTTCTGTAATAATCTTCTAAAAAAAGTAAAAAGCAACTACGATAAAATTGCACTAGAAAAAGCTGGTACAAATAGTAAAAAAATATGGAATTTTATTAAAAATGTAACCTATACCTCTAAAGAAAATCAGTCATCTTCAGGTCTATTACAAGCACACTCATCAAAGTTAGCATCTGCCAACAGTGCGAATAGTTTCTTTGTCAATGTTGGTAAATGTCTGGCTGAAAATGTTCAGGGCCAATCACAATATCTAACAAGCACACCATTTACATGTAACACTATTCCATCATCCTTTGTGTTGCATGACACTGACGAGACTGAGGTGGAAACGATAATTATGAGTTTGAAGGACGACTGTGCAGTTGGCTGGGATAACATATCAAATAAAATTATTAAACATTTCAGGCACATTTTGGGACCGCCACTAACTTATATTTTCCAAAAATGTTTATCGACAGGTATTTTTCCTGAGTGCCTAAAAAAAGCTGTTGTTGTCCCCGTTTACAAATCAGGCAGTAAAGATCAAGTGACAAATTATAGACCTATTTCCTTACTGCCTACTATTTCTAAAATATTAGAAAAAAATATGAATAAAAGGCTCTACAAATACTTGGAGGATAAATCAATTTTATCTAAACGGCAGTTTGGATTTAGGCCTAAAATGTCAACAGACGATGCTGTGCACCATCTGACTGACTATCTAGCACAAGAACTTGATAATGGTAACCACACAGTAGGAATCTTCCTGGACCTCGCCAAAGCTTTTGATACGGTTTCTGTTCAGATTCTGTTGCGCAAGCTTGAAGCCATAGGTATCAGAGGCGCCCAGCTGAAACTATTTAAGAGCTATTTAGAAGACCGCACCCAATGTGTACGGATTGATAATGTTCTCAGCGATAGTAAAAAAAACACGTCCTTCGGAGTTCCCCAAGGAAGTATTTTAGGGCCTACACTATTTTTAATATACATAAACGAACTCTGTAACCTAAATCTAGATCACGGCCAAATTGTTTCTTATGCTGACGACACTGCCCTTCTATTTTCGGCTGACTCAGAAAAAAATGTTTACGAGTTTGCGCAAAATGGCTTCGATATTGTTAATAAATGGCTTCAACATAATTTACTAACACTAAATGCAGACAAGACAAATTATATTAAGTTTTCAATGCGCAAGCAAACGTCAACAAGCACTGTCTCGACATTATATGCTCATCATTGCACAATTCCTACGGATAACCAATGTGTTTGTCCCAAAATTAATATGGCAAATACAACAAAATACCTTGGTGTTATAATAGATGAAACACTTTCGTTTAAACAACATATTCAAGCTTTAAATAATAGAATTCGCAAATTGATATTTGTTTTAAAAAAATTAAGATATATTGCTGATCCAAAACTAGTTAGACAAGTTTACTTTGCACTGTGTCAATCAATATTAACTTATTGTATTACCACATGGGGTGGAGTGGGTAAAACAATGTTACTAACCATCGAGAGAGCTCAAAGGGCGATTCTCAAAGTCTCTACTTTCCGCCCTTTTCTTTTTCCTACTAACCTCCTGTATAAATCTTGTGAAGTATTAACAGTTCGTCAGCTATTTATAATGGGTATTGTATTAAAACAACACACAGCGCTACCATACAGCACTGCATATACTAATAAAAGACGTAGAGATATAGTTTGTCCACAAAATTCAACAAAACATGCTTTTGTATCCAAATTTTATCTATACCTCGGTCCTCTTCTCTATAATAGACTAAACTCGAAAGCAAACATTTATTCCCTGAACTACACAAATTGTAAGAGAATTCTCAAGGATGCTCTCCAAAGTATGTCTTACGAAGATACAGAGAATTTACTAACTGTACTACAGTGAATATTATGTACAAATTTCACCTATGTTAAGTATTTATCAAATTTAGAAACTAAGTTAAGCTACTCAACATATAATTAGTGATCTATTGTCAATCTTTTCATTATTTATTTATTTTATAAGTCTATTTAAGCTCTTCCCGCCTGAAACACAGGATTACCTAGTTCAGGCACGTAAGTAAGTCTTAGGAATATAATTTACATTTAAGCAAATCTGTAAAAAATGATGCCTTGTAATTTTTTGAATAAATATTATTATTATTATTTCCTTTATTTAACTATATACATATAAATTATATTTTTAAATATTAGAATAAAAAATTAAAAACATTTAAAAATATAAAAAATAGTGTTCCGCCGGTGTCGGGAGCAGGGTCCAAGGTACCGGTGGTTAGGGCTGCAGAGACAGGAACCTCCTCACAATACGAGCCGTATCGAGGAGTACTGCCTTCTGAATCAGGCCCTTGATCCAACCGCCTAATGAGAGCCTCGAGAGATGTTGGTCGAGGCTTTCGGCCATCAGGCCATTGGCCGTTACGACAATCGGCACAATGATAGCGGAGCACACGTTCCACTTGTCGACAACCTCGTGTGCTAAGTCGAGATATTTTATTTGTTTCTCTTTCTCAGCTTTCACGAGGTTCTCGTCATGTGGAATGGTAACATCTACTATCATTGCGCGGCGCGCTAATCGGTCTATCACTACTATATCAGGCTTATTGGCAACAATAGTCCTGTCTGTAATGATAGACCGATCCCAGTACAACGTGACATGGTCATTTTCGAGAACTGGGTCGGGCACATACTTGTAGTACGGTACCTCAGAATCCACAAGTTTATATTTCAAAGCAAGTTGCTGGTGAATAATCCTGGCCACTTGGTTATGCCTGTGCAAGTACTCGCCGTTAGCCAGACGAGAACAACCAGAGATAATATGTCTGATGGACTCACCCGGACGGTGGCATGCCCGACACACGTCAACCGTCCCATCCTTCATAATATATTTTCGGTAGTTATTCGTCAAGATAACTTCGTCCATAATAGCACAGACGAAACCTTCAGTTTCCCCGAAAAGGTCACCAAAACGTAGCCAGGATACGGACGCTAGGAAATCTACACCGGGCTGATGAAGAGCCCGATAGAAGCGCCCGTGAAGCTCCTTGCTTTGCCATACTTCCTTGCGGTCCTCTGTAGTAAGTACCACAGGTTTGCGCCAGTTCTCTTTAGCCATGGAGAGCGGGGTGAGCCCCTTGTCCACTGCGACCACATCACGGTGCATACCCACTTCGGCTTTTAAGAAATATTCCCTGAGGCTGCACACCTCGCGGTTGTGGAGGGTCTTCGCATTTAAAAAGCCTCGACCCCCGCATTTCCGCGGGATGTACAGTCTCATCACCGATGAACGTGGGTGATGCATCCGGTTTGCGGTCAGTAGTGTACGGACCCTCCTGTCCAGGGCGTCGAGTTCGGTCTGAGTCCATTTGAGTATGCCGAAAGAGTACATCAAAACCGGCATGACCCAACCGTTGAAGGCGCGCACCTTGTTTCCGCCCGAAAGAAGACTAATTAATACCTTCTTCAGGCGACCAAAGAAGCGCTCCTTCAACGATTGCTTCATGTCAGCAACGTTGATGCCTAACGCTTCCGACATACCCAAATACTTATAGCTTTCGGCTGAGGAGAGTGATCTAAGGTGTATGGCGTCCGTGAGTTGAGTTCCTTCGGACTCCATAATCTCCCCTCGCTTTACATGCATGACTGCACATTTGTCCACACCAAATTCCATCCTGATGGCGTTACTGAATGTTTCAGTTAACTTCAGTAACTCCATCAGTCGCAATTTGTTGGGGGCAAAGAGTTTCAAGTCATCCATGTAGAGGAGGTGAGATATGACCTGACCACTTCTCCTCAGCTGATAGCCCAGTCCTGAATTCTCCAGCAGTGTGCTTAGAGGATTCAGGGCTAAGCAAAACAAAAGTGGACTCAAACTATCACCCTGGAATATTCCCCGTTTAATCCATACAGGTTCATTATTCCCCTGGATCTGTCGACATCCTGGATAGCGAAGGACCGTCCTCCATTGCCCCATACATGACATCAGGAAGGAGCGCAGAGTTGCATCTATTTTGTACAACTCCAGCACCCTCATGAGCCATGTATGTGGCACCGAGTCGTAGGCCTTCTTATAGTCTATCCAGCATGTCGACAGATTCTTACGGGATTGACGAACCTGTTGGCTTATGGCCATATCGATGAGGAGTAGCTCCTTAGTACCACGGGACCCGTTCCTACATCCATTTTGAGAGACAGACATGATTGAATTACTGTCAATGTGTGTGTTAATTTTCACTCTCAAAATAGATGTAAGAAGTTTATAGACCGTTGACAAACATGTGATCGGTCTATAATTCTTGGGTTCCGCGGGACTACCTGACTTATGGAGCAGGTGGGTAACGCCTGTTGTTAGAAACTGCGGTAGCGACCCAGACTCTAGGGATGACTGGAATTGAGATGCCAGGCGAGTGTGTGAACTAATCAGCCATTTTAACCAAAAGTTGTGCAGTCCGTCCGGTCCCGGAGATTTCCAATTCGGTAACGGACGGACCGCTCTGGCCACGTCTGATGGCGTGATCAGTATAGCGTCCATTTCTGGAATAGTTTCACACATTCGCCTGACATCCTGCATCCAGCCAGCCTCAGCGTGACAGACGGGTACCGACCAGATGTTGCGCCAGAATGCATTCGTGGTGGCATCATCCGGGCGGCACACGTCCGTCATATTTTGTTCAGGTCGCTCCCAAGATCTATATACCCACCTCTCATCGCTCTGGAACATGCGATTCTGCATGTATCGATCGACTCGCCGCTTATACCGCCGAATACGGCTCGCCCATGCACAAACTTTCTGCTTCAGGAAGTCGATGCGCTCTGTGACACGGGACATGTATTCTCGAGGGCTGACTCCAGTCCCCGAGAATGCCCGCCTTACAAAGCGCATCACTCGTGGTCGTGTATTGCCCTCCCTGAAGCAGTATAGTTTGCCGATGAGTACCCTGGCTCCATCGATACGTCGCTCGATCCTGCATTGCCAGGCTGGTACGGCTGGTTTTGGTCGAGTAGCTCCGTCACTGTTTGGAAACTTGACGTTAGCTAAACGACATGCCGCAGCAGCCGCGCAATACAGGATCGAGTGTGTATCAACGAGATCCTCGCTGCTCTCGAAAAAGTTGCTGAGCTGCGAGTCCAAGGCACACACCAGCGCCCTATTTTTTTTGTGCATAGGTAGACGTGGTAATCGGGGTCTAAGATCGGTCGGAGTGTACCTATACTCTCGAAACGCATCCTCCAGTGCGCTCCTCAATCGGACGTTGCACTGGCTACTTACTGTGGCAACCCTATCATCCTCCTCTTCGACACTATGATTGGACCGCGGCGGGATTACATCAATAGGTGACGCTTGTACCGCGGTTTGTGCTGGAGTTGAGACGATATGGTGGCTCAGTACCTCTGAGCGCAGCCTATCAAGCGCGGCATCGTCCAACCTATGATTGCGTTGGATGACCCGCACCTGATCCGACAGTCGTTGGGCCGAGACGTTGACGGTTGGTTCTAGTTCCTGAAACAGAGACAGCATCCTAACACGGTACGCAGTGAGGTTAGTTCCTCCCTCTGTAGACCCATAATATGCGCGCATGACGTTCTCGTTCATAGACTGAGTCCATCTCATGCGCTGCACACAACCACCGGTAGCGGGGACCCGGCTCGGGGCCGGTTGGCCCCTAAGTCCCAAGCTCCTCGGTGGCCGGCCTCTCCCCTGCCGACGTACAGGTGTTGGCGACGTCGGCGGGGAAAAATACTCATCGCTCGAGCTCGACGCGACTACCGCGGCCAGTGTCGTCACAGCGCTCACGGTGGGGCTGGGTACCGGCGGCGGCGAGGCGGAGCTGAGCGACGAGTCCGGAAGTGGTGGGCGTGCTCGTGCAGCTGATCTCGTCAACATTTAGTTTTCAGTTTTGTAAAGCATGGTTTTATTGGAGGTGACATCTGTCAGTTCACCTCTGCTATGGCATTTTTTCGTAAAAGTCTATTTCTATGGTTAATTTTGTTATTTGTATGGTTTATTTTGATTTTTTAAGCTTCTAGGCTTCTGATATAAATAAAAACTGCGTCTAAAATGAATACAAATATTAAAACTGAAAAAACAATTTTTATGAGTTGTTGACGTTAGTGTTGCCAGCTTTTTTATTATTATTTTTGGTAAACAAATTTTGTTTCTTAGCTCTTTGGCTAGTTTAAGCTACATTAACGGGCCAAGCCAAGTCAATGTAGCGTGTGTGTGTGGTGATGATGATGTGTCTTTTTTTTTTATGTGGAATTATTATTATTATTATTATTCTTTTTTATACTTTTACGTATCTCGGCGTTGCGCCGGATTTATGGGGTAGTACGGGCCGAAGCCAAGTGCTACCCCTGGAAATTGATTAAATTATGATGAGATGATGTTGTGTTCGGATATTGTGATGGTGAGTGTGTCTGTCTATGAAACTGTGTTTGTGCAGTGGTTGTTGCACTCGTGTGTGACGTGACGATTGACGTATCGTTGTCATTTTGCAGAAATTTTCTGACAATCCTGCAGGTATTCAAGATTGCAGCTTTCTGAAGAGTCTGATATGTATAAGGTGGTAAATCGAGTGTTTTTAAAGACTGGTGGAGCTGTTTAGGTATTACACCTGTTGTTGACAAGACTATAGGAACTATGGTGACATTGCTAAACTTTACTTTTTTTTTTAAGCTTTTCTGCCATAGTATTCTGTAGATTGTGTGTATTAGGAACGGCTATGTCTATGATTTGTGCAGTTTTGTTATTTTTATCTAATAATGTGATGTCTGGTCTATTGTAGTGTGTTGTTTTGTCGGTGAGGATAGCTCGATCAAAGTACAGCTTGTGAGTGGAGTTTTCGAGAACAGTTTCAGGTTGATATTTATAATAAGCTACAGGTGGTGTGGGAATTAAATTATATTTTATTGCTAATTTTTGGTGGATTATATTCGCTATCTGGTCATGTCTATGTTTGTAATCGGTCTGAACTATTGCTTTACACGCACCCGTGATATGTTGAATGGTTTCGGTGGAACTATTGCATCGCCTACATCTGTCTATTGTTTGAGGAACTCGCATTATATGTTTCTGGTAATTACGAGTTTCTATTACTTGGTCCTGAATAGCTATCATGAACCCTTCTGTCTCAGGGAACAGTTCTCCACGCCTTAACCATTCGTTCGACGCTAACTTGTCGACGTTAGGTTGATTAAGGTCATGTCGATGTCTCCCATGCAATGACTTTTGGGTCCATTCTGTGATTTTAGTCTGTCGGTCAGTCTGATGTTCATTACTCTGAGCTATCTTATCAAACATGTTTAAAGGGGTAAGTTTTTTATCATTGAACGCTATGGCTTTATGTAGAGTTGAAGTAGTACTTTTAGCATTAAAGTATGTTCTCAAAATAGTTATTTGCTTGTTATGTAGGTTAGTGATATCTATTATTCCCCTGCCACCTTCGTTCCTTGGCAGTGTGAGCCTCTGAAAACATGATCTAGGGTGGTGCCTTCTGTGTTTAGTCAACGTGGTATTTATAATCCGTTGCAAATGTTTGAGTTTGGTCTTGTTCCAATTTACGATACCAAAAGAATAGGTAAGAATAGGGATGGCATAAGTGTTTATAGCTTTTATAGTATTTCGAGCGTTTATTTGTGTATGACATATTGTTTTTAACCTGTGTTTAAATTGTTTAGTGAGTGTAGCTTTAATTTCCTTATGAAGAATCTGTTTAGCCTGTATGTAACCTAAATATTTGTAAGTACCGTTTTCGTCTAATGATTCTATCGTGTCACCTGTCCGCATGTGGTATGAATGTGTATAAGTTTTGCCCGCTCTGATTGAATTAATTTTACATTTGTCAATCCCAAACTCCATAGCGATATCATTTGAAAACTGTTCAGTAGCATCGGCTAGTTCATGTAAGTCGTCTGGTGATGATGCGTACAATTTGATATCGTCCATATAGAGCAGATGGTTTATTTTACAATTTTGCTGGTCAGTCAGTATGTCAGTCGTTGTATCACTATATTGAAGTTGATACCCGGGCTTTAAAGAATTGAGTTTATTTGAAAGCGGATTTAATGCAAGACAGAACCACAGTGGGCTGAGTGAGTCTCCTTGGAATATCCCTCGCTGGATCTTAATGTTTTCTGTCTCAACTATTCCTGTGGATGTATTCAAGTATAATCGCGTCTGCCATTTGTCTATTATATTTCCTAAAAAGTTGATGAGTTGTGGATGTATCTTGTATAAATTCAAAACTTTGAGTAACCACGAGTGAGGTACTGAATCGTATGCTTTCTTGTAATCAATATACATAGAGCATAAATCTTTCTTACTACGTTGGACATGTTTAAGTATTACTGCATCTATTGTTAACTGTTCTTTACAACCTTGACTGAACTTTCTGCACCCTTTCTGTTCTTCTGTTAATATCTGTTGTGTTTCAAGGTGTTTGTATATGACGTGAGTAATGCACGATGTCAATATCTTATATAAGGTTTGCAGACATGTAATTGGCCTATATTTTGCTGGGTTAGATGTGTCGTTAGGGTCTTTCGGAAGCATGTAAGTCTTGCCTTCTGTAATGTATGACGGAATAATTGTTGGGTTTTTTATAAAATCGTTAATATAGTTGTAGAGGTGTGGGTGTATGTGTGTAAATTTTTTGTACCAATAGTTGTGTATGTGATCAGAGCCTGGTGCTTTCCAATTGTGTATATTTTTAAGGACATCGTGGAAAGTCTCTACTTCAACCTGATCAAAATTCATCGCTTCAATGTTTGTCTGATAAGCCTCCTCGTCTTTGATCCATTCTGCTTCATTATTATGACGGACGGGATTTTCCCAAATTCCAGCCCAGAATTGCTGCAACTCGTCTGTGGCTGGCCACGTTGTATGTGTGTTATTGCTCGGTGTAGTGTGGTTCGTTGTTGATGCTTTTAGTTTTCGGTAAAATAATTTTTCGTTATTCCTAAATTGATTATTTTGTATTTTACGGAGTGCGCATTTAGTGTATCTATCTAGTCTGCTTTTAACAACTGTTAGTTTCTGTTTAAGTGTGTCTAGAAAGTGTGTAAGGTGTGTGTTTGGCTCTTCATGTGATGTATGTGTTTTGTAGTCTCTTAATATTATGTTTACTTCTTTAATTAGTTTTCTGCTCCTATGACCTTGCATGTAATGTGTTAATCTTCCGATTTTGGCCCTGATAACTTCTATTTTGTGGTCCAACCTTTTTTGCCATTTATGCTTGCGATCTTGTTGGAGTCTACTTCTATGTTGAGTAGGTGAAAGTGAAATTTTACTACCGTTGGCCTTAGCAGCTGTCCACGCAGCGCAGTATATTACGGTCTGAAGATGATTGAATTCTGTATCTCTAGTAACCCGTTCTGGTAAAATAACTCTGTTAATATAACTAACTATATTCGCTAACCTTTTTGATGACTTTTGCATGGGTATATAACTTCTCTCTGTAGGATTGGTGTCTCTGTAGTATTGTAATGTTTCTAAAAATATTTCATCTATTTCAAGGTTTCTTTCATGGCTTGTTTGTATATTAAGGTGTACGGGGTGTTCTGAACTTATGTCATTGAGGTTATCAACTACCGTTTCTTCTCCTATTTGTGTCCTTGGTGAGGTCTCGATATTTTCTATATTTAAATTTAGTGTATTTGTGGGTAGTTGTGAGTTATAATTTTCTGTATTTGATCTTATACTATCAGATTGCCAGTGAAAAGAGTCCGTCTCAAGTAATTCGTTCTCTACTATTGTTTTTAGAATCTGGAGCCGTGATTCTGAAATCATACTATTATTAATTATTACTCTTTTTTGGTCCGATATGCGCTGTTCTGATAAATGTGACAAATGAGGGTAACACTCTATGAATTTTTCTTTTAAATTTTTCCGCCATACTGTCATATCCGTCTCCATTTTTGTTGCCCTAAAATAACATTTCATAAGTGTTTCATTGAGTTCGTTAGACCATTTCATCCTGCGTTTAGGTTCTGATTGTGAGTGCGGTTGTGTGTTCGAAAGAAGCTCCTGTGGTGTCTGCAGCTGTAGTCGTAAGTCATTATTGGGTGTTTGTAAACTATTTCTTACTTCTAGCCTAATTGAATCGAGTGTAGAGGAAGGTAACAGCTTTTTGGACACTATTGCTCTCCTTTGATCTCCAATCCTTTGCTTGGAGACTGTCATGTTTGGGAATTTTTCTATGAATTGTTGATGTAATGATGATAAGTATGCATTTATGTCAGATTCCAAGTTTGTGATGATAAGATAGGTACGCCAAATGAATTCGTTCATTTCTTTACTCCATTTCTTTCGCGTATTTTTTAAGACAGTAGTGGGTGCAAGGTTATTGGCTAAAGTAGCCTCCGACACAACATCTACTGGCGTTGGTGATGATGTTGATGATGATCTTGATGAACGTGATAGATATGAAGGTGGTGATGATGCGATTGATGAAAATATGGACCTCGGAGAGGCTGATGATGAAAACGGTGATGTTTCAACATCTACAGAAGGCATATTTGCCTGAATACTTCTTTTTTTTGTTTTCGATCTTGTTATCATAATTAGTCCCACGAGTAGCTAGGGACTAAAAAAGTCGACCACAGCAGAGCCCTGCGTTCACTGTGGTAAGGGTAAGTAAAACTGGAGGTCCCCTATTATCCAGAGTTGGCACACTTGCGACTAACGCATCCCCTAGCCATGCAGCCCTCGGCATGTGCGACCTTGGCTTGGATTGTATCTCTCTTGGTCTGGCCCCTTTTTTTTTTTTTTTTTTTTTTTTTTTTTTGGGTGGGAAATTATCAAATAACTTCTCCCGCTCTGGGTGGAGCGGGAGGGCGTGTCAGACTCTTACTGACTAAAACCCACCCGTGTTCCTTCCGTTGCCTGTACATTGCCAGGGGCCCCGGTATCCCTTTCGGACTTTCCCGCAACCCCGGCAGGCATTGGTCCTATCGGACCCCTTCACTTGCTGACATCTCTTTGAGGCGCGCGTGGAACACAACGCGCCGTCGACCCGGGCCTGGTCCTTATCGGACGGCGAGCTACCCATTGCTCACCGTCCGCAAGCCCGCGCCTACGGTGGCCGGGAATCGGCCTGTGATTCCCGACGCCCTGGGCGTCTCCTGCGGCGGCTAGGGGCGTGAGGGCGCGAAATTTGCCTCTCCCTCACGCGTTCTGCCTCCTCCTTCGCGAGCATTACTGCTTCGCAGAAGGAGGTGACGGCCTCCCATGCCCTCTCGCTCCGTACCATGGCCTGGACTAGGGCCGGACGCGAGAGATCCCCGCCGCCGATCGCCTCCACGAGGACACGGCGATGCTCTGCCCAAGCCGGACAGACCTCCACCGTATGCTCCACCGTGTCCTCCGGGCGATCCACGCAGTGATGACACCCGGGCGTTTCCTCCCGCCTGATACGAAACAGGAACCTCCCGAAACAACCATGTCCGGTGAGGACCTGCGTCAGGCCCCTCACCCCAGATTTGCGTCGGCAAATTAAACTCTGCCGGTACAAACCTAGGGTTCATTGGGGCGCGCAAGCCCCACCACGACGTCAACGTAGAGATACGGCGGTGGGGTTATTATTATTATTATTATTATTTATTCACTTTGCTTGGATAGTTTTTGAGTTAGCTTCAATAATACGTATTTTCCCACTTAGTCTATATGAGTGATATGATAAGTTCCTGTCACTGTTATTTACATATTAGGTAGTGGTATTAGAATTTGTGTAGGGTACCACTACTAAAAAGTGAAAAATAAAAACTTTTTACTAAACAAAAACAACCGACTTCAAAAAAAAACACTACTAAGTGAAAAATAACTTTAATTTCGGAAGTCGGTGGAAAAAAACGAAAATTCTCTCCGGTTTTATGTAAAAGGTTTAGTCTTGGTCAACCTCATGCCTATAAAATATACCTCCACCAATCTTTCAATCAGTGTGTCAAGCGAGTTTATTTTGGAAATATTTCACTCAGCTGTCGCGTCGTTCGACAGGTCAACCAGGGTCAACCGGTCCATAGGGATGTCCATTTTCTGTAGTCTGTTAACCTCTACAAGCTGATGTAGGTAAGCCACAGCTGGTGTGAGGTGAGCTAATGACCGTTTTCACATTGGCCGATAACGATAACGACACGATATCGTCGGACTGGTAGTTTCATTCAATTACTACTAAACGTTTTCACACTGTATCGGTGTGATCAACGGTATCGTCGCCGACATTAGTTATCGTGCCAATATCGGCGGACGACTCCGTGCAATTATTAATTACCTCGAATAGACTATTACACTTTTGAAATCGCGCAGCGATTTAAGCTTTTGTTGGCGCAGCACGACTATTTGAGACTGCTGTGGCATACCGCATGACAATAAGCTGTTGTTTACATCATGTCACATACCGATATCGTCCCGATATCTTCGGACGATATCGTTGTCGTCCGGGCTGACGATATGTTGGTTGTCGGTGTCGTTATCGTCGCAGTGTGAAAACGACCAATTCGTGTAGCAGTGTATTTTTGCAGTAGTAAAACCCTATTCAATTCACGCATTCTGTTTTTGGTTTGCGGGTATATAGGCACGTCTTATGATTTTTACAGCTATCATATTCCACTGTCATCTTTTCCGCACGCACTTCAATTTACTTACAATTTTACCTCTATTTATAACGTCGTCAAAAACTTTATGCAATTTTTTATTTCCTATTTCTTTATTGCGTATACCGTTAACATTTCTCCCATCCAATAAAGTAAAAGTACCATAAAAAAGTACCAATAAGCACCTGTCCCATAGACTGCCATAATCATTATTGCTTATGAATGTCATCGCCCGGTCTAATATGAAAACCGTGAAATATGGCCGCGAACAAATTGCTTTGACATTAAAAAAATGGAGTCTTTATTGGGATAATATACGTGAATTATTTAGAGAAGTTGATTGTGGAGTGGCAAATAAAGGAATTGTTAGGATGGAACGAATTACTTTTTATGTAATATTCGTCATTCGGCTTATTTGGCGTGCAGCGTAGAAGAAAGGCGTCTTTTGTCGCCCGTCCCTTTTCTTCATGGTCTTCACTGGACCAGCTTGTAATTATTTCACTGCAAGACAAACCCTTCTTCTCTTATAGGAAAGGAGCATTGATCAATTTGATCACCACACTAGTTCACTGCGTTTATATCTCTGTGTTTTAAATTCTGAAAGCCAATTTTCGTACTCAATTGAAGTCGTAGTCTAATCTCCGCGACAATTAATATAAAAAACTTGTCCAAAATTGGTGGTATTATTGACAGATTGACACAGCTTAGAATGCAAACGTTTTTAAAGATTCAGGAATTGCCCCTTTGTTTTCCTTCCAATTGCAATGTTTAGGTAGGTTTAGGTAATAAAGATATAACGGCGGAGGATAGCCTTTACCAGAAGTGCTCATCGTATTATAGTTTGACCGAGACCACTCCTTAGGAATGCGCGGCGAGGGCAGCGTTGACGAATGAGCGGCGGAACGTCGTGAGCGTTGACGAATGAGCGGCCTGCTCTTATTTGTCTCGCCGCGCACATACCCAAGGCGACGTACAGCGATTTCAGTCAAACTATAGTGGTTCAGCAGCGTCAAAATAACAGGATTGTACCGGAATATAGCAGTTCGTTGTAGACGTGGTATGACAGCGACTCTCCTCACATCAGCCTCTGTCATCAGAAGACAGCCGCCACCATACATATTTGCCGGTTCTAAATAAAACATCTATGGCCGCCATGCAACCATCGATGCGACGCTCTGCAAGAGTGACTGTCACCAGGCAGTGTCACTCCGCCGTCAAATATATTATCGAAAGTATTATATATTATTTATGATATCTTTCCAGAAAAATACAGCAACACGATATTACTAGCAAGTTACAAGTTATTGCAGTTTGCATGGTAGCTAGTGCTCAGGAGTTGCCAACTCATTATGACTCCGAGTGCTGAGAAAGAAAAACTTTTTAACAACTTATCCTCCTAAATTAGTTTAGTAGTTCTTGCTTCTCCGTAGTTAAGGAGTTCCTTGCAAAAGTGTCCTGGTAATACAAAGAAATTATGGTAGGAAGAAAATAAGTAAGGGAATTTAGCGTTTTGTTCAGGAGGCTTACAATAAGTAAGTGACTAGTTGCAGCTTAGAATCATTAAAATGTTTGCTGTCCACAAAGTAGACACTGTAGGTTAATAATAAAAACCTGAACCTTATGTGGTTCATGGGGCAGGGAAAGGGTTAACCATCTAGTAGCTTTTCAAAATAATAAATCAAATAAAATCGTTTGTTTTGTGTTTGATATAAAATTGTCGACTACGGTAGACAAAAAATACTAAAGCCGTGTACGCACGAACGAACAAGAACACGGTGAAAACACGGACATCGAACACTTTTTTCTCATATGTGCGTACTACTAACGAACATCAAACACTGGTCGTGACGAATCCATGGCTACTAAAGAGAGCGGGGCAGTTGAACGCTAACACAAATCGAACTGTGTTCGTGTTCACTTTGCTAATTTACGTCCATGTTCCGTGTTCCATGTTCTTGTTCATCATGTTTTGTTCGTTCGTGCCTACAGGCCTAAAGGGTAAGGAAATGGTTACTATCCAGGGACTGCTATTGCAGCTACTGTTTATAATTACCCATTTTTTTTAGGTATTGATTACAATATTCTGGTCTGTGGAATATGGCAAGTTTTTGACAAGATGATTTATATAGGAAATTACTGCCGGAATAAAAAATCATATGTTCTAGAATCTTTCCTAGTCCTGGCCTACCTGTGTGCCAAACATTGAAATCGATTCAGCTGTTTAGATGTTAAAAGGTAACAGAAGGACAGATTTACTTTCGCATTTATAATATTAGTGTGGATATTGTCACTTTCATGAATGTGATATCAAACTTGCAAGATAGTTGGAAATGTGGTTATTTAATGTTCCGTCTGAGGTGATCCAGCAGAGAACCAAACTTTTCTCAAATAAGCAAGCTGAAGTGGCAATGAGCTGGCCATACTAGCCGTAGAACCGATGACCGTTGGGATAGATGTGTTCTTGAGTGGAGACCGCGATCTGCGCAGGTAGCAACTGGATGAGAGTTGCCGAGAATCGACCTGAATGGCGTGCAATAGGAGAGCCCTATGTCCAGCAGTGGACTACTGTATGGTGATGATGAAAGTTCCGTCTAGCCACAGAAAGTAATAAGATTCCCTTTTATAAATTAATTATTTCTTTACGCTTACGGATCCCTAAAAATGATAAAAGTTAATAAAGCCAACGCGTCAGCTTCCGTCCCTTATAAAGACGAAATCGTCCAAATATAAGTTAATAGTGTTTGTCTGTTTGTACAGCTCCTTTTATTAGATGGCATGAAGAGATTGTCGGCTTTGTTAAATATTATACAACCTACATATAGGTAGGTATGCGTAGGTAGGAGAGATAAATGAAAGACGACTTACGTTTTTGTCGTGAGACTGATGAAAGAAATTATAGACGATATCAACTTATATTAAGTACGTGATTTTTATTTTTGAAGTGTTTTGAGTGTATATAAATGACTAGCTTTTGCCCGCGTTTCGCTTGCTTGGAGGTCGGAAAAAATCTCATGGAAACGTACTACAGCGATAAAAAGTATTTTTAAGTGTTAACCTAGGTCATGGTGTACCTGTGTGACAAACTTAATCGATATCCTATCAGCCATTAAAGCATGAAAAGGTAACAGACAGACATATATAATTACTTTTGCATTTATTTTAAGTGTAGTCTTTTTTAAGTATGGAAAGTACGAATTTCTTCGTTAGATTTCAGCGAACTACTACTTAAATACCTACTGACTAGTACTTATTTGTTTTGAGTCCAGTACGAAGAGAAGTAATTCAAAGAGGTTTTAATTAAAAACGAAACACTGTAACAACAAAAGACGGACTTTAGATAAGCTTGGAATTAAATTCAACTTAAATCTTTAAGCTTTGTAAAAGAGAAGTAACAAAATAGTAGCAAAGATTTCATTATTATAATTATTTACATTTAACATTGTAAAGATGCTAAATAATAAATGTTTTATAGATAGATAGAACACTCTTTATTGTACAGACGCCAACAGGTCAACCTACCCTAAACTGTAAAATTTTCCCAATCTACTTTGAACCTTATGCTATAGTGATAAAGTTGAAAATCGATTAAATAAATTTGACAGATTGTAGTAGGCTGACATCAACCTACTACAATCTGTCAAATTTCTGCTGTACACCATAAAAATTACAGACATACATTTTGACATTTTACATAGGGTGACACAATGGGCGGTCTTATTTCTGTAAGTAGACTTGTACAAACACTTTTACACGTCAATCATATTTCTTTAAACTAGATGAGGTCGGCGTTTCTTGTCTGATTACTCTGAGAAGAAACTGTCCCCTTACAGGGTTCATGTCAGGTGCTGGGCTCTTGAATTGCAATTAATACTTACTAATAAACTTACTTAGTAATTACCACATTAATGCAACAAATATGTATTTGAATTTAAATTGTAAACTACGTCATATTTATAAGATCATAAATTGGAATAAACGTCGAAATAAAGTTGTATTATATTTAACTAAACGGTACAGAATAAGTCTAACAAAAAGGTTTTAAAAATAATTGGCATGATTTATGTTCATAATCTACCTAGGTACCTGCTTTTGTGCTTATAAGGGTATCAGGCTACTTCGTACGTTTGTTGAAAATTTGAATAAAAACTCTTAATTAACACGCGACGTGAAGCGGCTTATGCCCTCCGCATTCATTTTGTTCTCTGGTCATAAAAATAGAGATTAAAAATGTTTGTCGAATTTGAAAATGGAATTTTCACATAACACACACACGCAGACCTAGGCGCTTCTAAACGGGCCACATTCTGTTGCAATATGTAGCTGTTGCCAGCAATTTTTAAGAATCCGGCAAAGAAAAAAAACATTTTTTTTATACTGCAAAAACAACACTACAACACACAACAATTACACTTACTGCAACTCAAATATGTTTGAAGCAATATTTTTATGAGTCACCGGACAATCGTTGTAGCTACTTATTTTTTCTGTACTAACTGCGCCCCGCGTTTTCACCCGCATAAGTCTCGATTCTGTGAGAATATCGGTATAAAAAGTATTCTATGTCCTAACCTAGGTCATGGTCTACTCATGTGTCAAAGTTCATCCTAATTCATTCAGCCGTTTTAGCGTGAAAGCGTAACAAAGACACAAATTCACTTTCGCATTATTTTATAATACGAGTATTAGTTAGTATTGGTGCCCTATATGTAGCCCAATTCAAAGACTAGTGGTCATACTGTTCCAGATATTATAATGCTGGCTTATCATCATCGTCAACATAATTTCAGCCGAAAGATGTCAACTGCTGGACATAGGCTTCCCCCAAGCACCGCCATTTCAACTGGTTCTATGCTTCTGACATTCAGCGGGGTTATACTAAGTTCGAAATATTGCAGCCACACATCGCAATAAAAATATCTCCCGTCTGGATGCCCCTTCACATACATACACATTGGCAACATAGCACACGAAATGTAAATACGGCAACGCACCATTGGATAATTGAAAAACTGACTGAAAATTAGGTCATAATATACTGCGAGGTTGCCGTTCTTACAAAGGATTATATTTCAATTTAATAATTGGTTTTGCAATTAATGTAATGTAATTCATGTGAAGTACAATTTTGGTTTCCTTTTTAATCTTTTCAGTGATTAAATCAATCATTATTTTGAGAGATTACGATTGAAAAACCAGTTATCAACTTACCACTGCTGTAATACTATTTTCAATCATTCAAACTAGCATGTGGTGTCACCAAAATATAAGATCCCTTTAGCAAATTGTGTCCGAAGTGTTCAAACAAGCGTCATGTAGGTACAAAGACTGAACACAAGCAATTCCCTGTGTATTGGCGTGTACCGCTAGTTCGACGTGCATACTATACTGACCAGGAGGCTATATAGTGTGGAGGTGGTATTCGGGGCCCCTTTATTCAACTTTGATTACAGAGAGAGCTACATATAGGCAACAAAACTTATTTTGTGTAAGTACAGCAAAGAGCATGAAATTAAATCAGGATGTAGATGAGGAGTATAAGGCTTTCTGAGATGAGAACCCCCTTTGTGGTGTGGTGCAAATGAAGAACACAGACTAAATATTAAAACATACAGACTTAGAAGTTCGCACAACACGACGACTCTTTAAAATAAAATGAATTCCAGATGACCCAATAATTATATTATGCTGATACTGATGCACGACTAGCCTGTATGTATTGTGAAACGGAAGCTCATTAGAAGCTTTCTTAGTAACAATTTAAACCGTTCATTGGCTAAGGCTACTTGCGGAAACTAACATGACAATTTAATAGGGATGTTGATTGGAAAAAAAGAGTATTATCTAAAAAAAAATTTTTTTGCTTATCATTTTAATAAAAAATGGTTTAGATAAAACGCATTAAAGTTGGGCAGTGGGGGCTCGCTACGTCACAAGTGTGTATAAAATCTACCGGGGTGTGACGTCGTGCCACATTTTAACTCAATGTATTGCCGTAATAATTATATCGAATAAAATAAAATAAAAAAACATCGAATATTTTTTAATAATCTATCAGACGGACAAAAAAAATTTTTAGTCAACATCCCTTTTGCCGACAACACAACTTTAAAGTCTCTACGACAAAGTGAAAAAGACAGCCTAAACGTTTCTAACACCTTAGTAACAGACTGAAACATAATCAAGACAAGGCGTAGGAGTTATCGGTCTACTTACATCGTACGAAGGTACGATGATTTCGGGTTCGATTCCCACACGGAACAAATATTTGTATGACCTACAATTAGTTGTTCCGGGTCTGGCTGTTTGTGCAAGTGAGTGTAAATGATTGTAAACGCACCCACAATACAGGAGAAATTCATAGTGTGGAGCAAAGTTAAAAAAAAATGTAAGTTTTACGGTAGATGCGCTAAGGTAGTCCGCGTAATAACATTTTTGTTTACATTTTTCGCTATTTGCTGGTCAGTGTTAAGTTATATTTTAATCAAAATTAATGATTCACGACTGTCACAAATATGTTTTTACAGAAATATAATCATTATAATCTAAATAAATACTCTCTAAAATTACCCTACTGAATGACTATTTCATGAAATCATGAGGCTTTTTTTTTTTTTTTTTTTTTTTTTTATGACAAATAAACCAATTACAGGCACTTTTGAATTGTCAAACTAACGTGTATTGTGACATCTATTGTGGCTAACTTGGAGAGATTGCATTGACGATTTAATGATTATAATTCTGTAAATACGTATTTTTTACGGTCGCGAATCATATTTTGATCAACATACAACCTGATACTGACCTGCAAAAAGTAAAACCGGCCAAGTGCGTGTCAACCCACGCACGATTTTCGGTTCCGTAGCTGGGATGAAATTACCCCAAACACAAACTTAACATTTTAGTTGAAAAACATGTTCTCCCATACATTCCGATTGCAAATGCAAGTTTGTACGCACAATATTGAGATGACAATGTTATTTTAAGACTATAGACTTCTAATAGGTTTTTCTTTAATATATGAGAAAAGAACCATTCTCTGCATTTTTATCAAAATTTTAGGCTCAGTAGTTTCGGAGTTATGGGTAAATTTGGTAAATTTTCGTCCATTTTAAAAATATCTTTAAATGTATTTATTTCAAAACTATAAAAAAAAATTATTCCTCGTAATAAGCCCTTTCCTTTGATATGTCACACGCATGTCACAGTTTGCAAAACTTTTTTTTTAATCTTCTTGTTTGTCCCCAAAAGTGACCCCCATATTCAAAATTAATTTATTTACGTTACACGTCCGTGTTTGGGCCACAGAAATACATATGTGTACCAAACTTCAACTTAATCGATCCACTAGATTTGGAGCAAATTGGCTGTGATAGACGGACAGATAGACAGACACACGAGTGATCCTATAAAGTTTCCGTTTTTTGCTTTTGAGGTACGGAACCCTAAAAATGGTAGGAAAATTGGAATTTCGCGGCCTACCCTGGCGTTTTCGCCTTACCCACCACCGTTCACGCGAGCACCTACGTCCTGCACGCATATTGCGTGGGTAGGCGGCCCACGCAAGGAAAAGTATTGTATCTACGTCAATCGAACGAAATTAGGTATTTATTCATTAACTCGCTGAGCATTGGTAGGTAAGGGGCAGAGCTCACGTGCTTACGGCTGTTAGAATTATTTTATCTACTGTTTTAAGTTTTACTAAATTACTTGGTAACTGCAATACGACGTAATTCATTACCTAAACGGTGTATTTTATTTTGTTACCCTGCACCGGTCAATCTCAGATATTAATCAAATGTCAGGTGGTTCAAAATTCAAATTTAAAATTCAAGTCATTTATTCAAACTAGGCTGAGAATCAACACTTTTCGAACGTCAAAATTACATAAGACAGTCCCCCAAAACGCCCACCCTTCACCACTTCCTAGTGCTTTAGCTGGGAAGAAGAAGTGGCGCAACAAACTCCCCAGCAGAAGTAAGAAGCAGTCATAATTTCACAGGACTGCGTAATGTTATTCGGCAGAATTCTGTATGGTAGTGGTGATTGTAGTTTCCGTTTAAATAGATTAGGAACTCTACACACTTGTTATCTACAAGAGGAGGAAACAGATTTATGATCTAGTTTATACCGACTTCTTTAAACCATCTAACAAAACAACAAGTCGAACATTACAGGTAGCAAGTTCTACCAAAGTAACCAGTGTAAACAACATGGGCTTTATTAGACACTGGCAATATTCCAAGTGAACGCCAGGTTGAATTAGCTTCTACAAGTTATGAAAAAAAGGTTTTCAAAACTAGAAGCGCTCTTATTGATTAACCAGGGGTCACCAATTAGCTACATTGGTCGTTTAATAAAATAATATGACGTCCACGGTCCGTTTTAACGACATCATTTAGTACCTACACTGGAATCACACCCTCTCACAGAGAGGAGGCCTAAGTTCCAGTTGTGAGAACGTTAAGGCTCGTACAGACTAGCGCAACTTGTCGCGCGACGAGACACCACGTGTACCGTGAAGTTTTCTTAGAAATAGTTTTATTAGAGTCGCGTTGCGCTATCGCGTCGCACCAGTCTGCACGAGGCTTTACAGGTAGATTTTGTGACAGATTTATACGACGGCTGATCACGACACTAAATAAATAACCTCAAAGCTTCATATACCACATCCAATCTTTAGCACATTCCCGTTTCCAAACTAAAGCTTATTTATTGAAAGTGTCCACTCCCTAGCCAAATGCGTGACGTAGGTGTCGAGCAGCGTCGTGTCGCAACGCAATCACGCTTTGTGTCATCAGCGTGATCAGATGCTACGTGACCGAGTGTTGTGACTAGATATACATAGCAGCCACTAGCGTGACACCCCTGACAGACTGCGTCGAAACGCAATCAGCCTTTGTGTGATGAAAGTCTAAGTGAACAAATATTGTGAATAGATGTAATGTAGTCAGTAGCCTGACATCAGTGACGAGTTGAATCGTATCGCAACGCAATCACGCTGTGTCATTAGCGTGGGAAAATGCTACGCAACCGTTTGTTGTGACTAGATATGCCTCACTGGGTAATTTATTTAGTTAAACTTGTAGCTAAATTCTCTGCTGACTCAATCAAAGTTGCCATCGACACGCTAAGAAGAAGAATGTAGTCAATCGCGTGATTTAATATTTTGTAGCCACTGGCGTGACAAAGAGGATGAGCAGGAACATGTTGCCACACAATCCCGCTGTATGTTTTCAGCGTTATTAGAGTATACTAAAGAGTATACGAAAATGTATAGTATCACTTCATAATCACGCTGAGCCTTAGGATCTCTAGAAAAACAAAATACAGTAAACATGTACTCTGCTTAAACTTATTTCTCTGCTTTTGTTTGATAAGTAAATCACTGCACGATTAGTTACTTCTATAGAAAATTAAACTCAACAACTTGAAGATTTTCCCCAAAACATATTCTTGTCAAAATAAAACTTAATACGAAAGGTAAAGATACGCAACAATTAAGAGGAACATGTAAAATAAATTAGTGTTGTGCGTTACGTCGATGTTTGCTCAGTCGGTACAAATGATCCGAGTTGAGTGCGAACATCTGGGCCCGTGGCGAGTCGTTATCAAAGCAATCGTGAGCTAGGGATGGGGTCGTGTCGATTAAGTTTTATTTTACAGAGAAATGTGGGATTGGAAACGAAATTGGTGGTTTTATCAGAAATCGATACAGAGAAATGTGGAATTGGAAATGAATGAAGTAAAATTTAATTTTATCAGCATAGTTCGGATATTTTGTTTATTTTATATGGGTCACTTGTCACGGTTAACTTTAAAAAATATAATCTGCAAATCGTGTTTTATATAGTTAAGAAAAAACTTTATTTATATAGAGTTTTGTTTTTTTTTTATACCAACTCTGGATTACAAGTAAAACAGATTCGGTAATCATAAAAGCTCTACCAGTCGATGTCAGTACAAATATCAACAGTCATTTCCCCACACTGTTTCCATTCCACACGCATCGTTCCGCAAACAACTCAACGACAACGAGTCCTTATCGATGTTGATACGATTTATCGAATATCGATAGCGTAACATTAGGCCGTCCCTACAACTGATCACTGAACGCCCGCCATGCTGTCATATTGTGTAAGTTATATTAAAATAAATAAATGTTCAGAAGGTTCGCTTCTTGAAGATAAAAGGACGATAAACGTACTTAATTGAATATTGCTACACATAATAACAAAACCTACCCCAAGAAAATTACTACTCAAGTTCCTAGAAGGCTGATATCTAAACTTAACTTCGCTTGTTTTGAGTAGGAAATTCTTATCTGTAAAGAAACTGACAAATTGATTCCTCAACAGACAGCCAATTAAATTGTCAAAAGTTTCACTCTCCACATGAAATGGTTAATTTGTCGACAAGTTTTAAGAAAATAAAATTTGGATTGCATCTAACCGTGACTAAGAATAAAATGCCTATGTTCGTACTTAGCCTTCTGTATTTTGTTATTCAATGATCACACAGTGAAGTTAGTGGTCATTCTACGCTTTAAGTGTGATTTTCAAAGCTTCATTGTACTCTTATGGCTTTTGTATGGAGATATGGGTTGTAGCTATCAGATCTTAGTGGTACTGAGATTTTATAGTCTGCGTTTTACCATATTATGGGGTGCTAGCGTCATTTCATTTTCAGCGTACGTGTTTAGTGTTTGGTTCAAATCTTTTATGTAGTCAACCGGGGTAAATGACAAAAGAATATTTCAATGGGCAATTGGAAAATAGTTTTCGCAATACTCAATCAATCTGCCTAGCCTTTTCAAAACTATGTTGGGGTCAGCTTCCAGTCTAACCGGGTACAACTGAATATATCTTACCTCCACAACCCTGAGTTAGTAACACGATACCCCTTGGTAAGGCAGGTTGTTAGACTGTTGGGCTTCTGACTACTCGCAACGACTGTCAAAGATTTACGAATGACAGCCGGGATGAACGGCTTGACGTGCTTTCTGAGGCACAGAGGGGTCTCGATATGTAATGGATCACCCACCCACGAACCAACCGCGGCAAGCGTAGCTTAACCTGCGATCGATCAGTGCGGCTGTTTATGCACTATTATTATTTAGCCACTATAAAAAATAAAATCAAAATATTTAATTAACCTACCTATCTAAACCTTCAGGGGCATTCTCAATTTACGCTTGCAATTAGTACATTTTTATTCAACAACTAAATTAATAAATCATAAACACGAAAATCTTAAAATTAAAGTTAATAAATATACAAACTAAGTATTATACAAACTAAAATATAGCGTCCAAAAATTCATCTGCAATTAGTTAAATAATCATAAATAATATCACACTCGCAGAACAGATGGCCGATGGGGCCGAGAGGTTCTGGAGTGGCGACCGCGTACCGGAAGACGTAGCGTTGGAAGGCCTCCCACAAGATGGACCGATGACCTTGCAAAGGCCGTGGGAATCCACTGGATGCGGGCGGCACAGAATCGGTCGAAGTGGCGGTGCTTGGGGGAGGACTTTGTCCAGCAGTGGACGTCTGAATTGATAATGATCACACTCATAAACTATCCCATCCACCATATAATTAATTAGTATCTCTAATCAATTTCTGAAACGAAATATTGTAGACAAGAATTTCTATCAACGTTTTACCTAGAGCAGAATTTTTGGTGGAATATTTAAATAAGTATTGAAAATGGTTTACAGTTTCTCGAGGCCCTGAAAATAGTGAAAGAATTTTCATATAATTTATCATAATTTGACTTGTCATCATTTTTAAATACCTTTTTCATATTGTGGAAAAATTCCTTTTAAATAACTGTGGTGAGGGATGGAAAAATATTGTAAAATAAAAACTGAGATGACTTTTAAATTCACCGTAATTTTTTACGTGGAGTTCAAGTAGTCATTGTATTGAACGTTTTAGGAAGAGACTTTATTGCTTTTCATAGACTTCAAAAAAAGGGTTGGGTGGTTTCTGACCAGGTTCTTGTTCATGAGTTTGCATGTGTTAGAGTCGCTCTCGTCATTGCCATTGACAACAATTTCCTGAAAATTTAAACTTCACTAAGGTTGAAACAGAGCAGTGGTGGTCCAGTGAAAAAACCGCGATTTAAGAGTTGTAGGTCGTAGGTTCGAACACAGGTTCTTTACTTAGTGTAAATTATTTCATCACCACTGCTCTTAAAACGGTGAAGGAAAAAATCCTGAGGAAACCGGTATGTCCTAGAATCAACAATTCGAATACAACCCGCACTGGGCCCGCGGTGGGTTACGGCCCACTCCCTCTGACAGAGAGGAGGTCTGTGTCCCAGCAGTGGGCACATTATAGACTGATTATATGATGTAAGTTTGAAACTATCTAACTGTCATTTATTATTATTAATTCATTTATTTTAGATTTATAATCCATACAATACATTAAAATAAATTAAAATCAATTGGTACATAATATACACAGCATTACATAAAATTAAATTAAAATCAATTTACACAATACTAACACATTACATTAAGTTAAATAATTCACAATAAAATCAAAATCAAAATTGTTTTAGTATATGACGTAAACAATGTGTTAGTGCGTGACGCCGTCGGTCCTCACCTTTCTGAAGAACATCACCAATCAGGTCAGTATAATATGTCTTCCTAGGGCGTCCCCTCCCGGCGTTTCCACTCACATCTGCCTTGGCACAACATGACCACACCATCTAAGCATACTCTTCATCGTTTTCAGCTTATCTCTCGTCTGCCCATGTACTTTATCTTCATATCGCCATATGCGAACTACGCATCACGCTGACGCCACGCAAAATCTTACATCGCGCACGCAGAGTTAATCGTGCGACTCGTATATAGGTATACAACGTTTCGACATCAACCATCGGGCAGTTGCCCACCAGACACAACGCCCCTTTTCTGTAGGGGATGAGTGATCTTTACACCCTATTCCTCATACGTCTATACATCCATAACAGGACACGTTGATGAGATTTTCTCCTATGATCTACAATCTATCTTCTTTTACAATGTTACTATTAGAGGAATACGTTTCACCTAACAACTGCTCAGCCAGAGCACGATGTGTGTTTGTGTATATCCTATATTTTGTAGCCAGATAGCAATCCTTTTAGCCGATTGCACATTGTCTTTCGATCCGGTTTCCAGTACTGAATACTTGTGTGTTGAAACATATTTATGAGTTTGGCTGTACGAATCTTCCACAAGGTTCTGAGAGATCTGGTTGGAAGTATTGAAAGGAAACTAAACGAGGTTTTGAAGTCATTTGTTAATAGTTATATCGAACTTAAAAAGCAAAGGAGTCCTAATATCGCTTTGACCAATATATTTTTCGCAATGACATAATGTCAACAAGTCACCCCGATATTCGTAGGACCGTTTTCGGATAAAAATCTCATTTACTTAATATTTGGATAATCTTCTATTGCCACGGAGCCAACACATGTGTTTATGGCACCGGTTAACAATAGCATGAAATTGTATGCTTGTATGTCTGTTTTCCTTTTGCAACACAATCTTCTTATGTCACCACAAGCAAATCCAAAATTAGGTGAAAAATCACGATCGCGATTCAGGTCACTGAACTGCTAAACTACTCTATTATTGACGAACGCCACAAAAATCCGATTCACCTCAGTTTAAGGGCACGCAATAAAAGTTTTACATCTCCATGAAAATAAAGTTACTTTTTACCTCATCGTGAAGCGATCTGACCGCTGGGACTGTAAGAGATCGAGTGGATTGAAAAAGTCTTAGGCGCGACAGCAATCCGAGTTTTTCTTTTGTTTACATTATGCTTGTGTGGTTTCTAAGCGATTGTGAGTGGTAGGAAAATAATAATGAGGTATTTAAGCGATTGTAGGAATAGTTATTTATGCTACTAGTGCGGAAATCATCTTACGCACGTGTATCATACTTCGTGTTACTATGCATTGTGCAAGAAAATAATAAAAATAAGCGAGCCTTACAGTAGTCGCATAATTGATGTGTAACATCTGACATATAAATGATATAAACAATATTCATTATCATCGTCGCCATCGCCATAGTCATCGCCATCGCCATAGTAATCGTCATCACCATGACTTTGAATTACTTTGACTTAGACTGACTTTGACCTTTTGACTTTGATTTTGACAGACTTTGACCTTTTGACATTGACTTTTTTTTTTCAATCATTTTTCCTTTATTTAATTTATCATCTTAAATATAATATACATCTAACACTAATATATATCAAATTATGTACAATTATACATACAGAGACAAAAAATAAATAAAGGAAAAGCTCATTGGGCATCAAAAAATTCGTCCGCATCGCTGTCAGTGGGAAAAGTGCCCAAAAGGCTGGCAGCATTGCCACGTTGGATGGCAATGCTGATTCTTTGACTTAAAAATTGGCCAGCCCTCTAGTCACGTGAAGAATCGACCAACCGCTTGGCGATGTCCCGAAATACTCGATGAGCACTCGGACCCCACGGCCCTAGTGTTTCAACCCCAAACGGCTCAAAAATATAGCTACCAATAAGGTTGTTTGCATATTTGCACCGTTTGAGGTTTTCTAAATTTAAAAAGTAAAACTATTGATATAAAATATAAATTACAAGGGTAAAAGTAGATTTTTCCAAAACAACACCATATTTTCCCCTCAATTTTTAGAGACAGTTTCACACACGCTATATTCAATTACTGTCACAACAAACAGCCTAGATAGCCGGGCAACCAGGTTATAACAAGGATAATAACTTCATCCTCACACACCCGGAATGTAATTATTACCCGTATTTGCGGCAAATCCGTTCTATTAGCTGCTGGTAAACCACTTAGTTTTTCTATTCTCCGTGATAATGATCTCGCACTATGCTATGTCTTGCATGGTGTGAGTGATGAGCGAAACTCGTTTGAATAAGAAAAGAAAGTACAAAAAAGATTACAAACTTTTCAGCGAGAGTCTTTTTATTGAAATGATCATTGACGATGTAAAACCTGCCAGTCTATTCTGTAATAATCTCACTGTGAAAACTTAGGTGAAGTGAGCTTGAAATGAGCTGTCATTCCGCTCACTTCAAGCTCACTTCACCTAAGTTTTCACAGTGAGATTAATACAGAATAGACCGGCTGTGTTGTTGCCCAAAAATGCACATTATACGTTGCGACACGTTAGGTCGTTTGTCGCTATGGTCTGAATTATTTGTGAATGCCAATTTGTAGTGCCAGTTAGAAATTGAGTGCTTCGATTTGATTATTTGAATAAACCCGAAATCCCAATTTCAAATCACCTTAAGAGGGAACAGGGCCTGTGAGGAATTTGAAAAATAGGTATTTGAAGGAACCGTCTTCTTACCTGAAGTCTGCCCCCGTAGAGTGCGATAGGGATAGCTACAGCTTAGACCAATAATATCACAAAAAAAAAAATTACGAAATCGACGTTTCGTATTTCCCTTTTTTTCTCCTCGAAAACTGAACCGATTCAATTATTTTTTATATTAAAATTTTAAGAACGAGTATATCCAGGTTCCTATCATTTTCATGTTAAAAACTTTTCGAATTTGTCTAGTACTCCTCTAATCACGGCGGTAAAAATGGGGCATTTTTTGGGGGGTCATATTTTCTTTACCGATAAGTTGCTGAAAAACAAGAAATAACTGGGACGTGACTATAGCAGACCTTGATTTTATGCAAAAAAAATATTGCTATAGAGGCATTATTCAGGAAGAAAAAAGGGGAATACATTTGTATGGAGAATCGCAGGCCTTTTTCCCTCTTAAAGATGTTTTTCATTTTAAATCTGGGGTTAATTTTATGGCCACAATTTGCGTCAATCATTGTTTGATTACCATTTTATTAATTTTATTCAACAATAATTGTTGGGAAACATGGTGAGATATAAAGTTGAAACCTTCTAAATACAGATGAATGTGTTAATAATTGCCTTTAGTTAGTGATAGCACAATCATTTGACCTGAATAAGGTTTGTTTACACTTTTATTAGAAACTTTTGAAAAAGATTATCTTTTACGCAATATAGATGATGAGTACCTATTAACGAACTATGTAATTACTATTCAGTTAACGAAAGTCAAAGATTATTTTTTATTTTTTTCTACAAGCCACAATATTTGATTGGAAATGCTTTTATTTCTTAGTTATTTGTTTCATTATTGGACCAAAAACCTACAGTATATTTAGGCAATTAATGAGAAATATCTAATTAAAATTACCTGTAGTTATTAGACAGTCTGAATCTCAAAGTTGCGCAGCAATAGGATGAATAAACTCACCTATCACTAATCGCTATCACCAACAGCTTGCACCATCAATTTACTCAGTTAACTACTACCAATTTACCGTTAATTCCCAGCAGAATGGAACACTGTGTCACTCCCCAGACGATGTATGAGACATGAGCTGCCTTTAATTATTACTGTCATGGCCGCCACAGCTTGCTCTGGCTTGCTCTTCGAGATTAGAGTATCAACCGTTGGGTTATTCTAGGAATGGTTCTAGATTTTAAATTGTCTATTTGAAAGGTAAATAGATGCAATGGTTGCTTAGAAATAAAATACACGCACATAAGTAATTGCTTGAGCGAGCAGTGGTGGCCCAGTGGTAACGGCTGTGACTTACAAGTTGTAGGTCGTAGATTCGAACCTAGATAGCTGCTTTACTTTGTGTAAATTATTTCATCACCTCTGCTCTTAAAACGGTGAAGGAAAGATCGTGAGGAAACCGGCATGGATTAGAACCAACAATTCGAAGTCAGTGACATCTACCAACCCGAACTGGGTCGGCGTGATGGATTACGGCCCTGTCACCGTGAGGAGTCACCTATGTCCCAGCAGTGGGAAGACTACAGGCTGATTATGCTTATTCTAAGTAATTGCTAGAACAGCCATAATAACTGCAAAGGGGATGTCTTCAATGAATGCTGGCATTTTTGCACGGGTAGAAATAAAAGAGGAATTGCTCAAGAGACTTCTTTGTAGCTGATCCCGTTCTTTTGTGTAGATAATTATCTAAGTGATAGATATTTTTGAGACCAATGATTAATACTTTTTCTTTTGAATTTGATACCTATATTGCTACACATACTATAGTCATCGTCGAGGTTAGTAGCACCATCACTTCCGCTTATAAACGATCTGGTACCATATATTTAATTTCATTCCACCATAGAGAGAGTTCCAAATGAGGGGGACTGGAAAAATCAGTAGGAACAGGATTCAAATGAAATGAAATGAAATAAATTTATTTGCTTTGAATGCAGGTATTTACAATTTGGTGTTAGAATATTATTTACAGGGCCTTGTACATTCTGCCTATTAGGCATGCAAATTTTAAACTTAATTTACTTAATCTAGACTTTAAAATTAAACATCCGATAATTTACTTAAGCTAAACTAGGTATATAAGTTATAAATTAAGCTATCGCTACACAAGTTAAATTTTATAGTACTCTATTATTTATTATTGACGGATCATTCAGGAAATCATTGATGGAATAATAACACTTTTCCACAAGTAGAGCAAAGAGCTTCTTTTTGAAAATTCTTATTGGCTGTGCTTTTATACAGTCAGAATTCATTGTCAGAATTTGTTAGCAAACACCTAAATTGCACCCAGGAAGTTTCAGCAAATATCGCATATCCTACTCTCTAAACTGAATTAACTTCCACAATCTTACCGAAAAACCGAAACAGTTAGAAATCCGATAATCCCCGCTATCCAAACACCAGTTGCTTCCACACACAGTAAGGCGATATGTTCACAGATGTAAACGTGTAAACAAAGTGAGTGATTGTAAGCTCATAGGAGGACCGCAGTGATCCGTCCCCCTTAGCTCACTCACTATTTGAGGATAAGGGGATTAAGTTCTGTTTTTGTTTCTATTTGCTACGTGTTGAATGGTTTGGCACGTTTATTTAATTTAGAGACATTTCATACATGATCAGTAACAATAGTGATCAAGGCATATTCGGTAAAGTAAAGAGTAAGGAATGTATTACAAGTAATAATAAAATTAAAATAATTATTTTAATAATCATCGTATCAAGAAACAAGTTGATATTTTATATTTAAAAAATGCGTAATTTATTTCACGTATAGTGCTCTTGCGGCATACTAGTACATAATTTTAAAAAGCCGCACGTTGTTTTATACGGTGTAGTAGACGGTTTACCCTACCTATCCAAGGGGGTGCTGCAGTTTTCGAGTACGCTTCGCTCGCTCTTGCATCCGCACAATCTGCCGCAGAATTGTTTTCACGATTGTCTAATTATCTAGTCGCAGGCAGATTGTATGATTCGTCATATTGAACTCGGTGAAATAGGTTAGGTTAGAACTGTTAAACGGTTAAAAGGTTATCTCTCTATATTCTCGCTTATCTGCAAAGGCGACAAAGAACCTTTTATTTCTGTATGAATGGTCAAAATAAAATCTAACCCTGCCGAGGAGGGGTGATAAAATTGTCGAGCTCGCTTTGCTCTGTCTTGCATTTTACATGTGAAACAAATACATGTATATTTCTTATTTAATCGAGCAAGTACTTATCATCGCGTATTTATAAAAATACCCGGACAAGTGCGAGCAGACTTGCACACGAAGGGTTCCGTACCACCGTACACTATTTAGCAAATAAATGAAAATACTAAACGAAGAATATTTTTTATTTTATTTTATTAATTTTTTATTATTTGTTATTATAGCGGCAAAGGAAATGCATAATCTGTGCAATTTTCAACTGTCTACTTATTACGGCTCATGAGATACAGCTCGCTGACAGACAGACAGACAGACGGACAGCGGAGGCTTAGTAATAGGGTTCCGTTTGGCACCATTCGGGTACAAACCCTAATAAAACACTATTAGCTAAGTACCACAAAAACAGCACACTTGAAACTGAAAATCTACAATTATGAACACCACTGTGGTATGAGTGGGTGAGTGAGTGACTGAGTAAGTGAGTGAGGGAGTGAGTCAGTGACTGAGTGAGTGAGGGAGTGAGTGAGTAAGTGTGTAGTGGTGATGATGGTACTGTGGTATGGTGTGTTCTGTGGTATTACAGTGGACACACACTATTATGGTTATATTTACATTTCTATTTTCATATGCGGTTGTATAATAATAAAAATAAAACTACATCAAATCAAAACTTGTAAAATACTTTCTATCGGTGTGCAACCAATATGTTGGCGCAACAATTTCATTATCGAACTATTGCAATGAAGAAAATAGTTACGCTCAAATTGAATGCACAAACACCCCAAGTTTGGCGATATGAAAGCAATAAAGTAGATATATTCGTTGGTGAAACAATTCCAGATGTTCTTATTACAGCTGTTGGACTGACTACATAATTAAATCTTATTAACAAGTTTTAAAGTTCAGAAATTGTTGAGGACAAGTTTTTATTGAGCCTGTTAAGGGCGCACCGAGCTTTTGCCGCTAATTAATGGGATAGAGCGCGATAAAGAATGGGCGGTTCGCGCGCAAATTTAGGTATTTCCTTCGTGTTAATAAAACATATACACATTTTGTAAATGTAAAATGTATACGTTATAGAAAACATGTAGTTTTGTTATTATTAAAAAACTGATGACCAAAGTCAAAGTCAAAGTCAAATAATTTATTTCAATTAGGCACAAAAAAGGCACTTTTGAACGTCAACATTTAAATAATAATTGATTCTAGTTGCCCCTTCCAAAAGGTAGTTTTCGTATGGAGAAGAATGGGCAAGAAACTCCACCGTTACTCTTTTAAAATGTTTTCACAATATCTTGTGTACATCAATTATATAATTATATGTGAAGACGATGCACCTAGAATAAGATTACTATACCACGTTAGGTAGAAATAATGAAAAATTAAGGAATGACAGATAATCATGTGATAGATGCATGGTGCTCACATATTTACAAACATTGTAAAATTATACGATATTCCTAGCATTTTTACAAGTAATATAACTCAGTGTGTGAGTTCGAGTAATCACAGAATGTAAAACCAATATAAAAAAAGTATATATATATATATATTATACAATTAAATTAGCAACCAGTTAGATTTTGTCTAGATTCTAAATTGTCCTATGGAGCAGGACCAGCATGTTTCCAAGCATTTTTATCTTGGATATAATCCTCTAATTTGTAATATGCTTGTTTGCAAAGTGTATTTTTTATATGAGTTTTAAATTTTCTTTCATTTAATTCTAATATATCACAAGGTATTCTGTTGTAACATTTAACACAGTACCCCATAAAAGATGTATGTACTTTAGATAGTCTGAAAAATGGTTGATTTATTTTATCTTTATTTCTAGTATTAAAATTATGTCTATCACTTATTTTGTTAAAAAGATGTAGATTTTTTCTCACATACATAATATTTTCATAAATGAATTGGCAAGGTACCGTCATAATATTAATCTTTTTAAATAGTTCCCTGAGAGATTCGCGACGACGTAGATTATAAATGGCTCTGACAGCTCTCTTTTGTAAAATAAAGATAGATTCAATGTCAGCAGCCCGACCCCACAGTAAAATGCCATACGACATAATACTGTGGAAGTAACTAAAATAGACCAAACGCGCGGTTTCTACATCTGTTAACTGTCTTATCTTTCTAACAGCATACGCGGCTGAACTAAGCCGCCCCGCGAGAGATGTTATATGGGGTCCCCATTGTAACTTCTCGTCTAGCGTGATTCCTAGGAAAACTGTTTGATTAATAAATTCCAGTTTTTCTCCATTCAATATGATGTCACATTCGCTACTTCTAACATTTGGTAATTTAAATCTAATGCATTTGACCTTCCGTGAAGTATTTGCGCCATACTGAAATGAAACGAAATGAAAAATGAAAAAGCGTTTATCTGTTGGGAAATACAAATTTGTCCATAATTTTTACTAGTCAGATATAGCTCTTATATACAGTCTTATACTCGTATTTCTTTTTCATCATTTTCAAAAATAAAAATACATTTACCGCTAAATATTACCTATAGCTAAACACACATATTTTACAGCAGCACAAAGGCTGACTATTACGTAATGCTAATAACATTATAAACTGCGTAATAGCATTCCAAATCACATCGGCAGACATAAGCTAGTATGAAATAAATTCAATCTATGCATCTCCATTTATGAGGCTTTGACAAAAGGTATTAAAAAGAAACTTCCCCATTTTATTTTTAAAAGGCATTTTTGTGGTAAAGCTACTTTCTAAATTGAGTGGTATATCATAAAAATTGTTGGGACTAAGCATTTTCTACATCTTTGTTCATAATAGTCACTACAAGTGGGTGCTGCAAATCTTCTAATGGATTTATTCTGTTAGGTTTATGTTATTTTTAGAGATTACTTAGGATTTTTTTTTCTATCGAGGAAACTATCGATAATAATCTCGATAAATAAATAATACATATCGGGGAATAATCGTGTTTGTAAAGTGTAAGATTTATAGAGTGAATGCTTAAATATCTTTCATATTAATTGCATAACTAAAGGTTAAGTAATAACCATGCAGCAAGGGATCAAACGAACACAATCATTTCGCAATTCCCTCGGTGCGCTCTTAAATTATTAATGCAGTCACAAAGAATAGGCACTCTTTTGTTATCTGAGAGTCAATGGATTAGATATGTTATGTTCGCCTTTGTACAATATTTTTTTTTTACTTGTGCATAAAGTTTTAATAAATAAATAAATACAATCATGACGTGAAAAACCAACACAGCATTTCTTTTTTTCACGTATCGTAATATTATTTTATTACATCATAGCATTGGGAATACGCTTGGGATAATATTCAGACGTGTTTTCAATCTGAATCATTATAAATATTATGATAATAACCAACAATTTGAGCTATGGAACCACAAACCGAAGTTTAAAGTCACATCAGAAATCAGGGTTAGAACGCTTCTTCGCACCGATCATTTATATTAATTCTTTGACAACACCCAGCGGTAGATAATAATATTACCTATTCGTTTTCTTTGCTAAAATCTTGATTTTTGGAAGCCTATTCAACTCAATATGATTGTTATCAAGGCTCATCTCAAAATAGGTGATTGGCGGTTTTTATTTTGTTCGGCCTATCACTGCCAGTAATTTAAGGCACTTCCCTAGTGAGCGACCTTGAGCGTTCGGTCCTTCTCTGTCCCGCCGCTCTGTCCCGCTTCCCAAATAATTTGAAGAAAAAAAGAAAAACGATCTTTTGAAATAAAATAAAACGTGAATTATTTAAATGCTTAAGTTATCTATCCATTAGTGTAACCTCATATTAATAGAACGTCACCTTTAGCAAAAGATGCATGTAATCAATCATTTTTACAAAAAGACGTTAAATATATTCATAACACATAAAAATACGTGAAATATGATGATAGGATATCGACTATACATAATGTGCTTTAGATTTAGTTTATTTCTCTTAATTAAAGAGTTATAGCCACTGAATAACGAAGAAAAACGCACTATTGCAAGGTTTAGCTCGGGGTAGCGCCTTAAGATTTGACAGCAAAGCTGATCAGACTTTTGACCAGCGTTTCAGAAACTGAAAGTAAACGTTTCGCGATATTAATACTCCATTTTGGGTCACCGAGGAAAATGTAGCGTCTTGTGTTATGTCCCGGGATTCAATTTAAGCTCAAATTAGATAAAGATGACGTATGATGTTGTTAAGATTATTTAGTACTGGACCCTTTATGTTATTAAACTTGGGTTTATGATTAGGCTTTCTTGTTTTAGGAAAATGTATTTGTTATATTGAAAATGTATATTATTATATTTAACCATACCGATGACAAACACATCATGTTTTATTTTAACAATTTAATGATAGAGTACTCCTGAATTTAGCAAGAAACATAGTTAGGTACTATAACATTATGCTCGTTCTTCCCTTGTGTTAGCTACATAAGAAAAGTTAATGCAGTTCAAATAATGAGTATTGAGCAATTGTATTTGTTCCTAATACAATGTGTTCTTTATAACCTTATGTTGGCCCGGTTAATAAAAGTAGACATGGTCGGATCAAGGCAAGTGCAGGCAGGTTAAGGAAGCACTCCTTTCACTCGATGGCCGCCCCACGAAACAGGTTCTCCAGTAAAACAACAGCTGCGTACGGTTACAGCAGCTATAACTGGTCATGGGTCATTTAATAAACACCTCTTTGTCATAGGAGTCACAGACAGTCCGCTCTGCAGGGACTGCATGGAGGACGACGAGACAGCAGCTCATGTGCTGTTAAACTGCCCGGTGGTCGCCACTTACAGGGCAAAGTACTTCGGTAACCCAGGTACCCCACGCGAGATAGCCAGTAACATCAAGGCGTTGCTGGCCTTCTTTGAGGAGTTGGGGTGGATCGAATAACCGATTTTTCCCACCCGTGGAATTGCGGAAACCAGCCCGTATTACCTATTACCTAAAAGTACACTTTAATAAATATGCACGGTCATGTTTCAGTTTCGTAACTTTGGAAGTAGCCTAATCTTTGGGGTTTATTAAAAATGTTGCTCAAATTTAAGAAAAGTTTAAACATCAAAAGTTCAAGCAACGTTTATAATAAGTTTAAATGCAGTACTATTATTTCACTACGTATTATTTAACTAGACTGCGTCGTTGGTCTAGTGGCTACAAGCGGTACTGAAGAGCTGAGGTCCTGCGGGACACATAAAATGGTAATCAATCGGAATGCCTTTTATTTTGACAGTTCAGCCTCGTTCATTGCGTTATTTACGTTGCTGAACAGATGAACTTTTCAAACCTATGAAGCAATGGATTAAGAGTTTCTTGTGATTGAAAGTGTGTTAAATAATGAGGGTGCTGGGTTCGATTCCCAGGTCGGGCATAGTATTATTGGGTTTTTCCATCTGAAAATTCTGAGTAGCAGCTTGGAGTCTAGATTTGTGCCCGGTTGGCCATAGGCTCGCGAAATGAGGGTGTACTATAAGTACACTTCTGCCTAACCCTTCCGGGATTACCAGGCTCGATATTATGTTATTTAACTACGTTCAGTCACAGGACACACTGAAAACATAGTATTTTGGTCCCCATAATATGTAATCGACCACGACAATTATTTATTTTACCTCATTGGTCCTAGTTTCTCAATTATAACTTCTAGTTACAGCTATATGTAAGCGGGCACGCCTTTTATGCCTGGAGGCTTTTATTTAGATATTGTTTTTGTGTAGTTATTTTTATTTCTGCCTGAGTATAGTTCTCGATGTTTTTGATTGGTTAATTTATAATTTAAATTATGTTTTGTGTTGCGTAATGTAAATTATTTTGCATACTATTATATATAATAATTTTTTTTCTAGCTGGACAGACACCTGTGCTGCTGGGAAGTGCAAGTGAAAAGTGCTGATTCTCAGCCTAGTTTGAATAAATGACTTTTGAATTTGAAAATAGGTATTACCCCAAAGTTGAAATTTTTATCCTACGAGAAAATCGCTTTTGAATTTTGCTAAGTGTATAGTGTGTGTGTGTGTGTTCTGTGTGTGTGTACCTATACAAGAGATCGTGACTGCACCTACATCACAAAAGTAAATATAATTTGCATTAATAATCACAAATCAAATGATAAGTCGTGTATCTGTTGATGTGTGCTCTCGTGGTTTCAGATTCACTGGTCCGACTGATGCGGTCACAAAGCGGTGAGTGCATTCATATTATTGTGATCAGCACAGCGGCATTAATGGTGGAAATAGAGTTATGGTTATGATTATTTTATAGGAGCTCATATATCAACAAAAGAAAAAAAGACATAAGACACATAAGTCTATTATAGTCTTGTGGGTCTAATATCTTTTTTTCTTCACCTTCAACACCTTCGCAAATTCTGTTTACTTATTTAAAAAAAATACCAGCTAAATGTGTGTGTTATGCTAGAAACAATCTTAATAACTAAAGGACTAAATCAAGTAAAAATCAAAGCCTTCATTTCATTTAGCCTTCACAATATATTGCTGTTTTGAAAGACTAATTTTATTATCTTACATTCAATTAAGTAATATAATAAACCAAAATAGACTTAGAGAGTAATTAAACGTTTAATTACGCTGGTCTATTTTCGTAACCTAATTGGGTTAAAAATAAATTTAGAATTAAAACAACTTAGCAAGGATATACCTAGTGATTATATTACTAAATCTTGGTTTGTCATTGAATGTTTAATTCTGGTATTTTAAGACTTCGTTATTTTAAAAAACACTTTAATTTACATAACATAACATCACGCCTGTTAATCCCCGAAGGGTTAGGCAGATGTCTACTTACCACCCATATTTCGCTAGTTATGATAAAGTCCCATGTAATAGGGGTCGAGCCTATTGCTATCAACCGGGCAGAAATCTAGACTCCAAGCTGCTACAGAGAAATTCGTGATGGAAAAACCCAATTACACTTTGCCTGACCTGGGAATCGAACTTAGGAGTAGCACTTACGACCACTAGACTAACGAAGCAGTCACTTTAATTTATCAGGTAGATATTGCCGAAACGGACATAGTGTAACAGACTACAGGCCCAAGGTACACTAACACCACAAAAACTTTCGTTGTACTATATACTAAAAAAATCGTGTTGATGTCTTGCTTGCCAAAGAAAAAAGTCTCGTGCCAAAACTCTTATCATGAAGGACCCGAGTTGTTGGTTTTCTGTAATGTATACGCAACGTGAAAGCTTATTGTTTGTAGCAATTTAAAAAAGCCTACCTTTTGTAGATCATAGAGGTAAATAAGACGTGGGTGTAGGCAACGCAGAGGCCGTAGACAAAGTAACATTTCATCAGTGATAACGGTGTTGGAAAAGTCAACAATATAAGGAACTGACATAAATTTCCGAAAACCTTATGTCTAGTCGTTCTAGAAATACAAAACCCTTTGAAAGTGATTGCTACTTGTCTGCCCTCAGAACTGGTCTTTTGGCAACTCTTGGAGGAGCCCAAAGTCCAGCTGTAGATTGAATTTGTTTTGGTCTAGGTATGACTAGGTTATCTCTTATGATCTATTTTATTTTACATATTTCTTCACTGTCTATCCTTAAATCTTACGAAACAATATCACACCAAAAGTGTCCATTTCTTTCGTACCTACATGGTCATTGACAGATCAATACAGCTAGTAAGATATGCATATTGGACCATGTTCTGACTGCTAATGTGTGGAGAAAGGGAACATAGGAACATTATACAAACCAGAAAAAAATGATGAAGGTGAAATTATAGCCACATGAGACATAATTTCGCCATTGTCTCTGTGGCAAGCAATGTGGCAGTAACCATCACTTTCTTTAACTTATTAACACTTTGAGGAACACTAAACGCCCATAGGCGTTATAACAATAAAACTTCGTTCGGTGTCCTAGAATGCTATGTCCTAGAATAGCTAATTTTAGAACCACAAAAATTATGCTGATAAGTAACCTAGATCGTATTTAAAGTCACAAGAGGATGGAAAATTCAAAGATTCAAAGGCATTCAAAGATTCAAAGCTCTTTACAAAATGCTGTGCATTTGACAGCTCTAAATAATATGATGAACGCGAACAACGATCTGTTTCTAGCGAGGACGTCTTATGTTCCCTCCGCTAATTCCACAGTTTTATCACCAGGATTTGTAAATAGCCTGCATTTGTTAAGACGGACAGATTGGCTGGTACTAAAGCTTTTGAGGAGAAAAAGCTGCTATTATTTGTTCCTATTCTTTCAGTTAAAAGAACTTACGACTAAAGCCGAGAGTTATACGTGATTCAGCATCACCGACTCACTTGAGCCGAGTATACCTGATACAGCGTCACCGACCCGAGCGTGACGGTTCAGTTTCGTTCAGTTCAGAAAGAATGTAAAGTGCGCTTAAAGAAGTTTTAATTAAAAAAAATATCAGATTTCCTGCACTAACTTGCATGCAAAGAGCAGTTACGAAAACGGTACTTTGCAAATAATAGGTCTTTACCTATGAAATTGCCGTTTTGTATGAAAAAATGTAAACGAATTTTTTTCATGTATTTTTTATTTGTATTAATCGAAGTAATCACCCATGCAATCAATGCATCTTTGCCAATGAAGTGGCAGTTTATTGATGCCCTTCTTAAAGAAATCAGCTGGATGGGAGGCAACAAATTCTTCAAAGGCATTTTGTACTGCCTCTCGAGTATTGAATTTTTTTCCCGCCAAGAAGTTATCCAAATTCTGGAAAAAGTAGTAGTCTGTAGGCGCAAGGTCTGGTGAGTAGGGCGGATGACGGAGAGCTTCCATCCCCAGTTCTTGCAACTTGGAGACCGTCTGCTGTGCAGTATGAGGTCGCGCGTTGTCTGCTGGTTGGAGATGTGCCAGCTTCTCCATCATTGTGTTCAGTTCTTCACAGTACACATCTGCAGTAATGCTCACCCCGTTTGGTAAGAAGCTGTGATGAATCACACCGGCGCTAGACCACCAAACAGTGACCATCACTTTTCTAGGGGTAAGTTTTCGTTTAAACAATGCCCATTGTTTAGGTGCTGAACCAGGATCCAACCAACTTGCTGAGCGCTTGCGGTTATCAAACAGAATCCATTTTTCATCGCAGGTAACAATGCGGTTCAAAATTCCTTCATTTGTGTGTCTGTTGAGCAGTGCAAGGCACGTCTCGACGCGAACTTCGCGCTGGCGATCATTGAGTTCGTGGGGCACCCATTTGTCAAGCTTTTTTACCTTGCCAATTTGACGCAAATGGGCCAATATTGTTTTGACGCTAACTTGCTTGTTTTGCTACTAATTCAGCCGTAGATTGTGTATCATCAGCTTCCACAATCGCCTTTAATTCGTCATTGTCGACCAAAGTCTTCGGACGACCGCGAGGTTCATTTTTCAGGTCGAAATTTCCAGAACGGAAGCGAGCAAACCAATAACAGGTGGTGCGTTGGTTTGTAGTGTTAGCTCCGTAAACGTCGTTGATGTTGCGTGCCGCTTGTGCTGCCACGACGGTACTCATATTCCATAATTACTCGAATTTTTAACGTATCCATGATGACGAAAAAGATTGAAATGCGATGAAAATGTAACACTAATCAATAAACAAATGACTACTTTTGGAAAAAAAAAACATGTTTTTAAAATAAAATTAATTTGAAATTAGAATTCTTAGCCAAACAAAAATTATTTTGATTTGAAATGGCCGGTACTGCAGAACGGCAATTTCATAGGTAAAGACCTAATATATTTGGCATTCTTTTCTTTGTAATAACATCAAGAAAATCACTGCTATTATTAAATAAGGGAAAAAAAAAATATTTTGCTAAAAAAAGCCAGCTAACAGTCTTAGGTATTCAAGTATAATTTTGGCATATCACCATGGCTTACCACGCGCAATCAATTTCGACACTCTTTCCATACAAAAGTCAAGCAATCACCAAAACATTTGGCGCCACCAGCCGTGACGTGATATTTTCGCTCGTCAATCAGACCGATATGACACGATAACAAACAAGCGTATATTTGTGTAGTATCAGCACATAATCGAGATTCTCCCAATAGGGGGACATGGGGGAACAAGAGGGGAACAAGGGGGAACATATGGCGATAATATCCGTGTTAACAACACTTGTGTATGAGGCGATAAAAAGGAATGGGAGGTGATTGCTAGGCAGTTTTTTTTTGCTTTTCGATGTGTGGGAGTTTTCGTTGTTGTCTCTTATCATAGAGAAAAGTGAACAATAGCGGTTTTAAGGATACAGTTTGATCTTATATTATTCCGCTTGACTCGTTGGTCAAGTGGTCGCAAACGGTACTGCAGAGCGTGAGGTCTTGTGTTCGATTCCTGGGTTGGACGAAGTGTCATTGGGTTTATCCATCTTGAATTCCTCAGTAGCAGCTCGGAGTTTTGATTACTGCTCGGTTAATGGCCAAAATCCACCACCTATTACATGGATCTTAAACATAACTGGTGAATGTGTGTATACTATAGACACACCTCTGTCTAACCCTTCGGGCAATACAGGCGTGATGTTCTGCGATGTTGAGGCTGTACCTGACATGTTAAAGTTGATGGTATGAATACGAGACAAACATTTACATAATTTATATTTAGAATAGACGAAAAGATTTGACAGTTGGCCCCCCGGGCTCACAAGCGCACATCATGATAATATAAAATATAATAATGTAAAAACTTGGTCTGAGGTAAAAACTAAATGAATCTTAATAAGTATTCGAGTCACAAACAATAGTTTACGATCTGGTACTAAATAATAACGGGCAGTTGTTATAGTACATAGGCCGAGGATCGACTTAGATGGTGTGCTATTGAAGAATTGCCATACATAGGCTTCTCTGGGCTTCTCCAATATCTCACCATCTACAATAGCAGTCCAGTATTTGACTGCTATTGTGGATGATGCCTATAGAGGCATATGAAAGTGAAGATTCGAAAAGTAAAAATATAACAACCTCATAAACAAAATTCTTAATTCGAAACACAACAATAAATACCAAAAGAAACAGAAAATAACTTTTATTTAATTGGCAACGAGACTGCCAGTAGAACATCGGCAACTGCGACAGACAAGCAAGTTCAGCTACAAAGGTAAATCTAATTCCGAGCTGATTGCAAAATTAAGCCAGCACAGTTTACAGCTCTACGGAGATTGTTAATGAACTATTTATGTAGTCGTTTAATATTTTAAGGATGTTTTGCTTTGTTTAAGATAAACTAAGTGATACTCTAAAGGTGTGTCCAAACAGTGAGCGACAAGAGCGCGGCAGCAACACGCGGCAAGAAACATTGCTGCCGCTCCCTAGTTCGGACTAAGCCGACGAATGTTCGCGCGGCAGTCGTCCAATGACAGCGCGGCAGCCGCGCACGATACCGCTCAATGCTCACACAACACACCTTAAGACGTAGACAACAGCTAAACCACGGTCACTGTCGGACTGCATAGAAAAGAAAGAGAAGCGCGATGACACAACGCCTGTAATTTATTGCAAAATATGAGAGAGAGTAAGCGGTAATGAAAAACAACCAAGTTCTGCATTCAAATAAGACGTTCTTGTTATTAATTATAATACCAACATACGTTGCTATTTAATACAGAATTTTGGATTAGAACTCAAGGAAAAGGGTTAGTTTAACGTTAATTTGTATCGAGTTTTTTTTTCAAAACGTGTTTTGGTAACAATCAAGTTCTGAGAAATATGTTCGGGATTCAATTTTTTTTTTCCGCTACCACAAACTATATATAGATTTGGCAATTTTTTTGTTTAAGTCAATCTTACTGTTACCGTTTGCCTGTTGTCAGCGCCTTAATAGTTACATTTTGGGATGATTATCGATGTTTTGTTAGCAGGGTAGTGATTAACTTTCCACTAGTCTTTGCCTGGTTAAAATTCGTTTATTATAATACAACAAAACATCTTGTTTATTTTAGTAGTACATGAAATACGCCTAATACAAACAAGACGATATAATAATTTAGTTTTTAGAATCTTAAGTTTTTAATCCTCTATAGAGAAACATGTACCTGTGCCCACAAACCGTTTTAAGTTCAGGTTATCCTTTACCTTTTAAATTTCCATGAAAATATCCCTTCCTTCAAATTCCCGAAAAGAAAGATAACAAAGCGTCGAATATAAATGACCGACCGTCGATTCTAAGAACTCACTACAAACCAACGCCATTACAATACCGACAACATTACCTTGTTGAGAGCCACCCTTCAGAAGAGTTAAGTACAATATTTTTTCCGGACAGCCATGTCCGGCCGTTTTCCGGATTCAATTTGTCAACGTTCTTCGCCCCTATTGATGAGATAAGTGATCACCGATTTTCGGACATATTTTTGTTCGATCGAGATAAAGTTTGCATTAAATGATACAGTTTGAGTTAGTTGGTGGCTCGGAGGTTAAACGACGTTCTTTGAGTGCATTAGAACGCAAGTTCGATACTATGCAAGGACTGAATTAACTGAATCAAATACCACTAATTTAATGTAAAGGTATTTATTAGAAAAGGTCCTAGAGTGTCTATACAGAGGGTTCTTGTTGACCGGCCGAAAATGCAGTGTGCTGTGCCAAAGTTGCTGATGAGGCTAAGGGTGATGACCAGGTATGCGCTTGTTGTGTATGCTGGTGGTCAGGTTGCCCGTTAAAGCCAAGAGTGCTGGCTGGCTGTGTGAATCGCCGCTCGAAAGCTTGAATAAGTGATGATGATGACGTCACGCTGAAGTAGTTGCACGAAGGCTGCGCGGAAGTCCATGTTCGGGGTCACCCTGTGTAGAGGTATGAGAAACAGGGTATAAAGTTCACTCATCCTCCATATTAAAGGGAGGATCCTCCGACCAGACGGGTGTCGTGTCTGATAGGCTACTGCTTGACGATTAATGTCGAGAAGTTGTATATATGCTAGTCGCGCGGTAAACTTTACGTGCGCGATGCAAGCTATTGCGTGACGTCAGTGTGATGCATATTTCGCATGTGGCGATAAAAATGTCCATGGAGTTTCTTCCTCGTTCTTCTCCATAGGTACCTTCTACGCTTTGGAATGGGTCATTAGCTTCATCTTTCTGACTGATCGACTCCTGTGCCTGTGTGTGGTTTAATTGAAATAAATGCAACCCGGCAAATAAAAGAGGGAAGAGACTGCGACCAATATGATCTTATATTATTTAGGTACTAGCAAGCGCCCAACGAAGTAACTAAAACTCACAAAAACTGAAGGTCAAGAACAAAAGAAGTATAAAATTATTCACAACTGTAACAAATTACGTCAAAGAATAATAAAACAGAAACAAAGTCAGATAGGTTTGTCAGGTAATGTTAAGTTATTCTTTAGAACAATAATATTTTAACTCCCGAATATTTTTCCCTTCGACCCAGCGGGAGTAAAACTTATGATTATCTACAAAGTTTGAGGCGTCGGATATTTTATTAGAACGATACCAGTTTTTATTCATGATGGTGTGAATAATATTCTACTTAATCATGTAGAACAAAGTAACCTTATTTTTACTAAAATTCTAAATCTAATCGAAGAATATCGATGAAAGCAGGTTTCTCAGAATACGACATACGACGCACTGGTTGGCTACACGATGACTGATACAGCCAATGGGGCAGTGTTTTCAAACTGCATGATTTTTTGCCTGCAATTCTAGACTAATGGCTGGTCAAGGACCAAATAATCTGAAAACAATAGGGATGGCAGACAAAAAGAAAAATCTCCGTCAGATACATTATTAAAAAAATATTGTACACTGTTTTTTTTTTAATGTATTTTAATGTTTACGGCAATACATTGAGTTTAAATGTGACATGACGTCAATCTCCGGTAGAATTTCTACTGAATAATGACGTAGCAGCCCTCACTCCCAAACTTAAATGTGTTTTATCTTAATCATTTTTTATTAATATGATGAAGCAAAAAATACGTGTCTAATATTGTTTTATTATCTGACTGACGGACTAAATAGTTTTTTTTTCCTTGCCCAATCAGCATCCCTATAATATATCCCTATATTATAAAAAATAAGTTCAGTCTCAGTCATGTCCCACTGCAGCGCAAAGGCCTTGCTTCCGTCTTTCCATTTTTCTCTCTCTTTAGCAATTAGAGCCATCTCCTTCTGGACCTACCACGTCGGCCGTTCGTGTTGTTCGGAACCCTTAATAAGCTAATCGATGTTTTGTGGTACTTATACTGTATCCATACGCCCGTGAATATCTCAGTATACCTTGTCAAAATCTACTATATATGTAGCAGTTAGCTTGACGGACCAGCTAGCAGTGATTGCATTAATTTAAAACGATTTATATATAATGACTTTCAATGTGTCTGGGAATACCACGTCAAATCCTCCTCATCACCTGGCCAAACCCTTTATCATTAACACCTAATTAGTCCCAGATTCCTACCTTCAACCAAAACAGTCTAGAAATGAAAGAAAAACACCCTTTTGTTCCCATTAACACCCACATTTATACAGTGCCCCAAGTTTTTCAGAGCCGAGACAAATTAACGTCTGTTAATTATGTTCCCTCTCAAATCAGTTGCTACACTGTACAGTCCTATTTATTCAAGACCCAACCCTTTTGTTTGGAGAAAAGAAACCGTTTCTTTCTTTTTATTAATGTCGCCACCGTCGCTGGGTTTTGTTAATGTTTTGGTTTGACTTTCAGGATCTTTTTTTGTGATGGTGGATAGGCTCAGAAGTATCTTCTGGTAGTTTTAAATTCTTTTACAAATCTGGACTGATTTTATTTAAAACAAAGGATTTGACGAGGAACGATGAGGCCATCCGAACCAATTCTTCAACAAAAGGGCCTTCAATGTCGTAATTTTATTTTCAATCGAACTGTTTCAACCGTTATATTTATGATACATCATCATCAGCCTGTAGCAGCCCACTGCTGGATATAGACCTCTTTTAACGCGATGCTCGGTCAGTAATATCCAGCTGCTACCAGCTACCTTCAAAATATCATCGTTCCATCTAGGATCGCGGTTCAAGGGTTTATACAAACGTACCTACTTACAAAAATAAAATCATTTATAATTTACCACAAAATGGAAAGACGTTCAACATCTTTATCTTCTAGTTTGTCGTAGAAGATTGTGTAAAGTGGATCTACTTTATCCTTTTCTTCTTATATTTATCTAGTATTGTGTAACTTAAAGTTTTATTGTATTGTTCCCCAGTAAGTGAGTTTGGACAATGGCTGGCTTATAGCCAGTTGTTTTGTCAGATGTTTTCCATCTAGGGTTGGTTTTAATGAGTCTGTGTTGTTAATGTGATATTGTGGCACACTGTGCCAAATGTCTTGCTTCTCATAGGTAATTTATCTTCCTCGCATCTATGCTATTATCACATTCTGCAACTTTAGGAACTGTCGCACATTTATCTTTGAAACGTCACTTTCAAATTCACCTTTTTTCCGAAAAAAAGATTTGATAGTGAAATGATCATATTATGCAAATCTGACCAATATCCCATGATAATACATGGCCAACGCTGTGAGACCATATTTGATATTGCATCTTGTCTTTACGGAAAATACTAAGAGCGGCACGTTACTGTGATATTAACTAAACATAGATAAATATATTTAATGTTCGTGCTATTACAGAAATATCTTTAATAGAGACTTTGTAGAACGACCTCGCGTATGTTGAGTTTTAAGATAATTTATTATATCTACCACTTATCCCTAAGTTATACTACTAATATACCTTACAATGCAACCCTTTAACAAAATATTGTTTTAATTTCTCCCCTCATTAAATGAGTTCTACATAATATAAAACGCCAGGATATTTCAAGCGGGAGCCATCTTTAAACAAACGATCGAAATTAACCAGCTCCATTGTCCTTCTGAAAGTACAACGACTTTGTTTTGATGGTAAATTGCTTCTTTTATTAGATTTTAAAACGTCTGTCGTTCTTTTTATGGGCTTCTGATTGTTATCTGACCGTTAGAAGAAAGATAATGGAGTTGTAATGGTAGGCTCATCTTCCTGAAGAACTAATTTCAGTTTTGGGGCATATTGGGAACAGTTATTATTTCATAATGGGAGGGACTTACTACCCTAAGTGCTCCTAACACGTCAAAACGATAGCGTTTGGGTTTCCTTTTCATACCTCTGACTCAGAATTACGACACACATAAACACCATTATTATAAAGCCTCGTGGAGACTAGCGCGACGCGACGACGCGACGCGACTCGAACAATACAATTTCTAAGAAAACTTCACGTTATAACAATAACCGGTGTCGCGTCGCGCTAGTCTGCACAAAGCTTTATGTGAGCTCACTCATCTCAGTATGGACACTTAGTACCTACGGTGATGGCAAATCTAATAATTTAAATCTTGATTAAGCGTTACATATACTACCCGAAGCGTGCATCATAAAAAGCATGGATATTTTTCAAAGAAAACTCGCTTTATATTGATAGCAACTACACACGTCAGATAACAGCAGCATTGGCATCCTCTCACCGTGTTTCCATGAAAAAGTTCCAAATCCTTCCGCCTACCCAGCTTATGAAGCATCATTTATATGCAACTATTTCACCGCCCTTCTTACAACGAGATAAAGTCTAAATTCCTGAAGCACCTACCTTTACTGATGAAAATGTTTCTCATAATTTACGGCAGAGAATTTTGAATCTTGAGTCAGCGTAGTAGAGTTAGAAATGGGTTGTGATATTTAAAGTACATCACAAACCATTCGAGAGGCTTATCTTTGAACTCTTAACAAAATGGGCGTTCGTTGTGAAGCATATACTGAAGCCAAACTATTAAAACGAGTCGGTAAAGGAAGATATATTTTTATGGCAGTTTGCTTCGAAATACAGTAAGGCTATTTTGTGGTCAACTGTGGAAGATAAATGCGATCACCTGGCTTTGTGCTTATCCACTTTGTTAAAGTACTGTAGTCGATACTTCGTTCATATTAAGAGATTTATTTTTCCTATCCTTTCTATTGCCAACAGTATCAGCCCGAGTCTGGATTTGTGGCCGGTTAGTGAGCAATATAGACTCGCCCCTATGAATTGGTATTTATACATAACTTGCGAAATTAGGTTGTAAATGGGGTAAAATCTCTATCTGCCCCTTTGAGTATGGTCAAACAATATTAATGAAAGACTGCATCGAATATTACCCATTTCTTAGGTTAAAACGGTTGCTTATATGAACAAACCTAGCTTTAAAATTCAATTAACAATATCCGTAATTCTAAGCCCTAATAAACGACTATTATTATCTTTTTACCTCCGTTATATCTATAATCTATCAATTAAAGAATATTTTCGTTTTATTGTATTTTTAACCAACTTTAAAAAAGGCGGAGGCACTCAGTTCGTCGGAATCTTTTTATTTGTATATGTTCCCCAATTCCCCGAAGACGGCTGGACCATTTTTTTGTTTGAAAGGATATACTTCCCAGATAGTCCCACTGTCATCAGATCAGAATCTGATGATGGGATTCTAGAGAAATTGAGGGAACTCTTCAAATAAAGCACACCTATGCGATTTGGGTATTTTTTATAGGAACTCGTGCATTTGCACTCTGAAAGCACCATTTGGTGAAGTGGAACTAATGATGAAGACCACAGATGGCCACCGGAACTACTCAATAATAAGTATTTCACGGGTTGGATTCGATTACTTTAATATGGTTGCCAAGCAATTTATGCTCATCACAATGCATATGGAGAAGTGGAGATGATGGTGAAGTACCAGGAGAACTCCTCAACGATTAATGTCCCTGCATTGGGAAAAGCAATATTTTGTAAGAGGTTATGAGCAGTTGACATTAGGCTATTGTAACTTAGATAAATTAGAAACAGACCCTCTAAAAAGCGTTTTTTTTTTTTCCCCACTGACTTCCGAAGTTTAAGTTATTTTTCACTCCGTAGTGTTTTTTTGGAAGTCGGTTGTTTTTTGTACTAGAAAAGGGTCTTTCTTAGGTACAGTTCAAGCTATTTGGTAAACAGGAAAAAGCATTCATATTTCCACTACATTTATTTTTTATTTTTAAGGTTAAGTATAGAGCAATGTAAAAGAAGTACACTCACAACATTGTTTAATTTAAAGTAGTTGCAAGTTAGCTGACTGTACCCTACATAGCTCGTTCGACTGACTGTACATTTACTTTTCTTACATCGATTTTATTGGTACTGTGTAACGTTGTAAGTTTTTTAAGTCAATCAATCTGCCTAGTCTTTTACCAACTATGTTAAGATCGGTTTCCAGTCTAACCAAATGCAGCTGAATACCAGTATTTTACATAGAGGAACTGCTTATCTGACCTCCAAAACCCAGTTACTGGGTAATACGGTAAAACTGGTTGTCAGACTTTCGGGCTTCTGACGACCCGTAACGACTGTCAAAGATCCACGTATGACAGCTGGCACCAACGGCTTAACGTGCCTTCTGAGGCAAGAAGGAGACTCGTTTTGTAAAAATGGTCACCCATCCACGGACCAACCCCGACAAGTGTAGTTTAACCTGATGGATGGACCCGTGCGGCTGTTATTACTTAGCCACGAGCTACTTGTAACTTTTGTAAGTAGGAAAACATAATTTTAGTATAACCCAGTGATGATGAATTTCCTTCCCCAACCCTCAAAATTCGATACGAAACAAACACCCCTAAAGAATCCTTAAATATTTTAATGATCCTTAAGACGTGTTTAAAGAAAGTGATTACCACTGAAGCGCAATTTATTAGTTAAAACGCCCTTCACGGCTTTCTCGACAATCAAGACAACGGCCTCTTTATGCGCACCATCAAACAAGAATTAGGCACTTAATCCACCTAGCGAAGCCAGTTCAGAATTAATTAACGCTATTCAATTTATACTAGCGAAACATACCTGTAATGGTTTCTAATTATCGCTTTTATATCACAGGTTAATTTTGGTAAGGTTAATTTCCAGTCGCTGTTTATAATAATGGGGAATGATGAAATAAATCTTTGATTATGGGAGGTCAATTTTTAAACTGGTATTGATCTGAAGATATTTCCACATTATGAAAGGACAGGTTAATTTCCAAGTATTGATTGCTAAACAAAATTTCAACTAGAAATTATAAACTCATGTACCGTCAAGACCCGATAAAATGTTAAGTTTTTAAACAAATTCCTTTTCCACATAGCGGGCGTATGTCACCTTTTCGAACTATATTTTTTTTGTCAAAATGTTGGCAATACGTAGGTAGTCGAAAAATAATAAGATGCAAGTTAAATTAACCATAAGGAACTTAAAATAATATTTGTACTTTACCGAACATTTAAAATCCTGAAATCAAGCCAACTGAATTAGGCGCAGCAGATACCTGCTGCCGATACAAAATTAACAACTTTATAAAATTCAGAAGGCATCGAAACAAATATTAACCTTATATACACAATAAAAGAAACTCTAAATGCTTAATTAAGTACGGGAATTTAATAATAAAATGTAGATCAGTTGCAACTCTAATCGTGTCGTGGAGCGCCGACTTCCGATGGAGTGAAGTGCGCTCGTCATCGAGAGCTCGTCAGCGCTTTTGTTGGCTTATGAAAAGCTATACAGAGTCAAGTCACTCTACGGGGAATATTGTTAGTAAAATGGACAAGAGAGAATTTTTGAAAACTAAAAAATTTAATGGTAATTGCACTTTTATAAACCTGACAACATCTACGTTATAAGTACAATGTAGGGGGTTCGTGGAATTGAAAATGTCCGCACACTCGTTATTAACAATTTAATGTAGGTAAAACACAGTTTACACGATTTCACAAAGTTTTGGCATTTAGGTAGCAGGAAGTTAGTAATTAATAATGGCGTCGTGAGTTTTGAGACGCAGAACGGGCGCGTGCGTATCCTTTGATTTCACCCGGGAAAAAGAGAGAGAGAGGGGTATGAGGCGCGGGCGACAGGGCGCGTTTATTAGGTTGGCGTCCTGGAGGGCGCACACGCTGCCAACTTGAGAGCGCTGTGATTTGGGTTTTGAGACGTTCTGAAACGGTGCGCGCTACAACAATCATTATTAAGTTACGTTGTTAGTACTGTAAGTCCCATGTAGGTAATAGGGATAAAGCTAAATATCGCCATTTACCGGGCACAAGTCAGTATTGGTGAGACTGCCCGACCCGAGAGTTGAACTCAGACCCTGACGTTCAGCAGGCGTGTTTGCAATACTAGACCAATGAAGCAATTCTATTACCCCCCATGATGATAATAATATAGTATTAACTTATGATTAACCCAATGCAGAACTAATTCCTCTTCTTAAACAGAAAAGAAACGAACATTGATCACCAAGATTGCCAGCGTCTATGTCCATCCCACCAATAACCCGTTGACTTTCAAAGTGAGAATAAATAAGCATCTCCTGGGCACGTTCGTCCCATCGTAGTTCCCATCCAGCTCTTTTTGTCAGGGGAGATCGAGGTTAAGAGCAGGCAATGAAAATATCTCCACATTTTCGAAGCTTTGAATAGAAATCTTTACCAGTCCTTTACTCAACTAAAATTAAGAGATATTGCCGTGTCAACAGCAACATTTAGCATAACCGCAGCCAACGTAAAGGTATTATAATTACAGCTGCTCAAGGACTCCAGGCTATATTAATTGTGCTCAACTCAGGACTCTCAAGGCTATATTAATTGTGCTCAACTGAGCCACAAGTGGAGTGCGCTCGACACGATCGAGCGTGTTCCGGCTCTTACATCACTTATATCTGAAGAGATGTTAGTTATTGTGTGTACGTTCTTGGCTCCGTGATATGCTGTGAATGTCTTGTTCTGGATTTATTCATAACTAGATGACTTGGTGAACTTCGTACTACGTTTAAAGTTTCCGCATTTTCCACCACCACCACTTCAAAAATATTCAAATCATTCGAGTCATTTTCGAGTTTTTGCGAGAAAGTTGCGAGATAGTATGAGGTAGAACCACCCTCTTGACGTATGTAGGTCACTAAATCGCCACCCTGTATATAGATAGAAGATGTGTTCAATCGACGTCCCTAGTGTAACTCGTCCTGAGTTCTTATACATATATACATATATAGCATCTGCCCGTGACTTTGTCCGGGTGGAAGTCAAAGTCAAAGTCAAATCATTTATTTCAAATAGGCCCTTATAAGGCACTTTTGATCGTCAAAATTTACAAAAAAAAATTAATGATTCTAGTCGCCCCTTCCAAAAGGTAGTTTTCGCATGGAGAAGAATGGGCAAGAAACTCCACCGTTACTCTTTTAAAATGTTTTACTTTATTTTGTATAAATACATTAGTTATACAATTATATGTGAGGACGATGCACCTAGAATAAAATTATTATACCACAATAGGTAAAAAATTAAAAATGAAGCATCAACAGATAAATGAATTATGTGATAGATACATGGTGCTCACATATTTACAAACATTGTAAAAGTTGACGATTTTCCTAAAATTTTACAATTAATTAGTCAGTCAACAGTAAAACATCCTTTGTCACTCAGCAATAGTGTAGCTTTTTATGAAAGAAATTTTCGGAAGTCGATCAGTACTTCCAGAGATCTTTCTCACCTCTTACGAACAAAACAAACAATTTTATCTCTTTTTAACCCCCAACGCAAAAAGAGGGGTGTTATAAGTTTGACCGCTATGTGTATGTCTGTCTGTGGCACCGTAGCTCTTAAACGGGTGATCCGAATTTAAATGGTTAGAGATGGTGATGGAGTAAGAAAGATAAATGAGGAAATGTTTGTGCCGGAGTTTTTTTTTAATTTTAATATAATTTCACTTGTTCTGATATTTGTTTAGATAGTTTAGATTGAAGTACTCATACTAACAAGTCTGTAAGCTAGGAAGTTAAGTAAGCTGACTGCCCTAGGGAGTCGGTATTAGCAGGACACATTATTTTTTTAAGCCTTGTTTGTACCTACTAGTTGAGCTTTAAAGCCTAACTTATACCATTGCTGCTTGTCTACAGTGTACCCAATTGATTTAAATAGTTCAGTGTTTTATAAGAAGTTACTGCTGCTGCTGTTGCTATGTAATACATATAATTACCTGTGTAATTACTAGAGATGTTCCGATTAGTCGGCGACTAGTCAGTAAAGCCGACTATTCGGCCACTTTCATAGTCAGCGACTATTTGGCAAAGAGCGCCGACTCCGGCTTCTTACTTTGTATGTATTTCTTAATAAAATGTATATAGGAGGAATTATTAGCTGGATTTTTAATTAATATATTACTCATTTTGAAATGTAAGGCAACCTTTCCTTTGCTAATCAGTCTCTAAAATTACTTATTTGTAAAGAAAAAATATCTACGACATTTATCAAAGCAAAATTCAAGACATGATTAAATTTTAATTGAGCTCTTTCACGTTAATGAACAATAAAAGTAATTTTCGTTATTTTTTTACTCAAGAACACCGTTCTGACCCGTGCAAAACCAAAAGTCAAGAAACAATGAGAAGCAAACAAAACATGTACACGCAAATCAGTTGTAAACGAAGCGTCACGGAAATTGCCGAATACCTACCCCCGAAATCGTGCCCGACTAATCGGCTAGTCGGCCAGTCATAGTCGGCACATCTGTAGTAATTACCTAACGGACTGCCACTTACTAAAATGTACATATTTCACAGTACGTTTCAATTTCGGTGAATATTCAATTACGTTCAGTCATCCAGTAAAACTGTGAGAAACGTTGCTAAAATAGGGATGTGATTCGATCAATCATAATATTTATTTCGGAAATGTTTATCTTAAAAACTCAGTTTCACGTACAAGATTTATGATCAATCAAAAACCTTTTAATAATAACGTGCTATGATCGAGTTTTATTTTACTTTTGTTAGAAATTCAATATTAGTTTTATATGAAGTTTTTAGCCGATGAATGATTTTTTTGAACACGTCATTTTACAACTTGGAAATTGTAGAATATTATGCATTCTTATAAAAAAAATATATAATAATTATATTGACATATTTATTTCTACTACATGACATTTTTATACTTACTTACTACTACTTACTTAACCAGAAACTTTATAAATAGGTGCCTAAGTGTACTTCTTTAAGTTATGAACTATAACTTTATAAGCCTTATTTGTCATAGCTAATTACTCCTTGTTACCCAGATATTTTTAATTTAACCACTTCCTTCTATTCAAATACACAATAAAGTTACATAGGCTTATAATTCACAACAAGACTCTGGGGTAGAATTGTACCCCAAGAAAGTTTTAAACCTTCTTGTTACCAGTGATGGAAGTGTGGGGTCGATCCGGACCCGCTGTGAGGGGTTAAATCTTACACTTTTATTAATTTGAGACGAGCAAAGTTATGGTTTGATGGGTCATTCTAAAGTTAAAGTTATGAGGAATGAGATGAATTATTCTGTTGGATTTGCTTGATTGCAAAAGATCCCAGGATTTTTGTGCAAAATGGAAGTAAAGAAAGAAAGAAGGGTAAACTTTTAATTAACCATTACTCAGCAATGCTAACGAGTAGATAATTAATGTGTAATCGATTTTTATTAACTTTCCGAACTTGAACTTGATTTCTTTTTCGAAAATTAGAAAAAAAATCAATAAAGGTACCATGGTGTCAAAGGTTGATGTCGCGGCAACCCGACCGTAGGCATCAGCAGCCCGTATTCCAGTCGGTAGATAGAAGACAGAAAAACGTACTATCGCACGAGCGTTAGCGGCACTACTGGTCTGTGGTCGGGCTGCACGTGTCGCCTGTCACTCGCCCGTAGCTGCCAACGACGTGTCGCTAGCTACGGAAGGTATTTCATAGAAACCAGTCATGTCCCGGCGACACGTCGTCGCCTGCAGTTGCCGCCTGCGGTCGGCTACGGAATAGTACCATGCAGGATAGAACCTAGCGATAATCCGAACTTATTTCGTTTTAATATAATAAACATAAATAGGTACATAAAGTCATGCCTTCTTTCCATGGGGGTAAGCAGAAACTACAGAACGCCACCTGTTACGTCTGCTGCTGCAAATTCATTTCGAACTATATTGCAGTAACAGTCGAAGAAAAGAAAGTGGAAGAAAATACTTCAGCACCCATTTTCTTCTAGTTTCTTTTATAAATGTATATCATTTTTATTCTAATACCTACACATAGATTGATATTTATTTTACGTGCCCGCATACGGTCGAAAGCCATTACCTACATTAATGATTATAGTAACAGACATACATAACACTCAAAGATATGGTTCTTGGCAACGTTTAGTGATGGGAAGATTCGATTTCTCGATTACACGGGAAGTCCCGGAATTTTCGTCTCGATTTACACGGGAAGTCCCGGACTTTAATAAACTTAGTTAAGTATTGCAAAATTCTTGAAAGATCAGAAACTAAGGTCTTTATTCATTAGCTAGCTGTGCTCGCGGCTTCACTCACGTGACTGTACTTTTGTGTGGGATTCTGTATAAGTCATTTCCATTGACTTATACCACAATGCCAAAATAAACTTTCTTGATAATGATACCAGTTTATTACTGTCCCACTGTAAACCAATGATCATTCAGAGAAGCTTTAGAAACGAAAGATACTATCACACATGTATGAGTGACAGAGAAAAAAAAACTAAAATTAAATAATCTAAAAGTCGATCCTAACTGTATATGCAGCTAAATGGGTAGCACACACCATGTTGATGTTAGCTTGAAATGATAAGTCACGCATCGCCAAACATGATGGTTTATTGAATAGTTTACTACTAGTTTACTACTAAGTAAATATTGCTATATGAACGTTTGTGAATGATTACGTCTGACTATGAACGCTGATTGTGTACTGTCACGTTACACTATAATTTGTGCAAGGCGACGGAAAAGTGGTTATCTTTGCAATGGCGCATGCCATGCCCATACATGACTCGTACATAGGTTTTTGCCAACTACATTGGGGTCGGTTTCCAGTCCAACTGAATACAGCTGAATACCAGTATTTTACATGGAACGATTGCCTATCTGACCTCCACAACCCAGTTACTGGGTTACACGATACCCCTTGGCAAGTGGTCTACTAATTTAAAGGCCGGTATTGTAGATACAATTCAATCACTTCAAAATAGATAGCTTAATATAGTTTGTAACACAGGCCGGCCGCTTCACACGATATATCGATCTCCACCTACATGTTATTGGAGTAATTGGCCCCAGCCCACCTGTATGCATTCAGTATTGAAATTGACTGTAATGACTAGGAAAAACTGTGTAATGGTTACTTGATATGGACAGGCATTGTTTGTTTTAGAACTGTAGTAGTATACTTTCCAGCAAATCGTTTATACTTTTTTCTAAAAATAGAAAAACATACTTTCCTGACATATATTTTACTTAGGTACGTCTACTAAATATTTTTACTAACTGCAGTCATTCTGCAATCAATACAAAATATTCGATCATCAAAAAAGCTACAACTTGCAAACATTTCACTTATATGAACGTTTTAAAAATAAATACCTATCGAAATCAAGAATAAAAAATACGCATGAATTCATAATAATTCCGGTCCCGTGTTTTTGACTGCATCCCCGGGATTTAATAACAACACTAGCTGCTATTTATACTGGTTTTCTTTTTGATGCCGGGATGTGTAGTGATTGTTTTTTTACGGACCCGCAGCTGTAGTGGCAAAAACGGATCGTTTACGATATGATTCGCGGTTACATAAAAAGAAAGTACCACATATGGTTGCAGGAAAAGATACGCTGTTACTGGAAAATGGTTTTAGTAATATTACTAAGTGCCTTTTCACACTTTCCTGCAGCATAGCGTAATATGGGTCTCGGCGAAAGGGTAAGCCAAGTAAATAAAAAAACTCTTATACTTACCCATAACATGTAACAATAAATGACAATAAAATACATAAACCTGGACTAATTGCACAAGCTTTTAATGACTATTTTATAGACGAAATTCATTCTACTCCTTCCTATACAAATATTGCGACTAATTGTAACTCCATATTTATTCCGCCTACAGTACCAGCAGACATAGTGGCTATAATTCGCTCTTAAAATAATACCAATAGCCATGGATATGATGGCATCATAACAAAAGTTGTTAAACATGTTGCGCCATTAATAGGACCTGCTATGAGTTATATCATCAATCTTTGCATTGAATATGGCCATTTCCCGGACAAATTAAAAATTACCGTTATTAAACCTATTCATAAAAAAGATGATAGAAATATCATGGGTAATTATAGACCGATAGCACTTATTCCAATTTTTTCCATAATTATAGAAAAGGTGATATATAAATAGCCTTTCGTCGTTTTTTGAAAAGCATGATCTCATAGTCAAAGAACAATTTGGATTTAGGAAAGGTAATATGGCGATTTATGACGTGATCAAGAAAATTGTTTCTAGTGTTGATGCTAGAATTCCAGTGGCGGCCTTGTTTATGGATATGTCTAAAGCATTCGACCATGTAGATCATGGTATACCTACTGCTAAACAAATTAGAGCGTTATGGGATTAGAGGAACTGCATTAAACCTATTACAATCTTATCTCTTTAATCGCACTCAAACCACAATGCTTGATAGGCTATGTGCAAACTCGAAAATTGAAAGAACATACATGTCACGTCCTAGGAAAACTACTTATGGTGTTCCCCAAGGTAGCATTTCTGGCCCCCCATTATTTAACATTTACATAAATGATATGCCTAAGGTCAGTAAGCACCAGATGGTCTTATTTGCTGATGACAGCACTATTTTATTCCATAATAATGATATTAATATTCTTGAAAATTACATAAATGATGATCTTAAAAATATTATAAATTGGTTAGTTAATAATAATCTAAAAATAAATCTTAATAAAACCAAAATAATGACATTTAATCAAAGAACAAATAAACCGAAACTGAATATAAAATATGGTAACGTAGCAATCTCTGAAAGTGACAACACAAAATTTCTGGGCCTTTACATAGATAGTCGTCTGACTTGGAAACATCATATCGACGCTTTGTCAAAGAAGCTTAGTCAATTTGCGTATGCTCTGTACAAATTATCAAAAGCGGTTAACCGCATTACAGTACAAATAGCTTACAATGCTTATGTGGCTTTTGGCATTAGGTACGGAATAATTTTCTGGGGCAACTCCACTGACAGAGACATTGCTTTTAAAGCTCAGAAAAAATGCTTGCGATCGTTTACACAATTACAATTGATTGATAGTTGTAAACCATTATTTAAGGAACTTAGTTTGCTCACTCTACCGTCTATGTAAATATATGAAATGGGAGTGTTTGTCCGATATAACCTGCATTTATTTGAAAAACTGCGCTCTCGCTGTTATCAGAATACCATTCATGTTACCTCTCATAAAACCGCATTTTTCGGCAAAAGTGTGCTAGGTATGGCCCCAAAAATATATAACAGTATACCAGCAGCTATTAGAAACAAAGAGTGTATGGGATCCTTTAAGAGGTCCTTGTTTAGATGATTCCTTTTAGATAGATGTTACTACTCCATCACTGAGTTTACTACTGATAAACAGAGGTATGACGATTCCGACTTGTTCATATACACTTATGATTTATTTATTGGTTAAGTATGAATGTGTTTATTTATCTAAAATTGAAATCACCTGTTTACCTGACATATTTTGAATTGTATTTTTTTATCGCAATTGGCAAAACATAGTGCACATATTTTAATAATTTATGTTTAACAAAATAAATTATTGATTGATTGATAAACCGGGTATCCTACACGTTCACTATCGGACCGTGAGAGCGTGTGAAAAAGGGTAAAATAAGTTTAACAGAGATTTCAATTGATTGTCATCATCATTATTTGAACTGAAAGATTTCCACTGGACATAGGCCTCCCCCAAACGTCGCCTCATGGACTGGTCCTATGTTTCTCGCATCTATTTGTCACACCTCCATTCCACCTAATTTCCTAATGGCTTATAAATAAGCTTTCGTGATTAAAGCCACTGAGTAAATGATTACTTGAGGAGACAAAATATAGACCAAACAAAAAAAAATGTTTCAGCAATTTGTTTTTTGTTTGATTGTTTGTTTGTTGTCATTTGCCAGTGTTGTAACACAAAGTAATTACGCAATGTAAATTGTCTTTGGTCCTGGCACTGACATCAAGCAATAGATAAAATTGACAAAGTTTTATTGTTTGAATAAGCGGCTTTTGGCTACTTTGCAGAATAAACAATTTTTCTTTCTTTCTTTCTTTCAATTTGTGCTGGTTCCACATTGTATTTCTATTGTTATAAAGTCTGTTTCAGAAAATTTCTTTATCAAAATATGCAAACGAAATGTTGCCACACTTCACCTATGAACGACATTTTGTTCGCACCATCATTTCATCTCATAAAGGGATATTCTGCAACGTTATTATATTACAGCTCGCGGCGAACGGAAGCGACAGTGTTGTAAGCCTTAACGGATAATCTCGGCGGCGGTTCACAAGGATTTTCAGAAAATTCACTTTCTACTTGAACACCTTGCTGAGAAAACTCAAGGGTTTATTAAATAAAATAGCGTGTGTAAAGAAATACAGGCGGTTTTTAATGTGAATTTTATTCATGGATTTTGTACACAGGGTTTTTTATCAAGAGACTTCCAAAATACTACGAGAGTACACTATGAGATGGCGTACTCTCGTAGTATTTTTTTGGAAGTCTAAGGACCCGGTTCAAAAGTACCACGCGTTGGTTTTGATCCCCAGTCGAAATCTGGCGACTACTAAGACCATTGTACTTTCTAAATAATTCTGGACACCGACATTGGATTGGCTTTACAGCAGTAAGCTAGTTTGGTCATACTTATTCTTTTCATGAAGATCCTTTGCCGTTCAATATGGCAGATATTTTTATAGTCTATCTAATAGCCTATTAGTCTTTTAACAACATTTGATCTTTTATTGCCAGTAAAACGAGGCATATGCTGTTCTTATCCAATTTATTTTCCATAAACCTGACCCCGTTTCGCAGTCGTTCACTATAATTTTACATCCTATTAATTGCGCTTGCACCTGTTTCTATCAAGCCCATTCTCAGTACATTCACGCCTTCTTCCCATGGGGATAGGCAGAAACTACAGAACGCCACCTGCTACGGTCCTAACATACTCCTTTTGCTTCACTTACGTTCATACATCAGTTTCGAGTATTACGCTCCTGACCTTTCTTAAGAACAATACCAATAAAGTGACTAAATCTGACGTCACACAAATCTTCCATCGCGCAATTAGAGTTTACCGCGCGAACGAGATATGTATGACTTACCGGCATCAATCGTTGGGCAGTTGCCCGCAAGACACGACAGCCGTCTGGTCGGAGGAACCTTCCTTTAGTATAGAAGATGAGTGAAGTTTATACTCTATTCCTTACACCTCTAACTTGGTGACCCCGACGTGATCATTATACCTCTAAGACAGTATTAGAATTACATCTTAATCCTTCTATGGGCAATCTGATAACACACTACCTCTTCCTGTAATAGGATCCCGTAGTTAAACGTCTTTTATTTTGTCGCTAATCATTAGCTATGCACAAAATAGCAATAATAAGACATTTTAGAACCAGTTCATTTGAAGACAGTTCAGTTAGCGACGGATGGTGCCCCAATATAGGGCTGACTGTTGTCCGGTTTTCTCGGCAAAAATAAAAACTTTGAAGCGTGGATATTTTAGAAATATGTAGCTGGAAAATGATTCAGGTAATGTTTTGTAATTCTAGGTGACATCTAAGACACACTTAATTTCTGTTTGAAATTAATCACTAACTTTTTTTAAATTATTTAATCAGTCGCCTTTAAGAGCGTCATTTGTAATTATATAGGTCAGGTAAAATCGAATTATTATAAAACAAAGTCGCTTCTCGCGTTTGTCTGTATGTCCGCGTTGTTCTTCTAAGTCACGCAACAGATTTTGATGAGGTTTTCACCATCGTCTAGAGAATTAATTCAGGACGTTTTGTGTATACTACGTTAATATTAAAATTACGTTTACCTAAGAAATCTTGATGTTTTGCCAAGTAGTAAAAACCGTGCGAAGCAGGAGCGGGCCGCTAGTATTATATAAAAAAAATGTTTAATCTCATTTGCGTTTCTTACACAATATTCACCCTTTTTTTTTCTTTTCTGAGTCAATAATTTAGAGGATTCAAAATTTGTAATACAATTATGGTTCTGTTTTAAAAGTCTGTAAGATATTTAAAAGTCCTCGAATACATTTTAATATTTAAAACGAGCATACAACCCTACTGCAAGGAGTAGCTCGTATAACCGAGATTATTACCGCCAGATGGTGCCACCTTCACCCGAGAGAGCACAGGACGATAACCGACAGTTCGCAAGACGGTTCACACCTCGATAACTACCTATATTCCGAGCTGAATCTAGATTGACTTTCCAAGTATCCTACCTTGGGATATGGATTAGGAATCTCAGTTTGATGGTAATGGCGCTGAGCGTACATAAGTTAAAAGTCATTTATTCAAACTAGGCTGAGAATCAGCATTTTTCGAACGTCAAAATTACATAAGACAGTCCCCCAAAACGCCCACCCTTCACCACTTCCTAGTGGCGCAACAAACTCCCCAGCAGCACGGTTGTGTGTTCAGTTAGAAAAAAATGAATCTATTTAATAGTATGCAAAATAATTTACATTACGCAACACAAAATATAATTTAAATTATAAATTATTAGCCATATGTCAGCTAGCACACGCCAATATACAAAACAAAAAACATCGAGAACTATACTCAGGCAGAAATAAAAAATTAAAACTAAACAGAACTTAATATCTAAATAAAAGCCTCCACGCATAAAGAGCGTGCCCATTTACATATAGCTATGTATAGCTGTAACTGGAAGTTATAATTGATAAACTATATAAATAATACGAAGTTATAATTGATAAAAATCGATGTAAAATAAATTAACAGTTAATTATACTAACAATAACAAAACCATGATCAGCAAGATGACCAGTCCAGAAGTGTGATGGGCTCATGGCTACATAAGTCTTGGTTAGTATGTATAACTATCTCCAGTACAGTTATATTAAGCCTCATTAGGCGTACCAATAAAAGTGTAAATACATAATCCCACAATTTATGAGCATCACTTTTAAAAGAGGAACTCTGAAGGTCTTCTTTGGGGTACACCATCAAAATGAATATACACTAGCTGTACCCGGCAGTTTCACCCGCATAAGTCTCGATTCCCTGGGAGTATCGGGATAAAAAGTATCCTATGGCCTAACCCAGGTCATGGTCTACCCATGTGGCAATTTTCATCCAAATCCGTTCAGCTGTTTTAGCATGAAAGCGTAACAAACAAACAAACAAAAAAAATAATATTTTCTCTTTATAATATTAATTTAGATTATTAAACACATTAAATAAACACATAATTTAGATTAATAAACTATAGCTTTTGCGGATTAGGTGAGCTTACTTATTTGATGGAATATGTCCAGATCTCAGACACAATTTTATCTCGGGTAATTTCTTTACCATACCCGTTTACCCGTTTTATTACCCGTTTTTTCGTTACCTACCATGTTTTTTAACTGGAGTCCACAATTTGTAGAAAATAGCCCTTTCCATATTTACCCCATTCCAGAACCGGACCATTTCATTACATCCCATATCGGGCCCTTATGAAATATTCAAATTGTATCGCCTCCTAACAATATAAACTATTAGGGTTACTCGTATCTGGCCCAACATTCGCTTTAATGGCCACTTTATGCCAGAATTAACGTTGTTTATAGCAACCCTGGCCCCTGCAGGTACTTGAATTCATTCTATTTTTAAGGATATAATGTGAACTGCTGATGGCGAACGGTGTATTTTTTTTAAATAATACAGGCATATGGTTATTGCACTGTAGGCTTTTTCAAGTAGGACATTCACGATCCTAATAGTTTGTCATTGCAATGTAACTCTTGTTTCCATAAGATCAGGTATTCATTAGAATGATTGCCGAGAGTTTTATCAAACTCACGACAATTACTCTAATTTATACTTTATTACAATGAGATAAAAGTTACATTGTAATGACTTAATAAAGGTTTGTATGTGTTATTAAATGGTAAACAAGCCGATAGTCCATCTGATGTTGAGTAGTCACTATACTTATCTGCAATATGTACATACATCACATTTACGTTGTCATCCAAGAAATTAAGCTGAATCCATGGATCACCCGGCCCTGGGATCTAACAGTAAAATTATGATATGTACCAAGAAAAAGCAAAAGTTTTAACACTCTTGTCTTGATCTCGCATAACGTGACGCCAGTATAATCTATAGAGTTAGGCGAATTTATCCAGTTATGTTTAAGACCCATTAAAGTACAATTTCGTAGCCGACTGCTGGTAGCAGCAGCAGGCGACTTCATAGAAATTCGATTCGATTTCATAGATATGCCATAGAAACCAAAGTGTCGCGGCGGCACGTTGCTTGCTGCTACTGCCTACAATAGGCTACGGACTTGTACCTTTAGGTGACTCTGTTGTGTAAGTGTTGTGTAAGGATGATAGAAAAAATAAAACAAGTAAATAATTTCACATGTTTAATGAACAATATTTTCAAATAATTTGTTTTTGTATTGTTCAAAATTGTATATGTATATATAGAACGCTATATAATAACATCAAAGCCCTGTTTACTCACTGTGAAAGCCTTATACCTACGTCAATGCTCGTGAGTGTTCCAAATCAGGCACAGTGTCTCACCGTGTCGGGAGACTTCGAGTTACATTCAAAATGTCATACTTGATGACACGGAGATGAACACTGTGTTTAATTTGGAAAACGTTATTGGTATACCATCAGTATTTTACAAAATGGAAATAATAAAACAGCTTAAGGATTATGTGCTTTATATTTGGTTATTGATTTACATTGATAGGTTATTCGTACCAGCATCAAACAAGCTTTTATGTTCTGTATTTTGGATATATTCATTACCTTTTATAGGTTGTCAGTACCTTTTATTGAAAGAGACGTTGAAATGTTATGATAGTCTTCCTTCAGAGATAACAAAAATAACAATCAATATGTTTATACAATTTTGAAAACCAATTACTTCGCAATAATTTAACGACAAATAAAATTTACATTCTGCGAGCTATTTTGTATCATCTTTCCGTTATGGCCGCGACAGCAAAATATAAAGATAGGTACTAATTTTCATCTCGCAATTTTACTTAGTTTTTAAGTGCAAAACTCAAACTTATCTTAACAAGTCTGAAATGAAGGAACTCGCGATCGCAACTTCGAGTAGGCTTAAAGAATTAAGTACAAAACTTTTTTTTGTCCGTGGTCCTCTAAATCCGCTTTAAAAATTTATTTACATATATATTTAGCATAAAGTAGAACGGAATAATAAGGTCGTGACCTAATAGACAGCGATCGTCGCGCAATTACGCGTCCGACACGCAAATATAGCGACAATGGCGCGTCGCGTTCATTTATTTGAATGAGACGTACGCGATCAATCAACTTGCGTTTAGCACACCATAACATCACGACTGGAATTCTCCGAAGGGTTAGGCACCTCTGCCTAACCCATCCTTAGCATGTACACCCACATTTCATCAGTTATGTTTAAATCCCAAGTAATAGGAGGCAAGCCTATTGCCATCAACTGGGCACAAATCCAGACTCCGGGCTGTTACTGAGAAATACCTGATAGAAAAACCCAAGAACACTTTGCCCGACCTGGGAATTGAACCCAGGACCCTCATGCCTCAATTTGCGTTTGTACGTTATAATTAATCATTATTTATGAATGCCCGCGTATTCGCGCGACGATCGCTTTCTTTTAGAACACAGGGTAAGGCTACACGCTAGGTGTTCGCAATAATAGTGAATGTTTCGAGATTGGACGGAGATCGTGAAAGCTTGGGGGTTTGCTATAAACAATCTGTAATGGCTCATTTTTCTCCCTTATGGAGTTATAGATCATGAAGTTACGCTTGTAAATACAGTTTGACTTTCAAATGGAGAATTATAGTTTGATGCTCCTTTTACGAGTACGTAAAGAGGTGATAAAATGGAGTAGCATCGCCGAAACTACTGAATAATGACTTGAGTTCACGTTTAAATATATTTTAGTTTAGCTGTAAATGAGAAACAAGTTAACCTATTTTAATTAAAACTTGCAGCGTAGCAATTAGCCAACTTTACGAACTTAATTGTGTTAGTTTTAATTACAATACGACTTATATACCGCGAGCTTGCCAACATCAGGTATTGTGGAATTATCAGCATGAATGTAAAACTTTTTTAGATCTAATTCAACTTTTCCAGGGCAGATTTTTTTCTATGGCCATGTGAAGTCAGGCTTGCGTGTGACGAAACAAATTATAGTTTTCAAGGTAGCTTTAAAATGAAAACTATTTCTAAAGCGGAAAGACAAGTAACAAGATTTATGACACTTGGAAGAAACACTATTGTGTAACATGTAACAACATATTTTTAGATCTTTCTTCAGTAAAGGAAGCAGAATTTAAAGTAGTGCTGATAAACGGCACGCTAGAAGCTGCAGTAGTAATGAGGGCTAAGTAGGTTAGATTACAAGCTGCAGTAATAAATAAGTCTCTTAGACTGCTAGCACACATTACACATTCAACTTTAAGGATTGCTTTCATTCAATCTCAACTTTAGGTTTTAAGCCACGCAGAGGTCGAAATTTCTTCATATACTCTTTTTGAAATGATAGTCGAAAGAGAAATTAGGCTAGATGAAATGGTGACACCTGATAGGCAGATATCCTACCTTCACAAAAGCCAAGAACCATAATTAACACACTCGTTAGTAACATTAATTTTCTGTAACATGATTTCACAAAACCTTGTCACGTCGAGGCAGACCCTCACTGCTAAAGGCCCGCTAGCCAATTTATATGAATTTTAACAACACAGATGATGAATACCCCAAAGCGTAGGCACTAAATAAATAGATGCAGAAGGTCGGCTCCATACAACGAGAAAAGATGCACGCTTACACAGACACGATTCAAATATAGCGAGTGCATGCGCACTCGCGACTGACATTTGACCGAGTTCGCCATACGTACGCGTCTGTTTTCGCTCATTGTTTGTAGCTGTCCTTCTGCACCTATTTATTTTGTGGTGAAGGCTTGTTAGGTCGGGGTGAGGTCATAAATTATTTCCAAATAGGGTTGTCGGTGTCGGTCGCTGACACAGCCTTTGCTATTATACGTGTGTTGTATAAACACTGGATACGTTTAAAGCCTTGTTTCGCACACTACAATAATAATATGGCCGGCCCTCTTTTGTTTTAACTCATTGTTACATAGTTTTGTATGGATTTGTTAAAGTTGGGTTTGTGGGGATTAAGTTACATTGTTATGCTTGAATGTATGTTGTAACTTGAGATCAAAAATGTAGTCTTCATAGTTATGAAATTCTTCCACGTGTGCTCGTGCTTCCCACGTATTCCAGTGTTGCTGTATTTCACGATAAAGTAATTAGGCCTACTTATTTTATACTTAATCTTATCATATTTTTTACTATCTTCAAAGACTTCACAGAGCTACTCTTCACGATCTCAATCCACAATCAAAACTATTTTTACATTCCGATAAGTTTACCTTCAGACTGCTACATCTAAATGTTACTTAGGCCATGACCTCAATACTAGAAAACAGGTCTCAAACCATTGCTTCGGTGTTAATTTTACATTCGCAACCTTTTATTATAGTGTACTGTTTAGTTTACTATATCCAATAAAAAAACGAGGTTATTTTGCACATTTAATAGAATAAACTTAGGCTGCCGTAGTAACAATTTAGTCGTAAGTCTGATTTAAGCAACTGCTGGTTAGTAACAAAACGTAGCTAGATAATAAATTAAGGTACAATTTAGTAGCTAATCTTTACGTCTTAAATTATATACAAAATACATTTTGTAACAAAACATCGTGCTATCTAGGTAACATTAAAATTTATTGCATTTGATGCGTAAAATAGATTTTTATGCGTTACAAGTTTGTATATTAACAAATAAGAAATTAGTTAATTGATAATTTCGATATGGTACCGATTTAGAGCCAGGAGAGCACACATTCGTACAAGCAGTTTCTATTGATCTGATCGTAGGTTATTACCAAATGTCAGTGAAATCATTTTATGGAATAGATATATAAAATTATTAGCTTGATAAAATACCTTTTAAATGGAATATTTGTTTCGAAGCTCTTTTAGTGCGTTAAAACATATGCTATCCATAATTTGAAGTCAATCGTCCAATGTATGTTGATGATATAATAGTAAAAGTTGTTAGTTTGAATGTGTAATTCTAGTTGGACATACTAAGTTACGACCAGTAACTTTTATTAAGTAATTAATTACAGTACAAAAACTTGCAAAGTTTCCGAAACCATATTTTACTCGGCATCCAAGTTTAAAACTATAAATGCTGATAATAAATAAGGCTCAATACAAACTGTTTGTATATTACGCAGCGTTTCCTGGCACACAAGATATAAAAAACCCACACAATTTTTATTTATATTATAAAACATTAAGGGTCCCCCAATTTAGACATGATTTTCATTTTATTTTATTCAAGGAAACACTTTTCTCGTACGTTGCTAAGCAACATATAAACAAAAGAAGCCCACTTAACATTTTCTATTCATTTTGGAGCGTTGGTACCCTTTCATCGCTACTTCGTATACAGCTTTTCGCATTTCACGAGTGTTCGTATGAATACGCATATCTTAAGACTCAATAACAAAAAGTGGCAAGGCCTATGGGATGCTTTGTAAGAATTGCTTTACCTAACGTATTTTCAGGCCAAGAAATGTGGTCGCATATCACGTCATGTCTTCATTCATTTCAGTGTGGCTATGAGTCATCATTAATCTTTATCAAGTCGCAATGAAAGGGTTTACTTTATGAAAACGCTGTTATCTATAATAACACTCTCAAGCTCTCAAGTTGATTCTTGAGAATTAGGCTTAGTTTTCAATTGTATTTTCAAAACGCCAAAGAAATTCTCAGCCGATTTACTGTATTTTGTTTATTTAAATAATTTCTTTAACACTATCTACGCTTATTATGTATACTTTATGCTATTTATATTTATCTATATACATGTAAAACAGGTATATAACACCAAGAATGAAAGAAAGTGCCAATGATATGTGTTGTCTAGTGATTATTTTAACTGTTAAAGATACAAAATTATTAACGCTACTAGTATTTACAGTAAAATTATCGTTAGCTTATTTGAAAGAGATGAAGCTTCTTTAGGTTCTGTATAAAATGTTTATTTCATCTGAGAGAAATATATTAATGAGTCCAAACCTCAGGGGCATAACAGGAATGGTAGGAAATCACGCGAATTTAAAGTAAATAGGTATTCTAAACTGCTGTAGTTTCACGCTCTTGTTTATCCACTGAAACTTTGCTTGTTCGGAAAATCAAGTTTAATATTTGCATTTATAGACCTAAACAAGCTCCACCTCTCTCACTAATGGACAGTAAACATACTTCACTATGATTACGAATTTTCTGGTCATTAACGATGACTACGCGACCAGTATATCTAGACACTCGAGGTCAGGACTATGGTTATGCAGGAGAGAGATAAAATGGGCCTATGTATACTGGTCGTTGGCTTAATATATTTTTTTACTAGATTGTGACAGCAGCTATTCTAATATACGTATGTGTTATAAAATGTTAATAAGTGCTGTAAACACTTAGCTATCTTACGTCTATCACGGCCCTGAATGCACTTACGAGTAAAAGACTATATCAATGATGATTATTCATATCAATTTTATATAGAATCGTAACTGCTTTCAAAAAGGCTTTTATGCAACTATTTTAACTGACACCGACTGATATTTTTGTTTCTTTTAAACCGTATTTTTAGTCTTCCAATTTGAATACTTTGGTTATATTATCTTCATTTGACAGATGCTTGCTATTTCTATCCACGATATTCCTAGCTCCTCTCTTTCACTCCTGGCACTACTGATGTCACTGATAAATTTTTCTCCTTAGTTTTTATTACCAGGACCTTTTCTTTAATCGTTGTGAATGAATTTCTTTTAACTTCTCTTCTTCACAGCAAGCTAAATTTTAAAAACTTCTTAGCACTATTGGTCAATATATATTATTAATGTTATGTCGAAGCAGACGATTTTCTTTTCTCCATCTTATTGTCCCTTAACTTCGTTTCATCCAATGACTCAATCTTATGATCCCTTAACAGCGGAGTACGAGCATCTGTTTTTTCTTCATTGACTTTATCCATGAATATGTCATTTTTGAAGTTCATCACTCTGACGGTATTATCGCTATCCACAGATTCCTGACGGCTGCATGTTTTACTGCTTTCTTTGTTGTTATCATTCTCTTTTTCTTCAGATTTCTCACTGTGATACGCCATGTTGTCAAAACACTGTGTCGGTACTATGTTTACGGATTTCATCATTGGTATTGCGATCGCGAGCGCAGGGCTCATGCCTTGAGGGCTGGGTGATAGACGAGTGGTGACCGAAAGGTCCATTCCCGGCATCAAAGTTGCAACTGTAGGAAATGAAATTGTAAATCAATATTATTAAACTTTTACTAAAGATACACAAATGGTTAAGAAGGTTATCTGAACAATCATGCATACGCATGCTTATCTTTTTTGGGAAAATTATATGTTTTCTTGTTACAGATGTCAAAATTTCTATGTAACAACGAGACGTTGAAAGAAAATAATATAAGAACATAATTTAACATGGACAGACTCTCACAAGACAATAAACTAGTGCTAGGAAAACACGAACATTAGATGTACAATTTAAAAAAGCACAATCACGACACTGTGTTAGTGTAATATTAGTGTTAAGTTGTCACTAAAAGTGTACCGATGTGACGGGCTGTGAGTTTGATACTTCGATTGTTGTTTTGTTTTGACTATTAAGTGGTGGTGGAGGTGTGTGGTTGTTGCCTGGAAAAAACACTGAATCATCACTATCTAAAACATAGGGCACGATCACAGTAATTATTTAATACATAATAATAGACCAAAAAAGCGTTCACAGATATTGCAAAAACAAATAGCGATATTAATACAAAAATCATAAACAATCTACAACAACATCAAGTTTGGAAGCAAAGCAAAGAGTTCGGGGTACAAACACAGATATACAAAGTCCCGAACCTTCGTCCCCCGAAGCAAAGGGACCTAGACGGTGGATCCAGTGCTGCCAGAAGATACTGCCGTGTGCAAACATGATAATGACAATGGTAATGATTGATTAGTGACTAAAGATATATTAGCATTCCTGTAAGCTAAATCCGAGTGTGCAGGCGATATAGAAAGCCCATTCGGTTCCAACGGCCTTGTGTGATGCTTTCTAAAGCATGTTTAAATTTTTTCTTTTGCAGTTGTTTGGTGTCGTTTGGATCATAGCCTCTAGCTCGCTACGATCACCATCTGTGGAGGATTACATTGCATAAGCTACTGTTAGTCACGTGACTAGGTTATTAGTATTTATATAACGAAGTATACTATCAATGACTTTGTGACGTCAGAGAAAGCCTCTTAATTTATTTAAAAAGTTTGCTTTGTTGAGTTATTTGAAATTGAAGGCTTGTTTTCGAAAATTAATTCCAAGAGAATTTCAGGTTTATGCGAATTCGTTTTATGTTAAGTTAACAAGTTTGCAAAACATTAATTACTATAATTATTTTGAGCTATCGACAGTATGTTTTAACTCAAATATATTCAAGGTCATTGATAACATTCTTCTAGCCACATCTAGATCAAACGCACGATAATGCTTAATAAATCAAGTTAGTATGTAAGTTACCAATTGTATGGTGTATATATTTCATGTTCATCACCAGTGAATGTTATATGTTCATCTATTTTTGTGAAAACGCCAATTTGTTCTTATGTCCATCAAATTTTTGTTTCTACTTCGTGAGTTCAAACATTTATAGTGCTTAAAACTACAAGTGGATTACGAAGGCATGGTTAAATCATAAAATCTGCCTTCAAAGAGAAATTTTGAAGAATATATTTTACAGTTGTTTCGCTATGGACTTTTATTCCACAGTTTAGAGTGTTTTACAACGAGGTTGTGAAGCTATGAATAAGTTTTATAAAATAAGAGTTCGTGTAGTTATTTTGGATGCAAGTTATTAAATTATACCCAGTCCCTGAAAGGTATAATAATTATCGTCACAAGCAGTTACTAACACGCTGTCAAATTCCATGTCATCTGCGATGATATCTCTTGACATGAGATTTGACAACCCATTAGTTCCAAAAACCTTTCAAAAACCTTGGGCCAGTATTAACATTCAATTTATCCTCATGCATTTATTTAATTTGCAATATCATCATTTAATTTATTTTTTAGGTCTTCAATTTCTTGTATTATAATTTTATCCACAGCTTCAAAAAATTGTGACATTAATAAACACGGTAGCTTATCATACAACTTACCCATGTTAGGTCCTATCATGTCTTTAGGATGGTTGGTTTTGATGGCATTCATTCTTCGGTTTACTACCTGAGGACCCATACCTGGTGCTAGGGGGTTAGGAGCACCGGGCACTGGGGCACCTGGATCATCAAGTTTTTCAGTATAAAAGGCGATGAAAATATTATTTATACACAATAATGAAAATAATAATAGTTTTGAGAGATTCGCATTATGTGGGCCTGAACATTTATATCACATCAAGTTTTAGAAAAAAATCGGCTTTGTAGAGCTTTTCGTCTCTACCACTTCTTCTCTCTTAAATGTGTCTTAAATATTAATATAAATAGTATTTTATATGTCTTAAATATTAACGCTTGGGCACTGTGGCACTGTGACACGATTCCTATTTATTTAAATGTCAGGCTGGAAATTCAGGGACGTTAACATACGAGTAGTTTACAAGTTATTGAAAATTGAGTGATTATTATTTCTCAATACTCACGCATAGGTGGCCTGGTGGGCTCCACATTGACGACTCTTCGCCTTTTCTTGGGTAGTTTGGCTCTCGCTTGAGTATGCGAGTAGTACATGGCGAAATTGGATACTATGACTGGCACCGGAAGAGCTATCGTTAGCACCTGTGGGGTTGATATTAAGGTTTTATTTACTAATGAAATTGTTAAAAAAGTGTTGTTTTTTTATCTATTGGGAATTATAGAAAATTAGAATATTTTGTAAGTTTGAAAATAGAAGAGTTAAAAGTGGCTTCGCTGAGTACAATTTGTTGTTTCATTATATGTAGAAAAGAAAATCAGATCCATGAAATCAGAATATGTCAAGAGAACAGAAGAAGAAGATGCTAGTGATACTTACACCTGCCAGCGCGCACAGCGCACCGACAAACATGCCAACATAGGTCTTCGGCGCCATGTCACCGTATCCAACAGTCGTCATGGTCACCAGCGCCCACCACAGGCCCAAGGGTATGCTGTTGAAGTCATTGTGAGGATTTGTCTGTATCCTCTCCGCATAGTACACCAGACTAGCGAATATCACAATACCCAGCACGAGGAAGAACACTAACAACGTCAGCTCCTTCGCCGACGCTCTGAAGGTCTGTATCAAAATCTTAAGACCTGAAGAGTGTCTCGTGAGTTTGAATAGCCTCATGATCCTGATGATGGAGAAGAACTCCAAAATATCCGCGTTTTCCACGTGTGACGCGTACTTCTGCAGAATCAGGTCGATGTAGAAGCTCATCGTTGCTATGTAATCGATGATGTTGACGGATGATTTCACGAATTCACACTTGTTTGGTGACGAGATGAAACGAACGAGGATCTCTAACGTGAACCACGCGTTACACACACATTCTATGTAAAAGAAGGCTACATGGGCGTTTGTTTGCACTTTGTCCAACGCCCAACCATGCGATTGGTTGGCTGTCGTCACTGTATAGTTTCTAATCACTGGCACTCTCATGTCCGGGTGAGTTTTTAGACAGAACGATATTATTGATACGCATATGAAGAACACTGATATGACGCCGATGATCTGGAAATAAAAAGGTTGAATTAGTCAAAAGGCGTCGCATAAAACCCTTTTTTCTGGAAGTCACACAATTAAGAAGCAAAGAACATTATCACGCAATTCAAACATTAAACAATTCATTCAACTAGTCATTTAAATTCCTATAGTCATTTAAACCGAGATCAGCATTACTTTTGTAGAGATTAAAGCAGCCTTCACAACAGCCCGTTTGCCCTTCAGCGGGACATAAAAATTACTACGTTTACATTCTCATGTAAAAAATAATTAAAGTAAATACAGGGCTTTTATTGCAGGAATTAAGGCTGCTTTTATTTACTGAAACACGAACGGTTAACGAGCCAAATGATAGTATTTATACAGAGCGGAGTTTTTTGCAAATGTTAAAAGGTTGTTTGAGGAAAAAAAAGTAAGTACAGTGAAAAGCTTGTTCCTCGGTAATGAGATATGTTAATGACAGCACATTACCGAGTTCATGATTGTCTAGAAACAAGTGTATTGGGGAAAGGCAGTATTTCTGACATCTACATAATTTCTGACTTTTGTGTCAATGTTTGAACTTAGTACCGAAGCGTGGCGTATTTCCAACCAGCCATTCTAAGGCCGTTTACTCATTGGTCGGTGCGGTAGCGTTTCGGTATAGTATACTCGGTATACCGCACTGCTTTCATTTTTCCTCATTCGTCGGTAAGCAGTAGTGCGGTATAGTATGCCATTTATACCGAAACGATATCGCACTGTTTTCATTTACGGACCTGACGTTATGTTTTCGGTATAATTTATGCAGTATCGCTTAATTCATTGAAATATAGGTGCTCGGTAAGCTTTCGGTACCAAGTACACCGAGCATGCTGTAAAATGCGTGACGTGAGCGGGTACCACACTGGATATTTCTACCAAGACGCGGTAAACCGAAACGATCCTGCCCCGCAATGTAGGCGCTCGGTAAGCTTTCGGTACCGAGTATTCCGAGCATGCTGATCCGCTAATGTGCCGTCCAGTGAGGAAATGGCCTTAATATGAAGTCGTGTATAATAATTATGTAAATGACAAAATGACGTTCTAGCCTCAAATTGAATTTTAAAACTACCTCTGTGATTGCATGCTATATTCTATACACCTTTTACAGTTATTTTACCTCTGATTGATCTTTATTATTGTTACAATAAGGTTGCTGTTGGGATGCTGCTCTCGGAAGTAAAATAACTGTAAAAGGACTGTATGTTCACATCGTTTTCAAAATATGAATGAATGAATGTCATTTACAGTCATTTGGAATAAAATCCCTTTTAGACAATGTTATTACTGAAAATTCTAGTTTAAAATGTCAAAAAATCCTGAACGGGGAGACCCCCTGCGGATTTCATGCCGCAACCCTGAAAGGTCTACATTAGAATATTTAGATTAGCATAAATTTGAATTAAACTGGGTCGTTGGAGGAGCTCGGTAGATTGCTGCACAATATTTTACACTTCATAAAGTCAAAAGATTACATTTTGAGCTTTGAAGAATTCTAAGTGCCATTTTAATTTGAAAGAGTTGGCCAGATGTTTTGAATGTAATGAGTTTTTAGAAATTTTTGATTGTTGGTTTTAAGGATAGCTCTTACAAATTAAAATTATTAGAATTTTTATTATTTACTACACTTTGGAAACTGAAGCATTCTGAATATATATCTATATATATAATATATTTGTTTACTTTAATTAATAAGGTCTACTTTATACAGGGTCAAAATAAATTAACTAGCAAAACTCCACGGACTTGATGGATATTTAATGATGATGAAACCTCCCCCTTAAGCTTAAGGGGAAGATATATAAAACAATAGTTAGACCTGAGTCTTGTATGGATCAGAATGTTGGGCAACAAAAGGAATGAATGAAAGGCAATTGCATGCAGCTAAGATGAGAATGCTAAGAGGGATGTGTGGATAGAATAAGAAATGAGTACATAAGAGGAAGTCTGAAAGTGGCACCAGTGACCGAAAAGTTATGCGGAAATCGGTTGTTATGGTATGGGCATGTGATGCGGAGGAATGAGGAAAATGAGGAAAGTTTTGAGTATGAATGTCGATGGCTATAAGAGTAGGGGAAGACCAAAGAAACGATGGATGGACTGTGTGAAAGATGATATGGCTAGAAAGGGGGGACTACCGAGATGACGACTAATAGAGAAGTATGGATGAAATGGACATGTTGCGCCGACCACGAAGAAATTGGGATAAGGTCAGGAGAATAATAATGATGATCATGAAGCCTACCTAAAACCTACGCCACCCCTTTTAATAACCTAGTATAATATATTTGACATTTAAAGTCACATAATTTTGGAGTGAAAACTTCTTTAGGCACCTTGAGAGATTTTTGGTAGGGGGTAAACTTATGGATTCGCGTAGTGCTGGGCTATAGAATATAGATGGCACTAATACCAGTTTCAAGTTTTCACTTCTGCCAGCAGTCCCTATGACTGCCTATTTTTTATACATTTTAAAGTATTCGATTTATTTTATGTTTTTCTGTGTGTTTTCACCTTCTAGCATGACATAGCGCACTCTTCATTTCTATTTCTTTGCTCGATTATCCATAGGATAATTATATACACGGTGACATTTGAATACAAACTGTAATTATAACCTTGTACAAAACTTTAACATTACCTTCGCAGCATTAGAGCTGTAAGGTTCATCGAACAGCGACCACATCTGCGGCTTCAGATGCTGCCACCACGACACAGTCCCCTTCATGTAGTCCTCTTCGAAGCCAAACTTGCGGGCCACCTCTTCATCAGTCGGCTTCTCTGTATCCAGGTCTAACCGATCTAGGACGGCTAGAGTTTCTTGGGTATCCCGATGCTGGAGACAGAAAATAGATTTTAGAATTTCCATGGTTAAGGAGCTGACGCCATTCTTCAGCCCAGTTGCACCACAAATCTCGAAATGCATTTAACGCAAAACGTATTTACAACATTGCTTAATTGTGGCTAGGTAATAACAGCTGCACGTGTCGATCGCTCAGGTTAAGCAACGCTTGCCGACTATCTTTAAACACAAGACCTCTCCATGCCTCGGAAAGCACGTTAAGCTCAATTAGATAATTTTAATTAATAGAGGGGCTCCTTTTTTAATTATAATTATCTACTAATTATATTATATAATTTTATAATTATATTATATGATGTAATCCTAACTTAATATTATAAATGCGAAAGTGAGTTTGTTTGTTTCGCTTTCGCGCTAAAACGGCTGAACAGATTAGAATGAAATTGAAATTTGGCACATGGATAGACCAGGACCTGGGTTCAGGACATAGGATACTTTTTATCCCGATATTTACACGGGATCAAGACTTATGCGGGTGAAACTGTGGATTGCAGCTAGTAAATGATAAGAGACATAGATGATATAGACATAGTAATAGATATCGATCTTTCGCATACTAATCTCAGTCTAAATCTGTCAAAAAAAGCCTCTTATTTACCTTTACAGGGTTATTTTAAATTGGCTAGCTAAACTCCACAGAGGGCGACGGAATCAGTTTATTTTTTGAGTAAATTTCACAGACGTGATGGGTAATGGATTTCGATATCTAAACGATTAAAATAAATAAAAAATAATATTATAGATATTATTTATTTTTAAGAGGTCAACGACTGCTACTTGAAATATGAGGAAAAACTGTTTTCTTATGTTTTATCGTGTTTAGATATCGATGCCCATTACCCATCACGTCTGTGAAATTTATTCAAAAAAAGAACTGATTTTCTAAACTGATATTTCAAGTGACTACAATAACTGCGGTCGACAACCTCACAAGAAAAATTATCACATAAAAAATCTTTAATTTGATTTATTTCAAGAACTAGTAACAACGTAGCAATCAAGAAATACGTTGCAATGGTTTCCATTAACTTAATAATGACAATTATAGGCAGTGAAACAGAAATAATTTAAAATAATATCACAAGCCACGACCAATCCGATTTTAATTTCACATTTAGGTTGAAAACAGAATTAATTGGACAATGGTTTCGATTTCACCGATATGAAATATGAGGGTTAAGACCGCAAAAATATTTCGTATCAAGGCAGGCAGTGGTCGAAATAATAGGAAAATTTCGGACCCGCAATCATTGGACCTGAATTTCCCATTTCGTCGGGAATGTAATTGGAATATTTTATTTTCTGTTTTCGTTTGAAAGCTGTGCATTGAGAGTGTTTTGCCATCGATGTTAAATGGGATTTTAAATATAGCATCCCCATTAACTTTTTTATACTTCGTTTGCTGATTTGAAAACTATCGCGTACATTGTTCAGTAACTACTTTTCATTTTCCATAAAATATTATTACAATTTTATCATTTGCTACATCCACCTACGTTTTGCAACTGAATTTTACCATACAATTCACTTAAATAGCTCTTACTATACCATCTCCAGTTTTATTCTACTAAGAAATCTCTTATCCAATCTCAAAATGTTCTAGCACAGTAACAAACAAACCCATTTCAATATGCCAATAATGTTATTCATCCCATAAAGACAAAAGGGCGTGAATATACATGAATGTATATAATACAATACCACAATCACTGCGGGCCCCTGAATATTCTCCATTTCCGCGGAATGTAATTGGAATATGTGGTTCGGCATGTTTTTTCTTTGTTTTTATTATATGCACGGTTTTTTGCTGTACTTATGTATGTGTGTTTATGCTCTATGCCGTTTTTTTTTTCATGGGTGTGGTGAGATGCAAAATGTACAGGAATAACATAACTCAACCTAGGCACTGGTAACGTCAACGAACCGCCAATTGACCTGACGGCCTCGACAATGTGACATTCTATCAGCGATAGCATTGTTAGAATTATCAGCCTATAATCTTCCCACTGCTTGGACACAGGTCAAAGTCAAATAATTTATTTCAATTAGGCACAAAAAAAGGCACTTTTGAACGTCAACATTTACAGAAAAATAATAATTGATTCTAGTCGCCCCTTCCAAAAGTTAGTTTTCGTATGGAGAAGAATGGGCAAGAAACTCCAAAGTTACTCTTTTAAAATGTTTTCACAATATCTTGTATACATCAATTATATAATTATATGTGAAGACGATGCACCTAGAATAAGATTAAGGAATGACAGATAAATTAACCATGTGATAGATGCATGGTGTTCACATATTTACAAACATTGTAAAATTATACGATATTCCTAACATTTTTACAAGTAATAGGTACTAATAAGTCAGTGTGTGAGTTCAACAGGCCTCTTCTCCGCGAGAGGGAGTGGGCTGTAATCCACCACGCGGGCCCAGTGCCGGGGGTTGGTAGATGTCACATGTCTTCGAATTTTAGGTTCTACAATATGCCTGTTTCTTCACGATGTTTTCCTTCACCGTTTGAGACCATAGGTGATTATATAATTTACGCAAAGTAAAGTGCCTGTCTAGGTTCGAATCTACGACCTACAATTCGTAAATCGCAGCTTATACCACTGGGCCACCACTGCTGTCATCAGCTATAACGATGCGATGATGAAAAGTTGAAAATGTATTGGATTGACATATCCTACCGAAAAATTTGTACTGTTGAAAGTCGATGCAGAAATACGAAATGCTTTGAAATCGATTGCCACTTATCCAGGGTCTCTGCTCATATTTCACGTTACAGGTGTACAGATATTTACCGAGTCAAAGCTCGGCTGTAGCGATCATAGACCATAATTTGTTGTACAGTTAATACAGACCGAAAAATACGATAGAGACAAGGCGAATTGCGGCCAGTTGTTTCTTTAGTGGTTCTACAGCTATTAGCCGCACAGCGCTTTGTCTCTTTATAGCTAGAGAATGGTCACTTTTGTGAGGCTAACGCTCAGTCCAATTCTCTATGTCTATAGTAGCGACTCAAATAATAAGATCTAGTTTAATCTGACTTCCAGATTCTGAAATTTGTCCTTGACATAAATATTAGATTAGAAGCCGTCAAATTCTAATCCACAAATCCAAATATTCATACCGAGTCAGAAACAAGATCAACATTTATTTGCCAAGGCCATTTCACCAGCGCTTCACGTCCGAATGGCATGCTAACGTATTCGTCACGTACACTGCAGTGCACAATAAACTGCACACTCGGAATACTGAGCTCGTAATACGTTGCGTATTTGCACCGCAGTGTAAAATGTTGTCATAGTAGTGGTTGAAAATGGAACGTTTTGTTTAGGGTTTTTATTGTTATGTGAAACCCTCGTTTTATAATAGTTTGTTGGAGTGCATCATGTACTCGCTTCTTTTTTGTTCTGTCTAGTGTAAATCCTCGTTTTGTGTCAACCAAGTTGACAACAAAATAAATGTGAAACTGTCTCCTTTGGCTGTTTTATTAGGAAAACATAGATGGTGTTTTCAATAGAACATTACTGTCGCGGCCTGCAATAGGGGCATTGATGTACGAATGTAAAAATGTGGGCCGAGGCAAAGCCGAGGCACACATACGTGAGTCCATCGGCTAAGGCTTGTATAGTACGGTTCTTAAGTAATGCGCGGACATTCAAACCAAGAAAATTAATTATAAATTCCAGAATCAATGGCCAACAACGATAATTTTTGACGCGTCGATATGTTATTTTTTTCTGCTGACACTAAGTCGTGTGTATACTAACCAAATGGACAATAAGGTCCGAAATAAAAGTTTTTTTTTTTACTTTGGAAAGCCAAATCAAAACTTAAATAATATCTTTGATACGTTATCTCAAGTAGAAAAAGACCTGAGGGGCAATTCCCGTAATTTTTAAGAACGTTCACATTTGCATCTCATTCGCAATCTGTCAAAAATACAATCAATTCAACAATATTTTTGACAAGCTTGACAGATTGCGACTAGAATTTGAACGTTTTTTAACGCTTCTGAAGTCGAAGAAAAAAGTTCGTTCCATTTTTAAATTACACGACAGATATGAGTTTTCATAGTAATTTATTCGGCCACTAAACACGACAAATATAGATTTTCATAGTAACATTGCCGGCCGCCTACTCGCATGTATTTGACCAGTACAGCATTTTAGATTTATCTCCAAGTGTAGTTTTGTGTTTATTTTGGTGGTATAGTTATATTTGTGAACAAGTGTTTAAGTTTACATATTTAAATATTTGTGAAGTTGAAATAAGGTTAATTAAAAAGGCTGCTAGTGATATTTACAAGAAACCTGAAACGGATAGTAGCTAGACAAAGACAATGGAAACAGCAATGTGTAAGACGGCATAGCAGTGACATAGAAAAGAGTCGAGAAAGCAGTTAACCCCGCCAAAAACGGTAAAGCTGGACATGAACCAATCTGGCGAAAACGTCGTTAAAAGATGCCCATCCATAGATAAATATCACCAGTCTCTCCACTAGACCATTGCCTTGAGTAGGCAATGGACGCATATCCGGTATGGCTGGCAAATCCTTCCATATCCTAAGGGCATGTCATCCTTACCATTACCGCGCCCCTCGGTCTTAATATGCAATGGCCTCTGTAGCCTCATGCAACATGGGGCTAGTGCAAATCTTGGGGTTCATTCGATTTATCGAGTCAGGTTAAGCTCCTTCTTTGCTGGGAAGCATTTCATTAATTAATTCAAGAATGTTGTCAAAATAGTGCTCGAATTTTCAGAAAACGGTTTTTTTTTACCGTCATCCCAGTAGAAGTTTGTCACAAGTTACATGAATTTTTAATAATCAAGAATCTAGTTGGTTTTTTTAATTATTATTTGAGGTTTTTTGTTAATTAATGTTACTACAAATACCAAAAAAAATATAGAAATTATAAGACTGGTCCAGTTTTATGGCCATGTCAGGGACCGTGGACGTTAAGCGGGACATGTTCGTGAATTCGCGCGAACGAGGAAAATTTCGTAGTTAGAAGAGAAAGTTCTCCGTAAATATGTTGGAGCATACTGCAACTTTTGATGCATTTAGACGCTAGTTTACGTCATACGTTGAATTTTATAATAAATGCGGTTTATATCTTACCTACTTGTTTTTGCTAGCGGTTTCGCCTCCATGGATGTCGGAATTTATTGCAAGGGAACGTACTATCTTAAAAAAGTATTCTCTGTCCTAACCCAGGTCATGGTCTACGTGGGTGCTAAATATCATCGACACCGGTTAAGCCTATGAAAAGGTAACAGACAGACAGAGTTACATTCACATTTCTAATATTAGTAATGGAAGTATGGATTTATTTTGACAAGGCGGTGTTACATTTAGCAATTTTCAGGTAAGTAATGGCCTACAAAATAAAATCTATTGTGACATCGTTTTTAGGGTTTCGTACCTCAAAAGGAAAAAAACGGAACCGTTATAGGATCACTCGTGTGTTTGTCTGTCTGTCTGCCTGGCTGGCTGGCTGTCCGTCTATGACAGCCAATTTGCTCCGAATCTACTGGACCATTTTAGTTAAAATTTGGTAGACGTATGAATTTCTGTGACCGTAACGTGGACGTGTAACGTAAATAAATGAATGTTGAATATGGCGGTAACATTTCTGGGACAAATATGAAAATTATAAAAAAAAAGGTTTTGCAAACTGTACCATGTGAAATATCAAATGAAGGGGCTTGTTGTGAGAATCTCAATTTATTAAATAATTTTATATTAAATACTTGTAAGCTATTTCAGAAAATAGACCATCCCCCGTTATCTACGAAACTACTGAGCCTACAATTTTGAAAAATATACAGATAATGGTTGTTTCCTCATAGATTGCAGGAAAACCTATAAGAAGTCTATGGTCATAAAATAACATGGTAAATCTCTCAATATTGTGCGTATAAACTTACATTTGCAGTTGGAATGTATTAGAAAACATGTTTTTCAACAACAATGTTAAGTTTGTTCTTGGGATAAATTCATCTCAACTACGGAACCCTTCATTGTGCGTGGTGTGAGACGCATTTGGCCGGTTTTTATTAAGAATCATAGCATCTAACTCCGACCTTGGTAACAAAGTTACAAACAGTATTCGTAAACATTTTCAGGCAACTGCATTTTTTTATACTCTTGAACGAAAGTTTTGGGCCTCTCTCGTGTGGAATTTAGTTCTATAGTTGAGTGAAGTGAGTTTTTTTTAAACTTAGCTAGTCATCCATTATAGTTTGTGGACACATGTCGGCAAATCTCGGTAAATAAGGAAACTTTGAGACGTGTATGAAGAAGGAAAAACGTGAGGCGAAACATGACTGAAGAAATGCATTTTACTGATAATCAAATGCAGAATTTAGGAAAATTTTAAGGTTTAAAAAATGAATTAGTATTTTTATGTGACCTGTCATATTAATCAAGAAATCAAAACGTAAACACTCTTCGAAAGTTTTCTTGTCACATCTAATTTTTACATTAAACCTACGACCTCGTCATCCATGAAGTAAATTTATTTCAAAGTTCTTGGTTTTGAAATCTCATTAAATTCTCAAATAAGTCGATCAACATCAATCACAAAAACATAAGAGGATTAATCGATCTAATAAAATTATATGCTTCAAAGACCTTCAAACAGCTGTATTGTTTTCAGCATTATTTATAATATTCAGATTATCCTTGAACACCATTGTATTTTTGAGCTCTGATCTTTTTTAGTTCAAAACTTTTCTAGAATTCCTGTCAAGATCTGGTTAGCATATTCATGAATTATTACATTCACTGGCGAATCGAGAAGCTGGCAGGAATTCTAAAAATATGTTCAATGAGACTTTTAGAATAGAAACAAGTTCTGATTCACTGGTGATAATAATGTCAGTATTTGATGTATCTTGTTTGGTGTAGACTGTTTCGTTATCCTAATTTATTTGCTGCTATGTTTTATGTAATCTATTAAAATAGATGGACAAATTTTAACACAGCGTTCAGTAAGTCTAAGCAAAGATAACTAAGCAAAAAAAAACACGGATTAGTGATTTTATTTTGACTTAAAATAATAAATGGCATTGGGTAATCAACATTTTTAGTGTATTTTTGATAGCTGATTTATTTTTCTTGTAAATATCTAATGCCTTTTATCTTATTTTTTTTCCCTTATAAAATCTAAAATAGATGGACAAACTATTAAAATAGATGGACAAATTTTAACACAGCGTTCAGTAAGTCTAAGCAAAGATAACTAAGCAAAAAAAAACACGGATTAGTGATTTTATTTTGACTTAAAATAATAAATGGCATTGGGTAATCAACATTTTTAGTGTATTTTTGATAGCTGATTTATTTTTCTTGTAAATATCTAATGCCTTTTATCTTATTTTTTTTTCCTTATAAAATCTAAAATAGATGGACAAACTTTGAAAAATCATTCAAACCACCAAATGGTTTGAATGATTTTTCAAAGTTTGTCCATCTATTTTAATGGGATCTTATATTATATAAATAATCGTGTCGCGAGTGAGATGATCTACAAGTAGTTTTTCCGGGTCTGGCTGTTTGTGTATGTGAGTTTTAAATGTTTGCACCCACAATACAGGAGAAATTCCTAGTATGGGGCAACGTTTAAAAAAAGAAAGAAAGAAAAGAAAGTCGTGTTAGTTACAACATTTATAACTCAAGAACGGCTGGACCAATGTTTATGATTTTTGATTTTTTGGATTTGTCTCCGCCCCGAATAGGAGAATTAAAACATTGGAAAAATTCACGAAAAAAAGATATGAGAAAAAATGATGTTTTTATAAATTTAGCATTTATGATATCCCGGTATAAATGTCATAAATCCGAATAAAAAGTACTAGGCTTGCGTGAATTCACGACAGTATTAAATTATTTGGAAAATCCGCTGGAAAAGTAGATATTTATCAAGACTGTTCTGAGCAGTAACCTAACAAAAAGTATTAGGCTTACATGAATTCACGATAGTATTCAATCATTACGTTATGCTACTAATAGTATTTGGATGAGGCAGACAGCTTATAACCTGGATTAACACATAGAATACTTTTTATCCCGGTAGTACGTTTCCATTGGATAATTTCCGACTTCCACACGAGCGAAGCCGCGGGAAACAGCTAGTAGATAGAAGCTCGTGTGTCCACGTTCGATCTTTATATTATATCCGTATAAGTCTACATCTCGAGGGAATATCGGGAAAAAAGTATCCTATATCCTAACTCAGGTCATGGACTACCCATGTGCCAAATATCATCCAAATCCGTTCAGCCGTTTTAGCGTATCAGCGTAACAAACAAACAAACAAAGATACTCACTTTCGCATTTATAATATTAAAGTTAGGAAATTCTTTCTTCAGTTTCATCAGCTGGGAAACACAGATATATATCTCTAACACAGATATGTTAAAATTCTTTTGATATCATACTAGAGTTCTAGACCCTTGTCATTTCTTCTCTCGTATCAAAACGAACTATGTCTGAATACATCACGCCTTGGTAAAAATATTAACCAGTGGCCAAGAGGGTACAGTCCTTACACTGTTTCATCTTTGATTTTACATGACTGTCAAAATCAAAATGATCTTTATTCTTTTTGCATTAAGGGTGGTGGTAGGTTGCTTGAAAAGACTATAGTGGGCTTGGCATGACATAACATCCACCTACTTCAAAAAGTATTATTAACGAACCTGTGTATAGGTCATCCAACAGCACGGTTCCACCTGGTTGGCGTCCAGGCCCCAGAACTCCAGTTCCTCCTCGAAGAGTGGCCCGCAGACATCTGTAGGGTAGTGGAGCTTGCCGGTTCTGGAGACAAATAGTTCGTTACACTGGAAAATATAAATTAGGGAAACTTAAATTATTATTTCTCTTATTTCATATTATTTTTTTTTTTAAATATTTTTGACAAAATATTATAAAAATCGGTAACGGGAAAAGGGTCCAAGCTAGTAGTGAACCTTCTTAGACAAGACGCGCTGTGTCCAGAAGTACCGCTTTGCTTTCAGGACCAAGCCAAGGTCCAACTGCCTAAAGAGATCCTCCTCAGGTGTTGGTTGCTATGAATATTATTATTACAACTCCTTCTTTCTAGTCTAAACCATAAATACTGGTCCTTAGGAGCTCTAGATTATAGAATTACTACGGACTAGTCTTTATGGTGTGGCGGCATCTGAATCGCCACATGCAATCACCACCAAAAACCGGTACTATTATATTACACACAGTACTATTCTAGGTTATTTTTGTTTTTGTGTAAATATTGTGTGTCTTGACCTGAGTCAAATAAATTTATTTTCTTTCTTTCTCTCTATCAGCCCTTCCCTCTATCCCTTAGCACAGCATTATGCTGAGTGGAAACCTTCTTGTCACAGTCATAACGCAGCTGCCGAATATTTCTGTTATGTTTATATTGTTGGTTTTTGTATGCACGTGTTTCTGTGACAAATAAACCAATTTTTCTGTCTTTCTTTCTTTCGAACTACGCATCAAAGATCTGACGTCACATAAATTCTGCATCGCAAGCAGAGTTTACCGCACGATCAACATATAACTTCCCGACATCAATCGTAGGGCAGTTGCCCGCCAATTGATGTCAGCACCCGTCTGGTCGGAGGATTCCCTTTTCTATAGAGGATGAGTGAACTTTGCACTCTGTTCCTCATACCTGTAAAATGGTATAGTAAACAAGGTTTTTTTTAACTGTTTGATGAGGAGATGTCTTGCTACTTTTTTTGATGCTTTAAAACCCGTTAATGCCATTAGCATGTTTAATAAATTCTATAAAACCGTTATACTTTGTTTTGATTACCAATCAGACAAAAACTATAAACGCTACATTCTTTCTTTACAATTTATTCGATGGCTTGCAGCTGTTATTTCACTTCTAGATCAACAGGCGAATAAATACACTTGAAGCGGAAAAAACCAACCCATTTCAACAGACAGCGAACATACGGATGGACGGGGAAAATATTATTCCACTACCACAATTACGAACAGGGTATCCGATTTCCATACATTTCAATAACAAAAGGGTTTGTTACCGTTAAAGGTTACACATGTACCTTTGATCGTGGATGATGGATGAACATTTTGTACCATTTAATTGGGGACAAAGGATTATCGGTCTCAGGAGGATGTTTTATTGGATTTTTTGGATTACGACAGATTATTGAGCAGCTGAGTTGTTATTTGTTATGTGTTGTGTAATAACATTTGGGATTTTTATGGCCTGGTTACGAGTTCAGGATGCGAAGAGATTCTTTTATAAACGGTTAACCATGCCTTACTGTTCAGTGTCTAAAAACGTGCACAATTTTGACATCAAGTTTCAAAAATTTCGAGTAAGCAAAAATCTGCACTTTTTGAACGTCAAAATTATATGAGCCCACAAAACGCCCGCCCTTCTCTACTTCCCAGTGTTTTAACTTGGAAGAAGAAGTGAAGATCATTAACAGACTTGCTCAAAACAGCTTAAACCAGAGGTCCCTAAACTTTTTTATATTTTCGACCACTTGGCATGTTTTTTGGTTTTGGGTAGACTTTGCTTACCTAATATTTATTTTTTGATAACCTGATGATTTAATAATAAATTTTCAACATTTGGTATCAAATTAATAAGGTTTAATCTCAAATCTCCTCGGTTAGTGATGTCCAGTTTGTTTTTTTTTTTTTGTTGGAAGATTGACAACCGCGCTGAAACTCCTTTCCACTGGGTATGAAGATGAAAAAGCTTCTTTTTTTTCACGATATTTCATGTTACGGGATAAGTAACAGGCAGGTCTTTTTGAAGCCAGAATTGCTGATATTCGTTTCTAAACTCTACTTTAAGTTCATTAGTGCTTATTCCGATCAGCTTCTCTTGTATGGATTGATTATCCCCTATGGTATTATTTATTATAGTTAAAACATCCTCAAAACTAGTTTCAATTTATATATTTATAAGACTGTAGGCTATATATAGGCTTAACAGAATGTAGATCTGTCGACCATTTTCTATCTTGCTAAGTACCTGGTACATGTTGATAGGCCTACACTGTCCTCTCATACCTATTAACACTGTAATTTGAAAACATTGTAAATACCATTTCCTTTTAAGAGTAACCGTGGAGTTTCTTGCCGGCTCTTCTCCATAGGAAACGATCGATTGGAATCGTCACCCTAGCACCTAGCTTCTGACGTTTCATAAGTGCCCTTGTAGGTTTATGTGAAATAAAATATTTAGAATTTTGAAGAAAGTATTATGGAAGTAAATAGGTATAAATTTGGATTGTTCCATTAATGGAAAGCAAAAATTAAATTCACGACCAGCTTAAATGAGATCCACTATCGTGGACACCCAATTACATCTCATGGACCCGCATTTTTCTCGCTGACATGGACCCTTTGCAGGTCGTCATCGACCCCTGGCGGTCGATATAGACCACTTTGGATATCACTGACTTAAACCAACGCTACCAATATTTAAGCTTTCTATGTTTTATTTTGTTTTTTGTGTGAATATTGTGTGCCTTGATCTGAGTCCAATAAATTTATTTTCTTTCTTTCTTTATTTCTTTCTTTCAATATTTACAAACGATAAATTCACTGAAAACTAAATCTGAAATCAGAACTTCCATTCCTTCCTTTGATACATTATAATGTACTCACACATTTAACCGTCTATTTTTTTATTTATTCCATTGGTTAACGTAACGAGTTTTGGCAATAAATTGTCTTATAAAACCACCCTTTCACGCAATAAAATGTTCCTGAAAGTATTCTTATGTAATGTCGATTGTATATAATGTACTCGGTCCTCGTATAACATCGCTCCGAAGTACCGACAGCTGAGAACGTTCAAGTTTAGGCGTACCAATTATTTTTACGCTCTTTTCACCTTTGAGATTTGCAAATTACAGAGCGATTTTCAATATATTCGGTTCTGTTAAATATTTCTGAATAAAATATATTGGTGAGTTTAGAATCATTACTTAGACTTTTACAATGACAAATTATAATGAATACGTGCAATTATAACCTGTGTGAATATACATTTTGGACTTTAACAATTAATACTATCTAAAGTTTGTGTCAAATCGTTAACAAACAAGACAACCCGCAAATTGACTGTGAAATTGGGGCATCGGAAACTAATAGTTACCAAATTATCAATACCCAATATCAACAAAATGTTCACTTTGTCATTTTGTTTGATCGGACTTGTAAATACTCGACCTCGTCATTAATTCATCACTTTTAAAAACAATTTTCACTAAATTGAAACTTCACTCAGATTGAAACTGTATAACTAAACTAAATAGACCATGTCGTTTTAAAACTTGCAAGTGACATTCAACTTTAGGGTGATAAAACCATTGCGAGCTCGACTATACAAATTGCGTTAGGACTTGCCACTTTTTAAGTGTTATTAGATGAAAAACAGCAGATGGCCCACCCATTGGTAAGTAGTCCTTACCACCTATACCTATCCTAATACCAGAGGTATTGCAGATACGTTGCCATTATATAACAAGGCTAAAACGTATCATGTTCTTGTCAATCACAACGGCGCCATCCAAGTTTTTCTAACTGAATAGACAGCTGTGCTGCTGGGGAGTTTGTTGCGCAACATCTTTTTCCCAGTTCCAAGCATTAGGAAGTGGTGAAGGGGGACGTTTTGGGGGACTGTCAAATGTAATTTTGACGTTCGAAAAAAGATGATTCTAAACCTACTTCGAATAAACGACTTTTGATTTTGAAATGTAACAAGCAACGCTGCTTTGTGGCAGGAACAAGTAGTATGGTTGTATATCCCAGGATCTAGATTTTTTTTTGAGGTGGGGCAAATTTGCCGTCTGCCGTCTCTCGTAAATCCTTTCTGGGGGATGCGTTAAGATAGCCCGCGAAATAAAAATTTCTTGAAATTAAAATTTAGGCAGCAATATAATTAATCATATTTTATTGATCGATAGTGCGCCAATCAAACAGGGACGCCAAATCTGTTGTAAAAAAGAAAGAAATTGAAAGATTGTATGTGCTGCACCTCTCAATTAATTGCAAAGTGGCGGTGTGCTGGGTGATGCACTCGTCTACTACGCTTGAATTTGTCACCCCCTGAAGTTGGTGCCCCACCCTAACTCCGGGGCTGTGGTTGTAGTACTTCCCCTGGACAAGCTCTTACACAAATGGCTCTACTGAACTTGCGAACCAGAGTCGACGAAGAAAATTGAATTTAAATGCAAACCTGACACTTTATTGCTAGTTCTCAACTTCAGTGTGGCATTTAGTTTATTCATTGAAGGCAGATTTCATTTCCTCCTGTCCAGATGTAGGTGGAATGATATTTGCTTCATAGTAATATGTAACTTCTCGCTTGTGTATCTTAGAAAAGGATGTGACTTGAAGGTTTCTTACTGAGACAGTGCACTTTACCTGTCAATACGGTGGGAATAAAGTAGGTTTTCAGTTGCTCGGTCAATAGTCGGGAAACGGCTAAGCAACTGATGATGAAAGTCGTTCGTAGCAATTCTAAATACCTCTGAGTGTTTGTTTTTACCCGACTGTGGCGAAGCCCAAAAGGAGACTGTTTTTGCCGATGCAATGCGGTCTGTAAAAAAATAGATCAAACTTTCCAGTGTTTGGTATAATAAAACGCAAAACATGAGTAATCCTCGAATACCCTGCATTTTTTAGCAAGGTTATAACCCAGTATATAACCCAGATTTATAGGAAAGACGAACATTCTAAGAATTCCTGTCTATTGTTGTTAACGTTTTTCACAATGCAATCAACCAGAGTTCAAATTAATTTCGTTGATAAGGGAACAACTTCGTGAAATTTTGATAAGTTTCGTGAATTTCCGGATCAACTCGGGGCAAAACCTTTAAGACGCTGCCTAAGATTGATTAATGTTACTTTATGTTTAGTTAATATTGATTTATAGCCTGTGGTCGATAGGCCTGCTTTAGCTAGGCTTAACAAGAAGAATAGTATGGCCGGTGGTTTCGAGAAAGGGATATATCGAGGTATGCCATAGATTGGATTAGATTGTTAAGGCATTTTTGTGTGTATGCTTGAGGTAAGGGTATTAAAGCAGAACACATTTTTAATTGAATCTAAAGATTTTATGTATTACCGGCCAGTTATATTATTATATTATTGTTAAGGCGAGGTAGACCAAGCGAAGTAGGCATTTAACGCTACCACCCCTCACGCGAAGCGAGCCGTACGCAAACATCGTCCGCGTGAACTTAAATGCTAGGTTGAGCAAAGTGTCACATTATACGTGTCGTGAAAGAAAAAAATGTACGAGAGTTAATTCATTAACAGCCTGTTTTATTACAATGTGTAGTAATAACGGGAAAACCTAACATATTTCTATGTAATAAATTAATTTGAATAGATATTGTAAACTGACTTTTTTACACTATCTTTGAATGAATTGTCAAGGCCGGAATGATGGGCGACTGAAGCGACGTACGCAAGCCGCTGTATTATGCAATATTTTATTATTAAAAGAATTTAAATTAAACTATTTTGCAAAACGTAACCACAAATTATTTTTCTATATGTTATTATCTTTACTGAGATATGTTTTTTGGAAGTAAAACTTTCACGAACTACAAGAATAATAAGAAAAATATCAAAAATCATCGAATTGGCCTCATCTTCCTATTTTTTTTGATTGAGTGAAGTTTTCCATATCCTGTTTTGAACCACAACTGGTCAAAGTACATAAAGTCAACTCTAATATATATTTTTTCGGCGTTAAACAATCACTATTTGTTTGAAAGAAAGAAAGAAAAGAAAGAAAATAAATTTATTTGACTCAGATCAAGGCACACAATATTCACACAAAAAACAAATAAAACAGAGAAAGCTTAAAACAGTATTGTGTGCCTCACGGCTGCGCCAAACAGGCCCAGTTCAGCATAAATGCTAGACAACTAGTGTCTGACGCTGGTTTTCAACTGGACCTTATGTTACGAGGACGTCTTGCGGATGTAAATCAGTTTTATAGTGTGTAAGTGTTTTATATTTAAATAAAAATAGATAGATGTGTAGCAAATAGATAATTGTGGTGTTTGTTTATTATTGAATCAGAGTGATGTAAAATTGAGAATACCTGGCCTTAACGAACAGTACCTACTGTCGGATAATTAGGAAACGGATTTGTTTTTGAAGTAGGTGAAGATAAATACATATATAATAAAGAAAAAGAAAAAATATATATATAAAGATAATGTTACAATTAAATTATATCACAGTCATGTTTTGCCTTAACGGCGTAAAAATATAAGTAGGTACTTCTTATATTTTGTATAATTTATATATATATATATATATATTTTTTTTTATAGTTGCCCCGCACTAGGAATTTCTCCTGTATCGTGGGTGCGTTTACAAACATTTAAACTCACATACACAAACAGCCAGACCCGGAACAACTACTTGGAGGTCATACAAATATTTGTTCCGTGCGGGAATCGAACCCGCGACACGCAGTGCAGCAGTCAATCACTTAACCACTGCGCCAACCGTGCCGTTAAATGCAACCGTGCAATTATTTGATTAAATGTAATAACCTTATTACATTTAATCGAATAATTAGAATATTTTTATTGGAATAAAAGAGGACGTTACGGCCTCCCACTTTCATAAAACCAATATCTCACAAAAAATCGTAATTGCTTACTCCCAAAATCACGTAACAAAGAAGTTATAACACAAAATTTCTGCCATTTTCTTTTACGCCCGCCTTAACCACAGCCAGCCCTTTGCGAAATGTGTTACGGAAAAATTCATATGTCGAGCCTACCACTGCGCAGGTTGGCCCGACCACAAGGCTCTTCCAAATACTGCGGTTAACATCCACGTCCCTTGTGGCTTTTCCAAAAATTTTTGGTCCTTCGGGCCGAGGTTTGGGCCACCCACGTGTAGTTCCAAAAACCACCGAAGAAATTCATGTTTTGAGAAAGGGTAATTTTTGGTGTAAACATTTTTGTGTTATCGAAATATTTGGGGTAATTTGGGTACAGAGTTAGGTAGTTGTTCTCTATACTGATAGGTACTCAACTGCATCTGGTCAGACTATACGGTGACCCCAATATAAAGGAAAAAATTGGTACCTACCTATTGCAGGTGTGAGTACTATGTACTAAAGAGCTACCATTTACCGGGTAATATGTCTTTCATTGACTTGAATGTGCCCTGGCGGCTGTGAGTATGTCATGCTCACTCTGATGTCTCGCTGATGGTGGCGCGTGTGTTGGATCATTTAGCTCGCTTCAAAATTGTTGAGCTGAATGGTGCTAATCCATGCGTCATGTTCCTGAACGGGCGCCGTCAGTAGGGACTGGTCATCTCTTAGCTGCCATGGCTTATTTTCATTTTTGAATTGTTCTTTGTTCTTTTTTTTTTTACCGACGCTTTTAACGTGCACGTCTTTCTACATTGTTCTCACATGTATAATTTCAGCACTAATGATGTAAACAATTTTTTGTAACATTTTTTTTATTTTTTATTTAAACGAGTGTCCGTGGAGTTTCTTGCCCGTTCTTCTCCATAGGTACCTACTACGCTTTGGAATGGGCAACTAGCTTCATATTTCTGACTGATCGACTTCTTGACAATTCAAAAGTGCCTGTAAATGGTTTAATTGAAATAAATGCTTTGAGTTTGAGTTTATTGCAGTTAGAGAGCTTACAAAAATGACGGCTTACATTAAAATAAGGTATTATCCCTAATTCCCTACCCTGTAACCTAAGCCAAGATAATTTATTCCAGTTAGCTTAATTTTTAAATATTACGCCTTTATAATATGATCGTTTATGATCACAATCGTTTTTTGCGATTCTTTTAGTAAGTAAACTGGAATTCAAGTGGCATAATTTATAACTTATTTTATTTTGATTGATTACCAACCAGGTTCATTTTCAAAACGAGCTGTAACATCTCATTTTGAAGAAGTCAATCAACTTTTCCTTTACAAAGATTATTTTTTTGCAGTCGACCATGTATAGGTACTTAGACTACAATCCTAAAATAACAATTCCCCTAAATACCGCCTATCTAAATAAGCTGAAATACCTTTTGTACAAAATGCCTGGCATTTGTATAAAACATCGCTTTTGTCTCGAAATGTCAATGCCACTAAATAGCCCTGTATATCACGCCCAGAAATCTTATTGCCTATCCTCTAGTCGAAATAAAATGGTGATAATAAGTAATATCACACTTTTCGGAGACTAAAGAGCCGTAATTTTTCTATTCTTAAGTGGATTGTAGGTTTCTTTTTTATTAAAAAAGGTCTGTGTAGATTTCATTTGGGTTTTATGTAAGATAAGAACGACGGAAAGTGGAGTAATTGGACTGAGGATCTAGCAAAATTATAACGAGACAATACAATGTGGAGGATTATGGGCTAAGTAGCGGGAAAACGCCTCGTTGACTGAAGAAAAAATCCTGGTTGAGTAACATTCGTGAATGGATAAGAGTCTCCTGTGCAGCTGAGCTGTTCCACCTCGGGAGAAATTATCGGAGACCTTCACTTATTAGAGGGTCATCAAAAGAAGAAGAATTATATATCGTACATAACTTTTGATTTCTATTCCATGAAAAATAATACTACTACTTTAGATACGCATCATTACTTGGATCAAAGTCGAAGTCTTTCATTTGGCTTAACCTTGTTTATAAAAAAAATCACCAATGTCCTTACCCAAATCAAGGGTAATGAACTTTACAGAAACTTTAAGCAAGTATCCCTTACCTGTAATAGTTCAGAACCTGCGCGAAGACTCCAGGATGCCTATCGAAGAAGTACTCGTTGAGGACGGGGTCGTAGTTGGCCAGCGCCTCGGTGAGGCGGGACAGCCTGGTGGCCGGGATCTTCTTCAGCGTCGCCTTGTACGTCTCGTGGCGGATTCCGCCCACGTTCAGGACTACGCGGTTCTCCGCGTCCATGTTGAGGAGGTTCATTTCTGGTGAGGAGGTGTGATTAGTGAGGGTAGACCAGGGGGGCAGTCTTTCCATTCCGAGTTTATGACAGATAATCCATACAAAATCTGTCAAAAAATCACAATGAAGAAACCATTGCAATGTTAGTAAATCTTCTACTACAGGCATTATTTGTCTAAAAGAAGATTCCGAACACAACAATTTGTAAGACCAATTATTTGACACAATAAATTTTATTTTATATTTTTTATTTTTTTTTTATTTTTAAATCTTTACGCCCCTGATAGTATCGATAACATTCAAACACGCGGTACGGATTTTTTGGAGATGAGGCGGTTCTGAATTCTGAATAATATGTTTCATATTTGTTATAATTTGGTATACATATTGTAACTAACCATACCTTACCGGGTTGGCATTTGGGCAATTCCCGTATTTTATAAGAACTGTCACATTCTAATCTCAGTCTGAATCAGTCAAAAATACTTCAAAATTACCTACATTTTTGACAAGTCTTCAATTGCGACTATATTTTAAACGTTTTTCTTTACGGAATTGACCTTTGAAAATTTGTAGAAATGCATTTTAAAATATTTTGATGGCAAACTATAATCCCCTATGCCAAAGCTCGCAGTCAAGTTTGATGCTAATAAAGAAGTTGTTACAAAAAAACTGTCAATAAATTACGACGACAGTAATTTATTACAGAAAGAAATTAATGGAATAAGTAGAAATACATAGAAAGTTAGAACCATTTATCATTTTTTCACTGACAACATTCACTGTTATAACGACATAGTATGTTAGTGGAACATTAATAACAACACTTATATATTTTCTGTAAGATTCGCCGCACATCAGACTTTTTTTCGCCGGACAACTCAATTTTTAAATTTTTGGTCAGGCGGTCTTTGTATTCTGTATAAATCTCAACGTGAAAACTTAAGGCACACATGAACGAACAAGATCATGGTGAACATGAACATCGAACACTATGTTCGTATGTGCTTACCACTAACGAACATCAAACACTGTGTTCGTTAAAAATGTTCGTGGCGATCCAATTTCGAATCCATTGTTATTACGAGAGTTATTACGTGGTTCAGCGCGAACACAAGTCTCACTGTGTTCGTACGGTGTTCGTCCTCGCTTCGCTAATTTACGTCCACACGTTCGAACAAAATTTTAATATTCCGTGTTCGATATTCGTATTCACCCTGTTTTGTTCGTTCATGCGTACACGCCTCTAGGTGAATTGAGCTTGAAGGGAGCTGTCAATAAGGATTGCTAGCGTTTCAGTTTACCTCCGATTTAAAATACATTTACATGAGGAGTAAGCATGAATTCCCGGTAAATGTTCATTATACTCTTTGGAAATATAATTTTACTTGCGTATGCAACATTATTCTCGATTAGAATCAGAATATTTGTGTTACATTTTGAAATAGTTGCCATAAGTTAACTGCCTTAGTGGTACCTTTCGTGGAAATGGGTGTACAATAATATGGGTTAATAGTTCGTCAACATTTACTGCTAAGTTGATTTTTTACGTTTGTTTACATTCATACATATTAAGAAGCAACATGATTAAACCATCAAGCGACGAAGAATCCAAAACGTGCGCTTTCCCTTACTATTACTTGGCACCCGATGAATCCACATTGCGGAAATGATACTATATACGTATTTCCTGAAAATAAGTAAATAATGTATCTCTAATTGACCAGATGGGAAAATAACATTTTTATCACGAGATTATCTATATTTCCTTGGCTTCCGTCCATAGTCAATTACGTGGAAAAATCATTCGTCATATTTCTTTTGGTGAAAGAAAATCTTCGGGAAAATCTGTTTATATGTTACTGATGTGCGAATAATAGTTTTGTTAGAAAAAATATTGCTAACAATATTTTCTTCTCATCTTTGTTGTGGGTTCGGTTTCATAAAGACGATTAAGTGTTTTTGTAACTAAGGACAGTATTACTTTTAGAAGAATTGATATTCATTACGATGGTAGTTTGGCCACTATCATTTTGTCGTTAAAGAAGTATATAAAATATGTAACATTTCTAAATTTATGTCTGTAATTTTTAAGGTGTACAATAAAGAGTATTCTATTCTATATCTACCGTAATCAACTTCATCAACACACTTACATAAATAACATTGTCATAGTTATGTTCATATCACTTCTACGTAACCTAGTTAATATTTTTGATTATATTCATGTTCATGGTTCTACCTACTTATCTAATTCGAGATTTTCCGGCTACTTTCGAACTGGAATGCGCTTGAGTACTTTTGATAGCTGCGTTCGACTCCAAAGTATTAACTTAATAAATAATAAACTCAGTTATTATTTTTAAAATGACTTTTTCAATTCATGTGCGTATTATATAATTATCACTTGTTTAAAAAAGGTGAAAGAAAACATCGCGATAGATAGTTTTAGCGCCCAGATATTTCTAGACGGCATGTGAAGCCAAGTCAGAGGCCCATGGATGGCATAAAAAAAACTCTGACTCCAGGTTAGTCACTAACCACTTAAAAAAAGAAAGAAGAAGATAGTTAAAATCTAAATGCTCACAGGTGACTTTTCCTCTCTCTCTCTCTCTGTCTATATTCTATATTTGTTCTATCGTGGATAGAACTTACAGTAACTCTGCGCTACGGCGACCAACTCTATCCCCTTCTCGACATCTCCACTATTTAGTCATCTTATAGCGCAAAATATAATGTAAAAACTCACCGGCGACTACTCCTCTCCCTCTCTCTCGTGGATAGAACAGTTACTGTGGGCTACGGCGACCGACTCTGTCCTCTCCTCGACATCACCTCTATGTAGTCATCTTCTAATGCGCTTAATATCCCCTGCGGAGGCATCTCTGGGTGAGGGAATCCTGAGGACAAAGGTATAAAATCTTATCTTTATTTCTTCTATTATTATTTTACGTGGAAGTAACTTATGGTAATGGGGTATGCGTTCAATCAAATAAAACGTTACAGTGTAGTGTACAGTCCAAAATATCTTCGTCACTTTAAGGGGCCGGCGGAGCATGCGTAGTTCATACAAACGTAATACCAAAATAATTTGTAAATCAAACATATTCTTAAGGTAGTGTGTATTTATTCCGATTGGATTACAGAAAATCTAGGCTCCCAAATATTTAATTTGAATGGACACTGATATAAAGACGAGATATATGAGGAATTTCAAATTTCTATAGAAAACTTATTTTTCTATTATGTATTTTGGTATTATGTTTGTATGAACTAGGCATCCTCCGCAGGCCCCTTTTTTTTTGTTTGTGTGGGAAATTATCAAATAACTTCTCCCACTCTGGGTGGAGCGGGAGGGCGTGTCAGACTCTTATTGACTCCACCCGTGTTCCTTCAGTTGCCTGTAGGTTGCCAGGGGCCACAGTATCCCTTTCGGACTTTCCCGCAACCCCGGCAGGCATCGGTCCTATGTCTGTCAGTGGCCGGGAATCGGCCAGCGATTTCCGACGCCCAGGGCCGCCGCAGGAGACGCCTGCGGCGGCTAGGGGTGTGAGGGCGTGAAATTTGCCTCTGCCTCACGCGGTCTGCCTCCTCCTTCGCGAGCATTACTGCTTCGCAGAAGGAGGTGACGGCCTCCCATGCCCTCTCGCTCCGTACTATGGCCTGGACCAGGGCCGAAATCCGCAGGCCCCTTCAGGGCTATTTTTGTCTGCTCGTTGCATGATAGAATCTTATTTATCGACTGAGCATTATGTGAATATTGCATCGTAATATCAATACCGCAGGTTGACGTTCACCCATCTTTACATGTCAGATCGAATTAAAAATGTCACACTGACAGATTCTGACAGGATAAAGGAAAGAAAATGAAAATTGACGAAGATATAAAAGACGTGACTGTACCTAAGTTAACATCACACCATTATTTCCCAAAGGGTTTCACAGAGGCGTATACGTCACGTACAATGACAATAATATTTTTAGGGTTCCGTACTTAAAGGGTGCCAAACGGAACCCTATTACTAAGCCTTGGCTGTCCGTCTCACTGTCCATCAGCGGGCTGTATCTCATTAACCGTAACAGTTAAAATTTTGTCGCTATAACAACAAATAATAAAAATAAAATAAAGTTAAACATTAAAAGGGGTCATAAAAGACACATGTTTTTTTCGGAGTTTTTTTGATAATTATTATACGGTGGTACGGAATCCTTCGTGTGCGAGTCCGACTCGCTCTTGGCCGGTTTTATATATCGTGGAAGTCTCATAAATGAGTGGCATAATAATATAATGCGAGGCGTTCGCTAGTCTGTGTTGTATGAAAATAAATACTTACATACATAAACTCACGCCTTTTTCCCATGGGACTAGGCAGAAACTACAGAACACCACCTGCTACGATGAAAATATTATTCCAGTAATTAGGTTAGGGTTTCTGAGGTCTCGTGACATTCACCCCGTTACTTAACATCTAGGTAGGACTACAGAATCGCTACATCTACTTACTATGTAGCACATTCACGATCAAAATAACCAATTTTGACAAACTAACCAACAACGTAACTCTTATGTCATTGTAATCTATCTTCCATATATTTATATAAATAAGAATAAATAGCTGAATGTGTTGCTAACCAAGAAACTCGAGAACGGCTGGAAAAATGAAGCATTTAAAAAAAAGTTTGAGTAAGGTTCTTATGAAAAGAAAATTTGTAAAAAATTGTCCGGAATAACGTAAAAACCCCACTTTTATTCTAAAAATAAACAAAAGACGGCTGTTGGGCCAGCTAGGTAGGTGTAGGTAGGGTACCTATAGGTCCGTAGGTATGTAAGTAGGTAGGTATATAAGTAGGTAGGTATGTAGGTAGGGTAGGTAGGTATGAAGGTAGGTAGGTAGGTAGGTATGTATAAGAAAAGAAGAAAGAAAGAAAATACGCTTAAGTGCGGTAACATGACACAAAAAAAAAGAACACAAAATAAAAAAATAAACAAGTTTAGGGAAAATGCGTCACATCCACGCAAAACGGCCATCGCAGCCATGTAGGTAGGGTGGGTAGGTAGATAGGTAGGTAGGTTTAGGCAGGGTAGGTAGGTATGTAAGTAGGAAGGTAGGTATGTAGGTAGGGAAGGGTAGGTGCGCCGTAGATAAGTACTTAGTGCATGCGCACGGGTAGTGTGAAGCTGAGGTGGGCAGCAAGTCTATAATAAAAAAATGAAATGCTGTTCGTTAGTAAGCGCATCACTTCAGAACGACTCGATATATTTGGATTTTTTTGTTTTAAAATGTTCGTAATAGTCCGAATCAGGGTCTTACGCAAAAAAAAAATTTAGAAGGCAAAATTGAAAGTGCATATTTTATGGGAATTTTGTAGGAATTATTGAAATTTGGACAGGACGTCTGTCGGGTCAGCTAGAAAGATATAAATTAGAATGAATGCGAAGAGTTGCATCTCTTGGATGCGTTGTGTATACTTAGAATATGGGCATGAATGAAATAGCTCTATTTCACGTCCTTAAGACTAAAAATGAGAGTTATAATTTTATTCTGCAGCAAACTAATCCAATTCCAGAGCTGGATTAAATAGAAAAAAAATCTTTTAGAACAAAACCATTGACAAAACGAGCCTGCCACAAGTAGGCTTGAACCTAAGCACCTGCAATATTATACCGCAAGAAAAACCAATTCAATTCCCCACACAAAAAAAAAATCTGAATAAAGACTTTACCAAAATTCCTTCCACACGAATTTCCATTACATAACAACAGACAAAACTTGATTACGGTTTTACATTAGCGCAACAAAAGGAGAAAGTATTGAATTGTAGCCGCGGGTTTCAACGAAATTCGACCATCGACCCTGAAGCGACCCCGTTACAGCTCGATTTTATTTCAGTGGCCTGTGGTATTGATTATACAGCGTGTAGTCACGTTGTGTGTGGGTTGGAAAAGTTTTCTGGGTGGTAGTGCGCCAAGGACATTGTGGTTTGATAGTGAATGGAGTGGTGAGGATGATACCGTGAAATTGAATGTTGATTTTGTGTTTTAAGAGCTTATGAGGCTCTTAATTTTAGTTAATACTTTCATTGAGTCTTTAGGACACACGTTGCCGTGGCCGACTTGGAAAACTTTAAACAGGCCCCAGACTCGGTCGGCCGCAGAAAAGACAATCATCCTCAGGTGGGGTTTATCGGATGGACCCGATCCTTAATGTATATGCGGCGTCTCCCCGCAGACCATGGCCCACCTTTCATCTTGATGTCTGCGTCAGCGAATGGTGTAAGCGTTGTCGAGTTCTGGGCCAAATAGGAAATTTAAATTATATTTGCTTAGAAAAAGAATATTCGCAATAGTCTGCGAAGTATTCACAAATGTAGGTTTGCACATGCCGTCTACCTTACAGGAAAACGGTGTAATTTACTGTGTTCACTACGTATTTAATAACAACTAAGTAGTCACAATAAAAAGCCCTCTTCCTCTCTCCTACTCTGCTGTGCCCGACAGGGTCCACAATGATCATATTTTGTAAACCCTACCTGTCCAAAATATGTTCGTCACTTTAAGGGGCCGCCGGAGCATGCGTAGTTCATACAAACGTAATACCAAAATAATTTGTAAATCAAACATATTCTTAAGGTAGTGTGTATTTATTCCGATTGGATTACAGAAAATCTAGGCTCCCAAATATTTAATTTGAATTGACACTGATATAAAGACGAGATATGAGGAATTTAAATTTTTTTATAGAAAACTTATTTTTCTATTATGTATTTTGGTATTATGTTGTATGAACTAGGCATCCTCCGCAGGCCCCTTTTTTTTTGTTTGTGTGGGAAATTATCAAATAACTTCTCCCACTCTGGGTGGAGCGGGAGGGCATGTCAGACTCTTATTGACTCCACCCGTGTTCCTTCAGTTGCCTGTAGGTTGCCAGGGGCCACGGTATCCCTTTCGGACTTTCCCGCAACCCCGGCAGGCATCGGTCCTATAGACCCCTTCATTTGCTGACATCTATTTGAGGCGCACGTGGAACACAACGCGCCGTCGACCGGGGCCTGGTCCTTATCGGACGGCGAGCTACCCATTGCTCACCGTCCGCAAGCCCGCGCCTACGGTGGCCGTGAATCGGCCTGCGATTCCCAATGCCCAGGCCGTCTCCTGCGGTGGCTAGGGGCGTGAGGGTGCGAAATTTGCCTCTCCCTCACGCGTTCTGCCTCCTCCTTCGCGAGCATTACTGCTTCGCAGAAGGAGGTGACGGCCTCCCATGCCCTCTCGCTCCGTACCATGGCCTGGACCAGGGCCAGGTTGTCGAGTTCTGGGCCAAATAGGAAATTTAAATTATATTTGCTTAGAAAAAGAATATTCGCAATAGTCTGCGAAGTATTCACAAATGTAGGTTTGCACATGCCGTCTACCTTACAGGAAAACGGTGTAATTTACTGTGTTCACTACGTATTTAATAACAACTAAGTAGTCACAATAAAAAGCCCTCTTCCTCTCTCCTACTCTGCTGTGCCCGACAGGGTCCACAATGATCATATTTTGTAAACCCTACCACCTAAGTTCACATGTGGAAGCAATAAATGTGTTGAGTATTGAGTAACCATTCAAGTTTTATTCCTGTCTATACAAAAGTAGTCTGGTAGATATTGCTATCACTTCACGTATCCCAAGCCATGTTAATGAACTGAGTCTCAATAAATTTAAATAATTTATTAAACAGAAACTATGTCAAAAGGTTTCTATAAAGTTAAAGATTACTTAGACGACAAAAAGCCTTGGGACTAATTAAGCTACTCCAATGTACCTCCCCAAGCAACAAACAATTTTTTTAGAATCAACGACTACTACATAACACTATGTGAGCTCATATAATTGTTTAGTTTATTTTATTTGACTGTATAAGTCAATTTATTTTTATTTTCATTTATAATTGACGTAATCTACTCATTACAATGTTTTAGTTTTATGAGTTGTATTGCAATATGTGATAATATTGATAATGTAAATTATTTTTGCATGAGTACTATTACATAGAATCAAGTTTTTCCAACGGAACAGACAGCTGTGCTGTTGGGGAGTTTATTGAACTACTTCTTCCCAGCTAAGGCAGTAAGAAGTGCTGAAGGGTGGGCGTTTTTGGGGGACTGTCTTATGTAATTTTAACGTTCGAAAAATGCTGATTCTCAGCCTAGTTTGAATAAATGACTTGAATTTTGACTGATAAGACTCTTTAATCATTAAGATCCAGTTGTATTGACGTAGGTACATACTTCTATGGTATACAATAAAACATGTATAGGAACTATTATATATCTATCAATCTATAATGTGCCATAATTTAGAGTTATTTGTCTTAACACGCAAACCGTTTACGACTACAAACAATGCGACAGTTTAGTTGATGAGATTGTGTGTTTACCAGAATGTTATGTTTCCAGGGCTTCACAACTTAGTGTAAGGCGATGACAAGCGATTAGAAAGTTCTGCCCGACAACGTTGAACTAAAGCAATAAAGCTACTTATATAACAGAGAACATTTACTAACTTTTTCTTTGAAAGCTCTTGATATTGTGAATAATTGTGTTACTAAGCCGTACTCGAGGTTGGAAATACACTATGTGTCACTTTTATTTGTTATAACTTAAATATACGGATCGGTCCTTATGTGTGTGGACATTCTCCTTTGTCCTTATTGAGTAAGCACTTTATCCAACTAAATTAAAAGGATACTGCCCACTCGTCATTAGATTAATTAAAATTTGAACATCACCAGAGCCTTCAAATTTCTATGTTCACAAAAAAAATACCATCTCCTCTTGAAACTTAACCGACCCCTAAAAAAATAAGGGTGCAGATAAATTAGCAAAAGATTTACAGATCCGACGCTTGTTCTCCACCGAAACCCAGATGATTTTTAAACCCTCTCGTGTTTTGTAAAAATCACAAAAGGTCCTGGATTTTAGGTTATCCATACCTAAAGGGTAAAACCGGGATCCTGTTACTAAGCCTACGCCGTCTGTCTGTCTGTTTGTCAGTACATAGGACTGTATTTTTTTAAATGTAATAAGTATATAGCTTGTTGTACACAGAATGCGATTTACTATGTCCGCTTTGATGACAAATAAGAAAAAGTCAAAATCAAAGTATTCCTAAAAAATGCATTTTCTTCAACTGGCTTGGAAATTCGAGCATTACCTACTTTTAAAACCTTCTTCGAGGTAAATCGAAAATGCTGTACTGTTCAATACATGCGAGCAGGCGGCCGGCAATTTTTGTATGAAAATCTATATCTGTCGTGTTTAGCGGCCGAATAAATTACTATGAAAACTCGTATCAGTCATGTAATTTAAAAATGGAACGAAGTTTTTACTTTGACACATGGCAACCAAGGAGGTAACATATCAAAGATTTTATTTAAATTTAGATTTGCCTTGCAAATAGACCTGTTTAGCGTAAAAAAGAAACAAATGAACATATTGGCGCGTGATAAGTTAGCGTTTTTCGACATATTTACTTAGTTTGAAGTACAAGTCTACGTCTGGGCCCTCCTTGCTCCTCCACATCGCTATCAGTGCGGTGAAGCTGTCGATCGCCTCGAACACCATGGCCTTTCCTGCAGCAAGAGCGCTGGTCGGTTGGCACGGCACGCAAGCATTAATGACATCATCAGTCGGGCTCTTGTCACCCTCTTGTCGCTCGTGTAAGGGTGCCAGCTGTTTTAGAACCCAATGGCTTGGCACGCGACGGTGGGAAAAGGCCAGACGGAATGACCACTATGCCTTGGAACTTGGGTGGAATGCAATCTGTGTCGACACCCTTGCGCCATCACATCTTCCTAGCACGGCGGGCTATGCTGGGGCGGCTGCTGCAGGTGCAGAAAACCTCAAACAAACAGCAGCTCAGACAGCGTTAATATAACAACCTTACTGGTAGCTATATCTTTGAACCGTTTGGGGTTGAAACAATAGGGCCGAGTGCTCACCGAGTATTACGGGACATCGCTAAGCGGCTGGTTGACTCTTCACATTACCTGAGGGCTGGCCAATTCTTAGGCCAAAGAATCAGCATTGCCATCCAACGTAGCCAGTCTTTTGGGCACTTTTCCCGCTGACACCGATGTGGACGAATTTTTTGATGCCCAATGAGTTCTTCCGTTTACTTTTATTATTTTTTCCTTTCCATACTTGTATATAATATATATAATACTTAGTAAGTTGTATACACATAGTTTAGATAGTATTCGATTGTATATAAGATTTATATGTAAAATAAACGTATTAATCAATAAAATTTACTTAGTTTGAATTTCCGAGCATTATTTGAGAAAAGTACTATACAAGCCTTGGCCGCAACCAGGCATTGATGGACTCACGTATATGTGCCTCAGCCTATATTTTCACGATCGTCCATCAATGCCCCATTTGCATGATATATAATCTACTCATTACAATGTTTTTTTTTTATGAGTTGTATTGCAATATGTGGTTAGCTAGCGACCTCGATAATTTTTTAATTTACCTCAATGGTCCTAGTTTATCAATTATAACTTCTAGTTACAGCTATATGTAAGCGGGCACGCCCTTTATGTCTGGAGGCTTTTATTTAGATATTGTTTTCGTTAAGTTATTTTTATTTCTGCTTGAGTATAGTTCTCGATGTTTTTGGTTGGTATATTGGCGTGTGCTAGCTGTCATATGGCTATTAATTTTATAATTTAAATTATGTTTTGTGTTGCGTAATGTAAATATCATTTTGCATACTATTATATAGAATCTTTTTTACTGAACAGACAGCTGTGCTGCTGGGGAGTTTGTTGCGCCACTTCTTCTTCCCAGCTAAAGCACTAGGAAGTGGTGAAGGGTGGGCGTTTTGGGGGACTGTCTTATGTAATTTTGACGTTCGAAAAGTGCTGATTCTCAGCCTAGTTTGAATAAATGACTTTTGAATTTTGAATTTTTTTTGAATTTTGAATTTTGCAGGCCGCGGCAGTAATGTACTATTTTTCAACGTTTTGTTTTACGAACATGTGTAAGTGACATGGAACCCTCAGTGCGTGAGTCCAACTCGCACTTGACAGGTTTTTTTTAACCCGGGACAGTTTGATTGAGTTAGTTTTACAAGTGGGCCGGTCCAGACGACCCCAAGATTAGGTGCCGATAGGGTTAGCGTTTTCAATTATAACTTGCTTAATCGCTCTGTTAGCGAAGTTTGATTGTGTTTTTTATTTGGTTAAACTTAGAGATTTAGGAAAATTGGTGCTGGTGATTTGGGATGATCGAATTAGAAATTAAGGACTGAAGTGGCTTGAGTTTGTGACTAGTTCATAATGAAATTGCCGAGGCTACACAAATCTTTGTTTAACTCTGCTCCTCCAGTTAAAGGAATTTTCGTTGAATTTCGGTGAAGTTTTCATAGAAATTGTTCCACCCGAGTTGCGTCGCACCGTCGCGTCGGGCCAGTCTGTGGGAGTCTTAATTTGTGATAATTTATATGAAAAAATCTGATTTCTCTTTACTTTTGTCAAATAAAACTATAAACTCATTGTAATAGGGGATTACATGTGATTTAAACAAAGCTGGCGCAAGATTGTCACTCGCCTCTGTCTTATCATTCGAGGATTACAAGCGTGATGTGTGAGCACTGTGACCATTACCTTCTTCAAAACTACCATTTAGTAGGTATTTCTTTCATTGATTTGAATGAGCCCTGGAGGCTGAGAGTATGTGATGCTCACTCAAATGTCTCGCTGGTGGTGGCGTGTGTGTTGGATCATTAAGTTCCCTTCAAAATGGTTGAGCTGAATGGTGCTGATCCATGCGTCATGTTCGTGAACGGGCGCCGTCAGCAGGGACTTGTCATCTTTTAGGAACCATGGCTTATTTAAATTTTTGAATTCTTTTTATATTTTTAGTACGGACGCTTGTAACGTGCACTTCTTTCTACATTGTTCTCACATGCATAATTTCAACATGAATGATGTTACCAATATTTTAATTTAAAAGGGTGTCCATGGAGTTTCTTTCTCCCTTCTTCTCCATAGGGACCTACTACGCTTTGGAATGGGCAACTAGCTTCATCTTTCTAACTGACCGACCCCTCGACAATTCAAAAGTGCCTGTAATTAGTTTATTTGAAATAAAAGTTTTGAGTTTGATGATTTTACACTTAAAAATCGAATCTAATCTAACTAGCCTGTATTATCCCGCTGCAGGGAAAAGGCCTCCATTTCCAATTCTTCTACTCGAAAGTAACGGATCTAAGGCGTAACACGCACTGCAATAAAAAATCCCAGGAAATATTTATCGTAATATGTACACATGGTACATATCTTATGTATCTACACGTACTGGTAGGTGGGTTATAAATTCGCGGTGAAATTCAATTCCAAAAACTGAATAAATGTCACGCGAATAAAAATCGTGCGCTGAGATTTCGCAGTGCGGGGTAGGCCTTAAACTTTTATCTCATCCAGCCAGCTAATTAAATCGTGTGGTGTTCACCACTTAATTTAATAAATCCACTATAAAATCAGCTATCAGGTCCACTCAACATCGATGCTCTACTCAATAAGTACCCTTCAAACCTTCGATACGAGATCAGATAATGAGACGCCTTTTAATAAACCTGATGCCTTTGATAACGTACGTGAGACACGAGTGACGAAGAGGAAAAAAGTAATTTCCTACGGCGCTTTAGAATGCAGCGAACCGGTTGCCAATTTGGTTCCACCTGGTTGAATACTGTTCGAGGAGTGTGTATGGTTGTTTAGGTTTGTGTCCCTTGCTTGGATATTTAATTAGGCATATAGAAAGAAAGAATAATATTTATTTGGACACAGTTCGTGAAACACATAATACAAAGATAAAAAGTGAAAATAATTATAAAGCAATAATAGTGTGTGCCTCACGGCTGCGCCAAAAAGGTTCATTTCAGCATTAATGTCCGACAAATGCTGTCTGACGCTGGTTTTCTAATGAACCCTCATGGACAAGTGACGGGAAGTACCAACAGTTTCAACATACCTAATACATAATTTTTATATATCTAAATAAATAAATAAACTACATAAGGTCTATTTAAATAATTGTTTCGAATCAATGTTATATGGTTTTATATATATGGTTTTTGGTCTGTTTCTTCCCTTGAAAAAAACCGGCCAAGTGCGTGTCGGAACACGTACAGTGAAGGGTTTCGTAGTTGGGATGAATTTATCCCAAAAACAAACTTAACATTGTAGTTGAAAAACATATCCTCCGATACATCGTTGTACGTTACGGTCAATTCTCCAACTGCAAATGTGAGTTTGTAATAGCAAAAAAAAAAAATATTTGTGTAATTAAGCTATAAATTAATGATTTTCAGACTTTTTCCTTTAGCTGTGAGACCTACATAGCTTCCCGCCAAATGTCATGATTTCAGGTCAACGGAAAGTACCCTGTAGGTTTTGATTTATTTGCAAGTATTAAAATGTGTCGTATTTTTTTTATTTCGTTGTCTTAGAACCGTGATGTTTTTTTTTGATCATAGACTTGCGTATTTGATATTAATTTCAAGTTGATACCTCCACGCGTTACTGAGAAAAAGGGCCTTGACATATGACGGACGGACAACGGAGTGTTTTTATAAAAAAAAAGAGTGGTTGGTAGATATAACTTTTATTATGCCGGCTAATTACAACCTAGGTAGTGCGATGATAAATGCATTTGCTTCTTTTTGTGGTTGTGCGGAAGATATTTAAGTATCTTGTATCATTAATCATTAAATCTATGATGTTAAATATCCAGTTTTCAGACCCAAAAAAGGTGTTACCACACATTAAAAACTAATGTTAAAGTCAATATTTATTTTCGACTTATTTTTTTGTCAATTTAACAATCAAGCATCGAAACCTTTTCATCTTGACCGTGCACATCATTAAACATACACTTACACACACAAGTACCGTAAATATATTTGGCCATTTTACCAAAGGGGAAGAGAGGATATCCTCTCTTATTTTTAGACTTTTTATGATGCGTGATCAAGAATTCGTCATGTGGAATGCCATTCGTATTCACTCGACGGAATATTAAGGGAAAGGTGGAGTATGATACATTTGTACGTAATGTGAAATGTTTCATTATTTGTAGGTTTATAATAAACATGATAAATTCTATGAATATCTACAGAAAAAGGACTTCAACTTGTGGGTTGCACTTTATACTGCTATTTCTGTTAAAGCCTCCAATGATTGTCATCGGTGGTGATTCACGTAAAAAAAAAATGACTGTTCTCTACATTTTGTTGAGTGAACATGTAGGTAGCAGCTAATTTTTTAATGCGATTTCAGGGTTGGTTCCATTGTAAAATTTGTTCATAATAATGAGTAAATTACAACTTGTATATGTCGTAGTAAGATGGTTGAAGCCGTGATATAGTTATATCCCTAGGGATATAGCTATATACCGTAATATAGTTAAAAGAAAGCGGTTCATTACTGGAATATAACTATGATACGAGCACGATCTAGTAATAAAACTATTACCGCACTCCGACCAAATAGGTTAGGTTAGGTTAGAAGTGTGACTAACTACGCGCGAGTCGAGTGATTAATGCGAGTGGTGCCTCGGTAGCAGCCGGCGAGCGCTACGTCAAAATTGGTTGCAGTAACAAAATTACAATTGTAGTATTGTATTACAATTGCAGGAACAAATATTTGTATGACCTACAATTAGTTGTTCCGGGTCTGGCTGTTTGTGTATGTGAGTTTATATGTTTGTAAACGCACCCACGACACAGGAGAAATTCCTAGTGGGGCAACGTTTTTTTAAAAAAAAAAAAAAAAAAAATTAAGGCACTCCGACAGTTGTGATTTAGCTATATCCTAAGGGATATGTCTATATCCCTAGAGATATAGCTATATCAGGGCTTTAACTATCTTACTGCGACATATACACACATTGTGCTTACTTATATTATTCTCATCCTTCCTTCATCGGGCGTACGCACACGATACTTACTAAACTTAAACACATCAAGCAATCAGCCAACACTACGTACATCACAATATCATTACTTATCTCCAAGGATATGTCCAAAGACATGCCACCACAGACCCACCGCAAACTCATCTTAAACCAAACACTGGTGACCCCAAACTCAGGCCGCAGGCCATCAGACGCAAATTAGTCAGTAGAACGACAAAATATTGGCCACCATATTGATTGATAGGCGCCCCAAGTTTACTCCAATAAATTCTAAATTAAGGGAATCGTTAATCATGTCTGTTTGAAAGCTTATTATTAGCTGTTGACAGGAAAAATATTGTGTCGGACGGATCGGATGTCGGCTTGGTAATTTTCAGAGTGAGACCAGCTTGTGGTGTTGCTTTTGAATCAATGAACAGTTAATTATTTATGGGCTCGATTATAATTTTAAAGTTGTTTTTTTACTACACTAGTGGTCCTGGGTAAGGTATAGTGACAGACTGTTGGTAGGTCCACCGAACATGATATAAAATCGCTAGATGCTTTGCAGGGCGTTGTCAGTGAGGAGCAATATGCTAGCCCGTAGGTTCGCTCGTTGTACTACAGACGTCAAAGAAAGGCGTTTTACACGACTGGCCTGTGGGTGTCATACACGCGCCGAGCCTACAACGTCCTGCCTGTTCAATTTAATAATGCTTTTAGGATGCTGTTGGGACTGCCATGACGTTGTGATGCTTCGGGAAAGTTCGGGGAAGCTCGTACAGATGGTTTCCATGCCATCATGCGAAAGAAAGCGGCCTCCGTACTACAGCGCCTGCATGGTAGTGACAACTAAACCTGCATGGTAGTGACAAAATGATCTCTGCCAGAGCGGACTGTCCCGTTTAGGGACACTGGGTGGGGACAGTCATAAGCAATAAATAGGTATTTAATAGTCAATTTGTGAGAACTAACAATACTAACCTATTTACTAGGATTGCACCTGCGGCGCTTGAGTCGCCGACGGAACGAAATGTTGCCATTTTAAATATTATATCATTTAGGAAGTATTGTATTTATTTTATTTTTATTTTTGATTTTGTTATTTCACTATACGAGTATGCTGCACCGGTTGACGTCATCACGTCAACGCCGGCTGTCGCTGAAAACCAGCGCTGGGGATCTGTCTCGCATAGGGTCGCAGCATTATGCTCAGCGATGGCCGTTTTGCGTGGATGTGACGCATATTTTCCCCCAATTTGTTATTCTCGTGTTTTGTTTCTCTTTGAGTCATATTTACCGCAAATAAACGTATTTACTTTCTTTCTTTTTATTTACCTAAGTACTGTTGTTACTAGCACCAAAATATTAACAAAATTATGGACCTTAGTCTGAAACATAGCTTTTTTTTGCATGACTCTTTACGAATTTAGCTGTCATGCCACCAGATTGTAGGGATTTACACTAATAACACTCACTTCACCTAAGTTTTCAGGGTGAGATTGAGGCTGCTATAAGAGTGTATTATAAAAAAGTTGTTAAACTTGTATCGTTTAACACTTCACTCGACTCCACCCATTTTTCATGGAGTTCATACGCCATGCCGCCATACAAATTGCAAGTTGACTCCAGAAGGGGTACCGGCATTACGTCTGCGCTAAAGTTAACCCTCGAGGAGTGTCACCGGCATTAGGATTGAAATGTTGTTAAAATATACAACTGATTTTATTTTCACAGTTTATAATGCCGAATTCACTAAGAAAAACCTTGAGTGCGACTTGAGTAAACCTTCTAGGAGGGTTCTCGGTACTAAAGCTGTTAATTTATTGTGGACAGCCATTTATAAATCTAAGAAGATAAAATCTTTTGACTAACGATATACTACGGTAATGTGTTTTGTGCTATTTCATAGTGGTGACTGAAATAGCACTAAAACCCATTACCTATCGCACCAATAAATAAGGTAGCGTAGTCAAGTCAATCTACGTTTCAAATATTGCCTCTAGGCATTGCCCCTAATTTAAAGTTCACTGTACTTAAACAGGAATCTTTGTAATAAATTTTTTCCAGGTCAATGATAATGGACAGAAAAATTAAGGTCATAAGTTGGAGGGGTACAGAGGCAAACAGTGTACAGTACCCGGGCGTTAGTATGACAAGTAAAGTTTTAGAAAGAGACTGTCAAACAGTTATGAGTGACACAGATGACGCTCTATAAGGCTCTATACGCGATTAGCACATCTAAACAGTGACAGAACGTCTCAATATTGTGACAGCTCCTGAACGTGGTTTAGATGTGCTGATCGCATTCAGTTTCATTGGTGAAATTCGCCTTGAAAGCTGAACGTTTTCCAAAGCTTGATCACTGCCACATCCTCTTGCTCGTACTCAATTTTTTTTGAGGTCCGCGCTTCATGTCCTTTTCCATAGAATTTGTAATAACCGTAATTTCAGCAGGCAGTTATGCCCTTTCTAGCCATATCATCTTTCCCACAATCCTTCCATAGTTTCTTTGGTCTTGTACATTTCTAAAACTTGATGTTGATTTTAAGGCGATACCAAAATAAATTGAGGTCTTTTTCGTATCCATTTATTTCACTATTACAGCATGTATCGATTTTATTTTTGGATATTATGTTTATTGACTATTTGATGAATACTTAGACTGAAGGAAAATACAATTGGGTTAAATTTGCTCGATAGAATTTAATTCCGAAAAGACCTCTACTTTTTTATTATTTTGTCTGTAATTCTAAAATCCTAATTAATTTCATTGCAAAATTGAATTCAAAATGTGCGTATTAGGTAATAGAAAATTCTGACTGAAGACATTTTTGATAGATAGCTTAATTTATTTTTAAACAATTTTTAATTGGTTTGGCGCTTACGTTGTTTTATTCTGGTCCCAGCGCATTGTTGCGCTCTCTTTTTTCGCATGTGGAAGTAATTGACTCTGTCACTTTCTTATTCCCGCCCAGTTCGCCTGCGGTCTTTGTCAGTAACAGACCTGTGTCGGTTCCTCCCGCAACCGTGATTACATTTTTTTTATCTCAATAGTTTTTGTTTAGTGTGTTTCATGACCTTTATCTATATTTGTCAAGAGAACAAGGTATAAATAACATTACATTGCCGTTATGGGGAATAAATATAAACAACGAAAGGTAAACAGATCCCAAAAGTTGAAACGCCTGAGGGAACATGCTCGTAAAATGACGGAAAATAAAAAGTAAGTCTTTATAAATAATTACATATTGAGTAAGTGAATATATACTTGAATGACTCGATTGATGATTGTGGAAAAAGCGAAAGAGGTATGTCAGGATTGTATGTAGACGCCAGCAGGTCAAGCTGCCCGAAACTGTCAAATTTTCCCAATCAACCTTGAACCTTATGCTGTAGGGATAAGATTGAAAATATATTAAAGAAATTTGACATATTGTAGTAGCTTGACGTGCTGGCGTCTGTACGTAACGAACGGCAGCGCGTGAGCCTTTGGTCGCCCTCGGCGCCAGGGGTTCAATGCGCTGCCGCCAAGCGAGCCGAGCGCCAGCTGATTTTACGCTTAGATTAGTATTATATTATTATTATACCCAAATCTAAAGAGTATTTATTATTTTAGTATTTCAACATCCATTGCCGATTTATTTATTTTTGCTGTTTTATTTACATAAATGGAGTGCCGCGTACAGAGAATGTTATTTTACATTGAAATTTAGGAATAGTAATTGAAAAAAAAGATTAAAAAAAAACAAGATACCGCCTCTTATGATATTATTTCCTTTCATATTAGGTTTTTTTTAAATATATTTAGGTACTTACCAGTTTTATTTTACAGAGCAAACCGATCCTCAACACACAATAAAAGCGACAAAATAACAGCGCCGGAGCAGACCCCGGACCAATGTGATTCGGAAAATAAATTAATTGAGTCGCCATTATCATTTTTAAATTTGGACGATCAATGTCTAACTACTAACTTGTTGGAAAAGAATGGGTAAGCAAATTGTTTATTACCTATTGAGATGATTTTCTTTTAATTTTTAAACAAAAAAAAAACCAGCTAAGTGCGTGTCGGACCACGCACAATGAAGGGTTCCGTAGCCAGCATGAATTTATCCCAGCAACAAACATAACTTTGCAGTTGAAAAAATGTTCTCCCATAGATCGAGGAACGTCAAGGTCAATAGGGTATTTGACTGTTATTTTTATTTGATTTTTTTTAAACCTTATAATATATAAAGAAACAGTAAAAAAAAAGAATATCTCAAAAAATGGCGAAGTTGTATGCGTTTTAAAGTCGATGCCAGACAGAGACAGCAATGATAGCATCTGACGTCACAACACAGGAACGCCATAGTAACTTCGCGCCATTCAGTACAATGATCGTTTTGCTTGACAAGGATAGAAGAATAATTTCAAAACTGGGTAACTTCTCCATTTTGACCCCGTTTTCTTAAAATAAATATCGTATTTTTATGGACGTCTTTTTAATCGGTATCTTTTTCATGTATATTTTTGATAGTAGTCAAATACCCTATTCTCCAACTGCACATATAAGTTTGTAATAGCAAAAAAATCCAATGAAATTACAAATTAACGATTTTCGGACTTTTCCTTTACTTGTGCTGTGAGATCCTACTTCTTGGCCAATTTCATGATTTTAGGTCAACGGGAAATACCTTAGAGGTATTGATTTATTTGCGAGTATCAAAATGCGTCGCATATACCGCCGTATTTTTTTATTGCGTTGACTTAGAAACTTGTTTTACTTAGATTGATAGATACATTAGATCGTGGAATGTGCATGCATCGACACTGTTGATAAACAGACGTGTTTTGCAATTAAATATGTCCTATAAATTTGTTTTTAGAACAAGAAATATTTCAAGGAAGAGACAGCATGACGATAATTTGGAGCATTCGCTGGAGATCAGCGAAGATGATGAGCCTCTACCATATGAAATAGAGATTGACAATAATGATGTGAGTTACCTTATAAAAACGCTCCAAGAAAGCCCACTCCCTCTTGAAGAGAGGAGGCCTCTGTCCCTGCAGTGTGAACATTGTAGGCTGATTTTTCAGTGACTACTGAATTAAATTTTTATTATTTATCTTGTTTCAGAATGTAATAAACAGCAGTGTAAGCGGCCATAGAATAATCGACATAAATATGTTTTTTAATGGACTGCTTGAAATAGCACAACACAAATCATTGTTTGAATGCGGCTTGCATACTATACAATTAGTATCAGAAAAACAGTCTGGCCTAACATCAGTATTTTCATTTGCTTGCTTACTATGTAAGAAAGATTTCACTGTAAAGAATTCATCAGAGAATTTAAATAAAATGGCAGTTTCGGGGATGCTAACGGCGGGCTGTGGTAATGCTCAACTGAATCAATTATCAGCATGTCTTGATTTACCACTCATGACAGATTATAGATATAAAAAAGCCCAAGACGAGGTTTTTGATGAATGGGAAGTGACAGCTTGGGAGGAGATGAAAAAAGCTGGAGAGCATGAAAAAGAAGCAGCTTTGAAAGAAGGAAGGGTGACCAAAGATGGAATACCTATAATTGACGTCATCTTAGATGGTTGCTGGTGTAAACGTTCGTACAAGACCAATTATGCAGCATTATCCGGTGCTGCAGCCATCATTGGGAGGCGGTTTGGCAAAGTTTTATATATGGCTGTCAAAAACAAATATTGCTGTATTTGTGCAAGAGCAGAAAAAAGGAAAGAGGAAGCTAAACAACACGAGTGCTTTAAAAATTACTGTGGAGCTTCGACTTCTATGGAGTCTACGATAATTGCTGAGGGGTTTAAAACATCAATAGAGATGCATGGACTTATCTATGGGAGATATATCGCAGATGGCGATAGTAGTACTTATGCAAAAATTTTGGACACAAGGCCGTATCCTTCCATTACAGTGGAAAAGATAGGCTGCAGAAACCATATTTTAAGAAATTTTTGTAACAAATTGCAATTGTTAAAAACAGAAACAGCATATAACTTAGCAGAACGTAAATTGTTGACAACAGAAAAAATTATGAGCACACGCAAGTACATCTGTGATGCCATCGATTACCAGGGTTCTCAAGCTAATAAATCTGAGGGTACAACAAACTTGCACAAAGATGTAACAATATCTGTTTCTCATGCATTTGGATCCCACGAAGAATGTAATAAAAACATATGCAGCGATCAAACAGTAAATAATGTAAAAAATATATTTAACAGCCAACTTTGGCAACGGATTAGACACTTGGTAGGGAATGTTGCGTCACAGGCAAGAAGTCTAATTGAAAATGTGGACAGCAATGTTGTGGAAAGATTTAATGGAGTGGTGGCGAAGTTTGTTGGCGGAAAGAGGGTGAATTATGCTCTCAAGCGATCTTACCAAGCAAGAGTTGCCGGAGCAGTTGTGTCATTTAACTCTGGCAAAGTATCGACCACGGTCCATAAAAATATTCACCATCGAAGCCCATTAGCAAAGATAAAGAAGTACGAAGAAGCAGTGGTGGGTAAAAGAGAATATAACCGGACTTTAAAAAGAAAAAAAAATCGTAATTTGGTATGTAGGAAGTAAAATTTCGACTACGGAGAAAATGTCAATAAGCCTGATATGGATAATGAAACATTTGAGCTTGCGAAATCAACCTTTTTAAGAAATTTAGAAAAAACGGAGGAACAACGCAAAGAAATAGAACAAAGGACGATATTGCAAAGTGACAGTGGGGAATGGCTAGAGCTACGGCGAAATCTATTAACTGCTTCAAATTTCGGCAAGGTAGTTAAGAGAATAAAAACGAATAGTTGTGCCAGCATAGTAAAAAACATGCTGTACAGGCCAAATATTGACCACGTGGCCTCCATAAACCATGGAAAGAAAAATGAAAAAGTCGCATTAGAGCAATTATCAAGGCTTATAAATCAAGAAATACGAGGATGTGGGCTTTTTATCGATGAAACCTACTCATTTCTTGGTGCAACACCAGACGGCATCACAGATGATATGGTGATAGAAATTAAATGTCCAATAGCACCATTCAAAATTGGAATTGAAGCTGCCATTCAACAAGGAAAAATGCATTTTTGGCGTTGTGATAAGAAAACAGGACAGGTACTCACAAATCCGACTGGTATTTCCAAGCCCAAGGCCAAATGCACATATGTAAAAAAGATAAATGCTTGGTGGCAGTTTGGTATGGTGACGACAAAATAAAAACACAAATAATTTACAAGGATGAAAAGTTTTGGAAAGAAAAAATGGAGCCAAAGTTATTGTCTTTTTATTTTGACTGCCTCTTACCTGAACTGGTAGATCCTCGGTATACGAGAAATCGGACGATCCGTGATCCAGAATATGTTAAAAATAAAAATAAGGACAAGGATACAAACAAAGAAAATAACATATCATGCGGCGGAAATGTCTCTGATGAAATCATAAACGAAGGCGAGAGACATGTTTTCCAAGAAAACAGTGATAATATAATAGCTTTTAGTAATTTTTGAATAAATCTCATACATTTTAATATACTCTGACTTTTATTCGTAAGAAAACATCCATCACAAAACTTAATTAGTTAAATAATCTATATTATATTTAAAAATAAGAGTACCTACTTTTGGAACAACTTTTGTTACTACTCACGTAAAGTTTATGAATGAAATAAAATCATAGTAAGAAATTGTTCACTAGCACTACACTAGTAGATAATTACAAAGCTGTTTTAAAATAAATATTAGTAAAGTTTATGTCAATAAAAACAGCATTTTTTTTAAAATAAATGAATAAAACTAAAGACCTTGTTGACTACGTAACCCTAAAAATCTGTTCATACAAAGCAAACAGACAAAAAAACGACTATAATAGTTTGTTCTAGGGATAAATTCATCCCAACTACGGAACCCTTCATTGTGCGTGGTCCGACTCGCACTTGGCCAGTTTTAATTACTGACGCGGTTTCTTTTCTTAGATCAATATGATCTTAAATGTTACCTGTTCCTTTACACACGTTATATTATTTTTTGTCATTCAATTATAGCAAAATACTAAATTTAAGTAATAATAAGTAAATTATAATTAATAAGTTAGTTAGAGAGTAATTTAGAGAGAATAAAACAAATGTACCTACTTATTGTGTTTCTGGCGACTCATGCCTTCTTTATTCTAAAACTTTAAAACACAGACACGCTCGCGGTGCGTTTGCGATGTATTCAAGCGGGGGCGCGGGACGCTCCCCGCGTCTTCGGTTGAACGCGTTGAGCGCCAGGGTTAAGCCACGCCCCTCAAGCTATGATTTATTTTTTACGTATCACCTTAACGGCCTCGTTCTACGGAACCAACGACGCGGTTACCAAATAGACACATAAAATATTATAATAATTGGCATCCCTGGCGACTTAAGTGACCCTACTCAATTATGAAGGTGCTACTTAGTTATTTATTTATCCCGATATGTACATAATTTAATAGCACTCAAGTACGAAGGATATATGGACATGCTGTACTGTAGCGGTTTTGTGCACTCACTATTAATTAACATTATATATGCATATTCTTACTTTGTCAAGGTTTTCTACAAATAGGTGGACAGGACCTTTTTCAAATAGCTTTTATTTATTTATTTATTTAATACTTCAAGCACACAAATGTGCAGAGGCTGACTTAATTAATGCCATCGGCATTTTCTACCAGTCAACCTTCTGGTGATGCAGAGCCAAACAGTGGTAGGTGCAATAGCGAGAATTGAAGATTTTTTATATTAAATATAAAGATATAGATATATACCTATTGAAAACTATAAATATAATAAATACACCTAATTATATATAAATATAAGTACAAATAAGACAAACAATGGAAAACATTACCGTTGTGATGATACTGTGAATATGCTCGCGAACTTTAATTCTAAAAGATAATCGGTTGGTCGCCATCCTGATTTCTTGGGGGAGCGCATTCCACAGAGAGATAGACTGAATGAAGAAGGAAGAGTGAATGAAGTCTGTGCGGTGAGTGGGACATTGATGAAGACGACTGTGAGATGAACGTAGATTTCTATTGTGGTTGGCGCAAATGTACTGTAAGTGGGGGGCCAGATAACTAGGGGAAGAGGGAGAGTTAAGAAATGAAAACAAGGTGGTCAGCGCCCATTATTCTCTGCGCTGGCGTATGGACAACCACCTTAGAAGTGAAATAGGCATTTAAGCGAAAGCGTCCGCAAAATTCAATTTTTCTCACGTTTTTTGCAATTTGCAGGTCAGTATCAGATTGTATGTTGATCTAAATATAATTCGCGGACGATCAATACAACTCTCTAAAGGTACCATTCCGTACCCGACCGCAGGTGGCAACTGAAAGCGATCCGGCGCACACTGGACACTCAGCCCCGCCACCATCTTGTTGAGTGGTTAATATTTGTTACCACGGCTTATAGATATTTTCTTACGTCTTGGCGATACAAGAGAAGACGCAAAAACTTTCCTTTCGTTATTCAAATACATATAGAAAAATATCCACAATATCATAGCTATATTTTGTAACCGCTTTTACGATATTCCAGAATAATACCAGTACATCTATTTAGGAGGCTTTGTAACTCCACAAACAAGTTTTATATCAAAATGTCTACGAAAAAGATGCCTGTAACAGACGCCGAGGTGAATACAATGAAATATTCATGAGCTAAACTATTATATTTATTCAATACTATGAAATCCAATATGATGAATAAGATTATTGGATGAACACAAGAGAAATTGAAAGTTTTCTTCATGCGTAAGATATGTATCTATTTTTTTTTTAATAGCGGGCTTTTCAAGACACATACATGGTTTTGACTAATTTATTAACTCGTGGCTAATCTAAACTAAAAAGGTATAATTGTTTGTTTGTTTGTTTGTTATCTCTGGTTGTCCTGATCCATAGGTATATAATCTGATTATAAAAAATCTTTCATGATAACCAGTGCGTTCATTATAACTTGTCCCGTAACGAGATTGACAGCACTGAATGTTGCAGTCATGTGATTGGTAGTACTGTTCTGTCAGTCGCCATTTTGAACTCTATTTGTATTGAAACTAAGACTGCAAAATTCAGTGCTACCAATCGCGTCACGGGACAAATTATAATGAACGCACTGTAGAAAGCTACACTACTGCCCAGTATATGCTTAATGGTATAGTTGGGTTCCACGTGAGCGGAAATTGCGGGAAAAGGCTAGTTAAGAATATTGTTATTCTACCGTAATCACTATGCCATGTAAAATAAGGGATACCTTCTTTTCGCATAATGTTCTTTGCCCTAATATACTTCGGCATAACGATTTTGGCACAATTTGTTTTGGCATAATAATACTTCGGCATAATTTTTTTAGGCATACATTTTATGTTGGCATAATCATCTTAAAGACTAATTTGTTTTGGCATAAATTTGATTCGCATAACGTTAGTAGGCCTAAGAACCGAATTGCTGCAAAACCGACTCCACGTAGTCTTGTTTGTCCTACCCCTAGAGTGTAATTTAAAATCGCGTAGGCGCGTAGGGGCGAGGCGGCCCGCGGGCTGAGGAGCAGGCTGCTGCGAGCGAGCCGCCGAGGCTGAGGCTGGCTGGCGAAGCCGGCCAACAAGCCGAAGCTGCGGTGGTGAGCGAAAGCCGTCTGCGACGATTAGCACGCGTGGGGCCGCCGGAGGCCCGCAGTGCCGGAGCCGTGACAGAAACCCTGCCTGCTGCATGTTGCATGCTCGCTTGAATGCTGCATGCTGCATGCTTGCTTGCATGCTGCATGCTTGCTTGCATGCTGCATGCTTGCTTGCATGCTTTAACTTTATGCTTAAGAAATGTATGCTTTAGAATATTATGCTTAATCATTATTATGGTTAGAGAAATTATGCTTAAAAAAATTATGCGTAAGCTGTTATGCGTAATTATATTATGCGAAAATATAATTATGCCAAACAACATTATGCTAAGTTATATTAGGTCTTAAAATTTTATGCAAATGGATAGGGAACCGTAAAATAATTGGTGGTTAGAATAAATATTTACAATGGAGAGTGCTAAATAATATTCGTTTTTTTTTCCATTTTCTTTTAAAAAATTCTGACGGCGTAATAAATACTCCTCAACCTCCTTTTACGGCGCCCACGGTATCAATTCGAAGAATGGAAATAAGTACCTTTCTTAATTTAACTTGGGGTTCTACTCACCCCGCACAGAATATTTTCAAGCTTATTAACAAGGGATACAAAAACACGTTCAGCCCCATTTTATCCCTATTATAATATTCGTCCTTTGTAAAAATTTTCATTGTATTTTAGTACTACAGAAATACAGAATTCGCCTTATTTTTTCCCCTCAAGAAATACGATGCGCGCCCGCCTTTCTTTGGCAAATCACCTATTTACCGAGGTTGGTTTAATTAATGATTAATTATTGTATTACTCGACATAACCAAGACGTGCTTTTAGAAATAGAAGTACGTATTCCTTTTTGGTTAATAGTAATTATAAGATTATTATGTATCTTAACAAGAAATTTTATTACCCATTACCATTTTTGGCTTATTATGGCCGGCATGCGTTGCAATGCCTTTTTAATTATTTTTTTTGTTAGGAACCTTCTCCGACGTACACGCAACAACTTACCAAAGTTACATTGCAATCGGTCAAGCCATTTTAGAGTTTTTGCGAGACTACCGCACGACCGATGACCTTGTAAAGGCCGCAGGAATCCGCTGGATGCGAATCGGTCCAAGTGGCGGTACTTGGGGGACGCCTCTGTCCAGCAGTGGACGTCTTTCGGCTGAAATGATCATGATAACGCACGACAATTGATTTTGAAATATAGATAGATAGATGAAGAAATAAAGAGGATCAAATTTAATAAACTTTTGAAATAAACTTTGTTGTTATTTGAAACAAAGCTCATTTTGTACCTCTCTATTGAGGTAGGTATAAAAAGTGTTCTGAATTTCACAATTAAAACCAAGAGATATTATTTAAAACGTTCTACCTCAAATTGCCCTGAATTTTACAAATAGTTAAACTATCAACAGAGACAAAGGAATTCACAGAAACAGAAAAATAATAAAATAGCAAACGAAATATGGAAGCAATCACAATTTTCAATCGCAAAAAGGGGTCGGACAGCACAAAATGACGGCCAGGGGAGAAGTATTAATATTTTTCTTTTTGCTTACACTACGGTCCCCTGTGTGACAGGGAAGGACTAGGCAGGTGGCGTGCTGTCAGAGGTGAAACATATTAGACAGGAAATATACAGATTGAGGGCGATGTACGTCAATTTTGAAAGGGGAGGTTAAATGGGTCGAGGAAATCATTGTAACTCAATGTCAAAAGGAGTTTGACATGATGGTTAAATAAATGATTTATTCTCATCATCATATAGCATGGGTACAGACGTTTTCATAGCGGTTCCTGGTAAATGGCAAGCTTATCATAAGATTTAATACAATAATTGACATTCAATGGACGTCGTCCATCAACCGTGGTTGTACCTATCTATATACCAGATGCTAATACTTTAATATTCAGGGAATTCCTTTCGTAATCTACCAATTATTTTATTTTGTACCTACCTACAATATAATCTCATCCAATTTCACAATCATGCCCTAAATCCGTATCTGTATAACACAAAAATTTCAGCCAGATGTTCAAAAAGGTATGAAGAACAAAATAGGCCCCAAGTGAATTGAGAGCGTAGGTAGAATATTTTGTTTCTAGATTTTCGTCTTTTTTTTCCTATCCTCCACCTTACCTAACTACTTTTTATCTGCCAATGCCTACTTTCACACGACATTATGCCTGTGTTTTCTAAACAGATAAGCAGATAAATGTCTAAATACACCTATAATTTTATTCGCCAGTTATGTATAAGCCCTATGTATTAGTAGACAAACCTGCGGGGTAATTGAGTAACCCCGCGGCCCTGAGCTAAAAGCTCAAGCGGCAAGCGTTTTGCGACAGCGACTGTCGAGAAAAAAAATGAAAAAGTTGTTCAGAGCATATCACGTTTCAACGCGACGGACTCGACTTGCGGAGCAACCGACGCGACGGACGGAAACAGGTGACGCGCGCGCATCGCTCGACTTCGAGAACGGGGGCCTCCCCCACACTAACAATGGGAATGCGTATCATTTTTTGTTTAAACATAATTTACAATGGATTAGGAATTTCCTTCGCACTTCCGCCGCAATTCGGGCGCTGGTTTCGGGGAAATCTAAAATCTTCCTACTGAGAATTTCCTTGTAGAAAAACTCTGAAACAGATTGCCCGTCCTATGAATCAAAGCGTCCTATGACGGCACGGTTGGCGCAGTGGTTAAGCGATTGACTGTTGCGCTGCGTGTCGCGGGTTCGATCCCCGCACGGAACAAATATTTGTATGACCTACAATTAGTTGTTCCGGGTCTGGCTGTTTGTGTATGTGAGTTTATATGTTTGTAAACGCACCCACGACACAGGAGAAATTCCTAGTGAGGGTCAACGTTTAAAAAAAAAAAAAAAAAAAAAGCGATGCATAAGTCTGTCTTCCTCATCGCAGAGTTTTGGCCAGCAGAGTACTGTTTAGAGAAGACCACACCAAAACCATCCATCTATGAGCTCCCTTCTCTCATCTTTAGTGTTCTTGTGGTTTTAATATTTAATTATTTATGTTAGTCTAAGGTTACTGATCTCTGTTACCCGAAATAAATGAGATATTATTATTACTATCTCGACTGCCGTGTTGCAAACGCTACTGCTGAACATGAGGTCCTGGGTTCGTTCTCAGGTCGGGCAAAGTGTTATTGGATTTTTCTATCTGGACTTTTTTAGTAGAAAGAAAAAGAAAAAAGAAAATACGTTTATTCTGCACAAACAAAACGCACATTTAAATAAAATAAAAACACAAAATACACAAATACAAAAGTAGCCAAAAGCCTCGTATTCAGCCAAGAAACAAACGCTATTTATAAAATTGATTCATTCATCGGTTGATGTCAAGGCCACAGACAAAGACAATATTACGTAATTACTGTAACAACATTACATACTCTGTGGTTGCGACATTGGCAAATGACAACAAAAACATAACAAAAACAAAATGCCGATTGCAGAGTAAACTACTTTTGTAATAAATAATAAGAAAAATTAAACTGTGCGTCGCATCTGTGCAAGAACAGGTCATTGCTCAGCGAAATGCTGTGACTTCGGATGAACGTAACGTCAACAGCGCTGGTTTTCAGCAATTACCTAAGGAATGACACATTGACGTCCCCCCGTGTGCTGCAGTAGCAGTTCGGAGTCTGGATTTGTCCCAGGTAATAAGCTCGCCCCCTGTTACTAGGGACTTAAAAATAACTGGCGAAATGTGGGTGTAGGTACTATAGGTACACCACTGCCTTATCCTTCGGAGAAGCAAGGCGTGATATGTTATTAAAGACAGGACAGCTCAGTAGTCGGACTTGACCAAACCTACTTTTATTCTGCGAAATACTGCAGTAGCCTTGGTATACGGGCCAGTGGACGACATTGTAAAGTAATTGATATAGCTATGTTTTATTGACGCTAGGAATCGCATGTCGGCTGAAAAATGTAAATAATGTTGAACTGAAAATGTGACAAGGGTTTTTTATCGTGTGGTACGTGATTGGTCAGTAATGTTTATGATTTCAGATCTGCAGGGTAGATAATATGCCTAACTGTGTTTTTGTAATCCATTTTTAAATAGTTATTTTTAATTTAAGAGTGTTAATAACTTTCAGTCAGTTAGGAACTTATGACTGACATTAATGACTGAAAGTTATTGTCTGTGGATGCACAGAAAATAATAATATTAAGGGGGATCCGCGAAATATAAATTTTATTACGTTTTTTGCAATTTGCACGTCAGTGTCTGGTTGTCAAAATATGATTTGCGACTATAAAAAAAATATATTTACAGAATAACAAATATTGTAATCATTAGAATCTCTTTCAGTTAGATTTGTTTTATAAGAACTTCTCCTAAGAGATTTTTTCTTATGAAACAAATTACACTGAACTGCAAATTGCAAAAAAAACGCAAGAAAAATTGAATTTCGTGGGCTACCACTGCGTATCCACCTTAACGGTGTCTGAATTTGTGCCCGGTTTATGTCAGCAGGCTCGCTCCTTATTACACGGGACTTTAACCTGACAGGCGAAATTTCTATCCTACTTTTTAATAAATAAGCAATATAATACCGATGTCAACAATTCTGCTAATGTCAAAAGTGAAATGAAAAAGAGTGTCAGGCGAAATAATGGTGGTTTCAGGGATAAAAGGGCATGATATGAATAGGTGGAGACTGACTTGCAACGTTTGTTTGAGTTTTTGTAACGCGTTACAGTAGTCAGTATAGCGAGCCGAGCCGCTTGATGCGAGCGCCGGATCCTCCACACGACTATCGGCTGTTTCGTGAATTTCTTTGAAATAGATGAGTACTGAGAAATTCATGTGCTCGAAGCGAGCGTTCGCCGCGTCTTGTGTATTGTCGTATTGTAACCATACTCGCCTCGAATGATACATTACTGATGCATTACAAATAATCGTTGTTAGTCAATCTCCGTCTTTGGACTTTTAAATCCCGACAAAAGTTGCGTTAACATAAGTAATTCTAAGCACAATCAATCAACAAGAACACAAAAGGCTAAACTTTACAAAGTTGCTATCACCAAAACTCGTGCCTGTTACGACTTACGCTAATTACCAGTCGTTAGTCCTACCAACTACGAGGGATAGATAGTTATATCTACGAACAGTAATCTTTAGCGATCGCGGCACGCAATTTGTAATTGGTTTTGCTATTTTTTATTCAAATTACTAGTAATTTTTCCCTATTAGTAGGTCAATAGGCTAGATCTTTTATTGATCGTTTATAATGTTACTGGCTGTTGTAAATACCTACTGTATCTGTTGGTTCTGAATTAATAATGTTGCCCATTTGTACGAGTATACTTGTTGTACAGTTTATTAAAAAAATATGTATTTTCTCTTTATTTTTAGGTACATTGGGAAGAAGACGAAGTAATTTTATTTGTTTATTTTGCCTTAGTTTATGTTAAAGACTCATCTCATTATGTGCAGAGACAGTATGAGCCTTAAGTAAGTGAAAGTACACTTAATAAAGATTGTCTAAATTATCTAATTAATGAATAAACAGCTCAATTACAAGCACCTAAAAACAAGCAACTCGTATTTTACTCAAAAAAATTGCCCAAAACGTAAAAGCGAGATAATTCAAAGAGTTTGTTCAAATATTTCACAGTAAAGTTACATTTACGTCGGAGTTAAAACTAAATGGATTATAAAAATAACTCAAGTTCTTACCTTTTTAAATCTGTGAGTTTATATTTGTTTTAAACTGACCTTTTTTACCTTTAAGTTTAACAGAGACTCTTGTAATTGCTTTTTGAGAAAAATACGGTTTCATATTTTATCAGGGTTCCGTATCCAAAGATGCCAAATGTAATGGGTTCCTCACATTACTAAGCCTACGCTGCCTGTATCTTTGCGTCTGTCGGTCATTTCACAGAACTGTACCTTTTTTATAACTGTAATAATTATATTAGGTCTTTACCTATGAAATTGCCGTTCTGCAGTACTGGCCATTTCAAATCAAAATAATTTTTGTTTGGCTAAGAATTCTAATTTATAATTAATTTTATTTTAAAAACAAGGATTTTTTTTTCCAAAAGTAGTCATTTGTTTATTGATTAGTGTTACATTTTCATCGCATTTCAATCTTTTTCGTCATCATGGATACGTTAAAAATTCGAGTAATTATGGAATATGAGTACCGTCGTGGCAGCAACGCGGCACAAGCGGCACGCAACATCAACGACGTTTACGGAGCTAACACTACAAACCAACGCACCACCTATTATTGGTTTGCTCGCTTTCGTTCTGGAAATTTCGACCTGAAAAATGAACCTCGCGGTCGTCCGAAGACTTTGGTCGACAATGACGAATTAAAGGCGATTGTGGAAGCTGATGATACACAATCTACGGCTGAATTAGTAGCAGCTTTCGACGTTAGCGTCAAAACAATATTGGTCCATTTGCGTCAAATTGGCAAGGTAAAAAAGCTTGAAAAATGGGTGCCCCACGAACTCAATGATCGCCAGCGCGAAGTACGCGTCGAGACGTGCCTTGCACTGCTCAACAGACACACAAATGAAGGAATTTTGAACCGCATTGTTACCTGCGATGAAAAATGGCCGCAAACGCTCAGCAAGTTGGTTGGATCCTGGTTCAGCACCTAAACAATGCCCTAAACGAAAACTTACCCCTAGAAAAGTGATGGTCACTGTTTGGTGGTCTAGCACCGGTGTGATTCATCACAGCTTCTTACCAAACGGGGTGAGCATTACTGCAGATGTGTACTGTGAAGAACTGAACACAATGATGGAGAAGCTGGCACATCTCCAACCAGCATTGGTCAATCGCTCGTCTCCGCTGCTCCTGCACGACAACGCGCGACCTCATACTGCACAGCAGACGGTCTCCAAGTTGCAAGAACTGGGGTTGGAAGCTCTCCGTCATCCGCCCTACTCACCAGACCTTGCGCCTACAGACTACTACTTTTTCCAGAATTTGGATAACTTCTTGGCAGGAAAAAAATTCAATACCCGAGAGGCAGTACAAAATGCCTTTGAAGAATTTGTTGCCTCCCGTCCAGCTGATTTCTTTAAGAAGTGCATCAATAAACTGCCTCTGCGTTGGCAAATATGCATTGATTGCATGGGTGATTACTTCGATTAATACAAATAAAAAATACATGAAAAAAAATCGTTTAAATTTTTTCCTACAAAACGGCAATTTCATAGGTAAAGACCTATTATATCCAGTTATTTTTTTTATAGAATACGTTTCAGTCACTATGACCTCAATCCCGACAAATAATAAAAAGAAGATAAACTATTAGTTTTGGTGGTACAGAATCCTTGGTGCACGAATCCGACTCGCATTTCTCTCTTTGATCTGTTGAGATGATAATCTATACATATTTTAAAACAAAGTAGCTTTTCGAGTTTGTCTGTCTGTCCGCGTTGTTCTTCTAAACCACGCAACAGATTTTGGTGAGTTTTTCACCATCGTTTAGAGAATTTATTCCGTAGGGTTTATGTGTGTAATACGTTAATATAAAAAGTAACGTTTACCTAAGAAATCTCGATGTTTTATCAAGTCGTAATAACCATGCGAAGCGCTAGTATAGCTTTAAGTGGAAAGTAGATATTATGAGTGTAGATTTGAACGTAGGTAAGGAAACTTGGAAGAGAAAGTTTTTGAATACTGAGACAGAAACTTAGCCATCTGTGTCACGTTGTATATTTTCAGTTTCTTTTTTATTGTGTACTGGTTAACTTTTTAGTGGAAGAGAAACTTAAAGAACATAGACGTAGTATTAAAGAATAACTCTACGTGTCTTTTGAACCAAAAGAAGGTATTCGGTTATACCAATTTAAACGCCAGTTTCTGTTCTTTTATACAAAAAACTACAGCTTGGTGCTGCCTTCCAAGTTTTCACGTGAATCAATATACAAAAACAAAGCTATTTTGAATCTAAATATTATATACAGTATCATGGAATTTGAGCCCTTATCATGAAATATACAAACAGCTGTAAATACTCTCCTATACATCAAAACAGATTATGCATATATCAAAGAAGAAGAATCATGATTGCAAAATCACTATGCAAAGACATTTTACTGTTCTTGTTTTTCTACAATAATGGTGGTAATAAGGTAGTATAAAATATACTATTATTATAGTCCTCCAGACCGAATTTCGGCCATGGTGACCAATCTCAGCGGAGACCAGCCTTCAGCGCGGGATATCTTATAGTGGAGTGGACAAGTGTGTGCGCAGACACAGGTGCACTCTCTCTTCCCTCATCGTGTCGGTCGTACGTCAATCAGAGATCAGGTGCAGGACCAACGGCTTAACGTGCTTTCCGAGGCACGGGGGTATCACACCGCCAACTTCCAAACTCCGGGCTGTTACTAAGAAATTCTTAATGGACAAACCCAATAACACACACAGTAATTAGGTAGGTAAGTATCTACAGAACCCCATAGTCAAAGCATGAAAAATCTACGTCCTTCTGTAAAGTTATCTTAAATTTCTTGTTGTACAATAGTACCGCTAAGTAATGTATAGTAACAATGTACATATGTAGGTACTCACGTATCTATCGTGGCGTTGACCGCCGTTTTACTGCCAACCCTCGCCGGGCTGCGGATTACTGAATCTGGAAGAAAGAAAGGTCAGGGTTACAGACATAAAGTATTTTAGTAACGTTGAACATTGGACGGTTGTGCTAGATAGTAACAGCATATTGGTATGTAGAGGGTGTTTCGCAACCAGACTAGTAAATAACATAAAGGGTAACATACTGAAAATTGTTAAGATAATGTACGAAATTCAATAGGTTTTTTTATTTTAGTATGCTAGACCATAAGTACTCAGCGACACGACGCCGTCGCGCCGCCGTCGCGCCTCTAAGCTGTGTATATGCAACGTTGCCAGCGCGCTGCCGCGCGGCCACCACACCGTTAGTATTGTTTATGCTGTTTTTTTATTCCATCGCCAGCCGCTTGCAAAAATGCACGCTCTTTATAAGTGATATGGTAAAATCAAGCGGAGACGGCGCGGCGACGGAGCGGCGGCGGTGCGGTGGCAGTGCGGCGACGGTGTTGTGTCCCTGAGCACTTAAAGAAGCACAGATGAATAGCTCAAGCTACGTTACTATTACATGAACAGCGCTTTGTATTTTTCCAAAATGTATGGATATGAATTAATTCACAAAAACGAACTGGGTAGTTTTTTTTTTAAATGTAGAATTCAGTAAAAGGATTTTTTCCCTGATTCGGTTAGGCCGGGCGGCAAAATCGAATGTAGGCATATTTTTCCGCCCAGCTGTGCCGAATTGTGCCGAATCAAGCTAACCCAAACAAGTGTATAGCAAGGCCTACATCTACATAAACAAATCAAAACATATGAGCATCTTTAATCATTATAATTATCCTAATAAGCACTTTTCTTTAACAAAATGCCCCTTTTAAATTCCAAATATCAGTTTACAGACCCCAAATATTCCAACCCGTTAACAGCCTGCCTGTCGAAAGATTTGACATGAAACGGCCGTAAAAGGGTTCTCAAATAAAGTAGGTAAACAATGAAAAGCCTTGACCCCTCAAATGGCGAGGAATGGAGCTGCTAAATATGACATGAAGGCCTCATAGACCGGTCGAATGTAGCACGCTGTTTGCACTTATTTCGCGAGGCGAAACGAGTTTTTGGGGACTGAGTTTTTGGGGGCAGATTATATATTACGTTGTAGGTTTTCTGATATAGAACCATGCAAGTATGGTGTGACATTGCCATCCACAATAGAATCGTATAGTTGTACTGTATCTCATCAATATATACAAAATAGCTTTCCGTGTCTGTCAGTTTGACCGTTTAGTTCTTTTAAACATACACAATTTATTTTGATGTGTTTTTCACCATCATTCGAAGAATTTATTCCGGAAGTTTTATGTGTATAATACTTGAATTTTAATCTACAGATAATAAAGAAAACTCGATGTTTTGTCACAGATTAATACAGATGGTTCACTCCGCAAAATCATTTAAATAAAAAGTGACTTGCTACGACACAATAAAGTGCAATTCAGGTCGTACAGCGCTCGTTGCCTACAGATATATTCAACTAAAGGTTGCCTCTCTTTGTATCGCGTAATTCTTAGATCTTCTGACTACGTTACACTAACTGAATTGGCCCAACAAGTCGAGGCCGCCGCGTACTTGTAGCTTCATTTCTAAAATGCGGAGTGAACCATCTGTGGTTTTCTCAAGCCGTAAAACCGTGCGAAGCAGGGGCAGGTCGCTAGTTTAAAATAAATAGATTTTTCTTATAACCAAATAGCTACAACCATCTGAACAGCACAAAGTATACATCCATCAGATAGCTACTATATGTTCTGTTCTGTTTCAATGTAACAAAATCTGGGCCAAATTCTAAGCTCCAGTGATAAAACTTTTATATCTTTCGTAGTCGGTGGCAACGCTAGTTGTTGAACTAATAAAATGCGAAACTTATAGCTTGCGATTACCTGAATTATGTTTCTTTAGGATTATACTAAGTTGTTTTAAAACTCGCTTAGTTGTTCTTAGTTTATGTATAGCGGACACCTAGTTAATAAAAGCAATAAGTAGAAAATTTATAAATATAAAATAAAAACTGTTTATTCACAAACATTTTTTTAATACATATTACCTCTGTCATGTTTATTAATTAAACTACGCTGGTAGAGTAAAATATTTATTATAATAGGTTTTCTTAAAAATGTAACCTTTGTAATACAAGTGGTGTGTCGCCTCGGGCGCGTTCCCGCGTTACCATCATAACATCTTTTGCCTATATTAAGCGCTTTCCATACTGGCAAAATGCCATATGTTACAACCTCAGCCAAACTTTTTAGTACAATATATCAATAACACTTTTTCACCTAAGTTATGACTTTACCACACTAAACCATGAATGCATTCTTGAACCGTTCAAACGTCTCGTTTTTGTGATATAGCTTTATTTGCCTTGCAAACATATTATGTAGGAAAAGATTCCTTGCTTGTTAACTATATTTCTGCTTTTGACTATTTCTTACTCAAACATTATATCGACAGTAGCAACGTAATAAATTCATCAACTAAATCTAGCAAGTTTGCTTCCACGCAACCATTAGTATTTTCAGCAATTAGTAATGTATCCTTTTCCTCTGGTCTAGATTCTAAATGTTGTTTCATTTGTTTTACAGAAACGTTGCTAGCTAAAGTTACCTATTATAATATTGTAGCAATTTATTTTTGTTCAGTGCTGATTCTTACTGCCTTACTGGCTTTAAAAAGACTAGACCTTTTCTCTTCTAAAATTATACAAGAATTGTTGTTACAACCAGCTGCGTTATTTTCCCTTGGAGTACCTTTATTTTTGTCTTCCTCTTTGTTTCTCCTATCCTTTCTATTCACATTCAATTATTTTTTTGACGTTACTGTTCAAAATCAAAGACAAAGTCAAATCATTTATTTCAAATAGGCCCTTATAAGGCGCTTTTGAACGTCAAAATTTGTTATTTCTTTTATGATAGACGCTGCCTTGAACAATACTTTAGGCCGTGTCAATGACGCAGACATCCCCATTTTGTTTTGGGATGTATTTAATAACACTAAACGACGCAAAAGGACACGTAAACGAGGCAAAAGGAGTATGTAAGGATCGGCATTTGGCGTTCTGTAGTTTCTGCCTACCCCCATGGGAAGAAGGCGTGAGTTTATGTATGTATGTATGTTAATAGCATTTTAAATTTGATGAAAACAGCTATAAAATTGTATATTAGAACTATAAAATAATAATACATCTATAATTTAATATTAACATCTATACTTTAATAAAAAATATATAAATTTAAATATACACTATAAAGTAATAATTTCATAAACGACATAATTAAAATACCTGCAAAAATAATGGTTTGCACTATAACTGTGTCGAAAACGCAACTCCGAAACCGAAAAGTGTTTTTTTTCTAGATATATATTGTAGTCGTTTTTGCCACTCGCCGGCCGCTACCGCGGCACCACTCCTGCGTAGGGGGTCATAGTTCTAACCTAACCTAACCTTTTTTGCGAGTTAAATGTATAGTTCATTCAATTAATTTTAAAGCTAAACATTTTAAAGTGTGAAATATAAATTTTTAAAGTGCGTTTGTATACTCCCCTTTTGTTTTTGACGGTATTTTTTCTCAACTCAAATATGTTTCATTCAAAATTCCCTAAAAATGTTGGTTCTCCAAACATCATACAAAAGATACCCCTCTAAAAATGATTACCCTTAACCACTTCCCTAATGTTTATATTTAAAATAACCAAGCATTACAGGATCCTATTTTATTTAAACATATCATAAACAGCAAACATTTCACAAGGGCTAATCACACAGTGTTTATTGTTTAATTGTTTATTGTTTATTCTGTAAATAGGATATTGGAATCACTTTTACACGTCATCTTAAAAAAATAATTAAAAATTAGCTAGATGAGTTCGGCGTTTCCTATCTGACTACTCTGAGAAGAAAGGCCGAAACAAACTCAGAGGTCATAGTCTCTTTTAAAGTCCAGACATAATCTTGGTCAGGCCATATGAGGACCATGTAGATTAGTGTCTGAAATGGTCTTTTGAGAAAAGAACCACACAGATTTGAGTGGACCTGTCCTGTCAGTGCAAGCATTTGTCAGTAATCGTGGAGCTCAACCCAGAACTTAAGGAGCTCAACTCAACGAACAATACCAAAGAAAGGACATTTGGGTAGGCCTCATAAATTCGTGTGGATTCACCATTTCTTCCTTTTCTAACCAAAAACGTGCTCTTTCTCCTAATTTGAGTGCATAAGCAGCGTCTCCCGTAGCATGGCAATTAGCTCTGAGACCTAAAAATACACCCGACCTTGTCTCTTTTCAGCTCGATGGCGCTTGAGGTAACAATGTGCTTGTTGCTGTTTGTCTTTGGAAGCAGGACTGGTGTTTGTGATTGTAGGATGGGAATTAGGTTTTGGTACTGGGTTCCTATTTCTAATAACGATTTGTTTATGTAACCAATAGTATCGGTTTAGTATGTCACCAAACAAAAATATAAAAATGGCATAAAATAATATAATATGTTAAGTAGTTAATTTTACCTTGTATTTTCATAGTCATATTTCCCTTAGAACATAATTAAAATCTATCTCGTACTGATTTGTTTCAGAAATTCAAGAAAATGATAAATTTTGAAATTATTCAACACATTAGGCAGGTAACTGCGATATACTCGTACTCGTATAACATTTCATTTTCGTCTCCTCAAAGGATTTGATCTACGCGTAATATAATATCAGATATTATCAGATGAACGTGATATTTCTACTTTTGTGAACAATATTATTATCTTCTGTAATCAGACGATACATCCCTTTGATATTTTTTTACACTTTTCTCTCGAAAATCCCAGATAATCCGCTCTGAGCTGCGAGCAAGAGATTTCTAAGATGAATGAGGCTGAAAAAGAAATTGGCTTCTAAAAATAAGTACACGTACCTATCTATTGCGATGAGATATGAGTTGTACAGGGTGGCGATTTAATGACCTGCATCCGGGGATAACAATTACACGATTCGTAAAAAAAAATGTTTCATTCAATCGAAATAGTCTGTCTACTGTTGATAATTCCTATAGAATTAGATTTTTTTTCACGAATCGGATATGAGTTTCATGGTAATGGTTATTTAGTATGACGTGTAGAATTCACCCCAAAGACAGTAACAATTTGGATCTTGAAATTGGTATTGAGATTCAATATCATCTATTCACGAATAAATAAAAAAATCTATTATAAAGTAAATGTTATTACAGTGTAAACGAAAATTTAAATGATAAATCCCTAAAACTCATATAAAAGTCACAAAACATGTTTTTTTTAATGTGTTAGATTATAAGATAAACAATAAGTCCTCATCTCTACCTACTATCTTTATTTTGCTGTGCCCGACAGGTCCACGATTGCTTCTTAAGCAAATGTTTACCACCTAAGCATAAACGCCATGGGATCTGGAGGCAAAAGTTCTCGCGCACATTTGGGAGTGGAGCGAGGAGGTGAAACGCCGGGGTGTAACTCCGCGGCCGCAAGAAATCACGGCACTGCGGACAGAGCACCGGCGGGATCTCAACCCAGTGATGGGCACGCCAAATTTGCGGCGATAAGTACCCTCTTTGAGGAGTGGCTAGAGAGGTCCTCACCTTCCACCTGACGCCGGTTCTCACCGGACACGCTTGTTTCGGGAGGTTCCTGTTCCGGATAAGGCGGGAGGAGACGCCCGGGTGTCATCATTGTGTGAAATATCACGTCTGTGTACCTCGAAGGGTTGGCCAGCTGTGTATATTACATCCACAATTAGCCAGTTATTGCCTATTGCCATATACCGGGCAAAAATATAGTCTCCGAGCTGCTGTGGGGATACTCGTTTTATAGATAAAGGCATTATCTGCTTCGTTGGTCTATTGCAAAGGTCTTCAGCCCGCGGCCCACGGTGGCTTCCTTGGTAGCTTGGCTAAATAAAATTTATTTATTCAATCAATCAATCAACTTTATTTTTCCCACCACAATATAAATAAATTATTTTACATGGTCTATAATATTTTGTGGTGTATGAGGCTAATAATTGTGATGATGTGTTGGTTTTTATTGTTGACCTGCCTGAGATATTATTTATAGTCAACCATAACTGTTTAGTGTTTTTTCCAGCTATTCTGAATTCTATTTTTAATTTCCTTAATAATTTATTACAATAGTTTCTGTACCTAGTAAAAACAATCTTTAAAATCTTGTTATTAGACGCCTGTTTAAATTTTCTATGCAATGTGTATTTATTACTATTCATGTCTAGAAATCAAAACAAAATAGACCAGCAAAAATCCATCAAAATACATCCCCATTTGAGATTCTTTCCTAAAATCAAAATTTATGCACTTAAAATCATCATTCAATCATATCACTTTTCTTGCGACACATTATCTATGCGAGCAGTTATTTTCTCGAATGAAAAACGTAAAGGCATGAACTAGCATCACCAATATTCACCTTGAAAAGAGTGAGAATTGCAAGAACCACTATTGGGGCAGACATTGATAAATTAGTTAAGACCAAACAATGTCAAACATCTCATTGATTGAATTGTATTAGTATCATTTGCTATTTCTAGCCTTGTAAAATTGTATAATAAATAACTGACAAGTACCTACTTACCTATAAGTTTATAATGGAATATTATCAATTTCCCTTGTGTTGCGAACTTGCGACCTGCCGAACCAAATTGAAAGTGTTCTCGGCCCTTGACTTCAAAAAGGTTGAAGACCCCTGGTCTAGTGGTCGCAAGCGCTACTGCTGAACAGGAAGTCTTGGGTTCGATTCCCGGTTCGGGCAAAGTGTTATTGGGTTTTTCCACCTGGAGCCGCTAGCCGCTTCTCAGTAGCAGCCTGAAATCTGGATTTATGCCTAGTCGATGGCAATAGGCTCGCTTACATGGGACTTAAACAGAATTGGCGAAATGTGGGCGTACTATAAGTACACCTCTGCCAACTCTTCGGAAATAACAGTCATGTTGTCATGTTTAAAGACATTCACAACTTCGAATACATTATGTTTTACTATAGTGCATAGAAAGGGTGTAGTGAGGTACTTTGGTTAGTATACTCTAGGCTAACACGATAAAGCTAAACAATAATTTGGCTTTTAGTATTAACTAGCAGTTGCGCCCCGCGGCTTTACCGGCATAAGTCTCGATCCAGTGGGAATATCGGGATAAAAAGTATCCTATGTCCTTCTACAGGTCATGGTCTACCCATGTGACAAATTTCATCTAAATCCGTTTAGCCTTTTTAGCGTGAAAGCGAAACAAACAATTTCACTTTCGCATTTGTAATATTAGCTAGGATTAACGAGCATTATTCGTATGTAGTAATATTCATTACATTTATAAAAGTCTGATACGACGCCACTCTATCGAGCGAAACTAATTCCCTTCGCCTTCAGTAACTTCGGAATAGGTTTGTTTACAGCGCGTTGCCATGGCAACCGAACACACCCGGACAATGAAGTGCTGTGCTAGGATTTTTATTTTGAGATTCTTAGTTACCATTATTATTAATTACCGCTTACCGCTAACGCTGCTTTACGATATCTAAGTTAAATATTAATGTATTATTCACATAAATCTTCTACCAAAAAAAAACTAAATGGCATAGAAAACCACATTAAAATTCGTTGCGACATTTAGAAGAACAGCATGGTCACACAGACAAATACGTGAAATGACTTCAATTTATAATATGTATAGATTTTGATATCTAAACTTGAACTTACTATCGCCCCAACGTGAGGTTTTGGCTAGAATCCAGTCTCAAGTTGGCCCTCAATTAGGTACCTAAGTAAAAGGCAATTCTTAAGATAAAAGCCAAATGTAATATAATTACTTTGTTAGGGAATTTCTAGTGGTAGCCCAACTAGCCCATATTGAACATTCCTTTCAAAGGTTTAGAGGTAGGAGGAATAGAGTGTAAAGTTAACTCATCCATAGAAAAGGGATGAGCTTTAAGCCTATTTGTAACAACTTAATTCACATTATGGTATGCAAATAAATGAAAAGAAGATGAAAAAACAAAAATGTTTCTTCGACCAGACGGGTGTTGTGTCTGGTGGGCTACTGCCCGACGATTGAGGTCGGGACGTGGTATATATGCTAGTTGGGCGGTTAACTCTGCTTGCGCTAAGCAGAATTTTGCGTGACATCAGTGTGTTGCGTAGTTCGCATGTAGCGATATAAATGACGCCACAAAGGTTAATTTAAGTTATGTTTGTTTATTATGTAATGTTTATAGTAATGTTAGTTAGTTTAGAATAAATAGGAGTCTAGATTTGGCTCATTTATAACATTCTTTAGCTCTTTATAAAATCGCCTGTAATTTATCATATTCACTGCAGATCTCCTCTGCTTTATAGAACTAGCGACTCGCCCTGCTCCGCATGGTTTTTATGACTTGACAAAACATCGAGATTTCTTTATTGTATATAAGTTTAATATTTATGTACTTATAACATTACATTACATTACAGCTCTAAACAGAGAGAGGTGGAAAGAGTGAAGGGAGGCTTTTGCCCAGCAGTTGGAAAACATCGGCTAACAAAATAAATACAAAACTAACTAATAGACCTTTCAGAACAAATTCTCTTAAAGATGGTGAAAACTGCTTCAAAATCTATTGCGTAGTTTAGACGAACAACGTGGTCACGTAGATAGACATGAAAAGCGACTCAAATTTTTAATATGTATAGATGGAAATCAGTTCTTGCCACCTTAAAATAATAACAAACTTATTTCTCAAGCACCAATTTAGAAGTACAACTAATAAGGTTAACGTTTTATGTTACCACTTAAAAGTTACCCACATAAATCAATACAAAATTCCTGACACACTTAAGCATGTACTAAGTTAATTTTGTAAAGCCAGTGCTTAAGTTGAATTTTGTGACGTCTGACGTCACACTAATTAACTCTCGTCAAGTTAGCAACTCGTTTAATATTCTCTTATGTTATTATATTATATCGTCCTGTTGTACTTTGAGGATTGTATTTTAAGAGTTAGAAGTTTGGGGTTTCGTTAGAATTAAGGTTAAGATTTGGGGACGGCCACCTCTTTTAGATATTCTAAGAAACGTTCCTCCGTCTTGTGAAAGCTTCATCAAATATATAACATCACGCCTTGCTTCCCCGAAGGGTTGTGCAGAGGTGTATCTATAGTACACCCACATTTCGCCAGTTTTTTTTGAGTCCCATCAAATAGGGGCGAGTCTATTGCCATCAACCGGGCATAAATCTAGACTCCTGGCTGCTACTAAGAAATTCCAGATACTAAAACCCAATAAGACTTTGCCCGACCTGGGAATCGAACCCAATACCTCATGCTAAACAGTAGCTCTTGAAACCACTAGACCAACAAGGCAGTATTACTGATCAAATATTTTGTCACTAATTCTGTTGTCATTATTGCTGACGTGTGGTCAGGATAATCAAATTAATTGTCACGGTTTTTGACGAACTACTCTCTCTACTTATTATTTAAAGGAAGCATTTTTTTCTACACTTAAGTACACATTTTAAACTATAGAAATAATAATACCCAGAGATGAATTGATTCACGTCAAATAGTGCAATCGAACAATTTATAAATAATTCACGATCTCAAATCTTCTTTTTTTTTTTTTTTCTTTTTTTTTTTGATCTAGGGCATCTTGCAGTTGACCACTAAGGTCGTGGCTGCTTGACCGGACTTTCCTGTGGCTGCCAATAGCTTTCTCAAATCATCAGTCCTTGTAGTAATATAAAATACTTTTAGCTCCGAGATACATTAATTTACATGTATCTTTTGATATTTTTAATATCGATACATGAAAATTAATGTATCTAATAAATCCCATGCTAATTCTCATAAAATGTATCTACAAGTGTACATTAAAATTCAATAAATTCTTAGTTTATCTAAACTAATATTATAAAGAGAAAAGATTTGATTTTGTGTATGTTTGTTTATATGTAATGAAAAAACTCAAAATTTACAGGACCGATTTTAAAATTTATTTCACCAGTAGTATGCTATATTATCACAGAGTAATAGACTATAATTTATAAAGATATCACGCGGGCGAAACCGCTGGGGGAAGCTAGTCTTGTAATAAAATTATGGCCTCGCTATATTTGTTTAGGCTATCGAAATCATTGGTTATTTTAATAGCAGTATCGCATGCTTGAAGTTCCGATTTATACATTAATGTTATTCGAAATAAAAGCGAATTGAATTCCAAAGCAGCATAAAACTAAGGTACCATTCTAGATATTACAGCGATTACCGAAATTGAATAAAGGTCAAACAATTATTATTTGACGGCACGGTTGGCGCAGTGGTTAAGCGATTGACTGCTGCGCTGCATGTCGCGGGTTCGATTCCCGCACGGAACAAATATCTGTATGACCTACAATTAGTTGTTCCGGGTCTGGCCGTTTGTGTATGTGAGTTTATATGTTTGTAAACGCACCCACGACACAGGAGAAATTCCTAGTGTGGGGCATTTTCTTTTAAAAAAAAAAAAAAAAAAAAAAAAAAAAAAAAAAAAAAAAAAAAAAAAATTATTTATTAGGTAGGTACTTCAAAAGTCAAGGATTACTTTGTATTTGTACATGCTTTGAATGGAATTTAAAACAAATCCTACATTATTTAGCTCGCGCAAATATCGCTGTAATAGGGCTTCTTTTCAACCATTTTATATCAGTAACTTGTAAGTCTTTCACCTACATTGTTTTTCTTTTAAATACAGCAAAAAGAGTAGGTATGTTAGGATCATAACAGATGGCGTTCTGTTGTTTCTGCTAAAATCTTTTAACGACGTAAATTCAGTCATTGTAGTGACTTTTAATATATCACTAGTAAAACAGCTTAGCATAGCTTCCTGCAGCTTATTGTAGGGAGAATGGATGTGGATTGCTCAAAACGAGCATTGGACAAAACTACATGTACGAGTAGTGCGGTCCTGATCCAATGTTTCTATTGTTGTGTGTCTAACTCTTGTATTCGTATTATATTCTTTAAAAAAACATGTATTGATGATGTAGCGATTGTAATGTAGCGATTGTAATGTATCTGAAATAAATGCATTGAATTGAATAACAAATACAAGTAAAAAGCAGCGAATTCACCAACCAAACACTCAACCAAAATAAGTGACAATCCAAGTGACAGCGACAATCCAAATCCCTACGGCACTTTAAGCGGTTCTAGGTAGGCGCCATTATTAATGCCGCAAGTTGCGGCTTTTTATACGATAATGATAGAATGCCGCTAGCGGCACTCTATACACTTGCTTTAAATATTTATTAATAGTCCGTTTGCATGTTTTATACTTATCCTAGCTTGCAGGCAAACTTATTATTAGCCATACAATACTGTAACATACATACTCTGTAACATACTGTATGTATCGCTGCTGGTTGCCTAAATAAAGAAAAGAAAATAAAATAACAGTTATTTCGTTAACGAGCAGTTTGTGAAATAACGTAACCCAATATTTGCTTCATTTTACATACAGACTAGCTCTTTGCCCGTAAAAAAGCATATTTGGCTCATTTTCAAACAATTTTTATGCTACGTTTGCGGCCAAAAAGTTAACAAGGCTAACTTAAAAAGTTGATGCCAGATGGTTTTCGTGTACTGCAATAGGTAAAGATAAGACGAATGCCTATAGTCGACTTAAATCTACCTATTGCAGGAAGTTTGAAAGTGGCACCGGTGACCGAAAAGTTGTTCGTAAATCGGTTGTCATGGTATGGCCATGTGATGCGGAGGAATGAAGAAAATAAGGAAAGTTTTGAGTATGAATGTCGATGGCTATAAGAGTAGGGGAAGAACAAAGAAACGATGGATGAATTGTGTCAAAGATGATATGGCAAGAAAGGGGGGACTACCGAGATGACGACTAATAGAGAAGTATGGAAGAAAGGGAGACGTGTTGCGCCGACCACGAATAAATTGGAATAAGGGCAAGAGAATGGTGATGATTTACCTATTGCAGTACTGCAGCCATTACAGCAAAACGCAAACAGTTTTATTTATTGAACTTCTCATATCGTGTTGTACCACGAAACTCCGTTCAGCTGAAACTATCCTAGATCCTTCCTTCACGCACAGTTTTAATTTTGAGTAGGTAATTAGGTAGGTATACAGTAAGAATGGGTGACGAACACGGATTCAAACTCAAAGCATTTATTACAAATAAACCAATTACAGGCACTTTTGAATTGTCAAGGGGTCGGTCAGTCAGAAATGTGAAGCTAGTTGCCCATTCCAAAGCGTAGTAGGTACCTATGGAGAAGAACGGGCAAGAAACTCCACGGACACTTTTTTAAATCAAAACATGGTTATAAAATGTTGGTTACATCATTCATGTTGAAGTTATAGGTACATGTGAGAACGATGCAAAACATTAAAAGCGTCCGTTAGAAAAAAAAAAACAATTCAAACATTAAATTAAATTAAAATCACCGTGGCAGCTAAGAAATGACCAGTCCTTACTGACGGCGCCCGTTCACGAACATGACGCATGGATTAGCACCATTCAGCTCAATCATTTTGAAGGGAGCTAAATGTACCAACACACGCGCCACCGCCAGCGAGACATTAGAGTGAGCATGACATACTCTCAGCCACCAGGGCACATGCAAGTCGATTGGTTCCGTCAAAGCTGGAAGGAGAACGCGCGGGCTCGCGAAAGATGGAAGGAGTGGAGGGAGGCATTTGCCAAAGAGAGCAACACAAGAGGCTAAGAAAAAAAAAAGTGTGTATTGGAGCTGGCTGGCTTGTCGTTGTACACATCTATTATTGCATGGTGTGTGCCCTATATATCATTACATCGCGTCCATTACCTAGCTAGAAGAACATTTGAAAAGCTTTGCGTATGCATCGTAATCGTACCTTTTTATTTAAACAATAACAATTAGACTTAGGAATTTATTTATTTTTCCTCTTACAGCTATCATTATAGCGTTACTCATGGTGATAGTGAACTTATTTAACTCTTACCCTAACTTGTTATTAACTTAGGGTTGATTTTTTTATAGTCACTGAAGAACAAATAAGATAGTTTGAGATATTTTCCATACAAAAGCTGTCAAATATTTGTTCCTCAACTAAAAGTAGCTGGCTATTGAAAAATCAGCTCTTATTATAATTAGTAACAAGAAGATGCTAGACAAATAAATTGAAGAACTCACGTTGTCACTTGCCACATTAAAATTTAAAATCTGATGTAAGAAGTCAGTCCTTAAATTACCACGTATAAGCTCTGTTTAATGGTTGTTACATACGATACATCAACGCCATTTTAATTTATTATTTTCAACAAAAATACTGTGTAAGCTGTGTCGTTATTTTAAAAACAAATGAATGTTCCTACTCATTCATTGTTCCGCCATTTTAACTTGTCAAGTTTTTACGATTTCTGTAGTAACAAATATTGTTGAAATATCACATGGAGTTGGATTTATTTTTGTGTAATTGAGAGGCGATGATGGCTATCAAAAGTATATTACATCCCAAAAAGGTAGATGAAATATTGCGTTTGTTTAATTATAAATACTTTGTAGAATAATTGTGTAAACCAAACGTAACCTAAAATAAAGCCCAAAAGTCACAACAAGTACCTAAACGGCAAACTTAACTGATATGATTGCTTTTTTCATAGTTTAGCATTTAAAACATTAGTCATGGAATTGATATTATCTATTAAACATTCAGTCAATGTTCACGCCTCCCCCTTAAGAGGGAACAGTGCAGTGTTCAGGGCCTGCGAGGAATTTGAAAAATAGGTATTTAACTTTTATATTTATTTATTCAAGCCAACAAGGACCAATTACAAACATATCATAACATAATAAAAAATCATACAATACTAAAATAATACATACAATTAAAACACACAATGCAATATAAACTAATTAAAATAATATTTCCACATTAGCCCGTACGTGTACCATGTCACAGTGATACACGTACTGGCAGTCGAACCGCTGGGCGAAGGCTTTCTCGGGCTGACCCGCACCCTGAGCACCAGGGATGTGCACCGCTTGCGCATGGTAGTGTGAAAACAATCCACACGCGCCTCGGCAAACATCCCCGACGCGCTACAGAAGCGAGGCAGCCCCAACAGCACCCTGAACGCATTATTGTATTGGATGCGTAGAGCGCTGTACTGCTTTTGCGTATAATTCACCCACAGACTGCTCGTGTAGAAAGACGTGCAAAATGCCCTGAACAGGGTAATTTTGACATCTCTCGAACAGCGAGCAAATCTGCGTGCTATCATATTCGCACGAACAGACAACGCTCTACGCTCCCTTTCTATGTCAATATCGTCCTTCAGATCCGGGGTTAGTATGTGTCCAAGATATTTAAACTGTTCTACCCTGCTAATGGGGTAGCCATTCAGTTTAATTTGTGGTGTTTGACTTAAGGACTTTCCCCGGGCCTGAAAGACCATCCACTCACTTTTCTTTACATTATACAGCAATCCGTGTCGCTCAGCATATTTTTCGCAAATGCCCAGCAGCTGCGATAGTCCACCTACAGAAGCACTCAGCAGCACCATGTCGTCCGCGTAACTAATATTATTTAGGCAGACTCCATCAATATGGCAGCCGACATGTGTGCTGCTGAGCTCCTCCACAAGCGCGTTCATATACAGGTAAAAAAGTTTCGGCGATGTCAGCCCCCCCTGCCTCACGCCGCACTCCAACCTGTACGGAGTCGAATATGCCCCCGACCACCGAACAACGTTGATCTGGTTCCCATACCAATATTTAAAAGTACGTATAAGTTCCTCGGGCACCGTTGTTTGATGTAGTTTCTGCCATAGAATATCGTAAGAAACCAGATCAAACGCCTTCGATAGGTCAAGAAAACACCCAAAAATAGGCGTATTTTTATCCGTGTAGTACTTGACAGTTTGCTTCAGACACAGTATAGCCGTTTCAGTAGACATGCCTGATTTGAAACCAAATTGGTTGTCGTGTATCTGTAGGTGTTTATCAAGCTGAGTGTTCAGCAAACTGTCAAGCACCTTGGCAACAATAGTGGCCAAAGAAATCGGTCGATAATTACATTTATCACTAATATCCCCGGTTTTGTTTTTGACAATTGGCACCACCACAGCCCTCATCATCGGCGCTGGTAAGTATGAATGTCCTACACACAAGCAGTAGAACATTGCCAGCACTCTAGGCATATGATATCCTGCGTACCTTAGGTGTTCAATGCTCAGGTCGTCATGGCCCGGAGACTTACCCCGTGACATAGATTTAATAGCCTGTCGTACGTCTTTGGCCGTAAACCGGATGCTGATTTCTCGACCACTACAATCCTCATTGCTTGAGGACTGTGTCGATGCCAAAGGAGACTTAACGGTAAAGTGGTCCCTAAATAAATCTGCTATTCCCGACTGGTAACAGGCACCATTGACACTCACAGGTAGACCTGGTTTATTATTATGTTTGTTTGTAGATTTCCAGAAACTACGGAAGTCGCTCCTGGAATGATGCGACGCAAATTTGAAGAAACTATTGCCGTTGTCTTAACTCAAGTCTGCCTCCGTAGAGTGCGATAGAGACAGCTGCAACTCAGACCGATTATATCACAAACAAAATTAATGAGATCGACGTTTCGTATTCCCCTTTTTTCTGCACAAAAACTGAGCCGATTCAATTATTTTTTACATTAATATTTTATGAAATAGTATGTCTAGGTTCCTATTATTTTCTTTTATGTTAAAAAAAAATCTGATAATCACGGCACGGTTTGTTATCACGGCGGTAAAAATGGGGCATTTTTGTAATTTTTGGAGGGTCATATTTTCATTATCAATAAGTTGCTGAAAAAAAGGAAATAACAGGGACGTGTCTTCACCAGACCTTGATTTTATTTAAAAAAAATCATTGTTCTAGAGGCATTATTCAGGAAAAAAAAAGGGGAATACATTTGAATGGACAATCGCAGGCCCTATTCCCTCTTAAGACTTAGGCCAAATATTTTTTGATATTCGTAGAGCTCATGACCTAAAGAGGTGCCATAAAGAATAAGAATTAAAATACAAAAGTTACTAATAAAGGCATAGTGGTTTTGAGAATATGTATGTATGTGTACAGCACAAAATTTCCAAATAACGCTTTAGCCTAGCAGACATACCGTTTCTTTCCCACCTGGCGACTTGCCAAGATCCGCCTTTTTCGCTCAATCTTGTGTACTTTAACATTGTTCCGCTTTTTTAACATCGAGGGGGACTAGCAAGTGGTATAGTTTCTTGAAAAGAATATGCATTGCTCTATCCTTGGCTTAATTGAGGATTATATTTACCTTAGTAATCTAAATATAAACTAAGGTTAATGAAGATGCACGTTCCTCTGATGCTTTAACACATTAATACGACTAAAACACCAAAGCATCAATTTATCATAAACTATGGGCATTTAAAAACTTAACACAACACTCCACCCACATTTCGCCAGTTATGTTTAAGTCCCATGCAACAGGGGGCGAGCCTATTGCCATCAACCGGGCACGAATTCAAACTCCGAGAGAAATTCCAGATAGAAAAATCCAATAACAATGTTTCCGATCCGGGAATCGAATCCAAGACCTCATTCATACTCAGCAGTAGCGCTTGCGACCACTAGACTAACGAGGCAGTCAAAGTTTTAAAAACTAGATTTTAATTAAAAATAAATGCGAAAGTAAATATCTATAACGCAATGTACGTTAAAAGTAGAAAAAATATAATATTTTGTATTATTTTTGCCATCGACACGCTTAGAAGATGAAGTGTCTGTTTGATACGTCACCGCTAAAGTAAAGATTATGTCTACTGGGGAGCCCCAGGCACAGTGAGTATTTTGTAAAACTAAAATACTTTCTACAAAGTCTACAAAATCTAAGTACGTTATCAAATCTAGGTACGTTATCAAACAACTAACAAACTTCAACAGGAAAAATCAGTACCTATAACCAATACTTTTAATCAAATTCCTCGGCTTTGAGGCAAATTAATTAAAATTGTGGCCTACGGCCATTATTAACTAATACAAAATATATTTACATGGCCATCAATGACCGCTACAGGCTATTTGACTTCGGTCTTTCGAAATTTAATTAACGTTCATTAAGATTAACCCTTTGACGGTTTAGTTCAATCAGTACGCGGTTCGCTGCCCAGAGTTCATTAACATAATTTCACAGAAATTCCCCTTTTATGATCCCCGATTTTTGTGACCTTTAAGAATTGGATAGAAAAAAAATAGAAAGTACTCGTGTGGAATATTTTATCAAAGGTTAAGTTACATTTTAAAACACCGAAGTCCTACAGCCATTTTTCTTTTCTTGTATGTAGACAATACCTATTGTCAAAATAGAAATTGCTAGAAATATTCGTTAGCTTGTCAGCCAGATGGTATTATCAGGTGATCTCCCAGGGTGACATCAAAGTGTTATTCACTACATACCTTTAAACTTTTTATTCTTTTAGTATTGTAAGTATTTATGTATGTTTCAAATAAACGATTATTACTGTTATTATGAGTATTCTCAAAATATTTTAAATATGACTTGGTAAGCAAGGTGATTTTAGACGTATTGTTTAAGTACTAGGTACTAAGGGTCGACCGAGACAGGTTTTTCGTTCTCGGCCGAGACCGGGACCGAGACCGAGACCGAGAATAAAATAAAATCTCGGCCGAGAACGAGAATACATAAATCGTGAAAAAAAGCTCTAATTTTGCATATGAACTAATTAAGATTATAATAGTTTTAATATTCAAAATTAAACAACATGATATTATAGCACAAGAAAAGCAATTTTTCGGCGTTTTCACCCTTCAAAGAGTGTTGCCTCTCGCCGTATGATTGACCAGCTCTGCTAAAGAGCTGTTTACTTGCTACACTAGTAGGCGGCGCTGATAAAACTTATTTTGTTGCAGGCCTTAGTACTTTATAAGGTGATTAATACCAGTACTCAGAAGTATTTGCATTTTTTTGCAGTGTTGGCTCTCTAAGAAACCTATCGCGCTATTTCAATCACTGGTCATTGAATCATGAACTGGCCATAAGTTGGATTCATCTGTTGCGGCTATGTTTGATGAGCTAGCTGACGATGCAGTAAATTATTACTGTGCAACAGTCTCGGTTATGGCCGAAAATCTCGGGGATTTTTTGCCGAGAACCGAGACCAAGTTCTTGGTTGGATTTGTAGCCGAGAATGCCGAGACCAAGACCGATACCGAGATCTTGTTCGAGCCTTACTAGGTACTCGAGGAGGATTTTTGATTGCAACTTTACAATACAATACAACTTAACATAACTAGCCATTTCTTATTAGTTGATAATTACAACTATATGGCCCTTTGTACACACACGTTTTTCTTGCCGTGTAAAACTACGGTTTACACGCCGTGTGCAGGCACGGTCGTCAGTGTTGTATGGATCACTATGGAAGCTTGTTGACAGACACGCTTGGTTTTTACGCCGTACCACAGATAATATAAGCCGTACCGTAAAGAAATTGTGCCGTGTACAGCCTTAGTCACAAAACCACGACAAGTTTTTTACTTTTGACTGTTCAATGTGGTAGTCATTAGAAGTCCTAAATAAAATGTTGATTTATCGAGACGCTTAGTGCTGTAATCATTTGTTTTCTATTCTGTGTCACTGTGATTCTGCTTGCCAAGTTTGAGTCCAAATAGACAAACTAGACAAAGTGACATAATATCAGCGATAAAAATGTACGGAACTGACATAAGCTACCGAAAATGTTGTCAGTGTCAATGGTGCCGATTCTCTTGTCACAAATGCCTCTAAACTAGACTAAAAATCACAAAAATTTAGTTTATTCCTGTCAAACGATGATTTCCTATTCTGAAATAGACTAAAGTGACACAACTTAACTATATTTTAGTTTGACTAAGATGGTACTGAGATTTCAATTTAGTGAAAATAACTATTTTGCTATTCTGAATTTGACGTTTTTCACCTTTGTCATGAACCAAAATTCACACGAACACGACCCCCTTATGAAACCCTTAAACCCCTAATAATCAACACGTAGGTAATATTTTTTCTTATTTTCCATGCAAAACGTGAGTTTTTTTTTTTTTTTTACAAATACTTCGAGGCTGCCGCCGCTGCGCGCCCCCGGCTCTAAAAAAAATCACGGGGTAGGGCAAACAAGTACCACGTGGAGTCGCGATTGTCAAATTCGATTTAGTTGTGTCAAAATAATTTTTAAATTTAAAGATATTTTATTACAGAATAGCGTTAAGATTCTCATAGTCAAAAGTAAGGAATTTTAGTGATAGTTTAGTTCGGTGTACAAGAGAATCGGCACCATTGTCAATCTTGTTGAAAAGTGTTGTAGAAATATGAAACGCTCTGAAAGCAACTGCCGCTTGGCTAGGTCCTCTGCACCTCAATTGCAAAATACACTTTCTTTTACAATCTGAAGGATTTTGAAACGAATTCCTAATCCATTGCTACACATACGCACACACAAACCCACACGCACACGCACACAGACATTCACACACACACACGCGCACACACACTCAAACAAACATGCACTCAGAAACACCCTCAAGCACTCGCAATTGTACCACGTTGACAATATTTACTATGTGTTACAATGGGGGGACCTGGAGTTCTAAAATTCATTCATTTATTTATTCATTAAATACAGGCCTAGGCTTAGTTTAGACTTCAGATCTCCCACAAATTACAAAGTTTTGTCAAAATAACTGTCAACTTATTATGTATAAGAATGTAATTTGTGGAGATAAATTAAAACATTTTTTTTATTTATGTTTGTAAAGTTCGTCTGCTCAAAAACGTAAATAACGTAATTAATGTTGTTGAATTGTCAAAATGAAAGACATTGCCATTTTTAGTGTGTAACGCAATTACCCCGGGGTGGTCCCATGTAATATCTGTAAATGGTACCCAAACCAAATATTTTTTTAAAGTTTGTATTTTCATGATAATCTTTGCTTGAATTACAAAATTGAATCTAACAAAAACACTCGGATTCCTTGTCTAATCTTCCGCTGTTTGTGTTTACGATAAAAATAATATTGAAAACCCGATCGAAGGTCACATACAATATTCATCATACTTTTGTTTATTTTTTCACTCCGATATGATTTGCGAATTTAATTTATGAAAGAGAAAAAATATCAGATAAAGTTCCCGTTTTTCAAAAGTGTAATGGTGAAAGATTAATTGATTAAATTATCCTGTTACTACTTAGAAAGGAATTATGGAAATTTATAAATAACACCAAAAAAAACATAACATCACGCCTGTATTCCCTGAAGAGTTAGGCAGAGGTGTTTCTATAGTACACCCACATTTTGCCAGTTATGTTTAATCTAGAAATAATATGTTTTAAGTATGGAAAAAGAAGCAATATTAATGTTAATTTAATTATAATTTTTACCTTGCTGTTTGGAAGCATAGTTATCACAATTATTTTTGGACGTAGCATCCTTGCCCGATTTTTGTATCTTACCGACATTAACTGGTTCAAAATAACAATCTAAAATCTTCATCAATACCAGGCATAGTCTTACCTTAGTTTAGTAAATTCTTTAATTTTTTTGAAGCGGATATTATATTTTTATATTAATCTTGTCACTGAATACGCAACTGAATAATTCGTAACTGGGCTGACGCATCACCTAATTCTACAGAACTTATGAGGTGATATATAGTTTCGTCGAAACAAACAATAATACTAATAAAGTTAATAGTCCTACTCACCGGCCCCTTTAGCAAAGCGTATCCTGGCATCCAGCCAAGAAATCCCTTACATACAGAAGGACTTAAGTAAATAGACAGGCAAATAAATGTCGGGATTTCAAAGCTTATCAAACGTGTTTATAAAGTACATCATTAACATTTTCCTGCGATGTATCTGGTCGAGCGCACTCCACTTGTGGCTTGAGTTGAGTACGACAATAAAGCCCCATAAGATGTTTTGGTAAATCATGAAGTTATGGGTAAAAATTATGTTGGTAATGTTGAATGCTTTGTAATGTTGCAATTAAAATCTTGTTCGTCACATATTTAGCTGCATTTCAAGGATGTCAACTTGAAATGCAATTATGTGACGAATCCATTTGCATTACTTGATAGTAAACATGATTGTATAAGAAACAGAATTCAGCCAACTCACTTTACATGCTCTAATTCACAAGAATGCAATCTCACTATAATCAAATACCATCATCAAACAGGCTCGGTTGAATCCGAACGTTGTATTTCACGATTCTGAAACTTCACTGAAAGTACTTAAAACTTACGGATACTTAGAAACCAGTTCTTCGTCGTAATCTGAATCACCCATAGAATTATGTAAGACTCTTCAATCGGAGCATAAACGGTGTAAAAGTTAATACGAACCTTAGAATTTATGATAGAGATTTACGTGTCTAGGAGATAGTTGCATAAAAGTGGAGGGCCACTAAAAATTGACAGTTAAAAGATTACGAAATAGTTCTATGGTAACGTCGAACTACTTTAATTTATTGGAAGTAGGTCTAGATCGATTTTGATGGCTGCACAAGTTACATCTTAAGCAATATACCTAATAACAAAATACCTCCAACAGACGGCAACATTTCACGTGATCATTGTAAATATAATGACTAATGGGCAAAGAGGATGATACATTTAGAAAATATATAATAGCATTAGCATTCAAAGTAGCCCTAGAGATAACATCAAGTGGATCACCTATTTTTGCGAAACCTCTGCCAAGTGTAGCCGTGATAAATTCCCGCATGACCTTCATTGCTACAGTCATTGCCCAACCCATGCTTAAGTATGGCCATTTACCAGTAGCCTTTTACTACCTAAATTATGACGGATCTTTATTTATGATGATTTACGAAGTAGGCACGTGAAGAGCACTCTAATGGTCCGTGGGTGTACATGTAGGTACACATAAAGATACATCGAAATAAAGTGGGATGTACACGTGTGATGTGAAGGCCAATCCGGGTGTGAATGAATGCTCCCAGATTGTTTCGACATGTTAAAATAATGGGAAAAATTCGGTCAAGGATAAACACAACGAATGGAGAAATATACGATTGATATATTGACAAATAGGTATGGATATGTGTTGTGATTGAGTTGTATTACTAATTGAATAGGCCTTGCGACTAATTAGATAGTGTGTATTAGAAATTTGTGGCCAAAAAGGGATTTGTAATTTTTTCTCGATTACAATGATACTCCCACCAACATCGTAGTCGCAAAATAACTATCAACGATCCCATACAAAACTTCAATTCCTACTCGACCCAAATGTGGCTGATAATTTCTTCTCGATTGAGATGTTGGTCCCATGAAGGAAGTTGTTTAGTATAATGGTGCTTCAACACCCTTAAATTAGACTATATCTTTCTGATACACGTTGTATATCTTGTCGTAGGTATATTAAACGGATTCATCAGATCAATAGAGAAAAATAAAAGTAGAAACAAACAGTCATAGCTAAAGTGTGATGAATTCCCCCTTACTTCTAAACGTTGCTTAAAGATAAGATAAGCTTAAACGTCTAACACTCACGTTAATCGTTACTCAACGTTTATAGGTAAAGGGGATGACTAAAAGACGTTGATGAAAGATCTGTGTCAGCTTTTTACCAATTTCAACAGATGATTGGAAACCAATCATATCTTTATTTACTCCTGTATACGTACATAAGTACCTATGCCTGAATAGCTACCATTTTATATTGCTGTGCAGATGATAAAGTTGTTTCTGAAAACAAAGTATTTCTAAAAGCCCAATACCAGAAGATACTACCATTTGTAATGGAAATGTACAAGATTTACTGTACGGTGAAGTTTACAAAGTGCCTTGTTTGATGTTCTTTCCTCAATTCAACCAATCGGGCAAAGAAAATCTATGGAATAATTCTGTACAAACAAAACTATTTATATCAGATTCCGTGTTATTTTTACCGGTAGAAGCATTACGTTAGTTGGGTAATGCAATATTGTGGAGTCTAGCAATGTTTATTGATATGGGAGTAAAAAAAGAAATAGGAATTCGCAGCACTAAGCTATGAATTGGAATCTTATCACTACTGTAAAATACTTTTATGTATATTGCCTTCTGCTTCCCATAATCAACTATACACCGTGAAATCTTAATGGTTGTTTTCCCGCAGCGAAATGGTTTTGTCTTGGTAATATAATCGTTATATAAAACAAACAAAATATTAGAAACAAATTTGAAAACAAATTTTGTGTTGTAGCGTGCAAACTAGTTTATGCCGTATCACCACGTGCGAGAGTTTATTTTGCTTTGAACATTTATGCATCACTGTTCAATTTGCCGGCGGCGCGTGCGATTCGAGTAGTACCTACAAGTTACCAGAGGCCCTAGTGTGAGTTTCTTTTAACCATCTCAACTTTACGGAGCTCCGATTGGCAGCCGGCCGGCTTTCACCAGTGAACGGCCAATCGGAGCGCCGAACGCGGTCGATGTGTAAAATCGAGATGGTTAAAAGAAACTCACACTAGGGCCTCTGTTACTATTGATTCTCATGTTTTCGAGTTGATGAATATTTTTTTAATTACATATTATTTTAAAACAAAAACATATTTTCATTTTTTAATTTTATTCTATGCTTCGAAAGTACTCCTTATGGCAAGTTGTTCTGCCCCGGGAAAACAACCATTAAGATTTCACGGTTTATACATATTTACTTCATTAGGCTATTGGACAACATGTTTCTGGCCAAATATTCGTTCTGAACCTTATTTTAAAAAGCATTTCAGTATAAGTTAATTATATATACCAACCCGCACTGGGCCCGCATGGTGGGTTACGGCCCTCTCCGTCTCACAGAGAGGTGGCCTGTGTCCTAGGAGTGGGCACATTATAGGCTGATGATGCTTATGCTAATTAGATATTCCAAGAAATTTGCTATTGCAGTCTAGTTTTGATACATTATTGTGCAGATTTTAAAATTTTCCAAGTGTTGAAATAAACACCGTCCTGCGCTATCGTAAATAATAATGTTAAAATTACACAGCAAAGTATATTTAGAAACATTGTTGTGTTCTTTTGAGCAGATGATTTACTTCCGTTGTAATGGACAAGAAACTGAAAACAGGAGGATGAGGTAAGATCTGAAAACATATTATTTCTGTCCAAAATATTGCGTGTGTAACTATTAATCATTGTTGGAAAGCGGTAAATGTCCACTAGAGGATATCAGTGTTCTCCGTAAACTGTTGGAGCGGATGATAGTGGTCAGTACCATCAGTGCTATAATCGATGCGCTTGATATATTGATGGCAGTGCCACCACATGATCCTATTATTGTTACAGAGGCAGATAAAATTGTATACTTGAGTGACATTGGAATTAATTTGGTTCCTTCAACAAAGGTACATCATGAATACAAACCAATTTTACGGTTGGAGTTGATTCCACAGCACCTAAAAGTTGTTATGGGTATTTTTAGCCCCTGGAAGGATGCTAATGACTTCAAAGTCAGCCGATATTGATTTGAAGATTTACTGATAAATCTGACGTTCCAATTACGAAACTAATTTGTACGATTGATCACAACATGCAAATCTTGATAGGAGACATCTTCCGATGCTTGTAGATTTAGGTCAAAGACTCCATTATATGATTAGGGCCGCTTCCCAATTAGATTTATATCAAAATTAGAGTTTCTATAAATTCCTCAAGATTTATACCGTCCTGGTATTAAGCGAAGACGTCTGGTCTAATTGATTGAATTCCTATAGAATATTAATGGTTTATACCGATACTGCAAATACACGGGTATATTTTTAGCACAGTTATTGGTTATTGAAATGTAAACTTAATTTTGATGTATGTTTGGGTTAGTGCTAGATTCGAGGAAGTCGGTTGAACGTTTGTTTTTATAGCGGTTCTGTGTTTAAATTAAGAGGATATTATTTTGACCTTCGTCGATACCAGGATTTTTATGTTATAGCAGTTGTAATATTATTTAGTTTATGTTTCGTGTTGCTGGGAACTACAGTGCAACTACAACAACATTTCGTATTTGTTTTGTTGCTCATAACGTTTTATCCAATGAACTCATGAACTCTTGAAACCATTGGTATAATCATAACTTTTATTTGGATCAAAATATATTGTAAACAATAACTAAGCTAGCTGAAATTTTAATGAAATTACGTCACTTATTAACAATTTCACGTTATTTCAGTAAAATTTATCACATTGCATTATATCACGCCTTGTTTTCCCGAAGGCTTGGGCAGAGGTGTACCTATAGTACACCCACATTTCGCCAGTTATGTTTAAAAACAAAAGTGTTTTATATAAAATTAAAGTTTATTCTAAAAGCATTCTGTCACTAAACACACGTAGAAAGTTAGTCGTCCAAAAATAAGACAAATTGGCCAAACATTACGACCGTCCAGCCCCAAGCCCATACATTTATGTAATTTCAAACTTTGTTCTCTAACACTCAGAGTTCATATTACTAATGTTACACTGGAAAAAACATGGAAATTTCCTTAGCAATAAAATAAAGAGTACGTTTTCCTAAATGCCCGTTGATTATTATATATAAGCTAAAGCGTAAGCCAGATGGCGATAGGAGATGCCAAATACAATGATAGAACTTTCATGAAACATTTATCGTGTGATAAATTGTTGTGAGCAAACGATTATTTATTGCAAAACGGAACCATTTCGAGTTATTGGGAAACAGAGCGTGAACTAAATAAGTAGCTACTGTCTTCTGTGAAATAGTAAACGTTTTCTTGCTTTATTAGAAGCCATTACTGCGCTTATTATGAAGCTGTTAAAATGTGAGAAGAACTCGTTGAAAGCGAATTGGTATGTAATGAGATTTGTTACGCGATGTTATAGTTTCGAAGATGCAAGCGTATTGGTACCTAAAACCTGCCTCTCGTATACACTTCAGGAGTCTATCATTTCTACCATTGCGTTTACGTTTTCAGTCATGGTTGCAATTTATAGCCAGAACCAGTATACACTGTACATAATATATTATCTGACAACCAGACGGTAACGCCATTGATATCCAGCATATTGACAATAATCGACGAAGAAGTAGGTCAAAAATTCTACATCTAAAAGTATTTCGAATTCTTTTGTTCGAGGAATTAATGCTTCCTTGCTCGCATCTTCCTAAGCAGCATTAAGATAACTATTTCGGTTTGCTTTTTAATCTACATAAGTATGTACAGGCGCTAGCACCTGTGTCTTTTTCCCTGACTGTTGAACCTTCTCATCTTAGCTTTTCTTTACCATTCCAGTGATGCAAAACATGTTGCACCCTTATTCCTTTTTAATACCATGTCATCTACTTAGAATATTTTATCTATTTTTAAGATGTGGTAAAGAAAGCACGATTCTCAACCCTCCCATTGTCAGTAAGGCGGGGAGGCGAAGGAAATGGAAATCCCTCAGTAAATTGCTTCGGCCATGTTGAGGTAGCTGTTTCCCGTTACGCACGGCATACTAAGTAGTAAATGTAATTATTATAGAATGGTTACTTTGGTTGTGTTTGGAGCAAAATGCTGGACAAGCTATAAGCCCTGCAAAATGATGGGTTCAGCTTGTCCACTCTGAAATGACGCGCTTTACTAGCATTTACGTGCGGATTTCTATGTGTAATGCGGTAGTGGGGCGCGTCATTTCAGAGTGGACATGGACAAGCTATAGAATGTAATAAAATGTAGTGTATTTTCAGCTGTTGCTCGCGGAAGTTCGCGTACAAACTGCGACCCGCCGTAAGATTTGCTCAAGATTCAAAGATTTCAGGTTTAAAAAAATTATTCAGTACACGTCGTATCCTGAGCGAACAGGAGATGTCTCAAAGACAACCAGTCAGTCAAAGTAACGCCTTAATTACCGGTCTGTTAAGGACATAATACATAATATGGTACACAAAACCAGAAAACGCATAATTATTCTGGTTTACCTGTACCCGCTTCGGTAATCTTCGCGCGTGTTTTGCATTAGTTCGAACGTTGCGCCACGAACTAACCGCCCAACTGTACTTGCTATTTAACTTACCCTAATAAAGGAGCTGCTGTAAATTATGCAGATCCTTTTCCTGTAAACAAAAGAACATCATGTTAGAAAATATAGTATACAAGAAAAAGACAAAAAAAATTGTTACTTAAAATGACAATCAATCTGTCTAGCCTTTTTCCTACTATGTACGGAAAGCCAGAAGGCAGCCTTTATAGACGTGACCACGCATTTGTGTTCGCCGAACAAAATGAACGCGCCGATCGCATACTCGCGTAAATCATGGAAATTGAATGATGAGTTTCGGGAAATGAAAAGTACCTACTCGGTGACGAAAAATCGGACCATCCTTCCCACTTTTGTCACAAATGCTAATCTATTCACACAAATAAAATTGAGTGTATTTTTTATGTTAAAATAATAGTTTTTTTTACTAAATAAAAAGTATTTAAACGGTACTTCTTAACAAAAAAACAATTTTCAATTTTGTCTGTCTGTTTGTTCCGGCTAATTTCCGAAAAGACTGGACCAATTTTGACGGGACTTTCACAGGCAGATACTTACCTACTTTTATTATAGAAAAAGAAAAATTAATAAGGGTCCACGCGGGCCACGCCATGGGCAGCAGGTAGTTAAAAATAAAATAATGACAGCACCAAGAATCTTTCAAAGAATATAATAATAAATTATTGTAATATTTTCTGAGAACTTGTTAATTCGTTCCCTAACTGATTTCTGTAAATGAAATTATATCTCAAATACACAAACAAACTCAACTTTCAACTAAGTTTAAAATTAAATTGAAACATTTTCGAACATCCCCGTTACGTACAATGAGATCTGTATCGACGTGCCACAGACTAAGATAATGTCCAATGGCTTTATTGTTTCAATACAATAAGCTCTATTGAAGACATTATTGTATTAACTGACTTTATATTTTCTGTTTTCATTTTAAAGTTTATTATGGCATTTCTTTGTGAGACAAAAGAAAATCTTCATTGTATGTTAGTCATGGAGCATTCGTGTGTGAACCAGCTTAATGACAAGATGGCGAAAAGACCACTTCGAAATTCAAAGCTGGTCTTTTGAGGTTTTATTTTAAATTGTATTCAAGACGTAATAGTACATTACTGTCGCGGCTTGCAACAAGGGCATCGATGGATGATCGTGAATCGTGAAAATGTGGGCCGAGGCAAAGCTGAGGCAAAATCAATATGCGGAAATTCAAACTAACTAAATTAATTATAAATTCCTGAATCAATAACGAACAACGATAATCTTTCACGCACCTTTATGTTCGTTTGTTTCTTCGTTACTATATACAGCTCTATTAGCTAACCAAATCGAAATTTAAATAAAAAGTAAAAATTTAAATGTAAAATTAAATTTCTTGTTTTCAACTGAAAATTATCAGAAGCTCACAGAAAGGAGTGAAAAAGAACGCGTTATTTTATCCCCAAAACAATGGTATCGGGAATGCGTTAGACTCAATATGGTGGCAAAGTGTAGTCTAACGCATTCCCGATACCAATCAGTCGCCTACCTGAGTACAAAACATTTTTTACTCTGTCTTTCCGTGCTTAGGGTTGACAATTGATTGATGAGGGTTAGTCCGTCCATACGCGTGAATGTTGCTCTTTGCCCAATTATTTGCGTTTGTAGAAAATACGTGGCGGCCCTAAGTGTTGTAATTGGATTTGCGTAAGAGATAAAAGCTTTAGGTAATGGGATAAGTGCTTTCCAAGTTTGTAGATAGACGTCAATTTAGTATAATGAGGTTTTATCTTTAGGATTAAAGCTTGTTTCTTTTTGTAAGTTTTGTATAAATCCCATTTTCCCGCCCTAAATTGTTTGTTTAGGCTTCTATTTTTACACGACCGGTCAAAAAATTGAAAAGATCATAAAACCCGACAGAAAAAAAAAAGTTTAAAACAATATTACTTTTTTTCCAATTATTTTTTATCACCTGTAAAGCAGCGTTATAATAATATTTATGTAAATATTATGATTTCTTGGTATAGAAATTAACATATTATTTTATAACAATGTACCAAGACTGCTCATGTCGTCTAAGTATTTAAGTCAAAGCTTCATTAGTTTATTCAAGTCTCTTGGTTTAGGCATTAGTGCTCTTGATGACAGAATAATGTTTTCAGAAAATAGAATAATATTTATTACCTGTCAGTACCTAATAACGTTGATTTATTGAGTTATATTTTTTTTTTTTTTTTTTTTTTTTAGTTTATTTTCTCCACAATATTACTCTTAATTGCTAGCCTTATTTCTACGGTAACATATTATAGGGGTATTATATTGTGGGAGACTGGTGCCTAATCTAGGCTCAAGGCCTGTATTTCAGGTCACCAGGACTCCTTCATTTAAGTTTAACAAATTATGTTATGTACTCGTACAAATGGTATGCAATTAGGGAAACGTTAACATTTTTTTAAAAGCTTACTAATTATAGTTGCGATTTATTTGTTAGTATGGTTAGTATCAGGGTGGGAGTGAGGTTGAGTGTGTACTGCGTGTATCTATAGTTTGTGTAGTTGGGGATGTGTGTGTAGGGGTGTTGTGCGCGTGGGGGGGGGGGGGGTTGTGAGAGTGTGTGACTGTGAGAATTAATTCTTTTTTGTTTTTGATCGTAGCATATTTGCATAATGATGTTTATGTTATGACTGTTAATAAATTTTCAGTGTCATCGTAGTTGAGTTCTTGAAGCCAACTATATAGTTTCATTTTGCACTTTATTTTATTGAGTTCATAAATAGATATGACCCTATTTACTTTATTGTAGAGATACCGACCAAGGTGATAAAAGAAACGTTTTGAAAAAGATGTTGAAGGCGAAGTATGATAGTTCACAACAGGATTAAATCTTCTCTTAGCTCGAGGGAGTGAAGGATTGTACGTTAGAAGTCTATGCTGTTTTAGGATGATTTGTTGAATAAACAGTTGACGCACCGTCAAGACTTTCGCTTTTTGGTATAATAGTGCTGTAGGGTAGCGATAAGGTAACAACAAAGACACCTTCAGAATGGCTCTCTGTGCTCTTTCCAGTTCCAGAAGGGTAGTTTTTGGAGCACCACCCCAAGAGGTGATGCAGTATGTTATTAAAGACTGAGCCAGAGCATAGTATACCATTTTTTTTATTTTATCGTCAGTCACGTTTCTTATGGTCTTAAAAACATATATCAGTTTTCTCAGACGTTTACTTAAGGTGTTGATATGGTCCTGGAATTTTAGTGTGCTGTCTATAGTTAAACCCAGGTATTTAACACAATCGGTTTTGCTGATTTGAATACAAGTGCATGTAGTGGAGTGAGGAAATGCACACGTGTGGGCTATGATAGTGTTTGGCGTCATGGATGGAGACGGTGTATGCTGTTTTATGGAGAAGGTGACGTATTTTGTTTTTTCCGCATTTAGAGTGAGAACATTGTCACGTAGCCAGTCCGATACAATATTGAATCCTGACTGAGCGCACACAAAGACCTCACTCCAGGTGTCTGCAGTGAATAAGAGGGCTGTATCATCTGCGAAAGTTATGACTTTGCCTTTCGGGAGAATGAGCATACCCAGCTCGTTTATATATATGAGGAAGAGTGTCGGACCGAGCACGCTGCCTTGTGGCACACCGTAATTAACTTGGCACTCGTCACTGACACTTTCTCCTATTTTGACGCTCTGGGTACGCTCACTCAGATAATCCTCAAAAAGTTCGAGTTGGATTCCTCTTATTCCAAGCCGTTCCATCTTCTTTATTAAGATCGGAGCAGAAACCGTGTCAAAAGCTTTCGCAAGATATATACCATGATTGACGTTCGATTAAGAGTCGCTGATAGCTCCAGGAATATTATTATAATAGGTATCCGAGATTGCGATCAAATATTATTCATGAATCTCGGTCTTCGGTTATATAAATTCAATTTTTCTCACAGCAATCTCGTTGCAGTCGATTCCAAGATGTCTGTTGGGTGATTTTACATAAATAAATATGTGTAGTCGGCTTCGTAATTTCTTTATCACCCTAAGGTTGAATGTCACTTGCAAGTCTTAAAACGATCTGCAGTGCTATTCTGTAAAAATCTCACGGTGAAAACCTAGGTGAAGTGAGCTGTCAATAGTGTCCAGCCCTAGCTAGCATGCATCAGTGCGATGACAGCTCACTTCTTCTAAGTTTTCACGATGAGATTTTTACAGAATAGCACTGCTGGTCTTTTTGTCTGCGTGACAGATAGTTTTAACGCGCACTTTCTTTATGGAATACGCTGTGACTGTGTGTAAGCGCAGGAGCTAACAATGGTGAAGTCGGACGTGTGTGTATGTGTGCGCGTATGTGTCATGTGCTGATTCTAGTCGACTACATGCACACTTTCACAGTGTATTTGTACACTTGGTGACCACGAAAAAAGCGCGCGTCGCTACTTGAGATAAAAATACTGTAGCAAAATTGGTAAAGCAATTATGAGGTTGACTATACAGTTATTGTCAGTAAGTTTACTGATATAAACAGTAGATACCTAATTGCTACAAAAAATCTTGAAATTACGTCAAAGTCCAATAATTTATTTCAATTAGGCACAAAAAAGGCACTTGAACGTCAACATTTATAGAAAAATAATAATTGATTCTAGTTGCCCCTTCCAAAAGGTAGTTTTCGTATGGAGAAGAATGGGCAAGAAAATCCACCGTTACTCTTTTAAAATGTTTCACAATATCTTGTATACATCAATTATATAATTATATGTGAAGACGATGCACCTAGAATAAGATTACTATACCACGTTAGGTAAAAAATAAAAGATTAAGGAATGACAAATAAATTAATCATGTGATAGATGCATGGTGCTCACATATTTACAAACATTGTAAAATTATACGATATTCCTAACATTTTTACAATAAGTCAGTGTGTGAGTTCAAGTAATCACAGAATGTAAAATCAATATTTAAAAAAAATATATATATATAAATATGCGGATATTATTGTTAAAGGCTTGGTTGAAGACTTAAACCCGGATTCTGAAAGACCATCACAAAAATTCGTTAACAAGCTACCAAATCCAATGTTTAAATAATGCTGTGAGAGTTCACCAAAATAATAACAGCCAATAAAATCTGTCTTGAAAATAATTCAATTAACTTTGAGAAACCAGGGGTTGGTCACCTTTATTATTGTTTGCTAGCATTAAGAAGAACAGCTTCATTTGAAGTCCTGTATCGTATATCAATCTATAGGTACTTATCCCCAATTTCAACCTTCCGTACAGCTAATCAAGTAACCAAAGTTTTGATTAAAAAATCAACTGTTTGCAACTAAACAACTTCAAAAAACAAAAGATGAAACTCACTTTATTTCCGAAACAATACTGAGTTTCACTAAAAAAGGTACGTTGGAACCCTCTCAAATTCTACCAGTAGATATAAATATACATCGTTTGTTTGTACGTTCCTACACTTGGCCAGAGGGGATTGCGAACGGAGGGTCGAAATGACCCGCTTTATTTAAAAAGATCCGACCTAAAGTTGGTGATCTCTTTTCACAGGTATTTTTCACATTAAAATGTTTGCCATTGGGTGTATTGGCCGTTTGGGGAATGTGGACTCTGATTGTTATTGTTGGACCGTACCTAATTTAAAGGTTCGAAAAACTTTTTAGATATTGTCCGCGTAAATATTTTATTGAAATATTATGTTTTATTTTAGTAAAATATTAGTAAAATATTATGTTTTTGCTCAAGTTGCGCCATCCAATTTATGCGTATGAGAGATCGTGATTTGACAAAGCATCCATTTTACTTTTCGCGTTGACCGCTACGTAAACTAGGAATATTTTTAGCCATATAAGTTGTTTAATAGGTATAATAAGTAACTAGTTTCTGCGCGAGACTTCGTCTGCGGGAAACATATCCTACTGCACTCTGCAATAGTGTAGCTTTCTGTCAGAAAAATATTTTTTGTACTCGGATCAGGACTTCCAGAGATAGAGTTTATAAAATTTGTAATAAAATCTCGAATTTAAAAGAGTTAATTAATTAATAAAGTCATTGTAGCATAATTAATTGGAAATTAAATGTTAATCGTTTTCAAATACGTTTTTTTAGAAAAAAAAAACAAAAAAAAAATATATGAAAAAAAAAATTAATAAGCAAAGAACGTTTCCTCTTTACCATATACTAGCTTTTGCCCGCGACTTTACTTGCGTGAAATTTTGGACCCCGACGCACCCCGTCGCATCGCATCGCCCATGTTATCCTAATCCTAACTAATATTATAAATACGAAAGTGAGTTTGTTTTTTTGTTACGCTTTCACTCTAAAACGGCTGAACGGATTTGTATGAAATTTGGCACATGGGTAGACCATAACCTGGACATAGGATAATTTTTATCCCGATATTCTAACGGGGTCGAGACTTATGCGGGTGAAACCGCGGGGCACAGCTAGTAGCCTATAATCTTGCTCAAGAATTAGGCTATCAAAAGTATATAATATTCGAATTTTTCAAAACTGTCTGGTAGTTCCCGAGATTAGCGCGTTCAAACAAAGAAACAAACTCCTTACCTTTATTATTAGTATAGTATTTAGATTAGCCATTTTCTGTTCTGCCTACGATTGGATACAAATACTGCAGCATCCTCAAACAGCAATAATTGTAAATATATCACATAGTCAAAGTCATAAGCATGAATCATTTTACAGTAATATCAATATAACAAACGCTGCCAAATATACTTCCCATCACCAAAATAGGTAAGTACTCAATATATTTCGGTACTGCCTTACTAATAGAATTCCAAGCGAATCTATACAAATCTCCTGATCCATACTTGATCCACTTATTGTAAATACAGCTCAAAGGTTTCCCTAAGAGAATGATAGAGGTAAGTAAACAAACTTCTAGAGCCGTAAATGTTATTTACTGTTTGATAGTAAACAAGGAGAATTTCTTGGCATATTACAATGTTTTAGGTGTTTTCGCTTACCTAGTTTCTGAAGTTATTAGTAGAAGGTTGAGTAATTAGTCTTCAACGTATATTTTCTCTACCGCATATATCAGAAAGATGTGGTCATATTTAAGGGTCTGGTATCCTAACTTTATAATATTATAAATGCGAAAGTAAGTTTGTTTGTTTGTGACGCTTTTACGATTTAACGGCTGAACAGATTTGGATGAAATTTGGCTCATGGGTAGACCATAACCTGGATTAGGACATAAGATACTTTTTATCTCGATATTCCCACGGGATCGAGACTTATGCGGGTAAAACCGTGGGACGCAGCTAGTAGACCACAAATCTGAACAGCCTTCTCCATGGGACCAACATCGTAATCACGAAATACATGCTGTATACATGCTCGATGGCTCACAGACAGCACAGTACGTCATCACGCTCATAGACGCAATAGTGAAATGCAACTGCTGTAATTTCTAAATAGCATGCGCGCGCGCAGGCGACGCGACGGTGAGGGTGGGAGCGAGACAGAACACTGATTGGATCAATATTTACACACTGGATTTTTTTTTATTTCATTCATATCTAGTTACTGACTTGATGTCCGTACATATTTTTCGGGTGACCACTGAAAATCAGCGCTGTGCTGTGGGTCCCTCATAGCACAGAATTATGCTGAGTGGAAGCCTTCTTGTCACAGTCATGACGTGCAGCTGCCAAATATTTATGTTGTTTATATTTTTGTTATTTATATGCACGTGTCTCTGTGACAAATAAACCTTTTTTTCTTTCTTTCTTTCTTTTCTGTATAGGTTAACATTGTAGGTCCATTACCTACCTAGCATAATCAGCCTACAACGTACCCACTCCTGGGACGCACGCCAACTCTCTTCGAGAGAGTGGGCCGTAATCTACTACGCGGGCTCAGTGCGGGTTGGTAGAAGTCACAATTCTTCGAAGTTTTGGCTCTATGACATACCGGTTTCCTGACGATGTTTTCCATCACCATTTTAAAAACAGTGGTGATGATTTTTTTACACAGAGTAAAGCACCTGCTTAGATTCGAACTCTGGACCTACAAGTCGTAAGTCGGGGTCATCACCACTGGGCCACCACTGTAATTTTAACTAATTTATTTCTTTCTATTTAATAGAGTTATTTGCAGAGCTAAAAATGAATCATCAGCTACACAGCATAGAGACGCTTCGGTAACCGCTGCTAGAGGCGGCATTCTCAACACTTTCTATACAAACCAAGAGTGTCATCATCTACTCATACAATGACACTAATGACGTAGAGAAACTGACAACTTTGAAGGCTTTACGTGACAGAAGTTGTGTGCTCAACGCACTTTCAGCGCCATGAATTTTGGAGCTAAGTTCCATATCGAACGAATACTCTGCACACTTGGCGAATTTGAGATAGACCGAAAAAAGTGTAAACATTTTGACCGACACTTTTGCTATTATGTCCTATTGTGCTCCCACGCGTTAGTTAATGGTTGTTAACATTTTTATATGTGTGGGAGCATCATTCGTATTTTTTTTCTCTCAAACGTTGTTAATTTGTTTCATTGTGCCTGTAAATTAATCCTTACTTAATATTATATGTAAATGCGAAAGTGAGTTTGTTTCTTTGTTACGCTTCTACGCTAAAACGGCTGATCGGATTTGGATGAAATTTGGCACACCATGGCAGACCAAGAGCTGGGTAGGACATAGGATACTTTTTATCCCGATATTCCTACGGGATCGGGACTTATGCGGGTGAAATCGCGGGGCGCAGCTAGTACATAATATACAGCGAAAGGAACTCGTTCCCATTAGTTTTTATCGTCTCTCTATGGCCTTCAACTTCTACCTTTATCTATATACTCTCATGAAAGTTATCCAAAAAACATTCAAAGGTACTTCATCCATAAATAAAAGGTAATCGTTTGGCAAATTCAGGGTGGCAGGGACCCGCGACCTGTTACCATGGATTCAATACATGATTCTGAAACCCTTTTTTTTTTTTTTGGATGGGAAATTATCAAATAACTTCTCCCGCTCTGGGTGGAGCGGGAGGGCGTGTCAAACTCTTATTGACTAAAACCCACCCGTATAAAAAAATACGGCCGTTTAAGTGACATATTTTGATACCCGCAAATAAATCAAAACCTACAGGGTAGTCTTCCCGTCGACTCAGAATAATGAAATTTGGCAGGAAGCAAGGTCTCATAGCACCAGTAAAGGAAAAAATCTGAAAATTGTTAATTTGTAGTTTTTTTTTTTTTTTTCTTTTGTTGCTATAATGTACTTACGTTTGGACGATTAACCGTTACGTATATCTATGTATAGGAGAACATGTTTTTCGTCTAAGTAAAGTTAAGTTTGTTTTTGGGATAAATTCATCCTAACTACGGAACCCTTCATTGACACGCACTTGACCGGTTTTTTTAATATACGACATAAAATTTCTACTCTGTGGGTCTTGAATCAGGTGCTGAATTTATGGTTAGTTTGCGTGTCGATATCCATACCATCCTGTATATTGTAAGCCCAGCTTTTTACATAGCAGCTAGTTTTATCCTAAACTTTAGTGTAAGAGGAGTCAAAAAAAAAGTTTTATACCTATTGTTCATTTTTCACCACCCTTAAAAGCGAAGGCGCTAAGAATATGATATCATTATATTGTGCTTGACAAGTACCTAGATCCCTTCCAGCACTCGAGTTATTTGACAAGTGTACTTCTGAAATTCACGGAGAGTCGCGCTGTTCCATTCTTTGCTAAAAAAAAATAACTAAGATTTATGAAAATAAAATTTGATCCAACTATGAACTGTCTTACGTTGTTTTTCATATATATTCATACTTAAGTACATCATTATGATTGTTTTGGCATGTTTTCTTAATAGGAATATAATTGTAGTTAATAGAAACTTTTTCATTATTTATGTTATATACATTGTGTTTATAAAGGAGTCAAGGAACAATTTACTACATTCCTATATAAAAAAAAAATTACGATTTATTATTTTATGTTGCGTTTTTCGGTGAAACGGAACGCGAACTCGAAACGCGTCGTCTTCGACCAATTCGGAAGTGATGTAAAAAGTCATGTAAATAAATATATTCACGCAAATTGCTTGAAATGCGTAGTAGAGAAATATGTGTAAGACAAAAGCTAATAAAATACTTTTAAGAGTTCCGGGGGACAAACTGATGGTAATGTATACAATGCCGTCCATGGGCATGAGACCGCCCGTGTTTTTCTGAATATTCATAAAAAATATCGAAAATTAACGTCTACGTCTGCGTTTGTGACCTTGCTTTACATTTTTTCCCATATTTTCGATGTTATTAGCTCCATTTTTCTAAATATATATAAAGTATATATATATAATAATAATATAAAAGTTAAGCTTTTAGAAATAATAAACATAATCCAAATCGTCCCCTTTTAAAGTTAATTTTCGATAATTTTTCATGATTATTCAGAAAATCACATGCCCATGGGTGGCATTGTATTTTAAGTGTTTTATTTTGATTTGTGATTTTGCTTTAAAAAATAATAATTTTGCGAGATTAGCCACCGGTTATGCAATAATAGAAAGAAAAGAAAGAAAGAAAGATAGGTTTATTTGTCACAGAAACACGTGCATACAAACAAAACAACAATATAAACATAACAAAAATATTCGGCAGCTGCACGGCATGACTGTGATAAGAAGAATAATCACTGTGTACTATCCATAGCTCTAAAAATGTCATAATTCCGACCCCCAAGATACTGACAAGTGCCTAGTTTGGGGGTCACCGTCCAATCTGTTCTTGTACAACCTGATGATTATGAAACTTCCAAAAGAAAATAATATCAATTCAGAAAAGTGTCTAATATCAAAGAATCAGTACAAAATGTACTGACGTAATAATCACACCATGCATTAGCATACGTTATTACTTTTGCAATTGAAATAAAAAACTGATCGTGGAAATGACGTAGTAAATGACATAGCGCCATCCGCCATGGCATTTAATATTCTTAAATACTTTCTATCTATGCTACCGTGACTAGTGTTGAAAAAACTTAATTTAAGTTCTGAAACATTTAAAAAAAAGTTTAAAAAAAAAATGTCCGTCAATATGAAAACGTTTTGCTAACCAATCCCAAGGTATGAAGACGAAATCAGTAATAGTTCAAGAGTTTCCCTCGTGTGAGCACAATCCTGATTTCTAATAAATTATTTCTTCCTAGTAAAAATTTATTAGAAATCAGGATTGTGCATCTTCTTCCTATCCATCCAATCTTCTACATCTTCTACATTCCATCTTCTTCCTAGTAAATAGGTGAATGTGAAACGGAACGCGATTACAATTTTGTTACTCTGTGACAACCACAGAGTACAGAGATCTCTGCGGCCGCTGCTAGAAGCGGCATTATCAATACTTAGCATACAAACCTTGCGTGTTCCGTTTACTCGCATCACGACACAAATGACGTATGGAAACTGACGGGTTTGAAGACGGTCCGTGACAGAAGTTTTGCGATCAATGCTATTCTATTTCGCAGACAAAAAATTACCTGATAGATAATGTATACGGCGAGATTTTTCGATTATTATTAGTACTACGCTGCGTGCGCTGTGGTGATAAATAACCTTTTCAACTGGATAAATTAGCTTGCAAAAAATCATATTATTTTATAAAGTAACAAGTGAACCTAAGGCGTTGAGCAGACGATGGATAATTTATTTTGTCCGCAGACAATTTGGAATCGTATGGAAATCTAACGCGCACGCGGATTAAATGCCAGGATTTCGATACGAGTCCAAATTGTCCATCGTTTGTTCAGCGCCTTAACAAAGCTTGTAAAACCTTAATAAATTACACCCGTAATTATTACAGGTCAAGCTGAAGAAATCTTCATATTTTTACTATACATTTTTGATAGAATAGAATAATCTTTATTATGTACACATACGAATTACAGATATAAATTTTACAACGGGTGACACAATGGGCGGTCTTATCGATAAAAGCGATCTTTTAAAAACAATCTTTGGATGGATTTAAAGGGAGAAAGGGAACAATGCTGCAGGTAGTTTGATATCATCATATCGACACTCAAATATTTATTGGCCAATGTTGGTCTGTGATAATTTCGGATGCGTCTCTTGAAAGTTTAAATGAGCAATTGACCTGATGTTGGATATTATTGGTTGAGGCTTCGTTTTATTTCGAAAAAACTACCAAATGTCATTTTGATAAGTACAACATTGTGGACAAATCGTTTATTAAGGTGTATTGTGATTTAGGTAAAATATCTAGATAAGCTCTTGAGGCTCGAAAGGATCGAATTTTGTACCTCAATGCGGGAGAGGACTATTTCAGTTTTTTTAAATTTATATATCAGTGTCAGGTTGTAGTAAATCAAAATATAATTCAAATAATAATAATTATGTTTTTATAGAATTATAATCATAAAAATCATTAATATAACTCTTTAACCTATTGAATTACTATTTAACGAACAAATTACAGAATCATGAACACAGACACAAAGTTGCATAGTAAATTTCTAAAAAGAGAAAATATTATTTCGTATTGTTAAGATTTTCATTTAAAAAAAAGGTTAAAAGTTCGATACATAATTTTAAATTATTTTGAATTTCGAGCTGTTGATGTTTTTATTTGTTTGATTCACAACTATCGTTGCATTAATGTTCGAAATTCAAACTTTATGGCTGGTCGTATCAGTCTTGTTTGCGTCTTCTTGTTGATTGAAAAATAAATATACCATTGTATTGATTGTTATCACAGTGGAAGTTTTACTGTACAGTATTTAAAGTGAAATAAACTAAATTATCCGTATCAAAATCGTGTGTGGACTTATTTTAACCGGTGATAAAAAAAAAGTGTAGTGTAAACTAAAACATTTAGAATCTCGGTGGTGAATCTCGGAACCTAAGTGCTTCATTGCCATAAGATCACTCGCAACAATACACCAAAAGTGCAATTTTCTACGTTCCCTCGTGAAAATCTTAAGTAAAGCTACAACCTCCAACATCAATACGTCACTAAAATCGCAGTTTGCAGTGTATGATCGTCGAAGATAAATCGTAAGGTACACATAAAGTTTGTTAGCTGTAAATCTATAGTCGTTCGATATCTGTTGGCATAAGCTGCAGATAGACTATCGTTCAAAGTGTCAGTTTTATGACTTTCCCATAAAAGCAGGTATAAGTGCTTGTAAAACAATATTTTATTATCTTTGTGCTGTTGGAGGTCAAGAAAAGTCATTGCTTCAGGGCGTTTTCTGCTGAGCAACATGACTCTTAGGACGGATGTCGTAAAGTCACATTCCGGTCGTAGATTTCAAATGAATGAGGGTATTCATGAAAATTCACGTCACCAGTTGGCGCCACTTTGACAAGAGGTCTTCCATTGCGACAATGAATTTAAAATATACGATGACGTTCATCATTCAATCACGACTACAAGTCCACTGTTGTACGACGAACACGAATGCGCTACGGCGCTACTTAATAGGTCCGTTGTTAAAGTTTAACAGTGGAGCCAACATTACGGCAGAGGAACTATTTGATGAAACGCACTCTGAAGAAAATATATGCCTTTTTACTTTTTTTTTTTTTTGTTTTTTTTTGATTTAGTATTCTCAGGACAAGGTTTTAGGTAGTACACCTACCTAAAACCAGGTAGGGTAGGTAGGTAAGTAAGTAAGTAGATAGGTAGGTAGGTATGTAGGTAGGATGGGTAGGTAGATAGATAGGAAGGTAGCTATGTAGATAGGTAGGGTAGGTGGGGTAAATAGGTTGGTATTTAAGTAGGTAGCTATGTAGGTAGGGTAGGTAGGTAGGTAGGGTAGACAGGTAGGGTAGGTAGGTAGGGTAGATAGGTAGGGTAGGTAGGTAAGGTAAGTAGGTAGATATGTAAGTAAGTAGGTAGCTATGTAGGTAGGGTACGTGGGTAGGTAGGTATGTAGATAGGTAGGGTGGGTACGTAGGTAGGTATGTAAGTAAGTACGTAGCTATGTAGGTAGGGTAGGTACCAAGGTAGGTAGGGTAGATATTAGTTCTACCGTGTGAAGCCGGGGCGGGCAGCTAGTAACTAATATTTCTGTTAACACCTTAATAAAATTGCAATGAATGTATTAGTATTATTATTTAAGTATTAAATAGTTCAGGCTTAGTTCAGAGTTATACCTTGTTTTTTTTGCTAGTTGGTTTCTAAGTCGGCGACTTAGTTATTGTAATGGGTACGATTGTTTGACCAGCTGGTTTCTCAGAGGTAGCGTATTAGCTTTAGAGGAGTGGTTGCGCAACTTAAAAAGGGTAGAGGAATCTTTCTTAGAAGTGATGTTACTATTGAATATTTTGAAAGGTGACGACTGAATTTTCAACATATGTTGTGCAGTAGAAGGTAAGGTAAGGTAAGGGAAGGGAAGTGATTTCCATGGTATTGCAACTGCAAAGATAAACGTGGTAAGACGGAGACATGTTCACATAGGTATTACATTTCACAGAAGAGCGTATGACTGTCTAGTAGTTGTCTTTAACTAATGTAATTGGCCTTGACCGTTATAAAATAAATAAATAAACTACACGTTTGTCCACTAAGTCTAACAATACTGCCTAGTTTATTTTGCAGTTCAACAAAAATATACCCGATAGAATAAAAAACGAGTCCATTCCACTGTTTAAAAATAAATTGTATGTGTTATTAATTGATAAATTTTATTGCTCCATTTGTGAATTTCTAAATGATAAAACTTTATAGTTACCTAATTAATCCTGACAACTTTAAATATTTAATTCATTATTTTATTTTATTGACCATATTATAAGCATTTGCATATTGACAGTATTTTTAGACTATTAAGAACTTGTACTAAATGTTTGCATGCCTAATTTAAGGTAGAATGTATAAGGATCTCTAATTATAAAACATCTGCATTTTTTTTGTACCTACTTTCTATGCAAATAAATAATTATTCTATTCTATTCTTTGCATTATTTATTTATTTTCTCTGGGGGACTTACAGCTGAAAAAAACAGAATAAAAATAGTAGGAAAGTGTGACTGTTAGCCATCATCCTGCCCTTATTTCAATTTACATGGGGTCGGTGCAACATGGCTTTTTTCCCATACTTCTCTATTAGTCGTCATCTCGGTAGTCACCCCTTTTCTAGCCATATCATCTTTAACACAATCCATGCATCGTTTCTTAGGTCTTTCCCTATACTTATAACCGTCAACATTCGTCCTCAAAACTTTCCTCACGATATTTTCCTCATTTCTCCGCAACCGATGTGCCACTTTCCCACTTCTTCTTATGTACTAATTTCTTATTCTATCCATTCGCGTAACACATAACCTAACAAGTCTACACTTATAAAAGGCGGAATAATACGAATATAAAGGCATAAAAAGCAGAATGATAAAAAAGACTTTTATTTTTCATTTTAATGAGTAATAGATAAAGCAGTCTTATATATAACGTTTATTATTTACCGCAGCACAGTTTCACCAAAGGGCCTCTCTTCAAAGACAGATGTTTATTTTGCGAATAAACAATTTTACTAAATAAACCGTCTTTGATTCGGAAAATCAACATACGTAGCATGACATTATGTTTGCAATTTTGTTTTATACATTTCAAAGTGTGTTCTTAATGATACAGTGATTGATATTTATCTGTAAAATGGTCAAAAAATCACTTTAACACGTCAAAATTAAATTATGGTTTTAAAACTCCATGAGTTCGATATTTCCTAACTTACTACTCTGAGAAGAAAGACCGAAACAAAGTCAGAGCATATAGCATAGCATAGTGATCATAACGTTCTCACAACAGCAGTGCTATTCTGTAACCATCTCACCGTGAGAATTTAGGTGAAGTGAGCACGGAGTGAGCTGTCAGTGTCATCCCACCTGATGCTAGGGATGGCCAAGCATTAGATTTACAATCATAATCGAGATTTTAATTAAATTTTTTATGCTAATTCTATTGATAATATTATATTAAGTATTTTAAAGCCCGTATTTAAGTGTCTAAACATTGCTATTTAGGGAGGTTTTAAATAAAATAGCAAAACAGATAATCAGCAAGAATCTCAATTTTGTTTTATTCAATTTTGTGCCCCAGGCTATTCATATTAAGGACTAGTCCCTTAATATAAACAGCATGAGGCGCGAGCGCCTTACGCACGTAGGTACCTATAATAAATAAAATAAAACATACATATCACACGTTTAAGCTGCTAATTACTAAAGAAAATGCGCATCGACATACTTTGTTATTATGAACCCATTGTTATCTGATTATATAAACGCAATCGAGTGTTAATAGTGTGTAATTTAACCCCACACAAACTATGTGGGAACCTACCCAAACGATGGAGTCATTTAAATAAAAAGACGAGCGGATTATATGTAGGTACCTACCTACCTAACATTTTATTGTAGATAACCTACCTACGCGTTGCCAATAATAAAATAATATTCAACAATTCAACAGCTGACACTTGCCGCGCGTGAACCACAGAGTACTTTTTATGGCGTGAACCGGCTCACTTCACCACGCTGCAGCGGTTAGAATCGCGCTTGCGCGTTAGGCAGTCACTATCACATTGAGGTTTTTTTTACCTACCTACTTATTTAACTTGTAACGCGTCACGTATGCGCACTAAATACCAACGTCCATTTAGTACGGTCTACGTTGACAATAATAAAATAATATTCATCAAATCTTAAACATCATCGTACTATTATTAGGTAAAGTAAAACTGACACTCGCTCACTCAGTGTTTCCACTTACTTTTTTGGTTTTTCCCCAGTTTCTTAATGAATTATCCGTAAAATTCCCCAAAAATAATTAAAACTTCCTTGATTTAGGGAGCATGATTATATTAAATAGTAACAAATCATTCCACATATTTAATAGCATTAAATACCTACAAAACATTCATTAATTGACGAGATTACAAAACATTCATATCGAGTGAGACGAAACAAACTCTAGGTATAATGTGACTTAGCTCCGATGTCGTCTTTAGCCACGGTAATAGTACAATTAACATGGTAAACTAAAATTTTCAACTAAGATTTCATTCATTACGAGTTTGAGGTAATCACCTTTATTAATTCGGTGATGCCATAGTGTAAAGTAATACATTGGGTGCTGCCTACTATCAACAACAAGGTTATCAACTCAAGTTCAATTTTCCTCAAAATTCCGTAAATCCCTGTCAAAATAAATTACCCTAAACCATGCATAAATATTGGTAATTTTTCCCTAAAAAAGGGAGAAATCCCCAAAACACACTCAGTCACTGCTTAGCTGACAGGTGGAGTGGTGTTGTCATGGTTACCTACGAGAATTCAATTCCGTGGAGTGAGCACGCCGCGCATGCGCACCGGCCGCTGCAGCTGCTCTTTATGGTGATAAAGAGCGTTCCACGCATGCGCTGTTTATATGTTTATATACTTAAACCGAATCGGAGTGGTGTTGTCAAGGCAACCAGAATTGGGTGATATGATGCTTATCACGGCGCGTGCGCGGCAGCCGCTGCCATAGAAATCTGTGTTCTTCTTTTTTTCTTCGTTGTGTGCTATGTCCATGTCCATATAAGCCTATTCGCATTCACAGACAATAATTAGTACTTACCCATTTATTTCAATGCCTTTAGATATTTGTAAATGTGTAAATCCAAACGGTTTTATATATTTAAAAAGTCAGTTAAGTACCTACATTTTGTTTTCAACAAATGGATTTTAACTGAAAGGTGAGATTGAACAACTTCATAAAATGTGTGCTAAGCAAGTATTCAGTGATTGGTGTATTGTTCGTTTACCTAAATACATAATACGTAAAAAGCACTTAGGTAGTAATATCCCATCATCTAGATTGTTAGATAGACCACAGTACAAGATACAAACCTTGTAACATAAATATTACATATCACACAAATTCCATATCACTCTTGCAAACAACAAAAATTTAAATTATTATAATATTCATGTATTTATTTATAATATTAAGTGTATGTAAGTACGTCGATTTTAAGCTGATAAAATTATGTCTTTAGGTTGCTGTAGTCTAATTTAAGTTTTCCTGTTTAGGCACTGTTTTACACACTATGTCTCATAGATTTAAATCAATGCTTTATCTGTTATCCAACAGATTGTTGCAGGTTTGCTGGAAAAAATGTCTAATGATATTTTTTTATGTATTTCCTTTATTATAAATAAATAAATAGATTTTATTCATTTGCATCACATCAAAACATTTTGCTAATACATTTTTGCTACATTTTTTCTTGATGCCAGGACCGGAGCAGCATCGGATGTATGTGGACTGCACACCACCAACGCTGGAAATAATGGTAAGCATTTATTAATATTTGATTTATTTCATTCCTACAATCATCAGAGTACCTATATTTTTTTAAATCAATTGAACCACTTTTGTCATTATCAATGTAGTACTTTCACTAAGTATGTATAATACTCATTTTAATCAACTATTTTGATTACAATGAGTTGCAATATTTCCAAGCTCCATAAATTATGTAGGTATGTTTATCAAAACTAGTGTGTGAATGAACATGAATACTAACCAGGATTGATGTGATCAAATCAAGTAGCGACGGTGTTCCTTTATTGTCTTCAGTTCCTTTAATGCCTTAGCAACTGCTGGGTCGAATGGGCTCATCTGCTGAGAGGTAGAATATTTATCAGATTAGTAATATTCACTTTTTTTTAATGTGTGCCTATTCTTTTTTTTTAGTTATCGTATTTTGTCCTACTGCTGGGCAAAGGCCTACCCCCCCATACTTTTCCAGTTTTCCATAAGTTGTGCCATCGACGGCCAATCGCTCAGGAACGAGTCCAAATCGTCACGTCAGCGTTTCTTAGGCCTGCCTCGGTGACGACGCCCGTCTTCGGGCACCCGCTGTGTGACGATCGTGGCCTATACTTTTACCTTAAAACTATTATTATCACAAAGTTAACTAGATACTTGGTATACTTACCTGACTGACCACTACTCGTTCTTGCTAAGCTAACCATCAGACTGATGATCTAGTTCACACATAATGATATCCTCATCGTCATCATTTTTCCCCATGCTAGGCCACGGCGCCACAAACCGCGCCAAAATGTAGCTTTGAACAATTTTAGAAAAACTTTTACCAGTACATGTCAACACTATGTCATATTATTATCACGTTCACAAATTACACACTATTTATTATTGTCACTGACAAACTAATTCAAAGTATGTATGTACTAAATTCAAACATTCATTTGTTTAATTTACATCTAGATTTTGGATTTTGGTTGTAACAATCCGCCGAGTGCCTACTAGTTGAGTTGACGCGTCACAGGTCTAATTTTATTTTTATGCGAATACATTGCCTGTCTAAAGTATACCTTTCCTGCTCTAACTTACACAGTTTATGAATAAGATTAAGAAAGGCATGTATAGCATCAAATCTAACAACATTTTGCTCCGGAATGTTGCATTATTTAAAGGCTGCGTTCAGAGTTAAGCTGTAATAATAACGGTTTGAGCGTGCTAACACCCGTACCGAATTAGCGTGAGTGCGGTAAAGATTACTGAGCGTTTCTCTTTTTTTGCCATATATTCAAAAGTAGCTAAAAATAAAAATAACAATGAATCGCTTTTTTTGTCTTGAAATCAAATAGTTTAATTAATGAATATTTGGCTATTAGATTTAAGATTTTTGTGAAAATATAAAAAGCTAAATGAAGGCAGGCTACACGTTCTAATTTTGTTACTCATTAATTGTTAAAAAAAAACTTAAGTCGCACATCCTGTGGCTAAAATGATATGTTTCTTAAACTTCATGATACATATGATAAAATCATCGCAAAGAAATACTAAGAAAAGTAGAAAATTATTTCAAATGTAAATGCTTTCATATTTTTTTGTTACTTTTAACCTAAAGTCAGTTTAAAGTTTTGATTATATGAAAAATAAACAAAATTGAAATATTTTGCTTACTTCTTATAAAAATGTTGAGCAAAATTGCATTTATTTTCTAGATAGATTGATTTATGCTGAGATAGAAGCCTTTTTGGCCTCGCACAGGTCGTTATTATTTTATTAGTTTTTTTACAGTTTATATTTCCTGTGCGTGTCCAAAATAAAATATTTTACATTAAGTGAGTTTAAGGACGGCAGATTTATGGAACAGTAACAAAGTAAAAAAATTAAAAATATAAGGCCCCAGTCCATAATACGGATTAAAGATATGAATAAATAAAAAGACGGATTAGTGCTTAATCATAATCAACGTTAAATAAACTTAAATAATTAAGTCCAACGTTATCAGCCCTAGTTTAGACAACGTTTCATCTTTTCTGCCGGAGTTAAGCATTTTCTTGTGCTGTTGAATGTAAACATAGCTTTATAATTCCGTTTTTGTTACTTAAGTTTTCCGCTTATACGTTACTACCCCAAAGTAAAGACACAGGTGTTTTTTTTTTCCAAAATATGATTGTAGTAGTTAAAATTGCATTTACGTCTATTATTATACTCTAAACTTGAACGGAAGTTAATAAATACTGTACTATGATAAAAAAAGTAATATTGTCACCTTTCCTTGAAACAGCAGTAACAAAAGTCGGAATGAGATTCACTCTAAAACTCGATACGTGTGCACACTACAAACTTCGGAACGACCACTGCAACTGACACAATACATCATTTTAATGGCATCTGCGGTGTTGCTAGTTCAAAAAACATAGCTAAATTGAAGCTTTTTATTATTTCACATGTTTTAAATAACTTCTACGGGATATTATTATGTAACATGACTTCTGGACGAAAGCAGAATGCAAGTAAGACGACGCCATGATCAATAGAATATGGTAATAATTTGGTTAGCTATTTTATTTTGTGCCGAAGAAATCAGGGGAATATTCAGAAAAGAATACTTTTCCTCAATTCGTGGATTCCTTTTTTTTTCATTACCGTACACTTTATGGCCGACGAAAATGAAACATCTTCTTTGTGGTTTAAACACGAACAAATATGATAAGCAAGTTTTGACGTTGAGCGAGTACTGTGAGCCCGTTCACGAGCTTTTCGAATTGCTGACATTCCTCAGCTGTCTTATTTGTGATATCTTAATCGGAACGCAAATTATCGATGTCAGCGCTGTGAGCGATTATTATGTTCTAATTCGGAAAGCGGCCTTATTGTCTATGTTTCCTCGGACTACAAAAAGTACCTAGTCCTGAGCTGAGCATTAACAGTGATTAAGAGCTCAAGATCTTCACAAACTATTTGTGTGCCAGAAACACTGAAAAAAGTACATCAATGAGAGATACCTATTGGCTCGAAGTTGGTCTAATCCTTCATTGTTTTCGGCCGAAGAAATTACCACAAGAATAGTCACAAAATTTTACCAAAGTTCGTACGTTATCAATACTACTTGCTAATCTTATAGAATGACTATATTTAAAAACAATCCACTCAAGTTTTCCTTGCCCACATTGCTTTTTATTTAACCTTCTAACAGACTGTCCAACTTTACTATAAGGTATGAGTTATTGGCAAATTTGATCACTACTCCTATCACCCTATACATAAATGTAATACAAGCCTTTCAACTTTGGTTAAAAAAGACTAATTTATACATGTATTTTTTCAGATGTATATCAGAATTATGATAATAACTATTCTCGAAAAATTAAACATGAAGACTTATGCCCGTCTGCCTGGTAAGACTGATATTTTCCTTAACTATTTAAAATTTATAAACATTCATGTGATTGTTTCCTGCTGCTGATTATTATAGAATGAAAGTAAACAATTTTTATTGATTTTGCCATTTAGGGACATTAAATTTATTTTATTAATGAACTTGTTTTTCAGATACCGCACTTGCAGTGCCTTTGATATTAGAAAATTGAGCTACAGTTTTCTGAAAAAAAAACAGGTTGTAGTCACTCTAGACTTATACATCTCAATTTTTTAAAGTATTTGTTTGATATTAGTAGTACAATAATAGATTTTTTCTATGTAATTCCCAGTTCATTTAAAATAGAAATGATAATGTTGTCATTTACTAGCATTCAGACAACAAGTCCCTAAAAATTATAATAAATCAAGCAATTTTTTCTTTTTTCAATTAATTTACTATAGAGTACACCAAGTTTAATTTGAGTGTCATTTGTTCCAGCTCAACATGTTGATGATCAGTTAGCGCCACCCTCAACGAAAATACTGCTGAAAGTGCTGAAACAGTATATTTTTTTTAGTATCTGTCTGACTCAATGAATGATGCTAGTTTAAATAGCAAGAGGGAAACTTACACGCATCCTGTTCATCAGATTCACCACACCAACGGTATTTGCAAGAAGCCAAGAAACCATACAATTTTTTTAAAAATATACTATGTATTTGTTGATGTTAAAGGTAGGGGACAATAGTGCCTTCATTAAAAAATAGGATTGTAACCAAGGGTGTCGCCACCCGATGGCCCAGGGGGGGTTGGCAAGTTGATGTATGGAGCATGGCAAAAGAAAGCTTTACACTTGTAGTGTGAGTCTTTTCAACTCTGTAGCAGATACGAACTGGGAAAATAATAATTTTGGTTTGAAACGGAACTTTCAGGTTGTTTTTCCCAAAACTGTAGAGCTGAAACCTAATAGGTATTATGATTGAGCCACCTACCAACACATAGATACGAATATTACGTCCCTGTATTAGGCCCTGTTTAGGACATAATTATGGAAATTTAAAAAACCAAATAAACAAATTTGGCTTTATAGATTATTAGGTATTTGATTATTTTTTTCTCTAGGGGATGCCGTTTACTGTCGCCCTTCAAACCTAAGTACTATTTTGACTTCGTATAATGTGAAACACAAAACAAAATAGAATTTAATAGGTATGGCCTTTCTTGACCATGGGATAAAATTAATAATTTTCAACTGATCTTGAGATGTATTCAGATTAATAGGAAAATCTCTTCCGAGAATGCAAAATAAAACATACATTAAAATTAAAAAATTAAAATCTTAGTAAGTATTTGTTGTTTTATTTAAATATTTTTATAATAATTCCCTGGAGTTAGGTTACCTATGAGTTCCTATATCAACTCATCAGAAGGTTTGCGGCTAACAGCAAAAAAAGAATCGAGAAACTAGCTATCCTATTTTTACAACTCAATGACAAATTACTTAATATTTGGCAGTTGTCCGTTTAATATTACGTATCTACATAATCAGTGCTATCAAGTGTGGAAACATTGGCGTATAACTGATAAAATATATTTTAAATAATAAGATAATTGGAACCAACAATCTAATGTGTGTACCTCCCGTATTATTATTATACTCTTTGGTGTGTACTAGCACGAACATGGATCGTCGCTGTAGGAATGCAAAAAGGAAGCGCGTGAAATTATTATTTTCTTTAAAAAGGACTAATAGTTACTACTAACTACTACATCAAAGGTAGCCCTTGATATTCACATTTTCTTAGGTACGTTTGTGTATTGTATTGATAATTTGACTACTTATTGTTATTCTGTTATACGAAACATCAAATAACTGGCCGTTTAAAATTAATGTAATTCTTCTTACCTACTTCTGTTTTTCAAAATTCGAATTAACCACAAAAAAACCCAAACACAATAATTCAATTGAATCTTATTCGGTTACATAGCGAGTAAGTTTTAAAACCCCATTAGTAAAAAATGGCTCGTTCCTACGCTTTGCTCTCGGCTTTGGTAGAGGCGAATAATGCCGATAATGAAGTAAGCCGTTGGCAGGCTCAATTTATAAGACGAAATGTTTTCGACGTGAGGGCCGATAATTTTATTTTGTCCTATCGCCTTACTGAAGACCTGATAGGACAACTTGAGGTTGATTTAAGTCCGTACATTAAGGACTCTTCAAGAGGTCTTTCAAGGCGGATGAAGGTAGGGAAATTAGCATTTTGATTTTCAACAATTATACCCTACATGATGCCCTATTAACATTTCTTCTTTTTAGATTTTGTGCGCACTATCGTTTTTGGCCCACGGCACATACCAGAGGGCTGTGGGACAACAATCCACAACTTGTCTGTCACAGGCATCGGTATCGCGTTCATTACACGAATTTTTGAACGCTATAACACGACCGTGTTTAGTGAAAAAATACATAAGATTTCCTCAAAACAGAGAAGAAAGAAATATTTTAAAAACACGGTGAGTAAAAGCCAATGTGTGTGTAGGTATGTGTGTTATCCGATATAGCCAAACTGCGACTTATATACTGCGGTTACGATACGCCGCCATTCAAATTTTTTGTTTGCTATTATGCAGCTGTCAGGTAACATAGATAAAGGGGTTCGGGCATTTTGGTCCTTATGACCAATGGGCTCAAATCGTACATCGATGGATAGGTCTTTTCAAGAGGAAAAAAAAATTATTATTGGGGTACATTTGAACTATGTATATGAACTCATTCCACATCGGCAAAAACTGCATAAACATATTATTTATATAGGTACGTACATATTTTTTTTTTTAATATGAATTATTATTTAGGTAAAAAGGCATTCATATAGATTTAGGCTTACAAGTTATTATTACCAAGCAAGTATTAACAATAGCCTTATTCTGCGAATAGGTCCGGTCGGTCATTGGAGACGCAAAACACAGCTATCCCCCTCCATCCCCCGCCCGCTACCTGGCAGCGGCCGGGGCCCTGGCTTGAACTATTACTACCGTACGCGAACTCCGATCGGACAACATATCAGAACAAGCGCCATATCTATTCGTGCTCTATGAGAATATACCCTTCTAATGATATACTATTTATATTTATTGGGTCCAGGACCAGAGTCCATACATTTGTGCCCAAGGTCCTTTGATTTATTTATTAGCAAGTGATGTTGCTACGATATATATTTTTTCCCGCCTTTGCCTACCTACTGCCTCTACGGTTAGGTTTTATGCAAAAATAAATACCTACAACAGGAATATCTACTTTGGCAGATTTTATGAAAAATTTAAAATCCCAGACTGCCTAGGCTGCATCGATGGCACATATGTAGCCATGATTCGCCCCTCAGACAACGAGGAAAGATATTTTTGCCGTAAGGGGTATCATGCCAGAAATGTCCAGCTGGTAAGTCTCATTTACATACTTATCACATATTACATGCACCTATGAGAGCAGTGGTGGTCCAATACTGTTGGCCCCGATTTACAAAGTTGTAGGTCGTGGTTATGAACCCAAGCAGACACTTTATTTCCTAGCCACTGCTCTCAAAACGTTGAAAGAAAACATTGTGAGCAAACCTGCTCATGTCCATGGCATGTCTTGGAACCAAAGATTCGAATAATTGTGTACTTTTAAATGTGTCATCCACCAACCCGCACTGGGCCCGCGTGGTGGATGACGGCTCACTCCCTCTCGCAGAGAAGAGGTCTGTGTCCCAGCAATAGAAACGTTTTAAGTTGAGTAGACTTATGCTTATGCACCTCCTGCGTAGTAATCATAGGCCAAACAGACGTATGTCTAAATTGTCTAAGAGTACTGTTGAAACTTGAAAACCACACGGCTCGATAGCTCGCTAAGCTCGTGTTGTAATGTAAGTGCCTACTGTAACTCGACCCGAATATTATAAAAAAATATAAATATGATGCAAGTACCTATTCTACTGGTTGTAAGATTACATTTACGTTTTTACTTAAGTTTCATTTTAAAATATATTTTTACAGATTACAGACGCTGATCTTAACATTTTACATGTAGATGCCTCCTATGGTGGGGCATCTCATGATAATTTTATTTTCCACCAGTCCGAATTGAGGGAACATTTGGAGAGATTAGGACAGTCCGATGAAAGGACCTACTTGCTTGGTATGCTTGATTCCCAAAGGACTTATTTTTTAATACCCACTTAGTGCCAGCCAAATTATTTACACAATTATCTGAATTGCAGGTGATTCTGGATACGCTCAGCGTGCATATTTAATGACGCCTGTAGCAGATGCTGAAGAGCGAACACCTGAAGCGCACTTCAACAAACTCCACGGCACGGCTCGCAATAGCGTAGAGCGTGCCATCGGGTTGTTGAAGGGTCGCTTCAGGTGTTTGTTGGTTCACAGGGTGCTGCATTACAATCCAGACACGGTTGGAAAGATTGTGATAGCATGTTGCGTGCTTCACAATCTTTGCAATCGTGCTGGATTGCCGGCCCCTGTGATAAGTGGCCGAGGCGATGATAGCCATACCGAATTTCCAGTTGACCCAGCAGAGGAGGATTCTCTAGGGATGGGGCGAAATGCCCGAAGTGCCCTAATAAATAGACTGTGGGGTTTACGCTAACATTGTTTTTTTGTTTTTAACTGTTCATGTTATTTTTACATTTTTTTTTTTTTTATTATTATATTTTTTTACATAGCTATCATATTTTATTTCTATTTAAGTAGGTACCGTACTGTAGCGCTCTTGGAGCCATTACGTACCAGAAGGGATGTGGCGATGCCTCCAAATTAATTGCTATGCTCAATTTTATCTATTTTATTTGACTTAAACGATTGTCTTACAATTCAAATTCTCCAGATTTTTTTAAAATCGGTTTATTTCCTACGTGAAAATACCCCCAGATATACAAGACTCTCTGAAAGCACTATTTTACTACGTTTTAAATTACGGTTTCAAACTTAGTGCCAGTGACCCTCCTGGAGGGTCCACTAGCAATATGTATGGCGGCATGACATGAGCTCTATGAAAAGAAGGTGGCCGCGAATGCCACTCTGCTGTCAAGCGATCGTTTAATGGTTCCCGTGTCGTATCTGTTAACCGACCATTCTTTAGTTCAAAAAAGTTTCTTCGTGTGGCCTCTATTTACTCGTCGAAGATACTTTTGTCAGGTTTTTAGGGGATTTATATTAAAAATCAATAGGCATAATAAAATGATAAAATTTAATAAAAAATAAGAGTAGATAAACTTAAAAAAATAAAATAAAATAAGTAACAAAACAAAAAAAAGGAAAACTATTTATAAAATTTGTCGGCTATTTTTTTGATGGTGCTGAACCCGTCCCGGATGGCGTCCGCCATTGCGTGGTTGCCTTCCCCCAAACATCTTATAGCGGCCGCCATGTCTCTGTGCGCCTGAGCAGCGATGAGGTTGGTGTTGGCCTGCTTTTCTTCTAGCGCCAACCGCCTCTCCTCGATCCTCAAAAACCGGTCCGAGATGGAGGTCATGTGAGACCTCCTTTGAGATGGCGGCTGACCACTAGGTCCTTCGCGTATGAAATCTGGAAAGAAATAAAAGTAGGCACTTATATCAAAATACTTTATTTGCTTAAAAACGATAATAAATAAAGGGGAAGTATAGGTACTTACTGGCAGAGACATGGGGACGAGATTGACGTCTGGGAGATGAGGCTAAGTCCGGTCCGGGTTGGTGGGGAGACGGTAAGTTCTAAAGAACAAAAACGATATGTTATTTTATAACACAACATTACACTATAAATATCAGCCGTAGGTATATTGTTAATTTATTACGAAACATACTTGGGTTGTTGCATTCCTCCTACCTTCCTCTTCAGTCACTGGGAGAGGGGACTGCTGAGGATTAGGGCTAACAGGTTCCTTAAAATTAAATAAGTACAGTTAAGTTTTCTAGCAATCAATTTGAGATAAAATTAAAGATTTATAAAAAATAGATTTAGGTATCTACCTAAAACTGCTTATTATTTTTTTTTAAATATTAGAATAGCGACTGATAAATTTTATTAAGAATAAATGCACATACAAAACCGTAAAATGCTGACGTGGTTGGCCTGTCGGCTCTTTCTGTGGTTCCTGAACTCTGCAATTAAATTATTAAAGTTTCTGTGAAGTAAAAGCAATAGGACATATTGAAAAAATAAAAACTGAACCTACATTATCAATATGAGGCAGGATCGAAGGACTGGCGGGTGACGTCACGGTGGCTGTGAGTTCAGAAGAGCGCTGTAAAAATAAAACCATCTTCCAAATATCTTTTACGTAAAAAAAATAAGGTAGAAGGTAAGTAGGTGATTTTTATAATAGCTTAGCTGCATACTTATTACTACAAAAACTGCAATACAAAACTTACTTGGATGATTTCAAACTGCAGATGGCTGTCACCAACAGCGTAGCCTTCGCCCCCTAAAAGTTGAAGGATACGCTCTTCTGTCTCTGTCAACTCTCGGACGTATTCTACGCCCCCACCAGTCCTTCGCCGGGCAGCAGCGCGTTCCGCGGCTTTTTTTTTAACAAGCATTTTCTTGTCACTCCAGTACTATTTGCACGACAAAGTAGGAATAGTCAGTGTTTGCCATGATATTTAGTATTATGTGATAAAAAATAACATGACCATACATTATTATTGCAGCAACTAGTTTCTAAAATCACTACAGATGGCCTCTGTCGACGGTAAGGAACGTCGCGCTAAGCGGCTCAGCGTCGTTGAGAGCCCGTCGACAGAGACCCTATGTTTTCTAGATATGTTAGTAGGTAACCAGCAAACAATATGCTATAAATAGGTAACTTACTTTCATCCACTGTTTATTTGTTTTGGTGGTCCCCCCTAAACTGTTTAGTGTGGGAACCACCCTGTCCCAAAACTGTCGCATTTTTATTTTGCCACTTGCCGATTTTATATGTCCACGTGCCACTTCGGGATTTTGCTGCAGTGCGTCTACTAGCCCTGCTAGTTGACCCTCAGTGGCTTGGCGAGAGCGGAATGAGCTACAAATAACAAATTAAGATTAACGCCACTGCAATTACTTCTAGAATAATTTAAGACATCATATTTAAATTACCATTTTAAAATGTGCCCGTACTTACCTCATTTTTGCAGAATTAAGTAAAAAAATGCAACCCAAATTTAACAAAAGAGCGCGAATTGACGAATTCACGCGTCTTGTCTACGATTGATGAACTTTTTTTAAAAGTAAATTTGAATTTCGCGCGCTGCTTTATTGCATTCCTACATTGACAATCCATGTTCGCACTGATACTCATAACGTTCTTATCAATTTTATTATTTTAAATAAATTTTAATTTATTTTTTCAATTTTCTGTTATACGCCGTTGTTTGCAGACTACATTAGTATTAAAATTTATCATCATCCATGTATAAAGATGTACTTTATCATCTGTGGTGGAAATGTGTGTGTGTCTTTAGCAATGGTACTACTTTACTTAGTCTGTGGTGTCTATGGTGGGATGACCCTCTACAAAAACACTAAAAATTTATTTTCTATAGTTCCAAATTTCCAAAATCTCAAAACAAATGAATGTTTGAATTTAGTACATACATACTTTGAATTAGTTTGTCAGTGACAATAATAAATAGTGTGTAATTTGTGAACGTGATAATAATATGACATAGTGTTGACATGTACTGGTAAAAGTTTTTCTAAAATTGTTCAAAGCTACATTTTGGCGCGGTTTGTGGCGCCGTGGCCTAGCATGGGGAAAAATGATGACGATGAGGATATCATTATGTGTGAACTAGATCATCAGTCTGATGGTTAGCTTAGCAAGAACGAGTAGTGGTCAGTCAGGTAAGTATACCAAGTATCTAGTTAACTTTGTGATAATAATAGTTTTAAGGTAAAAGTATAGGCCACGATCGTCACACAGCGGGTGCCCGAAGACGGGCGTCGTCACCGAGGCAGGCCTAAGAAACGCTGACGTGACGATTTGGACTCGTTCCTGAGCGATTGGCCGTCGATGGCACAACTTATGGAAAACTGGAAAAGTATGGGGGGGTAGGCCTTTGCCCAGCAGTAGGACAAAATACGATAACTAAAAAAAAAGAATAGGCACACATTAAAAAAAAGTGAATATTACTAATCTGATAAATATTCTACCTCTCAGCAGATGAGCCCATTCGACCCAGCAGTTGCTAAGGCATTAAAGGAACTGAAGACAATAAAGGAACACCGTCGCTACTTGATTTGATCACATCAATCCTGGTTAGTATTCATGTTCATTCACACACTAGTTTTGATAAACATACCTACATAATTTATGGAGCTTGGAAATATTGCAACTCATTGTAATCAAAATAGTTGATTAAAATGAGTATTATACATACTTAGTGAAAGTACTACATTGATAATGACAAAAGTGGTTCAATTGATTTAAAAAAATATAGGTACTCTGATGATTGTAGGAATGAAATAAATCAAATATTAATAAATGCTTACCATTATTTCCAGCGTTGGTGGTGTGCAGTCCACATACATCCGATGCTGCTCCGGTCCTGGCATCAAGAAAAAATGTAGCAAAAATGTATTAGCAAAATGTTTTGATGTGATGCAAATGAATAAAATCTATTTATTTATTTATAATAAAGGAAATACATAAAAAAATATCATTAGACATTTTTTCCAGCAAACCTGCAACAATCTGTTGGATAACAGATAAAGCATTGATTTAAATCTATGAGACATAGTGTGTAAAACAGTGCCTAAACAGGAAAACTTAAATTAGACTACAGCAACCTAAAGACATAATTTTATCAGCTTAAAATCGACGTACTTACATACACTTAATATTATAAATAAATACATGAATATTATAATAATTTAAATTTTTGTTGTTTGCAAGAGTGATATGGAATTTGTGTGATATGTAATATTTATGTTACAAGGTTTGTATCTTGTACTGTGGTCTATCTAACAATCTAGATGATGGGATATTACTACCTAAGTGCTTTTTACGTATTATGTATTTAGGTAAACGAACAATACACCAATCACTGAATACTTGCTTAGCACACATTTTATGAAGTTGTTCAATCTCACCTTTCAGTTAAAATCCATTTGTTGAAAACAAAATGTAGGTACTTAACTGACTTTTTAAATATATAAAACCGTTTGGATTTACACATTTACAAATATCTAAAGGCATTGAAATAAATGGGTAAGTACTAATTATTGTCTGTGAATGCGAATAGGCTTATATGGACATGGACATAGCACACAACGAAGAAAAAAAGAAGAACACAGATTTCTATGGCAGCGGCTGCCGCGCACGCGCCGTGATAAGCATCATATCACCCAATTCTGGTTGCCTTGACAACACCACTCCGATTCGGTTTAAGTATATAAACATATAAACAGCGCATGCGTGGAACGCTCTTTATCACCATAAAGAGCAGCTGCAGCGGCCGGTGCGCATGCGCGGCGTGCTCACTCCACGGAATTGAATTCTCGTAGGTAACCATGACAACACCACTCCACCTGTCAGCTAAGCAGTGACTGAGTGTGTTTTGGGGATTTCTCCCTTTTTTAGGGAAAAATTACCAATATTTATGCATGGTTTAGGGTAATTTATTTTGACAGGGATTTACGGAATTTTGAGGAAAATTGAACTTGAGTTGATAACCTTGTTGTTGATAGTAGGCAGCACCCAATGTATTACTTTACACTATGGCATCACCGAATTAATAAAGGTGATTACCTCAAACTCGTAATGAATGAAATCTTAGTTGAAAATTTTAGTTTACCATGTTAATTGTACTATTACCGTGGCTAAAGACGACATCGGAGCTAAGTCACATTATACCTAGAGTTTGTTTCGTCTCACTCGATATGAATGTTTTGTAATCTCGTCAATTAATGAATGTTTTGTAGGTATTTAATGCTATTAAATATGTGGAATGATTTGTTACTATTTAATATAATCATGCTCCCTAAATCAAGGAAGTTTTAATTATTTTTGGGGAATTTTACGGATAATTCATTAAGAAACTGGGGAAAAACCAAAAAAGTAAGTGGAAACACTGAGTGAGCGAGTGTCAGTTTTACTTTACCTAATAATAGTACGATGATGTTTAAGATTTGATGAATATTATTTTATTATTGTCAACGTAGACCGTACTAAATGGACGTTGGTATTTAGTGCGCATACGTGACGCGTTACAAGTTAAATAAGTAGGTAGGTAAAAAAAACCTCAATGTGATAGTGACTGCCTAACGCGCAAGCGCGATTCTAACCGCTGCAGCGTGGTGAAGTGAGCCGGTTCACGCCATAAAAAGTACTCTGTGGTTCACGCGCGGCAAGTGTCAGCTGTTGAATTGTTGAATATTATTTTATTATTGGCAACGCGTAGGTAGGTTATCTACAATAAAATGTTAGGTAGGTAGGTACCTACATATAATCCGCTCGTCTTTTTATTTAAATGACTCCATCGTTTAGGTAGGTTCCCACATAGTTTGTGTGGGGTTAAATTACACACTATTAACACTCGATTGCGTTTATATAATCAGATAACAATGGGTTCATAATAACAAAGTATGTCGATGCGCATTTTCTTTAGTAATTAGCAGCTTAAACGTGTGATATGTATGTTTTATTTTATTTATTATAGGTACTTACGTGCGTAAGGCGCTCGCGCCTCATGCTGTTTATATTAAGGGACTAGTCCTTAATATGAATAGCCTGGGGCACAAAATTGAATAAAACAAAATTGAGATTCTTGCTGATTATCTGTTTTGCTATTTTATTTAAAACCTCCCTAAATAGCAATGTTTAGACACTTAAATATATGATCAACAGAATTTGCATACAAAATTTAATTAAAATCTCGATTATGATTGTAAATGTAATGCTTGGTCAATCCCTAGCATCAGTGAGATGACACTGACAGCTCACTCCACGCAAGTTTTCACGGTGAGATTTTTACAGAATCGACATACAGGCCTCTCTGTGAGAGGGAGTTAACCCACCACGCGGGCCCAGTACGGGTTGGTGGATGTCACGTCATGTCATGTGTGAATTTTTGGAATTAGGACATGCCAGTTTCCTCACGATTTTGTCTTAATATATTTCAAATCGAATATATTTGTGTTACTAATATTTTATTTTATTTACAGGTTATGAAGCTCAGCTTATTACCTAGCCAATTGCAGGCTTCGTTTTAAACCTCATTTTCATTTTAGCATAAAAGGAAGAAACTCATAGATGTCTAATGTAATAAAACAGAAAGATATAAAGTATTAGCTAGTTTATTAAAACGGTTACAACTGCAGAATAATTTTAAGATTGAGTAGGCGAAAAAGTTAACCGCTGAAAATATTGTGTGAAAACCATTTTTGGATTCAGGGATCCGTTTGCGAAATATTTAGCTTTAAAATACAAATTTTTGTTAGTCAAGTGCCCCCCCCCCCCCCTGCCAGCTAAATGGTTGGTTTTGGATATGTGAAAAATTTAACGCCAGTAGTATATATAACGAAATTAAAAGAAAAACTATCATTGCTAAGTAGGCTCTACAAGTTAACGAGTAATAATCGACCAACTTATATTTGCAGTTGCAAAAACATGTTCTCCCTTATATTCCGTATGGGAGAACATGTTTTTCAACTACAATGTTAAGTTTGTTCTTGGGATAAATTCATTCCAACTACGAAACCCTTCTTTGTGCGTGGTCCGACACGCACTTGGGCAGTTTTTAATCGATTGTTTAACAATAATCAAAACCTAACAAGACAATATAGGTAATATTAGGAAATTAAAGATTTTAAAATAATATGTTCATGGATACAAACTCCCTCGTAACATGCGCTGGCGTTGGTCCGGCTCGGCGCAGTCCTTCGCTTTCTTGTGTGTACTGAAGACATGCTATGTAGCATGCAACCTCCGCCATTTTAAGTTGACGAGACAAACATTTTATATTCAGAATATAAGAATATATCAGGCAGCTTACCGAGCTGACAAGGGCAAATATTTAAAGATCAAAATAATAATCCTAGTTGTACTACAAACAAACAAGGCTGCGAGTGCAAATGCGACTTCAGCGGCCCCTGACTGGTGACGGCCCGCGCTCTGCAGGCCACCTCATGCCCGTGGGGGGAGTGAGGTGTAAGACTCCCCCCGCAACGTCCGCAAGGGACGCGCGTGGAACACTACGTGCCGCCGCCTCGGAACTTAGCCTAACTTAACATTGTCAGAACTGAATAACTCTGGGACAGATTTTGATGGGCCATGGCCTGAGTAAAGGGAGAAGTCATGTCTTCAAAACTACAGTGTTTTGAACTGTGGTGGTAGTGGGACCAGCTCCCATTTGTTTTTACCCACCCTTTAACTTATTTTTGACTTTGTAGTGTTTTTTTGGAAGTCAGTTGATATTTTTTTTATATTTCTCGCTTTTTAGTGGGTCAGTTTGTAATTTATCTAAGTTACAATAGCCTAATGTCAACAACTCATCACCTTTTACAAAATATTGCTTTTCCCGATGCAAGGACGTTAATCGTTGAGGAATTCTCCTGTTACTTTCACCATCAGCTCCACTTCTCCATATGCATTATGACGAGCATAAATTGCTTGGCAACTATATTAATTAGGTAAAGTAATCGAATCGCAACCCGTGAAATACTTATTATTGAGAGTAGTTCCGGTGGCCATCTGTGGTCTTCATCATCAGTTCCACTTCACCAAATGGTGCTTTCCGAGAGGAACTGTGCACGAGTTACTATAAAAAACACCCCCAATCGTTAAAGGTGTGCCTATAATATCTGAAGAGTTCCCTCGATTTCTCCAGGCCCCCGCAAAGACATTAAAAAAAAAATATATATATATACATTGTGTCCCCTGGATAAAGTGCACAAACGAAAATAGATGAAACTAGACTATTATACATCGACAAAAAAAAAATAAGAAAAAAACGTAATAATTGTTATCGATTTTTTTACTTTTGTACTGCCTATTAAATTCCCCTGTATTGAAAACATAATTACTTTTTTTATTAATTCAGCGAATTTCGTTAAAATAAAATCTATAACGATGGCTGATGATTGATGTTGCATGGGAAATACAAAGAAACCCTTTAAAAACAGTCATCAAGTAAAAAACACGTTTCTTTGAAGAAATTTTGAAATTTTGTCTGATATACAATTTTTTTAGACATTTTAGTTTTTTTGTCGATGAATAATGGTCTAGTTTCACCCATTTTCGTTTGTGCACTTTATCCAGGGACACACCGTATATAAGCATCAGCATTGATACCTCCTCCTTTTGGAAGACGGCTAAAAATTAAAAAAAATTATCTCATAAAAATGAAAAGCTCAATTTTCCAATACGATGAGTTTAAAGCTATTACTGAAATATATTTATTTAAAGCCAATGTAAGTCTTCTTTGAGTAGAACGCGGGAAACTGACTGGAAAATCGGATTTCGACGATTTTCATCAAACATAATCGGATCACTGTAGGTGCTCGTGGAAATATGAGCTTTAAAATGTAGCGGCTAAGTCGCATTTCAGCTTGTGGTTAAGTCTACGTGTTGGAGATTCGGATTTGAGCTGTGTGGTAGCGGGGGTGGGATGTATCAGGTTTTCCTTTGTCTGTAATGAATATTGTGCTGATAAATGATAATTATTTTCTCTGGTCTGTGGCCACGATTCACGGGATTTCAATTATTTTGTGTGGTCCACAACAATGCGATTTTCCGTAACGAGTGACAATTCATACTGCAGAATGTTCCACTTTAAAATTCAATCTATGGGACAACATTTAAGCTGGAATCTTCCTGCTGTTGTTTTGTTCACCTGTTTTATACTCTAAGCATACTAAGTGCATTTACGACAGTATGTGATGTCGTAAATGTGACTAAGGTCTAGAACAAACTAGTTTTTAAGTCGCGTCGTATAAAAACAATCATTGAAATACTAACTGCTTCGACATTCTGGCTACTTTTTGGCGATTTGAATTTGTAACACGTTATCTTTGAGTAGCGCCGTGGACGATAGACCTAAAACTTACTTCTATATAAATCAAATCGATTCCGCTAGGGTTAAAATCTGTCTACATTTTACGTACTCTGTTGTGTTCAGGACTGGACCGTCCAACCGGAATGTGTGTATAATTATCAATATTTTAAACGGAACGATTGTCCCACCTGTCTACCGTAACCCAGTTACTGGGCTGGATTATCGATATTTCCTAAAGATAAGCTTGACAATCACGCTTTGTTTTAACTGTCCGTACCGACTGCTACAGTTATGATAAATGGAACTTAAAAAAAGAGTGTTCTCCAAAGTAATGATATGGTGGTACTAGTTAGAAGTGTAACTAACTAACTAACCGATCAGATCTTTGGTAGATAGTCTTTAACACCTTGCTTATTGAATAACTACATTAGCTAGTCGGTTACCACAGAAGAATGGACAGTGGTGATCCAGAAAATAAGTACTGGCTGTGTTATAATTTGTTTTAGGTATAAAGAAAAATAAATTATTTTAGACAAATTCTACGCACTACCACTGTAAAACATTGGATTCTTGCGGTAGTCATAAAGGCAAGACTACAATAGCCAATCCTTCTGAATATTATCATCTAGACTCGTAAGATACTATTAATTCCAAGTACTTACTCATTAAATAATAAGCATGAGTCCATATTATAATAGAACATTATATGGATGAATACGGTCTAAGCAAGGCAGTTAATCTTCAAACAAAGCTAAATGAGCTTGAGTTAACACCCCGTCTCCGCGAGATCAACGTTACAATTGAACCCTAACCCCTTTGTTCTTACATGTGTTTGACAATAATATAAGACTATGTAGGTATTACGCAAATTATTCATCAGCCTAGCCTTTTTGTAGAGGCGACATCTATTCAAAAAGACCTAATTTATTCTCCGTAAACAGGGACTAAAATAGCTTTTTAATCCCTAGGGACTAAAATTTATTTGAATTTGGAATGTGGATATTGTTAGTAAAACTTCCAATCACCAAAGGGATCAATCATGAACATTGTATGAACAAGTAACAGGCTAGCAAGAGAGAGAGAGAAAGTGTGAATTTGGTCAAAATGAAAATCCATATTGGCGACTGCGAACATTTTCAAATTTTTCGTCATTGGTGTCATTTTCATAGTTTTCGAGGGTGCTAAAGCCGATAAATACCTGATTTGACCAGGGGACTCAAATACTCGTAACCACTTCCAAGGGTGTTCATGTGGTATTTAGCTATGATATTTTCACTATAAACTACTTTTGTAAATATTTGTCTTTAACCATACCATATTTAGAAAGCAACTGGCACCTGATTTTACCAGGTAATCTTGTGAAAGCGGAGAGATAAGAGTGATTATTGAATAGGTAAGTATTCTCTGTACAATTAAATTTCCTGTGATCTGGCGAAGATTACACAATTGTGTTCAATTAAGGCTACAACCATTGACCGAACACTAGGAGAAGTGGACTAACGTTCCACAAAATAACGTTGAATAAATATCAAGAATAAACGTTCATTTACTCGCGTAATTGTCACCAATTATTCGTCCTTTCACAATATATCTACAATCAAAATTGGTACCTACAATTCACAGCGCCCAGTCCTCGTCGAACATAATTATCAATGAATTACACTGGTTCATTAATTTTGTGTTTGGTACCGTGGTTGATTTGGTAAGACTTTTGAGTTTGAATTGCACCATTTGTTTTTGGGTTTGAATATTCAGAATATTCGGCCTGGAACCTAAAATTAAAAGCCACAATGTGTTTGGGGTAACCATTCCGTGGCTTGGAAAGCAAGTTAAGCAGTTGGTCCCGGCTGTCATTCGTTGGTCTTTAATAGTCGTTACGGGTAGTTAGAAGCCTGAAAGTCTGACAACCAGTATTACCAAGGGGTATCGTGTTACCCAGTAACTGGTTGTGGAGTTCAGATAGGCAAACGCTCCATGTAAAATACTGCTATTCAGCTGCGTCTGATTAGATTGGAAGCCGCCATAGTTGGGAAAAGGCTAGGCAGATTGATTGGTGTGCTATCGTAAAGACGCTTCTGAAAGATGAGGATGGAGGACCAATGTGTTATTCTTAATTACCCATAGAAAAATGTGATCTCAGATACGTCCCTCGAACGTTGTGTCTATGGCATTTCCTTTCTATAATTTGTCACGGTCTACCTGTGTACTAAACATCGAAATCGGTTCAGCCGATAAGGCGTGGAAATGTAACAGACAGACAGAGTTTACTGTTGCATTTATAATATTGGCTTTTGCCCACGGCTTCCCTCGTGTGGAGGCCTGAAATCATCGGTCTGAAAAGGTATCCTATGCCCTAACTGATTTCATGATTTACCTAAATTCCACACTAAAATCGTTTCAGATAAAAGGTAATGTACAGACAGACTTACTTTCACATTATTATGAGAATGAATTTTTGGATCGAAATTCCTTATCGCAAGTTAAACTTCACGACACTTTTCTTTTCATTTAGTTACTCTCAAATGTTGTTATTTATTTCATTGTTCCAGTATTTTTTTTCATAATGTGTTATTTCTAGAAACCATAAAAAATATTTCTCGATTGTTCCTTTCCTGGAATCACAAACAAAACACAGCCTCGTTCCATTTCACATTTCACTACAATGGATCATTTCAAAAGACCGTCACATCAAAGATTGGATCTGACAAATGATAAATAATTTTACAACAATGGAAGTATTTGCCGAAGGTTTTAGGTCAATTGATGCTGGAATCTTTTGTTCAGGCAGTATTAAATGTATTGGAGTTAATTGTTTTGGTGGAGAAGCTGTAAAATATTAGGAATAGCGATGACACGACGGCAAAATGATTAATGAACTGAAGAAAACTAAATAAGTATATATTTATAAAGCATTAATTTTTTATTCATACATGACATCATTTATCTTGTTGGTTTAGGTAGAGTAGATGTTTTTTTGATCTTGGTAACTTGTTTTATTTTATAGCAAACCTAACATAATGACGACTGGGTCAATCGATCCGTCGATCGATCCGTCTGTCAAATACCCTTTTTCTTTGGAATGCATGGTACAGACGCCAGCAAGTTAACCTATCCAAAACTGTCAAATTTTCCCAATCAACTTTGAACCTTATGCTTTATTGATAAAGTTGAAAATCTATTAAAGAAATTTGACAGATTGTAGTAGGTTGATGTGCTGGAGTCTGTACCTCTATGCATTCCTACAAAAAACTTAAAATTAATATTAAATACGTAGGTCTATCGTCCCTTGGAGCTCTAAAAAAACAAGATTCTTACGTTCAGTCAACGCAATAAAAATACGGCCATCTATAAAAAGAAAATATTTGTATTTTTATTCAAAAACATACGGATCGATTTTAAAAATTCTTTCACCAGTAGAATGCTATATCACTGAGTAACATAAACTATATAATAATAAAAAGAAATCACGCAGTCGAAGCTGCTGACGGAAACAAGTTAATAATTTGTAAAAAAGCTATACCAGTCAACACACAAAAAGGTTCGTTCTTCGTGTTCGCTTCATTACATAGCAACTGTGAATAAGAATGGACTACATAAAAATAACAAGAAATAATCGAATTGAATATTCAATTTCCAATTACGGACTCACAATGAAACATTCGTTTATAAGGAAATTCTTATATCTTAATGCCGTTTCATGACGCAATGGACTATTTTAAAAGGGAATCAATTATGGGATATTCAAATTTATATCTACCTACTTGAATCTCTTTTACGATATCATTTTTTTTTTTTTTGATTAACTGATTACATTATTATTATATATTTAGAGGCTGTGGTGGATTTTTTAGGAGGATTACTAGCTCACGCCTGTTTATAACTTGTGACTTAAAATGATTTAACATAACTGGCGAAATGTGGGTGTAGGTACTATATAGATGTGTCACAGTAAGATGGTTACAGCCGTGATTTTGTTATATCCCTAGGTATATAGCTATATACCGTAATATATTTATACGAAAGCGGTTCATAGCTATCTTACTAGAAATATAACTATGATACGAGCACTATATAGTAATATAAGTATTAAGGGAAAAAAAAAAAGAAAAATAAAATTTTGTTTGTGCAGAGTAAACAATTTTTTTGTTTATTCTGCACAAACAAAATACACATTTCAAGAAAAAAAAGACATAAAATACATATACAAAAGCAGCCAAAATCCTGGTATTCAACCAATATATAAAAGTTTGACAATGTTGTTCATTGGGCACACTGACCAAATAGGTTAAGTTAAAACTGTGACTAACTGTGACAGTAACCACTACACGCGAGCCAAGCGAGCGAAGCGAGCGGAGCCGTGGCATCGGCCGGCGAGCGCTACGTCGAAATCATTCGCAATAATAAAATTAGGGCATTACGACAGTTATGAACCGCTTTCATATATCTATATTACGGTATATAGATATATCCCTAGGGATATATTATAGATATAGTTTATAGATCTATATTACGGCTATAACCATCTTACTGCGACAGATACACTTCTGCCTAACCCTTCGGAGAATAAAGGCGTTATGTTATGTAAAACTGATTTCTAATCAATTCTGATACTGATGCCATTATAACCACAATTCACCATAATTATTCACTTAGACTTGCAATTGCATTAATGTAATACTAAGATGATGTTTTAATTTCACGCGAATTATGTAAACAGGAAGAAATTTAATATAGAGTCAAAGAACTTAAATAAATCTATAATTATACACAGGCTAAATTAAAACAGTAATAATTATGATGATGATAATATTGGCACAGCTGTTTTTGAAATAACACAGTATTTCTTTATTTTTCGTGTGGTTAGTGACTAACCTGGTGTCAGAGTTTTTATGCCGCCCACGGGCCTCTGACTTGGCTTCACATGCCGTCGAGAAAATTTCTCGGAAAATTGCAAAAAAATAATAAAAACCATGTAACCGGACAACTGGAGCGGGCCGTTATCCGCCACGCGAGCCCAGTGCGGGTTGGTAGATGTCACATTGGTTCTAGACTATGCCGGTTTTCTTACGATGTTTTCCTTCACCATTTTGAGAGCAGTGGTGATGAAAATATTTACACAAAGAAAAGCGAGACACCTGGGTTCGAACTCACGACCTACAACTCGTAAGTCGGGGCCGTTACCATTGGGCAACCACTGCTCAATAAGCATAATAAGCATATAGGACACAAGCCTCCTCTTGGTAAGAGGGAGTGGGCCGTTATCCACCACTTGAGCCCATGGCGGGTTGGTAGATGTCATATGTCTTCCAATTTTTGGTTCTAGTACATGCCGGTTTCCTCACGAAGTTTTCCTTTACCGACCTTAGTAGAACTGGCTGTTATTCCATAAAGTAACTATTGGCACATTTTGATAAGTAGGTACCAGTGGTTCCATTGTTAAAAGGGACATCAAGGCTATACCAAGTTTGTCCTCCTTATCTCTTGATATTCACTTTATTAGCGTGGTAGATAGCGTTGAAAGTTACAATGAAATGGCTGGATTAGATACCGCTGTTTTGAGTGGGTTGACCTAAAATATTCCGGAATTGATTTTTGTTTATACTGATACAAAGCCTGGTTGGTAAGCTTATGCACTTGTTTTTTATGCCCCGTCTATACAAAAATATATTTGATTACTTGTGTGTTATTGTGAAATACATAACTTAATTTGAAAAGTGTTTAATTTATTTTGGTATTTTCTTATTCATCAAAAATTCAAAAAAAAAAAACAAAATTCAAAATATTTTATTTCACTTAAACCTACAAGGGCACTTATGAAACGTCAGAAGCTAGGTGCACGGTTCCAATTGGTCGTTTCCTATGGAGAAGAGCCGGCAAGAAACTCCATGGTTACTCTTTTAAAAGTAAATGGTATTTACAATGTTTTCAAATTAGAGAGTTAATAGGTATGAGAGGACAGTGTAGGCCTATCAACAAGTACCAGGTATCAGGAATTGATATACTCGTATATTATGATGTTTTGCTTACTACAAAGGTAAGTAAATTGTTATCGAAAGAACTTAGTAAGATGGTTGTAATTCAAATATTGATGAGATAATTTCATTCGAACATTGGGTTGTAAATTCCCATTAACCACTTAAGATTCCCATGGGATGCTTTAGGTAGGTCAGACCCGTAATTAGAAACCGCACGGCGAATATATTCAATATAATGGTGCAATTAATCTCGTGAAGGACTAACACGTGAACCAAATGAGTGTTACGGCTTTAAAAAGACACATAAAATTAGAATATAAGAATTTATTAAAAAAATAGCTTTCGCTCGCGGTTTCATGTGGAGGTCGGAAATTATCCTATAGGAATGTACTGCCAGGATAAAAGTATCCTATGTGTTAATTCAAGATATAAACTATCTGTGTGCCAAATTTCATTCAAATTCGTTCAGCCGTTTTTGCGTGATTGAGTAACAAACATACTAACTTTCACATTTATAATAATTAGTAGAATAGTATAGTATCACAAGCCGTGTGTCCGCCCGGTGGATATTCCCATCGGCAAAAATTATAAAATTCCATACAAACTTACAATGCCTATTTAAAGGGGTTAAATAGGCGATGTAAGTTTGTATGGAATTTTTTATTTAGGGGTTAATTACGGGATGGATTTTCAAAAATCCTTCCTTAGTGCTCACTTTCGTTATAAAAGGAATTCTTGTGCAAAATTTCATGCTTCTAGACCCAGCAGTTTAGCCTGTGCGTTGTCTGTCAGTAGATTTATGATTTTATTAAGTAAATACCTTTATTTTATATCCACGAGGCTGGGAGTGGCATGGCAAAAGCAGACATGCGAAACATTTGAAAGTAATTAGTAAACTTTTTTCAACAACCTCCACATCAAAGACCGCAGAACATCCAGGCTTATCCGAGTTACAAAAGCAAAAACAGAAGTTAGTCACAAAACTTATTTAATATCCTGTTCAAAACTAAAATCCAACCAAAAGCAGTCACGCGCAAAGAAACTAAAATGTAAATCAACGCTGCTGTGAAGTTCATTAATACATTCGGATTGTAAGTTGGGCTTCGTCCAGGGTGAGGAGATTAAGCGGGTGCTATGGTGGAGGCGAAGTATCAATCATAATCAAATGATGAAACCGCTGTATGTAGTGAAAAAAACAACTACATAAATATAAAAAACTAAATAAAACCCGTGGTATCGTGTTACCCAATCTGGATTGAGGAAGTCAGATAGGCATCCGGTTAGACTGGAAAGCAACTCCAATTTAGTTGGTAACAAAAAGTTAGTCAGATGCTGATGACTGGAATAACCTTAAGGCGTGTACGCACGAAGGAACACGGTGGACACGAACATCGAACACGGAACATTTGGCTCGTACGTGTGGACGTAAATTAGCAAATCGAACACGAACACAATACACAGTTCGACTTGTGTTCATGCTCAACCGCCCCGCTCTCTTTAGTAGCCATGGATTCGAAATTAGATCGCCACGAACATTTTTGACGAACAAAGTGATTGATGTTTGTTAGTGGCACGCACATACGAACAAGAAGTGTTCTATGTTCGGGTTCAGCATGTTCTTGTACGTTTGTGCGTACACGCCATTAGCGGTCGCTTGTTGTCCGACCGTCTATTGTTTTACACTCTGGAAATACTTCAACTCTCTACTGCCCGCTAACTCGCGATACAGTGTCAACCTAATCGCGTCCGCTACCGCTAGTCACCGCGCGTTCACCCCGGACAAGGCCTTGCTCAAACCGACTGCGGACATGATCAAAGCAAAGCTGGAGGATAACTTCAACATATTTATAATATGAAAGGTATAAGCCTTAAGCTACCTGTCATGGAGAAGTACATTTGAGTGGCTGTATTTACCGTTGTTGAAGTAGAATTTTTGTTGGGTTCGTGGAAATGTGATTCGTACTGTATAAGTATTTATAGTGGAAATTAACGCACACCAGCAAACACTCCAATTAGAATATTATAATATATTCTCTTATATGTCTCTTATATGTATAAGACATTGTTTATTTATTAAATTAGTCATAGTGATTGTAGTAGAAAATTGTGGTCACAGTACAAATCTACGCACGCGCACAATTGCACACATAAATGGCTCTATCGTAGTAGGTACTTCGTCGAATTAATAATTTTTGGGTTAAAAAATTACCAGACCTTATTTACAAACTGGTCGTAGTTTTCGAATTAACTCCTTCACTAACAATTCTGTTTACAACGAAAGGTGATAATGAATTAGCAGTTACTTTATCACTGTCAGACACAGATTGCGATGACGTACACATAAAGCTGTTTCACACTGCCGAGTGCGTCTAAAACAACGCTCTAAATTAAACCACATGAGACGGGGTTGTGTGTGGGAGTTTATAGGTGACCGCCTTTATAGAAACCTATTAGGTCTTATAGCTTTGGTGAAAGGCGCTTTAAATTGGTGTCTGTTAGGATTTGGATTTTAGGGTTTTAGAGGGTACAATTTCTTTAAATTACTATACAACTTGCCCTATTGGAGCTTCAATTTGATTGTTATGGTCTAAAGTCCCCCGAATAACTGGTGATTACCACCGCCTATACAAGGTGTTATGAGACATCACTCTAAAAGTGAGTGCTATAAGTAAAAATAATACAAAAACAAGAACCTTGAACAAGTGTTCCATAAATACATAGTTTCTAAGATAACACATAACACTAGACTCTCGATGTGTATATCTAAGTTTCATTGATAAGTACGAGTAAATCATTTTCATTCAAACCATTTCATATTTAAAGCTTATAAAATGCGACGTTGTCATATTTTTTTTTTATGGACAAAAATGTATAGTCTGAATGAAATGTTTTTTTTTTTAATATATGTCACATAAGGGTGTTTTACATAAATTATCGTGACTTTGTTGAATTATTAAAATATTATTAATTTCTTATTATTCAATAACATTTTCAGGAAGATGTTGGGACTTCCTCGATTCTGCAGTGCCTCCGAGATGTTCGCGCAGGCTCATACTGACGGTTTCGAGGCCGCACCCTCCTCACAGCAGGAAGTTTCACCCGGAGTCACAACAGTATCCCGAAAACAGTAGCTGAAGATGTTCGTGCGCCTGTGTTGAGGCATTTCATACGTTTGGTGATTTTTAGAGAGGTACCTCCCTATTGGTTATCTTGACGGGGCGGGGAGTCTCAGCACAGGGGTATTTTATTGAGACATTATTATGATGAGTGTTATCCTTTGTAATTGTATTTAAGTACTAACAAAGTTTCTAAGTTTTTTGTATAACTAACCATTGGATCTAGTTGTCCCAAAATAAATATATTTGCATTTTTGAATTTTGAATATGTCAGTTGATTCTTTGACATCGTCTCATTAATATCCTAGTGTTATGGGATATCAAAAGAAACACATTGTATATGTAGAGACCTATTTCATGTTGATGGTGTAATAATTAAGGGATACCTGTTTATTTCCGCAATCTAGATTACAACATTGTAGCTTGTTGACTAACAAATTGGTAGTTTATCGCTTGACAAAACCATTGGCCAATGATTAAAGTTATCTCGAAATAACTTAACTCAAACCTAAAACTGAAACGCGTAGTACTGAAATCAAACTACAGAATTTTGATTTCAGTTCCCGATTATTCGATTTCTGTATTATCCACACAGTCCATTTTCAAATTAAGGTGTGTATCAAAACGGAGCTAGCTTCCGTAATCAAAGTACTTGTTAATGCTAAACTAATCAAGCGACCAAATTTGATGCAATTACTTAATTAAACCGCATTTGCGCGACCACGACTCTCGAAGTTTTGCTGTATGTAGTAAAGTATGGTATAATTCATAACTTCAGCACTAAATTCTGGACTAGTTATGAGGCTCTGTGCCCTGTGTAAACTGTAGTAATCAGTAGCCAGTTCTGCTACACAGCATATTAAGACGCCGATATATGCTAGTGGCCTTGAGTGGTTGCGTATTCTGTGCTGAGACTGAGCGCAACGCGTCATACGTTTTCTGACTAAATTTAATTTACTTTGCCATGAGCAATACGGGTTCAGGAAAAATAGGAATATAAACATGGCAATTTTTAACTTGTTGAATATTATTATGTCGAATGTTGATACTAAAACGCCTATATGTGCTATATATACAGATATGTCGAAAGCTTTCGATTTTGTCAACCATAACACACTGCTTCAAAAACTAAACGCCTATGGCATTCGAGGTAATATCCTGAAACTAATAAAAACATATTTATCCGATCGCAAACAGATGACAGAAATTTACAAAATATGTGTCAAGTCTAAATTAGAACAAAAATACGTGTCATCCAATAGAGAAATCAAATTCGGTGTGCCACAGGGAAGCGTCCTCGGGCCTTTGTTATTTTTAATTTACATTAACGACCTTCCACGCCACATTCGTCATCCCATGGTACTGTTTGCCGACGATAGTACAGCACTCTTAAAATGCGACAATAATGAAAATTATGAAAATGATATAAATTACACCATTAAAATTATAATAAATTGGCTAAACAGTAACAACTTACAAGTAAACATACAAAAAACGAAGATAATGCATTTTTACCAAAGACTTCGTATCAATACCCATATCAATTACCTTTGCCTTAAACATGGTGTTGTTTGCAGTACTTATAGCTGTTCTTCAGATAGCCGCGCGAGAGGTCCTAGGTCTATGAAGACATGATTGCCAAATCGGAAAAGTGTTAATATGTTTTACGGTCAGGATTTTTTTAGCAGCAGTCTGAAGTCTGAATTTGTACCAGGTAAACGGCCATAGGGTCGCCCCCTATTGCATGGGACTTGAATTTAACTGGCTAAATGTATTATTAATACTTATTATACCCCCTGCAAGATACAGGCGTGATGTTAGTAATAGGTAGTTCAGAATTTTAGCACTAAATTCTGGTTATGAGACTTTGCTCTGAGTAGACTAGCTCTTGCAGTAGACTAGCTCGTTCTGGTGCACTGCAAATTAAACCGCATTGTGGTTGAGGCTAGCTTTATTCGAAAGCACCAACCACGATCAGCCTTCACTGAGTGTGGAACGTTGCTTGGTAGTCAGTTGTTACTTGGTAAACGTTGCATGGTGTGTGTTTCGAACTGTTCGCAGAAAGGACTTAGGTATTGTCTGTTCCAAATGTATGTGATGAAATTGTAAACAAACTTCAGGTAAAACTGTGGCGGCATCTACATCGCCACATGCGAACTACGCATCAAAGACCTGACGTCACACAAAATTAGTCACACAGAATTAATTAGAGTTTACAGCGCGAACAGCATTTCTATAACCCGACATCAATCGTTAGGCAGCTGCCCGCCAGACACGATACCCATCTGGTCAGAGGATCATCCCTTTTCTATGGCAGATGAGTGAACTATACACCCTGTTCCTCACACCTCTAAAAAATTTTTACGCAATCTCTCACTAAAGGGAATTAGTAAGATATTATATGTATTTTTTAGATCCTTTTGGTATAGACCATAGTGCATGTAATTAATGAGTGACAATGGTGAAATGCGATTAGTAGGACGTTAAAATACTCTTAAACAATTTAGTTGGTATTTAAACGACAGATAAACTATTAAGCGCTACTGCTGAGCATGTAATCCTCGGTTCGATTCCCAGGTCGGGCAAAATGTTGCTGGGTTTTACTGTCTGGAATTTCTCTGTAGCAGCCCGGAGTTTGGATTTGTGCCCAGTTGACGGCAATAGGCTCACCCCCTATTACATGGGACTTAAACATAACTGGCGAAATGTGGGTGTACTATAGGTAGGTACACCTCTGCCCAACCCTTCGGGGAAACAAGGCGTGATGTTATGTTTAATAATTAATTTCTAGCAATATCTAGTAAATAACACCACGAAGACAAAAGGATTTCGAATGAACTTAGTTAAAATTATATTTTGCTTCTCCGAAAATACATGGTCGGCGATCGGCAAATAAAGCTCAGTAATATGAGAAACATATGCGTGTTATTTGTCGCCGCGCCGTCCAATTACATTAGCAGCTATTTACCACGTTTACGAAAAAGAAGATTTAAAAATAAGAAATAGCAAAAATGAACACGTTTGCTGGAACCACGGAGCTATACGAAGGAATCTTTGCAAAAAGGTGTTCAGTTTCAGTGGCTTCTTACTTTGCGCTAATTACAACAAATTGCCATCATCCAAACTTTCTTCAAAAATTGCTAACTTGCTCTCATTAAAGCCCGTAAAAAATATATGTTTAGTTGGGTAAGTGAAGCTCTGAGACAGCTAGAAGGCGTCACAGCAGACCCCGTAGAAGGTGGCGGGACTAGCTGAACCAAACAAATGACCAGTGGTCCAGATTATAGTGGATCGCAAGCACTAGAGAGAGCTTTGCCCAGCAGTGGGATGATAAAGGCTAACAGTAACAGTAGGGTACCTATATACCGCGGGCTTGCGGACGGTGAGCAATGGGTAGCTTGCCGTCCGATAAGGACCAGGCCCGGGTCGACGGCGCGTTGTGTTCCACGCGCGCCTCAAAGAGATGTCAGCAAATCAAGGGGTCCGATAGGACCGATGCCTGCCGGGGTTGCGGGAAAGTCCGAAAGGGATACCGTGGCCCCTGGCAACGTACAGGCAACGGAAGGAACACGGGTGGGTTTTAGTCAGTAAGAGTCTGATACGCCCTTCCGCTCCACCCAGAGCGGGAGAAGTTATTTGATAATTTCCCACCCAAAATAAAAAAAAGGTTACCTATATACTATTATTCTAAATTATTATACTAAATATGCCTCTATTATCTGGCTGATTCTTTAGTGCCGATTACAAAACAATATCCCGAATAATATGATGCATACTTCGACGCCTAAGTGTCCTTTTGTTTTTGTATTTATTTGTATAGTTAGTCATTTAATTTAGTACCTAGTGTAAATATTTAGTTGTGTTAAATTAAAAGGCATTAATCATAATGCCTTTTACAATATTTACGAATTAATCCAATAAAAACCAAAGCCAAATTCTCTTTATACATAGAGGCATGTCCAAAATTATTTTATAAACGTTAAACCTTAGAAAATCGTATATTTTTGTCCTTTATCTGTTCTCTATAGAGGTCTATGTTAGAATGTTTTCCTTTTTATGTTTACTTTGAAAAGGAGAACACTCATTTTAATTATGTTTGTGGAGGGACCCTTTTTGACCTTTAGTATAAACCTAGTTTGTTTGATCAGAATATTATTACGTCTACTTATTTATTTTCATGTCATTCATGGTTTTGATTACATTACGTACTAGCGACCTGCCCCTGCTTTGCATGGTTTGAGAAAACATCGAGATTTCTTTGTTATGAGTTTAATATGAATGTTTTTTATGCATAACTTTCCGGCAAAAATTCTCTAAATGATGTTAAAACTACATCAAAATCTGTTGCGTAGTTTAGATGAAAAACGCGGTCACGTAGACATACATAAAAAGCGACTTTCAGTAATAAAATGTAGGTAAAGATTTAGAAGCCTTAGTTACATAAAAAACGGGCAAGTGCGTGTCGAACCACGCCAATGAAGGGTTCCGTAGTTGGGATGAATTTATCCCAAAAACAAACTTAACATTGTAGTTGAAAAACTTTTTTTTACATGTTTTTTATTTTCAACTACAATGTTAAAAAATATTTTTTTTTTTTGTTTTTGGGTGGGAAATTATCAAATAACTTCTCCCGCTCTGGGTGGAGCGGGAGGGCGTGTCAGACTCTTACTGACTAAAACCCACCCGTGTTCCTTCCGTTGCCTTTACGTTGCCAGGGGCCACGGTATCCCTTTCGGACTTTCCCGCAACCCCGGCAGGCATCGGTCCTATCGGACCCCTTCCGTTGTGCTGACATCTCTTTGAGGCGCGCGTGGAACACAACGCGCCGTCGACCCGGGCCTGGTCCTTATCGGACGGCGAGCTACCCATTGCTCACCGTCCGCAAGCCCGCGCCTACGGTGGCCGGGAATCGGCCTGCGATTCCCGACGCCCAGGGCGTCTCCTGCGGCGGCTAGGGGCGTGAGGGCGCGAAATTTGCCTCTCCCTCACGCGTTCTGCCTCCTCCTTCGCGAGCATTACTGCTTCGCAGAAGGAGGTGACGGCCTCCCATGCCCTCTCGCTCCGTACCATGGCCTGGACTAGGGCCGGACGCGAGAGATCCCCGCCGCCGATCGCCTCCACGAGGACACGGCGATGCTCTGCCCAAGCCGGACAGACCTCCACCGTATGCTCAACCGTGTCCTCCGGGCGATCCACGCAGTGATGACACCCGGGCGTTTCCTCCCGCCTGATACGGAACAGGAACCTCCCGAAACAACCGTGTCCGGTGAGGACCTGCGTTAGGCGGAAGGTGAGGACGCCGTGGCGCCTCTCTAGCCACTTCTCAAAGAGGGGACTTATCGCCGCAATAGTGGCGTGCCCAGTGCTGTGAGACCTTGTTTCTTGCTAAATTTCATGATTCTAGGTCAACGGGACATATTTTATCGTATGCGACATATTTTCTAAATCTATTTGCGTATGTCACACTTATACGTATGAGTCTATATCTTGAGAACTACTGAACCGATTCTGAGTTTTATTTAGTTTGTAGTTTTTTTACGCTTAATTTGTACGCTTTGCAGGCAAAACATAGTGATACAACGCAAATTTTATACCATGTACCATATTACCTATGTTCAACAAATAAAATACTTTGACTTTTTTGACTTTGATTTTTATGAAACTTGCACTGTAGTTAAAGCAAGTGTAGGTAACACTGTAGGTAAATAAATGTAAGCCAATAAAAAATGGCCACGATCCGATTAATAGTTTCAGAGAAATGCTTGGACAAACATACATACATACCTATGAAATTTTGTGTATTCGTTTGGAAGCCCTAATAGATTATTATTTGTGAATATATTGGAGTTCCATTAATATTACATACATACGTATCGAATTGATAACCCCCTTTTTTTCAAGTCGGTTGTCACAAAACTTCTGGAATAAATTCTCTAAATGATATTGAAAACCGCAACAAAATTCGATGCAAAGTTTCGAAGAACAACGTAGTCATACAGACAGACACAAAAAACGTCTTTTATATAATATTACTGAAAAATTACTTTAAGTCGGTGGCAAAAAACGAAAATACAGAATCAAAGTCACGACGACAGACTTCCAAAAATAAAGTTATTTGTCACTTTTTAGTGTTTTTTTGGAAGTCGGTCCTTTTTATTGGATTTTTTTTTAAATATTAAAAAAAATCTCGTGGCCATAAATAAATCTCGTGGTTTGCCTGTCGTGAAAGCCGTGCGAAAACTTTCTAGTATTCACTAGTGACCCGCTCCGGTCACTAGTGAATACTAGAAAGTTTGCAGATAAAATTTTCAGCCCTACTAAAGGCAACTACAGTGTTCTTGACCATTACTGTAAAAGTTAACGAAGGTGGCTTATCTTGCACAGCGAAGGTTGAGAAAGTTTTAGTAAGAAAACTAATGATGATACTCAAAAATATAAAGAAAAGAAAGAAAGAAATAATACAAATTTATTTAGCACAGACTAAAAGGCACAAAACACAACATAATCAATCTTTTTATAACTAACCTGTCTGTTGATTCATTTTTGTAATTTTACCCGAATGTCAAGAATGGTTTGACAATGTTTTCAATCAAACTCCCATTAAGTCGTTTTCAATAAAACTTCTATTTATATTCAGTATTCAGTTCTATTTGTATTCAGTTTCGTCGCCAGCGCAACCGTCGATTGCTGAGCTTGCAGAGCGCCCCACCACCGCCGGCGCGCACCGAAGCCCCATGCACGTCATCGCGGCTCCACCGCGCAGCGCCGCCCGCGCCCCTTGCCCCGTCCCGCTGCCAGTGACTGCAGCCCTGGCGAAACCCCTACTAAGGAATTTCGCTAGCGTTACCGCGAGTGCCCCTGGCGCTCCTAGTATCAAGCCCATGCCAGAAAAGGCGCCGAATAAGGCTGATATTGATGACGGTTTCGTGACGGTGCAAAGGAGGAAGCGCCGATCGCGAACGAACAAGAACCGCTGCGGCAAAGCTCCTACGGACTCCGAAGTGAGCCTGCGTGCCGCAAAGCCGAACACACCGGTGTACATCTCCCGCTTGCACTACACCACTAAGGCGGAGGACATCGTGGAGTACGTGCGCCAAAAGACGAGGTACATGCCGAGGGTGCAGTTACTAGAATCGCACCGGAACGTCAACTTCAAGGCGTTCGTCGTGCGAGTACCGAACTGTTATCTGCCCCTCGTCATGGAAGAGGACTTTTGGCCGCAGGATGTGGTGTTCCGTCGCTTCCGCGGACAAGTTCCACAGGACAGCACAAAGACAAGCTAGTGCAAAATGAAGTGCTACTAACATAGTATAAGTCTATTTATTAACACAAGTTTTTGTTTATATTAAAATATGTATGCTTAGGTTAAGGTATTTTTCTATGGGCTACTGTCGCCTGAAATAAATGGTATTATTATTATTATATATACTACTCGCTTTCGCCAGCGGCTTCGCCCGCGTGATATCTTTATAAATTATAACTTAAGCTACTCAGTGATAATATAGCATTCTAGTGGTGAAAGAATTTTTAAGATCAGTCCAATAGTTTTTGAGTTTATTAATTACAAACAAAAATAAAAATCTCTTCTCTGTATAATATGAGTGTAGATAAAATATATATTACAATATACATCATTATTATGACTTCAGACTTAACCCTTTAGAATAAAAAGCTCATAATTTATCCAACTTGCTCCACCATCTTCAATAGCATTACCTCTCAGTATCAGAAGCGTTGGCGCGAACCGATAATCTTTTTCACATTACCCTCATGCGCTCATATCACCGTTATTAATGTCTGAACATTTGCCATCAGATAAACTTAAATTTAGGTGCTGTTTCGGTCGATGGCTTTTGTCTTGGATTTTTAAGGGAAATTGGCTGATTTCTTTTTTCATTTCAGGTTTTTCTATAATCAAGTGCGTTTTGAGGATTGTCATGATTTTCTTTTTTACCGGCGCTAAGATTTAACTGTTTTTATATATGATTATTTTGTCCGTCTTTACGTCTTTTAATGATAACACATCATCCACCTTGAACACTACATTTAATAGCCCCCTTACACGTATTTATTTATCATAAGCACACCAACAGCACAGACACTTACAATTCAAATTAAATAGCATCTAAAATTAGCATTTCAGTAACCATGCAAATGACAGGTATGCATGACATTCAAATATGAAATTTAGAGACAAAGGAGAACAATATAAAGTGTGTCTAGTAGACATAAATCTACAACACTACAAAAACAAACTAATGTGAGCTAGATAGACGGGCGCTCATCACACTGTTTAAATAGGGAGCGTCTGTATGAAGCGAAAGTCATGGAGAAAATATCAATAGGGCAATCCGTCAAGTTCGACCTTTCATTATATTGCCTTGCCATACGTGTAAGGGGGCTATTAAATGTAGTATTCAAGGTGGATGTAGGTAATTCAAAAATACGATGATGACGCTTACTACGTTGGCTAGGCCTAAACTTAAAATAGTTTATTAATTGTGCATCAATGGAACCGTTTATAATTTTATGAAGTATTAGTAAGTCCGAATGGTTACGCCTTTCATTTAAGCTAATCATATTAAAGTGCCTTAACCTGTCATAGTAATCAGGTATAGATTTTCGAATCCCATTCTTCACACATAAATACCGAACAAAACGGGCCTGAACAGATTCAACATTATTAGTATAAGTTGAGTAATAGGGAGACCAAATAGTGGAACAATATTCCAAGGAGCTCCTTACTAGTGCGTTGTAAAGTAAAATAATGCTACTACTATTACGAAAAGGTTTGGACGTACGGATTACAAAGCCAAGCATTCTTTTAGCCTTAGTCACTACGCTATCTATGTGATCGCGAAAAGATATGGCTAGGCAATATCGTGAAAGGTCGAACTTGACGGATTGCCCTATTGATATTTTCTCCATGACTTTCGCTTCATACAGGAGCTCCCTATTTAAACAGTGTGAGAGTCTATCTAGCTCAAATTGGTTTGTTTTTTGTAGTGCTGTAGATTTATGTCTACTATGCAAATTTTAGATGTTATTTTATTTGAATTGTAAGTGACTGTGCTGTTGGTGTGCTTATGATAAATAAATAAATAAATAAATAACAGACCATGATCTCCGTTATTGTAAACGTCTTCCACGGCAAGGATACTTCAACCACTTACATTTCATGGTCCCTTTATTGGCCAAAAGAATCCCTCAACTGATTTCATAATATTGTTTCTCAAGGCACTCCTATTAACCAACAAAATCGATACTACATTCATAATTGTATGTCCTATAAACATAATATATAAACTTTACTCAAAAAGTTAATTTACCAATTCTATAACAATACTCTTTTGAAATGGATATTTTTACTGGAACATCTTGTATAAGCTACTTATCTCAACGACACACACTTTATGTAAATGCTATCTCCTTAACTTTATCTAGGTCCATAAAGTCGTTAATGTCTCTCTTTTATATGTAAGTCACTTTTATCTTTGGGATTATAAGTTTTTATGTTTTTGCATGTACAAGTTTAGTTATAAGAGGAAGATATTAAAGCTGGGTGTATTCTTCTTAATCATTATATTTTGCAGCAAGAGCACTAGGAAGTCGTGAAGTGTAGGCAATTTGGGGACTGTCTTTGGTAACTTTTCACGTTCAGATAGTGCTGATTCTCAGCTTTATTGAATGAATGATAATTTTGATAATGTGGTTTTGCATATATTAACCGAAGAATTGCCAAATTAAGTGGCAGTGGGCAGGGTACATTGCTCGCAGAACAGTTGGCCGAAGGAGCCGAAAGGTTCTGGAGTGGCGACCACGTACCAGAAGACGTAGCGTTAGAAGGCCTTCAACTAGGTCCAGGTGGACCGATGACCTGGTGAAGGCCGCAGGAATCCGCTGGATGTGGAAAAAGCACAGAGCCGGTCGAAGTGGCGGTGCTTGGGGAAGGCCTTTGTCCAGCAGTGGACGTCTGTCGGCTGAATTGATGATGATGGTTTTGCATAAAAAGGTCACCTTTATCATGCTTTTGGATTTGGCTAGATTATTTAGCAGCTTCATCAATAAGTCTTTAGCACGTCTTCTTTATTATAAGCCACTAATTTTGATCAGTCATTTACATCTAGCTACTAATTGTTTTACATAAGATTTGTCAGCATAAGTATAATCAGCCTATAATGTTTCCACTACTGGGACACAGACCTCCTCTCTGTCGGTGGGAGTGGGTCATAATCCAGTGCGGGTAAGTAAATGATACATGTACCTATTCGAATTGTTGGTTCTAGGACATTCTTGTCTGGGTTCGAACCTACAACTCGTAAGTCGCAGCCGTTACCAATGGGCCACTACTGGGGCCATATTATGACGTATTAATGCCACCATTATTCCAGTGTGAGTGAGAGACGGAGCTATACAAGGCCGCTAGCACCATCCTTTTTTCGCAGTGGAATAATGATGGCATAAATACTTCATAATAAGGCCCCTGGTCCCTGCAGTAATGCAGATTGATTTTATATAATTTAATGAATCCTCTTTGACCATCTCTTTTCTGGCCACTCTACAATATACCCGGATGCTAATCAATGCTAGCTCTGACGTCACGGCCCACTAATTGGATCCAGCTCCAGACAATTGATATCTAACTGTTTATTCAGTCACCTAATTGATTAACTAATATGTTTACGCTGTCAGATGCATTAGAGCATTTAGAGCACAAATCTGTCACGCTGAGCTAAGCAAGTCTATTGTATGTAAATTACAATAGTGCGGACAAATGACGGTGATGTCCAAAGATTTAATAATTGATTATTATAGGCCTCTAGGGGTTTTCTAAAACATCACTAGAGGCAAAGAGTGATAGCACTTTGGAACGTTTAACCCTAGGCAGTAACCCTGCAATAAACTCAGCGGAATAATCTTTCATACTAAGATATACTTATTATAAATTATATATATACATAATTATAAATTTAAATCGCTTTTCATGTATATCTGTTAGACCGCGTTGTTCTTCTAACTTCGGAACAGATTTTGATGCGGTAGTCATCATCATTTAGAGATTTTTTCGAGAAACTTTATGTGCATAATAAGTTTTCTAATAATCGTCATTTCAGTCGAAAGACGTCCACTGCTGGACATAGGCCTCCCCCAAGCACCGCTACTTCGACCGATTCTGTGCCTCCCGCATCCAACGGATTCCTGCAGTCTTTACAAGGTCATTGGTCCATCGTGTGGGAGGCCTTCCAACGCTACGTCTTTCGGTACGCGGTCACCACTCTAATAATAAATTAACATAATTATAATTAAGAAATATTGATGTTTTGCCTAGTTGCAAAAACCGTGCGAAGCAGGGGCGGGTTGCTAGTAATCTTTATATTATGAGTTATACATTGGCATAGATCATACGGAACGGAGAGGAGAAAAATAATATGCATGAGCAATTGCATGGAGCAGATTGGACGCGGATGCGGAGACCTGGAAATTATGAGGCTTAAAAATGGATTTGAACTGAACCACTGAACACCCAGCCTTCATATATGTAGAATGTAAGAAAGAGTTGTACAAGAGCATAAAAACGAAGATACTAATTAAAACCAAACCCTGATGAAATAAAAATGATTAACGATGTATATCTAGACAAGCCTTTCTTGAAGATTTAAGGAAAATACGCACAGTTCTAATTTAAATCTTGAATAACATGTCTGAATGAAAGAGTAACATTTTCAGTACAAACGAATCTAATAAAACTTACTCAGATTTCCAGAAAAATCTAATTTCCAGAAAATACACGGTTTCTTCCCGATTTTACTTTAAAATAACGTGGAGCACTTTTCTGTAAAAACATTTCTCATTTTCGAAATGAAATCATGCTTTTACTGTAACTGTGTCGGTATTTCTTTTAAAATAACTGACACTGACACCACTTTACTCGTACCGAGTTGGAATCTCGAGATAAGGAGATAAACTACACAAATTTCTGCAATTAAACGTGTATAGCTGTGAACGCGGATTCAAACGCCGGCGCCGTGTAAATAAAAAAACAATCGGATTGTTTAGAAATTACTTAATCTTTACTGAGCGTTCTTTCAGATTTATTTCTTTTTGGTCGGCTCCTAAGGGTTGTAGCGTGATGTAGCTGTAATTTTTAAGAAAATTACCGATATTCATAGTTTAAATACCAGGAATAAACACAACCTTGCTGTACATCGCACACGTCTCCACAGAGTAGGCAACTCGTTCATGGGTCAATTGTTAGCTTGTTTCAAATTCATGTTTTAATTTCAAATGATTATTGCGCATTTTCTAGATACATTTGCCTTATTCATTGAAAATAAGTTGAGAATTCTACTAAAAGTTATCGATTATTACGGAAGTTTGTATTTATTTATTTAAATGTATTATTTTAATACCGAAGTTTATTATCTTCTGTGGCAACTTTGTCAAAAACAAATTATTGTTATTTTAACAAACTTTTAAATGTATTTTCATAATGGTAACTAAATGTGTTATTTTTACTTTGGCAACACTTAGAAATAACGGTTATGACGTTATCGTTATTTCTGGGTGGGGCAAGAGTCGTTTTTTAAACTATATACGGCTGTGCAAAGCCAGTGATCATCGAACTACGAAGCCAGACGGTTGACATTGTAATCACGATTCCGTGCGTTTAATAAAGATTTTTATACAAAGAACAAGTGTTTGATTGCTGAAAAATTAAAGTATTAACAAATCAGAAGCAGGGATAATACCGGGAGATTCTGGTGTAGCACCATCCTGGTGTGATCATACGTCCACAGTAAGGTATGTTATTACTGTTAATTGATTATTCAATATGATTATTGTTTGTGTAATTTTTATTGAAAGAGTGTTACCATATTAGAAATCTATCCATAGTGATATTACGGTGCTGCAGGTAGATTTATTCATCATTGATACGTTACCTAGAATATCCTATGACAAGGATAATAGTTGTCATGATATTTAATGCCAAATAGCAGCTAATAATTATTTTTGTAGTAGTTTTTTGTGTAAGATTCGTAAAAATTCGATAAAACCGTGTAAAAAAAAAAGTCTAACATTTTTATTTTTATTATTTGATGAATTATAATCAGCGATAGGTACTAAATCAATTATACCTAGCCTGTTACTGATATAAAGTTTGAATTTCAATAAATAGCTATCCGTACTTGCACGTTATTTGGTGAATCCCCGAAACTGATAAGATTGTCTCTTAGGTTTTCAAAATAGTAGTTTTGTCCAGTGTTACTCAGTAACTTTGAATCTGCAAAATGTCTAGTTTTTACAATAGATATCAGCTGATACGTGATTTATATAGTGATGTGTATCCACTGATAGGTGTCAGCGAACCATGGCTTTGTGTTTGCGTGAGGTCCTCTCCAAAGGATAGTTTGAATTCAACTTTATTCCATTTAAAGGTACAGAACAAACATGATTAGATGTGTATGATAGATATTTATTTTTCTGCCCTGAGACGTAATTAATTTGATAAAACATAGGATGCAATTAACAATTTCATTTATCACGCTATTTATCTTATTTTACTTTTATAACATGTTTTTATTCAATGGAATAGGTACTCGTTGTTTTAAATTTGTTTCAGATCATTGGACAGTGTACACTGTACAATTGAGTGAAGATGTCCAGTGACCGGTCAGAGAAGTCGACTGGGAGTCATCACAGCATTGTGCTGGGAGCGCCCTCGAGACGCAGCAGATCTCGGATACGTGCTGGAGACTTGAGGCAAAGTCGTCGCTCGTCAGCAGCGCCCAGGAGATGTCTTCGCTCACCAGCATCGCCTCGCACCGATAAGCGTAGCTCCGAGCGGCGCAGGTCCAGAAGATCACCTCCAAGAGTTGAGCAGTCAAGAAGTAGAAGCAGGTCAGTCGTAATATCTCCTTTGCGACGTAGCACATCGCGTGCGCCATCAAGGAACACGCAGACATATGAACCGATAAATAGATTTATAGATCGTAGTCGTAGTAGGCAGAGGCGTCACAGATTGCAGACTCCTTGTAGAGGAAGCGTTAATAGATCACGAAGTCCAGTCCGCTCTGGTATAAATGAAAGATTTACATCTGTTACGCCGCAGCCTCCATCCATCGATGTTAACAATGAATTACTAAAATGTATCAAAGAGTCCTTACAATCTATTTTAGCCACAAATCCACAGAGTAAAGAAAGATTTGCTAATAATAATGTAGTTCCAGAATTCGATCCTAAATTGAAAAACCAAACAATTGATACTTGGTTAAATAAAGTCAAAGAATGCTCTGAGATCTATGGCTGGGACAGTCAACAGACCGCTCACTATGCTCTTCCAAAGTTAGTTGGTACTGCAAAAAAGTGGTACGAAGGACAGTCATCAGTATTGCTTTCATGGGATGAATGGGTCGAAAAACTTAAATCTGCTTTTCCGTCTCATGAAAATTATGGTAATTTGCTTACGGAAATGTTAGCTATAAGAGCAAAGTTTGGAGATGATTTAGAAGGGTACTATTATGAAAAGTTAATAGCCTTAAATCGATGTAATATAGTGGGTAAAAATGCTGTTGACTGCATTGTTTACGGAATAGATGATAGATCGGTTCGATTCGGAGCAGAGGCAGTAGGTTTTAGGGATGCTGATAAACTACTAGGCTACCTGAGGGGTGTCAAACATGAGCGATTAGATAGGTTCAATAAAAAACCAGTACGTTCTGTGAACGAAACGCGTAAAGCTGTAAAACCTAATTTGAATAGAGTCTTGACATGTTATAACTGTCATGAAACGGGCCATTACGTATCGGGATGTAAAAAACCTATTGTTAAGTGCCAAAAGTGTAAACGCATTGGTCATGACGATCCTAAATGCAGTAGGAGCGTTTGGGTAGATAGAGCCGAAGTTAAAACATTATGACTAGATAATAGTATTGACTTAGGAGTGGACAAAAAATTTATTAAGGGTGTTAATGTTAATAATGTGCATTTGACAGGATACGTAGATTTTGGTAGTCAGTGTACTTTGATAAAAAAATCCGTCATGGAAGTAATTGTACCACGTGAACAATGGCAAGTGAATAATTTGCCATCTCTAAAAGGTTTTGGTAATACATACGTATGTGCTTTAGGCAAAACTAAGATTTCATTAATGATTGACAATGCTGAAATGTATGTTGAGGCAGTTGTCGTTCCTGATGGTTATTTAAACTATGATCTACTTATTGGACAAACTGCTACAGAGCAACCACACATATGGGTATTTAAATCTGATAAAGAATTGATGATTACTGATAAACGAAATAAAAGTGGTACTCGACTAACTTTAAAATCTGTTAAAACTGTTAGGGCTGAAGGTTGTATATCTGTAAAGGTGTTTACCGATATAAATTTTAGTGGAATTGTTTTCGTCGAAAATGGTTATCGTTTAAACTATCGTGTAGAAATTGGAACTTATAATATCAAAAATGGTAGTGGTCATTTAACTATTTTAAATTATGACAATAGATTAATCCAATTTAAAGAGGGCCAAGTATTGGCTCGTGCTATTCATTTTAATAATAACATTAAAGTCATTAATAGGATACAAAAGGTTCAAAGCCCCGGCGGTAAACCTCCATTTACATTGGATGACCTCAATATTGACGACAGTTTGAACAACAATCAGAAATTTCAATTATTCAATACTTTGAACCAGTACCGCGATTGTTTTGCCAAAGACTTGTCGGAACTAGGTCAGACCACGGTTGCGGAAATGGATATTATGTTAGGAGATACAGAGCCAGTCGTTTATCGACCATATAAGTTGAGTCATTCAGAACGGGAAGAAGTTAGAGTTATGACTGAAGAACTCTTAAAATATGACATTATAAGAGAGTCCCAATCTCCATACGCGAGTCCTGTTTTGTTAGTGAAAAAGAAAACTGGTGATAAACGGCTCTGTGTAGACTATCGCGCCCTGAATAGGAAAACGATTAAGCAACATTACCCGTTGCCTCGTATTGAGGACCAGATTGATCGTTTGGCAGGGAATAGGTATTTTTGTGCGTTAGACTTAGCTTCTGGCTATTATCAGATTCCACTGACTGAAGAGAGTAGGAGTAAAAGCTCGTTTGTGACACCCGACGGACAATTTGAGTTTAATAGAATGCCCTTCGGGCTAGCTAATGCACCGGCTGTTTTCCAGCGAACTATCAATTTGGTCTTAGGCAATTTACGCTATAATATTGCATTAGCTTACATGGATGATGTCTTAGTACCCAGTAGTTCATTTGAAGAAGGTATTAAAAGGTTGGAAATCGTACTTCAAAGGTTTAGAGAGGCGGGATTAACTTTAAAACCACAAAAATGTTACTTCTTTCAAAATCGCGTTGACTATCTAGGTTTTGAAATTTCTAGCGAAGGTGTAAGACCGGGTATTAAGAAAATTGATTGTGTCGAAAACTTTCCTAAGCCTAAAGATGTTCACAATGTCCGACAGTTTATTGGCCTAGCTAGTTTTTTCCGACGTTTTATCAAAGGTTTCGGTGAAATAGCTCGTCCCCTTACGAAACTATTAAAGAAAAATACTGTTTGGGTTTGGTCACAAAGTCAAGAAGAGGCGTTTGATAAATTGAAAAGTGCACTTGTTTCAAGACCCGTACTAGCGTTATATAACCCCAAACTTGAAACACAAATACATACGGATGCAAGCAAACATGGTATAGGGAGCGTTTTACTACAAAAACAAATCGATGGAGTTTTCAAACCGGTAGCTTATTACAGTAGACAGACTTCCCCTGAGGAGTCTCATTTTTCATCGTATGAGTTAGAGACTCTTGCAGTCATTGCATCGCTGGTGAAGTTCAGAACGTACGTACTTGGGTTAAGCTTCACTATTGTAACAGACTGTAACTCGCTTAGGGCAACGTTTTTGAAACGAGACATGATACCAAGAGTTGCGCGATGGTGGAGTTTGATTCAGGAGTATGACTGTAACGTAAATTATAAATCGGGCAAAGGCATGATTCACGTTGACGCATTGAGTAGGAATCCAACGACGAAAAATGCAGGAATAATTCAGGCTATTGACACTTTCGATATTATGACGATAACCGATGACTGGTTAACAACAGTACAGTTAGAGGACTCTAAAATACAACGTATTAAGAAAATCCTTTCTGATAAAGAATTTGATGACCTAGTAGAAATACGCAAAAATTTTGTCCTCAAGCGCGAGAGAGTATATAAAGTAACTGACGACGGATTAAGATGGGTGGTGCCAAAGGGCTGTAGGTGGCAAATACTCCAGAAAAACCACGATGAAATAGGGCACTTTGCGTTTGATAAGACATTGGATAAAATAAAACAACATTATTGGTTTCCTCGTATGCGTAAGTTTATCAAAAAGTATGTGAATGCCTGTTTAGAATGTGCTCATAATAAATTGCCGGCGGGAAAAAAGCAGGGTTTCTTGCATCCTATACCTAAGGAAATTGCGCCATTTCACACCATTCATCTTGATCATGTTGGTCCATTTGTGAAGTCAAAAAGGAAAAATTGTTACATTTTGGTGATTGTAGAGTCGTTCACAAAATTTATTGTTTTGAAAGCGGTTAAAAATACGAAGACCACAACCACCATCATGGTTCTTAGGGACTATTTTGGGACATTTGGGTTGCCAAAACGACTAATTAGCGATAGAGGCACGTCATTTACGAGTTCGAAATTTAAAAGTTTTCTTACTGAAGTAGGAGTCCATCACATAAAGAATGCAGTTGCTTCACCTAGAGCAAATGGCCAGGTGGAGCGATATAATAGAACAATTTTAGACTCTTTAGCTTCGCAAAATCATGGTAAAGACGAAAGACTTTGGGATGACCGATTATTACAAGTACAATGGGGATTAAATAATACTGTTAACAAAGGCACTGGTAAAACCCCCGCTGAGGTTTTGTTTGGGTTAAGACTTACTGGGATCAATGAAGGTAGTCTAGTTTCGGAAATAGATGATGATAAAGTAGAAAACATACCTAACGAAAATGAAATTAGTACCGGTTATGAAAGATTACGTAAGATTAGGGATGAAGTAGATGAACATACGAAAAAGTCACAAGAAAAACAGAAGAATAGATTTGATAAAAAAAGAAAAAATCCATTAGAGTTCAAAGTAGGGGACTTGGTTAGAGTGGAAAGAGCAGCACATACTGTAGGTAAAAGTAGAAAATTATTATCGAAATGTTCAGGGCCATACAAAGTCACAAAAGTTTTAGATCACGATAGGTATGAGGTAGAAGATACTCCTATTACAAAGAAAAAAGGGGCGTCAAAGTATAAGGGTATATTCGCTGTCGATAAAATACATCCTTGGCTTTGTTTTAACAATAATGGTAATGAATCATCCACTAGCGAGAGTACAGATGGTTGATAAAATATTATGTATGTTGATATTTAGGTGAGCCTATTTATCTGTGAGTATGTATTGTGTAGTTAATAGTGTAATGATTAAGTTCCTTGTTAGGAAGTATAGAACTGACTTTTTAAGTAAAAATGTAATGATGTACGAGAAATGATATGAGTTTACTAGATATATTTTGAACGATGATTAAGTTTATATACTTTTCCTAAATTAAAAGTGCGAAGTACGCACGTTGTACTTTTACTCTGCTATGTGCGTGAGTATATTTGAGTGTGAATATTTGTGTGTAGTAATGAGTGAATTGTTTAATAATGAAGTTTCTTGATAAGAAGCATGGAAAATACTATCGAAGTAAAAATTTAATGAAACAATGTACCTATGAGAAATGATTTGAGTTTACTAAATATAATTATATTTTTGTTTAGAACAATGATCGAGTTTCTTTACCTAAATTAAAAGTGCGAAGTACGCACATTGTACACCTACACTGCTATGTGCGTGAGTGAGGATGAGTAACTACATGAAGTGCTATGTGCACGTAGTTATGTTAATCTGTACACTGCTATGTGCGTAAGTGTAGAGACAGAACTACTTGAAGTGCTATGTGCACGTAGTCATGTTAATGTATACACTGCTATGTGCGTGAGTGTAGAGACAGAACTACTTGAAGTGCTATGTGCACGTAGTCATGTTAATGTATACACTGCTATGTGCGTGAGTGTAGAGACAGAACTACTTGAAGTGCTATGTGCACGTAGTCATGTTAATGTAAACACTGCTATGTGCGTGAGTGTAGAGCGAACTCCTTTGAAGTGCAATTGTTCAATAGCTCAAATAGGATTAATATATAAATCTAGAAAAGTAAATAATTATTATCTATGAAATGCGTGTGTATTAAATGTTTGTGTAATTCATATATGTTAACTTTTTGCTAAATTGTGTCGTTCGCGGGGACGCGAAACTTATCAGGATGGACGAATTGTTAGCTTGTTTCAAATTCATGTTTTAATTTCAAATGATTATTGCGCATTTTCTAGATACATTTGCCTTATTCATTGAAAATAAGTTGAGAATTCTACTAAAAGTTATCGATTATTACGGAAGTTTGTATTTATTTATTTAAATGTATTATTTTAATACCGAAGTTTATTATCTTCTGTGGCAACTTTGTCAAAAACAAATTATTGTTATTTTAACAAACTTTTAAATGTATTTTCATAATGGTAACTAAATGTGTTATTTTTACTTTGGCAACACTTAGAAATAACGGTTATGACGTTATCGTTATTTCTGGGTGGGGCAAGAGTCGTTTTTTAAACTATATACGGCTGTGCAAAGCCAGTGATCATCGAACTACGAAGCCAGACGGTTGACATTGTAATCACGATTCCGTGCGTTTAATAAAGATTTTTATACAAAGAACAAGTGTTTGATTGCTGAAAAATTAAAGTATTAACACAATGTATACGCTTTTACAACAAACTTCCCATTGATATTCGAAACTTACCCATTAAACGATTTAAAAACTGTATTAAAACCAAACTTTGTTAAAAAAGGGTACTAGGGTAAAATTTCAGATAAAAAAGCGTGGGATTGAGCTGCTCGCTCTGCCTTGTGATAAAACCATAAAATTTGACATTTTAATTATTATGTAAAATCATTAAAATATACCAGTTTTATATACATATTAACATTGTTGAAAATACAAAATGACATAATTACTTTGTAAAGTATTATATTGTTTTAATTATTTGGTATTGTTCGTTGAGTTCAGCTCCACGATTACTGACAAATGCTTGCGTTGACTGGACAGGTCCACTCAAATCTGTGTGCTTCTTTCCTCAAAAGACCATTTCAGACACTAATCTACATGATCCTCATATGGCCTGACCAAGATTATGTCTGGACTTGTAAAAGGTACTGTGACCTCTGAGTTTGTTTCGGTCTTTCTTCTCAGAGTAGTCAGGTAGGAAACGCCGAACTCATCTAGCAACATTCTTTTAATATGACGTATAAAAGTAATATCCCATTTACAGAATAAACAATTTCATTTGATTTCATTTCATGTTAAATAACATATAACCTTCCTCAAGAATTGTGTTATCAAATGCAAAAGATTTTTTCAAATCCGACTGACAGCTCCAGAGATTAGCGTTCAAACAAATCAGCTTATTAAACTATTCAGCTTTATTAAATTAGTAAATATAGAATTATAGTCTTGATCGAGTTGTTATGACAATTCTATGTTAATGGCATCTACTCTTGTTGATATCGGGTTGTTTAAGAACCGTTTTTATTAACAGACGTACACTAAACATAAAATTTATTCTCGAGCTATGTTCGATTAAAGAGTCGTAAAATCATGTAAAACAGTTTTCAGCATGATAGGAGCCACTAATCCGATGCGTAATCCTAGCAGTTTACGATCCACCCAGTAAACTGTATACCTTACCCAAATCAGAATAGTTACAGCACTGTCCATAAACCCAGAAGTGTATCCGAGAAAATGGGCCTAGTATATCGAATATCACGACAAGCTTTACCATCATAAAACAATATCGTAGCTCCAATATTGTTTGGCAATATTGCTCTGAAAGTAGAAAAAAAACTCTTTTATAGCTCATCCATCTTTCTAAGAAAACCACAAGCAAACCAAAGCAAACTATGTTACAAAGGAATAAAGTTCAAAGTCAGTTGTGAGGACGAAGAATCGTCACCTTGCCTCGATTTATTAGGAAAGGAAACTATTTTGTCTTTACTAAGTTAATTAAAGTTGTTCAGTTCGTTATTATTAGACGATTTATTAAGAGAGAGTGATAAATATAACCCTAGGTATTTGTTCTGAACAAGATAAAAGGATTTATTTACTACTTCACTGAAGAGAGAAACCTGGGTGCTATGATATGAGCCATTTAAAGTTTTAAAAGCCTACGTGATGACGTTTCGAATACTGCTAGTAAAACTTACCATTTAATATTAAAACCGAATCATAAATTCATGGTAATGTCCCATCAGTATAAGGCCCTTTCATCACTGGTCGGTACGGGATCAGCATGCGCGATATACACGGTACCGAAAGCTTACCGAGCGCCTATATTTCAATGAGTGTTTCCTGATTGGCTCTGTATACGCGGAAGCGGGGCGGGATCGTTTCGGTTTAGCGCGTCTCGGTAGAAACATTGACTGCGGTACCCGTACAGGTCACGCGTTTCACAGTATGCTCAGTATTACTCGGTACCGAAAGCTTACCGAGCGCCTATATTTCAATGAATTAAGCGGTACTGCACAAATTATACCGAAAACAGGTCCGTAAATGAAAGCAGTGCGGTATCGTTTCGGTATACGTAGCATACTATACCGAAACGATACCGCACCGACCAATGAGGAAACGACCTAACTCAGAATGGGCGTTACTATTATTCTTGTTAACACTTTAAACTAAACTGACAATTCTTTTAAAATAGAAATGTGTCGCTTCAGCGGCACACATACCTACACTTCAACACTGCAAAACATACTGTCTGCAGAGGGATGATATCAAATTATATTTCGAAAAAGGTATAATTCTTATAACGCATAACTGAAGGAATTCTCGGATTATAATGATGCTTATTTCATCATTTAAAAGCCTGAATACATAACGTCACGACTGTTTCTGTTTCCCCCGAAAGGTAAGGCAAAGGTGTTCATATCCCTAGGGATATAGCTATATACCGTAATTTAGATATATGAAAGCTGTTTATAACTGTCGAAGTGCCGTAATTTTGTTACTGCGACCAATTTTGACGTAGCACTTGCTGGCCGCTACCGCGGCACCGCTTGCTTCGCTCGCTTGGCTCGCGCGTAGTTGGTCACAGTTCTAACCTAACCTATTTGGTCGGAGTGCCCTGATAGTTATATTACTAGATCGTGCTCGTGTCATACTTATATTCCTAGTAAGACAGTTATGAACCGCTTTCATATAGCTATATTACGGTATATAGCTATATCCCTAGCGATATAACTATAAAGTTAACACTAGAAGAAAACTATATATATAGCTTTATCCCCATAATATCGGCCACAATCATCTTACTGCGACACATACACATTTCGCTAGTTATGCGGAGCGAGCCTGTTGCCATCAACCGGAAAATAAATTCATGCGTTAAACCGCAAAAAATTCAGTAGTCAATAAAATTAAAAGCGTGTTAAACCCATAGCCGTTGGCGTTCCTCTTATCCCCCTGGAGACTCGTGGATAACGCTAAAGAAGTGTGTGTAATTCGCGCGCGTCGACTTTCATCCCCATCTCCCCTCTAGAGACTTGCTGTGTAAATACAGGGTTAATATTAGGGGATAATTTATATAATATTTTAAAGCTTTGGCAAAAAATGTTAGTAAAGGCAAGAGTAAAAAAGGCATCATTTTATTAGCTGCTTCTGAAAGTATCGATTTAACTAGCGAGCTAAAATAAAAGGAGGCTTAGTTACTCCTTATAACATCAGCTCTCTGTCAGTGAAAGTCTTGCCAAAATCAGTTCAGTCGTTTCGGCAATTTGCCGGAACAAACAGACAGACAGACAAAAATCTTAAAAAAAAATTTAACCCCGACGCAAAAGGAGGGGTCTTATAAGTTTAACCGTTATGTGTGTGTGTTTGTCTATCTGTCTCTCTATGGCACCGTAGCTCTTAAACGGGTGAACTGATTTGGATGCGTTTTTTTTATTTGAAAGCAGTTTTTCTAGCGATGGTTAGACATGTTTTATCAAAATCGGTTCAGCGGTTTGAAGATTATCAGCTCTTTTCTAGTTGAAGAATGGATGTGAGCGTCTTTCACGGGTCTGATCGATTTGAAATTTGGTATTCTGCTACTTCAATGATATTAGAAGAAAATCCGTAAACTAAAACCTTGAACTGATGCTGCAGCATCAAATGGAATTTGTATGTCTTGTTTTCTTCCTTTTTTATTTGTTTTTATATTGCTATTATTTTATTTGTTGGCACCTTGCAGCTATTTCCTAATAGCTAATTAGTAATTATTTAATCGTGTTTTTGTATGTTGTGCTGTTTTTTTGTGTGCACTAAATAAACGATTTATCTATTTATCTATCTATCTATCTAGGATACCCAACTATAGCACAGGTATCGTGTATGGGCTCATTGGAAAGGTAATACCATGATGAATAGGTTATAGATAGATGATGAACAGGGTCTGGTGATGGAGTAGGAAAGAGAAATGAGGAAATGTTTGTGTCAGTTTTTAAAATTTTAATATAAAATCACTTGTTTGTTATAAGTACCATATTATATACTTTCTTAAACATTTTGTTAAAAGCTGTTATTTTGACATTCAATTTAATTTATTTGTAAGATAAGATTTAATATTTAAATAACTTATCTTGATAGGTACTCAGAGTCGTTACTTAAAATTAATCAGTTATTAACACTTTGATTGACAAATATAAAATGGAACACTGTCAGTCAAAAATACAGGGTGTAAGGGTAAGCACCGTTATCCTTGAAACCAGTGATTTGGTTTCATTTATAGAACTGAACATCAATGAAAAATAACAACTTTTTTTAAATATAAAATCTTCCGTTTACCACAAAAGTATTTCATCCTATGCGCTAGGGTTGTTAATCTTGTGTCTTAACACGGGGGAGGGGCGCAAGGAACACCTCACGTGGCCCGACCGGTCGCGAGCGCGTCCGCGCGACCCCTCACCCCAGTCAGTCAGCTGTCTCGCTAGCGAGCGCACGTACGCCGCGTCGTAGCGCCGCTTATTTCTAGTACGTAAATTGAGTTAGTGTATGAAGCGCTGGATGTATGCCACAAAGTGCGTAATACGTCGGAACTCAAAAGGCGGATTCGTAGTCTTTTTAGAGACATAAGAAATGACACTGTTATGCTTTCTTGAGTGCAAAACGACGTACGAAAACGTGCGAAGGCATGCGTGGCCGTAAATGGATCCCATTTTGAACAGATGCATGTTGAGATTAATGTAAGTGTAGATATTCAATCAGCGTTAATTTAACCGGTATTTTAAATTGTACTGTACATAAAATTGTGAATAACTTTTTAAATACGCCAAAAATACCTACTCAATGAACGGTTTATTTTTTTCATTTCCTTTGTTGTCGAATCAAATTTACATTTAGACTCGTCACACAACATCTAAGGTAGGTATTTTTGCCTGTCCTAAGCCAAGAAAAGTATGAAGGGAAAGTTGTATCACAGGTTGTATTGTGTATTTATGCATGTAATGTGTAGGTAGGTAGGACGGGCGACGATCGTATTACGTCACTCGGGCGTATATCCATGAATTTGCGGACGGTGTCGGATAAAAACCTTTTTTAATATTTATTAAAGTTAAAAAATAACTTTTTTTTTTACTCGGTTATTTATTTTTATATTGTATTCAACTACCCATAGTTTTAATGGCAATGGTGTTTACCCTTACATACGGTATGATGGATTGAAAACATTTTTATTATGTTTTCAACAGGCCAGGATAATATTTAAAAAAAAGGTTTATTTATCTCCACAGATTACATTCTTATACATAATAAGTTGACAGTTATTTTGTAATTTGTGGGAGATCTGAAGTCTAAACTAAGCCTAGGCCTGTATTTTAGAACTCCAGTTCCCCCATTGTAGCGCATAGTAAAGATTGTCAATTGCGAGTGGTTGATGGTGTGTCTGAGTACATGTTTGTTTGAGAGTGTGTGCGCGTGTGTGTGAATAATCGTGAATGTCTGTAGCGTGTGCGTGTGGGTATGTGTGTGCGTATGTGTATGCCTACATTTTTTGTACATAAATATAATGATTCATAATATTATATAATATGATTAATTATGTTATTATATTACCGACTTAACGGAATATTGCCATTTTTAAATATTATACTTTTTTTATTTATGTAGAATTAATTATTGTATATTTATTTTATTTTTATATCTTAACTGTATTTCATGATATGCTGCACCGGTCGACGTCATAACGTCAACGCCGGCTGTCGCTGAAAACCAGCGCTGGGGCTCTGTCTTGCATAGGGTCGCAGCATCATGCTGAGCGATGGCCGTTTTGCGTGAATGTGACGCATATTTTCCCTGAACTTGTTTCCATTTTATAATTTTGTGTTCTTTTTTGCGTCATGTTTACCGCAAATAAACGTATTTTCTTTCTTCTTTCTTTTTCTTTTCTTTATGTACGTCTACATAGAAAGCTAAAAATAAATATTACATCTAATATAAGATCTAAGTATTAGATAGAAAATAATTTAATAAAATAATATTAATAGTTATAACAAATATACCTCGTCGCTTTATTATCTCAAGGACTTCGTTCCGTTTCAGCGTAGCTTCGATCTAGTAACCATTTGATTGTTTTTCTTTTACTACAATTAGCTATATTGATAATTTTATTTATTTTATTGATTAATTCACCTCCTCGGAATGGAAAAAATCTTTGGGCAAATGCTGTTTTGACAGCAGTTGACGCACATATTGCGTAGTTCCTTCAAGAGAGGGCTATACGTTTTCTCCTTTCTTCAAGTAAGTCCAAGTGTTGAAGAAGTACAGTTAGCATTATGTACAGCTGGCGTACAGTTAGCACTTGAGCCTCCTCATAAAGTTTTGAGGTGGAGAAAAGACGAGGTATGGATAAGCTCACTTTTAGTATCATCCTTTGGGCTCTTTCAACTGTAATCATTTTAGTTTTGCATGCTCCTCCCCATGTTGTTATGCAATAACTAGTGATTGATTGCACCAATGCTTTATATACCATCCTTATCATCTGTTTCTCTGCTACATCACGAAGCTCTTTATAAAAGTAAGTGAACTTACGTATTCTTTTAGATAGCGATCGGATGTGGTCTTCAAAAGTTAAATTAGCATCAATTTCGATTCCAAGATATTTAAGACATTTGGTGAGGTTAATATTGGGACAATTACAGTTTGGAGCTGGAGGAAAGTTACATTTTTGTACAGCGATATTATAATTGGTAAGGTTAGTAACTTCCGTTGTATTGTAAATTGAGAATACAATGTATTTGGTTTTGTGTTAATTTAAAGTCAGAGAAGAGAATTTGATGATAGCCAGTGACACACTGTGTTGAAACCGTCTTGCGCAATATTAAAAAGTTAATTCCACGAATCTGCAAAAAAGTTAAGACAGTGTCATCAGCGTATGCAGAGATGCGGCAATATTGAATTTTAAGTGAACAGAGCTTATTTATGTAGCAGTGAAAAAGAGTGGGACCCAAGATACTGCCTTGCGGTACTCCAATAATGTATGCTGATCAATTCACTCACTAACTTGACTCAGTGACTTGAGTCACTGATTGATTATTTATAAGTGACGTCTCTGAGTGCAGCAGTTAGTATCTCAAACGGAATACTGATAAGTATACTGATTATAGTACAAGTTGTAAGTACTTTGCTTCAGAGCCGAGTAGAGATTTCAATGAATTTCAAATGCGAGAGTATTTGCATCAAGTCTTTAGATCATTGGTCCATAAGTAGCTGGGATTCGTGCTCCAGTGGCCGTAAGAACTCTTGGGCGTATTGACGTTCAATACCGTTTTATGATTTCCTTTATTTTATTATGTACATATAAATTATATTTTTAAATATTAGTATATAAAAATATAAAAATAATAGCACACCGCTTTTGAGAGTAGAGTTTAAGCTACGCTGGTAGCTGGACCGCCGGGTCAGGGTTCAGAAGTACCCCTTTATTATTATGACTATACATCATAATATTTTATATAGATGGATATAAAAGGAGAAAATGTTTTTAGCCTTATTTGTCGTTGTAGAATAATGTCTTCTTCCTAAAGTTTTGGTTTCATAAGAAAGCGGTAAACGGTCACATAATAACGGCTGCCCAAATACAGAGTTAAGCCTCGTGCAGATTGGCGCGACGCGACAGTGCCGGCGCGACGCGACTTTAACAAAACAATTTCTAAGAAAACTTCACGGCAGAACAATACCGGTGTCACGTCGCGACCATCTGCACGAGGCTTCTATGAAGGCTAAGGAAGCAGTCCCATTGAACATTGTTGATTGTGACGCATATTTTCCCTAAACTTGTTTTCTTTTTTTATGTTGTGTATTTTTTTTTGCGTCATGTTTACCGTAAATAAACGTATTTTCTTTCATCTTTTTCTTTCTTAACAGTACAATCGAGGGCTGCCTCACAAAACAGTTTCTCTGACTAACTATACAACAGGTGCGTACTGTTACAGCAGCTATAACAGGCCACGGGTCATTTAATAAACACCTCTTTGTCATAGGAGTCACAAACATTTCGCTGTGCAGGCCCTGCATCGAGGACGACGAGACAGCAGCTCATGTGCTTCCAAACTGTCCGGTGGTCTCTACACATAGCGCAAAGTACTTCTGTAATCCAGGTACTCTCGGTGAGATTGTCAGTAATACTAGGGCGTTGCTGGCCTTCTTTGAGGAGCTGGGGTGGATCGAATAATCGATTTTCCCACCCGTTACGCAAAATACACGCATTGACGTGGAGTTGCGGACACTAGCCCGTATTACCTATTACAGAGTTGATACGTTTTTTGACAACTTAATATTAAATACTGGTGTAAATGACAGATTTTCATGACGGCTGTTATAATATGATGGAACCGCTTTCCTAAGAAACCCAAGGATATTGCTGGATAGTTTTTTTTAACACATTTGGTCTTGCTCTCTGCCTGTCACAGTAATTTTAGGGGATTGCGATACTCTAAGGTTATCAAACTATTAAGTCATTAATCCTTATGATGTCAATTAATAATTATGAAAACTACCAACACTGTAATGGTATTTGTATTGTTACACATGAATAGCTTGTTCCCGCGATTTCGCTAGCGTGGAATTTCTTCAATACCAATCTGCCTAGCCTTTTCTCAACTATATTGAGGTTGGCTTCAAGTCTAACCGGATGCAGCTGAATACCAGTATTTTAATCTGACCTCCACAACCCAGACACAGGGTAATACGATACCCCTTGGTATGACTGGCTGTCAGACTTTCGGGCTTCTGACGACCTACAATGACTGTCAAAGATCCAAAAATGACAACCGGGACCAACAGCTTAACGTGCTCTCCGAGACATGGAGAAGTCTCGGTATGTAAAGATGGTCACCCATCCATGGACCAACCCCGGCAAGCGTAGCTTAACCTGATGAATCGACCAGTGCGGCTTTTATTACTAAGCTCCTCAAATCTCACGTGAGATTTCTTGTTATAACATGAAACATATCCTATGACACTCGGCATTACTGTAGCAGCCCATTAGTGAAAGAATTTTTGGAATCAGATCAGTAGTTCCGAAGATTACCCCCTAGTTACAAACTGTATAATCCTAACTAATATTATAAATGAGAAAGTGAGTTTGTTTGTTCATTTGTTACGCTTTCACGCTAAAAATGCTGAATGGATTTGGATGAAGTTTGGCACATGGGTGGACCATGAAATGGAGAAGGTACCTTTTATCCCGATATTCCCACAGGATCGAGACTTATTGACTTTTACCAACCCCATGCCTCGACGCCTACTGTTTTGCAAATGGCCGCCACGCCATCGAGTCACAAATCGCAATTCCCATGGCGCATCTAAGAATCTATGGTGTATAAATGCAGGCTTAATTACGGATTGTTAGTGAATTATCCAAATTATTATAATTACTAAAACAGGAATGAAGAGGAAAACACACCAGACTGTACACTCCGTTTAATTAGTAATTTAGTGTTTATTTTATATTCTCATTGTATTATTTTATGTATTATTATTATTTCTTAAATTTATGTTACGCACAAATGCAGATATATATTTTTATTTTATTACTTGTATATGTACATAATATAGACGTCAATGTGTCATTCCTTTAGGTAATTGCTGAAAACCAGCGCTGTTGACGTTAGGTTCGTCCGAAGTCTCAGCATTTCGCTGAGCAATGACCTGTTCTTGCACAGATGCGACGCACAGCTTAAATTATCTTATTATTTATTACAAAAGTAGTTTACTCTGCAATCAGCATTTTGTTTTTGTTATGATTTTGTTGTCATTTGCTAATGTCGCAACCACAGAGTATGTAATATTGTAACAGTAATTACGAAATATTGTCTTTGTCTGTGGCCTTGACATCAACCGATGAAGAATCATTTTATAAATAGCGTATTTGTTGGCTAAATACGAGGCTTTTGACTAGTTTTGTATTTGTGTATTTTGTGTTTTTTATTTAAATGTGCGTTTTGTTTGTGCAGAATAAACGTATTTTCTTTTCTTCTATGCGGGTGATACCGCGGGGCGCAGCTAGTCCTACTAATCATACTTCCTAATACATAGATAGTTTATAACCTGGATGTCAATCTAAGTTATAAACAGTGAAATGTGTTAACATAGAATACTTTTTATCCCGGTAGTACAATTCCCGTGGGATAATTTCTGATCTTCACGCGGGCGAAGCCACGGTCGAAAGCTAGTATATTATAAATATTACATAGTATAGAATGATTTACTTATCTACAAAAGCAAGCATTATGTTTACTTAGCATATAGGTGAACATCACAAATGCTTCACATCGAGTAAGCTCACAATAGCGTCGGGATAATATTCTAATCGGATAATCTGATACTAACGAATATTTAATGGCCTCCGAGATCCTAGACAGTGCCACTTTCTACTAACATTAATGCTTAGAAAAGTCTATAAAATATAGAGGTTATTACCATTTATAATAGTTAATTGACTCAGGCGTGACCTTGCAGAAATCCATTGTAAAATACAATAGACGACGTATATTTAGTAACCTAATCCGCTCAACTGTTCTTAAAGAATCATAAAGGATCCTGTAAGAAATTGACACGTGTTTCACCTCTCAACGAGGCATCCTCAGGATGACGATTGACTTGTTGCGAAACCGGACACGACGTGTTGCCACGTCAAGCGCCGAACGCAGTGTGAGCCACACTGTCACAAAGTCGTCTCTGGGCCCCCGAAGGAGGTGAGAGGAATCGGTTTTGGGGCTTTTTTGGTCCCATGCCCGAGGGATTTTTCTCTCCGCCCACAAAATCGGGGGCCGGTCATTGGGTTCCCCTCCCCTTCCTAGGAGGGGTTGCCCTCTCCCTCGCCTTCGCATGGTTATTGTGACGTGACAAAACATCGGAATTTCTTTATTATAAGTAAGTTTAATATTAATGCGCATAACCTTCCGAAACAAATTCTCTAAATGATGGTGAAAACCACATCAAATTCCGTTGCGTAGTTTAGAAGAGCAATGCGGTCACACAGACTGATACAGAAAGCGAGTTTAATTTATAATATGTATAGATTGTATTATAAGATGATGTGATTGATTCGTCATGGCTACGGGCTTTGTAAACATAATAATCGGTTAAAAGTCTGAGTTAACTCCTCACCATTTCCTTGTTGGTACATGTGAATTATGTCTACCTATTTGGTGATTGTACACATCAAGCTATACATTTCCAGTATAAACTAACCTCGCATCGTACGGAAATTCTATATAAAGCGAGATCAGCATAAACTGGAAATGTATAGCTTGATGTGAAGTCGTGTGTACATACAAAACAATATCAATACTTGACCCAACTGTCAAATGTTTTTTTTTTAATTAACTGATTCGTATGCTGACAATATCGTGGCAGGCCAAAGCGAAGATAAAATAAAAAAGAACGTTTATTTGCGGTAAACATGACGCAAAAAAAAGAACACAAAATAAAAAAAGAAACAAGTTTAGGGAATATATGCGTCAAGTCCACGCAAAACCGGCATCGCATGTTGGGACCAGCTTGAGTTCTACCGAAAGGACTGGCCGACTAGCAAAAGACAGAATTGTGTGGAAAAGGAAGAGAGAGGCTTTTGCCCCGCATTGGCCTGTATTATCTACAGGCTAGTTTGTGATCCAAATACTGAAGTTGATATTCAGCTCTCTCATTGGTTGTATTTTTGTAACTTGCATCAAGCTTCAACCGTGCACCTCGATACTCTCAAAACCATTCCATTCTCTTCCGCAGTATATTTAAAATTCCCAGATCTTTCATACAGTGCAATATTACAGCTAACGTCAGATTAACTATTAACCCGCTCTCGGCCGGAGTGCGTTTTAATAAGAGTGCAGCGTAAAATTAATTTTAAAGTAACATATTGCCGCAAACATGAAATGGCTCTCATTAAACCGAGTCCCTATGCTACTTTAAAATTGCGTTGAAAATATTGTGGTTCTCATTTTGTGGTTGCTAGTAAATTGTTTGGTTTTAATATTGTATTGGGTACATACTTGAACGTCGAAAATTAAAATACCTTCGGGTAAAATGTCAATGTTCAAAATATTGAAAACTAATTAAATATCGAATGACCATTTAAGCGAAAATTAAAATAACATAAGACCCTAACCATTTAACATTATAATGTCAAATGGTTAGATAACCTACGTCCAATATATCTAAAATCTAATTACCTACAGAAGTGACATCGAAATACCTATGCATTTTAATCTTAGACATTTTAAGCTTAGGTATAACAATTTTCGAGAGATTTTTCCATATTTAAATTTTCGATGTTTTGAATAGTGACATTTTACCCGTAGGTATTTTAATTTTTGACGTTCAAATATGTACCCATTGTATTTGGTGCGCGGTTTATCTATTTGTTGTGAAATATAATTATAATATCCCTCGCTTCAGCTCGTGACTTCGTTCGCGTGGAAGTCGTAAGATACACAATATACAAAATTAACAGCCACATTTTTATGAAACTCCCGCGGCCACGTCGCATCGTATAGCCCGCCCGCGCTTGTACTTCGTTTTCGCTTACCGTTCTTTATGACTTTTTTTCTTTGTTGCTCGACTCTTAAGGGTTGTAGCGTGACAAGTCCTCAAGAATTGAGTTATCAAATGCAAAAACATTTTTGCAAATTCGACTGGTCGTTCCAGAGATTAGCGCGTCAGACTAAAAAACAAACAAACAAACTTCAGATTTCTTACATTATTAATATAGATTAAAACATTAATTTAGTATAGAAACAACAAAAACTGTTTCATGCTTGTGTGGTCATATACAAATTTGAGTACATAACAATAACACGTAGGTATTTATTTTTGGTCTCAGATAATGATTTAGCGATATTGATAATTAAACTAAAAACAGCAGACTCCATCATCCAAAAGTTAATTAAAATGAAATGATCATCCTCATGCTAATAGGCTCGTATCATCAAAACACAGTAATTATCACCAGATACGTGTTAATTACGCGCATGGTCGAGCTTTTCAGTCATCCATAATGTTTTCATCAGTAACATTATCCGTACAAAGACTAATTATCACATCATTTAGTGTACCGGAAATATGATATTTTTCGTCGATGACTTAACTGATAACAATTTTTTATTTTTATTTATATCGGTAGTCTAGCAGGTATATTTTTTCTTAGATAATTACGTTGATGTCTGTTTTGTGAATGCTGCAATAATCTGTTATAGGCATACATACCAGTATTTTTATTTTATTACTAGCTGACACACGTCCTGTCCTTTCAATAATTCATACGAAATAAATTTTCCAATATTCCCGGCAACTTTTACAATTTTTCTTTTCGTAAGAATCTGATTCAGACAAATATTTTGGAACAAAAATTTTCCAAATCGGTCCAGCCGTTCTGAAGTGATGACCAACGAACAGCATTTCATTCAAATTCAAAATATTTTATTTTACATAAACCTACAAGGGCACTTATGAAACGTCAGAAGCTAGGTGCACGGTCCCAATTGGTCGTTTCCTATGGAGAAGAGCCGGAAAGAAATTGCACGGTTACTCTTTTAAAAGTAAATGGTATTTACAATGTTTTAAAATTACAGTGTTAATAAGTATGAGAGGACAGTGTAGGCCTATCAACAAGTACCAGGTACTTAGCAAGATAGAAAATGGTTGACAGATCTACAGTCTGTTAAGCCTGCAACGTTCTCACATTTACAAAATCTAAAAGAAAATAATCTATATAAAAGCAAAATCAAATAATAAAAATAAAAAGCTATTTAGACCAAATGACATGATTGCCACTACAGCTGTAACAAATCTAATTTATTATAAAAAATATAATATTGTAGGTTTATAATGTCATTGTCATTTTTATGTATAGATTGTTTTCTCTTAATTATTTGCATGTACTGCTGTAGGTGTATCAAAGAAAAAAATAAGCCATAAAGCCTCGTTAACACAATGACAGAGGCCCTAGTGTGAGTTCCTTTATACCATCTCGACTTTACGCATCAACCGCGTTCGGCGCTCCGATTGGTTGCCGGCCGGCCTTCACCAGTGAAGGGCCAATCAGTGCGCCGAACGCGGTGGATGCGTAAAGTCGAGATGGTTAAAAGAAACTCACACTAGGCCCTCAATTTCTTAAATAGATTCTCAAGGAGATAGCAAAGTAACTCGTGAAAAAAATAGTACGATCCTAGCATCTGGAGCGACTAGTCAAATCACCTTTTGAGAAAACCATCTGGGCATTCTCGCATGGACGTTCTTGCCTCTCCAAAGTCGAATAATATTCCTCGTGTATACGAAACTTTAATTTCATTATATATGAAATAAAGTTCTCTATAAGAGATTAACTGTCAATAACGAGACACATCAGAATTTTTATTGTTATCAACTTCTAAAGGCAAATCGACAGTTAAGCGGAATTATTATCTAAATATCATAATTATATAAAGCAATATCCGCTATTGAAATCGTAGTCAGACTATTATTTTCTACTACCACAATAAAAGTAATATTGCATCATAAAACCGTACTTATGAACATAAATCTCTCCGCAGTCTGCTTCAGTAAACATAAAATTCCATAAAACGGTTAATTTCGTCGAGACCAAATTGGAAACGAAATTATACATTATTTAATTTAAAATTATTCGCTCGTCGGTCTAGTGGTTGCAAGCGCTACTGCTGAACATGAGATCGTGGTTTCTATTCCCAGGTCGGGCAAAGTTTTATTGGATTTTTCCATAAGGAATTTCTCAGTAGCAGCTCAGAGTTTGGACTTATGGCCCGATCGATGGCAATATATCTTAGAAGTATGAGAATCAGGGTGTAACTTTACGACCAGACAGGTGGTAGTCTGGTGGGCAACTGCCCGACCAATGTATTTTTTTTTGGGAATGGTATCTCGCAGGTCGACCTAGGAGGTTGTCGGCTGCTTAACCGGACTTTCCTGTGGGTGCCTCAATAAATTAAGGTCTCCAAACAGGGCATAAAACTTATAAATTAAGCGACTTCACGCTAAAGGCACCCCCTTTGGGGTACAGATCTCGGCTTAGGGCGTGACTGGGGGAGGACAGCAAGAGACAGGCTGGATTGGATTAATATTATTATTAGCGGCATGGGCTGGCTCGAGCAAGAGTCGGGGCGGGTGGCCCGACGATTGATCTTAGGAAGTTATATTTATAATGCTGATCGCGCGGTAAACTCTGCTTGCGCGATGCAGGATTTCGCGTGACGATTATACTGACGTCACAGTTCGAAGGAAAGTCGCAGAAATAAAATGAGCATAATAATATAGCTTTGAGCACAAAATATTTAAGTCTACAAAAAGTATTATATTACAAGGGACTTAAACATAACTCGCGATATGGGGGTTTACAATAGGGTACACCTGTGTCTTACCCTTTGGGGATTTCGGGCGTGAAGTTATGCTATTAAAATGGTCATGAATACAGTAACCAATGCCTTTCCAAAAATAATTGAAATTCATAATTAAGTTGCATATCAACGGGATTTTCTGTGACTGTGTCTTTCATTATGTTTTCGGTTTTGTGGTCAATTTACACGAGAGCTGGTATGTAGGCAACTGTGCTGCTTCTCACAAAGAATATTTAATTAATATTACTATATTTATTAATTATTCAAATAAAGTTTAATGAAGCGTGATTGATACATCTCCATAGTCCACAACATATATAAGACGCAAATGTTTCTATATCAAAAAAATACACTACAAGAAAATCAATCAATCTGCCTAGCCTTTTCCTAACTATGTTGGTTGGCCTCCAGTCTAACCGGTTGCACCTGAATACCAATATTTTACATGGAGCGACTGCCTATCTGACCTCCACAACCAAGTAACTGGGAAAGACTGATTGTCAGACTTTCGGGCTTCTGACGACCCGCAACGACTGTCAAAGATCCACAAATGACAGCCGGGACCAACGGGACCAACGGGCACGGAGGAGTCTCGGTGTGTAAAGATAGTCACCCATCCACGGACCAACCCCGGTAAGCGTAGCTTAATTTGATGGATCGACCCGTGCGGCTGCTTAGACACAAGCACACAAATATTTATTTTATTTTTACAAATGTGTTACTAAGTTAGTACAGTCTAAATAAAAACATCTAAGCACTCCCTTCACTGAATCAACACCAGATAAAAACCATGTATCAAAATCATTCACCAACCATCTTTCGTTACCACAGAAATAGTAACGAAACTTTTTTCTGCTATAATTTCGGCGCGCCACTGACAGCAATGTAATCTTGATTCTAATAACGTAATGTAAATATTTACCTGCTAACTTTACACTGTCGGGGAACGAGAAGTATGCAAATCTGTTTCAGTAGTGCTGGGTTTTGATTCATGATAAGTTAAAGGTCGAGTATTAAATGAATAAATAATTTATTTTAAAATATGTTGGTTGGTTTTGTAAGCTAGTGGGAAACACTAGCTTGAGATCGTGTGAGATCATTATCTCACATGATCCGCTGTCAAATAAATATAATTCTTTCTTATTCTCTCTACCTACCATGAGCCTATATTGATAAGATCGTGAAACACAAAATACAGATAATACAAAAAATGATATATTTTAACCGCAAGTGCATTTATGCCAGACAGAATGCTGTCTGTTACTGGTTTTCGATTATTATTTAAAATAGCGTCTGGTCCACGATGGGCAGTCCGTTTACACATTATGGCTAATTTACCCTATTTACTATTATTTTGCTTCTCGTTCTACCATAAAATGTAAAATTTACCTTCTTTAGATTTAGACAGCATTTACATAAAGCTAACGCAAAATGAGAAACAGTTTACACGAAAAACAGCTCAAAACATAAATAAAAAACTCTTTTCTGAGCTAAAATAGGCTAATACTGTAAAAGCCTTCCAAATACCAAAGGTGAGCGGAAAAGTGACGCGTACCTAAAAGAATTCGTGGAAAAATCTAGATTTTCGGGTCACGATATTAGTAAATGACACACGATTGACGTAGCTAACCTTTTATCTAGTAGCTATAAATCTGAGCCAAGGAAACTGTTGGTTTGTTTGGGCATGTCAATTTGTGTTTATTCCTAGAAAAATTTGTGTATTTTGTGGTTTTTACATGTGTGGTGGTTTCTAACAAATACATTTTCATTTTATTTTGAATTAGCTCGAAATTTTTATCTGAGTAGCATAATCTTATGGATCAGGAGCTCATTAAAAATAATAGAAAATAAAATAAATCACAATAACGTGAAACCATTAGACACCGAGATCATTGAAAACTACAGTTCCTAATACTCGTCTGTCGCTTCGGAGCTCCCGAGAAAAGTGACCGAGGTGCGTGAGCGCCCTTCTAACGTGGCTCCGACTCGCTCCTTCCAATCGCTGCGTCATGGTCTCTTGATATTTCTGCCGTCTTACTTGACAAATCCTCTAAAAATATACAATCAGAATATAATATCATGGTGGTAGAAATATTGGCCAGTCAGTAAGGTAATAATTTGGATTTGGATTGGCTGACTGCTAAGGGTGCAGCGAATCTATGTCACACGTACATGGAAAGGAAATGTTGCCTAAAGATTTTGAGGCAGCATCGTGCTAATAATAAGTACCTACAAACCTAATAAACGTACAAAAAGTAATGATTAAAGAAATTGTAACGGCTTAAGAGCGTTTATAATGGAAATAAGAAATATGGCTAATTATTAAAATTATTGATTATGAATTGCAATAATTAATATCGTAACACCGAATATTTCGTTTTAGATGTGAAAACAGTATTTGGAAACTTTCCAAATGCCTTTTTGACACCTAAAACGGTTACAACATCAAATTTAGTGTTATAATTGCAATTCATTATTAATATTCTAGTTCACTAGTTATCCATAATATTGCCAAATTAATCAAAACAGCGAAATATTTGCGAACTTTTTAGATGAACGCTCTTCAGAGCTATCTTTTTGCAGTGGACGTTTGCAGAACGATTTTGTGAAAAAACCCCCGTTATTATTAATAGCAACATCAGCAAAACGGTATTTTATCTTCGTCTATAACAATAGCTTTTTCGGGTCTTCTGTCGATTAAAGTTAAAAGACAGTAAGTATACGTTTTTATTGTATATTAAGGACACCTTGAATTTGCTCGTTTTACAATGGGCTCGTTACCTAATATTGGTATTCTGAGGGAGTCTGATAAGGGAGGTAATGCTGCATTTGGGTCGGTAATGTCTCGTTATGTTATTTTTATTGTTTTGGGCTCACCGGGTATGCAATTATCGACTTTATTGCTATGATCGTTGTAAAATTATGATTACTTACCCATGTTTAATTTTATTCGCCGAATAATCTTATAAAGCTTTTAGTTTAATAACAATTTTAAATTTGATTTGCATTCCCCTGTTTATTTAAATAAAAGTGATAAGGGTAAGATTTAAAAAAAAAATGTCCTTTTATTATTTACCTACTCTCTGATTATAAGTTCATTTTATTTTGTGGTAATTGAGATAAGTAACAGGCTAAATTGTTTGAAGTTTGAGGGTAATACGTACCTTGAAAGTTTACTTTAACCCTTTTTTGAAACTAATTATATTCTTGAAGCTCAAAGGTAATCTCTTTATTAATAAATGAAATGCACCGACCCCAGACTGAATAAATCGAATGAACCCCAAGATTTGCACTAGCCTCTGGAGATTCATGCTTCATGGGGCTACAGAGGCCATTGTATAACAAGGAGTATGCCGGGGGCGCGGTAATGGTAGGGACGACGTGCCCTTAGGATATGGAAGGATTTGCGAGCCGTATTGGATATGCATCCTAGATTAGGCAATGGAATAGTGCAGAGACGGGTGATATTTATCTATGCATGGACATCTTTTTACGACGTCGCCTAAAAAGGCAAACTCTTTTCATACATAGGTAGATAAATTATTTTTATTTTTGTAAATTGGTTCAAAAAACACTTTTACACGTCAAAATTAAATTATGATTTAAAACTAGATTAGTTCGGTGTGACCTAATCGAATACTCTGAGAAGGAAGACCGAGAGCAAACTCAAAGGTCACAGTCTCTTTTAAAGTCCAGACATAATCTTGGTCAGGCCACATGAGGACCATGCAGATTTGTGTCTGAGATGATCTTTTGTGGAAATAATCACACAGATTGGAGTGGACCTGTCCAGTCAGTGCACGTATTTTGCTGCCCTAGTTCAATATAGTAAGATATCTTTAAAAAAGTCCAAATTGAGATAAGTTTTGTTTCATGTAAATAAAAAGCTCTTTTATTTGATGCAAAAATCAGATATATGTAAAACACACCCTAAGTGCCTACATTTCAATATCTCACTGAGACATTTATGCATATGTTTACCGAACACTGGTTCAAGATTCTGACATCTTAGATATCTAGAGAGTCAGGAAGATTTTTATTTTTCTTTTATTTCTACGCGAAAATAATAAAAACCTTACTATGTTAAGAAATCTTAAATTGTCCCAGTGTTTGTAATTGTTTCACTGACATATCGTATATTGATGATTGGTATTTCGTCGTATTTCTAGGAAATTTTAAAATAACCTACCGATTCTTTCTGTTTTACAGACGAAGTGTGCATGCCAGAACCAATAAATGATACGGTTACGAATGATGACTTACAGGTAAATTATATTTATATGACGTATACAATGATGATGATAATTATATAATAATTTTTAAAAGTTATACCCGACCAACTTTGCTTGTTTCTATATTTGCCCGTATAATTTTATTCGTGTTTATTATCAGATTGCAGAAATTTTTGGAACAGAAGGAAAAGAAAAATTGCTGTCACTATTTCTCTCAAGAAACAGTGCATATTGTGTTTGAAGACTTCCAGGTTACTCAAGGTAACTCCTGTCCAGGAGAGACATCTTTAGCAGGTGGAACGAATGGTTTGGGTAGGAAAATTCTGTTTCGTCACAGCTTCAGTCTTTTTTTGTGAGTGGGATGACACACTTTATTAAACTGTTCCGGCTTTTCAGCCTTTGTGGCTCGAGGATGTTATCGTGCAAAGGGGGTCGTGTGTCGGAGATCATTTTGGCTCTTTCGCTGGAGCTTGCCACCGCTCTGCAAACTACTGGTAGCGCTATTCCTGCTAGTGGATACAGCATTTAATCCGGCTTGCTTTTAGGCAACCAGTGATGATCATTCAAAACTGTATCCACTAACTTTGCATGGGCAGAACGACTCGAAAGTATACAGCCTGCTCAGTAGTCCGCATAACGTCAGGCGAAGCACCTCACTTCGATGAGACTAGTCGCTGAACAAGACTGTTGCGAAAGTGCACCTTCTGCTTGCACAAAAACCGTTTGAGGTTGATTGTATCGTAGGCAGATGACAGGTCTAATTTATTAATCTACTCATTACAATGTTTTTTTAATGAGTTGTATTGCAATATGTGGTTAGCTAGCGACCTCGATATTTTTTTAATTTACCTCGATGGTCCTAGTTTATCAATTATAACTTCTAGTTACAGCTATATGTAAGCGGGCACGCCCTTTATGCCTGAAGGCTTTTATTTAGATATTGTTTTCGTTAACTTATTTTTATTTCTGCTTGAGTATAGTTCTCGATGTTTTTGGTTGGTATATTGGCGTGTGCTAGCTGTCACATGGCTATTAATTTTATCATTTAAATTATGTTTTGTGTTTCGTAATGTAAATATCATTTTGCATACTATTATATAGAACCATTTTTTTCTAACTGAACAGACAGCTGTGCTGCTGGGGAGTTTGTTGCGCCACTTCTTCTTTCCAGCTAAAGCACTAGGAAGTGGTGAAGGGTGGGCGTTTTGAGGGACTGTCTTATGTAATTTTGACGTTCGAAAAATGCTGATTTTCAGCCTAGTTTGAATAAATGAGTTTTGAATTTTGAATTTTGGTCCATGAATACAGCGCCTGTGACCATTCCTGTCTTGAAACCATCCTCAATGTGTTGAACGAGTTTGAGGGTCTGATTGCTTCAAGACTTGACGGGTCTAAAACTAGCTCAATAGCTTTAGTTCAATACCACTCGTTAGTCGGTTCAGCAACAGTCAAACACGAATCGGTGGGTTGACTGTTCTTTGTTGTCTTTATTTAAGTTTAGGTGACTTAAAGTTATCAAAATACGGCAGTGCTTTATGCACGTTTTTTACAAGGTTTGTCCTCAATCCGATTTTTTTCATTGACTAGTGAACTCTTCAGCTTGCCAGACGTTTTTTTTCGTGGCTACTACTTCAAGTTTTTGTAGAACTAAATTTTAACTGATATTATATATGAAACTGATTTGTGCAATTAATACAAGGTAGGTAATAAATAAGCAAACAATTATTTTAGTTTAAAATGAACTTTCCTATCTCTTTACCAAACATTTCCGCGGATTTAGTCGGCCAACTTACATTCTCAAATATCGATGTGCTGTAATACTAAGAATTCTTAAAATGATGTCGATGTCTGTTTATTTTATATAAATTTGAAAGCTTGGTTGGTTAAATCTCTTGTATTTCTTGTAACAAAACAAAAAATCATAGCTGGCAGTATCATCAGTATCAAATACGCCTCTGTATATTTGTGTGCTTGAAGTATTAAATAATAAACTACAAGTGTATTTTACGATATAGACATCATTTTTAATAAACCATTTTGAAAACAACATTAAAAACAAAATATTTTTTTAAATCTGATTATTAAAAGCCTTAAAACTATTATAAGAAATATTTTATTCATATTGAAATATAAATAACTCCGTACTGCATTAAACTAATTTATTATTTTAATAAATGAAACATATAATTTCAAATGAATTAGGGACAGTAAAATCATAAAAGTATGAATAATTCAAAACATACTTTTTCAAGATACTACTGAAAAACTATTGAACTAGGGCAGCGATTTGTCAGTAATCGTGTAGCTCAACTCGGAGCATAAGGAGCTCAACGACTACATACTTAGGTACCTATACAATTGTGGTGGGTACATATAAGTGTACACCCACTCTTTCCATATTTGCAGTAAACACAGTTTTACTGCTTATTACCTCACAATCATTTCTGCTTTTGTCTCAGATTGTGCCGACAATTACCATAAAGAGGCGAGAGGGTGGCAATTCTCATAGGGGTGAAATTATCATTATTTATGATGATAATGTATATGACGCGCTTTGGATTATTTTCGGGTTATGGGATGGTGAAGGAATTTTGCTTGGATTATGTTGGAAACCGATTTTGGTAATCTATTACCTGATTTTATATTTGTTTTTTACGTCTTTGACATTTCTCGGGACCCTAGGGTCCCGGACCTTTGGAAGGCCTACGAGGGGCTGAAGCCAACTCGCAGAGGCCAGTTAGAAGTGTTTAATGAAACGTACGCACTATGCTAGTGCACCCAAGGACCACCCCCGGTTGGTGCAGGACTATTGCAAGATATGGAAACAAAGATATTAGATTATTGGTTTGGGTGGCTAAGTGAACTAGTTATCTAGAACTATGGAAAGACTATGGCCCCCGCCTGATCAATATTTTATTATATTTGTTATTATTACGATTCTCGATCTGCGTTGCTACGTGAAAATATAGGTAGTAATGGTAAACATAAAGTACTTGCTCTATGAACGAACGACGCTCTTGATGTATTAACTTAAACGAAGAAAAAGGGGTATATAAGGATCGTAGCAGGTGGTGTCCTATAGTTTCTCTCATGGGAATAAGACGGGAGTTTATGTGTGTATATGTACTTGCTGTATCGACTTGAAGGAACACAATTATGTACAGGAAGTAATTTAAACAAGTACATACATTTAAACTTTGTCCCTAAGATTGCCAAAGTGATTAGTGTTGCAGGTGATTGAAAGCGACATATTTTCATGAACATTGTGAACTTTTCAGTCAAAGAAAAGAACAGAGAGAACTTCTCTTACACCACCACTCCTAACTATAATATTATAGGTACACCTCTGACTAACCCTTCGAGGATTACAGGCGTGATGTTATATTATTAGAAAGAAATTAAAAACTAAAATGTTACCAATCAATCTGCCTAGCCTTTTCCCAACTATGTTGGGGTCGGCTTCCAGTCTAACCGGATGCAGCTGAATACCGTATTTGACATGGAGCAACTGCCTTTTTGACCTCCACAACCCAGTTACTGGGTAATACAATGATGACCAAAATATTACCATTGGCGCTATAATATTGTAACGCAAATTTTTTTTTTTTTTTTTTAAACCCAATTCTGAAAATCCCAATCTTCAAACGTCTACCTCCAGCAGTATTGAATTACGAACCTTTTTCAAAGTCGGTTAAAAATAGATTCCTATCCGCATGTTATCCAAGTTAAAGTTAGCGATAGATTTAGGCAAATTGAGTATCATTAGATTTGGCTTACCGCAATGTTAGTGGCTCGGGAATTCTATAAAATATTGGTACGTGATGTTAGGCAAAGTTTATTTTAAAAATTCTGGGGACGTTTGCGTTTGCGTAATAGTTTTCAGTTATGCTGGTGAATTTTGAAAAGCTCTCTCCATTTGTTATTTTAAATTTCAGAGAATTTTTTCAACTGTGGCACTGAAAATGTTGGAAAATTTTCAGTAAACATAAAATATTTGATTGTTGTTCATTTCGTTCTGTAAAAGCGAATTTTCGAAGTCTGACCACTAACGATCCCACCAATTTAACTATCATAACAGAAATGATCGTCTTATTATGATAAAATCTGCTTTAATCGTTTGCCTTATTTGGCGAATCAAACTGTGCGTACAGTTAGAGGGTCAGTGACAGCTTGGCCCGAGTCATCTCAACCCGAATCTGACGATCGCTGGTTCTATTCAGCAGGAATTTTCTTGAAAACTTCAACATTATTTTTTTAATCTTAAAACAATTTACACCAAGCTTTTCAATCTTCATTCATTCACCATCCTGTCTTCAAAAGTAGACTCAATAAAAATACACTTGAATGAACAAATAAAAATAGATAAAAAATAGCCACATTACTTTTATTTCAGCAACACTATCCAGAAATCTTCGAACTGAAAAGAAACCAACAGAAAAACATTTATTTTATGCTATTTTTAAAGACGCCTTTTAGGGTTCCGTACCCTAAGGGTGCCAACGGGACCCTATTACTAAGGCTCCGCTGTCCGTGCGTCTGTCACAGGGTTGTATCTATTGAACCGTAAGACACTTGAAATTTTTACAGTGTGTACTACTGTAGCTCCTATAACAACAAAAAATAAAATAACGTTAAAAATTAAAGGGCATACAAGAAACGTGTTTTTTCCGGATTTTTTTGCTCGATTTTAATAATGGCAATAATGAGAATTACTTATTGTACGATGGTACGGAACCCTTCGTGTGCGAGTCCGACTCGCACTTGGCCGCTTTTTACCAACACAGGCCGCAAATAACCAATTATTAAAACCACATAGAACGACCGTGAGCCACGTTTTAGTGCTCAATAAAGAAACAAAAATCTGCGCCATCTTTATTACTAAGATTAAACATTAAACACTTTTGTATCGTAAAATGTTTTAATGGACTGTGGCTTTTGGCTTGGTCGGTATGTTGTGGGTTTGAGGTGTGTGGGGTCAGCAGTTTATGGGGATAGTAAGATTGTTAGATGTCTTTGTGCTCATAAAAAGGCACATCAATTGTAAGAGAGTTCAGTTTGAGGAAATCATCATCGACATTTTCCTGCCCTTGTCCTTGGCACAACACGTTTCTTTTTTCCATTCTCTCCTGTTAACCGCCACGCTATCATTCACTCCCTTTTCGGTCATATCATTGTTCACACAATCCATCCATCTTTTCTTAGCCCTTCCCTCTCCATCTCCATCCATCATCATAATTCTCCTGCCCATATCCCAATTTATTCATGGTCGGCGCAACAAGTCCCTTTCTTCCATACTTCTCTATTAGTCGTTATCTCGGTAGTCACCCCCTTTCTATCCATATCATCTTTCACACAGTTCATCCATCGTTTCTTTGGTCTTCCCTTACTCTTATAGCCATCGACATTCATACTCAAAACTTCTCATTCCTCCGCATCACATACCATGACAACCGATTTCCACACAACTTTTCGGTCACCGGTGCCACTTACAGACTTCCTCTTATGTGCTCATTTTTTATTCTATCCATTAGTGTAACACCACACATCCTTCTTAGCATTCTCATCTCAGCTGCATGCAATTGCCTTTCATTCATGCCTTTTGATGGCCCAACATTCTGTTCCAAACAAGACAGTAGGTCTAACCATATCTTCCCCTTACATTTAAGGGGAATGCGGGAGTGCGACTCCCGCATTCCCCTTAAATTTGATGATTGTTCCCGTGATCTGCTGCCATTTCATCCACCTTGTGTTAATTCTGTGCTTAACCGCCCGATCTTCTTCGCCATCGCTTTGCACGAGTGAATCGAGATACCGAAAGTCGGAGCAGACTCTCCATCTACATCCATCAAGATTTATATTCACCACTCTTTTAGTCACATACATTCCTCAAGATAAAAAGAAATTGGTAAGTACCATTGGATTGGAGATTATAAAATGATTATCGACATATTCAGTAAAGCACGGTTTGTTAATTCCTAGCTCAACAGTTAAAAACTAAACAAATACTTAGCTACATTTTATAACAATACTGGCAGTCTTCAGAAAAAGCTTAAATAAATAACAATAAATTAATTCATATCAATATGAAGGGCAGGTACGAACGAAGCGTTTCACACGCAAATAAATGTAGGTTACGTACACACTCGATAAGCATGCAAGCATTTCAACTAGTAATCGGTTGGCATTCAGCGAAGAATTCTACACAGCGGTTAAAATTCCAACTCTTAAGTCACGCGTGTTGCGCGCGCAATGTGGACTCGACACATATTTTTCCGCATGCTAATCTATTTGCACGAAAAATGCTAGTCTGTATTCCACATTACTGATGTTCGTGATTCTCCCGACGTGAAGCCATCGGCCTATCCTTAGCATTGTGAGCGCGTCGTGGAGTTTTGTGTCCAATTTGGTCCGTCCATCTAAGTGGACCGCAACCCCTCAAACGCTTGCTATCAACCTTGCCAGAAACCATCAGTTCTTCTAGATTGTAGTCAGGATAAGCTCTAAGAACAAGTGCATTAATGGAGCCTCCAGGAGTGGCTATATCTATTTATATTACGAGAAGCTTAATGTGGAACTGTGGACTGTGCGGGCGGGATAGTCAAACTGACTCCCCATTGTTGACTGGCAATTTTTTCACGGCATTGGCATTACCTATTCTTACATTATTTGGCCCGATATGAGACAATTACTGTTAGGTATAACTAGACTATATTGTCCCACTGCAGAGCAAAAGCCTAATTCTCTCTTGGTGTCCTAGTCTGCTAGACCTTTCGGAAGGACTCAAGCTCGTTCCACCATTTTCGCCTTGGCCTGCCGCGATCATATCAACAAACGAGTCAGTTGATTAAAAAAAAAATTACAGTATGGTCAAGTACTGATATTGTTTTGTATGTACAATCACCAAATAGGTAGACATAATTCACATGTGACCTACAATGTAATGGTGACGAGTTATTTTTAACCGATTAAAATGTCTACTATTCGTATTATAAATTTAAGTCGGTTTTCGTGTCAATGACCAGTCAGTCTGTGTGACCACTTTGTTCTTCTAAACTATGCAACGGACTTCTTCGCCGTGGACTGATACTAAAATATGAAAAATGCTATCTTGTTAGATTTTCATTCAAATAGGTTATAAATGCAGAGCTCATACAGAGAAGGCACGAGCATTGATCGCTTGTTCAAGACGGGTTGGCGATTTCAAACATCCCTATTTATGTATGTATGCACGAAGATCAACCAAAATAGCAAGTCATTGTTAGATATCGTGTTGCCATGGGCAAAAGTATCTATAGAATATGTTAAAGCACCTTAATATATATAAGATGGAAAACATCGTGAGGACACCGGTATTCCCGAGAGTTATTTCTCGATGGCATGTGAAGCCAAGTCAGAGGCCCATGGGTGGCGTAAAAATTCTGAAACTCTGGTTAGTCACTAACCACATGAAAAATAAAAAAGCCGGCCAAATGCGTGTCGGACTACACACAATGAAGGGTTCCGTAATTGTGATGAATTTATCGCAAGAACAAACTTAACTTTGAAGTTGAAAAACATGTTCTTCCATACGGAAAGTATCGGAGAACATGTTTTTGCAACCGCAAATGTAAGTTGGTCGATTATTACTCGTTAACTTGTAAAGCCTACTTAGCTGTGATAGTTTTTATTTTAAATTCGTTATATATACTACTGCGTTAACTTTTTTCACATATCCAAAACCAACCATTTAGCTGACAGGGTGAGGGTCACTTGACTCTAACAAAAATTAGCACTTTAAAGCTTAATATTTTCACAAACGTCCCTGAATCAAAAAATGTTTTCACAAACTCACAATATTTTTGAACGACCTTTCCAACGACACCCAAAACCATGGGATAGATGAGAAAAAAAAACATCCCTACTTTACGTGTAGGGGAGGTACCCAATTTTCCACTTTGGCGTGATTAATATGTATACCCATGCCAAATTACAGCTTTCTAGCACAAAAATTTTCTGAGCTAAGCCGCGGACAGAAAGACAGACAGACATTGCGAAACTATAAGGGTTCCTTGTTTACTGCGGAACCCTAAAAAACAAGAACAACCATATTATGTTTAGAAACCAAACATATTTATCGAAAAATATATGGAAAAGTCAAAAACGAGAATACTATAGATATAGCATTACATAGAATAAATATTTTCGTCCGAAGGGTACTGACCTTTCAATGTTTTGACAAACTACAGTGATAATATTTTGCCATACGACAATAATACTTTGACATGCGATAGTCCCTTTTGCTATGTAATATTTTACTATTTGAGTTTTCAGTTACGACAGTTTTTATTACCTTTATATTTTCAGCAGTTATTTTTTTATGTGTTATAGATACAGTTTTACTTAAAATGTTTACGAACTACTTTCATATAATATTGTTCTTCTCTTCGTAAATATAGTAATAATTATTTTTCTTTTTCTCGTTGACCATTTAAGTATTCTTTTGTTTTTGAATTTATTTCTGAGATTCTATTCTGTGTATTATTACGAAAATAGAAAGAAAATATCAGTTACTCAGAAAATTTATATCTTGAAGGTAACGATTTATTCCATTCTGTATAAATTACACTTTTTACAGAACGTTATGCAGAAGTTACAGAAAAAACAGTTGATTTTGTTCCGACTGTAGCAAAGCAAAATATACTTTGTACAGATCGAACAAAATAAAATAATATAATAAATAATAAAATTTATTCAAAAACTAAAAATTGGTAAAATACAGTATAAATCTTAGAAATAATGTAGGTATTACAAAGTATGATGCCTGTACTAGGATAAACCTGTATCACAGGCGGCATGAGTTCTTACAATTACTATTTGGGCATTGCTTCTTAAACAATATTTAACTTAAGTTTTAAAAATAGTGACATAGTCTGTTAATTTATTATGTATAATAATTTATGATGTATATAATCTACTTAAATGCTAATGATTAGGGTAAATAATTATTATTTACGGAAAATATATAGTTGTTAGTACTTAGTTACACGATTATGATTGTGTTTGCAATATTATTAACTAGGTTGAAACAAATACTGCATAAATCGCCTTCAAGGTTATATTAGATTTTTGAAGCGGTCGGCTAATCTGCTTAGACAGCGACAAATCGAAGGTAGGTATGTGGGACAGTGCAGTGGCCAGGGATATTGTTGAGTCAGCAACAAGCGATATGACGCACTAAGTACCCTCATAATCGATGGAGTTAATATATCGGAATTCTGCTATTTTCCTAGCTGGGCATTTAGAGTCTCCTGTTTTGTGATCACTAGGCTTTTTAAAGCGTGAATAAGTTGCACATTTCGGAATGTCGGCTTTCTTCGCGCATTCGGACATCAAAATCAACTCGGGTAGGGCAAAACAATCTAATAAACAGGGATAGTCAACCCAAAATCGCATTCACAGAAACAAAAACAAATCGATAGTCACAAATCGACTTCGCGTGACAGTTTCGTATAAAACAACCCAGTCCCACGTGGTTAATATATTCTGTAGCTTTATGTGGGAGTTGGGTCTCAATATCACATAATATAAATCTATGAAGCAGACTATGTAGGGCGAAAACGCGACGGGGGTTTCAAATAGAACGAAATGTTTAGAGTTCGTTTCCAATGTCGTCGGGCTTGTAAATTTCAACTGCCAATTTACTGTCTATTGAATTGGTTTCTCTTATAACCACTTCATTAGACAGTACAAAGGTTCAATTCCCAGGTCGGGCAAAGTGTTATTGGGTTTTTTCATTTGGAATTTCTCAATAGCCACCCAGAGTCTGGATTTTGTGCTGAGTCTGTATTACATGTGTCTTAAACATAACAGCAGTGCTATTCTGTAACCATATCACCGTGAGAACTTAGGTGAAGTGAGCTCGGAGTGAGCTGTCAGTCCCTAGCAGCAGTTGGAATGACAGCTCACTTCACGTTCACTTCACCTAAGTTTTCACCGTGAGATTATTACAGAATAGACCGGCTGGTATTGGAATACGGGTGTAATATAGGTAGATCTCTGCCTTACCCCAGGGATTAAAAACGTGATGTTATATTATGTATAAGAAAGAAAAAGAAATCTGAATTAGAAACGTTAAAAAGATGCAATGACAAAATTGCAATGAGCAGTTTAGATTTCTCAATAATTCACTTCACAAAGATTTCTTCTTAAAGAGTAAAAATAACGTATGATTTCTTGCAATAATCAACCTCGTTAGTGGCTTGTATGCAGTATTTATGGACAGGTTTTATGAATGCCATGAATTTCAGCCGTCAAAGCAGCATGAAACTATTTACATCAAGTTTTTGTAATTCAGTCATCATACAGTCAGAGCCATAAATATACAATCTGGAGACGACAATACGACAATGAATGAATACACAGAAAATACTAATGTATTACAGTATTTTTATAACAACAAAATTAAATTCAAACGAACTAAATAGTACTGTTGACCCGGGTTTTGCCAATCTTTGACTAGCTACAGTGTGCTAACTATTGGTTCAATTTGATTGATTTTTTGTATGCAGACTGGCAACGTCATTTGATAATACGCAATTGAATTTATTTTCTTATTGTCGTCTACACCTTGTATGTGCACACTTAGTAAAATTCACTAGTAAAGTCATTTCCAGTTTCCATCTATGGTTAGGGAAATAATTTGAATATACAGACAATTTTAGTTGGTATTCAATTTGTTAATCAATTAATTTACCTGACTACTACAATTAAGTTCTCATATACACGAGCGGTACGTTGCCAACGACAGAGGCAACTCATTGGTGGCAGTCGTCGACTTGCGTCGGTTGTGACGTGCAGTTGTAGCTAGTATTAGTGCTCATATACACGAGCGGCATATTGCCAACGGCAAACTCCATTCATCGACACTGGTCAGTGGCAGTCCACCTGCCGTTGTCTCTGCCGTTGGCAGAATAGAGAAAATGAAACAGACATTTTTTTTTCAGCTCACATTATTCCAAACTATAAGAACTCGTTAGGCAGCTTAGTTCGTTTCAGAATAACACGAACTTATAATACAACTACTTCATTTGTAACTGAAACTGGACAATGTTCCTACAATTGAATTTAAATCTGTAATCTCAAAAGCGTGTTGATTTAATATTCAAGTCGCTGTTGTCCACAAACTTATTCCGCCTGCCTCATTAGTCTAGTGATAACAAGCGTTACTGCTGAGCATGAGGTCCTGGGTTCGACGCCCGGGTCGGGTAAAAAAAAAAAAGTGTTATTCGGTTTTTTCATCTGGAATTTCTCAGTACCAGCTCGGAGTCTGCTCGCCAACTATTACAGGAAACTTAAACATCACTGGCGAAATGTGGGTGTATAGGTAAACCTCTGCCTAACCCTTCTGGGATTACAGGCGTGATCTCATGTTATTGCGCTGACTATACCCAGTTGTGTTAACGACCAAAATTCGAATTAATATTATAAATGCGAAAGTGAGTTTGTTCGTTTGTTACTCTTTCACGCTAAAACTGCTCCACAAATTTGGATGAAATTTAGCTCATGGGTAGACCGTGACCTGTATTAGGACATAGGATACTTTTATCCCGATGTTAACACGGGATCGAGACTTACGCGGGTAAAACCGCGGGGCGCAGCTAGTAAACTAATAAATCAAAGTAATCGGTTATAAAATTAGCTTGATGGTTCATATTTAGTAGGAACAGTATAATTTTAACCATGCTTTGAATTCCCGAGCGTGGTAAATTGATTGGATTCAAATCGGGATACGGAAATAGAGCTTAACTGCAATTTGATTCAGATCGTATTGGTTTTGTTTGTGGTGCTAAAGTAATTTTTAAATCTTCTAGGTTTATATAGCTATGTTTGGGTAAAACAAAATAAGAAATAAGCTTCAACTTTGTGCTTCCCTTTTCTGTGGGGTAATTTTGTAACACACATAAAATGACGATTGATCGCAATGTCTATCATTTTGACAGTTCAGACACGTTCATTGCGTTATAAACGTATTTGAGCAAACGAATTTTTCAAACCAAAGCTTAGGATTAGAAATTTCCTTCAAAACCCACAACCTGTAATTTGGATGCTGTTCCCTTTTCAGTTGGTATAATTACTATCGATAAATGTTTAAAAAAGAACCAACAATCTGCAATCTGCAGGAGAAAATGTTTATAACGTTAACGTTAGGTACTTATTTATAAGAAATATGTAGAAATCTCTAAGTTTTGTTAAACCTGATAACCGTTATATGAAAATTCATGCACACAAGACAAAGGAAAGCCCGCATAGTTTTTAAATAAAATTCAGTAAATAGCTTGTTGCTTTGCAACGTTCAGAAATATTTAACCCAACAAAAGATAAATCTTGATGAAATTCTACAAAATGAATAAATTCAGTATCTCCACCCTCCAGAGTTTATATTATTTTTTCCTCAAAAAACACAGTAGGCACATTGAGAGGCTTTTTTTAAAACTTTCAGTACGACTTTCCTCTTCCCAGTTTAAAATTAGTACAAGTTTTAAAAAGTCTTCGAGGGGTACCATTACATACACAAACATTTGAATTTTGTTCCAAGTTTGAATTATTCCGAACTTCATTTGTCGGAATCTTCGACTTCACGGAAAATGAATGCTACGAAATTGTGCCAATCAGGATTGCGTTCTAAATTCAAAATAAATCCAAACATTTCATGAAAGTGTTTTTGGTCGCTTTTCTTGCTAACAGATCAAGCATTTGGCACTTTTAATATTTTGTTTGGTTGAGAAAAATATTTTTGCAAATATCTGCGTTTTGGCAAAGGTAGATTACTAGTCAGTAATCTATATAAATATTTAAAAGTAAAGCATTGATACATTAACAGCGTCTTGATTTCGTAATGTTAGCATTAATTAATCCCTAATGGTTTCTCATTGACGCGTCTGGAACTATAATTATAATAGTAAATTAATATTCATGTTATAATAATATGGAGTTGCAATGAAGCCTAAGGTGTGGGTGGGAATCAGCATGGCTTTATAGTAGATATATACCGTAATATATGAGGCAGGAACGCTGATTCATCAGAATAAGGTACCTGCCTGGTTTCTATTAGCTGCGTATATTGCAATGTTATGGCAGTTGGTGGTGTATATTCACTACATTTTTTAATAACCAACGACATACGTAACGATATTTATAATGGAGGAACACTGACTCCTAAGTCACAGCCATGTTTAAGACACTTCTTCTGTTTGTTGTAAATGTCTGTAACAATGTTGTCACTTTTTTTAAATTAATTTATTTATTTATTTTTATACGTAGCGTAATTTCCTGCTATAACATAAGTGTGAAACAGAACTAAGTTAAGAATAAAATACAATCAACTTAGCCTATCGCAGTCCACTGCTGGACATAGGCCTCTCCCAGGCTGCGTCACAACACCCTGTCCTCCGCCTTCCGCATCCAGTCTGTCCCAGCTACCTTCTTAAGGTCGTCAGTCCATCTAGCTGGACCGTTCCACACTACGTTTGCCGATACGCGGTCTTCATTCCAGGACTCGTCTGGTCCACCGGCCATCGGCTCTTCGACAAACATGGCCAGCCCACTGCCACTTCAGTTTAATAAAATAATAATAGAATTTATTCATTAACTTTTGATCAACTCTTAGAAGCGATAATTACCTTATGATTTTTTCTAACTAGTATCCCACTAGAAATTCATAAAGATAATTTCCAACTCAGTTTCCTAAAACGTCCAAATATCCACTCTTTCAGGCCTTCGAATAATGAGAAACCAGCTTAGCCACCACTAGCTCCACTGCTCTCAAAACGGTGAAGGAAAACATCGAGAGGAAACCGGCATGTCCTAGAACCAAAAAATTCGAAGACATTTGACATCTACCAACACGCACTGGGCTCGCGTGGTGGATTACGGCCCACTCCCTCTCACAGAGAGGAGGGCTGTGACCCAGCAGTGGGGACATAGGCTGATTAGTAGTAGTAGCTTAGCTGAAAGTTTTTCATAAATGCAATCAACTATATGTGCTATGTTCGGTATCCAAAGTACTGAGAGCTGTAAGTCACTTTTTACAAAGCATCAAATCCTCACACTTCCGTCACTTTATATTTGGTGCAAATTCTCCGATACCTAGATTGTGCAGAATCCTTAATGGCCGCAGTGACTTAGTAGATGTACAACACGATAGTATAAATAAATTCGTACGAGTTTTTGTAAATAATCCAATGGCGATTTAAATTTTTAATTTTAATTTTATACCTGTTTTCATCTCAATTTTTTCAATGTATTCAGTTTATTATTATTTTTTTTTTTTTTATTCTTTTAATTTTATTTTCTGATCAATTATGGTCATTACATTTTTTCATAATTCAATCAACCAATCATCATTTAATCAATTCTAATTTTAATAAGTAATTTACAAACCAATGTTTTTTTTATGTTGTATACAGAATTGAATGATTTGATAATGTTCTTTATTAATGCTTTTAATTATTATTTTTTGTATGTATAAATTCTAATTTCTATAAGCTATAAATATGTTATGTAAGCCGTTTTTTGTGCATGTGGTGTTAACCTGTAATTAATTGTTGCACTTGAATATGTTACTCTTGTTATTAATCAGAAATGTATATAGTGTAAACAATTGTTGGTTAACCTTAATAAAAAAAATAAAAAAATAAAAAATATTTTAGAAATCGCCTTATTTGTAAAAAATAACCCCTATTTGTTTCCTCGAATATCGGACCTTGTAATAAGAAATCGCCGGGATAATAGTAAACTTCGTGTTCAGCCAGCTAAGACAGCACTACTGTATAAAAGCGTGGTATGCAGAGCACCGATAATTTATAACAATATCCCTATCTGTGTAAAAAAAACTAAATACAGGTCTGTATTTAGTTTTTTTTAAGAAAACATTAAAAAAAATACTGACAGGAAAGGCCTACTATAATGTCAATTATTATTTTTAAATGACAAATCGCTCTGACTGACATACTGATACTGATATACTGACTGAATCTATTGTATCTTTGTTGTTTTGAATCGCATGAATATTTAGCAATTGTATTTTTTTATTTTTTTTTTATTTAATATTAATGTTAATTGTTATTTAATTTTTTTGGATTATTAAATTTTTTAATCTTATGGGCATCCGACCTAATTTGTACACCAGCCATGGTAAAACATGTTGTGCCAAGAATATCCTGTAACACCTATAATAAACATCATTCCATGTATAATATCTACACATGTTTTTGCAAATAAATTAATCTTTATCTTTATAATTAAGTACACACTAGTCTTGTCCTAACTCAGAAGTGAATTTAATTACTGACGGTATACTCTGCACTAAATTATTTCTTTGACGGCAACTGTAACGCTGATGGAAAAATGTGCACCTAAGGTATCCATTTTAATTTCATTACCCGCTACGGTTATATGATTATAATGCAACTTAATGTTTTATCGTGTTCTGTAGCTGTGCAATGGTCTACACAACTTTAAGTAGTGTACCTGCTTACACACAGTCACGGAACGAAAAGATTAAGCAATTTTCATATTTATTTTACCTATCGTGGTATAGTAATCTTATTCTAGGTGCATCGTCTTCACATATAATTATGTAATTGATGTATACAAGATATTGTGAAAACATTTTAAAAGAGTAACGGTGGAGTTTCTTGCTTATTCTTCTCCATACGAAAACTACCCTTTGGAAGGGGCGACTAGAATCTTTTTTTTTTTTTTGTAAATTTTGACGTTCAAAAATGCCTTTTTGTGCCTAATTGAAATAAATTATTTGACTTTGACTTTGACACCTTTAGTATTTGTAAAAATGGATAGTGTCTTGCACTGTGCAAGTAAAAATATTGACAAAACCATTTCATTACCGCTTTTACTGACCCCCGGTTTCTGAATTAAGAAATTGTCAAACTGTATTTGGGACCGCATAACTTTGAGACGCGTCGTGTGTGGTCGCGATCCTCAACATTGAGGGAACGACGAAGAAAAAAAGAAAAATATTTTGGTGAAATTAAAAATGTCTTTCCATAAAACGTAAGACATTTCGAATGTCTCGCTACATTTAAGGAATCACCTTAAGCAATGCTAAAGGTGGAGTTCTCAACTTCTAATTTTCAATTTAGAAACTGGGTATAAGATTAATAATAAAGATGTTGACTGAACATAAGAAAGAGAATGGACTATCTTACTATTTATTTAACCAATAGTCAAGGGAAAAGAAAGACCTCGCGAACAAGCTCATACATTTGTAATAAACTAACGTACGGGCAGGCAACTCGCTGAAAACTACAATTTGTTGCCCGTGCTAGGCATGAATTGCTACCTATTTATTACACAAGTTTAGTGCAGTCAGAAGCATGTGTCATATTTATTTATTTATTTAATACTTCAAGCACAGAAATGTACAGAGGCGGACTTAATGCCATAGGCATTTTCTACCAGTCAACCTTTGGGTGATGCAGAGACAAACAGTGGTAGGTGCAATTACGAGAAATCGAGGAATATTTTTAAAGTAACTATAAAAATACACATATAACTATTACAAACTATTAATATAATATATATGCCTAAATATATATAAATATAAGCACAAATAAATATACATAAATACTCGAATATACTAGAACAAATAAGACAAACAATGGGAAAACATTAAATATTCCTTTGTATAGAAAGTTGAAGATTTTATCAACTTCGTTTATAGGTGCTCATTAGCTATAAATAACTGCATTTCTGTCTGTAAACTGATTTGAATACCCAATAAAAATCCAACGATTCATGTCCTCGATTAGATTTGTATAGACCTGCAAAGTGGAAATTGTAGATTTTAGAGTTTTTGACTTTGTTAGCTTGTTATCGTGCTAGTTATCCTTCCCTTCGGTTTTAATATTTATTTCAACGGCAACAAAAAGAGTAGCAGCACCTTTTTCTTTTACCACAACAAAGGCCATTTCTCGGTCCCCCATAAACAATACCGACTTTTAGCGCACATTAATTTATTCGCTGGGTAAACTTCACCACAATCTAGCAACACTACAGTTTACACAAACGGGCACGCCCAACAAACAAGAATATAAAAGCTATCACGTTGAATGGAAACCTATTGTGTAGTTGTGACGTAACAGCTTGGATATCTAAGGGATTTAGGTTACCATGTTATGGTTGATGAAATTGTAATTGGCTGGAAGGAGAAGCAAGAAATCTTCTCAAACTGTATCAATTTGCCTAGCCTTTTCCCAACCATATTGGGGTCGGCTTCCAGTCTAACCGGATGCAGCTGAATACCAGTATATTAATTTACCGTAAAAGTGCCAAATTCAATTTACCGTAAAAGTTGAAGAAGTAAATGCCAGATATATGCAAGCTACTGGGTTGAGAAGGTCGGATAATGATTTCGGTATACATTTGTGTCAACATCCAAGTCTTTTCATACGTATGTTATGATTGGCATCCTAGCCTAAACAGATGCGGTTGAAAATATAGCATTCTGAAAATCTAAGTTTGATATAGTGCCGTCAGATTTATATTTTAGATGACAGGTTTTATTTTCGTTTTAAAAATATGCTTGGGTAATCAAAAATATTATCCTAAAGTAAATGGATATTACTGAGAAACCATTGACTTTAAGATTCAGTGGTCTATAGTAAAGTATTTTATTTAAAGTGTTCTGTCGTTTACAGTTTAGTTCCCAAGGTTTTGCTATTAATAGACAACAATAAGGACCCATGGATATCAAAGGTGATTAAAAATCGACACGTATATTTACCGCAATAACAATGTTATGATCATTAATTTGCTAACTATTGTTAACAAGATCCATTTTGGTTTTAACTTGTTTGTGTGAAATACTTCTTCAATAATATATATTAATATCAATAAATGCTGTTCCAAATGTAATTGTACTAATGAATATAGAGCACAAAATAAATGATTGATGAAAGTGAATGCGACAGTCAATATCCAATTTTAGGTACCTTATTTTCCGAAAACAGTATATACAAAATATTCCCACAAAAGGTAACTTGTTGATTAATGGGCTGTCAGCATCAGAAAGGGGCTGTTAGACCAAATTATTGTGTTAATTAAAGCGAATGAGAAAATTAATAGTCATTATAGAATGTAAAATATAGGTCCGAATACAGTTCCTTGTGGCACTCTGTATAAAAAAAACCAAACAGTTCTTGTATCAGAGCAGAACACGAAAGAGTAAATAAGTCTTAGGTTTTTCTACTGATATTTCGTCGACGCAATAACGTATTAACATCATAACTATGCCATGAATGGATGGTCTTAACAGAGCGTTTAACATCATGTGTTACTGATTCATTCAAAGGCCTATCTTCTATTGTAATATTGTAATCTATTATTTATTTCTTCCCTTTATTATCCTTTCATTTTCCCACAAGTTTTATTTTTTCTGACAAAAAAGGTCATTATTTTCTTTCTTTTTGTTGCTTTCATAAGTAGATTCCATAAGAAGAGGTAATAAAAAAAATCCCTGGCCCCCTTATTAACAAAATATTGCGGCGTAAATATTATGCCAAGACTAAATCTCGAAAAAAGTATGGTTATTCTGAAGGTTATACGTACTGGCTATATTACTCAACAGAGGTATTAGATTAATCACACATCCAAAACCAGCATCGATGAATTTTTCCAACATTTCAGCTGTGAATTTTACATAGAAGTTAAAGCTGATTTTATTTTCTCGGCGTTTATGTTTGCAGTAAAACCTTAGATTTTCCAAACGATTAAAATCATAAAAATCGTCTTGCTCGAAGCGGCCCACGAAAAGTCCTATCTTATAAAGTTGGAACCTGCATTTGGTTTACATTTCTCTTCTGTTGGCTGTGGTATGGCAAAATAAAACTTGGCAACTGTTTTAACATCAATATTTTGACGCCAACCTTCTTTAGGCAGGTATGATTTAATCTTTTATATAGTCCCTATATATTTCACTATACTTATGAGGCTAAGTTGTATACCTACTACCAATAAATAAAACGTGAATTGCTTATGCCACGCAAACGAGAAGGGTTTCATTTTCCCTCAAAAATATGGGGTGGCATTGCCAGATTTTGTACGGCATACTTTTGCTTTGATTTGAAAAGAAACTTATTTTGTTTTTAAGAAGTTATCTCTACCAACAGTTTCAGCTTTTTTACTGCGTTTCCGCTTGCAGTGTGTAGGGTAAAATGAAATAGTAAATTTACAATGCATATAAGATCAGTTAGTCATCTAATATTTTGTCCATGTATACACTGTTTTACTTTAAATTAGACTAACTTCCTAAAGACAGACACTAATTATTTTTAAAACTCTCCATAATTACAGTTTCTTCAAAGATTTTAATTACATCAGTCCTTGAACCTACAATACTACCTCCTTCAAGATTTGTTCGGAGGGCTAACAAATTACCAAGACAAATTAGTCTGTCTGTCTGTCTTTACTTTTAGGCCCGTCATCCCCGACACTACACAAAAATAAACAATTAAAAATTCAAATCACCATTGAGTAGCCAGAATGTCACAGCACTAATTATTTCAATTGCGGTCCGTACACGACGCAACCAACCACAAACTAGATAATAATGCGTTAGGAAGTGTATCGACCACTATTGAAATCTATTGAAATACTACTGTTTTATAACACGTTAGTTTTGAGCAGCGTCGTGGACGATCAGCCTTAGGAAGTCCATTTCAGTCTAGATCTCCACAGTGACGTCATGAAACCAGCCGTAAAAGCAACACAAAGGCTTTTTAAAGGCTAGTTTGTAACTGAAAGGGATGGTTGTGTGTTAGATAATACAACTTTTCCTAGAGTTAGAATCAAAGGGGAAAGTTATATAAATGGATAGTGTAAGATTGTATATTATATTAAAGATTTTTCAAGTTTACCAAAATATAATGTATAGTATGCTGTAAATTATAGTCTATATCTCCAAATACCAAGACCATTTGATATGTTGAATTGTTAACAATTTTAATTCACAGAAATAGGAACAGTATACTGTAATAGATAAATTCATTGCTCATTCTAATTACCCATTGGATAGTAAGCTCTATTCCTTTTTTATTGTTATGAAATGAGAGAATGAAAAACTGATTCTTCTTTTGGTTTCGATGGTACAACTATGTTGCAAATGCTGTTTGGGCCCAGTTAGTGGCCACGTTTATTGTGGCGTCAGAGGCTTCAAAAAACTTATTCTCTCTCTAGTAAAATTTGTATAAACTATAGATGTTACCTATTTAAAATATATTATATGGATTTATTTATAAAAAACCTTTTTATGCACCGTTATACTCTGCCTAACCCTTTGGGGAAACAGGGGTCATTTCATAGTTACCTTTCCAAATGCATGAGGTTCTGGGTTCAATTCCCAGGTCAAGCAGAGTGTTATTGGGTTTTTTTTTCTATCAGGAATTTATTAGTATCCGGTTGATGGCAATAGGCTCGCCCCCTATTACATGGGACTTAAACATAACTGGCGAAATGTTGGGGTACAGTGCGTACACCTCTACCGAGCCCTTCTAGGATTACAGGTGTGATGCTATGATGCTTTCTAAATCAATGAGTCATCAGTTTTGGTCATTTTCTACTGTTGAGTATTATCCTCTAGATACCTACAAACCCAAATTTTCTCGTGGGTGGCAGATAATGTTACGATATAAAACAGCATGATTATGTTTGTCTAGATTTAGTTAGACCAACCAACGCATATTTGTTTTCTCTAAAAGAACAATAAGTCTTTTTCCCAATGGATTTAGAACAAGCGTAGGATGAAGAAGTTAAAATACGTTATGTATATTTTTATTTTAAAAAACATTATGTATATTTAACTTAAAGACCAGCCTAAATGAGTAATTGCCATATCTTTTTGCTCCAGAGCAAAAATATCTGACAAACGCTTAGTCAAAGCAAATGACACCTCATTTATCAAAAGAAGCGAAGAATTCATGAGAAAAAGATGAATATGTATTCACAGCAACGCACCTTTCTTTCAAATTTATTATAGCAATTTCTAAACCAACAACATCACCTTACCGGTCATATTTTATAACCGACACAGATCCCTTTCATGAACTTCTTCATGAAAAAGAGGTCAACGGTTTACGAGAAAGAATACAAAAATGGATACACATTTGTCTTCAGTAGTACATAATTACCTTTTCTTTTTCTGTAACAGTCTAAGAGCAATATAAATATAGCAGCTTGAGTCGTAAAGTTTCAATGAAACCGATTAATAACTTTTTATTAAAACCTATAATGAAAATGTAATAAAAAGAGAAATATAGGTACGTTTTCCGTATCGTGACAAAAACCCAACAAAATTTTATTAGAAGTAAATATGGCAGCAAAGTGTGGCTCAACTGTCGGAACAAAGTATTACTTAAAAATATTACATTACAATTTCTGAGTTTGAGCACGCAACAAAGTAATTTAATTTACGAACCTGTGTTCAGAAGGCTCTGTAGGCTCTATGCGGCACTCCGAACGCACATTAAAAATTCATATATTTATAAAAAAATCACCTCTTAAATTTTTTAATGCAATACACAGCACACTATCTATCACTTAGCTGTCACAATGTTATGTACACTTTAATTTCGAATTTCATGTTTAGTTTCCTATGCGGCCGGCAGGCGGCGCTGGCGTGCGCTTCTTACCGCGGTCATCTACACACTAACGTCTGACTGTGTGATTCGCGCATGCGTCGTTACTCCTACACCCGATACCTACATTTCATTTTGTAATGAACTGATCTTTTCTTTAGCACGCCCAAAAATAGACCCAAACTTCTAACAACATAGAGTCGGTTTTCGATCTAGTACCAAATTAAAGGGTGCGATTCGACTTCGCAGGTCTTCCGTCTCCCTTTCACTAACGATGTCCACATGCATTTGAATTTTAATTGAGTATATATACATATGTGGTTGTATACGAAACAGTTTTCAAGTCTTTATATCAACGGTCAGCGTCAAGTTACTGTGACAAAGTGATTGGCGGTAAATGTCACCTAAAAGTTGGCAAAGGGCTTTTATTTTTGAGTTCTTTTTTCCTTATTCCATTCCGGACTTTCCTTTTAGGTCCAAGTCTCAATTTTAAAATAGTGTACGTTTTCTTTTTTTTGGGCCAACTTTTCCTTATGTTTCGGGCTACGCGCGAAGTCGGTGTCGTGTTCAGGGTAATAATCAAAGGAAACCATTACCCCAGTTAAAGTAAGTTGTTCATAATGAAAGCAGTTTACGCACGTTTTTCTGACATTGGTTAACCATAGCGCCATAAAATGATTGTGTAACTAAATATTTTAAGAAAAGTCTGTGTTCTCTTTCACTTAGGGCGGATTACCAAAATATTGCATGAAAAAAGTTATCGAAAAAAGTTATTATCAAAAGGGTGAAATTATGATAAAAGTTGTAAATTAAAAATATTTTGTCTGTAACCCCATTTCATCATCATCATAATCTAAAAGAAAATAGGCCCCCAAGCATCGCCACTTCGACCGGTTCTGTGCTTCTCGCAACCAACGGATTCCTGCGGCCTAACCTCAATTGCCAACCTAATAATAATTCCTATAGGTCAGCATCAGAGTTTTATGATAGACTCTGATGCTGACCTCTTTATTAGTGTCTCCACAACTCTTTATTAGTGGCTTTTGTGGACATGATAATTATTGAGATTTGATACAGCTGTAATAGCAATCACATCATTTCGTTTAAAATACGTTTTTATTTTTATTATTTTTTTTTTATCTTTAAATAGATTCTTTTCAATTTTCAGGCCTAGTGGACTGTAGATTTGTTGACCATCATTATTCTGTTAAGTACCTGGTACTTGTTGAAAGACCTACACTGCCTCCCATACCTAATAACACTGTTATTTGAAAATATTGTAAAAGCCCATTATTTTTAAAAGAGTAACCGTGGAGTTTCTTGCCGGCTCTTCTCCTTAGGAAACAACCAATTGGAACCGTGCACCTAGCTTCTGACGTTTCATAAGTGCCCATGTAGGTTTATATGAAATAAAAATATTTTGAATTGAATTTAAATTGAATTGACAGTAACGCCTTTATAAAAAAAGGTCGCCTAAAGTTAAGACAAGCTTAAACGTCAAAAGTGTATGACTATAAGACTGACATTTAATCGTCGTTTAAGAGCGCTTATCCTAAAAGTTGGCAACGTTACAAATAGCTGTCAAATATTTACCTGTTTTGATTAATTTGGCAATATTACTGTATGGAAATATGAAATATGGCTAACAAGTGAACCAAAATTTTGATTATGAAATGCAATAATTAATATCGCAACATCGAATATTTAGTTTTAGAAGTAAAAAAAAAAGTATTTGGAAACTTTCCAAATGCCTTTTTTACACCTAAAATGGTTACAACATCAAATTCAGTGTTAAAATTTCAATTTATTATTAATATTCTAGTTCGCTAGTTAGCCACATTTCATATTTCCATACAGTAATATTGCCAAATTAATCAAAACAGCGAAATATTTGACATCTATTTGTGACATTGCCTACTTTCAGAATAAACGCTCTTAACTAACTTCTTCTACCTAACTTTAAACACCGTTTATAAATAAAGAGGTTATTGTTCGGGCAAAGTGTTATTTTCTATGAGGAATTTCTCAGTAGCAGCCCGGAGTTGGGATTTGTGCCCAGTTGATGGCAATCGCCCCCTATTACATGGGACTTAAAAATAATTAGCAATATGTGGGTGTACAGACGGCTACACATCATAATCAAACAAGCTATACGTCTCCATTAAAAGCTGACCTCGCATTGTACGGAAATCCTATACAACGCGAGATCAGCATAAACTTGAAATGTATACATTGCCGTGTGTACATGCTAAGGAGCACCTCTGCCTAACCCTTCGGGGAATTACAGGCGTGATGTTATGTAAACTGTATACCCCGAAAGAGTAGACAGAGGTATTTCGTCCACCCACACTTCGTTAGTTAGGTAGGTGGCCATAGCTACACATAATTACGTGCAAATAACCAGACACCTTTAAGAATCTACCGTGACATATGTATAATTATACAAACGTTTTAGGTACGTGTTTCACGCAAATACGACTGAAGTGAAAATAGCGTCCTGCATAATAGATGAGTCTGGTCAACTTGCGTTCGTCTCAGACTTAAGCCTTGAATAGGTAATATAATGCTGCTGTAGATTCGACGTGTTTTAAGAGCTTATAGAAATGAGTACTGAGCTATTTTTGGTTAGGGTATGTCTATAGTTGGAATACAGGCTCCCGCCAACAGGCGTGACGAGAATCTAGTAGGATAATTTCTATGAAAACTAAAAAGTTCTACCAGAATCGCGTCACACCGTCGCATCAAGCCTGTCTGCGAGAACCTTAAATTGGAAAATTTGCATTGCATACACCACCTCGTAATTGGTTCACCACTTTTGCCAGCTTTCGCAAATACTCCAATCTTATTGGGATTTTTATATGTTTGAGCCGTTTGGGGTTGAAACCAGGGCCATGGGGTCCGAGTGCCCACTTCGTTTTTCAAGACATCGCCAAGCAGCTGGTCGACTCTACGTGACCAGAGGGCTGGCCTATTCTTTGGCGTCAGTTCGTTTTTAAATCATGTAAATACGTATGTGTAAATAAAGTAACATTTAGAGGAAAAAAAAAAAAGAAACTTTGCTAAGTTTGTAATGGACCAGGGTTGTCAGGCAGTGGGTGCCTGAAGATGGGCGTCGTCACCTAGGCAGGCCTAAAAAACGCTGGCGCGACGATCTGACTCGTTCATGACTGATTGGCCGGAAAAGCCAGCAGATGAAGACAAATGGAAAAGTATGGAGGAGACATTTGCCCAGCAGTGGGACAGTGCGACATCGCCAAGTGTGTGACAGTGGACAAGTGCGTGTCGGACCACGCAAACTGAACGGGTTCCGTAGTTGGGATAAATTTATCCCAAAAACAAACTTAACATTGTAGTTGAAAAATGTTCTCCCAAACATTCCAACTGTAAAATGTAAGTTTGTACGCCCAATGTGAACAGATTTTCCATATTTTTTTTAAAAACCATAGATTTGCTATAGGTTTTCCTGTAATCTATAAGTATAGAACTATTATCTGTATTTTTATTTTTATTTTAGGCTCAGTTGTTTCGGAGATAAGGGGAGTCAATTTTCGACTATAAAAAAAAAAAAAAACTATTATTTATTTAAAAATAATTAAAATGACCCTCACAGTAAGCCCTTTCATTTAATATGCGACACGGTATAGTTTGGCTTCCAAAAGTGACCAGCATATTCAAAATTAATTTATTTACTTTACCCGTCCGTGTTTCGGTCACATACATTCCATACGTGTACTAAATTTCAACTTAATAGGTCCATTAGATTCGAAGAAAATTAGCTTTGACAGACGGACATACCAACAGACACACGAGTAATCCTGTAAGGGTTCCGTTTTTCATTCGAACGTAAGGAACCCAAAAAAAATAAAGTTTGAAGTCACCTAATCGTCACATAGACTATTAATAGACCTTGTCGTTTTATGACGTACAACTGACAATCAACCTTAGGGTGGTGAAGCAATTGCGACGTCGAATGTCAAAGGAAAATGAGTATTCAAACTCAAACTCAAACTCAAAGCATTTATTTCAAATAAGCCAATTACAGGCACTTTTGAATTATCAAGGGGTCGGTCAGAAGGATCAAGCTAGTTACAGTAGTTACCCATTCCAAAGCGTAGTAGGTACCTATGGAGAAGAACATAATCCATATCTGGCACATGACTGTCAATGCTCTAATATGCAGTCTGAAATAGTTAGCAGTTTAGCACGCAGTGAGGAGTTCCTTCCTTGTATGAGGAGATGTGCTGTTATCAGTCACTGGATTGTGGAGGTCATATAGGCAGAAGCTCCATGTAAAATGACTGTATCCAGCTCCATCCAGTTGGACTGGGAGCTGACCCCGACATAGTTGGGAAAAGGCTAGGTAAATGATATGCTGCAGTGCGTCAATTTCAATGTGCGGCAAATAAAACTGACTGTTCCACGAAAAAGTAAGTGCAACCTCGTTCCACAGTTTTTCATGAATATGGAACGTTATAAATTCAACAGTACATCAAATTATTAATGAAAGCGGCCATCTTTAATTAAAAAATGTAATAGCCTTTTGAAATACGATACGGACATAATTTTATTTACATAACTAACATTTACTGGATTCGTTCGAGTTTCTGAAGAAATTGATACTGTTGGATTCAACTTCATAATTACGAAGTTAATTTGGCTTTATTAGATTTTCTTTGAAGGATAAAATCATTTTCTTGAAAGAGACTGAGTATTTGTTCCGTTATCTATACTATTTTAAGGTAAATAGGTACTTCTAAGGTGCCTATATGTTACCATAATAATTATTGGCACAGAAGAGTTAGTTACATGACAGTCAGTGTAAGCTTAGTGATATCTAGGGTCCCATTTGCACCTTTTGGGTACAGAACTCTAAAACCTGAAGAGTATTCTTAGGTCATTATAATCTGCCAAGACTTTTCACAACTATGATGGGTCGGCTTCCAGTCTAACTGGATGCAGCTGAATATCAGTAATTAGAATTAGGTATGAAATCCATAAATTTTTATCAATATGTAGAACAATACAGAAGCATAGCGTTATTCTAAAATATAGACGCAAAAATAACGAATTTCCGTACAAACTTTCTTCCCCCATTTTACCCATTTTTAAATAATTCGGCCTTACTGCTTGCTTTCGTTATATAAGAGAAAATCTTGTACAAAATGTCATACTTCTAAACCCAGCTGTTTAAGGTTCCCGCAGATAGGCACGACGCGATAGTGCTTCGCGATTCCACGATATATTATATCCGTAGAACAATTTCTATGACTATAGTAATTTTGCGAACAGTAGACCTCGCGAGCATGAACTTTTTTTTCAACAATTAATGTACTACTAAAATTATTTAAAACGGGATATTTGACATGTTTAAGAAAAAAAAAACGTGGTAAATATCCCGTTTTTTTTAATAACTTTAGTAGTGAAAATAACCATGTCAATTTTAAAATCCTATAATATTAATATACCTATCCAACTTAAGTAAAACCCGACTGCGGCTGTAGGTTACTAAAAAGATGGTGGCAAGGCAATAATTAATAAACAGAAATAAACTAACCCACAACTAACCAACTACTATCTGTTAAACACGATATTTTACTTTTGAAGCTACTTTACACCTAACAAATTCTTTATTCTGAAAATAATTTAAGAATTCTCTAGTTTTTTGTTGAGAAGGCGGTCCTAGGTGCTTCATCAATCGGTAGTAGTTAAAGGGCCGATTCCACTGGTAGAAATCTAAAAGTGATCGATTTACTGCATTTTGAGGAGCTATTCTGCTCATCACGCCGAAGATCCTCATCAGATCCTCACCAATTTTTTATGAGACCAATTTAAAGTTACTATCTTTCAAATAAAAAAAAACCATCGAAATCGAATCTCATAAGGCGGAGATATCCAGTAGGTCCCTTTTTGTCCTTTTTTGGAGGAAGTACCCCCTTTTTTTTTTTTTTGGGTGGAAAATTATCAAATAACTTCTCCCGCTCTGGGTGGAGCGGGAGAGAGTGTCAGACTCTTACTGACTAAAACCCACTCGTGTTCCTTCCGTTGCCTGTACGTTGCCAGGGGTCACGGTATCCCTTTCGGACTTTCCCGCAACCCCGGCAGGCATCGGTCCTATCGGACCCCTTCACTTGCTGACATCTCTTTGAGGCGCGCGTGGAACACAACGCGCCGTCGACCCGGCCCTGGTCCTTATCGGACGGCGAGCTACCCATTGCTCACCGTCCGCAAGCCCGCGCCTACGGTGGCCGGGAATCGGCCTGCGATTCCCGAGAGGAAGTACCCCCTTCAATCAAAAATCCCTGACAACGAAAAAAAACTATAAATTTGTTAAACCTGTATACCAAGTTTCATCCAGATCAGTTGTAAAATACGACCTGTAGATAACAAACTGACACACGAAAGCAAATTTTGCCAGACTTGAAGCAGAGACGCTTCGCTCACTCGATCAAAAATAGAGTCACAATGTGACACGAGCCAAAAGTCGTGCCTGTCTGCGGGAGCCATTAGGTTTTGCGTTATCTGCTAATGAATCAATTCAAGCATTTTATTGAGTAGCTTCGTCTTTCGTCATAATAAAAAAAATGCCTAAAATAATTATAGTAAATAGAGTGAGGTAGCGTAATACAAGGTATTTAGTAAGTATTCTTAAACAATCATGCGAGAAATTACACCTGTCTTGAGCCAGTTTTTTACAGTTTAGTTCACGCGGGGAACAGCTAATGCGAAGAGTAACTTCAAGTTTGGCTTCCCTTACATTCCCATACCTAGACTAAATTGTTGGTAGTTTTTTTTGTCTACATTCTTCTAATAAATGTGAATAATATTATAAACTCTATCCTATAGTGACCTTATTGGTGATGTTTTTGAGAAAGGTCAGGTGTGTGGTACTTGCAATCGGCTGCGTGTATGACCAGATGTATAAACATAAACAAAGCAAAAGGAGTATGTAAGGTTGTAGCAGGTAGGCGTCCGGTAGGTTCTGCCTTCACCCCTGAGAATAAAGCGTCAGTACTTTTTATGTTTAATGTATATGCTTTTACAAGTCACTCAAGTCAGGAATTTAAACAAAGGTTAGAGATACATTTGATATCACCCATATACGACCCAGCCGCCGCACTCTGTCTCAATCTGAAGCGATCAAACAAGTCGCAAAAGGGACCCAACCCCCGCATGGTGGCATGGATTGGACCCTTTTTGCGAAATCTATCTATCTGCCTAGCCTTTTCCCAAATATGTTGGGGTTTGCTTCCAGTCTAACCGGATGTAGCTGAATACCAGTATTTTACATGGAACGACGGCCTATCTGATCTCCACAACCCAGTAATTAATAGGATACCCCTTGGTAAGACTGGTTGTCAGACTTTCGGGCTTCTGACGACCCGCAAAGATCCGCGAATAAAAAAAAAAAAAAAAAAAAATTTATTTGGAACAAGACTAAGTTCAAGTAAAACGATGATAGCTGCAAAAGTATAAACTGTAGCGCAGCTAACAACGCCCTTCTCCAGATACAGGGTGGAATGATGTTCCATGCAGAAGTGCTTAAAAGGTAATAAGGTAATAACATTAATTTAATATAATTTAGATTTAGTAAATTAATAATAAAAATGAAAATTAAACATAAATAAACAGTACATAACAGGACATAATAATTTGGGATGTATTTTGACGTTGAATTAATGTGGTGAGTGTAGGGTGAATGGGTGTGTGGGTGAGTGTTAATGAGATGTGCGAGGGGTGTTTGTGGTGTTTGTGGCATGTGTGTGGTGTGTGGTTTTGTTGGGGTGTGTGAGGGAGTGACGAGTATTTTACACTTCCACGAGTTTCTCGGTTTCATCATAGTTTTGTAATTTTAACCAGGAGTCAAGTTTCATTTTACATTTGCTCTTGGTTAGTGGATAGATGTGTAAGCTTTTGTTTAGCTTGTTATATATTTTTGAGCTTATATGTTTGAAATGTCGACTTGCAGCTACAGTTCTACGGGACTGAGTGTTACAAACCCTATTCGAGCGGCGTGTAGGACAGCATTTAGGATCAAAACTAAGTTGGCTGTGTTTGCGAAGAATAGTTTTGAGGATAAATAACTGTCTAACGGTGAGGACCTGGCAGAGGGTATATAGAGAGGATGTCGAATATCGGATTGGTTTCCTTGCCAGCACCTTCAAGACAGCTCTCTGCGCTCGTTCGACTCGTAGCATCAATGTTTTACCGGCACCCCCCCAGACAGTTATGCAATACCCCAGAACAGACAGACAGAGAAATCGGCCGTGCCTCTGAGCTTTTTAAAAATGTATATGAGCTTTCTCACACGAGCTACAGTTGAAGCAATATGTTCTTTCCATTTCAGGTTACTATCAAGAGTGACTCCAAGATATTTTATTATAGGGGTATTTTCTAATTGTTGACAGTCACAGTTTGAGAGTAAGTTTGGGCAGGTGTGTGCACGAATTTCAATCGGTTTAGCGGGCTGACTTGACTTCATAGTAGAGAATGTGATAAATTTGGTCTTATTGACATTTAGAGTGAGAAGATTTGTGGTCAGCCACCTCATGACGGTGCTCAAGGCAAATTCCGAGTTTAGGCGAGTTTCCGTCCAGTCCCGGCCATGAACAATTAGAGCTGTGTCGTCGGCATAAGCTATAATTTTGCAGTGTGGTAAGGGTAACTGACACAATTCATTTACGTATATGAGAAAAAGTGGGGGTCCTAAGACACTGCCCTGGGGGACACTAAAAGTAATCGTCTCCGGGTTGCTGAGGTAGTTTTCCAGTTTTATTATTTGTTTACGACCTGTGAGATAACTCCTGAAGAGATCGTGGGCCGTCCCGCGAATACCAAGATGCTCTAGCTTCGACAGAAGTATGGGAATTGAGACAGTGTCGAAGGACGAATGACAGCCGGGACCAACGGTCGTGCTTTCCAAGGTACGGATGAGTCTCGGTATGTAAAGATGGTCACCCATTCACGAACCAAGATGCGTAGCTTAACCTGATGGATCGAACCGTGCGGCTTTTATGACTTAGCCGTGGCTAAGTTATAAAAGCCCTCACCTCAAAAAAGGTGACGAGCTCGTGAGTTCGTCACCTTTTTTGAGAAATCATTACACGTATTAAAGATGCCATCATTTCTTTAACTATCCTCTACATTTATCGCCAACAGAACCCTAAGGATGATCTCGGAGAGGCCAGAGTCTGCAGTGCTGGGTAGGTTCATCCAGCTTCACGCGACGAGATGATACTATGATTTTTGACATGGGTAATTTTATTATTTTTGTATTACAACATATATAACATATTATAACATAGTTTTAAGACCTTTGTAACTAACAATTTATGGACAAATCAATTAGTCTGAATTAAATGAATATAATTTATTTCTCACACATTTATCACGTGACTAAAACTCGAACACCCGCACAGTTATTAATTAAAACTTCCTTACATCAATAACGTGAAGGTATAAATTAGGGCAACAGATTGTTGTACTGGCTTTCGAGGACCTTCATAACTAAAGACAATATTAGACTGGGTAAGGGAACGTCCTCACTTGACTTATACAAATGTTGTTTGTATGATAAGTGGGGTGGTGGTATTAGTTTTACCGCTGTTCTTGGTAAAGATAGGCTCAAATTAAATTAGCCAGCGAAACTCTACAGACGTGATAAGGTATAAAACAAAGAAAAGAAAGAAAATATATTTATTTGACCCAGGTTAATATTCACACAAAAACAAAAATAAAACAGAGAAGGCTTAAAACAGTATTGTGTGCCTCACGGCTGCGCCAAATAGGCAAATAAAAAACAAACATGATAAAACAAAAAAAAACAATTAATGTGATGATTTTTTTTGTGGTATCTTCGACCGTAGTTGGTGTAGTCACTTGAAATATCAGTTTAAAATATCTATTGTTTTTTTGGAATAAATTACACAGACGTGATTGGTATTGACACCTTATCACGATAAAACAAAAGAAAACAAATTTTCTCAACCTACGACTTTTCCTGAAAAATCGAAACTCTATTTAAAGTCAATCATTGAAGAATTTTTCGTTAAGCTCTATACATATTTATTGTTTTTTCAAAGTGAGAAAGAACATTGTCTATGGTAATTCTTAGATTACTTTTGAACGATTTTTGGCTCAGTTTGTAAAAAAATTGGTACATAAACATATTCATCGACTTATGCTGCTATTAAGTATTTATCATAATGACAAAATCCGTGTTATGACTATTAACGAAAAGACAGCCTCTTTAGCATCCTTTACACACACACACACATACACCAACAGATCAGCTTAACACCACAGCAAGACAATACGTGCACGTCTTTCTACATTGTCCTCACATGTATAATTTCAACATAAATGATGTAACCAATATTTTGTAACAATATTATGATTTAAAAGAGTGTCTTGCCCGTTCTTCTCCATAGGAACCTACGCTTTAGAATGGGCAACTAGCTTCATATTTCTGACTGACTGACCCCTTGACAATTCAAAAGTGCCTGTAAATGGTTTAGTTGAAATAAATGCTTTGAGTTTGAGTTTGACACTCACATACACACTCCTCACAATAACCACTCAACCCACTCAATAACTATGTTAACATCAGAATTATTACGCAATTATAAATATTTTGTAAAACGTGTCAATGCCACTGAAGAACACTGTCCTTCAAGATACAGGATTTTCCTAGTTTGAAGGGCAGGGGTCTTACTCTTTTGTAATAGCCATACCCATCCCATAATTTAAACAACACTGATGTTACCTAGGCTAAGTTTTTGGTAAAAAAATGATTACTTACTTAAACATACTGCGACACTAAACAATTGCCAAGGGTGTTGGTTTTGTTAGTGGACTGTTTGGGCCTAATAATGACCGATTGGAACTTTCGCTTCGTGGTGAAAGGATTAGCCAATCGATAGAAGTCAAGAAAAGTGGTGAATGGGCTCATTCAAACAATCTGGCTAGATTGTTTTGCAGTAAGAAAAAAACCCTTTATAGCGTGACTGTATAGATGACTAAATAACAGAAAAGGACTTATTGCAACATAAACTAACAGTTCCACCTCAATTTGCCTATCCTTTTCCCTACTATGTTGCGGTCGGCTTACAGTCTAACCGGATCTGGCTGGATACCAGTTTATTACATGCACCTGACCTTCAAAACCCAGTTACTGGCTAACACGATACCCCTTGGTAAGAGTGGTTGTCAGATTTTTGGGCTTCTGACTACTCGTAACGACTGACAAAGATCTACAAATGGCAGCCGGGTCCAACCGCTTAACGTGCTTTCCGAGGCACGAAGGGGTTTCGATATGTAGTGGATGGTCACCCATCCACGAACCAACCGCCGCAAGCGTAGCTTAGCCTTCAATCGACCCGTGCGGCTGTTATTTATTTGCCACGATCGCCTCCACACCACTCCAATCTACATACATACACACATACATACATAAATAACTGCCTATTAAAAAAATTAAGTGCAGAAGCAAAATAAACCTTTGCAACGTCTAGACCTATATTATTAAATGAGCAATATTTGTATAAATATGTATATATTTGTAATCACGTTCTCGAAAAAGGTTCTAACGATTTCGATGAAAGTTGCAATATAGAGGTCAATATAGCCATCTTGTTCTAAACTTTGGGTGTAAAAGCTTAGAACAAGATGGCTACCTTAGAATAATGACAATATGGGAGCATGGAATTAGTAAGTACCAACTATCATGGCACCATGGAATTAGTAAGTACCAACTATCATGGCACCATGGAATTAGTAAGTACCAACTATCATGGCAGTATGGAATTAGTATGTACTATGTATACATGGAATTGGTATAAACTATCCTATACTATTAAATGAGCATTCTCTATTTTCACTCGAGCAGAGCTCGGTCGACCAAGTTCTAGATAGTAATACAGGTTTTGCAACATTGTTATCATTACGTTTACATTCGGAAACAAACACTTCAGTAACGTGTCATGAAAACGTTTCCAATCACAAATCAATATCGATCCACTAACGACAGTTTGGTAGATACCTACGTATGACGTCATAGTACAGGTATGTAGACGTATTGAGGGTTTTCTGAAGTAATCAAAATTATACAGGGTCGATATCTAACCATGATAAAACAAAAGGACAATAGGCAGTCAAGGGGACTGCCGACAGAAGTGAAAACTTAAAACTAGTATTAGCGCTTATAGTAAAACACTACGATGGCGCGTCAGTGACGCGAATCCATAAGTTTTTTCTGCTAAAAATCGCGTTGATGAGTTGATTATTGAAGATTTCTTTTTTGGATCACCTATGTAGCGTAGTTACTGGAAATATCAGATTAAAAAATCAGTTTTTTTGTTGTCTCTACTTTACAGACATGCTGATACCATCGATAAAGAAACACGATAAAAAAAACGTACTTCAGGTAAATACACTACCAGTGGTGGTTGAACCCACTAAAAACGTGTACAAATCATATTTTGTTTCCTTTTATTACGTTTAGATACCCACGTCTGTTGCAGAACAGTGGTGGCCTAGTGTTAACGACCCTGACTTAAAAGTTGTAGGTTGTTGATTCGAAACCAGGCGCCTGCTTTACTTTGTGTAAATAATTTCATCACCACTGCTCTTACAACGGTGAAGAAAAACATCGTGCAGTAACCGGTATGGCCTAGATCCAAAAATTCGAAGACATGTGACATCTATGCTGCACCGGTCGACGTCATAACGTCAACGCCGGCTGTCGCTGAAAACCAGCGCTGGGGCTCCATCTTGCATAAGGTCGCAGCATCATGCTGAGCGATGGCCGTTTTGCGTGAATGTGACGCATATTTGTCCTAAACTTGTTTCTTTTTTTAATTTTGTATTCTTTTTTTGCGTCATGTTTACCGCAAATAAATGTATTTTCTTTCTTTCTTTTCTTTATCTACCAACCCGCACTGGGCCCGCGTAGTAGATTCTAGCTCACTCCCTCTCGAATAGAGGAGGCCTGTATCCCAGCAAATAATGAATTTGGGTTATTTTCTATAAGTTAGGGATAGGTAGGACGACAGACTGACTTGGGCCACTTGATGGAAAATGGTTACCGCTATGTAGAGACATTTGACATCAAATAGATTACTGAAGTGCTGTTGACCTCAGATACAAAGTTCAAAACTTCGTTCAAAGCGTTCTGTCTAAAGTGGCTGTAACACCACCTAGACTAATCCCTTTCAAACGGGAACGCATGAATTATTATTTATAACCAACTTCTAACAACTTTAACTTATTCTTTTTCTGCTTTTTTAGGGTTCCGCCATGTCTGTGTGTCTGTCTGTCCGTCTGTCCGCGGCTTAGCTCAGAGACCCTTAGTACTAGAAAGCTGTAATTTGGCATGAGTATACATATTAATTACGCCGACAAAGTGGTAAAACAAAATAATGTTTTTTTTTTAGGGTACCTCTCCTACACGTAAAGTGGGGATGTTTTTTTTTCTCATCTATCTTATGGTGTGGAATGTCGTTGGAAAGATCGTTCAAAAATATTGGGAGTTTGTGGAAACCATTTTTGAATTTAGGGATCCGTTTTCAAAATATTAAGCATTTAAAGTGCTAATTTTTATAAGAGTCAAGTGTCTGCCAGCTAAATAGTTAGGTTTGGATATGTGAAAAAATTCACGGCAGTAGTATATTTAACGAAATTAAAAGAAAAACTATCACAGCTAAGTAGGCTTTACAAGTTACCGAGTAATAATCGATAAACTTACATTTGCGGTTGCAAAAACATGTTTTCCCATACATTCCATATGGGAAAACATGTTTTTCAAATACAAAGTTAAGTTTGTTCTTGTGATAAATTCATCCCAACTACGGAACCCTTTATTGTGCGTAGTCCAACATGCAATTGGCCGGTTTTTTTAATGACTACAATGACATTTATTGAAATGTCCCGGAATGTACGCAAATACATCGCACTTAAAGAATTAAGTGCGATGCAGAAGCTTCAAACAGACAATGCACCAATTATCAGATCTTCTTTCCACCATTAGAAACATGCCACATTCTGCCATCAGCTACTACAGGCCATGTCCAAAACTACACACGACAACTAAGTCAAAATGTTAACACACATTACTACCAGTATGTAACCCAAAGTGAGGCAATGTTAATCATTGTTGCCAAGTATAATTTCCCAGGGGATCTCGGGGGTAATTGTATAAGTTTTAAATAATTATTCACTATCCAACTTGGTCGGGTAACGTACACGATGCAATTAGTGAATAATAGCGTTTTAGCTTTTCGATTCGGGGGTGGAATGGGGTAATATTTTTAAGTGTTGTGTGATGAATGAAAGTGTAAAAAAAGAAATACCGAAGAAGAAATTTACCATCGTTCCCGTTTCATAGGTAAAATACCTACTTAGGAACTAAAGGGTCACATAGCAACAACGACTGTGATCACCAGTTCGTCTGCCAAGTATGGTGATTCATAACCAGTCAGTGATGTAATCATGATAGAGAGAGTATCATCATAATCACATGAATCACCATAAATGGCAGACGAATTGGTGATTCATGTGATTATGATGATACTTTATCATGATTGCGTCACTGATTGGCTTATGTTCGTAACTTGTCGTAAGGTAATTTCTCGTTACTATTTCATTAGAGATAGGTGGCCAATGCCTAGCAGGTTGCTTGCAAAGTAATGCGTACCTAAAAGGTATATACCGCTCAATATAACCAAAGAGATCAAAATATAACCTCAAAGATATTATGTAAATAGCCAGAAAAAGACAAATACTAATGGAAAAGTATGAAGAGACCTTTACCTAGCAGTGGGACAGTATAGGTTAAAAGACCGGCCAAGTGCGTGTCGCACAATGAAAGGTTCCGTAGTTGCGATGAATTTATCCCAAGATTTAGATCAAACTAAGCATTGTGCAAACAACTGCAAATGTAATTTTGAACGCACAATATTACGACATTATCCATGTTATTTTAAATAGACTTCTTATAGGTGTTCCTGTTATCTATGAGAATGGAACCATTCTCATTATTTTTTTCAAAATTTTAGGCTCAGCAGTTTCGGAGATAAGGAGGGATGGTCAACTTTCATCTATTTTCTTAAATATCTGAAAGTTTTATTTTTCGTAATTTATTTAAAAATATATTTTTATACAAATACATATTTTTAATTATTTATTTTAAAATAATAAACCTTAACCTAACCTTACTATAACCTTTTTGTTCTAATTTGCGCCCGATATGTGACCCCCATTATCAAAATTCATTTATTTTCGTAACACGTCCGTGCTTGGGCCACAGAAATTCATATGTGTACCGAATTTTATCCAAATTAGTCCAGTTAATTCGGAGAAAATTTACCGTGGCAGACGGACAGACAAACACACGAGTGATCCTATAAGGCTTCTGTTTTTTCTTTTGAGGTACGGAACCCTAAAAAGCCAAAAAATCACTCAAAAAACGCCTTAAAATAATTAAAACCAGCTGCTACTCATTCAATCTTACACAAGAATCTTCCAAACAAACACCAATACTTACAGCTATATTGAAATATCATTTGTAAGTCTTATCCTATGCGACATCATGTTTTATTCATTCCGAACACGCTACAAGGGGGTGGGGGGAGAGGAAATGACGTCAAATGAGGGACCCAAGTAGGTGAACTAGATTGCTAGGCTATTATGTAAAAGAAGGGTATCTTTGTTTATGGAAGTAGGTATCTTGGGATGGACAGGAGATAGAGCTAAAGGGTTGACAAAGAAAATATTGGGTTGATTGGGACAGCGAGTGATAGTTGGTTTTGATATGCAATGTGAGTAAGGGTTCACTCTTTTAGTACTTTAAGAATTTAATCGACATGAAAGTTGTTCCTGCTAAATAAAAGACGCAAAATAATAAGGACCTTGTTTCTGATTAATTGAGACTATCCAACAGGTAGAGCTGTGGTGGCCCAGTGGTAACAGCCGCGACTTACGAGGTCGTAAGTTTGAACCCAGACAGGCGCTTTACTTTGTGTAAATTATTTCATCACCACTGCTCTCAAAACGATAAAGGAAAACATCGATGATATCGGCATGTCCTTGAACCTAAAATTCGAAGACATATGAAATCTACCAACCCGCACTGGGCCTGCGTGGTGGATTACTCTCACTGAGAGGAGGCCTGCATTCTAGCATTGGGTACATTATATAATTATAGAACAACATAACATAATTACATCACGCCTGTTTTCCGCGAAGTATTAAGCCAACACTTCGTAAATTATTAATAGATAAAACATACTACAGTGTAACTGAGTTTTTAACGGACATTCTTCATCAAACTACCTCGAAATATTAATTAATTAATTATTGTTTTGCTTATGGAATAATTATGGTGTATTGTCTATGACCTGGAATTTTTAATGTTTGTTTGTTTATTTATCTTCAGACCACGATTTTGTATTTCTTGTAAATACTGTTACTGACAATTTTAAGTTTTAAATTTTATTTAATGAGAATGACATAACTAATTTAATGTTCCAATAAGAATTTAAATTTTAATAATTTTTTATAATGAAAATGTTTGCATGCCGAATGGTGAAATATGGCAGAACTCTGATGAAAACCTACTACTACCTACTTATTTAAAACCCATATTTGCAAATAAATGATATTCTATTCTATTCACTTACTTATTTTAGAATTTGTATAAAACTATCTGCCCGATACACACTCCGGTACTTATCCTAAAATAAGCAAAAAAGCCATAAATGAAAACAAGTTTGAACAGACGTTTATTCAAGACGTTTTTTCAAGATTTCAGAAAAATTAAATTACAAAACAAGTAAAGCTAAGATTAGCAAAAGGAGTACATAAGGATCGTAGCAGGTTGCGTTTTTTAGGTTCTGCATACCCCCAATGGAAGATGGCGTAAGTTTTTGCTACGTACCTATGTAAATTACAAAACGAACTTTCTTTTTCACGTGTTACTAAGAAATAAAACCCAGCCGTTTTTAACCCACACTCATGACAATATACAAAGCTATTATCGGCCATTTACTTCTGTATTTTCCTAATGGTATTACTAAGCGAACAGGTTGACTTAATATTTAGTTTTTTTAACTTTCGTTTTATTTGGAAAATCTTTTTGTAGACTGGAATGTTAGGTTGATAAATAATGAAAAAGTTTTTAATGGTTTTGAAGAAACAATCATTGTGGCTGTATACAGGGTGGCAGGGACTTCGACGGACAACATGTTACTTTATGTTTTGAATAAACATAAAGTAACATGTTGTCATGTATACATGATTCCGGACCTCCCTGCGTAGAAATTTTTTGTTTCCTACAAAAGTGCAATAACTACGCGATCAAAATGTATGGAACAGCGAATTTTTTTTTTAATGAACCGACTTAACATTATCGTATCCAGACTCATGAACTAAATCCATCATAAAAGGTTGCGCGTCAATGTGCCTACCAACCTGTATATTGTAGCTATATAAAACCTAGTTACGTTCTGGCAAGGAGTAGGATTTGCATCGTTTTACGGAACCGGGAAAAAAGACACACAAAAAAACAAAACCTAGATACCTAACGCTGCAGTCTGACTTGAACGGCTCGTACAGAGTACTCGATTCGACTCGTATTTTTATTTCTTTGACTTACAGATAAATAAAAATTAAAGACTCTGAAAGCAAAGCGGTACTGGAGGGGGCCAGAGTCACAATTTCTGTGACCCTGACCTCTAGTAGGTAAGTTAACAATATATTGTAACATCACGCCAGTATTCCTCAAATGGTTAGGCAGAGGGGTACCTTTCGCCAGTTATGTCATGTTTCACAAGTTCCAGGTAGAAAATTAAGTTTAGCTTTATTTTAACTAGGAGCTGCTGAATCTATATCTTTGCAACGCGTGCAACGTGGTTAGAGAAAAAAACAGATACTGCAAGAAAATAAAGTTTTTTAAAAAAAAAAAAAAGACATAAAATACACACATACAAAAGTAGCCAAAAGCCTCGTATTCAGCCAATAAAAAATCGTCAATTTTTTGCATTGGTTGATGTCAAGGTCACGGACCAAAGGCAATATTGCGTAATTACTGTTCCGAAATTGGCAAATGACAACAAAAACATAACAATAACAAAATGCTGATAGCATAGTTAACAACTTTTGTAATAACTAACAAGATAAATGAAGCTCGCTCGTCGCAATGTGTATTATTGCTAATTCATTCAATGGAATAGCACTAAGTTTTCCGAAATGATAATACCGGATATTAGACAAACAACCCAATCTACAGTTTCTGGTCAGTAATTTACAGTTTCAACACTATTCTAGATGGAGATTAAACCTAGTGCTGGCTGGTTATCGACTCATCCAAGTTAGGCGAAGGACGAAACAAGCTTGAAGCGAGACACCTGGCAGAAGTTAAATTACCTGAGATAGTATGGACAGTGGTGTTCATTGTGCTGTGTGACCAACTATAATAATGATATTATCATATTCTGTGTTGTTAACAATCTTAGTGAGGAGGACGCCAACTCAGAGAGACATGAAAATCTCTCACATACGCAAGTCAAGTGTACGACTACAAGGAAAAAAAAATGTTTTTGCAACTTTAAATATGTACGTATGTTTCTTTTTTTACATATATTTAAAAAAAACTATCTAGTTGTAGAGTAACTAGATAGGATATTTTTTCCCAATTAGTCATACTGTTGAACTAAGTGTATGACTACTTGAACTAAACATTTATAAACGTCCTGATTGTCCCCACCGTACCCATTTGGACACGGCAACTACGCGCGGCTTTAATCTCTATTTCTGCTATGAATTAAGGTCTAGTTAGTCTATTAGTCAGGCCATAGAGTAAAACTGCTCACAGACCAGAGTCTGTGAGCAGTTTTACTCTATGGCCTGACGGATATTCTCGTCAATTAAATCATTTAAATCCAAAAATGTCGTGTCCGTATGGATTGGGGAGCCATGTCTCATATTTAAACGCGGGTACTACCAATATTTAGTAGTAAATTTACCGATTTTGTAGGCCCGATCCTGGAAATTGTAGTAAACCCTTAAAACGTTACAGGACGTTTAAGTTGGCTCTTCAATCCTAACGCTCTATAAAATATATATGTTACGTAGCCATTAAAGTAGTTGATCAAATCGGATAATAATAGCACTAATATTTAATAGAAATTTCTACGAAATATTGGAGTAAACCCAACCTCAAAGCATTTATTTCAATTAAACCATTTACAGGCACTTTTGAATTGTCAAGGGGTCAGTCAGTCAGAAATATTAAGCTAGTTGCCCATTCCAAAGCGTAGGTTCCTATGGAGAAGAACGGGCAAGAAACTCCACGGACACTCTTTTAAAAATTATCAATTATGCTTTGTCTGTCCATGTGCCCAAAACAATTAACGATAAGACGGTAGACGTAATAAAAAACTCAAGTGTTTTGTTTATTTGAGTGGGGTCATAAATCTGTCACGATGCGTGGCGTTTCCGGTACTTAATGGCTTTTAAAAGCGAACAGTCGCGGGGGCGCGGGGGGGACTTTAGCGGTTCGGTGCGTAAGGCTCGCAACCGACGTGCGTGTATGACTAGATGTTTATTGGTTAACGAAGCAAGAGGATATAAAGATCGTAGCAGGTGCAATGGCGTTCTGTTGTTTCTGTATACTTCCATAGGAGAAAAGCGTGAGCGTGACTGACGTATGAATTTAATATATGTATGTTATAGTTTTGTCTGTAAGTAAAGAATGTTTACATTTGTTGGTGACTTGCATGCTTCATGTAACAGATCAGTTTACTATCTAGCACCATAGCTATTTTCAAAAGTCGAACGCAAAACAATAGTACTTCTTAACCTCTCTGTAAGAACCGTAGCTCGTAATAAAATAAAGTTCTCAGTGTCTTTATCTAAGAATTCAGTGGAGTTATTTTTTAATTCCTCCACCAAGACAGTCTTAGTTTCTTTTATACCTTTTATAAACTTAGCGAGCTTGTCTGCGAAGATCTGTTTCTAGTGTTAGACCCATCGTCCACGAATCTACTCAAACAGAACGTGTTGCAAACTCAAATCACCAATGATTATTTTAATTGTTACAGTAGTATTTCAACAGCGATCCGTACTTGACGCAACCAATCACAAACTACATATTTATCGAGTTATTAAGTAGCGTCGTGCCATAATCAGCCTATAATGTTCCCGCACCGGGGCCACGCGGGCCCAGCGCGGGTTGGTAGATGTCACATGTTTTCAAATTTTTGGTTTTAGGACCTGCCGGTTTCCTTCACCATTTTGAGAGTAGTGATCATGAAATAATTTACAAGTAAAGCGCCTGTTTGGGTTAGAACCTACGACCTACAACTCGTGAGGCGGGACCGTTATCACTGTGCCACCACTGCTTAGTAGCGTCGTGTACGGACCGCCATTTAAATACTAGTATTCTAACAATCCGGCTACTTATTGGTGATTTAAGTTAGTAACACATTACTTTTGAGTAGCGTCGTGGACGATGGGCCTATGAAACCAAATAATGTTTTGTTTGGTGATCAAGTATTAATCCAGCATCTCATAACCAAATTGTTATCAAAATACTATCATTTCAACCACGCAGTGCGAAGCTTGCGTGGTTGATTTTTGTGCAGTTTATGTAGCATCATGGGGGGGGGGGTAATGTTTTGCATGTCAAATGTCTTACTATGCATATGGAACTTATTACTGAGTTTAAGAACAACGCTGTACCAAAACTTATTGTATTCAAAAGTAAACCGTTAAAATCAATAAGACACACTCCGAATGTAGCCATTTTCAATACCCAAGTAGACTGGTTAAATAGCGATAAACTTGACAAATTATACAATTTCCATATTGAAACTGTAACAGGGTTCCTTATAATAGGGTTCCGTACTGGATATAAATCATAGTTCCCAGAGAGCCAATCGCTTAGAGGTTCCGTGTGGGAGGACGGTGAGATTAATTGATAAGAATTCATTATTGTTCGAGTTCTGCCGATATATTCAGTAAAAACATCATCTTGGAAACTTAGGTGAAATGAAGTTGAAGTGAGCTCGCCCCCTGTTATATGGGACTTTAAAACATAACTGCGAAGTGTTGGTGTACTATAGGTACAACTCTGTCCTCTTGATTACAGGCGTGATAAAATTGACCCTTGGTGCATTTTTACCGCCATGAACAGACAACGTGCTTCCGCACACATTATGGTGTTAATACACGACTATGGTTTGGGCTTAGTATTCCGTACATGTGGTGACGATTTTAAATTGGTGTTAAACAAACTTTTGCTATAAAGTGTTAGCATTTTTGATTTAATTAAGGAATACTTGTATTTTTGTAATCACATTTATCATGCTTTATACATAATTATTTACATTGCATTTCAATGTGCGTGTTCGCGTGATTTAGATAGTGTATTGACTAACCTGTCATTCACTCCAACACTTCACTCTGACATTTATTCATTCGTTCAGTCGGGCACTAAAAACTGTTGCACACGCGAACACGGGCATTCTAGTTTGGTGTCTAGTCGAGTAAGGTTGATTTGAAGTGTAAAACCAAAGTGAATAAAAGTGATTATCCTGAAGAACTGTATTCTCATTTCCTGACCTTCTAACAAAAGGGTGTGACTACCGAGATGACGACTAATAGAGAAATATGGAAGAAAGGGACCTGTTGCTCCGACCCCAAATAAATTGGGGTAACAGTAGAATGATGACTGATGTTGTGTTTTGTATCTACAAAATGTCTAAGAAACATCGCTAGAAAACCTGCTTTTAAATAAAAAAAACCTCATTCAAATCGGTTCACCCGTTTAAGAGCTACGGTGCCACAGACACAGAAACATAGCGGTCAGATTTATAACACCCCTCTTTTAAACGTCAGTCATGTATTGTGTAAGTAAGTGGGTGACCTAAAATTTGAAACACACATGTATGCTTTATAACTATTCAAGATTATGGAATTATTGGTCTGATTGATGCTGCAGCCAAGATATCCAGAACACAAGTACACTTTTGAAAAACAAAAATAGCAGATATGTCGCGTTTAGATCGTTTATTTATTTAACAGGTTATGTACACACATATAAAGAGACGAGAAAAAGGAACAGAAAAATACGTACAAAGGTAATGCTTATTTCTAAAGAAATCTCTTCCAGAATACCTGCGATAGGAAAGTGGATAAAAAGAGATGTAGACAACGTGTGTAAGAGTAGAAGAGAAAATAAAATACATAAAATAAAAACATTTAACTAATCACTAATTTAAAAAAAAAAACATGCAATATGAGAATATACTTACATACATACTTCTAAAATAAATATCTCTAAAATAAATATACTAATAATTATAATTCAGTAGGTTTAAATCAGTATTTAATTCTACATTTGTATGTAGAATTCAGCTCATCGTGTTGCGACCAATGATGGCAACACGATGAACTGATGTTCCAGCCAGGACATTCAGCATACCAGTACACTCTAGAAAAAAATAATGCAGTTTATGACTTCTTAAATGTTCGCTTTTCTTTTCTGCGGTGGTTTCTTTTTTTAAATATAAGTATTAAATAGTTATAAAAACTAGGAGAGGTACCTATCGTATTGCCACCTCCTCTGTTTTCCCCCACTTCATATTCCTGTATCAATCTCAGCTATTTACCGAGATACCTTCCAAACAATTGTAAAAAAACAAAGAGGGGTAATTAACCGGCGTTTCTTTGTTACAGATTTAAGAAAATATTCCTTTATATACACTCTAACAAGTGCCTTCATTTTTTCACTGCCCCATTGTCTTTATTTTTAATTCATTTGCTCAATGGTTCGCTTTCAAGATTGGCTACTTTTGAATAAAGAGAAAATGTTTCGTTTAAGAATTCTCGAGGATAATGGTTTTGGAAGAAATTGGTGTTTGACGTCTTTATTGGAAGGAAGTCAAATGTTTTTCAGTCGATTTTTGAATGTAAAAACAATTTTATTATTCTCTATTTTTTCCTTAAAGTAATTTATTCCAAGATATCATTTTTCTGGCTTTAATTCATAATAACAGGACAACATTTTATTACGAGCTTTTCTGCAGTATTGTGGATTTGTTTGAGAGAGAGGTCAAAAAACCTTCAGGCAATCTTGACTTCTCAATGCCCAATTTTCACGAATTAAAATCACACACAGTCTTTAGGTTCCTAAAGTATAAGTTCATTAGATACATAACTTAAGGTATTTTTCTAACGCTAGTTTGGCATGAAGCCCATAATATCCTCTTGTGTAAACATAACATAATCAGCCTATAATGTTCCCTCTGCTAGGACATAGGCCTCCTCTTTGTGAGAGGGCCAGCCATAATCCACCACGCGGGTCCAGTGCGCGCCGACACGCCGGTTTCCTCACGATGTCATCCATCACTGTTTTGAGAGCAGTGGTGATGAAATAATTTATACAAAGTAAAGTGCCTGTTTGGGTTCAAACCCCGACCTAAAACTCGTACCGATTTACAGGCAAGAGCTGTACTCGGCCAGTACTGCTCTTGCCTGTAAATAACACCCGCAATAATTCCCAAAATTGACCTACAAGACAAACAGCTTAAAAATGATCTCCACCGCTCAGCGCACCGAAACACACACAAGTTTCTGGTAAAAATTTAATTTGGAACAAAAAATTCGACTACCCACGGCCAAGTTAATTACAATCTTAACTATGTTAGTTGTTTAACTTATAGAACATTTAATATATTCTGCTATAAACGCTGGAACGGTTAGACGATGCAAAGCAATGCATATTAAACGCATACTGGGTAAGGGTTTGGGCACAACCCCTGCCGGGTCTGACTTTATTATAATAGTATAACACCTTCTTCAAAATGTCAAACCATTTGATATATTTTAGTTATTAAGCCCCAACTGCTACTGTATTTTCTTTTTTATTTATACGTATTTCACATAAATTTCATATCAATCGCTACCGATTCTAGTTGGATAACAACTGATACTTACGTCACCACCGCCATTTTGATTGATGGAGTCCAAAATTCAAAATGGCAGCCAAGATATTATGGTGTCCCAGTTTGATATCATTGTCTTCAGTCTTAATGCACAAAAATACACATGAACAGTTACTTACTCACGGTTCACCGGTCATAGATTATTTTTTGTTTCTACAACAAGCCGTGCGTCCGATGTGCTTTCCCATCGGCAAAAATTATTTAACTATTTAACCCCTTTAATGGGATGAGTTTTCAAGGGCCTTTTAGTGTTCACTTTCGATATGAACGCTTAGTCGACAAAATGACAGATTAACAATCACAATCTGTCCTTTTGTCTATTCTTCCGTAAAAAAAAACCCGTATAAAACCTATATCAATGGTTTTCATGCTACACGTGCTGTAAGGAGCTCTCGTGCAAAATTTCAGGCGTCCAAGCCCAGCGGTTTAGGCTGTGCGTTGTTTGTCAGTGAATTCATGAACTTAAGAGAGAATCAATTATTAAGTAGATATTCACAGAACGACTACATTCTTTACTATCATTTTTAATTCTACCTAAGCTGTCCTCTATTGTGACCTTACCCTTATACGTGGCTTCAACGAAGAACAAATGAATCTGCTAATGAGAACCGCGAGGGAGCCAATTATACAGCTTACCCCCTTTGCACGAGCCAGATAACGTTTTATATTTAAATATCTTGACTTCACTGTTTCTAACTTTTAAATAAACATTGGAATTTCAAGGGTTTTTGTGGTAGATAGATATGTGTTTCCCTTCTACAAAGTTATCTACAAAAAGCGCATCGATATAGTATTAATTAACTAAGTATTTAATATTTTTAATATGCTAACGAAAGTTATAGAAAAAGTCTTGCGTATTCATTTCAATGTATGCTTCACGGCTTACGAAATTGATTTAGTTTTAACCGCTAAGGTGCAAGACTGGGAACAAGAGTTTGAGTTCGTATCGTATGTATGTTTGAGTTTGTATATAATTGCATAGCACAGGTGTGAGTACTATGCACGGTAATATGTATTTCATTGACTTGAATGTGCCCTGGCGGGTGTGAGTAAGTCATGCTCACTCTGATGTCTCGCTGATGGTGGCGCGTGTGTTGGATCATTTAACTCCCTTCAAAATGGTTCAGTGAATGGTGCTGATCCATGCGTCATGTTCGTGAACGGGCCCGTCAGTTGGGACTGGTCTTCTCTTACTTGCCATGGCTTATTTCTTTTTTTCTTTGTATTACGGACGCTTTTACAAACGTGCACGTCTTTCTACATTGTTCTTACATGCATAATTTCAACATGAATGATGTAACCAATATTTTGTATCAAATTTTTTATTTAAAAGAGTGTCCGTGGAGTTTCTTGCCCGTTCTTCTCCATAAGTACCTACTACGCTTTGGAATGGGCAACTAGCTGCATATTTCTGACTGACCGACTTCTTGACAATTCAAAAGTGCCTGTAAATGGTTTAATTGAAATAAATGCTTTGAGTTTGAGTTTATGCTATCCTATCTTAGTATGGCGTTTACAGGAATTAGAATTCCTAAGCCTGATCAGTAAACCTGCGAGATAAACAACAATTTAAAACGAATTAAAATTACAAGGAAACTTACTTCTATTATTACGACCTGGGCCTGAGCACGGTATCTGGGCGACCGAGCTCAGCTCGGGTGAAAATAAAGAAAACGAATTCTTCCCGATATGAGACTTGCCTAGATTGATTTTTCCTCCCCATATATTGAGACATTCATTGAAATCGTTAGAGCCGTTTTCGAGAACGTGATTACAAATATTTATATACCCATACAAATATTGCTCATTGTTGTAATAAAGTCGTATTTCGGGTCTGTCCGTGTGACCGCGTTGTTCTTTAACAACGCAACGGATTTTGATGCAGTTTTTACCATAATTTATAGAATTTATTCCGAAAAATGTATGCGTATAAACGTTAACTTTTGATGTTTTCTCAAGTCGTAAAATCTGCGCGAAGGAGAGGTGGGCTAGAAAATTCTAAGAAAACGACCTCTTACTAAACGGATGTAATAATGATTGTTGTATCGTAATTTACTTACTGTCCCATCGTCTACTTATAACGGTCTTACCTAATCACTGGAGGCTCTCAGGGACCTCTAAAGGTACAGGATTAAATGAAGACCCTCTAAATTCTAATCAGGTCTCTAGTTTATCCCGTTCGTATTGGCTTTGTTTTATAAACATGATTGCTATGTTAACTAGTTTGCAATCGATTATTCTGACTTTGAGATAGTTATAATTCAATTTTAGAGTTAAAATAGTTTATCTGTAATTTCTATAGTGTAGTTTAGAATATCTTCAAAATTAGTGCCGGCTGCTGTGAGTATGTCATGCTCACTCAGATGTCTCGCTGATGGTGGCGCGTGTTTTGGACCATTTGGCTCCCTTCAAAATGGTTGAGCTGAATGGTGCTGATTCATGCGTCATTTTAACTTGCACGTATTTCTACATTGTTCTCCCATGTATAATTTCAACATGAATGATGTAACCAATATTTTGTAACAAATGTTTGATTTAAAAGATTGTCCGTGATGTTTTTTGCCCGTTTTTCTCCATACGAACCTACTACGCTTTAGAATGGGCAACTAGCTTCATATATTTCTGACTGACCGACTCCTTGACAATTCAAAAGTGCTTGTAAATGGTTTAATTGAAATAAATGCTTTGAGTTTGAGTTTGATTACGGTTAGTTCAAGCTTTAGGGCGTACCGAACTAATTGCGAAATAATTAAATAAAGGGGCCTACCTTTTTTCTTTCCTTTTTGCTTTCAACTCGATCCTAAGCCAATATGGACCAATCCCTGCTATGAGCATTAGGTTTTTCCCGCCATCTACGCCTGGGTCTTCTTCGATACCGTTGGATATTTTCAGGAACCCATGTTGTGGTGGTCTTAACCCATAATGCATCCGACATGCGGAAAACGTGTCCAACCCAGTCCCATTTGAACTTGGCTGCTTTTTGGGCGACTGCGATTTGTCTCTTATAGTGCAGTATCGTGTTCCGTATCCAGTTGACATACAGAACGGTTTATTTCCTATACTTATTTCTTGCAATATAGAGAATTGCAAGAAATAAAAAACAGATTCAATTGCCCGAGCCGTATAAAAGCTTATCTCGTTAAAAGCTTATAGAAAAATCCACGGGCTCTAGCGACGTATAGGAATTGAAAATAATACAAGTTTTAGTTTTGCCATTAAGTTAATTTGAATTTAAGTACCTACGCCATTTTTAATATAAGTACCTACGTACTTGTGACATTTGACCACAACGTGCCACTTCACAGAAATCGTTAGTCAAATGTTTTAATGATCCTAAAATCAGCTGGAGCTTTTTTTTTTAGCTTATTAAACTCTATATACAACTCACCCACCTATTCACTTAGCCAACAGTTACACGGACAATCTCGAATGTACCATCCAATCTTGAAGCGACGCAGAATTAAATTAAACCTGCTTTATCGGAAGTTTCCCTGACGCACGGTAACTCTCTTAGCACAACTTAGTTAGCTTAGAACTATCCGAGTCTGTGTCAACAACGGATCAGTGATGTAAACGAGATGTTTATTATTGATTGTTGGGTTTATTTCCTGTGGAAGGGCAATTTATAGGGGAAATTCTGTAGGGATTGTAGATTTTACTAGCTTTTGATCACGGCTTCGCCCGTTTGGATGCCGGAGAATATCCCACGGGAACGTAATACCGGGATTAAAATTATCCTTTTTGTGAATCCAGGTTGTTTTTTTCAAAATTTATCCAAATCCGTTTAGCCGTTTTTGCGTGATTGAGCAACAATCCAAACATGCAAATGATCAAATTTACAATATCAAGTAGGATAAAATGTCTGCAAAGGTGTATGCTGTGGTTGTCCTAATAACAGCCTGTTAATGAAAAATGCTAGTCGTGGGTCTTCCAGGATCCTTTATCTACCTATACCTACCGATTGCGCCCCACCCATAATCACCCATAATCTTGGTAAAAGGCACATTTGTAAAGGAAGCATGTTCTTTATGTTAAGCATCTTGACATACCTCTTGGTCCTCTGGTTTTTTTCAAATGATCAGCCGAAAGATTTTGAGAAAAGCTCACTTTTTTCCCCGGATATCCATAAGTAAAAATAGCAAAACAGTAATTAGATTATTAAAGAGTAATTTCAGTAACAATAAGTCGAACCGAACCGAGTCAACGAAAATGTCCGGAAACACTAATATATACTAGTTTAAAAAATACATACATATAACTAAAGCACTAAAGCTTTAGTTATCGTGTATCGGAAACATGAGGTATCGTCGCGCTCTCAATGCCTTTGACTGTCATGGCACTGCGCTGTAATGAAACCTCGCAAACAGTGGAGCTTTGTCACACTAAGCGATAGGACTTGTGCAGACTGGGAGAGTGGTGAGGCGAGTTGAAATGTGGGTTTAGTTGAATGTTTGTAGTAGAATTTGCTTGAAATCAATTTCAGGTAGGTACTCTTTGGTTTGACGAATATTTTGTATGACGACAAAACATGCTGATGATGCAATATGCAGACTTTTTTATGTATTTTTTTTGCTACTGCTGAGCTAATGGTGTCCTTGGTTCAAAATTCAAAAATTCAAAATATTTTTATTTCATATAAACCTACATGGGCACTTATGAAACGTCAGAAGCTAGGTGCACGGTTCCAATTGGTTGTTTCCTATGGAGAAGAGCCGGCAAGAAACTCCACGGTTACTCTTTTAAAAATAATGGGCTTTTACAATATTTACAAATAACGGTGTTATTAGGTATGGGAGGACAGTGTAGGTCTTTCAACAAGTACCAGGTACTTAACAGAATAATGATGGTGAACAAATCTACAGTCCACTAGGCCTACAGCGTTCTCACATTCCCAAAATTGAGAAGAATCTATATAAAGATAAATTAATTCATAAAAATAAAAACGTATTTTAAACGAAATGACGTGATTGCTATTACGGCTGTATCAAATCTCAATAATTATCATGTCCACAAAAGCCACTAATAAAGAGTTGAAATAAAATTTTAGGTATATAATGTCAAATAATAGAGTGATTATGTCAAAGAAGAATGTAAAAAATAAATAAAAAATGTATACATGGTAATTTGGGAGCAGTTAATAGATTATTACATAATTTGCCGTTAATCAGGTACCAGGGAAGCCACAAGTGCAGAAGGAATTATTGCCAATTGTTGATTGTTCGATCCCCAGATCAGGCAAAGTATTATTGGGTTTTTATATCTGGAATTTCTCAATAGCAGGCCGGTCCATTGGTCCCACTTGATGGCAATAGACTCGCCCCCTTATTACATGGGATTTAAACATAACTGCGAAAAATGTGGGTATAATGGTATCATGTTTTGGATGAAGTCTTCCTATCATATCCATATCAGTATTATATCTATCTTAATGTTGAAATGTTTCTGTAGGTATATCGTAAATTGAGCTATCTCTAAGAACTTGCAACATAAAGATAAAACTTAACTTTAAGGAGTTTTTAAAGGTGATTGATGTGTTCTTGTTATGTGCCCACTGTTACAATATGATGATATTTTACTAAAAAGCAAATACCCTTTTATTAAAAAATATATAATACCACCTTTTGCGATATTCAAACTCACACAGACAAATGTCAAATAGCCACATTTCCACTCGAAAATTAGGTCCAGTTTCAAAACACCTACAATTCAGGTTACTAATTAACACAAATACTGTCTGTCGAAGTGTTACAAAATTTACAGTGCGATAAACACAATTTCAGTGGAAATATAATGTGCAAATACCATTAGTAATGTACTCTACCAGGGCGTGAAGTACTGGCATTGTCTGAAATAGGCTTTAGTTATAAGGTTGTCAGACGCATTCTATACTCTGCGTATTATTTTTGTCCAATATGTTTGCTAGGTTCGAGTTTAATTAACTTGTATTATATTTTTGCTGGGCCACAGATTAGTATAGTTGGGTCAGTCTGCAAAATCATTTAAATAAAAAGCGACACTTGCTGCGACCCAATAAAGTGCAATTCAGGTCACACAGCGTTAATTACTTACAGTTATATTCACCTTGAAGCTGCCTCTCTTTCTATCGTGTAACTTTTATATCTTCTGACTACGTTAACGCCCACTGAATTCGACAAGTCGAGCCCGCCGCGTACCTACTTGTAGCTTCATCCTATTTATTTACAATATTATGTGGGAACTGGATGTGACTCGAAAATTTTATAGGACCTTTTTATGAGAACTATTGCAACATGAAAAAAAGTAAGAAGAAACTTTTGAAACACAAAACAAGCAGAAAATCAACTGCAAGAAAAATTACTTTCAAACAAATTTCCTTAACACGGCGTTTTGCTTTGTTTTTGTCCCGCGCCGTGACTTCTTTATTCCTTCAAAGGATAAAATAAAATCTTATCTTACCAGCTTGAAGAAACGTCTTGCAACTAAAAGCCACATAAACCAGTAACTCCAATAGTTTCTTTGTTGCGCTGCGGTTACATCGAGCTGTCCTACGGGACTAATGTCACAGATACTCCAGCGAAAACTCTGTTTGAGCTGCAAATAAGATTTCTACAAGGTATCTAGACGACGATGCTTGAAACTTTCTTGTAGTAGATTTGTGTGTAGCAACTATGTTTGTTAATCTGTGATAAAAACTTCGTCTATCTTTTTGGATCATTTGTTAGCCACTCTATTTGTCTGCGACACCTTTTATTGTGATTATTTTTACAAGTTCATCTCATTGTTTGTACTCACTGGTGGAGAAAACTATATAGATCTGATTGCATAAGATTTTTAGTGGTATGATTAACAGGGTGTAAAGTTCACTCATCCTCTATAGAAAAAAGAGCATCCTCCGATCAGACGGGTTGTCTGGCGGGCAACTGCCCAACGATTGATGTTGGAAAGTTATATGTATATGTTGATCACGCACAACTCTGCTTGTGCGATGCATGATTTGAGTGAGTCAGGATTTTGTGAGACGTCAGGTCTTTGATGCGTAATACGCATGTGGCGATGTAGATGCCCAAAAGACTCATAGGTTATAGACTAAGGAACTGCAGGCATCTATGCACTGTACATTTCAGCAGGGAAATTTTTATTTACCATTGTTTTTACCTTACATTCATATTTTTATTATTTTTTCTTATGTCAACAAATGCCGTGGTCAAAAGATTTGCTTGTCTTTAGAAACGTTTTTATCGGGACTAACTGTCCTGTGTGTGACGGAAGTACTTACTTAGAATCAAAACTACAACCGCAATTTTTCAGTAGTTCTTTCGTCATCATCATCCACTACCCGACTTGAAGAGACGTTGAAGTGTTTTATAGTAAAGCGAGAAAGGGGTTCAAAAGGTATGAGGGGTGAAACATGACTTAATCTTCTGTAGGATCTTTTTATAGGTAGGTATATTGCAAAGACTGCTGATTATGAGTATACGAGAAAGGTTAGTATAGGCTGAGTTGCAACATGTTGCCATTTTTTTTTTTTTTTTTTTACTTTCGTTATTCCTCAGACAAAATAACAAACCAAGACATAGCGGTGCGAACAATACAGTGAAGCATGCTGGGCATAGGGCTCGCTTTTCTTGTGCCTTTCTCCACGTTCATGTTCCACCCGTGATACTAACAATATCATCCACCCATCTCACCGCCGGACGACCGTCACTTCGTCTTCCAGTCTTTGGACACCACTCGGTCAGTGCCTTACTCCACTTGTCATCACTGCGCCTTTCCAGGTGTCCTGCCCAACGGTCAGTTTTTACTACCTACTACACTACTATTACACACTCATCATCATCATCATTTCAGCGCGTCCACTGTTGGACAGAGTCCTCCCCCAAGTACCGCCACTTCGACCGTTTCTGTGCTTCTCGCATCCAGCGGATTCCTGCGGCCTTCACCAGGTCATCGGTCCACCTTGTGGCTTCCAACGCTACGTCTTCCGGTACGCGGTCGCCACTCCAGAACCTATGACTACACTATTACTAACTTCTATTGTAGATCTGTAAGTTACTAATATAATTTCAAATATATGACGGGCCAAGCACACCCCTATCACTGTATACCTGTCAATATTGAGAGCGGCGCTCATTGATTAGAGGGCAGAGGGGTGCAACGTGGGTCAGATATTTAATTATGTACCGCTTTGAGCGCGCCGGGGATTTAATATGCGGGTTCAGTACAAGTTTCAGTGATTAACATAGTAATCTGAACGTCGGTGACAATTGTTTCATGTTTCAGTTAGGACAATTAAATCTAATTTAGAACTTTGTGTTTAGAGAGTGTTTAATGAGATTTTGTATTTGTTTTCTAAATTGTTTTGTCTGTGGCGGCATCTACATCGCCAAATGTGAACTACGCATCTCACTGACGTCACACAAAATCCTGTATTGCGCAAGCAGAGTTTACCGCGCGATTCGTATATATGCAACGTCCTGACATTAATCGTCGGGCAGTAGCCTACCAGACACAACACCCGTCTGGTCGGAGGAGTTTAAAATTTCTATGGACGATGAGTGAATTTTGCACCCTGTTCCACCATACCTCTATAGGTATGTCTGCAATAGGGATGATACTTGATTTAAAAAAAAAAAACTTTTTGTCCGTCAGTTAGATAATAAAAAAATATTAGACCCGTATTTTTAAGTTTATCATATTAATAAAAAATTACTCAGATAAAAACGCATTAAAGTTGGGGAGAGGGTCACAAGTAAGTATAAAATCTACATACTAGTGACGTCATGGCACATTTTAACTCAATGTATCGCCGTAATATTTTGATAACGTAAAAAAACAAAAAAATACGTGTACCTATTTTTTTTATAATCTACAAGACGGACAAAAAACATTTTTTTATCATCATCCCAATTTGTTAGCTCTCAAAGTTTGCAATTTCCTTATCTTGCCATGCTTGGAAAGAGATTAATTACCTATAGCAAGTATGAGATACTCCTGGACATTTTATTGTTAGTTTCATTCCTTCCCTATTTGTGAATGTGCCTTTTGAACCATTAATTAGTCATGAGCTTTGTCTTAGATCTTAACATATTCATCTTCATTGCAACCTCAAGGCTCGCTTTATACAGTTGAGCACACGTCAGTGATAAGACTTTAACTTGAGCTGGTCTAGCGTAGTACGGAGTTTCAATAGAGTACGAGGCCAGTTTATACCTGGTCTTCTTAATACTAACGTGCACCCTACTATACCTACCAATAAATAGTTTAGAGAAATAAATAAAAAATAGGTACCTACTCAAAACCTAACTTAATAAAAATTTATAAAATATGAAGGCTGTTACACCAGAAACTTTTCAAAAAATTCTTTTGACATAATCACTTATTCACAATATTATTATCGATCACCGATCGACGCACCCAACCAAATGTATGTAACGAAACCATACCGCGATTCAGCTGGAGATCACAACGCCATCTATTTTTGGATTGTCTAACAGTCAATATCGATACTATTTTTGGATTGTAATTTTCATTTTGTTAATTAAATAAAGGAAAATAATTTTTATATAAATCAATCAATCTTACCGCTTAATACATCGATCTGCCTAGCCTTTTCCCAACTATGTTGGGATCGGCTTCCAGTCTAACCGGATGCAGCTGAATATCAGTATTTTACATGGAGCGACTGCCTATCTGACCTCCACAACCCAGTAACTGGGTAACACGATACCCCATGGAAAGACTGGTTGTCAGACTTTCGGGTTTCTGACGATCCGTAACGACTGTCAAAGATCCACGAATGACAGCCAAGACCAACGGCTTAACGTGCTTTCCGAGGCATGGAGGAGTCTTGGTATGTATAGATAGTCACCCATCCACGGACCAACCCCGGCAAGCGTAGCTATACCTGATGCATCGACCCGTGCGGCTGTTATTACTTAGCCACGAGCAAATTGACAAGCATTTTTTTTTATTATATAATATATTTTAATTTCCTAGATAATATTTGACAGTAAGTCAAGAGTCACACGTAATCGGTTTGATTTATGCCCGTAGTGTGGATTTTTAATTTGTTTGTCTATGATGTCTTGTTTATACCTTTTTAGTTGGCTTTTTTGTCGTATTTGAGTTTTATATCTAGAGTTTATGAGAACTGAACAATTTTTCTTCGATTTTCCTCTAATAACAGTTGTACCTGCGCCACTGGTACCTACTGCTAGTTTAATCGTGCTTGCGGCAGATGGTGTTGCCTACTCTGTGAGCAGTTAGGTAACCCGACTTGTTAGTACTTACCTATTGCTATTTCAGAAATATATGAGTAGCTAGGTGGTATTCTCATGCTGTTAAAGCACATAATTGTAACGGATTGTAATTAATTACTTTCATATTAGGTATTGCATTAAATAACATCACGTCCGTATCAAAGAGATGTATTGTTAAATTACCTTTTACTTTCCGTGAAATAGGAACTGCTTTGTCTTGGGGATCGAACTCAGAAGTTCATGCGCAGCGGCAACGCTAAGAAAACAACGAAGCCGTATATCTTTTTTATATGGTTTGTGACTTGTGTACACTGTGCTCCTACATGGCTAACTTACGTAGCAATTGACACGTCGTGACCAAATAAACCTTCGTGACCTAAGTTATAAATAAGTACACAAAAAAGTTTGGATTTTTGTTTTATTTAAACAATAAAATATGGGACACAGAAAACAATATTTTGTCGATCAGTTTGAATTTGGCAAATTACACCAAAATAATTGAATGAAAATAATTTAACTATCTTCAAATAACTACATACATAATTATTAAATCTTGGGCATGAACAAAAATCAAGGCAAGAATCATCTTATACTATAAAAAAGTCCTTAAGATGCGATCTACAAATAGCACTAGATTAAGGATTATAGGAACAAAACACATCGCTCAAGTGATTGCATATAAATATCTTGATTATAAACCTTAACACTCAAACATAAAGTTTATTATGGTTTACAATATATTATTTACTACTTCTATTGAAACGTAAACGTATTTTTTAAATAAGAACAAAATTATTTATGGAAAAAAAATAATTTCTACGTATTAAGGTTAAAAAAGCTATGTTGCAAAATAAGACCACAACATTATTTGTGGTTTTATTTTACCGGCTGCTTTGGATGCGCTCATCGGAAATCTGTACTATTGTTGATCGAAGGCCGCGTCTATAAAATTATAAAGCGCGTGTTTTACATTATAACACAAGGCGATTGAAATTGGTGCGGGTTAGACTACTGTCTATTGGTATACGCACAGATTTTGTATGGGACGAACCATGCTCGTTTTCTGGCCGGTACTATGACCGATTATCGGTTAAAGAAGTATTAAAAATAAAGTCGGCTTCGCTAGCATGTTCAAGCTGGCTGGAAAATGCCGCCTTGAATTTGGCTCATACCACAAATCGGGAAAGAAAATCTCAAATACGCAGGACCCAACGAAATATAAATAAGTTTGATTGACATCGTAATATTGACAAGTTTTTTTTCTTCAAACAAATTAGTGTTAAAGTTGACATTGACTGTAAATAATTTTATCTATTTATTTTAACCCAATTTTATAATTATTTTGCTTTAAGAAATATCACAATTTTATCTTTTAACGTCGATTTTAGTATGTATTATTTTAAATACACAAAAATTAGGTAGTGCCAAAATAAAACTGATCTTCAGTAAAAATAATTTAAAAACGGTAACATTAGAAAAATATTCTAGATCTAAAAAATATTTGGTATGACTAACAATGTTTTAAAGGGATATTTTTACAAATCGTTTTCACTGTGAGCTGAGTTAGATTAACAATGTATAAATCGAAACTAAAGAAGCTGGTTATGGAACTAGCTACAAAAAACAAAACCTAAAGATTTAATTTTTCGTATCTTTACATCTCGTCATCACATCTTAGGCCATAAAACTGAGTAAGCGATATTGAAGTATAATTTGTTTCTCAATTCCAAGTCAAGACACTAAGGGATTTCGGGCACTAGATGGCCACAACCACGACCAGTGGTCGCAGCAACCAGCTAAACTATAGAAACAAATACGAATCGCGCACTTGATCGCAAGTCCCAACGGCTAGATAGCCATTGCACTGGCCAGAGTCGTGGCCGCCTAGTGCGCGGGATCTCAAAATCACAGTATTTCTCACATAATGTACACATAATAATTGAGAATGAAATTATAAATGCTTTCAAGTAAGGCTCAATGATGTAGGAAATTTTGAAAGAGTTACGAACAAAGATAACTTTCTTATATATCAATCGTGTTTTCATTATTTAAGTACTCAAAATCAATCAATAAACATAAAGTGTAAAAAAACGAGTGAGCCTTACAGTAGTCGCATATGACATTTGATATCTTGGCTGACAGTACCAATCATCATCATCATCATCATAATCAACCTTTCGGAAAATGGGTTGGCACCATCTGACGGCCAACTCTAATACCCCGCGATCTCATTGTTCAAATCAAATAGCGTGCGCTTCCTGTTACACACTTCCGTCCCTTTTCACAAAATCACTCCCACAGATTGCAGGAAAGCGAGAGGAAAGATTTTGCAGAAAAGCGAGAGGAAAAAAACACTCATAAAGACTTTATTCTTATACTCGTACATAAACATGGTCGAAACAACCTACTTATGTACTGGAAAATATTTCACACTATTCTAACCACGTTAAAAACCAAATCAGCTCACAGCGAAACTCATTCTTATTGACAATATAGTCAGGAATATACATCATATATCGCCTATTTTACACCCTAACCACATCTTAGTATAACTTCAAACAGCCATCATTAATTACATTCTATGTTACAACTAATTATCTACAAATTTTTGTTTGGCACAGCTGAGATTCAAAAAGGGATTCTTTTGGCATATTTTTTGCGCTTTTCATATAAAAATTTGGCAAATATTTAAATGATTTTTAAAGATAGAGTTTTGGAGATATTTATGATTCATGTTTCTGTAATAGGACTGTATGTACAGCAAAACAAGAAAATTACATTTGAAACTATATAATTTATGGTAACAATATTTTCGTAGTTTTCACTTGTGTGGACTTATAAATAAAAGTCATACAGATTTCGGAATTCTAATTCAGTAGAAACTGTAAAAGCATTGGCAGATGAAACATAAAATGAAAAATAATCAAGCAGATTATTGCCTACCATACACAATGCTCTTAATGTGTGAATCCTAACTTTTTTGGCAAAAAAGGGAAGAAAATTGAAGTCTATATACAATTTCAATCACTGTCATGTCTTCCATTTACAAAATATATACAAAATATTCCACAGTAAACTACATGAACTAGTGTCTCTAGTTTTGGTCATTGAGTTGACTATGAATAGATAATCGCTCATAGCGAAACTCTATGCTGTCCAATTGCTTACATGTGCAATGCTGTATGGATGAAAATAACATTGAGGTAAAGTAATATTCAAAAGGTCTTTATTGAAGTTGATTTGCAATAGGAGAAGAGGTAATTAATCTTAAAGGTTAAAGTTATGATTTTCAAAACATAAGCTTTTAAATTTTCATCCACATAGCACCTTTACATTCTCATCAACAATAAATTAAAAAATATTCCAAGTGACTTATCCTAATATTTCAGATTTGACACAAATATTTTGACTCAAAAAATCTAAGAAAAGAGATTTCAGTATATTACAGATTCATAAAATCTAATGGGAGACATCGTTATCTATCGGGGTTTCACAGCTAGAAACATTGACAATTAACATTTAATAAGAATTATTATTTGGACTATCATCGTTATCATTTGAATTTACAGTTGTACTATTAGTGTCTATTAAATTAGAATTAATCTCATCTTTAATCACATTATCATTAACAACTACTTCAGATATATTATGATTACTACATTCACTGTAACCATTCATTTGGTCTATTATATTTGATTCTTCAAGAGCATCACTGTCTTCCGTTTCTCTATTTTCTACTATAACTTCAATGCCTGGTTTATATATTATGTCATCTTTCTTTTCTATATCTGGTGGTCTGACTGTTGATAGGGTATTGGATAAGAATGATGATTGCAGGTTGTAGCCTGGCAGTAGCTTGGGTTGTAAAGGCAGCATGAGGTCTAAGGAGCCGGTGGTTGCAGGTCTTGGTTGCAGGGGCGGGGCGGTCATTAGAGGCGGTTGCAGAGACGCTAGTGATATTGCTCCAGACTGCGTGTTGATTACTGGACTCTCGACTGGAAATAGAGAATTTCTTCATTACTACAGTGAATTTGGAAACTGGAAGGCTTAGGAATGATAATTTAACTAAGGAATTTTAATCTACTTAAGGATTATTAAATAATCATCTCAAGGTAATGGTTGCAAGAATAAGGTATTTATGTGATCCCTACAACAGTTACTTTCTGTTCATACATCTTGCTTTTTCCTTCGAAATCGATTGAAAACTATATCAAGTGTATGCTATGGTTGGAACATTATAACGTGGCCTTTACCAATGGGTGCTCTCGCTTGAAGAGGCAAGGTTGCCGTAGCTGGTGGCCGGAGAAGGTTGGTTGTTGGACCCTGGAGTGCTATGCTGATCATGTTCATACCGTTGACACCTGGAAATGGCCGGTTTAATAAATTTGTCAAGAGTTAATAATACCTTAGCATAATAAGCCTTAATTAACGTCAACGTCAACGTTTCCGCTGCTGGGAAATAGGCCTTTTCTCTGTAATAGGGAGTGAGCCATAATCCACAACGGGCCCAGTGCGGGTTGGTCATAAGTTCTGCTAGCAGAAAAAACTTTAGAAACAAGCCGTACTTCATATCTTCCCTATATCAATGATTGCCTCAACAAATACCTACATTTCCTCTCAGCGCCATCTCCGTATAGAAAACAGTACTACAAGGAAAATCAACTCACCAAACTTATTTCCTCCCGGAGGCAAGTCCTTCAGTACAACAGGATGTTTCAGCGCATTGACACGGCGATTGGAGGCGCTAGCGTCGCGTTTTCTCCTCGGCTGCTCGACCGGTAACACTCTGCGCCGCTTCTTCGGAAGTTTCGACCGAGCCTGCAATAGATGGCGTTGGTAGATGTTAAAATAGAATTATAGGAATATTTTAAATTAAATAAAATGAAGAGTTGCTAAATTCACTTGGGATATTTATTTTACGTTCCTAAAAATGTGATTATATTATCATTAATTGTACACTGTACAGACTTGAAACTAGTAATTGAGCTTTATAAATTGGACATTTAAGACGGAAATTCTTCATTCTTGTTACATTGGAGAGGATATTATTCTTGGTTCAATAGCGCTACCATACAGCATAAGAACTGGAATAGTAAAGAACCAAAAATAAGCCAGCGCAACGGGATTACTATACGTCATACACCATACAGCTATTACCAATAGATGACGCTTACGAACCGCTCTAACAGTTGCCATATTTCCTCACTAGGTGTCGTTGCGAATCTCAACTTGAGCGTCCCGCGTCTACCTAAAATATGATGATATACGTACTTTGATTTTCGTAATGTGTCACATATTTGGGATTTTATTTATCATCTCCACACATCAATGACTTCTAACCGTTATATTATGGAAAAGCGTTTTATGAAATTCCGTATTCAACGAGTGCTTCTAAGGAGAGCATCAATCATGTTACAATGTAATGATAGACACAATGTAAGGATTTTGGCATAAAATTGTGGCACATATTAGATATAAAGGAAAGTCTCTTTTATAAAAGAACGTTGGGCTTTTATTAAAAATCTGTTCGCTTGTTAATACCTGATAGGTTTACCTTGTTCAGGAATGCGGAAAACTTTTAATAATTGAAATACGAGTACTACCTTCTGTAGCTAATCGCCATTATTTTTAATTAGATATTGGGAAATCTAAAATTTTATGTTATTATGTGCTGTAAAGTTGGTTTTGATTTAGTCTAGCTACTCTCGAGAATTTATGTACTAGTATAGTGGTTTTCATTTTGTGCAAACTTAAATATTGTAATGGCTACACAGTTTATTCATAAATCTGTCCATCTAGGTATATTTTGTTAGTATTTTACCAATCAATCTGCCTAGCCTTTTCCCAACTATATTAGGGTTGGCTTTCAGTCTAACCGGATGCAGCTGAATACCAGTATTTTACATGGAGTGACTGCTTATCTGACCTCCACAACCCATTAACTGGGTAATACGATACCCCTTGGTAAGACTGTTTGTCAGATTTTCAGACTTCTGACGACCCGTAACGACTGTCAAAGATCCACGAATGAAATCCAGGACCAACGGCTTAACGTGGTTTCCGAGGAATCTTGGTATGTAAAGATGGTCACACATCCCTGTGGATGTGTGACCATCTTTACGATCCGTCAGGTTAAGCTACGCTTGCCGGGGTTGGTCTGTACCAACCCCGGCAAGCGTAGCTTAACCTGACGGATCGACCCGTGCGGCAGTTAGTACTTAGCCACGAGCTCCTCCCTTTCTCCTTTGTTAGTATTTTACCGAAAAACTATAAAATGGTCGTGTTCTGCTCATAAAGAGACGCCGCGATCTCTGGTAATATAATCTGGATCACCTCTGTAAAAGTTTTAACTTTGATCTTCAATATCTCCGTAACAAAAAGTTCCCAGGTAAGGTCCAGTACGAGTACAATAAATATCTCAATAACGGGGAGTCTAGGTGACGCTCGGCTTCATTAAGCGTCTTTTTACACCCTTCACTCAACCAAGTAAGACGTCTATGTCCAATACCTAACTGTAATGTAGTTTAATTAGAACACAGAGCAGTTTAGACCTCTACACATGTTTATGAAGTGTAGACAGCTATGCCTTATGCAATTAACATACCCACTGACTGACAATCACATACCACTGTAAACAAATGGACAAACATATATGTACAGAGAGTTTAGTTCGAATGTCTCTACGTTCTAGGAAGTGGCACTTTCAACTCTGTGCATTTGTGTGGCAAGTCTTGAGGTTGCATTTAACTAATATAAGTATCTTAAATGTAAGTCATTTGGTCGTAACCACTCTGTAAACTTGTGCCATGATTCTCCTGCCCTGTTGGGGTTGCCGTAACATTTATTTTTCTTCCATACTTTCTATTACTCGAGCGAGAAGCTCGTGGCTCAGTAAAAACGGCCGCACGAGTCGATCAGGTTAAGTTACGCTTGCCGGGGTTGATCTGTGGACGGGTGATCCTTGCCTATGAAATCACGTAAAGCCGTTGGTCCCGGTTGTGTTATTCGTGGATCTTTGACAGTCGTTACGGATCGTCAGAAGCCCGAAAGTCTGACAACCAGTCTTACCAAGGGGTATCGTATTACCCAGATAATGGGTTGTGGAGTTCAGACAGGCATGTAAAATATTGCTCCATGTAAAACATTGTTATTCAGCTGCATCCGGTTAGACTGGAAGCCGACCCCAATATAGTTAGGAAAAGGCTAGGCAGGCAGATTTCTCTATTACTCGTCATCTCTACAGGCATCCGCTTTCTAGCCCGTAAACTTAAAATATGCTTTAAATAAATAGTGACACGTAATGAAAGATGTTGTTGGAGAGTGACAGATAGTTTAGTGTTAATGTAGCAAGGTGGTATCATTGTCGCTCAAATTATGTTGTTTAACTATTGATTCCAAACATTACGAAATATTTTGTTCAGCTCTGAATATGTGTGGAAGTGATCAAGTTACCTACATATAGTGATGGGTAATGAAAGATCTTTATGACTAGGGGGCCCGCAAGATTACTTATTACTTTACCCTTACTACTTATTTAAACGTTGCTTAAAGTTAAGTAACGTTTAAGGTGGGCTTAAGTATAATTTTTGACATTTAAGGTTGTCTTAACTGAAAGCAACGTTATCAGAAAGGGCATAGTGTTTCGAATGTTTTGTATTTGGTATGTTTCACGTAGAATATTCCAAAAAAACTGATATCTTTATTCTATCCCCTAAAACTGGTGAATAGAAAAGAGTGGTGACAATAACAACAGTATGAATAAAATATCCAAATACCTTGTCACTTCTTACAGGTAAGAAAAATGCTTTGTTTATAAGAAAAAACTCGTTTACACTGCTGAATAATGAATACATATACAGACAAACAGATTCCAATCACATTACTTTATTCTATTTGTTAAGAAATTCTGTAATATTATTGAGTGATGTATATTTTTTGTTTGTTTTGGCAATATCTAACTTGCAACGTGATATTAATAAACTTACCTTTACATTGACATTATGGGACAAACAAAAAACAACTTTGTGTAATTACTAAGATATTAATAATGTATAGAGTAGTATGTAATCAACCTCGTAATTGCATTAACACCTTTAGGCCTGTCCATTGACAGGTAGCGGAGCGGAGCGAGGGTGTAATGCGGGGCGGAATTGCAGACTGTGTCTGCCCATTGATGTGGAGCGAGGTAGTGCGGAGCAGAGTTGCGGACTGTGCGGAGTTAGGACGAATTCACGCGACGGTATCTTGGACGGTATCTTGAGTGACGGTATCCAGGTTTTTTCCGCTTCCCCGCTCTGTTTCCCCATTCAGCTTCTCCACTCCGCTTCTCCACTCCGATTCCCCACTCCGCTTCCCGGTTTTGGATGAATTCTTAAACTAGTTCGCATATTCCTGTCCACTGAAGCGGAGAAGAGACTTTATGCAATTCCATTGGTTAATATTGGCACAGCTCCGCTCCGCTTCTCTCCTCTCCGCTCCAGTGGACTGTCAGCCTTAGGTTGAATGTCAGTTGCATGTTATAAAACGACAAGGTATATATTTTGTCTGTGTGACATTGAGATAATTTCAACCTTAATGAAGTTTAAATTTACCGGGAGTTATTGCCTAACTGGTTATGGAATAACGAAGCCGACTATACTTAATAACGCAATTTCGGTTCAGTTTCAACTTAGTATATTAGCAACACTTACATACAACTTGAGACTGTTTGCGAGTTTCTCTCATTGTGTGGTTGTTCTGTGCACTAAGTTACTTTCAAGATGAGTCTAACTTTGACTTTGATGTAAACAGAGAACTTGTAAGCTATCTGTTACCTAATTAAAATGTACAGTCAGCCTCAAAAATATGTTTCCATCGACAAGAACTCATTTGATTGACTGTAATTTGTGTTCCTTAACATCTTATTACGAGTAATGTGAACAAAGATTGTAGACAATTAAATAAATTCTTGTCGATGTACATTTGGATCTTTGTGAGGCTGGGTGTACCTACTTATACATTATGTTAACTAACTGTGTGCGTAACAGTAACAGCAGCCGCACGGGTCGATCCATCAGGTTAACCTACGCTTGCCGGGGTAGGTCCGTGGATGGTTGACCATCTTTACATGCTAAGACTCCTCCGTGCCTCGGAAAGCACGTTAAGCCGTTGGTCCCGGCTGTCATTCGTGGATCTTTAACAGTCGTTACGGGTCGTCAGAAACCCGAAAGTCTGACAACCAGTCTTACCAAGGGGTATCGTATTACCCAGTTACTAGGTTGTGGAGGTCAGATAGGCATTCATTGGCTTTGCGAGTTTAACTAAAACTGGCATTAAACATCTCTATCAATTTAGTAGAATAGCATAATCAGCCTGTAATGTTTCCACTGCTGAAACTCAGGCCTCCTATCTTCCAGAGGGCGTGGGCTACGCGGGCCCAGTGCAGGTTGTTCGATGTCACATGTCTTCGAATTTTTGGTTCTAAGACATGCCGGTTTCCTTCACTGTTTTGAGAGCAGTAGTGATGAAAATATTTACACAAAATAAAGCGTCTGCCTGGGTTCGAACTCACGACCTACAACTCGTAAGTCGAGGCTTTCACCACTGGACCATATTAAGTAAATTATGAATAACGTTAAACTAGCGTTACCGCTAAACTCAGTCTGTAAATTTTTGTTATGCTTGAAGTTTAAACATTCTGAAGATCAAATGGTTAATATGGTTTGCTTATTATTCATTAGTAAATCACCACAAAATACTCGTTTGACGAACAGCAAAGTTCGGAAAAAAGTCATAATAATGATCACGTCATAATCGTCAAATCGCGTAGCAGATTGCGTAGCAAATAGCTACGACGGCGTAGCTGACGTAGTCGTGACATCACTGTTTCCAGTCATAAGTCATAATGTATTATTAATAGTCTCCGTTGATCACTGTGAGACTCATTAAGCACTATAAGGGGTTTGGGCCTTGAAATTCTAAAATTATCTGCTAAACCGTTCCATCTGACAAGCTTGTAACTATAAGAATAATCTCCGCGAATGGAGAAACTTTCTTATACATGGTTTTCATGTTTGGTCCTTTACTAAAAGTGGTTTATAATGATGTCAGTGGGGTCATCCTTTAGTTGTTTTCAGTTATTTCAAATAAAATACCTTGTATTTTAACCACGGCATATAAACTGTATTCGTTTTGATGTAGTAGGTAATTATACCTACGTAATGCTTGACAAAACGAAAGTAGAAGAACACTACTAATCCACCTTTATGGTAACAAATTGCAAATGGCTATATCGCATTATTTAGAGATGCTCTATAAAACTTAATCTTTTCTCAAGAATTTAACCTTTCACAAGAAATCTAATCCTATAAATAACCTTGAAACCACTGCACCGTATAACTAGATCATTCAATTACTCACTTGCTCAGACGCAGCCACCCGATTAGTTTATAATTGAGTGAATTGCTTGAGCATGGGACTTCATGTGTGAACGACTAATAACTAGCAGGCTTCGCTCAAGGTTGAGAGTTAATATGTGATCAGAATGTGAAGGTTGAAGTGCTAAGGGGATTTAATTTTGCAGTTTTTAGTTAGAAAATTAGAAGTTATATATAAAACCGGATGAGATAATTATTTTATTTTACTTTTTTCTTTTACATACTACCTTGACATATCTCTTCGTTATTTGACATTATATACCTGAAATATTATATTTTTTATAATAAATTAGATTTGTTACATCATGTCATTTGGTCTAAATAGCTTTTTATTTTTATTATTTGATTTGCCTATTATATAGATTCTTTTCTTTTAGATTTTGTGAATGTGAAAACGTTGTAGGCTTAACAGACTGTAGATCTGTCACCATTTTCTATCTTGCTAAGTACCTGGTACTTGTTGATAGGCCTACACTGTCCTCTCATACCTATTAACACTATAATTTGAAAACATTGTAAATACCATTTACTTTTAAAAGGGTAACCGTGGAGTTTCTTGCCGGCTCTTCTCCATAGGAAACGACCAATTGGAATCGTGCACCTAGCTTCTGACGTTTCATAAGTGCCCTTGTAGGTTTATGTGAAATAAAATAATTTGAATTTGAACCGATTACAATGTTCCGATAGGAATGAAATGGAAATTATCTAGAGAGAAATAATGAGGTTATAAAATTAAACTCGATTTCAAATGGAAAATATCTTTTAGGAATATCGGGTTTGAGTATGCAAATATACATTTGAATCAATTTCGTAAGTGGCACTATACATTGACATCCACAGGTACATTTTCTGATCCATTTGTTTACATTTTCATTAGATACTTTTGGAAAAGACTATGACTATTGGGGTCATAAAATAAACTAACTAATTCCCAGATTCTGAATTCTGACTGAAAAGTAAATTTACTGCCAAAAAGTATAATAAAATTGTCGAATTCTTATGGACTGAATGCCCTAGACGCATCACCGTTTTGTTTATTGTTACAAATTTCAAACCAAACAAGACGATGACAATAATTACGTAAGTTTCTATATGGTATAGATTAATTATCCGAATTTCCCCATCCATTAGCGTAACAAAATGCCAAATTGTTGTCAAAGTTTGTCGGAAGTAATTTCAGTTTGAAACTGCAGAAAATGATTGATGTTCCATTTGATGACGTACATAACAATACCTTAATAAGTTCATGGATAAACAAATGATTAATAAGTTTGATAATTCGAAGTTTTAAAGCGAAAAATTAATGAGATTTGACTGCCAAGAAGACAAAATTATTGCTTGAGAATTTTCGCGGAAGTGGCTAAAATATTTTTCTTATTAAATTCTGTGAGAATGAGTTTATTCTAAGTTAATTAAGTTAAGGTATTCTTGGTTAAGTTCAAGTTTAGGAAAGTAATGATTATGATTAAGTTGTTGGAATTTATTCACTCGAAGTTTTTGTTTACTAATCATATTTATTATTCAGTAGTTAAATCACAAAAATAACTAATTTAAAAAAATACCACTGCCATTGTAAATCAATCAGAAGTATAAGAAATAGCTACTAGTAAAAGGCAGATATTAGTTGCTTATTGTCTTTGGTATTGTAGATAAAAAGTTATTAACAAAAAGATGAGACAACTTCACAAGTACCTACCTAGATCTTTAAAATTTCCTCTTAATCTAATAAAGAAGGCTTAATTCAAAGTACTTAAAAGATATCCAACACTTCTCCAACGAAACAAACACAATAATATCTAAACCGCAGTTCCAAGCGTACAATCTGATTATACGGAAGAGAAAGCTCCGAAAAACGAAACAATAAAAAGTAGATATAACACCTAATAATATTACCCTCAAGGTACTGCGGAGTAAATATTTTTCAACCTCGAAGAGTTTTGTATATTTCCATAAACGACCTGAGACTGGCTTGAAGATAGAAGGTAAGATTGACTGACGTAAAAATTAATAGTGTGATGCGTTTCAAGAAAGGTAGCAGTGGATAGCAGAAATTAAATATTTTTTTCTTTCTTCTTTCTACTTAGTTTTTCCTTAACACCTATATGTTAAAGGAAAAACTATGTAATTTATTAATCGTTAATTTTTGCCAACTTGCTTGGCCAACTGTCTTATGACCACCTTTATGCTACATGTCAGGACTATGTTGTTTAACCGTATAGTTGAAAATTAATTTGGATACTTAAAAACTGTTACATGACGTCAGGGCAAAATGATAATTATGCCATGATTTTCTTTTGGCGGTTTAATTGTTTATCAAAATGACTATACTAAATAGAATTGTCCGTATGTTCATAATCATTATCATTTATTTGCTTTGAAAGTAGGTACAGACGCCAGCACATCAACCTACTACAATCTGTCAAATTTATTTAATAGACTTTCAACTTTAGTTTTAAAGCTTAAGGTTCAAAGTTGATTGGGAAAATTTGACAGTTTCGGGTAGGTTGACCTGCTAGCGTCTGTACCTAAATTAATTTCCAACATTCGGTTTCAGTTTCCTGAATAAGCAATAGTCACTTATTTACCTTACCTACATTGTAATGTTGATGTTTTCCCAGTGTCCTATGATAATATTACGTCAGAATTAGATAGATCTATGCAGCAAAAACTAAACGATGAAGACGAGCTACTAGGGAACTAAGAAATTCTACAACCTAATACCATTAACTTAAAGGAGTTGCGAAGTAAATATTTTCCATCGTCCGTCTGACTTCTTGCCTGACTTATTATTTCCAGAGAGTTCAGCTTACAACGTAGATCTGCCAATTTGTGTGCTGACTCTCGTGTGTAACGAGCGTGAAGTGTGTTCACACGCGTTTAAAAAACTTCTACTGCTTGAATACGAGGCTTTTGGCTACTTTGTATGTGTGTATTTTATGTATGGCTAGCAAGACTAGTGTTTCTTTAGAATTTGTTCTGAATTGCATTTAAAGAAGTTGGTTCCTGGTTTTCATTTCAGTACCATTGACTTGATCATCTTCATCATCATCATTTCAGCCAAAAGACGTCCACTGCTGGACATAGGCCTCCCCCAAGCACCGCCACTTCGATCGATTCTGTGCCTCCCGCATCCAGCGGATTCCTGCGGCCTTTACAAGGTCATCAGTCCATCTTGTGGGAGATGACCTTAAGATTTAAACATTATTGTAATCGAGGATAGAATCCCTTAACTAATTAAAGATTATGGAACAGTTTTGAATGTGGTTAAAAAAAAATCTTTCCAACTTTGTCTATTATAATACATAGTACGAATATTAAGGGGTTAAGGACCAATCATTGTTAGTTTTAACCAACTCATCAGCTGGGCACGCTCGTTCCATCGTAGACGTCATCCATCGCTTTCCATCCGACGAGGTCGGGGTCAAGAACAGGCCCATCAGGCAATATCATCAGCTGGGCACGCTCGTTCCATCGTAGACGTCATCCATCGCATTCAATCCGACGAGGTCGAGGTCAAGAACAGGCCCATCAGAAAAAAATAATAAACTTGGGGTCGGGAAGTTAGTTACACAATTTATAACTCAAGAACGGCTGGATCAATTTTTATGATTTTTGATTTGTTGGATTTGTCTCCGCCCCGAATAGCAGAATAAATATTCAAACATTGAAACATTCTACAAAAAAAAAAAATATGATGAAACATCATGTTTTTATAAATTTTTCTAATTATATAAATCCTAACAAAAAGTACTAGGCTTGCATGAATTCACGACAGAATTTAATTTTTTGGAAAAAAATCCCCTGGAAAAGTAGATATTTATCAAGACCGTTCTGAGCAGTAACCTAACAAAAAGTACTAGGCTTGCATGAATTCACGATAGTATTCAATAATAGGATTTGGATGAGGCAGACAGATAGTCTATAACCTGGATTAACACATACATAGGATACTTTTTATCCCGGTAGTACGTTTCTATGGGATAATTTCCGACTTTCACTCGAGCGAACCTGTTGGAAAAAGCTTGTACATAATAAATTGTTTTAATTACTTGTAAGGTGCTTAAGAAAAAATCATGCAGCAGGTCCATAAATCCCTAACCAGAATATATACAAAAGTTTTTAATATAAATGTTTATCGCAAGAAGAGGAGCAAGTTCTTACTTACTTTGCATTAGACTGCATTAGCTGTGTATGTGTGTGTTCCTTCAGGTAATTTCTATCTAAAGTTTTATTAACTTACTTGCGTAAACATATTAGCTTTTGAGCCAGCTCTTAGTAAACTTGATACTTATATGAATGTCAGTTCTAATATAGGGAATAACTTTAATGTTTTGATGGAGGCTAAAAGCCTTCATCTTGAAAGGTGCCGTCAAGGATCTAAAACTTACTTTGTATTTAACTTGTAACTCGAACTTAGATCCACAAGGTAACTTGAGCCATCATGACAGTAGATTTTAAAAGGACCTTTTAAATAATTATAGTAACAACGAAAATGTTATAAATTAAAAATACACGCGTCAAATTGAGAACGTTTTCCTTTTCGGAAAATGTTTTTTTGATCATTTCAATAAAATTATTACATACATTATTTGTAATCAACAATTTTCTTTTTTAATATAATATGGGGAATTAAAATAATATGTACGTAAATAACCAACAATAAGGTACATTACCAGTCTTTCGTTGTCGAAAAACCAGAATTTTTCGACGCCATTGTTTAGTTTAGTTTTGATTAAGTTAGTATATAATTTTTATTATTTTTATTCATTAATTAGGTATAAGTTGCGGGAATGTCTGAAAGAGATACCGTGGCCCCTGGCCACATACAGGCAACTGAAGAAACACGGATGGGTTTTGGTCAGTAAGAGTCTGACGCGCCCTCCCGCTCCGCCCAGAGTTGGAGAAATTATTTGATAAGTTCCCACCCAAAAAAAAAGGTTTCAGTTGTTATTATTTTTTATTTTTTTATTGGTTAAAGACATACTGAGACAGTTAACAGCTGAATATAAGCAGTGAATTCAGATATTGTGACCGGACTTAGGAAAGCCCAAATCACGCCACAGCACCCGGTTGTCTTCCGCATTCTGAATACACAATTAATATAAAGCGAATTTTAATAATATCCAATTTGTATGCTAAACATAAATATTTTTGAAGGTTTACTATGATTACTAAGATTACTTTGTAAATGTCTTACAGTTTGGGCTGTATTTTTTTAAGTTAATCATCATAATCTTCATAATCAGCCTATAATGTCCCCACTGCTGGGACACAGGACTCAGCGAGAAGGAGTGGCCTGTAAACCACCACGAGGGTCCTGTGCGGGTTGGTAGATGTCACATGTCTTCGAATTTTTGGTTCTAGGACATGCCCGTCTCCTCACGATGTTTTCCTTCACCGTCTTGAGAGCAGTGGTGATGAAATTATTTACACAAAGTAAAGCGCCTGCCTGGGTTGTCGGGGCCGTTACCACTGGGCCACCACTGCCGATCTATTCCGTAAAAAACTCACCGTGAAAGACTAGGTGAAGTGAGCTTTAAGTGAGCTGTCAATAGTGTCAATCTCTTGCATCCAGCTCACTTCACCTAACCTTTTCACGGTGAGATGTTTTGCAGAATAGAGCGGCAGCTCTCTAAGTAAGTTTAAGTTAATATTTTTGCTCAAATAAAATAGAATTAAGACTTAGTGTATTATATTACATATTAGAGACTAGCGCGTGTTTTCACTAACACTAGGTGACATCTAAACGAACGCCTAAATAAAAGCGCATTGTTGAATCCAGCAGTGCAATAATTAAGTAAGTGTTAAATTACTGACGACTTTAGAAAGATGGCTGGGAGAGACTGGATGCGGAACGCGGAGGACAGGGTGTTGTGGCGCAGCCTGGGAGAGGCCTACGTCCAGCAGTGAACTGCGATAGACTGAGCTGATTGAATTATTGAATGTTAGCATTCTAATCTCAGTCTCAAGCTGCCAAAAAATCTTCTAATCTAGTGCCAATTTCACCAATGAAACTGAACGCGATAAGCTGTGTTTGACATTTGAGCTGTCAGTGTCAAAATTTTAAAACAATTGTGACACTGACAGCTCATGAACGCGGTTTTGAAAAGTGTTGATCGCGTTCAGTTTCATTGGTGAAATCCGCCCTTAGAGTGCTACAAAGATCTTTTGGCGCCTGTGTTATGATGTTGTTTTCACAATATCTGAGAAATTATTTCACAAATGTTTACCACATTAGTGAATTTGTCACAGAAATTGTATTGATAAAACAAGATGGCAGCGCCAGTTCTGATATAATGTAACCTACAATTTTGACAAGTTTTGGACATTGTTTTTCACTGAGATGAGCATTACGACTTGAACTTGTTGTTTTGGTCCAATCAGTTAACATGAGTTTGGTTTCATTTGTTGTCTTTATTTTGAAGCCTTTCAAAAACCGGGTGTCACTTAATATATTGTAACAAGCCGTGTACGGAACACAAAATACGCGCTTTGACGTGGAGTTGTGGACACCACACCGTATTACATATTACTTAAGCCGTGTACCCGATGGAATTTCTTATCGAAAAATATGATAAACTTCCATAAAAAGTTTCGTCCCCTATTTAACCCCTTTAGAGGGTGAATTTTCAAAAATCTTTCCTCAGCCATATAAAGACTTTCATTTTAAACTCTCGTGCAAAATTTAATGTTTCTAGAGTAGACTCAGCGGTTTAGGCTGTGCGCTGTCTGTCAGTAACGGAATTTAAGGCTCGTATTACAGAACCTCACTCAAAACTCAAGCATTACTTAAAACTTGTTTAAAGCCTTTTGATTGGTTGAATCTAGTTTTAAGTAATGCTTTAGTCTTGAGTCACATTCTATTATACGGGCCTAAGACTTTTATTAAGTAGAATAGCCCAACGAAAGCTAAAATCACCTAAAATTTATAATTTAAAAAATATCATTTTTTTTTTCTAAATTAAGTAGTACTGAAGTTAGATAGTAAAGTTACTAGCTCTCTGTTGTTGAATTAGGTTTCTTATTCGCTTCGCTCTGTTGTGGTTACTACTTTTCTTTAAATTGAAGGGACTCGAGTTCTTGTGTCTTGAAATAAGATGCTCCTTCGTAATGAAAGTGAAACCTACAGGGTTTTATTTAAAAAAAGTAGTAGAAGTTGGTTGTTTTGCAATAATTCTTGGGATGAAAATAAAAGAAAATGAAATTATGTACTTTATTAAGAAATTATAACTTTGTTCAGACTTAATTTGGGTAACTTTAGTGTTGAAATTGTGGAAAGCTGCCTTCTTCTGTACAAGTGTATTTATTTATTTATTTTATTATTTATGTACACACAGAAAAATAGATACAGATAAGACATAATCATAATTATGAGTACAAAGGTACTGCTTATTTCTTAAGAAATTTCTTCCAGCAGACCTGTGATACTCAATACTGTACTGTGATATATCAATTGTACTTCATTTCGGTGCCAAAATTGACCATGTTAATTATGTTCTCAACCTATCTAAGTGACTATTGATCATGAAATCAACCAAAATATACGATAAATAAAAACTGATTTTTTCAACGATTAATTACATCAAGCAGCATACCCTAGAGCAGGTTTTGAAACCAACCCCCAATTTCTTCTTAATCCAGTAAGAAGCCAAAATCGCTTCAGTTCGAATTTGAAAACTATGTATGTAAGAGTAAGTAATTTTCTATCTCCTTTTAATTACAGTTGCATTCAAAAAAATGTCCAACCCGATTATCCTTGTCGAGCATGAAACTTAACTCGACTAGAGGGAAATGAGTTTTCCATTACCTACAGCAACACAAGCAAATTAGGTCATTTTGTATGCGCTATTTGTACTGCCGAGATAAATGCTGGAAATCGCTGCTAATTAGTTATGCATTGTTATTATAATTATACGCTATTTAGTTAAGGCTCTTTTAGCATGCAAATGTATTTCATAGTTATAATTACCACTTTTTAGCCCTCCTTGCAAACGTAGTATTGAGAATTTTCATGAAAATTTACGTCATCAGTCTTCTTCTTTTCGTGTGGTTGGTGACTAGCCTGGTGTCAGAGTTTTAAAGCCGCCCATGGGCCACACGCCACCAATCGCCACCAGTTGGCGCCACTTTGACAAGAGGTCTTCCATTTCGACAGTGATTATAAAGATATGACGACGTTCATCATTCTTTTCATTCAATCGTTCAGTCGCGACTAAAGAAAATATAGGCACTTTGACACTATTGACAGATGTCCAGACCTAATGTCTCAATGCTGCCACTTAGTGCACATCATTTCGGATAACTCTCATTCGTGCCGCTTCGGTACTAAATATAAGCGGAATTATTACGTTTGCAAGGGCTTTCATGTCCGGGGTTTGGTTCTTATCTCTATATATTATAAAAATCAATTGAACTTAACTGAACTAGTCTCGCAAAATAGTTATTAAAAACTTTGGTAAGTTGTTCTGAGCGCGCTGGAGAAGGGTCCTAACAAAAAAAGTCATTAACTAAGTAGTAATGTATAAGTACTGTTTAGACTTTCGCCCAGTATTCTAGATTTTTATGTAAACTAAATGCCAGTCAAAACTTACTTGTCAACCTTGAATTAACTGTTTTATTTTGTTTGAATGTTGTCAAGAAATCGATCAGTTATTTATGCAGAAAGTTTGGTGCTAAAGTTATAAATATGGAACAAACTCAAACTAATATATTAAAGCAAGAAATAATAAAATCCATAAACCTGCACCTTTGAAGATCTAACTAATACCACTGATGCTGTTATTAACGTAGCTACTGGACCCAACTAATTTAAAAAGTACCATCGACTCGAAAGGATGAAGAAGAATAAAATTAATGCACTATACATAAAACATTTTGATATTCAGAATTATAAATAAATAGTAGAACGTTTGTCAAAGCATGCCATCCGTTCTTGACTTGTGGATATTAAAAACTTGGCTCCTAAGTGCTTGCGGAAATTGTCTATATCACATTTCTGCCGCGTTTGAAATGAGAAAAATATTTTATGGTGTCTTAAATTATATGAATAACCATGCTGACCTTTCTTAATGTAGGGTCTATCTGTAGGCAGCGGTTATCCACTGTACATTGGGGGTCGTTGGTCTGTTCGTGTTTTATCAATCAATCGTTTATATATTAAAATAACCACACTTAGTTGACTGGTTTCATAGATTTCAGAGAGTTGATTGGACTACGTCACTCTTACAATCAGAACTTTGTCAAAATTGGACAAGTATCAAAATCCTATTTGAAATCAGGATATTAAAATTTAGTTCCCATTTTGCAAATCCAGGTAATTTTCACTGGGATTCTGATGGCTCAAAGGCGTTTCTTAGTGATAATCGACACCGGGCCTCCGCATTTAGAGAGTGTTATTTTCAAAAAAAAATGTACGACAAAATACCACATTGCCACTGTTGAATGACGATCTACGTCAAAGACGGCGACAAAAAAGGTTATATTTTATGTGTAGTGTTAGCTTACAATTAAGGAGGAGAGGCTCGTGGCTCAATAATAAAAGCCGCTCGGCTCGATCGAAAGATAAGCTACGCTTTCCGCGGTCGGTTCGTGGATGGGTGACCATCCATAACATATCGAGACCTCTCCGTGCCTCGGAAAACACGTTAAGCCGTTGGTCCCGGCTGTCATTTGTCGATCTTTGACAGTCGTTACGGGTAGTAAGAAGCCCAAAAGTCTGACAACCAGTCTTACCAGGGGATCACGTGTTACCCAGTAACTTAGTTGTGGAGGTCAGATAGGCAGTCGCTCCATGTAAAATACTGGTATTCAGCTGTATCCGATTAGTCTGGAAGCCGACCCCAATATAGTTGGGAATTTGGGAAAAGGCGAGGCAGATTGATTGATTGTTAGCTTACAAGTATAATAGCTGTATGCATGAAAAATCATTGTTTTAGTCGTCTTTGTGTGCCAATAGGCAAATGTTAGCCGGTATTAATAGGTTCCAGACCGTGAATATTTGAATTTTAGTGAATAATTTCGGCGATGTTTTTGTATCCCAAATAATTTGGGATATGGGCAAGTGACCAATAATGATATCTGTATCCTTATTTTTTTTATTACAGTGGATAAAAATGTAAGGATAAACTTCTTAAACTAAATTAAGTAACAAACTATTAAGAAAATAGTGCCAGTCTAACTATAAACAAACTTAATTATGGCGTCGAAAAATTCCTCCGCATCGCTGTCGAGTGGTAATGAACCTAAGAGACTGGCCGCATTGCCACGTTGTATGGCAATGCTAATTAGCCTCTGGCCAAGGTAAAAGCCAGCCCTTGGGTCATATTTATATATCTTTATTTTGGTAAGTATCGTAGCTATTCATAGCAAAACGAATATGCAACAGTAACTCAATAAGCAATAACCCTCAAACAATAATTGCCTTAAATCGAACCACCACGTCGAAGATGCATCTTATAGTAAACTAGCAACCCACTCCTGTTTTGCATGGGTTCACGACTTGACAAAACATCGAGAATTTTTTATTATATGGTCTAAATATGACTCATTTCCCTAGTTATGTTCGAGCCCTATGTAATAGGGGCGAGCCTGTTGCCATCAACCGGGCACAAATCCAGACTCTCAGATGAAAAACTTAATAACACTCTGCCCGACTCGGGAATCGAACCCAGAACATCATGGTACGCTTGCAACTACTAGACCAACGAAGCAGAGATTCTTCATAAAATAATGATGGTAAAAACTGCGTCAAAATCTGTTACGTAGTTTATAAACGAATATCGCGGACACATAGGCACACTTGAAAAGTGATTTCAACTTATAATATGTATATGATGGAGGAGGGCATGTGTCCCTCTCGTTATTATCAGGCATATTTTCACTACTGTGGGCGTACTGTGGGTAGTGTTGGTTATTTCAATTCAATTTCAATTCAAATAATTCATTTCAGATAAATTACAATCACTAATATAATTACAATTATCCATATAATATGTTTATTTAATTTAATAATATAGACACAATGACGAAAATGACACACAATGAAGAAAAAGACGAAATAGACACAATGATGAAATAGACAAAATAGACACACAATGACACAACAATGGAAACATTGGATCAGGACCGCAGTACTCGTACATGTAGTTTTGTCCAATGTTCCATGAAGGAGCAATCCACATCCATTCTCCCTGCAATAAGCTGCAGGAAGCTGTTGGGGCTACCCCGTATGCGGCGCATCAGAGACGCTATTCTATTCTTCTTATTGCGCAATAGAAAAACCGTTTGCAGTTCAGATCAAATTATAATTTATTATCAAAATAATCACACTAGCAATTCACACACTGCAGGTACACGACACAACTAATCGGACCGCGCGACAGTTTCACGTCTTCACTGCTTGACCGCCATCCATGAACTCTGCTTAGCTCCAGCCGGTACGAGCGTTATGTTGTAGACTCTGTTGAGCACCGCTAGGCGGCTTTGGCGTCCCGATTAGTCAATTCAGTAACGTATTTCCGACATATTTACGACGTATTCCGATATAGAACATAAACCAGTTGAAGTAATTAAGAAAATACACATTGCCAAGGAATTCAGAAGAATTCATCTGATTATCCCAGCTATAACAGTCGCTGAACATCGCCAAACGACTAAAGTCATAACCGCTTTTAATACTGCAATAAAATGATCTTGAAAAGAAGTTCTTAACGGCGATACTGGTTGTCCATATTAATGCGGTTTTTATCTTTTTATCGTGTTATCAGCGAAGTGCTGGCTATTGAGGTTTAATCCGCTGAGAAGGTTGGTGGGAATTGGATTTTACTGCGAATCTTTCTTTTTAACAGACAAAAAGGGGAGCGAGTCTGAATTTAAGTGTTTCATTTTAGCTTATATGTAAGCAATAAGTCGAGAAATGGAAGGATTGAATCTAGAAATTATACTTTCTAAGGCAATTTTCATTCGACTACGGTGAAGCAAAAAGGAGGGTTATGATTTTAATCGGTATGTATGTATGTTTATTCCCTCATAACATATAAACTTCTCATCATAATTTGACAAATGAGGTATCGTTATAAGCTATGTGACGTCACATTAAATGAATATGGCGCCCTCTAGACGACATAAAGTCATGAACAAAAACTTTTTTTTTAATGGTGCCGTTTTGGATGTTGGGTATCAAATGAAAGGGCTTAATTAGCACATTACAGAAATATATGTAGTATATCCCCAACATAATTTAAATACAAATAAAAGTCACAAAACTAGTATCCAACTACGACAAAAAAGTCATCTAAAAACGTATAAACAAGACATCACTGACAGACAAATTAAAAATCCGGAGACACGTAATCTGTTCGATTTATGCCCTAGCACGTGTGACTCCGGATTTTGGCCGTTGGTCCCGGCTGTCATTTGTAGATCTTTGACAGCCGTTACGGGTAGTTAGAAGCTCAAAAGTCTGACAACCAGTCTTACCAAGAAGTATCGTGTTACCTAGTAACTAGGTTGTGGAGGTCAGATAGGCAGTCACTCCATGTAAAATACTGGTATTCAGCTGCATCCGGTTAGACTGGAAGCTGACCCCAACATAGTTGGGAAAAGGCTAGGCAGATGATGAAACTTATGGTATGCCATGGGCAATTAATTTGTACTGTGAAAGTCAGGTATAACTGAAAACAAACACTTCTTAAAGTTACTTGCGCAGTTACCTATTCCTTTAGTTGTTTCTGAAATCTCAAACATCCACTTATAATAAGAAGAGTTCGGATGTTTGTTTCTAATTATTTTCTGATCATTAACTTCAAGACATATAAATTTCAAAAGACTCACAACAGTACTACCTTAAAGTATACCTCTGCCTTACCCTTAGGGAAAATCAGGCGTGATAATATGTTATGTTGCACACAAAAGTTTACTGGCTTAGAGCAACATAACCTTTCGCAGCGTGTTGGGTTACAAATTGAATATTTTCCAACTGCCTCCTTGCCTCAACAGGTAATCCCAAGAGATGGAGACTCGTAGTAACTTCTGATAGCAGATAACATTGACTTATGAGATAAACGAGTTAAAACTTTGTTTGACATACCTTCTTGTTGGAGCATATTATTTGGTAAAGTTCGAACAAGGGGCTATTTGCAAACTATAGGTAAAGGCTACAGGGTAATTAATGCTATAGGTAAAGGAGTATTCACCGACCCACACTGTGCCTCAGAAAAAGGAGGCCTGTGGGCCAATAGTGGGAAGATTATAGGCTAATTTATGTTAAGTAGGTAAAGGCGTTGGATCTGGATATCAAGAACTAGTGAAATTAAATTCCAATAGTTGGACTAATTACGCTGCATAGGACAGGACAAACCAAAAACTCAACAAACACATAACATCACGCCTATTCCCCAAAAAGGCTCGGCACAGGTAAATAGTACACCCACATTTTGCTAATTATGTTTGAGGCAAAGTTTTGGACCAGCAAAATTTTAAGTACGGTCATGCCAGCGATATGGAGAAGAAAAATAGGGGGTGAGTCTATTGCCATCAACCGTTCACAAATCTAGACTACAGAGAAATTCTTATCCAACTAACACTCCTACGCATTTATAATGTAAGTAGGAAGTAGTCTGTGAGTGCTCCCTCAAGATATTTTCTTCACCGTTCGAGGCCCGTGATAAATCGTGCACTTCTGTCTGAGGGACCCTTAGGAAATAGGAGTCGTATATAAACAAAATGTCTACTTAATGGTGGCGGCATGGTGGAAGACAAAAATGTACTATTTGGCCTCTTTTTACTGTAAAAAAACATATCGTTTTTAATTTTTCTGTGTTATTATAATAAACTGCCCTGTTGGTGTCGTGGTCGCAAGCGCGACTGCCGAGGTCTTGGGTTCGATTCCCAGATCGGGCAAAAGTGTTAATGGGGTTTTTCCATTCGATATTTCTTTCGACGGCGCGCGAGTCGATTACCACAGACTACATAGAGATACTACGTATGTCGATTACCGACTTAACGGAATATTGCCATTTTTAAATATTATACTTTTTTTATTTATGTAGAATTAATTATTGTATATATTTTATTTTTATATCTTAATTGTATTTCATGATATGCTGCACCGGTCACGTCATAACGTCAACGCCGGCTGTCGCTGAAAACCAGCGCTGGGGCTCTGTCTTGCATAGGGTCGCAGCATCATGCTGAGCAATGGCCGTTTTGCGTGAATGTGACGCATATTTTCCCTGAACTTGTTTCCATTTTATAATTTTGTGTTCTTTTTTGCGTCATATTTACCGCAAATAAACGTATTTTCTTTCTTTTCTTTTCTTAGTAACAGCCCGGAGTTAGAAAGTGAAAGTTTGAGTGGAAAGCACGTTAAGCCGTTGGCCCTGCGCCTGATCTCTCTCCGGTCGTGTCGGATTGTGACACTATAATACTTCCCGCGCCGAAGGCTGGTCTCCGCTGAGATTGGTGGTCATGGCTGAATTTGGTCTGGAGGACTTTATATTATATATTATTATAATATGCAAAGTACCTATCTAAAGAAATTTGTTCTACTCCGTCACATAATTGCATCCAACATAAATGGCGGTACCTACCAATGTGTTTACATTACACGACCATTAAACTGCTCCATTTGATTAGCACAAGTGTGGCCCCGCCAGTACACGTAAGTGTGATCTAACCGCGGTGGTGGTTTCCGAAAGTGGACGTGTGAGTACATACACCGTCTGAAGACTGAGTTGTAAGTTACATTTTTGTATTTTTTTTCTATTTGTGAAACTATATTTAAAAAATCTTTCAATCATGGCTTCTGAATTTCCCGCTAATCACCCTTAAGATAGGTATATGCACGCCCTTTTTTGGTGGGAAATTATCAAATAACTTCTCCCGCTCTGAGTGGAGCAGGAAGGCGTGTCAGACTTACTGACTAAAAACCACCCGTGTTCCTTCAGTTGCCTGTACGTTGCCAGGGGCCACGGTATCCCTTTCGGACTTTCCCGCAACCCCGGCAGGCATCGGTCCTATCGGACCCCTTCACTTGCTGACATCTCTTTGAGGCGCGCGTGGAACACAACGCGCTGTCGACCCGGGCCTGGTCCTTATCGGACGGCGAGCTACCCATTGCTCATTGTCCGCAAGCCCGCGCCTACGGTGGCAGGGAATCGGCCTGCGATTCCCGACGCCCAGGGCGTCTCCTGCGGCGGTGACATACCCTTAATCGCTGTTGCTTGTTTTTTTCTTTTGTTTAATACACGTCCGTTATTATATTTATTTATTTATTTATTTAACAGTTTATGTACACACATATAAATAGACAAGAAGAAAGGAATAGAAAAATACGTACCAAGTTAGCTTATTTCTAAAGAAACAAAGGTGATGCTTATTTCTACAGAAATCTCTTCCAGCATACCTGCGATAGGAAAGATATCTTATTTTCGATATCATTTCGTGGATAGTAGTGTATGATAAGCATTCTTACTTCTATTATACTACTTTATCTAATAAAATTAAATGCTGTTCGATGGTATGCGCATCGCTTGAGAATAGCTGGACCGATTCGGAAATTTCTTGTTTTAAAATGTCTGGTAAAGTCCGAATTAGGTTTTTATGAAAAGAAAAGTTAGAAAAGTTCCCCGTTTTTATTTCAAATTCCGGATTAACTGAATAGTCATTTTTTCTATGAAAATTTTGTATTAATTATTTGCCGGACAATGTCTGTCTGGTCAGCTAGTTATGTAGAAATGCTGTAAAGCATATATTTATAACTATTTTTGGTCGAAAAAATTTAAAATATTGCTACGACTTACCGACGATTTCTGCATATTGTGCAAATTTACTTGGTTGTTGTTGCTTTGATAAACTATACTTTCACATTTTGATAAATCATCACGCTTTTTTTGCGGTAGTCGGGTAAAAGCATATTACAGTAAATTAGACACGTAAAATAATAAGTTCTTCCAATCGGAACAACTAAATGACGCATGAAAAAAAGTATACGAAGACGTTCTAGAACATGACGTGGCGTTTTCTACATTATTGCTTTCAAAACCTACATGAATTAATATATTAGGTCTTTACCTACGAAATTGCCGTTCTGCAGTAATGGCCATTTCAAATCAAAATAATTTTTGTTTGGCTAAGAATTCTAATTTCAAATTAATTTGATTTTAAAAACATAGTTTTTTTTTTCCAAAAGTAGTCATTTGTTTATTGATTAGTGTTACATTTTCATCGCATTTCAATCTTTTTCGTCATAATGGATACGTTAAAAATTCGAGTAATTATGGAATATGAGTACCGTCGTGGCAGCAACGCGGCACAAGCGGCACGCAACATCAACGACGTTTACGGAGCTATCATTACAAACCAACGCACCACCTGTTATTGGTTTGCTCGCTTCCGTTCTGGAAATCTCGACCTGAAAAATGAACCTCGCGGTCGTCCGAAGACTGGTCGACAATGACGAATTAAAGGCGATTGTGGAAGCTGATACACAATCTACGGCTGAATTAGCAGCAGCTTTCGACGTTAGCGTCAAAACAATATTGGTCCATTTGCGTCAAATTGGCAAGGTAAAAAAGCTTGACAAATGGGTGCCCCACGAACTCAATGATCGCCAGCGCGAAGTACGCGTCGAGACGTGCCTTGCCCTGCTCAACAGACACACAAATGAAGCGATGAAAAATGAATTCTGTTTGATAACCGCAAGCGCTCAGCAAGTTGGTTGGATCCTGGTTCAGCACCTAAACAATGCCCTAAACGAAAACTTACCCCTAGAAAAGTGATGGTCACTGTTTGGTGGTCTAGCGCCGGTGTGATTCATCACAGCTTCTTACCAAACGGGGTGAGCATTACTGCAGATGTGTACTGTGAAGAACTGAACACAATGATGGAGAAGCTGGCACATCTCCAACCAGCATTGGTCAATCGCTCGTCTCCGCTGCTCTTGCACGACAACTCGCGACCTCATACTGCACAGCAGACGGTCTCCAAGTTGCAAGAACTGGGGTTGGAAGCTCTCCGTCATCCGCCCTACTCACCAGACCTTGCGCCTACAGACTACTACTTTTTCCAGAATTTGGATAACTTCTTGGCGGGAAAAAATTCAATACCCGAGAGGCAGTACAAAATGCCTTTGAAGAATTTGTTGCCTCCCGTCCAGCTGATTTCTTTAAGAAGGGCATCAATAAACTGCCACTGCGTTGGCAAAGATACATTGATTGCATGGGTGATTACTTCGATTAATACAAATAAAAATACATGAGAAAAATTCGTTTAATTTTTTTTATACAAAACGGCTAAGTTAATTTCATAAGTAAAGACCTATTATTATGATGTCCGTTATTGTAACAAAACCTACCGCAAAATACCCTCATTACAATCTTATTCTTAAACAAGCACAAAGCTATAGAAATGACTGTCCCAACCCGAAACTTTCCAAAAACTCCTCAACCGCACGGAAACATAACTAACTATACATCGAACAACGGTAAAATGTTTAATGGAGGACAAGATAGACCCCGAACTCTGATTGATTAAATTGATGCCATCTTGCGAGCGAGGGTCACTGCTTAGTATAACTTCGACATCGACAGATGTAACTTTGACATAAGGGATGGTTCACATCAAATGTATAGACAGCGACTGTAAAGGTGGGCTTAGACTAAACGAACAGAACCAGAATAAGAGCTAGAGCATTCTTTTGTTGATATTCTTGACATTTTTGTAGAGAACAATGAAGTGAGGCGGCATTTACATCGCCACATATGAACTACGCATCATCATGACGTCACGCAATCCTGCATCGCGCAAGCAAAGTTTACCGTGCGACTGACATATATACAACGTCCCGACAGTAATTGTCGGGCAGTTGCCCACCAGACACGACACCCGTCGGATGATCCTCCCTTTTCTATAGCGGATGAGTGAACTATACACCCTGTTCCTCATACATGAATGAAGGAATGTTCGATCCCTGTTTACACAAAAAAAATTTAGTAAAGTGGGGATAGAATGTGCAATCGCTCGTTTGGTCTAAATCGACCTTCAGAAGGCTCACTTAGGCCCACTTGCACCAAAAATCACTAAATACATTTAACTGTAAATCATTTTAAAACATCGTTCTATTGCTGTAAATCGTTTGAAGATGACTGAGACAAAATAATGTTGTGGGCCTTAGTCTTAATATTTTATCTAGCTATAAGTCTTTTTTGTAACTTCTTGTTACGGAACGCAATAAATGAATATGAATGTAAACGTAACTACGGAGTTTCTTGCCCATTCTTCTCCATACGAAACTATCTTTTGGAAGGGAATCAATTCTTCTTGTTTCATGTAATTTGTGACTTTCAAAAGTGCTTTTTAATGGTGTTATTAAAATATACGATTTGATTTTGAACGTGAAGTCGAATGGCGTATTGTGAGTTCGGTTTGAACGTAAAATTTAAAAGACAAGAAGCTTCGTGACGCGAGCTCACATTCGGCGGTTTTGGTGTGAAAGGTCCCTAAGACTGAGTATTCGGACCGTATTTTGGGCTTTCATACTATAGGCATAAGTACAATTGTATAGTGAACACAATGTGTCTTCTCCATTAAGATTTGGACCTTTTCTAACCACAGGAAATAATGGCGTTAAAATTGAAGGTTATTGTGTTGGCTACAGATCGTAAACTTAGAGCAAGTACTACCTACATATTTCAGGTTTTATTACATTGCCTTTTTCCTAAAAATAAACAGTGTACAGTACCTAGATATTATAACAGATTGCAACCTGAGATTTCATGAACACATCAACACCCTTAGCAATAGGTTGCGTAAACTGATATTTGTATTTAAGACCCTGAGACATGTGACTAACGTCAGGCTGATGAAATCGATCAACTTGTCCCTCGCCCAGTCCCTACTAACCTACTGTATAACGTCTTGGGGCGGTGCACCTAAATACACGATCATACAATTAGAAAGAGCACAGAGAGCAATTCTAAAGGTATATCATCCTTTCTACCTTTTCGATATCCCACAGCACTCTTATATAAAGAGTCTAAAGTCCTAACTGTTCGTCAGCTATTCGTTCTACAAACGGCCCTAAAACAGCATGGATTCTTACCTTCAACTCCTCGCTGTTACGAAGTAATAGACGTTTCGACCTAGTAGATCGCCATGGTAAACGACTTACTACTATGTTCTTCAAACGTTTCTTTTGTGTATTTATTTTATTGTAGAGATAGAATAAAATAAATATAACGCTCTCGATTTATGATTTTACCAAAACTAAGTGTAAAATGAAGGTTAGGAACTGGTTCTAGGAATTAAGTTATGAACCTACGGAAAAACTTCTAGCTACCACGGTATAAGTTCCTTTTTTGAAATCTAATAAAATAATATATAAACAATACAATATAGGTATTTATATACATAATTTTATCACCATTCTATGCAGTCAGCCCTTCACCTTCTTATCATATTTTCTTACACACTCCCACGCACACACCCACCCCCAAACACCACACACACCACGCACAAGCACACCATATAGACTCACACACATACTAACCCTATAATAAGTAATAATCAATTGTGTAGTCCCTTTTTTTTTTGTTTTATATAACTTACATTTGTGTACGAGTGCATAATCGTTAATAAATGTAACTGCTTCCAAAGGGGTGGAGACCTGGTGTCCTGGTGGCCTTACGCCTAGCTTAGGCACCAGTCTCCCACAGTATAAATAAAACTATTGCGGTGAGAAATATTCTAAGAATCCACTAATGATTTTTCCTGTTGGATCTTTCCACAACATTTAGAGATTCAACAGTACTCCTGGTTTTCGTGCTATTACAACTTTGTTACAACTACCGCGTCCTACATTTCCAGAAACATTTTGTCACACTCAAGCAAAAACTCTACTCGCCTGCCGTACAAAAAATCACTTAAGGGCGAATTTAATCAATGAACCTTTACGTGATTAGCACATCTAAACCTGTAAATAGGAACCTACAGCAGGCGGCTTTTCCTTTTGTAAGACTACAAGTAAGCTATGTGAATTCAAAACGCATGTTTTCATCGACTGTACATAGACTTGATCAATTGCGTATTTGGCAAATACGATTTGACGAACTACAGCTTTGACCAATATCAAATTTGACGAATTGCCCATTTGACGAATTGCTGATTTGACAAATATCTGACTTGACCAATGTCGTGTAACCCATCTAAACCAGGTTCAGTTTCATTGGTGAAATTTGCCCTAAAACTACGGTTTCCATGTAAAGCGGTAGTCACCACATAACGAGTGTTATAAGAATGATGGCAGTGGGGTTTGACTTTACAGTGTCAAAAACGTTCTGTAGTTTCCTACAGAACGTTTTACAATAACAATAAAATTCCTCCCCACTGAATGAGACAAAATTCAAATCTTCTATAAAACGCACACTATGTGGGCAGGCATATTATAAGTTGGGGGATTACATCACTGATAAAAATGCTTGGCTCATTGCTGGTCCTGCTCCACAACCACAACTAATTGAATAAATTTTGAAAATACTGTTGGAGCTGCTGAAGATTGTAAGACCACATTTTTTATTGTATGAACTCAATGTCCTTTGTAATATATAATTGCATAGCACAGGTGTGAGTACTATGTACTAAAGAGCTACCATTTACCGGGTAATATATCTTTCACTGCCTTGAATGTGCCCTGGCGGCTGTGAGTATGTCATGCTCACTCAGATGTCTCGCTGATGGTGGCGCGTGTGTCATTTAGCTTCAAAATGGTTGAGCTGAATGGTGCTGATCCATGAGTCATGTTCGTGACCGGGCGCCCGCCGTCAGTTGGTCATCTCTTAGCTGCCATGGCTTATTATATATATATATATATATATTTTTTTTTTTTTTTTGAATGGTTCTTTGGTTTTATCTGTTTATTACGGACGCTATTAACGTGCACGTTTTTCTACACATTGTTCTCATATGTATAATTTCAACATGAATGATGTAACCAATATTTTGTATCAATTTTTTATTTAAAAGAACACTCTTTTAAATAAAAAATTGTTCGTGGAGTTTCTTGTCCTTTCTTTTTTCCATAGGTACCTACTGCGCTTTGGAATGGGCAAATAGCTTCATATTTCTGACTGACCGAATTCTTGACAGTTCAAAAGTGCCTGTAAATGGTTTAATTGAAATAAATGCTTTGAGTTTGAGTTTGACACACCAACTTACTCTAATAAATGACGTTTCGGTGACATAATTTGCCGGTAAATTATGGACGCTAAGTGGCAGCCATCGGTCTTGTAGGAAACCGTAGTGAGTTCTGCTCGATTTGCTCATTTTAATAGAACTTACTCTTCACAGCAAACAATATTACCTATTTATGAAACCAAATGTAACGTAATGAGCGTTTTCATGAAAATTCATGCCACCGCTTGGCGCCACTGTGCCAAGAGATCTTCCATTTTGACAATGAATATAAAATATATGATGACATTCATCATTCGTTCATCATTCAGTCACGACTAAAAAAAATTAAGGTGCTTTGACACTTTTGACAGGTGCCCGGACCTGACATCTCCTTGCTGTCACATAGTGAACGTCATAATTTCGGAAAACCCACATTTTTTTTGGGTGTGAAGGTATCAAATATCTTCTCCCGCTCTAGGCGGAGCGGGAGGGCGTGTCAGACTCTTACTGACTAAAACCCACCCGTGTTCCTTCCGTTGCCTGTACGTTGCCAGGGGCCACTCTTTGAGGTCCACGTGGAACACAACGCGCCGTCGACCCGGGCCTGGTCCTTATCGGACGGCGAGCTACCCATTGATCACCGCCCGCTCAGTAACAGTCTTTGAATGACGTTATTGATGGTGGATTACATCAATAAGTAACATCGTTTCGTAAACACGGTTTACTCAGAACGATGTCAACATACACATATCTTATTATTCGTTATGATTAAGGAAACTCCTTAACTCCGACGTCTGCAGTCGACACGGGTGCCCGTATATTTAATGTAAGTCCCCTAATTTAAATAATGGGGAGACATTTATACTTACTTTGTTACCGCATTAAATCCATACCTCTTTGATGTAGAGTCTACAAAAAAGTAAGAAAAAAACATGTTTTTTTCTACTTTTGGTAATATACTGTGAACACGCCCAGTTTTTTAAGGATTATAAACAACTTTTCGTCGAACGAATAGTTACCGAAAACCGTCGGACGTGATCACTTATTTTACCTTAGATTGCTTAGAAGACGCAGGCTTTCTAAATTCATTCAAAATTATACTACCGATTGTCTAATCTAATACATCAAATTATCATCATCATAACATTACGTAAGCAAAGTCACAGAACAGATGGCAGATGGGGCCGAAAGGTTCTGGAGTGGCGACCGCGTACTGGAAGATGTGGTGTTGGAAGGCCAACAAGATGGACCGATGACCTTGTAAAGGCCGCAGGAATCCGCTGGAGGCGGGAAGCACAGAACCGATCGAAGTGGCGGTGCTTGGGGAAGGCCTAGTCCAGCAGTGGACGTCTTTTGACTGAAATGATGAAGATGATGAACATTACGCCATGTATTCCCCGAAGGGTTAGGCAGAGGTACACCCATAGTGTACCCACATTTCGCCAGTTATGTTTAAGCCCTCTGTAAAAGGGGGAGAGCCTATTGCCACTGAGAAATTCCAAATGAAAAAACCCAAAAACACCCGGTAATTTAACCCAGAACCTCATGCTCAGCAGTAGTGCTTGCCACTACTAGACAGTCTAATCTAGTTCTATCAAATAATTATACTTTCTCGCTCCGAATATTAAGTCTATTCCATCCCAGCACTAACTCTAACTTCGGAAATGAGTCGTTACCTCCAAAATCAGTGGACAATGACTGTGTATAAATAAGGCTACGGAACAGTGCCGTCCGATGAGCGTAACACTCGCCGACTCGCTCAGATCCAGTCGTACGTTAATCACTACTGGCGGATTACCCCTACTAAGGGCCGGAACATAATAAGTTTCTATTTGAAAGGCGAGCAACCAGGTACCACCGTTATTAGTTAACTTCACTAACCACTTTCCATCGTATTGGACCCGTTTACACAAAATATCAGCAACGCAAAGAATTCTCTGATTCCATTTGATTCTGTTTGTTGTTCTTCCATATAATATTTACACACTGGATTTATTCATATTTAGTTACACTACACGGACTTGATGTCCGTACATATCTTTCGGGTGACCACTGAAAATCAGCGCTGTGCTGTGGGTTCCTCATAGCACAGAATTATGCTGAGTGGAAGCCTTCTTGTCACAGTCATGACGTGCAGCTGATGAATATTTCTGTTGTTTATGTGTTTACATTGTTGTTTTTTGTATGTACGTGTTTCTGTGACGAATAAATCTATTTTTCTTTCTATGAAACTATATATCTATGACTGCAAAAACACATAGTAGAAAAGTGAAAAAAAAAAGCATTATAATAATTTTAGTATCGCAGGTGTTACAAACAAAAGTTACACCAGATTTCAGGTTATTGATTTGTCCATAACCTAGTCCTACAATTAATATGAATCTAACGATACCTCATTAAAATCCATCAAGCTGTTTAGGCTACAGAGCATGCCAAAGAGATAGACATACATAATGTATATACTCTCGAAAAACATTATCCTCTTTCTGGGGCAGGCAGGTAAAAAGAGAACATCTCTCTTTCAACTTTTTTCTAACTCACATAGACGCTGCACGTCTATCTTCTCTTCCCGTAGTAGTGGCTCCAAGCAGTCTATTAGGAGATCGTAAATTAGACTGTGGCGGGCAATCTGTGCCGCTTTTGATTAAATTCACCTGCCGCTGGTGATTTGTAGGCACAATATCGCCACAGTGTACTACATATTGAGTTTACAAGTGAATGAAAGCGTGAATTGCTTCACAGTGTACTGAATATGTCAAGGAATGAATTTGCATTTTCTTTTGAGAATTTCTTAAGGTTTACGGTGGGACGGTTTTTTATATGGAATAGATTGAAGTGGCTTGCGTGGTTACAAGAATAATCTAGTACTTTGAGTGTACTGAAATGAATTGAATTTTGTTATTATGCCTCACTGTTTTGGTACTTAAAGTAATGATTAATGTGTAAGTTTACGTTCAGCATTATAGATTTCTATTCTTTGTCATCTAGAAAACATAAGGTGCCTATAGATTTGCTCGATATCTGACGAGCTGTACTGACGTGTTTTCTTTAGTACTTCTTAGTTATAAGGCAGCAGCAGGTACCAAGAAAAAAGTAGTCGGTAAGGTATACATACATAATCGATAAAATGGTTTTTTAGGGACTGTAATTCTTGTACGCTCAACGAACAAAATTTTGTATTTTAATATTTCCTTACAGACAGACGTAGTTTGATAAACTACCTGATTATCAAACGACGGGGACTAAGGGAACTTCGCATAGCTATGTGTGAGCGCTTACTAAGCCTTAATAAATCTTTTTCCTTCGCCTATCTCAGCAAATTGCCATTATTGATAGGATGATCCGTTACTTATCTACTTATTTGTCCGTCACTTGATTCCTAAGCTACGTAAACCTTATTCTGACAAGCAAAATAAACACAGGATTCCCTTTTCAGGGAATATTCTTGTTATAATTCAAAGACAAGACATAATTCGCTATATTTCTGTTTTGTATTAGATGGATTACAGTTTAACAACGGTATTTTGGTCTTAAATCCCGTCTTCAGTCGGGATTTATTTTGCAAAGATTGGCCAAATTAATTAGAAAAGATTTAGACGAAAATCTGGTGTCACAAATCTTTAGATTATTTTTATCCATTGTCTTACATAACTAATTTATCTTGGCGTCCATAAAAATCATAATAGGAATGATTCCAACATTTCTAACCAGGAATCAAAACTGGGTGTTGTTTCGATTACCTACTAGTTTGAATCATTACCTACTACTATATAGCTCTAGATCCTCTGCTCTTATCGTGCCATCAACAGCAATTTACAAAGCAAATAACTTGAATTTCCTTTCATGACAAAATTACAGTAAAAGATAAGCTCAAAAGCCGCAACATAAAAACTGCAGCATCCCACTAGCCGGGCTTTACACAATGAATGCGCTCATCAGTAACACGGACAGCTCACCGCATCTGCACCAAAGCGTTGACTTTGACGAACATCGCCTTTCCAGCCTGTAATACACCCAGTAATACCTTTCATCCTGGATTATGTGACTGGGCTTAGTGGAATTACTGTTCTGTACCAAGTTGGGCAAGATTTAATGGAGGGATTTGTGTTAGTAGAGTTTTGATTACCTAATTGCGGTAAACAGTAAGATTATTTTCAAGACCGATCAAAAATTGAAATGTCGTTAGACTCGTCGTCTGTCGTTGGCCAGTTCATTAGAAAACCAGCGTCAGACAGCATTTGTCGGGCATTAATGCTGAAATGAACCTTTTTGGCGCAGCCGTGAGGCACACGCTATTATTGCTTTATGATTATTTTCACTTTTTATCTTTGTATTATGTATTTCATGAACTGTGTCCAAATAAATATTATTCTTTCTTTCTTTTTTTTTTCTTTCAAAGCTAGTAGGATTTATATTTCTTTTTGTACGTAGAAAATTCTGAGTCTTTAATTAATAAGTGAGACTTTTTTGCATCTAATAACGAATTCAAAGTTTGAAATTCATTCATACTGTACTGACAATACATCATTCGGGTGACGACTAGTGAGTATAACCCTACAGAAGCGTCAGTAACGCCGTCAGTAACGTTACTGAGCACTTGATTTGGCTTGGCATTATTCCTGTCACTGTCAAACTACAAGTGTAAGATGGAGAGTCGAGAACATGATAATTATCTTAGCTAAGACACGTGCCAAAAACGTTTTTTTATTTTTTTTTATCGCAGAAATTACATTGCATTCGATAACTGTCAAAATTATGATTTGCACCACACGGCAATGACGACGAAAATTACGCAAGACAATACATAGACAGTTTGAGGATGGGTCCTCAAACTGCATCATCATTTCAGCCGAAAGACGTCCACTGCTGGACATAGACCTCCCTCAAGCACCGCCACTTCGGTCGGTTCTGTGTTTCTCGCATCCAGCGGATTCCTGCGACCTTTGCAAGGTCATCGGTCCATCTTGTGGGAGGCCTTCAAACTGCATACTAAGTACAAACTTTCAAGAATTAATAACAAACGTTTTCACTTGTCGGTTTTAGGACAAGTCGACGTAAATGTTACTATTTCAAAAACCCAACCGGGTGGGTTTATGTTACGTGCAACTGAGGTCAATGTAAAATTACACGTGTACGTGGTTTGACTGACTTTCTACTAGTTCAAAGTAACTTAAGTAAGATTTAACAGCTGTTTGTGGCTGAGATTTTGATGTTTCATCAAAAGACTGTGTAGATAAAGCTGAATAGTTAGATATCAAAAGATGCTTTGGGATTAGAAACCTTAATCTCATTGAATAAAGTCAGGTTTAAATTTCAATTAAAATAGTTTTATTTATTACTTTTTGAATACAGAATCGGTCGAAGTTGCGATGCGAGGGGGGAGGCATATGTCCAGCAGTGGACGTCTTTCGGCTGTAATGATGATGCAGTTTGAGGACCCATCGTCAAACTGATGATAATTACTTTTTGAATAGCGTTTGATGTCTGAAATTGTTTTTTTTTTTTTTTGTTTATTTGTGTGATAAATATGACTGGAATTTTGTTTGAAGCAGCCTCAGTATTGTTTTTATTAATACAAAACAAGAAACCAATACCTATCAGCTGCTGTAAATTTCCATAAAAATATTAAAAATGGTCCTTTCCATCCCGAAATTAAAAGACCCAACCCAACAGTTTTTTACAAATGGCTCCTTTCAAAGGAAACAAGGCAACACATGCCTCAAATGCTAACTCAAATACAATGCTTTTGACAAAGTATCTTTACTCAAAATGGGAAATTACTTGAAATATTTTGTTTTACATTTTAGTTAATCTACAACGATATATGTGAATTACGCATCACACTGACGTCACGCAAAAATCCTACATCGCGCAAGCAGAGTTTACTGCGCGACTAGCGATACAGCGTCCCGACTTCGGGCAGTAGCCCACCAGCCACAAGACCTATCTGGTCCGGTCTGGTCAGCCCTTTTCTATTGAGGATAAGTGAACTGCACACTCTGTTCCTCATACCTTTATACTCCCTTGGGAAAATGGAAAATAAAAGATAAATAAATAGCTACAAGTAAGCAATACGTTATTTATTACATATTTATCTTCTGTATTGTACGAGTATTTCTGCTTACTTGAAACCGGGACATGAAGTAATTTTTTGCTCCGTTGGTGTAATTGCTGTATAGCGTTCCAGTAGGAGCATAAATAAATAAAATAAATACTTTTGCTATTAAGTATTTACTTTCAACTATAAAATGCTACTGATACCGGAGACCCATTTGGAAATCTATTAAAGGATATTTATATTGCTTTAGTGCAGTCTGTTTTGGTGTACTGCATCCCAATTTGGGGAGGGGCAGCTAAATCCAAATTTATTACTGTGGAACGAGTTCAACGAGCCCTAATAAAAATCATGTTTTTTAAAAGGATTAGATTTCCCACCGAGAGTCTTTATCAGATAAGTGATTTGCTTTCGGTGAGAAAACTTTACATTGTTCAGACTATTTTGAAAAAACACAAAGAGCTGCCTTATGATACTGCTATCTTGTCAAAAAGGAGGAGAGATAGCACCGATTCCTCAAACAAAAACCAGGCTTTGTAGCAGGCAATACGATAAACGGTCATCTCAACTCTATAATAAAATAAATAAAGAAATATATGTCTACACCAAACAATTAAAAAAACATGACGGCACGGTTGGCGCAGTGGTTAAGCGATTGACTGCTGCGCTGCGTGTCGCGGGTTCGATTCCCGCACGGAACAAATATTTGTATGACCTACAATTTGTTGTTTCGGGTCTGGCTGTTTGTGTATGTGAGTTTAAATGTTTGTAAACGCACCCACGATACAGGAGAAATTCATAGTGTGGGGAAACGTTTTAAAAAAAAAAAAATCTAGAATGCAAACTGAGGCCCTACTCATTCATGCACTCACTCATGCACACACTTACTCTCATGCACAACATTTACAATTTCACACATACAGGTCACACACACACACACATCCTACAAAAACATATATCCCATGACACAGATCACAATTATGCCCACCTCACCTCACATTACATACACAAAACGCACACTAAGTTATATTTAATCAAATTTTTTTTTTTTTTTTTGTTGTAATAAATTATAAATAGTAAACAGAGGCATTTCTTGTGTACTTTATGTAAATTTAAGTTACGGAAGAGGGGAGTGTCCTAGTACAGGCATTTACTTGCTTAAAGGGACACTTCTATCACTAGTATGTAGTACAAGCTTGTTGAAGAAAATAAACTATTTGTATTTGTACTATAATGTTAAGCTTGCCTCGTGCTTGTTACAAAACGGAAAACGTGGACATTTAATCATACCTACGTAGATCTGTTACATCAATATCGTCACATTTTTTATCCTCCATGTGGAAGCTTTTGACCTGTATCTCACCTAATGGTAAGTGATGATCAGGCTGAAGGTGGAAGCGAGCTTCACCCGGAATCCTCAACCACAGAGAAATTGCGAATGTTTTATCCCTAAAATGTCAGTAGACACAGCGTCTCATATTGTATTCATTGATCAAACCTAAATCTATATAAGTTTTCTGTTACGCTGATAGGTAAGGACGAGGTGCGACCGCTTGCGGCAATATTATAAGAGCTCAACGATGAATGATGCATGCGTGCTGTCTGTTTACAGTGCAATGATAAGTTCTGAAATAGTTATTAATAAAATTAAATAGCCCTCACTTTTTTGTTGCGTCTTGACAAATATCTCCTTTAACCCTTTAACCGCCATCGCCGTAATATTACGTGTTGTAACAATAATACCTCAGTCGCCACGTCGGAATATTGCGTAAAAGTCCTGTAATTTTAAAATTTTCAATAGATGTTTAATTTGCTTACTAAATCTTAGTATATTTCGTGTTATTACTTTATTTTTAACAGTACTAGAAACATATTTTTGCTAATTAAATGAAATAATTAATAGTTCTCAATTCGTGATACGTCTAAATATCAACCTACTTCGCCGAACCCGTGATTTCACGCAGACTAGTGTTGTACCACATATGAAACTCCTGATGCTAAATTAATAAAAAACATCGTGTTTTTTATCAAACTATCAACTAAACATTCATTCAAATTTCATAGTTTATTAACGATTTAATTATTTATTCAAAACCCAATAAGCTTAAGTGATATAATATGTAGAAATCAACAAAAAAGTATAAATTACCGACTTATGCCAGTACGTCACTAGTGCAGACGATCCGCGAACGCCGTCGCCGTAATTTTACGTGCGGCTCAAGGTCAACTAAAGTCTTATTTTGAATAAACGTCAGTTGCGCTAGCGCCATCGCCGTGATAACACGTGCTTCTTTATTATTATTTCTGAGCTAGTGTCGAGAAGTTGTCGATAATGATAAACGACGACGAAGACCTATTAAATATATTACAGCAATCAATTAGGTAATGATATTAGCAGTAGTGGCAGTTCAACGGCGGATAGTGATAATGAATCGGTAAATCACTTTTTGGTTTTTCTAGTCTGTTTATTTATCCTACAGTCAAAAAGACAGCTAGATAATAATAATATGTGTATTTACCTATTATTTTGTTTTAAAGAAAAAATAAAGTTGATTGAGTTATTTTATTTGTTGTTAATATTATTTGTGTCCCAATATTTTAACACTCGACACATTAATCGTATTAAACAGATCAAATTTTGACATTATGTCATTTTTAAATGTTATGCTGTCATTTTTAACGTAAGATATTTGAAGACTGATTAACGTATGTTTGAAACAAGAAAAGAAATAAACCTTTGATTAAAAAATTGGTTGCCTGTAAAGTCGGTATACGGGCGAAAGTTTTACGTGACAACGACTTTGCGTGCCTTTCACTTTTTATGTCTGTCTCTCTCGCTCTTAGGCGGGCTAACCATGCCCGAGTGGAAGGGACGCGTGCCTCTCACTCGCTCTCATTGTGAGCGCATAACGTGAGCGGAGCGTAACGCAGTTTCTTGAAGTGTCACCCGGCAAACCAATTTATAAGACGTTGTCACGTCAAAATGAGTAAGTTTTATTTATTTCATTAGTTTGTTTATCGATAACTATATTTTACAACATTATGCCAATTGTACCTAAAAGTTGCTGGCGCTACATGCACTCCACGCGAATTATGACATGGCGGTTAAAGGGTTATAGTTTTTGTTTATTCGGCATTTCTTCATTATGTTAATCAGATACAAAAAGTCAGCAGTGTTTCTAATTGTATATGTAGAATTTTTGTAGTTCTAAAATAAAAAATAAAAAAATACTTTTGTAAGTGTTAAAATAATCCTGATTAATTACAAATTCAATCACCATCATTCTGTTAACTGATTCAACATTCTGTAACAAAGGTACATACAATCTATTCAAATTGATATAAGCCAGTATTGCCAGTATAAGCCAGGACTAGTGAACAAATTAGAACATTATCGCAATGTACAGTCCTAGACATAAGTTGTTTATCAAATTGACACACAACGTTAATTTGCCGTGTTATAGCCATTTCATATAATTATCAAAGAATGCCAGTTGTGATTCGAATATACAGACAATTTAAGTTAGTAGTCAATTTGATAAACAATAGATTTCCCCGAATTTACATTGGCGCTTTTTCAGGCCAGTTTAGACACATTATAACTGCCCTTGGGCTTTGAAAAAGACCTTAAATAAAGCCGTCGCACTTTTCTAATATAGATAAAACACTTTATAAAAGTGTTTTCTCTATCCCTAACCGGCCAATTTAATCATATTATGATTAAATTCTTAATCTATATTAGAAAAGTGTGACGGCTTTATTTAAAGTATTTTTCAAAGCCCAAGGGCAGCTATAATGTGAGAATTATAATGTGTCTAAACTGGCCTGAAAAAGCGATATGTTGATCACCACTTACGTAAACATAACAAAGCTACAAATAGGTACAATCTATTCAAATAGTATACTAACTAAGCCTGTAATGGACTCGTGAACAAACTAGTACATTGTCGCACTGTACCTAACATTAGGTAATGTTTATGAGCGAGCCTCGCATAATTTCAGGGATAGCCGACTAGTTTCGGACGCTAGTTGAGCTCATAAGTACTTTTGAGTGGTTTTCAAAGCGAAGTTCACACAATATATGATGAGCTCTGTAGTAATTGTAGTTGATCTGGTGTGTAATGGTTATTTAATTGTATAAAATCGTCATCATAATTACACTATAGCTTGAAGATGCTGTATGCCACAGTAATAGGTTCATTAAAGCTTGAATTAAATATTTTCTTCAGTGTTATACTATTTAAGTCGACTCTTTAAATTTTATTGTATGCATTTTATTTCAATCAAACCATTTACAGGCACTTTTGAATTATCAAGGAGTCGGTCAGTCAGAAATATGAAACTAGTCGCCCTTTACAAAGCGTATAGATACTCCGTTTTAAACGACGTACCTACCGATTATAACGACGAAGTTTTGAGGACCCAGTATTTCTGTTTACTTAACATAGTGTCTGGTTATATCGACTATCGGCTATAACAACCTTACAACTTCGAAGTCGTTATAAACGGTTTTGAATGTAATGATGTAATGTTCTGTTATGCTAATAATTTGTGAATAGGGTATGTATGCTCATCGTTGGAGTAATAAATGTAAAAAAGTTTCCGCGATCGGCTGTCTATGAGACCTCGACTCATCGCTGCAATATCCTCTTACATCCCGGCACGAGATAAGAAGAACGGAATCCCTTATTTTTCACCTATCACATTGTTTTCACGCTGTTCTAGTGAAGGAAGACATACAGACGACTAGTTTGTCCGACAGAGAAATTAACTGACATAATCAACGCAAATAATTTTTACGGAAGAAGAAGATAGGTGAGACTTAAACGGTTTTATAGGATTCCGTACCCGGAGGGTGCCAAACGAAACCTCCGCTGTCCGTCCGTCCGTCCAACTGTCTGTCAGCGGGCTGTATCTCATGAACCGTAATAGACAGTTGAAATTTTCAGATTGTGTATTTCTATTACCGCTGTAGCAACAATGAATGAATGAATGAATGAAATGCACCGACCCCAGAGTGGTTTAACCAGACTCAATAAATCGAATGAACCCCGAGATTTGCACTAAAGCCCCTGAAGCCTCATGCTTCATGGGGCTACAGAAGCCATTGCATATCAAGGAGTAGACTGGGGGGCGCGGTAATGGTAGGGAAAACCGTGCCCTTTAGGATAAGGAAGGATTTGCGAGCCGTACCGGATATGCATCCTTGAGTAGGCAATGGAATAGTGGAGAGACGGGTGATATTTATCTATGAATAGGCATCTTTTTACGAAAGCGCGGCGCCGGCGCCGCTAGGTTGGTTCGGAATTTTTTACGATGGTAAGCTGTTTCTTAATGTTATTTTATGGCAATAAGCACTTGGCTAACTTGACGATAAGTGGTCAACGCCCTCTATGAAAATTTTAAAAACGACAGACATCACAGGTGCATTGTTATTACAATTACTAGGTATTCCACTTAGTTAGTGCCTTGTATGTCTCAGGTGTTTGTAATTACACTGACACTCTTTTCCATCAAACCGGAATACCAACAGCTTGCCGGCAGAAATTGATATGACGGTAGCACATCTTCGGACGAGGTCCAGTGAATCAGCATAACATTCCTCAAATCAGCTAATTAAGGAATAAAAAATCAAAATTGCTCACCAGAATATAAGCCCGTGTGTTTCCCCTTGCCACGTATGCTCCTAAGTGGTAAACAAGATAAGGGGTGAATTCTGCCAGTTCATTACATTACACGCTAGCTCGACAGAGAGTAGCGTCAGCGTTAGTGTAGCCAGCATTATGATGCAAATATTACGTAAGATTCATCTCACTGATTATCATTCGCCTAGCCTTTTCCCAACTATGTATGTTAGGGTTGGCTTCCAGTCTAACCGAATGCAGTTCAATACCAGTTTTCGACATAGCGACTGCCTGACCTCCACAACCCAGTAACAGGGTAACACGAACCCGTTGGTAAGACTGATTGTAAGACTTTCAGGCTGCCGTAATGACTGTCAGAGATCTACGTATGACTTAACGTGCTTTCCGGGGCATGGATGATCACCCATCCACGGATTGACCTCAGCAAGCATAGCCTAACTTTCAATCGAACAGTGTGGCTGTTATTACTTAGCCACGAGGCCCTTTGAAAAAGTGAGACAGTACTTATGGTTCTGGATTCGTTCAGTGTTTAATTTTGCTGTACGTTCTGCCAATAGCGAATCTTTTTGGCATCTTTGTTTTCCTGTAATTCATATCTTAAAATAATGAAGTTACAGTGTCAATTATGCAGGCATGTTTAATCGTCATTAATCGGTTGACATACCAAGTCAAATGATAGCGTGCCAAGCCAAAAAAAAATAGATATTGTCTCTTATCCAATCTAACTAGTATTATAAATGCGAAAGTAAGTTTGTTTGTTTATTCACGCTAAAACGGCTGCACAGATTTGCATGAAATTTGGCACATGGGTAAACCATAACCTGGATTATGACATATTTTTCATCCTGATATTCCTACGGGATCGAGACTAATCAAACTCAAACTCAAAGCAATTATTTCAATTAAACCATTTACAGGCACTTTTGAATTGTCAATAAGTCGGTCTGTCAGAAATATGAAGCTAGTTGCCCATTCCAAAGAATAGTAGGTACCTATGGAGAAGAACGGGCAAGAAACTCCACGGACACACTTTTAAATAAAAAAAATATTTCAAAATATTGGTTACATCATTAATGTTGAAATGATACATGTGAGAACAATGTAGAAAGACGTGCACGTTAAAAGCGTCCGTAATAAAAATATAAAGAACAATTAAAAAATTAAAATAAGCCATGGCAGCTAAGAGATGACCAGTCCCTACTGACGGCGCCCGTTCACGAACATGACGCATGATTAGCACCATTCAGCTCAACCATTTTGAAGGGAGCTAAATGATCCAACACACGCGCCACCATCAGCGAGACATCTGAGTGAGCATGACATACTCACAGCCGCCAGGGCACATTAGAGTCAATAAAAGACATATTACCCGGTAAATGGTAGCTCTTTAGTACATAGTACTCACACCTGTGCTATGCAATTATATAATACAAAGGAGATTGAGTTTATACAATACAAAGATGGTCTTACAATCTTCAGCAGCTCCAACAGGTTTTTTTTTTAATGTTATTCAATTAGTTGTGGTTGTGGAGCAGGACCAGCAATGAGCCAAGCATTTTATCAATTATGTAATCCCCCAACTTATAATATGCCTGCCTACATAGTGTGCGTTTTATACAAGATTTGAATTTCGTCTCATTCAGTTGAAGTATGTGGGGAGGAATTTTATTACGCGGGGTGCAGTTAGTCATCAATATTTTTAACAGATGTTTGACACAAATATTATAATGATTATTGTAACAACAGTCGTTCTTAAGTGTCATTAAAATTTATGAAACGAAAAGTCTAAATATCTAGCAGTAAACTTAAATTTATAAATTAAATAAATGCAACAGCTGTAGTACAAATTAACATCTCACTGGAAATTAATAGTTAGGTATTCCTTCCTCGCTGTCCGTCAGTATACTTACTCATATTTAATATTATGAAAACGGAGTTCCCGCTCGTAAGCCGTGTCGTGGTACCGGTCGGTAATGTGCGAAGTGTGATATTTTTTACGATCCGTTTTCATAGCACGGAGTGGTTAGGCCAAATGAAGTTTACGCACAAATACAATAAAATATGTCTGTCTCGCCCCTTTTCCTACAATAAGATGTGACTACAATATGTATTTTTGCGAGTTGTGCCGTGAGATATTATGTCGCAGAAATATGATGAAGTCACAAAAATGTGTTTGAAGACATTTTGTTGCTACGAAAACAATAGGCACTTTCGAAAATTAGTTTTTGTCTGAACGAGATATTTACATACCTATTCGAGGTGTAATAATCGCCTGACCACCGTGAGCACCATGTATCTATCACATAATTAGTTTATCTGTTGTTGCTTCATTTTTAATTCTTAATTCTTTTTACCTATTGTGGTATAATAATTTTATTCTAGGTGCATCGTCCTCACATATAATTATATAACTAATGTACTTATACAAAATATTGTAAAACATTTTAAAAGAGTAACGGTGGAGTTTCTTGCCCATTCTTCTCCATACGAAAACTACCTTTTGGAAGGGGCAACTAGAATCAATAATTTTTTTTTGTAAATTTTTGACGTTCAAAAGTGCCTTATACCCTATTTGAAATAAATGATTTGACTTTGACTTTGCCTGTTAGTACTAGTTGGACTGACCGGAATGCCAGGTTGTACGCATCTTAAAACGGTAAAATCATTGGATATCTGCTCTCCTTGTGAGGTAGGTAAAAAGAATAAAAACAAGTTATAATAATTCTTAATTTTAATTTCTCATTATCCACTTCTATGAACCAATCCCCTTAACCTAAACGCCTAATTAAATAAAAACCTCCTAAATTTAAAATACACCAGCCCAACTCCTTCAAATTCTGTCCTCCTAGTAAAGTAAAACGCGCGTGAACACTCTACCTTCACGCTCGTTACACACAAGAATCGTCAGCACACAAATTGGCAAGTCTACGTCGTAAGCTGAACTCGTTGAAAATATTATGTAAGTCAAGTAGTCGACGGACGGTGGAAAATATTTAAGTACTTCGACGTTCCTTCAAGGTAATGATATTAGGTGGTTGATGTTTTATCTCAGGATTTTAGTAAACGTTGTTAATAGGACGTGACTAGGTAATTGTAAATTGTCGTCAACAACAACTAACACAGTTGTTTTAAAAATGTTTAGATTTTACGAGCAAAATTCGTAAAAAAGTAGCTACTAAACAATAATGAAAAGAATGTCTTATGTTTAAAGATGTCAAAATCAATCTGCTTAGCATTTTCCCAACTACGTTGGGGTCGGCTTCCAGTCTAACCGGATGCAGCTGAAATATCAGTATTTTACATGGAACTACTGCCTATCTGACCACCACAATCCAGTTACGGGGTAACACGATACCCAGATACTTTAAAGAAGTAAAGATCAATAAAAAATCCCGACATACTAAGATGTAAAAGTTGGATTGCAGAAGTCTTAACATGGTACTAATTAAATCGACTAGCAGGAGAGGTAATCACATCCCTTCATCAATTAAACTTCCAAGATCCTTTTATCCATTGTCCCACTTTATAACAAAGAACTTCTACTACCTCCCTCTTTTTTTCTTTCTTATTAAAGAACCTAGTATCTAATTCTACCCCTAAAGCTGTCACCTACTTTCGTGCCTTAGAAACAAACTGCAAATTACCTCTACAAGGCAAAGGAACGCAAGTCGCACTAAATTATTAGAACCTAGGTGGCGAAAAAGAAATGTCCCGTACAAAGGAGACAATTTGCTGAAAATTTCCACTTTTTCACTGAACATCTGACTGAACACGGAATAATTTTCATTTACAGTGCTTGCTTTGAAAATGTTGTAAATTTTTGGTACTTTTATAAAAATAGTTTTTGGATTGTCCTAGTGCTCAAGAGTGAATAAAATAATGATGTACAAAAAAACTTGTTCGTTTATGTACCTACCTTAAATAACTTCTAAAATTATCAAATAACTTCTCCCGCTCTGGGTGGAGCGGGAGGGCGTGTCAGACTCTTACTGACTAAAACCCACCCGTGTTCCTTCCGTTGCCTTTACGTTGCCAGGGGCCACGGTATCCCTTTCGGACTTAATCCCGCAACCCCGGCAGGCATCGGTCCTGTTGGACCCCTTCCGTTGTGCTGACATCTCTTTGAGGCGCGCGTGGAACACAACGCGCCGTCGACCCGGGCCTGGTCCTTATCGGACGGCGAGCTACCCATTGCTCACCGTCCGCAAGCCCTACTTTTAAAGTTAACATGCTACCCAAGATACAAGCTTGCCTAGTTTGGGACCATTATAAAACCCCTGCAATATTGTTGGCAATAAAGCGTTTTTTTTTACTTTAATAAGCATTTTAAAACGGTATTATACTCTTGTATTTGCACTCCATTCGTGTAAAGTGACAGTAGTATGTTTGATAGAATTCATAAACATTTTACTCAGTGTTCTTTTGATACTTATTTTCCAAAAATAAGTTTTTTAAAATAAAAATAATAAATTAAATATTTGTAAAATCCAAAAGTGCAAACCCTCATTCAAAAATAGAAAAATATAAAAGCAAAAAAACATTGTTTTTATTATATTATTACTAAAACATGAGACAACGACGTTATTATTAAAGGCCGACAGCTTAACTAAGTCCACGCCTGAGGTAGCTGCGCGATGCGGGATTCGTGTGTGATTCGTCAACTTGTGACAACTGTCACCTCTCTCGCACCGCGCAGCTACCTCAAGCGCAGACTCAGTTAAGTGGTTGGCCTATAGGTCCAGTCACTTTGTCCCCCGTGGGCCCAGTAGTGAGAGTAAACGAGATAAAATCATCTTCGTACATTACTTGGGTTACCACCGATTTTGTGATACCAGTGCCTAGCATGATTACCCATAAATAAATAATCGTCACTACTAGTGCTTGCCTACTATTAATATTAATCACTTCTATCCACAGGACAACTCGGTTAAGCAGCCGACAACCTCTTAGGTTGACAAGCGAGAAGCCTTTCATTAAAAAAATGGTTCTTTACTGAGTAGTCGGATTGGAAATACGGACTAGATCTATATTAAAATATAATTTTATTTATATTTGACGTGTAAAAGTGTTTTTACAGAATTTACAAAAAATAAAAAACATTTCTTAATAATAAATGTGTATTTATTTTCCAAATATAATTTGTAACAAAAATAGACAATTTATTTAAATGACTTTGCAGGAAGAATGTTTTGACTGCTTTTTTACCCATATTGATGGGTAAAAAAGCAGTCAAAACATTCTTCCTGCTTATTTCTCACCTCGCAATCCTTACGTATGGTCAAAGACTATTTAGGTTTGCTTTGTTGGTTGCTAGGCAACGAAAGAAGGTCGAAGTTGGAAATAGAAGATATAGATCTTATATTAGTTATTTTTTTATTAATTATAATGAAAGTACTTTGAATAAAATAGTAATTTTCAATAGCGTTTCTTCTATGGCTGAAACGAATCTATAAAAAAAAATAACTCAATTAATTGAATTTTTCGTAAGCTTCAATGTACAGTGTAAGCACGTACTAATTTGACACCAATGTGTCAGCACTTTACTTGCTACGCATGGTCTATACTTTAGCACACAAGTACCATTCAAATCGCGTGCACTCATTATCATTCAATTAATTTCATCATCAATCAATTAATCTAAATACGTAGGTATCACTATTATCATTAAAAGGTGTAAACATCCTACATAGAATGTTTTCAGGTTTCATACTTGATTGACGGGAAAAAATGTAAAACAATTTTGATGTTTTTTTTTTCATTTCTGCAGCATTCAATCAATTTTTGAAAGTACAGAATTAATCTCCATTAAATTATCTATACAATGATACATAAATTATGTAAGTTCTGTGTACTAGCGGGAGTGTAGCAATAAAAACAGTTGCTGAAAGGAGGCAAAACAATTTTTCCGATCGCAAAGCACTCTCTAATGCTTCGAATTATGAGTCGTGCAAATAATTAAAAACACGACTGCCATGCCAAAAAATGGACTAAAAAGTAAAAAACAAGTTGCATTAGTTAATCTGTATATACAAAGTGAAAGGTCACTCATTTACTCGCTTACTAAACAGATAAATAAAATTGTCACTGCTGTCGGGGGATCGTTGTGTCGTTGTTTGGAACACTTTTTAATCTAAGCGTTCCCCTAACTGCAATGACAATTTTATTTATCTGTTTAGTCAGCGAGTAAATGAGTGACCTTTCGCTTTGTAAAATTTATAGCCTATGTCACTCGGGATGATGTAAGGATTCTAATGATACCCCATACATTCAAACCTGTTTAGGCATTTAAAAGTTATGGTGGAACAAATAAACTCACATACATACATACATGAACCCTGAAAACATTACGCTTCTTTTTGAGCAGTCGTGTGATAATAAAATAGTTCATTATCATTTTTACTATCTGATCATCTTAGGTAACAAACTCACTCAAATACAAACCAAAAAATAGAAACGATAAACCAACCATATTGTACAAAGACTTTCTACAAAGATAATATTTTTCTTTCCCACAAAAGAAACTCCCACTTTTAGTTCTCCAGTGCTTTTCACACCACTTCGTTTAAAGTTAAAACTTTACACTTCGGATAAAAAAAAATCACCAACTGCATTGAGGTCTTAAAATAAATCTGGTCTCAATGCTGCTGTAAATTAGAGCTTCGTGGCTCGTTAGTTAATCCAATTAGTGGGCTGTTTTAATTGGATTCTTTTTGTGGTACCGCTGCAAGGTGTTTGTGGTCGCTATAAATGTACGGGGGACTAATTAGGGGAGAAGTGTGGTAGTGGATCGGTTTCTTTTATCGTAAGGCTGTTTTTGATCGGGATTTTTGAGGTGAAGATAAAATAGATCAAATGAGAAAGTAATATGGACTCCAATATTGGTGATGGGTAATTCGTGAAATAAATTATTAGATTTTTGGTTATTGGATATTTTAGCGTTCGCTATGATGCGAATAGGCAAACTGGTCATTGAAGCATTTTGTTTTTTTTTTTCACTTTTCTTTCGTAAGTTTCAAGTAATCTAGGAATACTTTATTTTAAAAATCAACAATTTTATTTGGAACGAAGTTCTTTAATGAGGCTTGCGGTAGGAGTAAACTGGTAGAAATCGTCACGTATAAAAAAAGCGTTATGCTCGAAAAACTCAGTTTCAAGTGTCAACAAGTTGGAAAAAAAATTAATTCTTTTGATACTTGAAACTTATGTCCATACTAGATGGTTTTGTATTAATACATAATATAAAGCGAAAGTAAATTCTTTCCAACCTGGTGTCCCACGACACCCGATTAGAACGAATTTATTTTATTTACTTGTGCAAAAAACAAACTTATGTTTTGACGCGTCAACAATATTTTCTACCAAGCAGCCTCACGAAGTTACGAACATCTACAGCAACTATTACATTTTCCATTTCCTTTCATAACGTCTTATGTTATTATCTAGAACAGTCACACTAGTGTTTTCTTATATTTCTAACTCGTGGCTAGTAGTACCTTCAGACAGGGCTTATGAAATTTTATGTAATTGTCTCTGAACCTTGGAACATGGACTGAAAATGTGCGAAAGGTGTGTGGTTCAAGGTAAAAAAGGATTTTAATAATATCAAGAAATACAAATTAATATTGCGTTATTTTACATACTGCATGCTTGTGGATTATTTCGTAATTTACTTAATACCTATTATTTGTATTAGTATGTGAAAAAGTTAATTAACTGACCGAGTGACTTCCAAAGTTCGTAGCGTAGCATATGTCCGTTTTTTTTATTTATTTGTGTCCACCGATTTCTCCGTCACTTGTGGACCGATTTTGAAAATTCTTTTTTTGTTTGAAAGGGTATGCTCTTGAAGTAGTCCAGTATAAATTTTATTAATTTTGCTTGGATAGTTTTTGAGGTGGCTTCAATAATACATATTTTTCCCACTTAGTCTATATGGATGATATGACAAGTTCCTGTCACTGATATTTACATATTAGGTAGTGGTATTCGAATTTGTGTGGGGTGGGAATCATAATTAAAAAGTGAAGAATAAAAACTTTTTACAAAAAAAAACACTAAAGTTAAAAATAGCTTTATTTTCGGAAGTCGGTGGCAAACTACGAAAATTCAAAACGATTCAAAAAAACACGCGCGAAAGTGTGCGAAAGGAGAGTTAGATGTATGGTCCAAGGTAAAAAAAGATTTTAATAATATGAATACAAATTAATATTGCGTTATTTTCCATACTGCATACTTGTGGATTATTTCGTAATGTACACGTATGTGAAAAATTTAATTAAAATAATATAGACTCATATTTTATTGTAAGTATATATAGAAAAGATAAGATAAGATAAGTCTTTATTTGCCTTAAACATGATATAAATTTGTTAGTCTGGTTTTGGTATAATGTCCACATGTTTAGCTATACAGAACATTGTATCAATTGCATGCAAAATTATTAATAATTAACGAGTTAATGGTAAAAAATAGAATGTCACAGATTAATTAAATAAATACAATAGTAGTAATTTTGATTATACATCACAAATTTTATATTTTCATGTTAAAGAAATCATTAATGTCATAAAAATTATGTCCATTCAGCCATTTATATAGTTTGTTTTAAATGAGTTATGATTATTTAATAATTTGAGTGCTTTTGGTATTTTATTGTACATACATACATACACACATTACAAGGCAGCTTTTAGCATACTTGGCTGACTTAGGATTATCCTTTAATACAAGTCTGTGTGGAGCCCTTGTTGGTCGAGAGATGAATTCATACGCATTTTTGAACAATCCCTTATTACTGTACACAAATAGTGTATAGTAAATACTTTTATTTTAATAAACTCATTTTTTATAGTAGATAGATATAACTTAGCAATTGAATTCCATTTAAAGCAGTATTGACATGGTTACAACTTGTATTACAAAACTAATTATGGACATCGTATTGTGAACTCGATATTCTAACTGGAGTGTTAGGAATCTTGCGCATGTTTTGAATAAATACATGTGTGAATCTTTCGAAACACCCACTACCTCTTATGCTTGTGCCACGCTTAGAGATTTCGTAGACAGAAGTAAGCCGGGAAACCGTAAGATTTCATTGTAGAGGAACTAGAGGGAACAAATTATTCCTCTTTACGACACCCTGTGGGCTTTGTCTTATAACGGTAAACTGAGAAAAACTACAGCTGATTAGGATTTTGTAAGCTTAGTTATGTGGCTATTTTTGTGCATTCTGGCTTGAAATAATTCAACAGAAGGTGTTTTTTTATGAAAATTTGTGTGATTTTGATGATGTGCACTGGTGCAGTAATGTTAAGGTACTAATGGAATAGTATGGCTCAGCAAATTTAATCTTTCTTACACTACCTCCGTTTAATCTTTTTAAGAACCGCACAAGCGTTTTTTGTAAGTAATTCAGCCATTTGATAATTTTATCTTTTTTTAATCTTTTAGATGGTGTTTTTTTTAACTTCCGACGTATGAAGAGCGTTGTTATTTATCTAATTGATTAATTTTGGATATTGTCTATGTGCAAATAGAATAGTACAATTGGTGGTTTTGACTGCCCGTTGGTCCCATAGTCGCAAGCGCGACTGCTGCACCTGGGCCTGGGTTCGATTCCCAGGTCAGCCAAAATGTTATTGGGTTTGTTTTTTTCATTAGGAATTTCTTTGTAACAGCCCGGAGTTTGGAAGTTTGCGGTATGATACCCCCGTGCCGCGGAAAGCACGTAAAGCCGTTGCTTTGCGCCTGATTTCTCTCCGGTCGTGTCGGATTGCCGTCCCATCGGACTATGAGAGTGAGGGAAGAGAGAGTGCATCTGTGTCGGTGCACACACTTGTGGACTATAATCCCATGCCGAAGGCAAGTTGCCGCTGAAAACGGTCTGGAGGACAACTTTTTTTAAATGTTGGTTTGGTCTAACTTCTTGCTTGCCTTCATGTCTTATTTTCTTTCATTCCTCATCAGAAAGTAAGTAATTATGTATCTTAATTAAATAACTATGTAAATGAAGGCAGGCAAAGAGTATTTTATCTTTTTTAGGAATTAAGATTTAAATTGAAGATACTTTATTATGAAAAAACCGGCCAAGTGTTAGTCGGCCTCGCAAACGAAAGGTTCCGTACCACCATACAATATTTAGCAAAAAGCGCCGAAAAAAAAACGTTTCTTGTATATGGACCCTTTAATTTTTAACTTTATTTTATTTTGTAAACCCTTAAAATATGTACCTAGTATTAAAATATTGTCAAGCTTTTACGGAACCCTTCATCTGCGAATCCAACTCGTACTTGGCTGTTTATTAGTTCACATAAATAAAAATACTAAACGAAGAATATTTTTCATCTTAAATTAAAAAAAAAATCGCAAAGATAATTTTGTATTTCATAATGATACTATGAATTACAAAGTTATTTTTTGTAGTTGCAGAAAATCACCCATATTTAAATACAATACCTCATGAATCGGCATTTTTGTATTTGTTGATTATATACAGTACATGATATACAAATTCAAATCAAATTCCTAACTTGTTTAGTTGCTGTGAAAGAGCTCGTACAAAAATAGTCAAAAACTGACAACTTTTACGGTCCCCTATTCATTTTTTAAGATAAAAATAAATAAAAAATATGTTTGTACTCAATGAGTTTTAGACAATAACACCCCGCATGCCAGGGTAAGAAAACAATCACAACCCCCTTTAATTTTTCACTTGATTAAATATTTATTATTTGTTGTAATAGCGGCAATAGAAGTACACAATCTGTGAAAATTGCAACTGATTCCTATTACAGTTCAAGAGGTACAGCCCGCTGACAGACAGACAGATGGACAGCGGAGGCTTAGTTATAGGGCTTCGTTTGCCACCCTTCGGGTACTGAACCCTAAAAAAGTACTACATAGCTAGAATGGTATTAATATTTTTTGAGGAAAAAAAACAAAAGTAGGTAGCTAATTGAATTAATGTTTATAATCTTAGAATGACAAGAAGATTTTTTTTATTAAAGGGCAACAAATATATTATAATTATTCCTTAGAAAAAGCCTTTGCTGTCTTGGTCCACTGACATAAAAGCTTATGCTTTCATTAATTTACAGTAATAGTTGTCTTTAAAGTCTTATCAAAGGTAACGTATTATTTAGTAACTGGGTTTTGGGTGTCAGATAGGCAGTTATCATAATCATAATTTCAGCCAAAATACGTCCACTGCTGGACATAGGCCTCAAGCATCGCCACTTCAAGCGGTTCTGTGCTTCCCGCATCCAGTAGATTCATGCGGCCTTCTTGATGTCATCGGTAGATAAGCAGTCACTCCATGTAAAATACTGGTATTCAGCTGCATCCGGTAAGACTGGAAGCCAACCCGAACTTAGTCGGGAAAAGGCTAGGCTGATGATTATGATAATTTTAATTAGTTATGTTGAACGATTTAGTACTCAATAAATAATTATACATAATATAGCCATCACATCCATTTGGACACTTAACCAGTAGCTAAATGCATATTGCATAGTGTTCCGTTTTACTTATAAACGGAATCATAAAACCAAGCATTAAGAATTATTCCATTTTTTTTTCCTTAGCCTCGCTATAATTCCATCAGAGATCTATTAAGACTCGGAGTTTCGAATCTTATCTCCTGAGATTGAAGACGAGCAGTGAATTTAATATTTACCACAATAATTGTGTAACTTCGATAAACCTAGTTATTTATTTATTTTCTGGTGGGAATTCGGGATATAAGAGTAAGTATTATTTCTCGTGCAAATTAATAAATTCAGGGTGGCAGGGATATCGACGCGCGATCTGTTACTATGGATTCATACATGATTCTTGACTCCGCTAAGTTAAAACTTTTCAACGCTTATTAAAAAAAAAAATGGTTGTTCCATAGGTACATTTTGATACAGTTATTGCATTTATCATACGTCCGTCTCATTTATTTGTGAATTTGTTTTGTTTTGTTGTCTTGTAATTTTATTGAACACCTATAAGTATCTAACTATTGAAATATTCATCATTATTATTATCTTACACAAATTTATTTAATTTAAGTATACATATACACATTGCAGTATAAAACTGATTTACATCCGTCACCTCACGCTTCAGGTCCAGTTGAAAACCAGCGTCAGGCACTAGTTTTCTAGCATTTTTGCTGAACTGGGCCTATTTGGCGCAGCCGCGAGGCACACATTCCTGCTTGTATCTTACAACGCACTTTACACTTTTTATTTTGTATTCTTTCTTTTTACTTGTGTGCCTTTTAGTCTGTGCTAAATAAATGTATTTTCTTTCTTTCACTTTTGTATGAAACAGCTGATTATTTTTTAAATAAAATTAACATTATAAAATTAATTTTTAAAAGACCTGTGCGAGGCTAAAAAGGCTCCTATCTCAGCGGCTAAAAATATATCCAAGATAATATATTTATACTTAACAAAATATCAACCAGTCTTACAAGAGAATATTTGCTTTTGTATAATGTTAACTAAACACACCTTTTGAAATTTGCTGAAAAGACGTGCTAATCCAAAAAGGGCTTTCATTTTAGTCGAGTTTCCCATAAGGAAAATCGTTTTTCGTCCACATCTAATATGTCGGGTAACCACTTTGCGCTCACTATGGACCTTTCCTTAAGAAAGTCTGCCAAGACTCAATTATAAGGCGAAGCACGGTTATTTATTATTTATAGATTAATATTTCACGTCTATTCGAACAAAGGATATTGAAGGTAAATTGTAACAGAATACCGTAGGCGTCCAACAGTGTTCTTACGTATTCTTCGATAAGATTTTTTGTTTAGTATTTTAGATTAATTTAAAAACGTTCAGTCTATGGGCCTTTGCGCTACAAAAGGTGGAATAGAAACGGTTTTGATATAATGTTGCTTCAGAATGGATGAAAAATCCAAGTTTTCGACTCAGGGGGCCTACGCTAGCCGCCATCTTGAATTTTTGAGGTTTTTAAAAAAACATATACAATTTTGTTAGTTAACTGTTGAGGCTTTATTTAAGAAAAAAATAATTTTGGCACCTTTAATTCAAGATGGCGGATAACGCCTCCAAAGTCGTGATCCGCGACCTGTCAAGGTCGATTTGTAGAGCAAAAATACCTACAGACTGTGCTACTATAAAAAAGTATAATTGCCTCACCAACACAGACAACTGAAATAAATGACGCCTAAACCATTTGTTTCCATGAAACTAAATATTTCGAGCACTGTGAAAAAATTTCACCGTTAATTAAAGTGTGCTCACACACAACAGGATAACACGTTACGGAAGTGAATAGTACAACTGACATACATGACAATTTTTTCCAGCATTTAATCGTAAACACAGGGGGACAGTTCCTTATTTTTTCTTCCTTGTCTTTAATAATGTCCACGGGGCAACAGTGTTGTTCCGTTAGATATTATATGGAATCCCAAGTTGTATTTGAACGGATTAGGGACTAAATCAAAGATGGCCGCAATTGACTGTTAGTGGCTAAAGCCGTGTGCTAATATGTGCTCGATCGTCACGCAAATACACGATCATTTGTCACTCATTTGTTGGGAAAAACGGAAGGTCTCTCTGTCGGCGATACGATGCGGACGCGTTCTAGTTCGCAGAACAAAATGCCGAAAAACTCCGCACAGGCATGTTGTCGGCGCAATGATGCGGGCGGCGCGCGCGCTCCTAGCACCACGGTCTCATGGTTTACACCTCAGTGCGTGGCCGCGCTAATGTTGCCATTTTTTTCCCGAGTCTACTAGCGGAGTTTCTTCAAACCACCAGAAATAAACTAGACTAGTAACATTTATTTTATTTTATTATTTAGGTCACCACTACAAATAGGATGATCGCTTATATTAGGACACGCAGTGAGCACTTTGGATACAATTTATGTTTATTACAAAATAAAGTTCAAAAACTTAGGTCTTAATAAAGACAGCGACATTTAGATAGGTTTACCACGGCCACTGATGAATGCAGATGGGTCACTCCGCATAAGGTATGAAGCTACAAGTATGCAGCGGGCTCGTCTTGTCGATTACAGTGGGCGTAACGTAGTCAGAAGATATAAGAGTTACGCGATAGATAAAGAGGCAACTTCTAGGTGAACTGTAGGTAATTAGTGCTGCGCGACCTGAATTGCACTTTATTGTGTCGTAGCAAGAGTCGCTTTTTATTTCAATGATTTGTGCGGATATGGAGTGACCCATCGGTACGAATCTGTTCCACGGCTTGTATGTTTCTTTATAATAATAATACTATACACTGGAATATAATACCAGTCTAAAAGTGTCCCACTCCAGGGCAAAGGCTTCTTCTCATACAGAGAATGCTCGAGCATCGATCGCCACACTTGCTCAAAACAGTGATTTCAGACTTATATTAACTATAAGTCCAGGATTCCTCACGATGTTTTCCCTTCACCGATGTCAGTAATTTCCAAGATAAACTAAGAAAGTCATATGAATTTAATAAGTGACATTTGTACTTTCCCGACTTTGAACCCACAACCTGGTGCATGAGAAGCGAGAACTAAGCCACTGGGCCATAATTCTAGTTTCTTTCAAGGGTTATAACTTCTGTTTAATAACTCCTTAATAAGGAAAATATTATTGTGGGTTAAACAACATTGCGACATGCACGACATTATTCCGATTTTGCCGAACCTTTTACATAACAGTCATGCAAATAACATTTAGTAAGTAAATAAAATAACATTCTTATCATGTTATTTCGTTACATTAATATTCAGAACAGTACCCATTTTATTGATGCGGTTAAGATGTGGAAATATTAAAAATTCATAAGAATATGTAATGTGGAGTCATGCTGAATAACAATTTGTTCGGTGTGCTTATTTTTACATTAAAAAACAGCTCACAAAATCTCATCCCAATTCTCATGGGATTCAGTCTGTAACAAAGTTTTTGTCACTGTGTAAGTAAATGCCTTGCTCTTTACGCCGGCAGCACACCTCCGCCGCGAAACCATAGCAGCGAAACCGCAGTCATCATCATCATCATTTCAGCCGAAAGACGTCCACTGATGGACATAGACCTCACCCAAGCACCGCCACTTCGACCGATTCTATGCCTTCCGCATCCAGCGGATTCCTGCGGCCATTGTAAGGTCTTATTCCCGAGGCCTCTCGAATCGGATGCGAGTAGCGGAAAATGACGCGAGTCTATTGAATTTAACTACTGCAGTTTCGCTGCTACGGTTTCGCGGCAGAGGTGTGCTACCGGGGTTAACACTGCCTTATAGTTAACATAAGTCTGAAATCCCGTACGTAAAATACGCGCTTTGACGAGGAGTTGCGGACACCAACCTGTATTACCTAAGTCTTAAATCGCTAATCGGTCTTGAGCAAGCGTGGTGATCAATGCTCTTACCGAGGCGTTTTCTTGGCAGTGGGGCAATAATAGGCTGATCTTATTATTATTTAACACTGAAATTAATACATTTTCATGAAGTTTGAATCTTTGTTTGAAGCCACGTATTTTATCTCCATTTTCACTTGGCCAAACGTTTTGGGAAAGTTGCAAAAAGTTGCGTACATATTCCACCGTGTACTTGTTGTTGCTTCAAGTAAACAGTAATAAATCAACTTGTTTAAGACGTGAACCAATTGTTAGTATGGAGATAACGCGAACTTAAGGGTAGGTACTGAGTGGGATTTATTAGACGCGCCATATCGTGCTAGCGGTACCCGCGATTTTACTCTGACGCAATACTGGATTTTCGTAGATCTTAGCAGCTTTTCTTGGCTACGGATTACGGCAGAAACTAGTATAAGAATGTATAACGTGTGGAGATAAAAAAAACATTATTTATTTTTTATTATTTATTATCTAAGGTTTATTATTCAAATCCTCGTTTCAAATTATTGAACATTAATAATTTGAACAACAACTTTCTGCTCATATAAATTAAATTAATTTTAAAATGACATAAAACTTTTGAAATTGTAGCGCAAATTTAACTTTTTGTAAAAATTATAAAGTATTTTATCCAAAACTCATACTTTTTTTTTCAATTTTGGAAACTAAGCTGCGGACGTAGCTAATGTCATTTAATGGGTTGAATTTAGTACAATATGTTCATGGAAACTCACAGATTCAACCATTTAGAACCAACAGAAACTTGAAAGTTGAACATGAGACGAAATAAATGGGCAATACAATTGAAGTTGTTTTCTTAAAACAGAGTGCAAATGCACGATGGTCACGCAACTAAACTAAAGTGCAGGGAGAATGAAACTACAATTTCTTCAATCTGTCGCAGCTTTTAACGTAGATCACTTTAAACAAGAGTTGTTCGAGACGTTACTTACTGACTTTCCGGTGTTTTTAATAAGTGTGACGTTTGCAGGTAGTTCTTTAAAGCTTCTAAACTATAACGGATATTTGAAATTTACAACCAGTTAAGAAATTGAGAATTTGAAGTTGATTACTTGTCAAGTCCCACTCTAAAAATTTAAAGCCCGTGAAATTCAAAATTTATTTCCAGAAAACGTAAGTAATTTTGAATTACACAGGCTACATTGAGTTAATCGTCTTAATATGTAAGTTATGCAAAAGCTGATTTAGACAAGTTTTCAACTTCAAATTTTCAATTCTGAGGGACAATTCCCGTTGACGCAGGTCCTCACCGGACATAATTGTTTCGGGAGGTTCCTGTTTCATATCAGGCGGAAGGAAACGCCCGGGTGTCATCACTGCGTGGTTCGCCTGGAGGACACGGTGGAGCATAGGGTGGAGGTCTGTCCGGCTTGGGCAGAGCAACGCCGTATCCTCGTGGAGGCGATCGGTGGCGGGGATCTCTCGCGTCCGGCCCTGGTCCAGGCCATGGTACGGAGCGAGAGGGCATGGGAGGCCGTCACCTCCTTTTGCGAAGCAGTAATGCTCGCAAAGGAGGAGGCAGAACGCATGAGGGAGAGGCAAATTTCGCGCCCTCACGCCCCTAGCCACCGCAGGAGACGCCCTGGGCATCGGGAATCGCAGGCCGATTCCCGGCCACCGTAGACGAAGAATCTTGCATCGCACCCTAAAAAAAACAGTACAATGAAAGAACAAAGGATTTTGATTACGTTAGTATCCACTTCACAGCAGTGTAAAATTTCCTTGATTAACAGAATTTGGAATGTTCTTCCCTCTAAATATCAGGATTTTGGTATTTCAAGTAACAGGGAGTGAAATATGAATATCTTTAACTTATTCATTGGATGTAATTCTTGTTGGGGTAAGTTTTCGGAGTCAATTGGAATTTAATTATCTTTTGATTTTGGCCGCAACTAAGAACTGGTTGTAGGAAATTCATAATAACGAGCAACAATTTTTTGGTGGGTTCTTACTGTATTCCCACTGATAATTTGCCTAGCCTTTTCCCAACTATGTTGGGGTCAGCTTCCAGAACCGAATGTAGCTCAATACCAGTATTTTACTAATAATATTGCTAATCGGACCAGTTACTAGGCAACCTAGTCAGCCTAGGCAGTTACTCGATACCTTTGGTAAGACTAGTTGTCAGACTTTTGGCCTTTGACAACTCGTAATGACTGTCAAAGATCTACGAATGACAACAGTGTCCAACGGTTTAACGAGCTTTCCGAGACAAAGAGGAATCTCGATATGTATTGCATGGTCAACCATCCACAGACTGACATTTCTGAGCATAGTTTAGCCTTAATCTTAATGCCTACTGAAGCTAAAATGCTGAATCAAGTTATACAAATCCTAAATGCCAACATTTTGCATTTGTATAGCTGTATAGGTGAATACAACATATTATTCTGATAGGCATTTAACGAAACTAGAGAGGTTACATTTAAGTACACCGAAGTATGAAATCTCTTAACCCTTTTGGAGATAGGTAGCACCTTAATTCACAACAAGTTATATAATATTTCCATGAACCGACATCAATGAGGAAATAAATCACTCTGTAACTTGTAGAACGATTCCAGAGCAAAGAGTAAGTATTGCAATACGGGCACAAGTGTTTGGCCGGCTGCCAGAATGTAGACTTTTTTAATATTTTGGTACTTTCAGATTAAAGTTGTCTGTTGTATCAAATTGAATAACTAACTATTGAGGATATTGAAGAAGATGTAGCTTTCGAGATGGCCTTTGTGATTAAGTACTTACTCTACAAAAGCCAAGAAACTATTTGCTCTGTTTTCCATTTCGCCTCTAGGAACAGCGATACTTAAATAAATATAAGTCTGACGCACCTCACCAACACTTGGTTGTCTTGCTCATATTTTACCACGGAGCTGATCTTGGGGGATGCGCTAAGTCAGCCCGTGAAATTCCAATTTTCTTACGATTTTTGCAATTTGTATTTAATTTGTGTATTTATATTGATGAGTCTGATGATTTAAATTCGGTAAATGCACATTATTTGCGGTCGCGAACCATATTTCAATCAACATGTTATGTGTTGCTGACCTAAAAATTGAATTACAAAAAATGTAAGAAATTCGCTTTCATCTTAATTATTTAGCTAATGTCTATATAAGAGAAGTCACTATTTAGTTAAGGTAGGTCACAGGTAAGCATAACAGCTTCAAGACTAGTTACTGTTTGTCCTGACATACATAGTCAGCGCGCTTTAAACTAGCGTGGTGACTGTGATGTGATTGTTAAAATACACTCTTCCTTTATACGGAAAACTCCACCAAAATTCCCAACACAACCCCTTTTAACTTTATATTCGGTTAAAGCAAATGCCACTTAAACAGCTAACGTTCTCGCTTGAACTCACAAAGTGGGTAACTAATGTTAGTAAATAGTGTAGGTACTAACGGATTACCGACCGTTAGGGAAACTTTGTTTCGTAAATCCGAGTGGAAGAAAAACATTATTGTAATTTGTGACTTACAACAAATGAAAGATTAGAATAGAATAGTAATAATACTCACTATTATGTACCTACACCACTGCACATTGTACTGTGTTGCAACAAAGAAATTACATACCTAACTTTCTATAAGCACATACGTACTTTAGAAATTTTATTTGGGATGACACAATAGGCGGTCATATCGCTAATTACCTAAATGCTTAATTTAATTTAGGGAATCTCAATCTGTTTATTTTTGTTACCGATTCCTTTAACATTGTAACATGTTTGCGTTCGTCTATGCATAAATAGACCCGCGATCTTTTAATATATTCTGTAAACCAAACTCGCACTTATTCCCACTTCGTACTTTATTTTCACCTTCATAAAATGTTGTCAAAAACAAAATTATCACAGCAGTATGTACTCTTCAACAGTCTAATATCACTTTACCTAAGTTTTCACAAGGTTTTATTTAATAGAACAGTCTGTAGCGCATTAGTAAAACGCATAGCCACTGCGCAAAATAAGACATCAAAGTATATTTTAGTTCTACAGCACAATACTCTTCCTCCAGTAGGGTCATTGTTAATTCTTCTCTCTCTCTCTATCTTCCTTTTCCTCGTTATTTACATTATATCTCAGCCCGGAATCACAGTGTGAAAGAAAGAAGCCTTCTTTCTTTTCTGCGTGTCTTCACGGTTCCGTGTATCTATAGAACTTACCATCTTCTACCCCAAAAAACAAACCGACTAGGCTTACCCTTATCTCTAATGACCCACTTCTACACCTGTCCCACCCCCAGCGATTAGGCGACAGCGTCAGGGTAGCCCGCGAAATGCCCGCTGTACTGTTGATTCTAATGATTATAATTCTGTAAAACCATATTTGTTACGGTCGCGAATCATATTATTATCAACATACAACCTGACACTGAGCTGCAAATTGCAAAAACGTAAGAAAATTTGAATTTTCCGGGCCACCGCACCTGCGGGTCAGCGCGGGGGGTGCGCTGGGCGCTGTTAAGGCGACGATAACTGATTTTTAATGATTTTATACTGAAGATCACGTCTAAACGAGTAGTGTTAATGATTTGGTAAACGTATATGTTAAATTAGAGCATTTTTTTAACAACTTAATATATGAATATTTTAGATTGTGTTTATATTACATAGTGAAATTAATTTGTAAAGTGTCTAACGCGGATAAAAAACTGAGAATCACGTAAAATCTATTAAGCATATTTTTCTGAAACCTTCACCATTTTAAATATAATTTAATTATTAATCTTTTAATATACCTACGTGTTTTATTAAAATACCTTTTTGATGTATCATAAATTAATAATGCGTCTAATTTGGGACAGCGCTCCTTGATAGGCGAGTCCTATTATTGGCTGGACATACGGCGCGTTGCGTGAGCTCAGTACAGAACACGCAAGCTAACCACTCAAGGTCACTGGCATATATCTGCGTCTTAACGAGAAGCGAGTGCGCGACTCGCAGGTAGGTGTATGTACCAAGCGTGAGTCTCGGAGAGTGTTCTGCCCGCCAAGCGAATGTCACTGAGCGAGTACGCTCTTTGATGGATATTGTCACTGAAACTAGTACTCGCCGGTGGTGTAAACAGTCAGCAATCAACTATTAATATTTGTATCTCTTTTGCTTACATGGAATCTACAATCTTTTGTACGTTTCTTGACCGCGAAATTCGTTGGTAGCTAGTCACTTCCTCGTTGGAGGTGAGACAGTTACCCAAAACACGGATGCGACAAAAGTTGCACGAAGCAGGACTCAGTAAATCCCGTTTTACAACGCTCTAGGGACTGGATGAGGCGTCCATTCGCGACCGACAATAAACAGCGAGCGAATGTTTTATACAGGTGAAATATTACGAACTGTTAGTTGGGTTTGTTTGTTCTGAAGGATTTGTGTAGTAAACGGTGTGTTACATTTTTAAAAGTTTTGAGGACTACATTTATCTTTTAAAAGACTTGAAATACCTAACAAAAAAAGGTTCCCAATTTATTAACTCTGTGCTTTGAAGTAGCCTTCGCGAAAGGTGATGATGAAGAACGGAAAAATATTTTTTCATCAGTAAGCGCGTTAGTACTGTTGTTTAGGTAGTTGTATACTCTATATTAGCTACGGTAGAATTATGTCTTTAAGGTGGATCGGCAAAGGTAGCCCACGAAATTAAAATTTTCTTACGTTTTTGCAATTAGCAGGTCTGAGTCAAGTTGTATCTTGATCAGAATATTTATGATTCGCGACCATAACAAATATGTATTTACAAAATTATAATCATTAATAAATCTCTCTTAGTTAGAATTGGTCTCCAATATCATGATTTCACGAAAAAGTAATTCAGTAGACCGACTATCCAATAGAGAATTTCGCGGGTTACCTTTGCGGATCTACCAATTTTATGTTATATAAATATATCCAGGGCGTGAGGGCGCCTTGTGTAGTAAGCCCAACCATTTAGGATTTAGTTGATACCAACAATTATGTTGGTAACAATTTGTATTTGACAAAAGATAGATATAATATTTTTATGTACTATCTTTCCAACTATTACAAGAGACAGATAGCTGAGTCACTATCATATTTTTTTGTATTTCAGCCAAAAACTTGGCTAAACAACTTGCTCCTTTTGAGCGATGCAAAGACATTCTAAACAATTCTGCCAATAATTTGGCAACAACTAATGACATTGATTATTTAAATTAGAAATTAGGACAATAGAGGAAACCTCTTGCTTCATAAATGAAGAAAATTTTAATACTGGTTTAATATCACACCCATCAAATTGTAGTAACTTAAATAAATGTAATAATAATATTCTAAAAATAGTTCATCAAAATATTCAGGGTGTGATAGGTAAGGAATTAGAATTGGAGCTGTTCATGAACTGTAGTTATATTGATATTCTATGTTTAACTGAACATTGGTTAAAAGTCCACCAGTTCATGTTCAGCTTTAACAACCACCAGGTTGCCAGCTCATTCAGCAGAGTTAAAATGATACGTGGTGGCTCTCTAATAATTGTTCGTAACAATATGAAATTTAAAGAACGTAAGGACATTGTGAGCCTCTCTGTTGAGCGAGTTATTGAAATAGCTTGCATTGAGCTTGAGCAGTTCATTGTAATGAGCGTGTATAGGCCCCCATGTGCTTCATATGATATTTTTGAGAAATATTTGGAAGAAGTATTATTAAAGACTAGTAACAGTAATAAAACAGTTGTTGTCTGTGGAGATTTCAACATTAATATACTGGAAAAATCTGCTATAGTAAATAAATTTATAACTTTATTAAAGTCATATAATTTGTACAATACATTCTTTGAGCCGACTAGAATAACTGCCACTAGTGCTACCTGTATTGACAATATTTTTACGAACTTAACACCTTCTAGCCATTTAATAATAAATGAGTTGGACTCTGATCACTGTGGCCAGTTGGTCACTTTCCCTCAGAAAACAGTCAGAGCTCAAAGAAAACTAGTGAGTTTTGTTCCTGTAAATAAAAGTCGCCTAGGGCAATTTAAAAATAATGTAATGGAAAAACTACCGGGTTTGCCTTATCACAACGACCCGGATCGAGCTTATACTTCACTATTTAACCTCATCAATTGTGAGTTTAGGAAGGTTTTCACCTCAAAAACATTGCCTGTTTGTGACCGCGTCATATTTAGTGATTGGGCAACACCAGGTATTTACAAAAGTAGGCAAAGGTTATTTGAATTGTACCATGAAAAAACTTATAACCATGATGAAACTTTTAAAGAATTTCTTAAGAAATATTCTAAAACTTTTAAAAGAGCCTGTTCCTCAGCAAAAGCCATACACATTAAAAATAAAATAATATCTTCTGGGAATAAAATTAAAACAACTTGGAATATTATTAATTCTGAAACGGGAAGAACGACAGTACGGAATCGTGACTTCCATCTAAAAATCAATGATGTAGATATTAAGGCAGACGTGGAGGTGGCAACAGAGTTTGAAAATTTCTTCACTAATATTCCCATTTTAACAGCCAAAACTCTGTCATCGTCGCCCTCAACTTCTGCTTACTCAATATTAAAAGAATGTGTACCAGAATGTGAAAAACTTTTTGAATTTACAATTGCTACTGCTAAAGACATAATAGAATCTTTTAAAGACCTTGATGTAAAAAAAACTGCTGACCTTTGGGGATTGTCAGTACATACCATGTTTTCAATAATTGATGTTATTTCACCCTTTTTAGCAATTGTTTTTAACTCTTGTATTGCATCTGGTGTATTTCCTGATCTGATGAAACTAAGCAAAGTGATTCCACTGTTCAAGTCTGGCAGCACAACTGATCCTACGAATTTTCGGCCTATTTCGATATTACCTACATTGAGCAAAATCTTTGAAAAATTAATTTTGAAACAAATGTTAAGACATTTCAATTCTCATCATTTACTACATCTGAAACAGTTTGGTTTTACAAAGGGTCGTTCAACCACAGACGCGGGCGTGGAATTACTGAAGAGCATATTCGAGGCCTGGGAGGAGTCGCAAGATGCTCTTGGCATTTTCTGCGACTTGTCCAAGGCCTTCGATTGCGTACATCATGATACTCTCATCAGGAAACTTTACCACTATGGTTTGAGGGACAGGGCTCTCGACCTTCTGACTTCTTATCTGAACAACAGAATTCAGAGGGTCGATGTTAATGGCAAGAGATCTGCAGGATCTGCGGTCACCATGGGCGTTCCGCAGGGTTCAATTCTAGGTCCTTTCTTGTTTTTAATTTATATAAATGACTTACCTTATCACATAAGGGATAATCATAAGATCGTATTATTCGCAGATGATACTTCCCTTATTTTTAAAATCAAACGTCAGTTAGTCAACTTTGAACTAGTGAACGATGCGCTCTCTAAAGTTGTGCATTGGTTTAATGTAAATAATCTTCTCCTGAATGAAAAAAAGACTAAACTCATTAAATTTGCAACGCCAAATGTCAGGCAGCTAAATACCAATGTTCAAGTTAATGGAATAGAGCTGGACCCTGTTGAGTCGACAGTTTTTCTTGGAATCACTATTGACAGTAAATTACAGTGGGGCCCACACATAGAAAAATTGTCAGGAAGGCTAAGTTCGGCCGCGTATGCTGTTAAAAAAATTAGGCAGATAACTGACGTAGATACAGCCCGAATTGTTTATTTTAGTTATTTTCATAGTCTTATGTCATATGGAATTCTTCTCTGGGGAACTTGTTCGGAAATTAATACTATCTTTGTTCTACAGAAAAGGGCTGTTCGAGCCATTTACAACCTAGGTCCGAGAGATTCCCTACGAGAGAAATTCAAAGAAATAAATATTCTGACTGTAGCGTCACAATATATTTTTGAAAACCTATTGTATGTACACAAAAATATATCTAATTTTAAAAAGATTTCCGATATTCATAGTTTAAATACGAGGAATAAACACAACCTCGCTGTACACCGCACTCGTCTCCACAGAGTAGGCAACTCGTTCATGGGTCAATGTATACGCTTTTACAACAAACTTCCCATCGACATTCGAAACTTACCCATTAAACGATTTAAAAGCTGTATTAAAACCAAACTTTGCAAAAAAGGGTACTATAAAATTTTAGATTATTTAGATGATAAAAAAGCTTGGGATTGAGCTGCTCGCTCTGCTAAGCCTTGTGCTAAAATCATAAAATCAATACCAGTATTATATAAAAATTACATACAAAATGACATTATTACTTTGTAAAGTATTTTTTTTTATTTTTTAAATTTTTGTGAATGTGAGGACTATGTGGATTTTTTAATTATTATTATTTTTTCTTTCTTATTTAGTTTTAATGATGGTCTGGCAGTTTGAGTAGTTTATGAGGCCTACCCAAATGTCCTTTCTTTGGTATTGTTCGTCGAGTTGAGCTCCTTAAGTTCTGGGTTGAGCTCCACGATTACTGACAAATGCTTGCACTGACAGGACAGGTCCACTCAAATCTGTGTGGTTCTTTTCTCAAAAGACCATTTCAGACACTAATCTACATGGTCCTCATATGGCCTGACCAAGATTATGTCTGGACTTTAAAAGAGACTATGACCTCTGAGTTTGTTTCGGCCTTTCTTCTCAGAGTAGTCAGATAGGAAACGCCGAACTCATCTAGCTAATTTTTAATTACTTATTTTTTTTAAGATGACGTGTAAAAGTGATTCCAATATCCTATTTACAGAATAAACAATTTCATTTCATTTCATTTCATTTCATTTCATTTCATTTCATCACGTTTGTGGCTGAAAGAAAGAAAGAAAGAAAAATGCGTTTATTGGCATTACAAAAAATACACCTTAAAACTATAAAAACAGAAAACAAAAATTATTATAATGCCAAAAGGGCCTCAGCTCAGCATAATGTCAGATGACAAAACAAAGTGTACCACCTGACGCTGATTTTCAGCTGCAACCCACGAGTGCCATACACTAGAATAATAAACATAGGGAAGTGTATGTCCGTTATAATAAATAAATTAAATGGTAATATAAAATAAAATAAAACAAACTCATACAAAATCAAATAAAATGTGGTGACGTACATGTGTGTGTGCGTTGTATCTGTGTATTTCCTACACTCAAGTACGCTCAGTAGGCGGTGTGAACCGAAGTATTAAAAGACGCGGAAGAAAGCTAAAAAAACTTAGCTTCGTTTCGTTTCGTTCCCAAAGTGGCCTGCGCTTTAAGCTGTAGCGAGGCTGACTCGGTAACGGCACGAGCTGTCATAATAATGCCTGATTTATAAGATGGCAGTGACTGGACGCAGTGACTCGGAATTTCGGACCCACTCAGTGGTGGGGAAGCTATTGTGCCCGTAAGAGACGCATAAGTTAGTCAACTGGACTGTTTTGAGGGCGCGAAGTCAACACTGGACTGGGTTGAAACTAATAATAATAACTAACACGAGCCCAGTTGGTAGTCAGGGTTGGTCTGACTTACTGTACTGTCACGTTACTGGGCTCATGTAAACCTGCCTTAATACGTGCCGATACGACAGGATGAGAAATTGTCATGAAAATGACAAGGTCCCAATACTTGGACAAACTTAAACCTGAACTAGAATTTTGAAGCTCCGTTATTTATGACGAAAAAATTACGACATCAGCGGCCTCGGATTCCATGCGAAGTTTGGGTTTAATTAAATAAATTCCTGCAAACCGAGGAATATTTTAGATTTCTTCGGTGGTATTTCTAGGTTTTGGGTGTTGGTATAAGCGGTTTTTGTCTATACCGGTATTTACTGAAAGAATAAAAGAAAATTAGGCTACTAAAACTTCCCTATTTTAACAGGCTACTTTAACTGATAACTAGTTTTTGACAAATCTTGTGAAATAATATCGCATAAAAAACATGTATCATACTAGTATTGACGTTGTTTCAATTATGAATTGATATTTTTGGCAAGTTTTGCATACAACTAGTTTTTACAACTTGTTTTAGGTGTAAATGATAAACAAAACTAGTAGATACAACATGTCCAATAGATGTTTTATACCTTGGTGTAATAGGTACGTTTTTGCGTTCTTATTAATATAAAGTTTTTACCCCCGACGAAAACTGAGGGGTGCTTTAAGTGTAACCTGTATTTCTGTGTGAAGTCCATGAATCGAAGCTCCAAAACGCCTGAACCAATTTTGTTTTTTTTTTTGTTTGAAAGGTGACTCGATCGGGAGTATTCTTAAGAAAATCTGATCAGCCGTTTGAAGATTATCAGCTCTTCCCGTCCCGACAAAACATTACCTTACTTATGTTAAACATAGAGGGCCAATACATATATTATTTTCCTTTTTACAGGTTTATTTTTTGTGTCAGGGATTTTTAATCTTATAGCGGAAGAACGCCTAAAACATTCAGCTGTTTATTGCTTGCCCCGCAATGTATATAGGAGAAGAGTTGTTCAATTTCTTACCGAGGAACGACAACGTGTTTAACGCCAGAAATAATTCTAATGAAATACTGTTACGAAAACTTCTCCTGATATTGTTCTAGTTTCAACTAGTAGTTTAGAATTTATTTGTAACTATATCCGGCCATTTTCTAAAACTACGTTCAGTAGGGAATAAACTTAGAGTCATGGAGGAATTTAAAATAATAAATATTAATGAGTTTCAGCGTACTTTGTTTTAATTTTGTATACTATTAGGATAACGAGAAGAAACAATAATGTAGAATTAAATAGACTGAATACATAGATAGAATTGATTGACATAAATGTGTCTGTTCTTTCCCAACTCCGTGTTTACCTACAGCGTATATTGTTACCTATTGTGGTATAATAATTGTATTCTAGGTGCATCGTCCTCACATATAATTATACATACCTACAACTAATGTACTTATACAAAATATTGTAAAACATTTTAAAAGAGTAACGGTGGAGTTTCTTGCCCATTCTTCTCCATGCGAAAACTACCTTTTAGAAGGGGCGACTAGAAAAAAATATTTTTTTTTGTACATTTTTGACGTTCAAAAGTGCCTATTAGAAATAAATTATTTGACTTTGACTTTGACATTTATTTCGGCCACATAATGCGAAGGGGAGATAGCAGTCTTGAAAAGCTGGTCATTGTTGGCAATACCGAAGGAAAGAGAGCACGAGGCCGGTCCCCGACACCATGGTACTATCAAGTAAAAGACGCTACGTCCTCAAGCAAAAGCAAAACAAAAGCCGAATCGTTGCACAGGTACGTTATAAATATTCAGAGTCCATAACACAAAAGCCGAGTCGTAAGTTTTAAGCACAGAAATTCTAAAAAAATATCGCACACTCACACAGCACGAAGAAAGAGCGGTGAGTGATCAGTCCGACCGTATGACGAAGCAAGCCCATGCGTGCGCGGGAGTGGGAAACCCATATAATAATAGGTCTTTACCTATGAAAATTCCGTTTTGTATGAAAAAATTTAAACGATTTTTTTTAATGTATTTTGTATTGTATTAATAGAAGTAATCACCCATGCAATCAATGCATCTTTGTTTGTTTATTGATGCCCTTCTTAAAGAAATCAGCTGGACGGGAGGCAACAAATTCTTCAAAGGCATTTTGTACTGCCTCTCGGGTATTGAATTTTTTTTGAGGTTTATTTTTCAGGTCGAAATTTCCAGAACGGAAGCGCGCAAACCAATAACAGGTGGTGCGTTGGTTTGTGGTGTTAGCTCCGTAAACGTCGTTGATGTTGCGTGCCGCTTGTGCCGCGTTGCTGCCACGACGGTACTCATATTCCATAATTACTCGAATTTTTAACGTATCCACGATGACGAAAAATATTGAAATGCGATGAAAATGTAACACTAATCAATAAACAAATGACTACTTTTGGAAAAAAAAACCATGTTTTTAAAATAAAATTAATTAGAAATTAGAATTCTTAGCCAAACAAAAATTATTTTGATTTGAAATGGCCAGTACTGCAGAACGGCAATTTCAAAGGTAAAAACCTAATATATACCTGTTCGTGCTCGGGGGCGCGCGAAATGCACAGTGTACCAACTATTCAATGTCCAAAAGCATTTAGCGGCTATCTATATTGTGGTAACTTAACAGTAACCTTGCACCTAGGATTCAAAAATTGCCTACAAAGCTAATAAATACATACAAACTCTTATGTCTCATTTCGGACTGAGTTTAGAGATATGCATTTCAAATAAGTTTAGTTTGTTACACTATTCTGTAGTAGAAAAGTCAAGATATGGCTGACGCCCGCGAGAAAAAAAAAGACGCCACCAAGAAAAGACTAAACTTACGCAGCATTGTCCTTTCAGCAGGTGGTGATGGCAACTTCGGACCGGAGTCGATGGAGGCCGATTGTCCGCTTAAAGGGGTCCAGTGACCACGATCCTCAGTAATGAGGGACCGGTTAATGAAAGGTAAGAACAAAAGAAATGGACTTACTTTAGTCATTGAAATCAGTCAAACTGATTTTCACCAGCAAGTTCGAGACTTTCTCTTAGCATTCATATTCTTTAGGCTAATTTTTCGTATTCGAGACTGGTGAAACAGGAATGTTTGACCAATGGTAATATACGAGTAAATATGCCAAATATTTTGAAAGAATGTCCGTGGAGTTTCTTGCCCGTACATCTCCATAGGAATCTACTACACTTTGGAATGAAGAGTAACCGTGGAGTTTCTTGCCGGCTCTTCTCCTTAGGAAACGACCAATTGGAACCGTGCACCTAGCTTCTGACGTTTCATAAGTGCCCTTGTAGGTTAATGTGAAATAAAATATTTTGAATTTGAATGAGCAACTAGCTACATCTTTCTGACAATTCAAAATTGCCTGTAATTTTGAAAAAAGTGCTCGTTTTGAAAAAGTTGAATTAAAGCTTAAAACATGTTACACAAAACAAAAATTAAAAAAGTGATTAATATTTTATCGACCAATTAAACCTGATAATGAAAAATCACCAACGCAATCAAAGTTAAAACGAAAATTAAAAGTTTATAATTGAATTTTCAGCAAAAAAGTCGTTTGATTGACATTTTTAAAATGGCTTCATAAAAAATTCGGTCGTTACTTTTGGATAGAGCTAATTTGTCAAACAATTTGCGCTTTCACCGAAGGTCGGGTTGCCTATCTAATTGCTTACACTTTGGATTAATTTCGGGATAAACTGGTTTTATCTGCGGCTTTTTTCGTGATTTATTTATCTGGTTACCTTGGCTTTCACTAACTTGAATTAGTGTAAAAACGTGTTTAAATAGTTTGAAACTTGGGATTTGGCTTTCTTGGCGGATTATAGAACGTGTCAACTTTAGTTGTGATAAGATTCTTATCTATTTTGACTAGTATTATAATAATATATAGCAGTAAACAAGTATTTACATTGTTTTAACACATTTTGGGTTTAAGCTGAGTAGTTCAACAACAGCAATTGAAATTGGCTGTGTAGTGCATACAATGATGATTATTTTTTGTCTTCATACCAATCTATTTCGATGTTCGAACACGTACATACCAGGTTTTCAACCTGAAACCTGATACTCGAGCAGGTCTGTAAACCGGACTTTTAAGACTCGCGCTCAACTTTCAGTTGGGGTCTAAGTTCCAAGGTCTTCACAATATTAAGTGCTTATAACTAAATAATTATGTTTAATAATATAGCCCATTTTCAGCAACTTAATTCACTAAGTTTAGAAGCGGTAAGTAAGTTACTCGGCAGCAAGCGAAACGCTATGAACAATATTTTCAAAGATATTCTGAAGAAACTAATATCAGCTGACTAAATTGAGTTGAGTTTAAGTTTCTTCAACAAATAAAGTACTTATTACATAATGTAATATAGGTTTATACATATAACATGAGCGTATATGTTATAAAAACGTATACCTATTTCACCTAGTTAATTATTAGGCAGCTTTTTTAGCTAACCAACACTCCCAATTCTGTGATAAAATTTTTTTTTATAAAGATCTCCCCAAAAATCTTGAGCCATTTTTAGACACCTAAAAATCAAAATTGTAATTTCTTTACTCCCGAAAGTAAAATTCTCGGTATGAAGAAATCTACATTTTTATCAACCGTAACAACCATTGATACAAAAATAAACGTACAAATGGACTGATATTCACCCATTATAATACTACATTCACCTCCATCAAACCTTCCGGGAATCATACACGACAGTTATTACGCTAGAAATAAATAAACAACGAATATTTTTACCTGAAGATTAATCTCCAAAAAACATACGAAAACTACTAGTAACACTCCAGTATCGGTACAACAAAAGAAGTATAAAACATACGTATAAAACGCCGCGAAAGATAAAAGAAAAAATGTTTCTTTCTTTCTGAATATGTCGGAAAATCAAAGAGTGAAGACGCGGTGTGTTGGTTTTTCCGGTGTGTGGTGTGTGGTCTTATGTTGATCATGTTTTTCTGTGTGGAGATAAAAATATAATATTTTGAATAGTTGAGTATTTTTTTAAACAACTTGAGAAGTAGATTACATAATGCAATTTTCTCAAACATGCTTGGAAATTCGAGCACTGCCATCTTCAAGATACATCGAAATTGCTGCACTGGTCGAATACATGCGAGCGCCCGGCTGGCAATGTTTGTATGAAAATCCATATCCGTCGTGTTTAGGGGCCGAATAAATTAATATGAAAACTCATATCTGTCGTGTTATTTAAAAATGGAACGAACTTTTTACTTCAACACATGGCAACCAAGGAGGTAACTTATCAAAGATTTTATTTAAATTTCGATTTGGCTTGCAAATAGAGCTGTTTAAAGTAAAGAAGAAACAAATGAACATATTGGCGCGCGAAAAAGTATCGTTGTTCGTCATTGATTGTGGAATTTATAATTCATTTACTTAGTTTGAATTTCCGCGCATTATTTGGGAAAAGTACTATATAAGCTTTGGCCGCAACCAGGCATTGATGGACTCACGTACGATCATCCATCAATGTCCTTGTTGCAGGCCGCGAGTACTGTAATGTACTATACTGTAACATCCCTAACTAATTCATAGTCAAGAAAATTTTATAAAATTATACTTTGATCAACAATAGCACTAGATTAAAAAGCCAACGCTCAAGTGGCCGCGATTGCATATAACTTGATTATAAACCTTAACACTTAAGCATAAAGTTTATTATCGTTTGCAATATATACTTACTACTTCGATTGAAAAGTAACGTATTTTTAAAATAAGATCAAACATGTGTATGGAAAAATAAAACATAATTTCTAAGCAATAAGGCTGAAACAACTATTTTGCAAAATAAGACCACAACATAATTAGTGGTCTTATTTTTCTGGCCGTTTTTGATGCGCTCATCAGAAATCTAGTACTGTTGTATTGTTGATCGAAAACAATTGCACAAATATTTCCCTATCAACGTCATTTGAGCACCAACAGATCCTCGTAGCAGATCCTTACAGAATGGCAATGAATATACACTTTTGAATATACACTTATATATTCAAATCACAACTGTCATTCCGTGACAGTTGTATGAAATGGTAAATTGACGAAGTATGTCAATGTCATAAACAATTAATATCCCTGCCAGGCCGCCTCTCGGTGCGGGAGCGGGCCGTAATCCACCACGCGGGCCAGTGTGGGTTGGTAGATGGTGGTCTTCGAATTTTGGTTCTAGGACATACCGGTTTCTTCACGATGTTTTCCTTCACTGTTTTGAGAGCGTGGGAAGAAATAATCTACAAAAAGTAAAGCGCCTGGCTGGGTGTCAACTTACGACTTATAAAGCCTCGTGCAGAAACGCGCGAAGCGACTCTAACAAAAAAAATCTAAGAAAACTTCACGGTAGAACAATTACCGGTGTCGCGTCGTGCCAGTCTGCACGAGGCTTAACTCGTACGTCGCGGTCGTCACCACTGGTCCACCACTGCTCCCTGGCTATACCTAAGCTAAATAATCTTTGTACTAGGTGAAGGTCAATAGTGCATCAGTCATGCAGTTAGTGCCTCATGCTCATAACCTCGTGACCTCATGACCATAGCCAATCCGCACACTTTATTGGGCCATTGCTGCGTCACGTAGTAAATTTCTTTCGAGCAACAAGGGCTGAATGACTAGATATTTTTTCAGGCAATCTAACCCAGGTTACAAACCTATACTCTTACTACTTTTTTTGTTTTCTTTTACTATAATTTTTTTTTTTTTTAATCTCTTGTTTTTCTTCAGAAAAAATGACATACGTACGAGTATAAATCATGATTCATGAAATTTTTATGACGCACGACGGTAAAATTTTAATTTTTTGTACCCGCTTTTAATTGCGGAAGTTTTTACTGTTAATTTTGCCTTGGAGTACTAGATTAATTTTGTCACAGTGCCTTTTGTTCCTTGTGATAATACAGGTAAAACTTTTTCAGAATGATTTCCAAATCCGAAGGTCCACTTCAGAATGTTTTAATTAAAAACCAATTTTATGATATTTTTTGGCATTCTTTGTGCGTACTTCACGTCCCAACTATGTACAATGTAGTTGTAGTATAACCAACATTCTAACTTATATAAGGTGTTAAAAAATTTACTTTAAAAAATTTAAGGAGTGCTTTAGACCACTGAACTGAATAAAAAAAAAATCTGTTGTTGCATCCAGTTTATAACAGTAGGTATTTAACTTTAGTATGTAACAGCAGATTTTTTTTTTACGATTTCAAAGTTGGTCCCATAGTAAAAGTTATTCAGTTCGGTTTTTGGGCACGCCACTATTGCGGCAATAAGTCCCCTCTTTGAGGAGTGGCTAGAGAGGCGCCACGGCGTCCTCACCTTCCGCCTGACGCAGGTCCTCACCGGACACAGCTGTTTCGGGAGGTTTCTGTTCCGGATAAAGCGGGAGGAAACGCCCGGGTGTCATCACTGCGTGGTTCGCCCGGAGGACACGGTTGAGCATACGGTGGAGGTCTGCCCGGCTTGGGCAGAGCATCGCCGTGTCCTCGTGGAGGCAATCGGTGACGGGGATCTCTCGCGTCCAGCCCTGGTCCAGGCCATGGTACGGAGCGATAGGGCATGGGAGGCCGTCACCTCCTTCTGCGAAGCATTAATGCTTGCGAATCGCAGGCCGATTCCCGGCCACCGTAAGCGCGGGCTTGCGGACGGTGAGCAATGGGTAGCTCGCCGTCCGATAAGGACCAAGCCTGGGTTGACGGCGCGTTGTGTTCCACGCGCACCTCAAAGAGATGTCGGCAAGTGAAGGGGTCCGATAGTACCGATGCCTGCCGGGGTTGCGGGATAGTCCGAAAGGGATACTGTGGCCCCTGGCAATGAACTGGCAACTGAAAGAGCACAGGTGGGTTATTAGTAACTTCGCCCCCGAAGTTATTTGATAATTTTCCATAAAAAAAAAAGGATTTCAATTTTTCATTTTGAGGTACGGAACTCTATTTGTTATCTGCCTGTTACCTTTTCATGCTGTAACGGCTGAACGGTTTTAGATTTAGAGGCATACGGATAAGCCATGACCTGGGTTAGGTTATAGGATAGTTTGAATCGTCCCCGTGGGATATTTTCCGACATCCACTCGGGCGAAGCCGCAAGAAAAAGCTAGTAATATTATAAATGCAAAAGTGTGTTTGTTTGGTTGTTACGCTTTCACGCTAAAATGGCTGAACGGATTTGGATGAAATTTAGCACGTGGGTAGACCTTAATCTGGAGATTGACAAAATAAAATTTTTATCTTGAAATTCCCGTGAGATCGTGAATTATTCGGGTGAAACCGCGGGGCGCAGCTAGTATGTCATATGTTACAAATATCTCTCTGTACTTATTTTATATGGAACGATCAACGAGCACTTCGCACTGTATAACACTAATAAAATACATGCATGACCAAATTCCCATACACGGAAGCTTCTTTAAGTACTAAATAGCATTAGATTGATTCAAATTATCAAACAGATTCGAATCAAATTCTATTTTACTCGACCTACAAGATATCGCCAGCTGGCATACATGCTCGTGTTTAGGTTATGCATTCAGCGACCTCCTTTAAAATTTGACCCGACCACTATAAATCAAAACCCAGTATGTGCCGAAATTGGAGTCGGGCGACTGCGTCCACTGGAGGCGATCGATCGCCGCTATTTTTATTTTCGAACATGAGAAAATTGAAACCATATTAGAGAAAGAACAAGTTAAAGTGCTTTTGAAGTTACTTGGTTTTTTTTGGCTATCGGCTTTGAAGCTCCAAGACCTTTCAAATTATTATAAGTTGTTTCATTTATGATTGGTTTTTCAAACAGTTTTTTTATTGTTCGTTTTATTTTTAGCAAACATGAAAGTTTTTGACCAACGTTTATGTTAATTTGAGTTTAAATAAGAGTTAATTACTTGCATGGGACAATTCATAATTTTATTAAGCTTTATGAAATTTATGTAATATAACAAAAGTTACATAAAGGTTTTGTTTGTATTGTAGTTCAACCTCGTTATTCTATAATAACGAACCTAAGGATGCCTATGCATCCGAAGTAAATTGATGGGCTATTCTTTCCGAGCTTCTCAAGAAATATGTAAAAATAGATAGATAGCCGTCTTCTTTAACGATTGCTCCGGCTTTAGCCTGAAATTCAGGTAGTTTTCCTTGACCTAGCTCCCAGACAAAACGTTTGCAAATGACCGTGAATGTTACAATTGTCGCAGAGCACTGCAGCTGTTATTATAAGTTGGTATAATTGAGAATAATCGAACACTCAGCAGTTTTGGGCATATATTTAAATTAAGTACCTACGTACTTACTATTGCCCGCGGCGCCCGCGCGGAGTTTGGAAACCGACAACAAAAGTAACCTATATCCTAAAAGTGCCAAATAACAGAGAGAGTTACTTTCACATTTATAATTAGTATGGATGTAAATCTAGAAGTATCCTTTTAGAAAAAAAAAAATAGTTTTCATTTCACATGTTCAATGTAAAACGAATTTCCGTCTATATTTTTGTGTAGCCTAACACTTACTGCTCACAAAGGTAAGTAGTAAGTTAACTCCGACCCAATCACAGGCCGCTGCCTGAACGCTCGCCAAAATCGTATGCAAATAGCAAACAAAATGTGCACGCAATTTCGATTCCAGCTGGAACGCAATAAACAAAATTCTACGAAATCTTATCCTCTTTCACAACAAAGAAAACGGAAAAAAACAGGTTTTCAACCAATTTGTCTCAGATAGTCAGAATCAAAGTGAATATTGAAATAAAAGAAAATGTTAGATACATAGTGTTGTATTGTAACAACAATCTCAATTTACATGAATATAAGAAAGAACAGAATAAAATCACAAAGAGCCTTTTACAATCCTGTTCGAAAATTCCTTGTGTCAGCTTTTTGAGTACTTACCATTCCGTACTTTCGTGATACTAAAATAGTTTTAAAACTGATGAATTGTTGATCACAGTTTCTTACGGCATGGAACATTTTTTTGATGTGCAGCATCTTTCCTCTCGCTTTCCTGCAATCTGTGGGAGTGATTTCGTGGAAAGCAACGGAAGTGTGTAACAGGAAGTCGGGGAAGCGCGCGTTATTTGATTTGATTTTTGACCAATGAGCGCGCGCGATGCTAGGGTTGGCCATGAGAAACGACCTTGACGAGGCCCCTTTAAATGTGAGATGTCAGATGTTACACATGAAATGCGACTACTGTAAGGCTCGCTTGTTTTTTTTCTAGTCATTGCTGCCCCACTGCTGGGCAAAGGCGGGCCAAGTCCTTCCAGAAACCTTATCTTTTCCCAACCGTTTCGAACCAGCCCTAATGGTACGCGTTAAAGTAATCTCGCCACCTCTTTCTGGGGCCGCGGCCGGCCTCGACATCTTACTCTTGCTATTAATTATTTACCTTTACGATGCCAATAAGAAAAACTACTTTTACAAGAAGAATCACACAAAACAGATTCAGTATAAAACACATATTTATAATTGAGACATTGAAAAGAAGTTTAAAAAGAACAGACCGTTGCAAAAATAAATTCATATACACGAGTGTCAGTTTGTCCTGAACAGAGTTAGTCCCCAAACAGTCGACTCGGCCAGTCTGCAGGTAAAGAAAGAATTGTAATATTTTACGATGTTAGCTTTCTGAACAACTGCGATGTTTGTTGGAAAATTCTAGATATGTTTTAAAAGGAATGGAGCTGCAGATTGTAAAATGTTTGTTTACTTTTGTAGACTAATAATTATGTTTCTGCTTTGTAATCAGTTTTAGGACGAATAAAAGATAGATCCTAATAAAAATAATTGATGTAGGTTTCCGTTACGTGCGTTTTCGAATAGTCGCTGGAACATGGATGAGCTATTTTATTTAGACCAGTGCACACACTATAGGCTATTTTGTCTTGTGCGTTTTTAGTAAATTTTGACAACTTACTTAGTCTGGCCAATCGTCCACGCCGCTACTCGACGCGACTTGATTGGTTTTCCCCTCACACGTTTCTCTATATTACAAAATTAGAAAAGACTTAATTGCTTCCTTCGTAAAGGAAATCCATTGAAATACTAGTGCTGTGACAATCTGGTTACTTATTGGTGATTTGAGTTTGTAACTTGTCACTTTTGAATAGTGTCGTAGCCTTTTTTTTTTTTTGGGTGGTATATTATCAAATAACTTCTCCCGCTCTGGGTGGAGCGGGAGGGCGTGTCAGACTCACTGACTAAAACCCACCCGTGTTCCTTCCGTTGCCTGTACGTTGCCAGGGGCCACGGTATCCCTTACGGACTTTCCCGCAACCCCGGCAGGCATCGGCCGACGGGCCTAAGATACTGTTTTGTTGCGAGTGTGCGTCTCATCTTAGCTTTATAAAGCAACTAGCTGTGCCCCGCGGTTTTACCCGCATAAGTCTCGATCCCTTGGGAATATCGGGATAAAAAGTATCCTATACCCTAACCCAGGTCATGGCCCACCCATATGCTAAATTTCATACAAATCCGTTCAGCTGTTTTAGCGTGAAAACGTAACAACCAAACAAACAAACTCACTTTCGCATTTATAATAATATATATTAGATAGAATAGTCGGACTAATAGACAGTCTTGGCTCAGTCTATCCACAGCCCACTTTTGGTGATTCAAAGAGAATACGCTCAGGAATGTAGAAAATTACCGACACTGTGTTTTAGAGAAAGGTACTCAATAGCTTGTAAAGGTCTTTTGTAGTAAGCATACCTATAAGACCCTTGTAGTTTCATGGGATTACAGTTCCTTTCGATTTAATTAAAATTCTATACCCTCATATCTTAATAACCTAGATGGTGTGTCTAGAATTTAATTAGGTATGTTAGTGGCCATTGAGAGTAACTTAATTATTTTTAATACGACAATATTTTTTTAGTGTTAATTAGGTTTTGAAAGCAGTGCTATCACCACTTTTAGCAACGTCCATTGTTTTTACCCGACTGCTCCAGAAGGAGGGTAATGTTTTGCGAGAGTATATTATGTATGTATATGTCGTGGCCAGATCTTAAAATTGATCATTTCATGAAATGAACATCATCCACTGGTCACATCATGATGTGGCCTGGCCAGATCATTAAATGCTCAACGTTTAATGATATGAACAGTTAAACGCACGACTACTTCATGATGTGGCCAAACATTAGTGATCATATCGTAAAATAGTTAGATTATCCACCGATAGAGGCGTTGATGTCGCTATGTTTTTGTTGTGCATCATGGCGGCGGCATACAAGAAATCAAACAAAGTAGGGTGACCACGCAAAAGAAGTCGATGGGCGTTTATTGGGTTTTTTAAATATAATAATAGGTTGGGGAAAAAGTTTCTTCGCATTTTTTAAGAAAATTCAAAACATTTTTTAACATAGTATGTTTACATTTAACTAAAGTATGTAGGTACCATTTTGTTCGATAACTTTTTGCCATCTTGTAGGTAGGGACATGATCCCATTGCTATAGAAATTTTGGGACTTCTGATCAAAATACCGCGACAAGTGGTTTTGGCAGTCCTCCCGTGATGTTAACCTGACACTGCCTAAAGAATTCTGAAGAGACCGAAACAGGTGGAAATCTGAAGGTGCAAGGTCAGGACTATACGGCGGATGCATTAACACCTCCCAGCCAAACTCTCTTAATTTTTGCTGAGTGGCTAAAGATGTGTGAGGTCTAGCGTTATCATGATGAAAAACCACACCCCTTCTGTTGATTAATTCCGGCCGCTTTCTCTCAACTTCTTGCTTTAATCTCATCAGTTGTTCGCAGTAGAGTTCAGAATCGATGGTCCTGCCTGGTGGTAACAGCTCATAATGAATAATGCCCTTCCAATCCCACCACACACACAGCATCACCTTGTTGCGAGTTAACCCGGGTTTTGCCACAGTCTGTGAAGCCTGACCGGCCTTTGACCACGACCTTTTTCGCACGTTCTTGTCGTACGTGATCCACTTTTCATCACCAGTTATCAGCTTCTTCAAAAATGGTTCGGTTTCATTACGTCGTAATAAAGAATCACAAATGAGTACACGGTTCATTAGGTTTCTTTCAGTGAGCTCGTGAGGTACCCAAATATCGAGCTTTTTTGTGTACCCAGTTTTTTTCAAATGCGCCAAAACTGTTTTGTGGTCAATTCCCAGTTCTTCAGCTACGTCGTAACTACTAATATGCCGATCTTGCTCCACTTTTTCAAAAATGGCATCCATTTTATCCGTAATAGGGCGACCAGAGCGACGTGCATCTTTGACATCAAAATTTCCGGATTGAAAACGCTTAAACCAAATTTGTGCTACTCTCACAGACACTGCACTAGGTCCATAAACATCGCAAATTTTTTTCGCGGCTTGCGTTGCATTTTTACCTTTTTTGTAGTAAAATTTTAAAATGTATCGAATTTCTTCATTAGATTCACTCATCTTGACAGTACGAAAAACAAATAAAAATCACACATTTTCCTAATTTGAATTTGGAATTATGTTCTTTAAAATTTAAACTTTCAATGATACCAAAACCAGCCAGATACACATAGTATAGCCAAAGAGATTTTATTACAAGTTCATACATACTATAATGCGAAAAGACTTTTTCCCCAACCTAATATTATGGAAAGCGATCAACTTGGAAGTAGCGCTCGCCAGCCGCTGCCGCGGCGTATCATGCAACATAGCACTTAAAATTAGTTTCTAAAAATTAAAAATGTACGCCGCTTATGTGGCACCCCGACCAAATGGGTTAGGTTAGAACTGTGACCAATCGCGCGAGAAGAGCGAGCATAGCGAGCGATGCCGCGGCAGCGGCCGGCGAGTGCTACTTCTACATAAGTTGGTCACAGTTACTTAACTATTTTTACTACACCTTACACCATGGATACCCTACATTAATGATATGGCCAAACGTCGACTGACATATCATTAAACGTTGTCGTTTAAACGATATGGCCGATGTTAGCTGGCCATTTCATGAAATGGTCAATTCTAAGATCTGGCCACGACATATACATAAGATAAGATAAGACATTAATTTGTAGAAACATGAGTATCATGCAAGGCAAGCAGGTTATTCATAAACAAAAAAGATCCGCAAAGTTCGGCCTTTGTTGCATACAAATATATAGGTAAGAAAACTCATTCATGGGTATTTAAACAAAGTTAAAAACATTATTAAATTTTCACACAAACTAAAAATTAAATTTAAACAATAAATTATAGATTCTAATGAAATTGTCCTAAATTCTAATTAAAATTATAAAATGCCAGTAAATATTTGTTAAATTCGTAATATTACACTTTCTCATTTAAAAATTCTAGAATACTGTTGTATGCTTTCCCAACTAAATATAACTTTAGCCGCTTTATATAAATACGTATATCTTTTTCTGTGGCACGCTTTGTAGCCTAAACGGCTTAAAGGATTGTAATTAGACGTTTTTTTTTAAGGTGTTTGGTTTCGTCTTAATTATGGGAGTGACATAAGTTTAATATTTATATATTGTCTCTGAAAATACTAAAAAAGGGAGAGTAAAGTTTATTTATGTAATAAATTACAACAGTATTAGTATCAAATAAAAGCTAGTAATGTTTCAATTCGAAATATATATTAATAAAACTAAAAAACTTGAAATAAATAAATAATTTAAAAAACAAAAAAAATAACCCGACTGCTATGTACACATAACCGAAAAGAGGAAATCAAGCATTATAATCTGTAGAATTTTGTTATTGCAGGCGGGTTGTTTTTCACGTCTTGGATAAGAATGAGTTTGAGCCCGAGATTAGTTAAGATTACTTAGCCTGTGCTTCGGCTAAGCATTATTTTTGTCACTATCGCACAACTTTTAAACTTGAAATGTAAGATAGAGATGGGAATATGCCTAAGTAAAAACTCGTGCTTAGTAACGATTATAGATCTCTGCTTAATGTGTTTGTGTAGTACTATTTTCAAAATACAAGCGATGTCGAATTCACTATGATTTGCTTAAATATAAATAAGTTCAATTAAGTATTTTAAAATGAACATTTACGCATACCTAACAAGATTAAACTTTCTCGCTATGCAAACGAACACTCTGATACATATTTTCCTAAAGGCGTGTACGCACAAACAAAAAACGGTGACAACAAACATCGAGCACGGAACATTTGGTTCGTACGTGTGGACGTAAATTTGCAAATCGAACACGGACACCATGCGAACACAGTACGACTTGTGTTTGCGCTCAACCGCTTCGCTCTCTTAGTAGCCATGTATTCAAAATTGGATCGCCCCGAGCATTTTTGACGAACACAGTTTATTAATGGTACGCACATGCAAAAAAAGTGTTCGATGTTAGTGTTCACCATGTTCTTGTACGTTCGTGCGTACGCGCCTTAATAAATATAACTTTTCATCTCAACAACAAGCTTAAAAGTAACATACTAAGATAAATTACTTTCCTAAAATTTTATTACCGAGTTGTAAAACATAATGAAAATAATCCGTCTAAAAAGCCTCATACACTTACTAGGTAAAGTAAAGTTTTAATCATTTATGTACCTACTTCGTTACAAGTAAGATTTAAGTAAAGTAATTAAAACAACATAAGTAGAAGTACGTTTAAAGTTACTTGCCTTAGAATTTATGAATTTTTAATGAAATACAATCATGCAAGGACAAGACATTAATAAAATGACAATAACATGAGCTGAATAAAACAAAGAAATTAAGATACACAATTATTTGCAGATGCAGGAAAGTCTTGACACCTAACAGCCTTGAACAGCTATATGCGAAATCAAAATATTTAAATACCGTGAAACATCTTTTGTCACCTGTTTTTACTCGTACTAGAACTCGAATATAACTTGGAAGTCAGATACTTGGTTCTAAATGTTAAGAAACACGCGTCAAAGGGTAATAAAAAACAGATCTGCAGTTGTATGTGTCGTGGCCAGATCTTAGAATTGATCATTTCATAAAACGTCCAGCTAACATTCGCCATATCGTTTAAACGTCAACGTTTAATAACATATCAGTCGACGTTCGGCCATATCATTAATGTAGGGTATTCATGGTGTAAGGTGTAGTAAAAATAGCCAAGTAACTGCGACCAACTTGGAAGTAGCGCTCACTCGGCTCGCGCGCGGTTGGTCACAGTTCTGACCTAACCTAACCCATTTGGTCGGGGTGCCACATAAGCGGCGTATTTTTTTTTTAAAACTAATTTTAAGTGCTATGCTGCATTTCACGCCGCGGCTTCGGCCAGCAAGTGCTACTTCCAAGTTGATTGTTTTCCATAATATTATATTTGGAAACACAATAAAAGTCCACCGACTTTTTTTGCGTCGTCGCCCTACTTTGTATGATTTGTTCATGCACAACAAAAACAAAGCGACATCAATGCCTCTACCCGTGGATCATCTAACTATTTTACGATATGATCACTAATGTTTGGCCACACCATGAAGTAGTCGTGCGTTTAACTGTTCATATCATTAAACGTTGAGCATTCAATGATCTGGCCAGACCACATCATAATTTGACTAGCGGTCGATGTTCATTTCATGAAATGATCAATTCTAAGATCTGGACACAACTTATGCATTTGTTGGATATTTCAACAATCTTGAAGTGATGTTCGTTCAAAGGATTCGCTCAGCAAAAGGGAGTGGAATTATAAGGTGGGTGGCACATACTTGGGAAAGTTTAACCTAAAACTTAGATAGTATTTCTAAGACTACTCTAATTGGAAGGTAGAAGAGTTTTGCTGCTTATGTGATGCGTCAAAAGGCAGAAGTTCAAACAATATAGAGATCCATTATTTTAAAGTGTGTCATAGCCAATAGTGTCATCACAATGTCTTGTTTTCTTCCTTTTTTATTTGTTTTTATATTGGCACCTTGCAGCTATTTCCTGATAGCAAATTAGTCATTATTTAATGGTGCTTTTGTATGTTGTGCTGTTTTTTGTGTGCACTAAATAAACGATGAACAATTTATCTATCTATCTATCTAGATAAGAGCAGCTAACGTCATAATACGATCTTGATAATGCATTCAAGGAATGAAAAGGCTAAGCAATTTTCCCGCTTTCATTCTTTTTCCGTGAACTAGGGCCTTTACCTACCTACATACCATTTACCCGTTTGATTTGTAATTTCTTAAGATATACAACTCAAGTTCTATAGACGTTGCGTTATGTCAAAAATGGAACTATTTTGTAACCTATTCAATAGATTTCAATACATTGTTGACTAGATCCACTCTTAACCCTCAACACCCTGAACACTCGTCTATTGAAAGGTCAGAAACTAATATTAATAGACGACGAGGTGCTTTCGTATTAGATGAGAGCATTTACGTTAATTTAAGTGATAGCAAATGTAATGAATCTCATAATGACTTGCAAAATACGGAAATAATAACGAATGTTGGTAAAATGACACATAACAGTGGGTCAATGACCGATGTCCCCACTGTCGCCAAGCAAGGTTCACCATCTCACTCGTCACCGCACGCTCTCACTTGCACAGTCAACTTAGGCACGCCCGCGCCCCTCTCTCGCGAGCATGACATGGCGTGTGCGCAACGCGTGGAGGCCACTGCGGTTTCGACAAGCCGTAATGAAGTGAATGAGGCCCGCGTACTCGTACAACACCCAGCGAAGCTTGGTACAAATTCTAATTTGCCAAAAGGGAATTTATGCTTGGATACATGTGAGGCGGCTAAGTCTTGGGCGAATACTGTGAAGGATGGAGAGTGGAAAAAAGTAGAACGCCGGAGAAACTATAAATCCGCAAATAGATTTATTGGTAATCAGGGGAAGGGTGCAATGATTCCCGACAATAAGTTTAAGGCTGCAGACATAAAAATACCTTTTTATATTTATAATGTGGATATGGCAGCTACCTCCAAGGACATAGCAGATTATGTATTAAGTAGGACACAAGTAATGATATCACCTGAGAAAATTAATATGAAGAAACGGAAGGGATATGAGGCATACAAATTTTTAATTCCTAAAATGAAACTACCAGTTTTTATGGATGAAAACATATGGCCGGAAGGTGTGTCTTTCCGGCAATTTATTGAATTTAAAAAAACCGTGAATGGATAAGCCTGTTAAGCTAATAAGTTTTAATTGTAAAAGTGTTACGACTTCAGTTGATTGTATCAGACGACTGTGCGCCACTGCGGACGTTATCGCACTGCAGGAGACGTGGTTGTTGCCGCATGATCTGGCCTTTTTAGGAAACATACACAACGACTTTGCATTCACCGGAAATTCAGCAGTGGATACGGCAGCAGGTGTACTTCGTGGTCGGCCCTATGGAGGTGTAGCACTTCTGTGGCGGAAGAGTCTGTTCTCGAAAGTTAGTGTTATAAAGTGCAGCAGTGTTCGTATCGCGGCAATAAAAGTGAGTTTGTGCGACAGTGAAATGCTAGTATTTTCGGTTTATATGCCTACTAACTCCAGTGACAATCTTACCGAGTTTACTGACTGCTTGAGTGAAATCGCAGCTATAATCGACAGCAATAGTATAGAAACTGTATTTATGTTAGGTGACTATAATGCACATACTGGCGAGCTATTTCATAGTGAACTACTTAAGGTCTGTGAGGAACAACAATGGTTATGTGCTGATATTGAGTGCTTGCCGAGTGACTCATACACTTTTGTGAGTGACGCGCACGGTTGTAGGCGCTGGCTTGACCACTGTCTTACGACTGAGGCCGCGCAACGGACACTCGTTAATGTTAAGGTACTGTACGATATATATTGGTCGGATCATATGCCTATAGAGGTAGAATGTAATCTTAAGCTAATTACACCTAATGTAGTATTACCTAAACCTAACAGTAATAGCATTGTTTGGGGGCAACGTGACTCGACTCAGATACGTATGTTTGAGGAAATGTGTAATGTGGGTTTACGGGGAATAGATTTTCCGCACGAATTTAGTCACTGTGCAGACTTTCAGTGTAGGAATGTGAACCATAATATTGTTCTAGATGATTTATACAGTAACATAATAAGTATTCTCCAACAGTCTGCTGAGTGCAGTGCGGCGGCGAATAAGCCCCGAACGTATAAACCTGTGCCAGGGTGGAATAAACATGTAAAAATAGCTTACGAGGAGGCTCGCTTAGCTTTTCAAGGTTGGCAGTTATGTGGTAAACCAGATACAGGTATTGAATATGATAAAATGCGTGAAATGCGGAGAAATTTCAAAAGTAAATTAAAATGGTGTCCTAGGTCATGGTCGTATATTTTATTTCTATGGACTTCAGTGTCTGCAAATAAATGTTTATTTATTTATTTATTTATTTAACCGCCAGTAAACGGTTCATCAAAGTTACTAGACGTCTCTGCGTACAACTGTCATTGACATATAGATTATATTGATGACAAGGCCATTAAACACAGGGCAATCCAGGAAACCGATACGTTAAAAGGAAATCGTATCTTTGCAATGACAAATAAACCCATTTTCATCCATTTTCGTTCAATGACGGAAATGTGGCTATAAATTAACTGTCAAACATCAATTCTCTTTGAAGCCATTGAAACGCAAAGTGCCAATAGTTAGTGTCAATTGGAACACATTAAGTGCTGTCCACGCTTGACCAATCACCTTTGAGAAGGTAATGGAACCGGCCAACCGGGTGGAATTATTTAGATAGGTTAATTAATTAGTATCTGACGTGATTTATAATTTTTCGGTATTTTGATTAAAAGCTTTGAATCGTGGGTATGTAGCACGCCTGGAAAACCTGGCAAGAATCTTTTGCGATGTTTATTTTTTGTTGCAATGTCGCCATATATGATTATTTTACTACTAATTAAAATAAAACGTCGAGTAAGATCTATTCTATCTCCAAAGTTTCAACTGACCCATTTGTTTATAAATATTTAAGTATTACTTAGGTACAACATAAATCTAGTAACAAAGAAAGAGCAACGTTTTAAATATTTGAGAAAATATTTACTCGTAAAACGGGTTTTTATCAAATTCCATTAACGACAAACAGCGTCTTTATACCACGGATCATTCATGAAATATTAAAACTTTCAAAGTCCCTAAGAAAAAACACCCAAATATAGAATACAAATTACTACGTACTTTAAAATATTAAAGAATTAAAATTACTACAGCGAAGTAAAAGTAAAAATGTTAAATTATTTCTAAGACGTCAAAAAGGTCCTCCTGAAGCTGAAGTTAGGAATAGAATTTTTGATGAAACTGGCAAAAAAAATCATATACAAAAAGGTTAACAAAATGCCCGAAAAGGCTAACTGAAAAAAATTCAATAGATATTAAAGATGGCGTAATTCTATTGTGTGGATGTTCCTGACGCTATTATTCAAGTTTAATATGTACGGAGTGACGTTGGATGGAAAAATCCCTTTTATATCCCAACAATACGTCCGAAATTGTTAGAATTTGTGTTATTTAGGCCAGAGAGTAGGAATGGAATGGAAGGTTAGGGTCAAATGTATAATAAGTGCTGTACACTAAAGATTCCATTACTGGCTACATTCCAAGGCAACATATCATAAGAATCACGCCAGTAATTCCAAAAGGCCCTTTAACCCTTTTATAGAGATGTACAAGTACACTAACATTGGTGCCCTGGCGGCTGTATGTCATACTCACTCAGATGTCTCGCTGATGGTGGCGCGTGTGTTGGATCATTTAGCTCCCTTCAAAATGGTTGAGCTGAATGGTGCTAATCCATGCGTCATGTTCGTGAACGGGCGCCGTCAGTAGGGACTGGTCATCTCTTAGCTGCCATGGCTTATTTTAATTTTTGAATTGTTCTTTGTTTTTTATATTTTTATTACGGACGCTTTTAACGTGCACGTCTTGCTACATTGTTCTCACATGTATAATTTCAACATTAATGATGCAACCAATATTTTGTGACAATTTTTTGATTTAAAAGAGTGTCCGTGGAGTTTCATGCCCGTTCTTCTCCATAGGTACCTACTACGCTTTGGAATGGGTGACTAGCTTCATATTTCTGACTGACCGACTTCTTGACAATTCAAAAGTGCCTGTAAATGGTTTAATTGAAATAAATGCTTTGAGTTTGAGTTCATTTCAACAGTTATCTTTAAGTCCCATGTAATTGCGGGTCAGCCTATTGCCATCAACCGGGTACAAATTCAGAATCCAGGATACTGAGAAATTCCCGATGAAAAAAATCAATAACACTTTGCCTGACCTGGGAATCGAATACAGGACCTCATGCTTAGCAGTAGCGCTTCCAAGGCAAGTGGGGACATTATGCACTATTCTCCTTCTATTTCAATCGTGGCATGGTATACAATTTTAAGTGGTTTGGTACGATTTAAAACCGTTAATAGTTTCTGTTAGTAACCGAAATTAAACAAACTAATTATGAGCTTATAATAATAATTTACTTGTAACTTCTTTCTTTTCTTAACCATTTCCTTTCCAAATAATCAGAATTATCGTAACAAATTGCTAGAAAATCTTTTTCGCGAAAAATCTCCTCTATTTTATCATTTCCAAGGAAAAACTAATTTGTCGTTTCTGACTGTTTCTTGTTGCAATGATCACGGTTTAATATCGATGCAATAAGCTAGACGTTTTCTTTCAAACGGAGTTCTCTTCTCTCTTCGTTTCCTTTATTATCTAATTAAAATTGATAAGGTTGACTCAAGATAATTTAGTTGACTTTAGTGTGTATTAAAATTTATATAGTAACGTTACAGTTTATTTATTGTGCGATGGTTCTTTGTTTATAAAATCCACCAATTTGCATTCATTATATAATACCATTGTACTTAGACTAAAACTAACTAAAATTAATGTCGAATACAGTCATGCAGAAGGCTTCACATCTTTATGTAATAATCTTTTCATAACTAAGTACATGGCCAGTTGGCAAGTCAGGATATTATCACGATTGATATGGATAATTATGGAAAGGTAAATAATTTTTATTTGTGCACCGCTAATTCGTTTATTTGTTCAAACATAGTTCTAACATCAGATTTTTTTATTTTGTTTAGTTGAAATCCAAAGAAAAACGTATCATTTTCGTACGAAATAATTACTAATCAAGGCGGAATTTTTAAGAATGCGTGTTCTTGGAAACTTATTGTAAGTATTTATTATAAATAAAAAAAAAGTTTTAAGGTGTGGTATACAATGTAACACTTACGTTGGAAGTATAATTCTATTCTATTCTATTCTGTTTATAGGGATCCCGAGGTAGGCTTCTCTATAACAAAATCCCTATCATTTTTGGAACGAACTTGCGGTAGAACTTGACTGGTAGAAATCGTCACGTAAAGAAAAAGCGTTATGCCCGAAAAATCAGTTTGAAAGTCTCAAGTTTTTTTAGCATTGAAAATGCTTTTTCGATCGCTTCAGTAGGTTACCCGTTTTTAATAAAAGTGCATCCGGGGCTAGCGTCCTCAATTATTAAGATAGAATCTTTATTTATCATATTATGTTTTTTTAAGTGTTCTAATGAAATAAGCTCATCTGCAATGCGCAAGGTCCATGAGTTCTGTGGATTTTATATAGAAAAACTTTCTTTTTTTAAGTTAATAACTTATGCTATTTGGTTCTGTATCAATATATACACCGACTTTATTTGTTAAAAGGACCAGGTCAATCACAAAATTAAAGAATTCAAACTTTTAGGACCGATAAAGAATAACAGAAATAGAATTGCTTCAGAAAATACTTCAAACGCTGGCTCAATCAGCTCACGGCTAAACTTTCAACCAACAAAAATCTCCAACGCTAAGCTGAGAGGAATTCCAAGCAATTCGCATGAATTTAGATAATGCTATTACCGATAGATTCCAGCAGATTTGTACCATAGCTATAGATGTACATATTGGATATGCAAACTGTAATTACTAAGTCGTGTTGATTTACATCAATCAGTAAATGCGTAGTGCAGAATCTAGGCATCTGAATAGAATTAAGGGTCGAGGAAATAATGCTTTTATCACCACGGCTGGTAAAATTATTGTAGCATGTTATTCATTTATTTAAATGGATATGCCGCTTATCCTCCTGGCTGTATCCCACTTTTATATCTATCCCCTTTAAAAAGAGAGATTATTTTAAAAGCATACATTTACCTGTCTCTTCCTAAATACATAGCTTGTTAAAATTATTATAACTTTCCCATGACTTTGCCATGGTCTGGTAAAGACATGTCGTCACATGACGATAACTAATGAATTACACGTAAAACCACGTGATGTGTGATCTTAAACCTTAAATGGTCAGTTTAAGCATGAAATCGAGTAGTTTCTTATTATACCAATATGTGCTTAGGTCGGCCGCTTGTCATGTTGCGTGGCTACGAAAAACATGGAATTTGGAAATTCCAAATGTTGCCTTCGATGTATCGTCGGCCTACCATCGATCAAGTTTTCCGGCGTCCGGTAATTTCCTCTCGGTCAGTAAAGTACCGCTTGATGGCCTCTTAGGTATATTCATGAACGACGTAATAATATCCCATTGTAGGGCTGTAAGTACCTGAAATTATAGCTACGACAACAACAATACGACGAACATTGTGCATGGCTGTGAGAACTCAAGTATTCGTGGATGAAAAGTTTCTTTTTGTTACACTTGACATTTTCCAGGACTAAATTATTAACCTTTTATTATAATATTATATTTTTAGGCTTTTAACGTGAACAAAGAAAATTTCAACCGCCAACAACATGCAACTATTCGGTACGGCTCCAAAAAAATAAGAATGTCAAAAAAAGCCTAGCGGCTTATAAAAACAGGTCATGTTCGTACAATCAGCAACTCATTGTTTGTCTTGTTTAATTACACAGTGCATACCTATGTTTACTCTGGCTTGATGTTTTACTGTGGCCGGAAAAGTTTATACTTCATCAACATCGAGGACAAACATATAAGAGTATTGTTGAGTTCGGATCCAAGAACCACTACTTTTATTTTTGAAATACTTAGTAATATCAGACTGTTATTTATTTACTGCCGCTCAGATACCTGTTTTATACAAAGAAAAAGCATTTAACATTGTGTTAAAATGCTACTGATTTCATGTTATAAGTTTTCACGAATGTTTCCTCCATTAATTTTCATCATTCTCATTAACCTAAAGCAGTCCACTGTTAGACATAGAATATTATATTCTAGTAGTCTCAAATACATGAAATTGTATCCTTATCCAATCTTATAAGCCCTATTCAGAATACGAGCTCTTTACCTACTGTGTTAAAAGGGTACATTAAACATTCGGCCGTTTACATTTAGGTTGAAATGCTTATAATCTTCGTGTTGCCGTCGAAATTCGACGTTGTCACCAGAGGCCCTAGTGTGAATCGGGAGGTTCCTGTTTCATATTGGGCAGGAGGAAACACCCGGGTGTCATCACTGCGTGGATCGCCCGGAGGACACGGTGGAGCATAGGGTGGAGGTCTGTCCGGCTTGGGCAGAGCATCGCCGTGGCCTCGTGGAGGCGATCGGTGGCGGGGATCTCTCGCGTCCGGCCCTGGTCCAGGCCATGGTACGGAGTGAGAGGGCATGGGAGGCTGTCACCTCCTTCTGCGAAGTAGTAATGCTCGCGAAGGAAGAGAGAGGCGAAACGTGTGAGGGAAAGGTAAACTTCGCGCCTTCACGCCCCTAGCCACCGCAGGAGACGCCCTGGGTGTCGGGAATCGCAAGTCGATTCCCGGCCACCATAGGCGCGGGCTTGCGGACGGTGAGCAATGGGTAGCTCGCCGTCCGATAAAAACTAGGTCCGGGTCGACGGCGCGTTGTGTTCCACGCGCGCTTCAACGAGATGTCAGCACAATGGAAGGGGTCCGATAAGACCGATGCCTGCCGGGGTTGCGGGAAAGTCCGAAAGGGATACCGTGGCCCCTGGCAACGTACAGGCAACGGAAGGAACACGGGTGGGTTTTAGTCAGTATTAGTTTGACACGCCCTCTCGCTCCACCCAGAGCGAGAGAAGTTATTTGATAAATTCCCGTCCAAAAAAAAAACAGGACCGCGTTCGGCGCTCCGATTGGCCCTTCACCAGTGAAGGCCAGTAAAAGGCCAATCGGAGCGCCGAAAGCGGTCGATGCGTAAAGTCGAGATGGTCAAAAGAAACTCACACTAGGGCCTCCTGATGTCTAAATTATCGGCAACCGCATTGGGGTACCTACTACGTAAATCTATTTGGTCGACGATTTATGTAACATATTGCAGAATATAGAGGAACATTTCACACATTCGTCGTTTATAGAAGTACCTAGTAGTTTCTTTTTGAAAGGAGTGTTGCGGAGAAGTACTATTAGGTACTTCCTATTGAAATATTTGCAGATGGCAATAATTTTCGTCACACTTCCAAAGATTTTATGTATGAAGCTACAAGTAAGTACGCGGCGGGCTCGACTTTTCGAATTCAATGGGTGTAACGTAGTCAGAAGACTTAACAGTTACGCGATAGAAAAAGAGGCACCTTCTAGGTGAATATAACTGTACTCTGTAGGTAATTAGCGCTGTGCGACCTGAATTGCACTTTATAATGTCGTTAGCTAGAGTCGCTTTTTATTTAAATGATTTTTCAGAGTGAACCATCTGGATTAATCTGTGACACTATAGAGTTTCTAAGAGTGCTAAGCAAAAAAAACATGGTATTACAAATGTCTGTACAGATTGACTTCGAATTAATTGGCAACCTTTTAAGGTTGAAAGTACACATGAATATATAAAACTTTTATTATGGGAATAACTCTTAAATATTATAAAAATATAAATTCAAAGTCAACCTGTGGGGTAATTACGTAACACACTTATGACTAAGACGATGTGGCTAAGTAATAACTGCTGCACGGGCCGATCCATCAGTTTAAGCTAGGCCAGGGTTGATCTTTGGATGGGTGACCCTCTTTACATACCGAGACTGCTCCGTGCCTCGAAAAGCACGCTAAGCCGTTGATCCCGGATTTCATTCGTAGATCTTTGATATTTGTTACGGGTCGTCAGAAGCCCGAAAGTCTGACAACCAGTCTTACAAAATATCTTATTAACCAGTTACTAGGTTGTGGAGGTCAGATAGGCAGTCGCCCCATGTAAAATACTGGTATTTAGCTACATCCGGTTAGACTGGAAGCCGACCCCAATATGGTTGGTTGAAAAGGCTAGGCAGATTGACATACGATGCCTTTCATTTTGACAGTTCAGCAACATTCATTGCGATAGTAACGTTGTTGAACAGAAGAATTTTGCAAACCGATAAAGGAATGGGTTTTCCTTCAAAATCTAAAACAGTAGCTAAAGCCTACTTGCTATCCTAATCATTATTTTAAGTTCTAAAAAATTTGAAGGACTATCTTCTCGAGTGATGCTAGTCTAAATAATAATTGTCGATTTTGTACATATAAAAATTATATTATGTAGGTAGCACGGAAACAAATTAAAACATAAAGGCGATTTCTAAAGCCTAAATTTAAATAAAAATGACAAAATGAAAAGTTTTAACAAAAAAGCAAAAGAAATGTCTTGTTTTCATAAAAAATAAGCAGAGAATGAGTTTAAATAAGTAAGAATGAATGCGAGTGCCTTTTAAAGTAAGCATTTTGTGAACATGGCTGAAACAAGCGGCAAGTGACGAATATACAGTCAGCGACGTATTGTTTTAAATTGTATTTTTAATTTATTTATTAAATTCCCGGATAAATATTATCTTAAGGGAAAACAATCGCAAAATATGTTTTTTTATTAAAATCAGAAGCGGTAGAAATGAATACAAGTTCTTACAGCTCATTCACATGGCACCCGTCATTGGCGATTCATCGAAAAAAACGATACGTCATGACGGATGCATGTTCACATTGCATACGGAAACAAGTTTTTTCGCGATTTCTCAAAATAGCCGAATAGACGTTCACACTAGATTCGTGATTCAGAGTTCAGTCTTGGACGAGCGCTTCAGCGGATCCGTCACAAAAAAATACGATTCATGTTTTTTGACGAACGTGATTTAAGAGATTTCCGTAATATTTCACGATTCGTGATGCGTGGGAACACGGGCATTTAAAAAGAATTAGCGTCGTCAAAAAAAAAAAAAAATCGTGAAAAAGTTTATTTTTTATTAGCTGACATGACAGACGTTGTACTGCCAAACAATAATTCATACAAAATTCATAGAAAATGCACTTTCAGTTTTTCCGAATTTTGTTATTTTCCCGTAAGAACCTGATTCGGAAGATTACCAAAATTAAAAAAAAAATTGCCAAATCGGTTCAGCCATTCTGAAGAGATGATCTTTTACCAACGAACAGCTTATAAATCTTTCGGAATAAATTTTCTAAATGATGGTGAATCAGCATCAACATCCGTTGCGTAGTTTAGAACAGCAACGCGATCACTGTAGCGTTGTGAGCGTTCTATACTGTAAATAGTCGAGTGATGCTAAAATATCACAATTAGTAAGTTCCTAACTACATCACTAAAAACAGGGTCAACATTAACTTTCAGGAGACGCTCATTCCATCATTAATTCATCTCGTCATTTCCACAGACTACATAGAGATACTACGTATATCATTTCGTTTCCGCTTGCTGAGCTGGTGAAAGTTATTCCCGGATCCTCAGAATTCTGTGTGCCCCGACCACGTGAGTTCCACATTAGTTTGGCAGGAGTCATTGTAAAAATCTGCTGCTATATTCGGCTGTGCTGCACGCTACCTACGCACGCTGCCAAGATCTGAATGAATGAATGAATGAACTAATGATGCCAAGCCACCGCGTGCTACCGGCGCTCGTCATCTGGTCTTACGAAAGCCGTCCGGCCTATTGCTGAGCCTGTGCTGAGCAGGCTCCACGTCTGCCACGTCTTGCTAAGGACGGTAACCTACATGTTTACTTGTGATAGTGCTCGGAACAGAACAGAGACTCTGTGACCTTACCCACGACCTAGCCGTATTGCTATAATATATGTAATTATCTATCCAGCTGTTTTAATCTGCTACTTTACTATTAGTGAACGGATTGCGCAGCCTAACTGCAAAGCCCTAGCCGTACATCACACAGACACGAAAAGCGTCTTTAATTTATACTCGTAGATAAAGTCCGGTAATTTTCTATTGCAGTGGTTTTATTGGCGCAACACGACTTGAGAGTTTTTTTTTCTTAAGGCTCGACGCGACGGTCCGACGTGATTCTGGTAGACCAATTTCCATGAAGACAAAAAAAAAAAATAGAAATTGTTCTACCAGAACCGCGTCGTACCGTCGCGTAGCGCCTGTCTGCGGGGAACCTTATCTCGTGTCAGTACGAGCTACTTAGGCGATTGTAAGAAGATTAGCCAGTCGGCTAGTTGGTAGTGCGTCTGATTGCCCAGGTTCTCAAAAATGAACACTGTTGACCAAAAATAATCTTCTTCTTTTATTTAATCAACATTGTTCTATACTGTATTTGTCAAGATGACATTCTTTCATTAATATTCTTGATTTGTTTACCATTTAAGATTAATGGTAAGATCAAGAATATTATTATCGAGAAATTACAAGTCTTAATCACGACGTGAGATACAGAGTGGTTACAAGACATTGTAACCACTCTGTATCTCACGCCTGAATGCTATCCACACAATACAATCAAAATACACAGTTAGGGCAAGCAATTTTCGCTTCATCTTGACATTATTTAGGAAACAACTTTGTATTTCTCGGAAAACAGCTCATTCTACACGAGACGGCATCGTAACAACACATCGCATCGTATTAAAAGAATTTCTCTGCCTAATTTAAAAATGTTCAGATAAAATTGCTCCCAAGTGTACCGGCAGTATGTTTCTCATAAGAAATTCTTTTTGATTTATTCCACTGGCTGGAACAAAGAAGCGGGGCGTACACTGTCTGTCAAAATAATAGACCGAGTTTATTTTTACAGATAATATTGTTGTTATCTAAGTATATGATAAGTTGCTTGAGATGAACATGAAAGTTCGCTTTTTATGTTTAAAGATTTGTTAGAAAAGGTTCATGAACTAAGAAGTTTTATGACCTACGCAGACGCACAAAACTTTGTAATTTATTTTTTGCGATTTATTGTTCTACGCGTTACATGCTAGTTTTATTTCCGTCCAATTTATATCGCCCAAAAAACTATTTCATTTTTAGTACATTTAAAAACGCATTTACTATATGAAAAAGAAACTATGTAATAATTTTTCTCTCTAGCATTGTGGGCTGGTGGTAAAAGAAAACCCTTTAGATGTGAAGCAAGCGTTAAAATGTGAGATGCGTTATTAAATTTGTTCTCAACTACTGAAAGTCAGGGTGAGCGAAATGAAAATGTATGTAAATGTGCTTGAAAGACCAAGATTAAATGGGTCCTCCTTGAAAACAATAAACTAACAGCTTAAAAACTACAGCTCACTCAAACTATCTCCATAAGGTCGCCAAATCATAGCATCCTTTACAATAAACTTGGAACTCTGCTTATCCCTCTTTTATACTAGACTGAAACAATAGGGCTTCAGAAGGACTGTAGAGCCCTTACGCCGGAGCAAGAGTGAATACTTTCATTGTTACTTCCCTCCCTCTCTAGTCAAGGGTCTTTGTATATCTCCGTCCTGTTCGCCCACGCCTATTACGTGGTCTTTTGTATTCGGGACACGTAGGTTTAATATTTAATTATAATTGTGTGAGGTATTTTTCTGCTGATACTAAAAGGAGAGTAGCGTGAAGATATTATTGCTGAAATTGGTATTGATAGCTACTTTATAAAGCCATATATTTGAGTAAGAATTAGGAAGTTTCCTTTTCCTTTGAATTTCAGCAGTTAATCCCTCAACTAACAGGTAACAAAAGAAGATTTATTTTAAATCTTTTCTGGTCTTAAAGGTAGATATAATATGTATAGAAATTCAATAAGATTAGCCTGTTCACATAAAATACTGAAACGTTTTAAGAACTTTGTAAAACACCTTTGCCAATCTACCGGGTCTCTTGATTCCGTATAACAAGATTGGTATAAGTTGACAGAAGCACAATATTCTGCCCATGCTCTTTACATAATTTTATTACAAGCTTTTATTTAACTTGCCTTGTTATTTAGTTAGTATGTATCATGGGTCAAATCTTGCAAGCCGAATTAAAACCCGGTCCTCTTATTCTACGGAGTTGAAATTGTACGTGTTGGTTCACTTTCTAAGACAATTTGCATATTTGTGATGCATGACCTGATTCTACACCCAGTTTTGGCTCCACACGAAGGAACTCATGAACGGTCAACAGTACAAACACGAAATTTATGCATTTAATTGTGATAGTCCGTTCCAAAGTCCATCATGACCTGGCTGCTAAAACCAGGATTGGCTCCAGACGAGGAAACTCCTTAACGGTCAACAGAACAGTCAAGTGTATACACATTCATTTATGATATCCCGTTTTAAGGCTCCCGCAAACAGGCGCGACGCGACTCTAATAAAACAAATTCTAAGAAAACTTCACGGTAGAACAATTACCGGTGTCGCATCGCGCGACAAGTTGCTCTAGTCTGCACGACCCTATATTTTTTTAATTAAAAGCTTGGTTTTAAAACGGTTTTTAATTAAATTCTATTTTAGTCACTATATCCTACTTATCTTAATATCATGTTATTTATGTATCAGCTCCCACCCTCCTAGAAGGTGACTTTAAATTCTTATCCGTTGTAAATAGCTTTTTGTTTGAGTTGCCAAGTTGAAAATTAAAGGTTTCCTAGCTAATGAGTACGACCAAGTTTCTATTAGCGATGTGAAATCTGGCGGTAGGCCAAAACGATAGCTTTGTCAATGGATAGAGAAAATATAATAAATTGCGGTTTGAAAGCAATCATTGAAATAGAAGCTAAATAGTGAGCAGCATGCCACGCATTACAATCATAGAAACCTGTTTTCTATGGGTTTTGGCGACGAGAAGAATAGACAAAATGACAGATTGTGATTGTTTATCTGTCATTTTACCTATTCGTCCGCCGACAAACCCTGTTTCTATTATGATCATGGCTAAGCGTGCTGTATCAATCAATCGATTTTTTATAGAGAGAAGAATTACTTATAATTTTGTCCATTTTTTGGAATGCATTTAATGTATATATTTTTTAAAGATCATCATTTTATTTCCAGTTAAAGTTATCCGATTTTGTTAGTAGAACATTAGCTTAGGGTACACTAGTCCAGGGCTCGAACTCGTTGGTGGTAACTAATATGCATGCTAATTAGTCTATTTATTTATTTATTTATTTAGTATTTATTTATCTAGTTTTTATTTATATATTTATTTAGTGAAATAGACGATGATTTATAACGAAAACGAGCGCGTAAAATTTCATGAACAGACCTTTGGGCGTATTGATATTATGAAAAAAACTACTAAAATATATTTACTCAAAATAAAATTATCTGAACTTTTGAATAAATTATCTATCCTTGTATGGTTTCTATTTTACCATTTTCTTACAATATAAGTTATTTATTTACGCCCAAAGACAAGTTAAAATTTGGAAGTTTGGACGCTCATAACTTCCAAACCAATATTTTTATTCCAATTATGCTTCAATAATTTCAAGAAAAATGGGTACAATTTTTAGTTTTGAATGTACACCGTCAAACAGACGAGTTATCATCATACTACGTTTGTATGGAAGAACGACTGCCTAGCGTACCCTTAATTGAGAAAGATAAAGCATCCACTTATCACATAAATACGAATGATGAAAATTAATCTAAGGAGGATTACGGTTGGTATTGGACATAAAGCAAAATTATATATGCCTTGCCTTGCCACCACAAAATTTTTAGGAATATTATTGACTCTAAATTGAACTGGAAGGCACACATCGAATACCTAAGTAAACGGCTGAGCTCTTCTGCGTACGCCTTATATAAACTGACCCCAGAGCTAAACACAGACGCTTTAATAATAGCTTATCATAGCCTAGTAGCATCATTATTGCGCTACGGCATTATATTTTGGGGGAATTCCACAAACAAAGAAATAGCGTTTAAGGCCCAAAAGAGATGCATTCGTGCTATATTTAATTTGAAGTCGACCGAAAGCTGTATGCCATTATTTAAAAAACACAAATTATTAACTTTACCATCTCTGTATGTTTTTGAAATTGCGGCATTTGTTAGGGTAAATCAATTTCTATTTCCAAGACTAGCTGACACCTTCCCCCGTAACAGACGAGACAAACATCAACTGTGTTCGCATACATCAAAGACGGCATTAATGGGAAAAAGTGTTTTCTGTATGGCTCCAAAAAATTTTAATAAAATACCACAGTCATATAAAGCATTGCCAGTAAATTTGTTTTAAAAAAAGATGCGAAATTTATTAACAGACAAATGTTATTATAGTATAGACGACTTTTTGAATGACGCTACAATATAGGTACTTAGATTAAAGTGCCTTTAATAATTTAGTTTTATTTTGTAATTTAGTTAATATTTTATTTATTGTAAATTTTATAAATTTGTACGCCTTACGGGTGAAACACGTACGTACGAAATATTGTGACATCCTGCATGCTTAATTTGCATGTATACGCATGTTTAGACAAATAAAATTATCTTTATCTTTATCCTTACTTATTAAAAGACTCCATGTTGATACTTCAAATTGATATCCTAAAATTTCAAGCCAAAACGGTAAACAAAACTCAAAACAAGTCGACAACCTACCACTCGCATCATACGTCACCCAAAAGTTAGATTCGCTTCCAACTGTCCAAGTCAAAGCACATCTTATAGCCCAGTAAATAAAGCTTAAAATACATAAATTCAAATTCAATTAAAACTGGCACTTTATACAAGATCCGTTTCCGAGGGAGGATGAGACGCAAAAGTTTTATATTGGCTTAGCCGACTAGCGGTTGTGACAGACGTAGAGATAAATGTACTGGAAGCGGATTTAACTAAATCTGTGAGAATTGAAATCTGCTAGATGATTATTCTTTCACTTTCTATACAAGATTATCGGTTATCAGGGTATACGATGTGGAGGATTGAGAGAGAGAAAAGTGTTGAATACGGGTGAGGAGCCATAAGGGTAAAGAACGATGGATGGATTGATAAAAGGTGAAATATTAAGTCAAGAAAAGACAAGAATACTGAGATTACGAATGATGCAGAAGTATGGAAGAAGGAGACACATATTGCGCCAAACACAAATAACAGATAAGGGTAGGTTAGGGTACATAATCCTAACACAATGAAGAACAATACAAGCTTTACATCACACATTGGCTATCAAAATTTATTTATTTAGAAAATAGAAGGCGTAACAACACTTACAGGATACAAAAACTTGCTAGAAAACTATGATGTTGATAATATTAGCACCGGGACAGTAACAGGCTGTCCCGCTGCAGGGCAAAGGCCTCTTTTCATACAGATAAGGCACGAGCATTGATCACCACGCTTGCTCAAGACGGGTTGGTGATTTCAGACTTCAGTTTTCAAGGTTCCTTCACCGATGTCAGTAATGTCCAAGATAAACTCAGAAAGTATATAATTATGAATTGTAAAAGTCACATTGGTACTTGCCCGGATTTACACCCTCACGCGCGAGAGGCGAGGCCTTACCCACTGGGCAATCACGAGATGTTAAATATTTTGATAATATTAACGAGTGATAACTGATTCTGTTTTTTATTTTTGTTGTATATTAATATCAAAGGAATATTCGAGATCTTTATGTTAAAGGCAAAGATCTTAATAAGAATGTTATTATGTTGTACCTGAAGATTGTACTTATTAATATTGTGTAATATTTATTTTGCTTATAGCTAGTATTATTTCCAGACATTAATGATTATTGTGGCTTTGTATTATAATAATAATAATGACTATCGGTATAATTTGATACCAGCCAGCAATATCGCTGTGTTTTGGTTTGATGAGTAAGCATGTCAGTGAAATTACAGGTGCATGAAACATTTTAGCGTCATCTTTAAGGTTGGCAAAGAATCGACTTTTTTTTCTTAATCCAAAGTTTATGAAAACGATCCATGTAACTGTGCGGCACGGTTGGCGCAGTGGTTAAGCGATTGACTGCTGCGCTTCGTATCACGGGTTCGATTCCCGCACGGAACAAATATTTGTATGACCTACAATTTGTTGTTTCGGGTCTGACTGTATGTGAATTTAAATATTTGTAACCGCTCCAACAATACAGGAGAAATTCCTAGTGTGGGGCAACGTTTTAAAAAAAAAAAATAATAACTCCATTTTACCTCCGAGTATATTTCGGTGTTTCGTCGCAGAGTAGTCAGATAAGAAACACCAACCTTATCTAGTTTTAAAATATAATTTATTTTTGACGTATAAATGATTTTTTTTACCAATTTTCAGAAATTAATTTAATTTATCATCATTATATCATTTACTAAACTGATGTGAGATGAATTCTTGATTAGGAATGAGTCACATGAAAGTTAGCATAATAAATTATCATGCATTATGCTCTTTTGAGAGTGGATTTCATATATGTACACGCACAGATGGTACACGATAATACATCTGTAAACAAAATACAATACATTTCAGTCAGAAAAGAGACTTAAATAATGTCAGTCACTTCCTGCAACTCTATACAGGCAACTGAAAAAAGATTCCCGTGAATAAAAGCAGAGATTTTAGTAATGCCAAGTGGAGTACTGGGGACGTACTTTCAGAAGACGAACTGCAGATTTTATTTTTGTGTAATTTAAGTTGCGGCGTATTTCAGTTTCAGGGTTTTCATTCGTTGAGAACTACACTTGAAAACACCGTGTTTTTGGTTTTTTACTGAAAAAATAGGTTGATAGAGATTTTTGAGTTAATGTTGTACAACATGTAAAAAAAAGCCTGACCCATCCGTGAGGGTGTTTTTATTTATCAAACTGAGAGTGTATTTATGTGGTAATTATAAGGAAAAATAAAAAATAAAAATTCGCCAATTTTTTTTTCAATGGGGAATTTTTGCGGGTACTTACATGGCTTACGGGCGGCCGTCGTTTAGCGGGTGTCTACAGGTCATAACTTATGACCCCAGTTGAAAATTTGCTCATTTTTAATGGATTTGGGGTTATTTTGGTACTAAAATAGGAATTTTAAATAGCAATATTTTTTTTATTAAAAAATAATATGATTTCATATTACTTTTTGGTAATGTTATTGCAGTATCTATGTGCCCATTTCAGATCCGACAGGGTTTCCTTTTTACGTCAAGTCAATTAGGTATAGTAAAACATTATTCTCAGAAACATTGAGACAGAAATAACTTAACAGAAGACAAAATTCGGTAAAAGTTTTTGGCTTACTTCTAAGCATTGTGAACTTCTCTTCATTTAAAAAGTAAGTTAAATCTTAATATATATTTAAGGTTTTGTATAAATAACTGGAAATTATTTCGAGTTAAGTACAAAGTAAAATCGGAAGCAGGCTTCGGAATTTCCATAAACACACCCAAACACATATTAATCCAAAAAAAAAAATTCACTCAAATAAAGGAATTCTTAATGTTTTAAATATGTGTCATGTATTGTGTACATCTTTTGTTGGAGATCCTAAATAAATAAATAAATATTATAAATAACTAAACACATACAATTACATCCGTAGATATTCCCGGCACGCGTAAACAGAGTTGTATAATAAGTAGATAGTTAGTTAATAAATATGAGTACATAGTTATAGGTAGAGAAAATCAAGGCTACAGTCTCACATTGCAAAAAAAATCAAGCTGTGTGGCTCAGAATCCTTCTCGCGACCACTAGACCAACGAGAGAGAAAAATATGATATCAATGACAATACAAAGACAGGGTATATAGGATAACCCGATAAAATCATCCCCTTTATAGCGCCTTTGTGTTGTCTGTGAGCCCCTTGAGTGCAGTTTCAGAGCTATGCGGCTTCGTATTAAAGTAATGCGATAATATTAACGTCGCCTTTACGTCTGGTTTGGACGTAAAAGGCCTATGGAACTCCTTTGATTAATACTCCCAGAAAAAAAACAAAAACGTGCTATAAAATTATACTCAGTATAATTCAGTAATATCAGTAACTGAAAGCGTTTCACGAAAATTGGTAGTTGCTTATCATTTCAATATTATTTCAGTAAACAACTCTGGTTACTCCACGGTAGCACAGTCTTGATTAAAATCATGTAAACAATATGACAAACTAGGTATACCACCACTAATACTTGTGTAAACCTTCGCTCTATTGTCTGCGCCGAACAAACAATTCATTTGTCTAACACTTTGATCTTCCTTCAACGTTACACTAAACTTAGATTCAACTATTCGCTAAACAAATTAATTTAGACAAGCAATAAATTAAGTCGCGTTAATATCTTTCAATTTAGACCATTTGTTGGATTTAAAGGCGATTAATCTTGTTAAGGGAAGTTGAGGAAAGCCTATAATTGGTTCTGACAAGGGAGCCCCTAAATTAATCTGATTACGATCGAATTTACTGAAGCTTTTCCGTTTTCTTTCTACAAAACATCATCCCTGTATTCCCCGAAGGGTTGGGCAGAGGTGTACCTATAGTACACCCACATTTCGCCAGTTATGTTTGAGTCCCAGATAATATAGCCTATGGTCATCAACCGGGCACAAATCAAGACTCCGGGCTGCTACTGAGAAATTCCAGATGGCAAAAACCCAATAACCCGTGACCTCATAGTCAGCAGTTACGCTTGCGACCACTAGACCAGCGAGGCATTTAAGGTATTTATTTTAACGGTACATCAATGACATAAACACAAACAAGGGCAAGTAGCACTTCAATCATAATGGACTAGGACTATTTTTTACGTCATTATCAGACATGCTTGGAATGCATCACAGATTCTGATAATTAAAAAAAAATATATATACTTAAGTGTTTATCAACATCATTCAAGTAAAAGTTATAGGTACAAATAAAAAAAAAACAGATAAATAACGTATTTGTGGTAGGCGCCGCACAGTGATCTCGTCAAAGTATAGTCAGCCAAAGACAAGGCAATGTAATATAAGATTGCCTGCATCTTCTTTCTCTCGTACACAATGTGATTTACTCATTTACTTACACTGTTGGACATACCAGGTCCAGCAAGATCAACTTTTTGTTTTCATAAAAACGTGATGCGAAAGCTAAATAGTCTGCAAACAAGCTTGGGTTAGATAACCTTAGCTAGAAAGTAAATTCTAGTGACCATTCGGAAAACATAGTGACAAGACATTAATTTGTCGGCTGATACGAGGATAATGTATCACGTAAAAAAAAAACAATCTACTTAGCCTTTTCCCAACTATATTGCACTCGGCTTCCACTCTAATTGTATGTGGTTGAATACCTAGACTGACTGCCTAGTCGCTCCATATAAAAATACTGGTACAGATAGGCATCTAAACTCCACAACCCAGTTGCTGGGTAACACGATACCCTTTGGTAAGACTGTGTGTCAAACTATTGGGTTTCAGACTACCCGTTACGACCGACTGTCAAAGATCTACAAATGACAGCCAGAACCAACGGCTTAATGTGGTTTCCGAGGCACGGAGGGGTCTCTATAGGGCATGGATGGTCCCCAAGCACAAACAGGCCGCGGCAATATATATAATAATGTCGGGATGGGGGGCTGATTGGAGCTGGAATCTTCGCGAAAAGAAAAAGCCTGAAGTTGATTATTGATTTTCAGGTTATATTTGAACTTGACAAAATTTACAAAACGAAACGTTGGACAGTTTCTAGGCACTTGTCCGTACGGTGTCCGATGGTAAAAGGGTCTGCGCCACGCCACCGCAGCGCTCTCGTCGACTCCTACGAACGTCTGGCTAGACCCAATCGAAGCGCGTCAACTTGCGTTTCGTTGTCAATTGACATATATTTATAAATCGCAAGGGTCATGAGTACATCATGACCCATGCAATATACATAAATATCACGTAAATGTAGTAAACTAATGAGTTTAGATTTGTGCCCAGTTCATGGCAATAGGCTAATACATGAGACTAGAACATAACTGGCGAAATGTGGGTAGTTATTATTTTTGCCTATGTCAGTCCGACACCGGGACCAGACCTCGAAACCCATCCTTCTGCAGCGAGGTGTGAGACAGGGAGACGTTACCTCTCCAAAACTGTTCACTGCTGCACTGGAGGATGTCTTCAAGGTTCGACGACATAGTTATCTTGGCTGAGACTTTGAAAGACTTCAGCACAATGCTCGATAACCTCAGTGTAGCCTCCGAAAAAGTGGGTCTTAAACTGAACATGGACAAGACAAAGATGGGTGACCTTGTGAAACCGCAGGAATCCGCTGGATGCGGGAAGCACAGGATCGGTCGAAGTGGCGGTGCTTGGGGGAAGCCTATGTCCAGTAGTGGACGTCTTTCGGCTGATATGATGAAAAACTATGATTATTTTTGTCTGCTCGTGCGTGGGACTTGTGGTTAACAGCAGCTGCCCGGGTCGATCAATCAGGTTAAACTACGCTTGCCGTGGTCGGTCCATGAATGGGCTACCATCTTTGCATACCGAGACCCCTCCGTGCCTCGGAGGCACGTTTAACCGTTGGGCCCGGCTGTCATTTGTAGACTTTTGACATTCGTTAAGGGTCATTGGAAGCCCGAAAATCTAACCACCAGTCTTACCAAGGGGTATCGTGTTACCCAGTAACTGGGTTGTTGAGGTCAGGATAGGGAGTCGCTCCATGTAAAATACTGGTATCCAGCTGCATCCGGTTAGACTGGAAGCCGACCCCAACATAGTTGGGAAAAGGCCAGGCAGTTTTTTTTTGTATGCAGCTGCTAACCTAGCTCTTTTTCTCAGCGCCTTTATTCTAAAGTTAGTTGATAGTAGATTTATTTGAAGTTTTAACAATAACAAAGAGATTAAATTATCTTATGCTTCCAAATGATTTTTCACTATATTTTCTGCAGTCTACTCCAAAACAGTAGGGCGTGAGTATAAACGAGTATCATTCCTGTTTTTTTTATCGTCCATAAATTTTTGTTTATGACATCTTAAAATTCTTTACGAATACAAATTACCTTTTCCTTTGTTCAAGTGTTTTATTAGTACATTTTAAATCGGTAGGTATCATTTATGGGATTTGTACAGCTCTTACTTTTATTTTTTCGGCTCAACTTTTGATGGACAGCGGTGATTATTAGCTGAAGGAACATACTTTTCAAGTAAAAAAAAAATTGAGGTATTATAAAAATATAATTTGATACCTGCCAGCCTACCTGAAGAGCTCTTAAAATAAAAACCAAATAGTATGAATAAGAACAAGAGAATGCCTTTGGCTGGTGGCCTTTATTGAGGCAAGGCACTCGTTGACGCACAAAAGATTCAAATAGGTACCCATCTAAAGATTTGTCACGGTTAGTATGGCGTAGAGAGCAGTGGTGGCCCAGTGGTAACGGCTGCAACTTACGAGTTGTAGGTCGTAGTTTCGAACCCTGACAGGCGCTTTACTTTGTGTAAATTATTTCATCATCACTGCTCTCAAAACGGTGAAAGAAAACATCGTGAGGAAACCGGCGTGTCCTAGAACCAAAAACTCGAAGACATATGACATCTATCAACCCGTACTGGGCCCGTGTGGTGGATTACGGCCCACTCTCTTTCACAGACAGGAGGTTTGTGTACCAGCTGTGGGGACATTATAGGCTGATTATGCTTATGCTAATATGGCGTAACGTCGCGATTCACCAATTCTTATAGTCAGTTGTTGTTTAGTCATAAACTCCTATACTTCTACTTCTGTTATGTGGAAGTAACCAATTTGATATTTTATTAAAGATAACGATGATGGACAACTGAACAGACAGCTGTGCTGCTGGGGAGTTTGTTGCGCCACTTCTTCTTCCCAGCTAAAGCACTAGGAAGTGGTGAAGGGTGGGCGTTTTGGGGGACTGTCTTTTGTAATTTTGACGTTCGAAAAGTGCTGATTCTCAGCCTAGTTTGAATAAATGACTTTTGAATTTTGTTTTTTTTTGTAAAAGTGAATAATGTAATCAATTCACATAAGCTACCGAAAAGTTTATGTCAATCATGTTGAAAGTCGTTGTAGAATTGCAAAACACTTTGAAAGCGATTTCCACTTGTATTTTATTTATTTTACTTGATTTTTGTGGACGCAATCATGATTAGAAACACACTGCGATCGATGGCCTATTATTATTTTCTTTGAAAACTCTTGGTTTTTATTTCACACTTCTATTTACATGTATTTAGTATTTTCTCTTTAAATACAAAACACAAGTAAATGTAAAAATAAATGTTGAATAAAGACAAATACTTGGCAAATGTTCCGTAACTTCAAGTTGCAAATGATGGCGGAATATTAAAACATCGTTACTCATTCTTTTAACATAAAAACGAAGTAAAATATTAATCTAAGAGCCCATTTTCTTAAATTACAGTTATTTGGAGCGGAGCAAAAATAAATCTTATCCGATCGGTTGAACACATATCGAACTAATGTACCTACTTATCTATCAGTTATTAAAAAATGAAGAATGAATGAGCGAGTCGACCTCCCGACGATGCATTAGGCTTTAAAAATTACTTTAGTAGTCTAGTGGTAGCAAGCGCTACCTGTTGAACATGAGGTCTTGGATTCGATTCCCAGGTCGGGCGAAGTGTTATTGGACTTTTCTATCAGGAATTTCTCAGTAGCAGCCCGGAATCTGGTTTTGTGACCAGTTGACGGCAATAGGTTCGCCCCCTATTACCATTTAATACTTCTACATACTGGCAAAATGTGGGTGTACACCTCTGCCCAACTTTTCAGAGACTACAGGCGTCATGTTTATTGTATATGAAAGTAGAATAGACCAATTTAAAAATGCATTTCACATAAAAATAATATTATAAAATGTTATAACTATACACGACACTACACTATAAAAATAAAACCATCGTGTGACGTGCTCGTTATTCTGCTCAATCTACATTGACGGCTTCTTTTATGTGCGCACCTCCTGAGCTCGTACATTTAGCTTTATGTTTGTACCGTCATGCGCGATACCTATTATGATTGAAGGTTCTTTTATAAGACTTTATGTTATGAGGTGAGAGTGAGTTTTCCGTAGTATCTAGTTTTAACTAACCCGACAATGATAGCAGCAACATTTCCTCGTGGTTGTCAATAATAGCAATTAATTTTATGACAAAGTGTTTATTGAGATTGAGACTTTCACAGTAAATCACAAATTAAACTAAAAACATAATAAACATAAATAAAAAAACAAAGTAAAATTTAAATAAAAGCATGAAGTCCTGTACGAGGCCAAAAGGCTCTCATCTCAGCATGATGCTGGTATTCTGATAGGGCCCAAAATATTATGATATAATTTATTAGATATGAACTACTTAGTTTATTATAAGCTATGGATGAATTGATGGGGCTACATATATAGGATGCATCAAAACAGATGGATCAGGATCGTCACACAGTGGGTGCCTGAAGACGGGTGTCGTCACCGAGGCAGGCCTAAGAAACGCTGACGTTATGATTTGGCCTCGTTCCTGACCGATCGACCGAAGAAAATACAACATATGTAAAACTGGCAAAGTATGGGGGAGACCTTTGCCCAGCAGTGGGACAACAAAGGTTAAATTAAAAAATAATGATGGATTAGTAAATATTATTTAGAAAAATAAAAACAATAGAGATGAACACTGAACATTCCTGCAAGTATTGTATCATCAGACCTGCTGAAAGCAGAAGTAAAGTTAAATACTTGAACGGTGGAAATGGTGTACCATTCTTAGGAGTATAGTTTTATTGCAGACGTTAAATTTTTGATTAGTTTAAGTCCATTGAATAATAGGTTTATGAATTTTGAACGGGAGTCGACCATGAAAGATAAAGATAAAGATTAAGATAAATTTATTTGTTCAAACATGTGTAACATGATACACGAACATGCACATACAGATGGAAATATAATTTTACCGGACCAACATGTTTTGCCTCACTCGGCGTACAATAATGTTATTAATTATATTATATGTTTATAATAATGTTATTAATTAAATTGACAATTATAAATTAATTATTAATTTCAGTTTCATAATATAGTCAGTAATTAAAATATACAATCAGAGTCAGTACAAAAGTAGTAAATATTAATTACAGAAAAAATATGTATATATATCTACATATCTTAAAATTAAAATCAACAATGAAATTCAAAATGTATCATTTACTTATCAGTAAGAAGCTTTTTAAGTGTTTTCTTAAATGAATTAAAATTCAATTGCTTAATGTCATTCGGAATTTTATTGTATATTAATGGGGCCATGCATACAACACTTTTTCTTAGAAGTGCTGTTTTGGTCTTTAAGTCTTTACTTCTCACGTCTATTTCTATCGGAATTATGTGACAAAAGAGGAAACCTTTGAGGATTACTTTTACAAATGTAGCTTTTTTCAATATGTAGAGTGACGGAAGTTTTAAAATTCTGTGCTTTATGAACATTGATCTGCAAAACTTTCCCTATCGGAATAGAAACAGTAATGATGGTCATTACTGTTTCTATTCCGATTCATTTTCCAAACACTCAAAATAAAATGGCGCGTGACACAAACAAAATACTAAACCGAGAAAGATAATAAATATAACTGAAAGTTGATAAACAGTTTTTGTGAAGATAGCCGGTTAAGTAAATATTATTGTCGTTTTGCGGGTAGATGTGATTTATCATCTCTGTTGTAAAGGGGACGCCAAATAAGTGGACCATTCCTGTGATGAATGTCTTTTTGTAAATATTGGCCGAAAAAATATTAAAATCTCATTTTATTTCGTCCAATATTTTTTACGAAAGTACGGAGTTGGAAGATATTTAATGCCTACAGTTTTTTTTTTTTTGTATTAAACCTTTTTCGGAAATAAGTTTCGTGTATACCATTAAAAACCATGAAAAAAGATATAATCATAAATCTTATACAAGCAAAAGTACAGCAATGAAAATGATCAAAACTATTCTATTTGCCAATTACTATATCTTTATGACGTATTATATAATTTTATATGGCAATGCGAATATTATATTATACCTACATATTACTTGTTGAATAGATAGCAACTCAGGTTTAATAGCTCGCTATAAGCACCACTTTACAGTGCTTTAAAGCGCACATAACATTGTTGATAACATTCCTATTGACATTGTTTGTGACAATAACTTTAAGACCTGTCATTAACTTAGACATTTTGTTAGCAGCGCATTCTTTAATAAACTTTTTGTTAAAGAATGGATAAGAATTTGTTACTACAAAGATCTCAGTTTTGGTAGTGTTTTCAGTTTCTCAGTTTTACATCAATATTATTATTTTTATAAAATCTTCATTAAAAAATCAGGAACGTAAACTAAGCCTTTTTGATCGTAGCGTTTTTAAATATAAATTGTGAAAGGAATTAAATCTTCCGTACTAAAATATATGTCGGAAATAGGGAATGCAATCTCGTTCTCGCGAGATCTCGATCTCGCGAGATATCGGCCCTTTTCTGCGAGATTAATCTCGGCCTAAAAATGGGCGAGATCTCGCGAGATTAGCGAGATTGAACTCGAGCATGAAAACGTCCTATTTGACGCGCAGCAGCGCGCGAACTGACACGACCGACACGCACGGTTTCGGTGCGCGGGCGGAAGAAGGAAATGAATCTATACGAGTCCGGGGGGTCTAAAGGAGAACTTTTGCAGTTCGCTGATAACTGCCTCACAACTATAGTACCAACAAGTGTGGAATCTGAAAGGGCATTTTCAGCGGCTGGCTATCTAGCCTGCAAAATAAGGTGTAGGTTAGGTGACGATACCTTAAATACGTTGTGCTTTCTAAGAAGCTACTTCCAAAACAGTTTGTAAATAATTGTATAGCGAGATGTTGCTAATGTTCCTAATTTGATTGTTTTTATTTGGTTTTCACTTTATATTCTATTTCTCTTTTTAGTTTGGCGAAATGAGCCATTGATTTGATTGATCTCAACTCAAATTCTATTATTTTTGTTAATTAATCTTTTTGACGTCGTAAAAATAAATGTTGATTTCAAAATACCTATGGTTCTTTTTCTTTCAATGTCCCGGGAGTTCTATATCTATTTTATTAGTGAAATTATTTGCAAAAATTGATACTCTTAACTACCAATCTCGCGAGATCTCGAAATTGCCGAGATCTCGCGAGATTGATTTTCATAATCTCGCGAGATCTCGTCCGATCCTCAATCTCGCGAGATTGCATTCCCTAGTCGGAAATAAGTTACTGAGTTGACTAATCGGGACGCCAGCGCCGCCAAGCGGCGCTCGACAGTCTACAACATAACGCTCGGACCGGCTGGAGCTAAGCAGAATTCATCGGTGGTGGTCAAGCAGTGAAGAAGTTTAGAAACTGTCGCGTATTCCGAATAGTTGTTTCATGTACCTGCAGTGTGTGAACTAGCAATTCACACACTGTAGGTACACGACAGGTGTCATTAATTTGATAGTAATTTGATAGTAAACTATAATATGATCTGAACTGCAAACGGTTTTTCTATAGCACAATAACCAACACTACCCATAGTATTCACACAATAGTTAAAATATGGCTGATAATAACGAAAAAGACACTCTTTCGTTCTATTTCGTTATATATGTAATTATTGCAGTTCTGAAATTAAGTGAACTATCGAAATTGGAATCTTATTTCATGTTTCGAGGTGCGGACCTGCACTGGAACATTTAAGACATTTAAACGTCTCTTATCTTTAAGCAACGTTTATAAATAAAGGGGACTTATTTGTGATATTTTTTTTAACGTATCTGGGAGATTATGCATTTACAGACACTGAAACAACTGTTAGATTAAAAATATGCTATTGTGGCTTTACACTTACGATAAGAAGATAAAATTGCAGATTTATTTTCAAAATAAATAGAGTAGAGTCATCTCAGCACCTCCCTCTCTTGAATTCGTATATTATATGTATATATATATATAATATAGATATATTATATTATTGTAAATATGTATGTGTGTGTAATTAGTACTATTTTAGTTCGTATGTATTATCATATATTTTTAATAATAGTTTTCTCTTTGTTCCTCTCAAATAGAGCACCTGCCATCTAATCTCTTCACCACCCTTGGTTGACTGGTAGAGAATGCCTAAGGCATTAAGTCCGCCATTGTACCTTTTTGAGTGCGAGAAGTTTTAATAAATAAATAATAAATAAATAAATAAATAAAATCCTACAGAATTTAAGTACGTATTTTTTTTTTTTTGCCTCTTTATTCTTGTACATAATTTATATATATTAGTGTTAGATGTAAATTGTTTATGTTTTATAGTATGTAAAGGAAAATATTACTACATTTAATATTTAAAATAGGAAAAAAAGTTGAGTATGTATTCTGTAGGATATATTTATCTCACCCTTTCTTATCCATGGGTAGGCAGAAACTACAGAACGCCACCTGTTTCAATCCTGACATACTACTTTTTCTTCGTTTATGTTCATACATCTATTCAATCAAAAACGCACACTTTTTTTCAATCAATCGATCATGAAACAACTTCTATCTCAGATAACATCATCCAATAAGATCTCGTCATAAATATACTCGTAGTCCATCAAATATTTGTACGTGCGAACGTTTTGATGTATACCCTATTTTGTTATGTACCGTTATTATGGTACAAGTGACCTATGCATAGGTAGAGATGTTTTTATTTCCTCTCTAGAGTGCCTTGAGAAGAATATGAAGTTGGGTAAAGGATGCTGTAAACTAGAAAATCTTTTTTTTAATAAAAAAAAACAAAGTTACTTCTTTAAAAACAATAAAGTCAAAAGTAATTTAGTTGAAGTTGAATACTAACTAACATCGGTTGTTTTAAAAAAAAAGTATCATTGTTTTTCTCGTGTCGGTATTTTCATAATCATACAGGTATGCTAACATACATACAAACACAGAACCTTCTTTTTTCTAAGTCAGTCAAAAAGAACCTTACTTACTTTTCGAATTTTTTTTTTTTTTTTTAAAACAATGTCCTACACTAGGAATTTCTCCTGTATCGTGGGTGCGTTTACAAACATTTAAAGTCACATACACAAACAGCCAGACCCGGAACAACTACTTGTAGGCCATACAAATTAATATTTGTTCCGTGTGGGAATTGAACCCGCGACACGCAGTGCAGCAGTCAATCGCTTAACCACTGCGCCAACCGTGCCGTCTTTTGGTTTCAATTGGTTTTTATTGACAGCAAAAAATCCTATACCAATATTATGTTCCTTACTTACTCTGCAAGCATAACGTATCCCCGCAATAAATAAAGAAATCTACTAGAATAAATTATAATATTTCTCAAAAGCCAGCTTAACACACATTCATCACATTACCAAGCCGACATGCTGGTCCAAATATCCCTCCACCTCATATTTCATAGGTAAAAGTTGCTCCACATTTCAAAACTACAATTTAAACAGCATACCCAACATTTGTAGCTCCAAATGTCAAGTGTGCTACAAGTTACGAAAGATTCGTAGCACCATAGTCTCGTAGCACCGTAGTCTCGTAGCAGCGTAGTCGCGTAGCATTCATTTACAGCGTAGTAATAAAATATTCGTAGCGGTCTCGTATTTCTTCGCCGGTATCTTTGTTGCCTTGTATAGATAAGTCAAAGTACTTATTATTAAATGTTTCTTTTATGGGGCTAAGTGTTTTATTACATTTTATAGTCGTATATTTTAACAGTAATTATGCGTTTCCCGTTGTTTAAACTGCTGTAGAAGAATTAAATTACTTTTTTTATGGTGAACGTGATTTGGGAAATGTGAACCATTTCCTATAAATACAAAATAACAAGCTTCTTGTTACATACTGGGGCGACTTTATTTATAAACCCATTCTCCCAGACTTATAATATAAAAGCCAAATACGCTAGAAATAGAAAAATAAGATTGCAATATTCTCAGCAAAAGATTATCACAAAATTCACAGAAGCGTAGCAATCTTATAACGCAGTTAGATATTCGTAGCCGTAGCAAGCTCGTAGCGGCGTAGCAACCTCGTAGTCGCGTAGCCACGTAGACGTCTCGTAGCAAGTATTAAGTATTTGAGTTATTACGCGCGAAGGTGCAAACTTAGTGATGACGTCATAATATTAACTTTACGTCTCATATTGCAAAGTTGAGACATCGCGAACGACGAGGAAAGAATTTGCGTACATTAAAAGTCTGTGAGAAAATAATATATGAAAATAAAAGTTCAGTTTTATGGGCGTTCTTGTGAGAAAACGCTTGAAGAAAATCCAATTTGTCTGGTAAATAAAAGTGAGTTTTTGATGACAAAATAGGTTTTTTTTTTGACTGGATTAAATTAGATTATGGATTTACTTAAATTACCGTATAAAAAAATGTATCTTATTTAATATACCTAATATGATGGCATTGCTTTACGGAAGTCACAGCAGTGGTTCTCTAATGACTCAATAATGACTATGATGATTATTAACATTTTTGATGAGGCACAATATTTTGAATTGGACCACTATTAATGTCCGTTTTTGCCATAGCAACAAACGGATGAAATATTATAACTTAAGGTGGATTCAGACCCGCAGGAGACGCCCTGGGCGTCGGGAATCGCAGGCCGATTCCCGGCCACCGTAGGCTTGGACGATGAGCAATGGGGAGCTCGCCGTCCGATAAGGACCAGGCCCGGGTCGTCGCGCGTTGTGTTCTACACGCGCCTCGAAGAGATGTCAGCACAACTGAAGGGGTCCACTATGACCGATGCCTGCCGGGGTCGCGGGAAAGTCCGTGGCCCCTGGCAACATACAGGCAACTGAAGGAACACGGGTGGGCATTAGTCAGAAAGAGTCTGACACGCCCTCCCGCTCCGCCCAGAGCGCTATTTGAGAGAAGCTATATGATAATATCCCAACCAAAAAAAAAAATAATTTGGTTTCATACCAAACGAGTGAATGCACATTCTATCAGCTCTGTAAAATCCACTTTGTAAACAGGGATAAAGCATTCCTTCGTAGTTCTATGTATATTTAAAAAAGTTCTATCTTCTGTATTTAAAACTAGTTGCTACCCACGTCTTTGCCCGTGTGGACCCTAATTCGTTTTCTAAAATAAAAGTAGCCTAAGTTACTCACTATAACATTTAAAAAAAATTGTTATGAATACCGTGTAAACTTTAATTTATGCATTTGGTACAAAGCTGTTATTTTGACATTACTTACAGACACTTCAATTTTATTTGTTTTTATAAATGTATAGTTATCAGAAAAATTGAGAAAACACTGCTTTTTCTCTTGTTCTGGTTCTGTTTGTTTAGTGTAAATCAACCTTTAAAATGCTGCTTACATCGTCTGAAAAATACATAAAATCCTAATAAAAAGAAAATTAAGCTCCCGAAATCCAAACTGCAGTTTCCAGCTCAATAATCCATCTGCAACTGACCGTTTGTCTAGTCTATAATAGTATCCAGGTCAAAGCTCAGACTAAACCTAATTTCTAACCAAATACAACGGCAATGCATTAACTAGGCTTCGTGTTGGAACAGGATTATTTTCAGCTTGTATAGAGTATTGCTATTATTCAGATAAGCTGTCACCCTAACCTTTTGAGTTAACGTAAAAACTACACAGTTCGCGACATAGACATAAAATAAGCAGTAGGCAACACAAAAAAGCAGTATTCCGCTGGCACCACATATTTATAATAAATTACATAATGCTTTGCTTAGTATTAAAGAGATCCATTTATTTAAGAAGCAATCCAATAATCTATTGATAAGTAAGACATACTACACAATTAATGAAAACTTGTCTGATAGAAATTTGGGTGTATAATACTCGTAATAATACATATATTTAGGGTGAATACTGGAGTCCGATCTCTTTTTATTAAAATGATCTTATTTGTATTGCTAATAAATTATGTGTTGACTGTATTAGACATTACTTAGCTATTATGACATTATATATTCTGACATTACATACTTATTGATTTGAATTTATGACATTGTGTATGGTACTATTTTGAAATTGTATAACTTATTCATGTGAATTTATGAAACGGTATAATTTTAATGGTGTTTATGATTTTAATAATAATTTTGCATGCCTGAATTGGTGCAACACAGTGGACTGCGCATTCACTTGACATCTAGAAATGTATGATTATGTACTGTGTTGAGCAATAAACATTTGAATTTGAACGTTATTCTTTTTGACAATCACTTGTAAGAAATTAAACTATGGTGTTCAGTTTCTTGGATGGCTTGAACGTCGTAATATAAACTACAACTTATTGTTAATTTAGTTAAGTTTCTCTTTAAGTGAACTGTAATTTGTTCTTTGAGAAATAAATGTCTTTAAACCGAAATTGGTGACAACCGATGTTTGTTGGACCGCAGTTGGGCTTCAGTTTATGGCTAACAACTGGGGCCAGACAAACAATCCGCGAAAGAGATAATATATTTCTGTCTCGTTTGTTTACTCTTACTACAGGATCTAATAAGTGTGTCCTCGACTTGAAGTGTCTATTGCTACGCTTTTCAGCAAAGTTCTTTATTTACTCGTATGTATGGACAAACTTTCAAAAGCCTAGCATTTTCCCAGCAAAATTGGGGTTTCTAGTCGAACCATTTCAGTGGTAGCATCTGGCTTTTGTAAATAAAGTAGATTGTACTGGGAAAAAGCAATATTCTAAGGCGAACCTTTGAATGTCGCTATTGATTGTCAAACTTTTAGGATACGGACTTTTTGTTACAACTGTCATTGATGGTATTCAGTGGTTTATGATAGCGGGGCTGACTAACCAATCTTGGGCAGTCCGCATAACAATAACGCTATAACTCTTCTGACTAGCTAATACTAGAGAAAACTATGTAGGTATTCTTATGACGACCGTGACCAACAGTTAGATGAACCCAGACGAGCTTACCGAAGTTGGCAAATGATCTCATAATTTGCCATTAATTTAGCTTCTGTGCTGTGTGACTTGACATTAACGTTCTCCAAATCCTAAACTGACCACTTCAAGACACTGATCCTGATAAATTTATCCTCAAGCCACAAGCAAAAATCTAGATTTATTCTCAAATCGCGATCTGCACTTAGGGTTAAAATTACCTGTACAGAATTATTTAGTTAGTTTGCGCTATGGGAGTGGCAAAACGTGTTAGTTGTTTAGTCCGAGCGGTGTAAAATATTTAGGGACCAGTTTTATTACCACTAGGAGTATTAAAGGCCCATGTTGAGGTGTGGATATGTTGGCTGGTATAATGATTCATTTAGACTTATTTTTGGCTTTAATTTGTTACACAGAAATAAAACCAAATAAAAAAATTGTCGGTGTATTTTTTTTGTTGGTTGTGTTATTTCTGTGATTTATTGTGATGTTATAATTTTTGGGAAACCAGAAAATGTTGTCAAACTTAAAGACCATGCAATGACAATTTCCTAGTAGTAAATGCAGGTTTTTAGTTAAATTTCGTCGTATTTGCCATTTGGCCACGGAACCCTCAAAACCAGTGGATTAATTTCTTCCGAACATACTGTGACTTTATGTTTCACTTTTCAATGACTTAGCTATAATGCCAAAAGAATACACAATCATGTTAGTGAAGCTGCGGGCTCGGCTTATAAGTTATATTAACTGTTATTTTGCAAGATAAATGAAGTTACTTTTCTTTTTATACTGATGTTGCTTTAACCATCGTCTTTATTTTACCATTACTTACGTCACTATGGAAGCCATGCGGGGTGAGGGGAGTGCGGTTTGCGCCGCCGGCGGCCTCTGCTGGCTGTAGCTGGTTACCGCACCCGTGCTGTAAGAAATGCAACTACGCGACGTACTCTTACGCTCCTCAACTCCATCATACTTACTCAATATGTGGACCTACTCACTGAACTGTGCAAAATTATATCTGCGGCAAATGTTCACCTCACACACTCTCATACAAGTTAACTCTAGGTAACGACGAAACTAAGCTAATCTGTATTCATTATAAGTTAGTAGTTAAGCATTAGTATCTAATAATAATAATAATATGTTAAGCACAAATTGTAACTGTACGTGTAGGATATTACGAAAATGTAACTTTTTTGTAGACGCCTTGGGTTGAGCTGTCAAGCCTACAAAATGTTTAATAAATAAATAAATAATTACTAAAATATGAAGAAAGAGTTTCTCTTCATGTATCTGAATTATTCAGTAATCTAGAATCTAGATTTAACAAGCTTAAAAACGAAAACAAAATAATGTCCTAAAATACGCATTTTCCAATGTTACAAAAATAACCTTGAGCCAGGGATGGGGTGTGCAGTGGACCGGGATCCCTGCTCACGCTACATTTACTTGCAGAACGATATTAAACCTTACCTGACGTGTTTCACAAAATTCCTAATGGCGTGATGATCGGCAGATTTACGTAAATGTATTTTTCTAGGAAAAATCCCCGAATGATGCGTAGATTTCCTCGTCGACTTGTATAAAGTACATTGTATAAGTGTTGCTTAAAACCCTTCTCATTGTTGGTTCAAACATAAACTATTTTATTTTACTTGACGTAAGATATTTTGAATCTTCTCATCACAGACACATCATGTCGTCTTTGTTTATTTTTTCGGATGCCTACATAGAGCAACGTCCTAAATTCGACAAACTTAAGCCTTATAACCATAAGTACATACCCCAACGGAAACCTTTGCAAGGTTACCGATTTAGTAGTATGTTATCACCTATCAGAATAACAGCTCTGCGATACTTAAGGATGATTTCCACCAAACGGCTCGCATCGCATCGGATCGAAATGGATACGAACGGATGCGGCGACAGCCGATCGCGTCCGGCAGGATGTCGACGCATACGATAGGCTCCTTACCGTCGCTTGTGAACGTATCCGTTTCTGCGCGTAGTCAAATAATTTCATTCCTACCGTGTTGACGTGTTCTAATTGTTCTAAGTCCGCACTTGAAATAGCCCATATAGGTATGTCCTTGATTCGACGTATAGCGTCGACACCCCCTGGTGGTGCCGCCCGGCCACAGCTTTGACCGCACGCGACGATAGCCGAAAAGGATCCGATCGGATACGACGACAGGCTAACGGAGCCGATCGCGTGTCGCGGAAGACGCCCGCGGTCAAGCTGCTGTGCGCGGCTTGGTAATATAGACTTTAAATACTGTGTACACGATTTAATATCGTTTAAAGATTATAAAATCCGTTCCGATCCGATGCGATGCAAGCTGTTTGGTGGAAATCATTCTTTATTTTTAAATGTCGCAGCATCATGCGAGACAGGAGCCTTTTGGCCTCGTACAGGACTTTTTGTTTTTATTTTCATTTTGCTTTGTTTTTTTTATGTTTCTATCAGTATATTTAGTTTAATCTGTGATCTCCTGTGCGAGTCCCAATAAATACCTTTTCTTTTGTTTCTTTCTTATTAAATAGTATTTTGGTTAATTTGAAACCATGGCGTATTACTCACTCATTTTCAACTTCCCTTAGTGTAAATCATGCGTCTACACTGCTGCGCGGTAAATATTCGTAGTTGGGTAAATATTTACAAAAATAAGTGTGTATTTCATAATATTTCTAAAACTATGAAAAACAAAGTTACTACTGCGGTTGAAACCGAAAACATCCCATATCTCACAAACCATTTAGTTAAATAAAAAATCACATCGCCAACATCTTTTTAATTATGGGATCCCACGATACTCCACACGCTCATTTCTGTACATTATTATTATTTCGTGATTTCACTACATTATTATTTAGGGTCAGTGACAGCTCGGCTCGAGTCAACTGAACCCGAATAATAATACCAGATACTACGTCGTTAAAATGCCTAAAAAAGTGGTGTGTACCGTAACGGAGCACAGAATATACCTTCATTCCAATCGTCTGATCTTATTGTAAAAGATACAGAATTAATTAGATCGCTGTTTGAAAATCTATTGGTTTCCTCTGATTTCCTTTTGACCTTTACAACACTGAACAGAGGTAATTTGGTCCTTTGTCGCTTCCTGCGACATTTTCGGAAAGAATTGGTGTGGGTGCGCTATATTAGCTAACCACCGTCCTATGTCAACAATCTGGTAGTACCTTCCTTTGGTTACCATTTAGAACGTTAATCAACAAAGTTACCTTTGTCACATCTAGGTGACAGGTATTTAAACAGTTGGTAAAGTCGACCAACAGATTGGCAAGTCCAGATAGAGAAATTGGTTGGCAAATCATGACTTTTCGATGCAAAAAATTTAAAAACCTGGAAATTACTGGATAATAATACCCGTCGATCCATCGTCCTTTGTTAATTATTATTTATTTATATCAAATACAAATGATTCATATTGTTGTTAGTAAACATTATGAACTACGTTAGTAAGTGTACCATTGAAATAAAAATACAAATGAAATGAAAGATATAAAAATTAAATTAAACTAAATACAATAAAAAATTAAATCAAATTATATAATAAAAAAATTAATGACTTTAAATTAAATGAAAACAAAACAAAATACAAATAAAATAAAACTAATTTAAAAACCGGTACTTATAATTAATTCCGCTTCCCGCTGCACCAGACCTGCAGCTGTGCATACAGGTCCAGTGCTCCAGGAATGGCGAATCAGGTTTGTATGCTATCACCTTTAAAATGCTGTTGGTGCTCCCTCGCATCCTTTTCATCAGGGATGCTGTTCTCTTTCGCATAATTACTTGAAAGCTATCCGTATTTGCTTCTGCAAACATGCCCGATGCGCTACAGAACCGCGGGAGCCCCAACAGCACCCTAAAAGCGTTGTTATACTGCACGCGAAGAATGTTGTAGGCCCTCTGCGTATGTCTAACCCACAGGCTGCACGTGTGGAATGATTGGCAGAATGCCTTGAAAAGAGTGAGTTTCACTTCTTTAGTACATCGTGCAAACCTACGGGCCAACATATTACATCGGATCGACAACGCTCTTCACTCCCTCTCTATATCACTATCATCATTCAAGTCCTCGTTCACTATATGGCCAAGGTACCTAAAAAGCGACACTCTATTTAATAGTACACCATACAGGTATACCGGAGGAACTGTCTCAGGCTTCTTAGTACCCACCCTGAACATCACCAGCTCACTCGTTCGTACATTGACAATCATTAATAAATGTTTTTTATTAGAATGAAAACTGTTTTTTTTTTTTTGTAAATGGGAATAGTAAAGGCTTTTTTTTATTTTAAAGTAAACCTCGTAACTGCTTTGTCAGGAAAATCAGCCTATAATGTCCCCACCGTTGGTACACAGGCCTCTCTGTGAGAGGGAGTGGGCCGGAATCCACCACGCGAGCCTAGTGCGGGTTGGCAGATGTCACATGTCTGCGATTTTTTTATTCTAGGACATGCCGATTAGGTATTACCGTTTATGAGAGCAGTGGTGATAAAATAAATTACAAAAAGTAAAGTGCCTGTCGGGGTTCGAACCTACAACCTACAACTCGTAAGATGCGGTCGTTACCACTGGGCCTTCACTGCTCCCACCATAAGGTTGAGTGTTATCATATAACGACACGGCCTATTTCTAAGAGTGTCCGTGGAGTTTCTTGCCCGTTCTTCTCCATAGGTACCTACTACGCTTTGGAATGGGCAACTAGCTTCATATATCTGACTGACCGACTTCTTGACAATTCAAAAGTGCCTGTAAATGGTGTAATTGAAATAAATGCTTTGAGTTGAGTTTCTCTATGTGACGGTAAAATAGTTTCAACTTTAGTGAGTTTTAATTTAGTGGGATTTGTCAAAAGTTATAAAGCGATTACGAGGTTGACATATTTTAGCAATATTGTTGAAAGGTTTTTGTAAGCAAGGATAATCAGTAGCTTAAACTCTTCACGGAAATATAAAAAATATTGTGATTTACAAGTTTGTTTAATAGTGTAAATTAAAAAAGGCCTTTTCTATCACTGAAAAGAACGTAAAAATAAAACCAAATCTCAATGAAAACTTTGAAGTCTCCTCATAAGCTAAACTGGCACAAAGACACAATATTGTAAAAAAAATGCGAATCTCAGTCTTTGGCAAGTTTAATTAAAGTCCATTGTTTTGCGTATTTTTTCCTGAAGTTGATATTTTTTGGATGATACAGGATTTGCATACACTTAAGGTCTATTGAAAGACGTTTATGTGTAAATTCAGGAATGATCATTTATTTTTATGAGAAATTCTGATATGATGATGGGGAAATAAAAGATAAGTTAATTGAAGCTGGCGAAATAAAGACAATATTTTTTTTTGGACTTAATCGTTCATTATGTCATTAGCCTGAATAGGTACGTATTCTAACAACGTTTAATTACCACACGAATAAATATTTTTTACCTTTTCCTACATAATTATCGTGTGAGCAAGGCGTTTGTAACTATACCCACTACGTAATACAAAAAAAAACAACAGACTTCCAAAAAAAACATTACTAAGTGGATAATAACTTTAATTTCGGAAGTCGGTGTCGGTTTTGAATTTTCGTTTTTTGCCACCGACTTTCGAAATTAAGGTGACTTTTCACTTTATAGTGTTTTTTTTTTGTTTTTCCCTTTTTAGTTGTGGTACCAACCCCACACAAATTCGAATGCACTACCTGCTATGTGAGTTTCAATCGGTCCCCCATTACTGAGCATCGTGGTCACTGGACACCTTTAAGCGGACAATCTGCCTCCATCGAATGTAACCGGAAGTTATTATAACATAATCTACATAGATTATATCGAACACCGGGTGCTACAACGTCATAAGTAACAATTGAAGTTTTTTACAGATTGAAAAAAGAAAGAAAATTTAGTCATCATCCCTATTAGGACGTTCTCGCACTAGCGCTTACAAAAACCCTCAGTTGGTCATTTTGAGAGTTACATTTATGATATTTCTGCACCGGATGTAGATGCATGTTTGACATCATTTGTGATCAAGAACTCATTTTACCAATTTTAGCATTTATGACGTTATTGCACCCGGTGTGCGATATGTGTTTTCGCTAACTCAAAAACTACTTAAGCAAAGTTAGTAAAATTAAATGGGACTGCGCAAGCTTCCTTCCTCAATGCCTACCAAATGCAAAAGAATTTTCAAAATCGGTCCACAATTGACGAAAACATACGTAAATAAAAAAAACATACAGACGAACATAGAACCTCCTCCTTTTTGGAAGTCAGTTAAAAATGAAACGAAACTACTTAACATTTTTCAAGAAAAGAAAACTTCCTAGTTTCTTTGAACACTGCTTTGAATTTAAATTCATCACTTTTATTTTTATCCAAGTTTACATCACACCTGTAGGGACCGATTCAGCTGTAGTACAAACTACTTCTATTTTTCATACAACTTTTCCCACAGCTTGAGTTGCTTAAACTTTGTCCGACTAAGTTCTTCCTTCCACTACTTTGAACTTATAATTTTTCTCTATTACCGCTAATAGTGTTGTTTAAGTAATTATGTGAATTTTAAAGAAGTCTTCATGAATTCATGACTATGTTTTATGTAGAGCTCTATAGTTTAAGTGTGCTACGTAGATTTACCATCTTTACCACGGTTTTAGAGCTGAAGAGGCTCAAACGCGGAGTTTCCGGACCATGAAGACGCCTCGGCTGCCGCTGCTAGAGGCAGCTTTGTCAATACTTTCAATAAGAACCAAGCTTTACTCGCACTGTGACATAAATGGCGTATAGAAACTGGTGGCTTTTAATACGGTCCGTGACATACGTTGTGCGCTTAGCGCACTTTAGGCGCCACGAATGCAAGCGCGGTGGTTCCGTTCCGGTTCCGCGAAGCTATTTCAAACGAATGCTTTCTGTGAGATTTTTTAAACTTTTTTAAAACTATTAAAAAAAGAACAAATTTCTACGTGTCTGACTACAATCTTCAAAAGATTTGTTACCTATAGCTGCAGGTGTAGGTAGGTAAAGGTACCATTCCATACCCAACCGCAGAAGGCAACTGCAGACAAATGGTGAATATACATATGTTTAATTTATTTCGGATCATACTTCGGAATATAGCTGTCGGTAATTAGCGCTGTGCGACCTGAATTGCACTTTATGTGTCGTAGCTATCACTTTTTATTTAAATGATTGCAGACTAAACCATCTGTATTCATCTGTGCTATTATTTATAACATATTCAACAACAGTTATTCAACACAGGGAAGATATACTTCAAACCAAATAATTGTCAGCTCGATCATAAATGTTCCATCTCGCATTCGATATCCGATATGACGTCAGTGTTGATCAAATCTCAGCGTAGACGTGACGTGGTCAATATTGGTCAGTATTAGGCGGTTGCCATGGTTACATAATACATTGTTACGTTTCCATGCTAAGGAAATTAAATAAGATAGCAATCGGTATCTTAATTAACTCTCTCGACAATAACGCTAACGCATTGTTTTGGATTAAGTCAAAAACGCTTTTCCATAATAAATTAGATGTGTGATTGGATAACCAAAATACAGAATCCGAAAAATCTTGATCATTGTTTGACATGAAAATTCACAGTAGATTTAAATTGATAAACCTTGAAAAAACCAGAGCATATAAAACCCCGTTCGAATAAAAAATAAGATTACTTTTTCCATTTGAAAACACATCACACAATTTTTTAAATAAGTAATGCTAATCACAGCATACCTAATAATAAAAAATCAAAAGGTTCTTATCTCTAGACTCACCTGAGTATGTGAATAAAACATGGAGAAGTTTGACACTATGACAGGAACTGGCAACGCGATGGTCAGTACTCCCGCCAACGCGCAGAGGGCCCCCACGAACATACCTAGGTACGTCTTGGGGGCCATGTCCCCGTAGCCCACTGTGGTCATTGTCACGATGGCCCACCATAGCCCTAGGGGGATGGACTTGAATTGATTGTCGGGGTTATCCTGTGGACAAATGACAATGGTCAGAATCGTGAATTAAACTTGTGATTGGCTATCAGATGGGGTAGCAGTACATATATGAAAAATAACAGTAAAGATTAGTAATTTTTTTTAAACAATTTATTACATAAATCATGGTCTTTTGCAGCGCTAAATTGGATGTAAACATGGCAGCTAGCAAAAAGCCTCAATATATTTAATTTCGATTTACTTATTTCCTATCAAAATCAAAGCTTAATATTTTAGCGGTAAGATCGACAGTCAACAGTTTCCTAATATCGCTTCGTAACTCATAGTAGGTGTAAAAATTTAACTGACTTAGTTCAAACGAACCTTTTGTAACCCCCGCTAATTGGTTATCATAAATTATTAGAAATCAAACAAAATATTTATCGGTGATCACTAGTAATATAATAAATATATCAATCTTATCTTGCTTATTCCTTAGGTACTTTCTAAGTAATTCTTGGACTTCACTGTCTTACGGTAAAATATATCAAAATATCGTGTACATACGTAAGAGAAAAAAAAGCATCATCGTTTCTTTTTGTGTAAGAAGAGGTTTTTACTCAGCTATGAAAAAATTACAGGCCAGTATAATTGTATTACAAGCACTTTAATTTTTCACCAAAACGGAGTCTCTGAGGGTAGCTTTAAATTAAAACAAGAAAGACCGCAGTTAATTGTATTACAAGAATCACTCAACCAATTTGAAATTAATTAATCCTAGTAATTAAAAACACTTCAATAAGTCAACATCACAAACTCATTTTAAAACGAGATTCTCGGCTATATCGTAAAATAATTGATTTTATTTTTGCCCACTGACCCATTTCATGCGGTAAATATAGCCCTTCTATACACACGTGTAGCCACTGAACTATGGGTAAAAAAGCAAAAAAAAAGGCAGTCATGGCGACTGCCGACAGAAGTGAAAACTTAAAACTGGTATTAGCGCCATCTATATTATATAGTATAACACTACGGCGCGTGCATGTCGGTGACGCGAATCATTAAGTTTTTAAAATCACTCAATGCGCCGAAATAAATTTTCACTTCATAAATCTCGCAACTTGATGTAATAATGTAATTTTCAACGAACAATGAGCTAGGTTCCCATATCTAATAGGGTATCACAAAATATGACGTAGTCCTAGTATATGAATAAATTTTGTGGCACCCAGTACCAAAACCGTAGAAAAGTACTAGTTAAGGCCTAATCCTTAAATATATTTAGCGGGTAACAAATTTAATAGTTAAGATTTTGCGTTGTTTGGATGAGGTTTATGATCATTTGGAAGAGGTTATGGGCCCACTAGCACCACAAATGCCTAAATTCGCTGTTTAAAGATGTCAGAGAATAATGTTTTAAATACATTTAGCGTTAAATGAATTTAGGGTTATCGCATCAAAAATAACAAGTTATAATTAGACAAAAGACAGCCCTTTGATGAAAGACAATTTTATTTGAATTCGGGGCATGCTTATTCTTGTTAAGATAAACAAACGAGCTCAAAAAAGGCCGCGATAAGATAATTTGGCGACACACCTGGGGTGTGTAGGCAATATTACCCCTTCGGTATATGCGTTCCAGCCCCTTTCCGTTTATATGTCAATTTCCTGCTGATAACTTTGGTTTTGTAAGAGAAATAAAGTCAATGTACAGTCACGAGCTTTAATTTGGGACCCACCTAAGGTTGAATATCGTGTAGCAAACTTTCGCCATTTAGAGCTATTATGTTAACGCTGTCACTGCACAAACAATAAACGTCATAATGTTTACCATCGACAACTTTACGTTTCTAGGGGCTAACGTCAACTGGAGCGAGGGCAAACGATCATTACCGATTTCCGAGTAATAATTACTTTTTGGTCCTGTGGTCCCATAAGAAAAAATAAACAAATAAAAAAGAACAAAATTATATTGTCAATATATGATAGCTAGTCAACTAACCCGCTTATTCTTCAAACCTATATTAGTTAAAAAGTTTTGTCTCTTTCTCAAACATAAATATCAAAGTGACGGACCAAAACAACATATTTAAAATAAAATAGGTTTAAAGGCCGTTTATGATTATGGGGGCTTAGAATATTTCAGCTAAAATATTGATTAATAAAATCTTTAGAAAAACAAAGTTTTTTATTCTTTATATTTATTAAGACATTTATGACACAAACCTCAATCTTAACACAATTATATAGAAAGCATGGTTAGCGGTGCACAAAATAAACACTTATCACCGAAGGCTACGACTAAATTAATTTAAATCTCTCCAGTAATTTTTTTATCATAAATATTCAAAACCGCGTATATCCACCTTCATTGTCAATCACAGCCTGGAGCCGGTTACGCATGGATCCAATCAATTTGTCACATATGTCAGTACCCCTTAAACTTTCCCAGACTGTGAGGCAGTGATCCATAAGTGCTTCTCTAGTTCTTTCGTTTCTATTTGACCATTTTTGAACCATTAAGCCCCATAAATTTTCTATAGGATTTAAATCGGCACACTTTGCAGGCCACGGAATACGATTTAAATTTGCTCTATTATTGTCGAACCAAGTTCTAACGATTCTTGCCGTATGAATTGTTGCGTTATCTTGAACAAAGTTTATTGGAGCAACATCTTCTTGTGGATAATATAGTTGCAATGTTGGAAGGACACTCTCGTCTAATAAATCGACATAATCTTGAGCAGTGGCCCTGGGTGGTAAATTTATTAGTTCTCCAATGCCGGCTGAACTAATCCAGCCAGACATGTTAACTGTAATGTGACCAGACGCGTTGTTAGCTATGACGTGGTCTTCCGTGTATCGCGTCCTGTCAATTCGCCACAAATGTAGTCTGCCCGTTTGGGAAGATTGAAAAGTCTTTTCATCGATGAAAGCCGTCGTCGTCCAATCAAAATTTAGATACTGACGTGCGAAAATAAGTCAAGCAGCTTTATGGGCATCCGTCAACGCAATTTTTTTTGCAGGCCGCCTGTGATGCAGTCCCATAGCTTTAAGATGCCTTCTAACTGTTGAAGGGTGGACTTCAAACGCTTCCGCAAAATGCCTCGTTGGCGTAAATCCATTCATCAGGTATTGCCTTTGCATCAAGCGGCTCTGCTCTTGTGTTATAACTTGCGGGTGATGGTTGTTTCGTCGTAAGTCAATAATATTTTCCTCGTTCCCGTGGCGTCGAACCCAGCGGCGAACTGTGTTTCTTGTCACATTTATTCGTCGCGATATCTCGTGAATGCCTACTCCTTGTTCGTGCAAATCAATAATTTGGAGCCTTATTTGGTCACGATTAGCCGCAAGCATTTTATTAATTGGTAAATTATATTTTGTGAAAATATCACATTAAACTATTTTCTTAAATGACACTGACACGACACATGTTCGTAATTAGAAAATCGTAATGATAGCTTTTTGCAACGAGGTTATCATTTCATAGGTCGATTAGATAAGACATTTTATGTCTTAACTTGACATTCAACATTTCAACCTTAAAGCAAAGTTTCAAAGTTTCGACCTTATTGCATTATGATTGTTCTAACAACATTTAACGGAAATGGGTCCCAAATTAAAGCTCGTGACTGTACCTACTCGTATACAAAGGAGCTACCAAAATTGGATTTAAAAGACAATTGCATGAAATGAATTGAAATTGTTTATTCTGTAAATAGGATATCGAAATCACTTTTACACGTCATAGGTATTAAAAAAAATTATTAAAATAAGGTAGATGAGTTCGGCGTTGCCTATCTGACTACTCTGAGAAGAAAGGCCGAAACAAACTCAGAGGTCGCACAGTCTCTTTTAAAGTCCAGATATAATCTTGGTCAAGCCATATGAGAACCATGTAGATTAGTGTCTGAAATGGTTTTGAGGAAAGAACCACATAGATTTGATTGGACCTGTCCAGTCAGTGCAAGCATTTGTCAGTTAACGTGAAGCTCAACTCAGAACTTAAGGAGCTCCACTCGACGAACAATACCAAAGAAAGGACATTTGAGTAGGCCGCGTCAACTAATCAAATGGCCAGACCATAATCAAAACTAACTAAAAAAGAAAAAATTAAATGAAAGAGAAATAAAAAATATCCACATAGTTCTCACAATAAATAAAATAATAATATAATAATACTTTAGAAAGTAATCATGTCATTTTGTATATAATTTTCAACAATGTCAATGTGTATATAAAACTGGTACATTTAGATGATTTTATATTATAATTATGTTTTTGGTCTTAAATAATAGTTTTTGGAAAGAAAGAAACTAAATAAGTTTTTTGTGCCTAATATGACGCAAAAATTAAATACAACAAAAAGAAAAAAATTGGGAAAATATGCGTCACATCCGCGAAATACGGCCATCGCTCAGCATAATCACGCTGCGAGTCATGTTCGACAGAGCCACGGCGTCTTTAAAGTATTTAGTTATACAAATAAAATAAAAAATATAAATAAATAAAATAACTATAATAATAAGCATACGAAATAAAATATTTAAAATCTCAGCATTCCGTTGCGTTGCCATAGACGCGCGCGCAGAGATACAGCACTAAAAAAGTTGTGTTATCTGTGTATCTGTGCACCTGTCAACGTCAAAATAAGATTACAGGGCATGTGGAATACTAACAATAACAACTTAACGAATATTAAGACAGAACTGTGGAGACGACACGAGTTGTGTAGACCGTATTAAGAGGCGTCGGGGCACTGTAACCGGGCGGGTGAATTCAATACCAACAACCTACGATTTTGACAGCTCCAAGCGCACAGTTATAAAAATAGAGTTATACGTCTTGGCAGTGTTAGAAAATTACACAATTGATTTTCAGTATGGGATAATGGATAAACAGCTTAGATTTGTTGTTGTGATCACACGAATTTGTTATCTTAGTCTGAAAATCTGAAGGTCTCACTGAAGGTCCCGACGACATATGAAGCCAAGTCAGAGGCCCATGGGTGGCATAAAAATTCTGACGCCAGGTAATTCACTAATGCGGTGGAGGTCTGCCCGGCTTGGGTAGAGCATCGCCGTGTTCTCGTGGAGGCGATCGGTGGCGGGGATCTCTCGCGTCCGGCCCTGGTCCAGGCCATGGTACGGAGCGAGAGGGCATGGGAGGCCGTCACCTCCTTCTGCAAATCAGTAATGCTCGCAAAGGAGGAGGCAGAACGCGTGAGGGAGAGGCAAATTTCGCGCCCTCACGCCCCTAGCCGCCGCAGGAGACGCCCTGGGCGTCGGGAATCGCAGGCCGATTCCCGGCACCGTAGGCGCGGGCTTGCAGACGGTGAGCAATGGGTAGCTCTCCGTCCGATAAGCATCAGGCCCGAGTCGACGGCGCGTTGTGTTCCACGCGTGCCTCAAAGAGATGTCAGCACAACGGAAGGGGTCCGATAGGACTGATGCCTGCCGGAAAGTCCGAAAGGGATACCGTGGCCCCTGGCAGCGTACAGGCAACTGAAGGAACACGGGTGGGTTTTAGTTAGTAAGAGTCTGACACGCCCTCCCGCTCCGCCCAGAGCGGGAGAAGTTATTTGATAATTTCCCATAAAAAAAAGGTAATTCACTAACCACACGAAAAAGAAGAAGTCTGAAAATCAGCTTCAGGTGAGGCCCTTTTGGCATTATAAGCGTGGTTTTGTTTCTGTTTTCTTAGATTTAAGGGTTTTTTTTTGTGTTTCGCTAATAAACGCATTTTCCCTTTTATACTTCTTTCTCTCAGGCCAACCACAAAATATCCCAATGAAACTAAAGGTGAAAAGTTTAACAAACTAAATTACAACATCGTTTAAAATAATTAATTAATCCTTGTTTGTTCAGTTCACATAAAATAAATGTTATTTGATTGCATTTTCAATGTGTTTGTTGTGTGCACTAGCCATTATTTACGGCTTTACTCGCGCTGTTTGTAACTAAATTGACATAGCATTTAGAGGTAAATATGTTAACTATTTATTTACCAAACAGTTAAAATGATACGTTAATTATGCGTGAAACAAATGAAAAAGTATTAGCTACAATTCTTTGCGACGGAAATAAATATATGTTTTTTGTTTCTTTTGACTACATTAAAGAGCTTTCGGAGTCTTGTATTTTTTCAGGAAAAAAATTCTTGTGTTCAATACCTGACCCTGTTTCTACCTTTTTGCCAGAGACTAAAATATCGCCTAAGAAATTTTACGAATATGCTGCGATACTATAAATAATATGAATATAGTAGATACGTTCAATATTCCCAAGTTCTATTATTAAATAGAGCATGCAAATTTTTTCTTCATTTTGTTATTTTATACCAGCGGGGTAATAGCGTAACACACGTACAGTAGCAATGGCTTTTAGTTTGACAGTTCAACAACATTAATTGCATTATTTACGTTATTGAGCAGACAAATTTTTCTAACATTATTTATTTATTTATTTAAAAACACATACAACTATCATCACAGGCTTACCTAATACAATAGTGTAGTTATAGTTATAATACAAAAATGAGACTTACAATTATATTATTATAAATAACTAACAGTAACTTTAAAAAATGCGCTCCGTGTGAATTCACTCAGAGTACAATTGAAGCAGTCAATCTGTTGTGACACCATATTGAGTGTATGCAGGGCGCGCGTTAGCGGCACGTGCTGCAGCAGGTTGGTGCGAGCGGGCGGCACCCACAACAGCGGCGGTCGCCTCCGTCTCCCCACGTGCCCATCAGGTACACACAACCCAATTTCTTTAACCCAAATTCTTCTCAATTTTGTGAATGTGAGAACGCTGTAGGCCTAGTGGACTGTAGATTTGTTCACCATCATTATTCTGTTAAGTACCTGGTACTTGTTGAAAGACCTACACTGTCCTCCCATACCTAATAACACTGTTATTTGTAAATATTGTAAAAGCCCATTATTTTTAAAAGAGTAACCGTGGAGTTTCTTGCCGGCTCTTCTCCATAGGAAACAACCAATTGGAACCGTGCACCTAGCTTCTGACGTTTCATAAGTGCCCATGTAGGTTTATATGAAATAAAAATATTTTGAATTTTGAAAAAAAATTTTTGAATTTTTTTTGAATTTTTGAATTTTTTTTTTGAAAAATTTGAATCGTTCGTAGAACGCCCGGGTTGTGTATTTTACCACTCATAATCTTAAATAATTATGAAGTAATGCATTAGCAATACCCCTATCATGTAGACTGTGATTGAAAGTGTGTTACCCAATTTAAGACGCAGTATCTAGATGCAACGGAATACGAGCTATTCTAGGTTTTTTTCATATTGCTAAACAACTTTAATTCCAGTTACAATGCATTACATGTTTGAATTTACATTCGGGAAACTAGATTGGATATCTACTTTTTATGTTAGTTTTTTTTTATCGATACGACGATTAAACTGATGTGTTTTCTCTGCAAATGGCATGTTTTTTATTCAATTCCCTTGAGCATGTTTTAATTTATCGCTAGATATTCAGTTTTCGATTTGCTGTTGAATGACAAATGTAATTTTAGTCAGTGTAGAATCATGCCAAGGCAATTAATGACTTGTGTGTATGTTATTGTGTCTCAAGAGGTTCACTAATGTTTCACCAAAACACCATTGTCAAATTTTTGTTTACAACCAACGTTTTGTATACTATTTATTATACAAACAAATTAGTCCCCAAATGATTTATTTTATAAACACTCGCTTTACAAACATTTATTTAGCAAATGCTTCGCTTTACAAATGTTTCGCACGATCATTTACACATTTTTCATATAATATTTTGATTCTTTTTGAAAAATCACGTTTATACTTGATATTATTTTATAATAAATTCTTCTATAATTATTCTAGTCGTTTTTGGCTCTCGCCGCCCGCTCTCGCCGCCCGCTCCCGCTGCACCGCTCGCTTCGCTCACTCGACTCGTGCGTAGGGGGACGCAGTTCTAACTTAACGTAACCTAACCTTTTTTTGTGAGTAAATTTATTTAACCTAATCTAACTAGTTCGGTTCCGGGTAGCCTACAATTTTTTTTACGTTTCTGGCATTTAATTTTTTTTATAAAATATTTTTTGTTTATTTATACATTTAAATTACCCTTTTGCCTATATAATGAGTTTCATTTTTAGGAAATTGCGACATGCAATATGTAAAACGTTTTTATTCCAAACGTTGTTTTAGGAGATAACATGAATAAGAAATGAATTATATTTCAAATAATAGGTACGTTACTTAAAAAAAAGTTTATCGGATAATTATTTTCTTAAGTGAATTATTTGGCTAACTTATTGTTGTATTTTTGCCAATCGTTACTTGTCAAGAAAATTTGTAAATATTTTTTTGGTGAAATGACTGGACACCGTCTCAAGACGAAAGTGCGTGTTGATCGCGATGACTTATGGCACTGTAACGTGGTCACTCACCATGGACCTTATTAGAAGGCTAAAAGTCACTCAAAAGGCAATGGAGAGGGCTATGCTTGGAGTTCCCCTACGTGATTGAATCAGAAATGAAGAGATCCGCAGAAGAACCAAAGTAACCGACATAGCCCGAAAAATTGCCAAACTTAAGTGGCAGTGGGTAGGCCACATTGTTCGCACAACATATGGCCGATGGGGCCGAAAGGTTCTGGAGTGGCGACCGCGTACCGGAAGACGTAGCATTTGAAGGTGTCCCACAAGGTAGACTGATGACCTTGTGTAGGCCGCAGGAATCCGCTGGATACAGGAAGCACAGACTCCGTCGAAGAGGTGATGTATGGGTGAGGCTTATGTCCAGCATTGGAAGTCTTTTGGCTGAAATGATGATGCAATTATTGATATTCTGTTCCTTCTGTTGTGAAAGTCGAAATGCAATACCAAAAAGTGGTTCTACCCTTTGAGTAAAGAATACGTTACTCCTTTCGTCCTACTTACGGGCGTCGTAAAGGAAATTAATACTCATCAACTGAATGGATACCCAGCACCGTTTTCCTGTCCGCTAATAATAACAAATTGTAATCTGTCTGGAAAGCGAAATGATTATGGCCATTTATTTTCTTTTGAAAATAGCAGCTATAAGTATTTAAGCAAAATACCTACAATTAATCATTATATACCTAGTTAGACTTTTTTGATGAATTGATAACAGAAAGAGCTTTTTATGTTTAATTGTTATGTTACTCTTTAGTAATTAAGTTATATGTTTGTTAGACTCATGAATGATGCACCTATGCAGTTAGATAGCTGATTAAGTAGGTTCTTTTTTGTTTAATTTTATTTGCGTGTTATTTTTTTGTTCCATTTTTTTTTGTGTTTTCTGTTTACATACTAGATTCGTAATGTAAATATTTCGTTGAAATATATCGGATATAAATAATATTAGATAATAATAATTGATAGGCACACTATTGTATTAGGTCGAGGATTTGTAAAGATAGTTGTAAGACAGGTAAATAAATAAATTACCGGAGGCACTGCCGAAAGTTTTTAAAAAGAAACAAAAGAGTCTAGTCGCGACGTTTTAATACAGACTGACTTAAAAATTACATCTAATACAATCCTTATATCTACGAATGTGTATCACCGGGTGCTAGCCTTAACATTCCAATGCTACTTCGAATGCTGAATCAGCGTAGGCCGCCCAAGGCGCGTACCAACATTATAGCATGCATACCTATAGGTATCTAAATATATACCTATTTATTTATTATTGACAAAAATAATGGACAGTAGCCACAGGTTGATTCATATATCTATAGTATTTATTTTATTCAAAGATGATCCTAAATTATTTTTATATTTTTATTATTATTTTGACCTTTATTCAATATGTATACATATATTTTACATTTTTAAATATTTTTATAAAAAACAAAGAAAAACAAAAACATTTAAAAATATTAAAAATAGTGTTCCGCCGGTGTCGGGAGCAGGGTCCAAGCTACCGGTGGTTAGGGCTGCAGAGACAGGAACCTCCTCACAATGCGAGCCGTATCGAGGAGTACTGCCTTCTGAATCAGGCCCTTGATCCAATTATTATTATTTTTATTTATCCTATTATTTTTATTTTTAATAAATATTATTAGCTATTGGAGGATTAAATTAAACTTTAGAAATCCACGAAGATAACACACACATATGTTTTTCTTAGTAATGTAAAACATGGCCGACCTCAAGGCAGATAATAAAACTAAGCGCATTGAAAAAAATACATTGGCAAGGAAAATTTCAATACCGGCCATATTGGTAAAGTTTCATAACGCATTCTTTGGTGGAAATATAATAGCTGCGCGTTCGGTTTCCATAGTGTTGGGCAAGTATCGATATAAGGTTATTGATACCTGATTATTTTATTTTTGGCATTAGGATCTCGGACAATACAAATTGGAGCCCCTGACCAAGAAGCTGTGTATAATATGACTATAATCACCACGATAGCTAAATAGATTCGCGATCACAAATAAGAATACCCCACTATGTTGTTATTTCGTAAAAGAGTTGAGGTTATTCAGTAGATTATTTTGAGCTTACCCGACGGGAAGTCAGTAGAGAACCTATGTTATCTGTATACAACACAATAGGCACCTAGATATTTAATTGAATGAAACTGTTGTTTAATGTCTCTTTTTTTCAAAGCAGACCACAAATTTTACTCTCTTCCGTAAATGTGACATGTTGAAAAATATGTCGATATTAATTTTATCTTTTAACATCCCTATATTTTTATAATGTCACCTCAGTGTATCACGTAGAGTGTTAAAGTAAACGCCGCCACGCAACACAGTGTAACCGAGTTTTTGTGTGTCTTCACAATTTTTATGTTAATGGTGGACAGAAGTTTTACCATAAACATAGGGTGTAAGGGTATAACACAAACAAAAACTTCTGGTTATGTATTCCAGCTTAATTATCTGGTCATATAGTCTCCTTGCGTGGGTGTCATGGGCAGAGTTTGGGGTTTATTACAGAATTGATGAACAAAACAAAAGACGGTCAGCTTCTGGTAGCCCAATTATTGGGGAATAGTTCTTATGCCCAGTTGTCAACATTTGTCAGGCTTTTGATTGTTTATAAGAGTTCTCATCTAAACAAGAGGTAGTGCCCAGAAACCAAAAGCCATAACATTAAGTAATCTGGGAATAGAACGCGATATCTGCGCGTTGCAAATTAATAACGAGCTTCACACACATATTATCTCAATCACTTTTTCATCCTCTAGATCACCACAAAACTATAAAATATAGGTACTAAATATTCATAAATAATAGTGAAAATCTGGGACGAATTCATACAACACGACAAACCCCTTGACATCCTTTTGTCTTGTCGAAATTTATTTTTGTCATTGAAATATTTGAGCTTCCTCCGCGAGCATTATTAGACCGGTCTGGCCCCGCGGTTTGACATTGACGCGCACTTTACGTCACTTTCAAAAATTTTCAGTGTTACCTGTAATTTTTTGATTATGTTTGGTTTAATTGACGAGAATATTCGTCAGACACGTTGAAACAGCCACAGACGATAATAGCCATTATTTAGCAGTAAAAATAGTGATTTGAGCCGCGTGAGTCGACCGTAACCTATTGGTCGCAGTGGAACTTTGTCGGTTAAAGTGAGGGTACACTGTTCATCCTATTCCTGCACCATTTTCTACAATTCTTCTACAACTTAATAAAAAATTAAAAACTTATATTATATATTCGAGGGAATGCTTTATCTGTAATAAGTATCGACAGTATGTACAGTCACGGACTTTAATTGATGAGCCACTTGCCACTGTTTGTATTTTAGCCGTGTAATGCAAATCGGGTTTAGTCGGTTATACTCGTACATCCGTCCGGTAAGTCATACGTCTTCGTATTACAGAAGAAGAAAATTATATTTGATATCTTTGTCATTGAGTGTTTGACAGGCGTGTCATTTGGGTTTGGATCGCTTGATAATATATTATGTAATAATTACAGTTTCATGCAATATTAACGGTTGGCTAACCTGACAGCCAGAACTACAAACTTGACAGCAGAGTGACTAACCAAAGTCAACCAATTGTAGGTCTAGCAACCGTAACCTAGCGACAATTGTTTTAGCGTAGCGATAGTAACGTTAGCGTACGGAGAAATTATTATTTGTCATTTCGACATCGGAAAAACTCGGACCCACGATTTTATCCGAACGCGTAGCGTCCAACATGATGTTCATGACAATTATGATAACTGTTTCACATAAACATAGATTACCCGATATATACTCTTTGCTGTCCCTGTCTTCGGATAGGTTTTCTGAAATAACGAGTAATTAATGAGCTCTATTTCAAAGGAGGTCAGTATCAAATAGATTGGATTAAATCAACCTTCAACCTCTATGGAAACGACTATTTCCGATTAAAAGGTTTGAGTTCGTGTTTAATCGTGTAATCTCGTGAATGTATAAAACTGAAAAATTGGAAAGTTTGAAAGTGGCTCATCAATTAAAGTCCGTGACTGTACCTCTGCCTAACCCTTTGGAGCGTGATATTATGTTTTATGTCTAAAAATACTTATTTACATATCGACGAAACTACTAATTTGAAATAAACTTTCCTTATTAAAATAATAAAAAGAAATGGAAATGATAAAAAGTCAAATAATTTAATCAGCGCACAACTGAACATGAAATTCATAATACCGCATCACTAAACCATAGACAATTTCGAGCAGCCATTGATGTTTACATTTAAGTACAGAAATTAAAAAAAAAAATGATATAACTTATGTGATTGGTCCGATTTTCTATTGTCTTTTTCTTATTCGTTATTTCTAAGGAAAGTATGAAAATATTGTCTGCAAAATTTCCAGCAAAGTTTAGGTTCCATAAAATATTCCTAAACCACATAATATTGTTAGCCAAAATTCAATTAATCACTTTTCCAGTAACGGGAGCACTAATTTTTACAAAAAATGTGTAGTCACCGTTATTGAATTGCCATCGGCAATTTTGTTTAGAAACTCTTGCAAAGCGATTAAAAAATGTTTTGTTATTTTATACAAGAAAAAGAAAGAAAGAAAATAACTTTATTTGCGGTAAGCATGACGCCAAGAAAGAACACAAACACAAAACATAACAAGTTGACGGCCATCGCTCAGCATAATGCTGCGACCCAATGTGAGGCAGATCCTCAGCGCTGGTTTTCAGTGACAACCGGGATTGTCGTGTTGACGTCGACCGGTGCAGCATACAAATATATATAAATTTAAAATAAAATAAATACACAATACTTAATTCCAAATGATTCTATAAAAATATAATATTTAAAATGGCAACATTCCGTTATCCGTTCCGTTATCGGATAGCAAGCAAACAGGTAGGCAGCCAACCCGATGCTAAATGGTCACCACCCATGAATGTCTGTAATACCAGAAGGACAATTCTCGAATTTCTAAGAAAGTCAAGAGCATTCTATCTGTCAAAAGTTCCTCTTATTACGTGACAAATTTTGCAGATCGATATCGCTGAGATGAGATTGCGCCTCGATTTTGAACGTTTTTAAGGTCCACCAAAGCGGAGACGAGACGAGGGGGAGAAGATGTGTTGGCAACAACCCAAAAAAATCCTATTCAAATCCAATTGTTGTACACATGTCTGCTCCGGTCTTAGCCAGTACGCATCTCCACACAGCTTCGGTGGATACACCCTAGCTGTTAAGCATTACCTCTCCTTTCCGTTTCGCGCATCTCCGCCCATCTCCGCTTCGGTGGAATCTGGGCCTCTCTAAGGTAATTGGTCTTCTGAAACATCTCAGTGCGTTTTCACCTCAGAGGCAAAGTTGAAATTCGTATTTGGAATGACAAAATTGGAAGCTCGAACAGTTGACAATCGCCTTGGAACCAATTAACCAAATAGTGATGTATCGTTTAATTTGGCAAATGAATGGGTATGTCGACTAAACAAACATTATTTCAATAACTACAAACAGACAAATGTTAGTACGTTTAGTTTTCGCGGTACAATAAACGGATCCAGACTTTTAGATATTTTGAACATCGAAACATGTGTAGCAATACTGATGCATGTCTATTTTAAATTAAACTAGATTAACAGCGGGATTAATTCCAAGTAAAAAATATACCAAAATTTATTCAAAAAGCATCCACGAGCAATACACAATATTGTTTTTAGCTATAAATACTCGTATTTTCATTCTACAAAATTATTGGCTGGAAAAATATGCATATTATGGTTGATTTCAAATCAAATCAAATCAATTTATTTGCCATGAGTGTTGGTACAATTTAGGGCTTAACATAAATGGTACAGATCCATAACACTTAGTCATAATAATGTGACATGCAAACATTTGGGTTTATAATTACTATTATAAACACAAATGTTTGCTTGTTTTCATAATAATTTGCCTACATTCAATATCTGTAAGACTTAATTGATATATTTTCGATCATAAACTGAATTTCCCGCTTTGCATAGTCATGAATACGTCCGAACTTCGATCGTAGAAACAAAGTGGAGAAGGCATAATACGTGTCGCTTGAATAGATGAAGTTCAAAAATATGGCTATTGAATCTTAGAAATAGTCCTGTAGTTATAACTTCTTATAACGCACGTATTCAATTTAATATCTAAAAAACATTATTTCGTGGACATTTGTGTAGATTACAAGTTTACCTAATTTTTAAGTAATTATGTCACACTTCAATTGTAGTTTGTAACTGTTTAATGTCCCAATAAAGTAAAATAAAATAAAATTAACAAAACAAACATAATAATATTCTCTACCTTACATTGAACTGAGTGAACTTATAATTAACTCGAATGTAACGTTTGAGTTGATAAAAAAATAAAATAGGTGACGAATATTCGTGGCAGTATCGAGCATAAAAGTATATAAGTAGCTTGCATGCCAAATTAGACCCATGTTATCACCAATCAGAAGTTTTTATGGAACCACGGCAGCTTTCATGCTTACATACTTTTGATCAAGTTACTGGCATGATGTACCATTTCCTGGTTTTTTATAAATTAAATTAAATACAATTTTAAATAATAGACTTGACTTACAGATAACTATTGAAGTATTTCCAAGCACAAAATCACTTCAGTCTTGATCTGAGATCGCAAATCAGAAAACTTGGGGTTTATTTAATAAAACCGACAGGTGACCGAAAATGTATTTTCGTTCATAGTTTTCTGCTTTCTGATAACGACAAAAATAAACGTGTGTACATTAGGTCCTGGAGGAAAAGAAAGGAAGTTGATTCATGACAAAAACATAATTGCACTTCACTAGGATTACTCCAGCATTGGCGGTCTGTTGACAGACAGAAATCCCACAAGACTGAGGCTTTGTGCTTCAGTCTCAAGATCCAAGTCAAATGCCACTTGGAAATACCTGACCTACAGATGACTCAGATTACTGGAGGCCAATTCCTGTAATAAACACAGACACAGAACACAGACACAGAAACAGACTTCCAAGAACTTAAATTTCGGAAAAGTCGGTATCTTTGGTTTGGTATTTTCGTTATTCGCCAACGACTTCCGTTAAGTTATTTTTCACTTTGTAGTGTTGTTTTGGAAGTCAGTTGTTTTTTTTTTAAGTTTTTTTTTCTCGCTTTTTAGTGGTTCAGTTTGTAATTTATCTAAATTACAATAGCCTAATGTCAAATACTCATCACCTTTTACAAAATATTGCTTTTCCCAATGCTCCCTGCACTGTTAATCGTTAAGGAGTTGTCCTGGTACTTCACCATCAGCTCCACTTCTCCGTATGCATTGTGACTAGCATAAATTGCTTGGCAACCATATTAAAGTAATCGAATCGCAACCCGTTAAATACTTATTATTGATCAGTTCCGGTGGCCATCTGTGGTCTTCATCATAAGTTCCACTTCACCAAATGGTGCTTTACGGGAGCAACTGCACGAGTTACTATAAAATAATACCCAAATCGGTATATGTAGGTTTGGGACTTTAATATTTTAAGAGTTTCTTCGATTTCTCCAGGATCTCATCATCAGATCGTGACTTGATAACAATGGACTATCTCGGAAGTATATCCTTTCAAACAAAAAATAATTTTGCGAATCCGTTTATATATGACGGAGTTATGCCCGAACATACATTTAAAAAAAAAAACATCCTAATTGATACTGAACTTCCTTTTGGAAGTCGGTTAAAAACGTTTAAAATCTAGTCACAGTCTCATCTCAGCGACAATCAATGTCAAAAACTTGACAAAAATGTATTTTGTAGAAAATGAACATTCTTAAGAATCCCTATAATAGGTCCTATTTTGCGTTTTCAATAATCCATGTTTTCAACTTTTTGTCAGTAAAACGAATTGACAGTCAATTAACTTTCAGTGAACCTCTCGGTTCCGGTTGATGGCTGAAATTCTGTCGTTTTTCGCCCACTTATATACACTGCAAAGGTGATATTCAGGCGTATTTTTTTTTTACTTTTTTCGGCAATTACACTTTGTTATCGGTCGTTTGTTATCATGATATTTCAATTACGGGTAATGGAGATTTTGGAAATTTTGGCAGTAAAGTGAATTGATAAAATTTTAATGCTGTTAATTTCATGGGTCATTTCATGGTTGCCGTAAAATGCTGCTATGGGATTACTTTAAGAGGACGAGAAAAGCTTCTAGCTTTTTTGGTTATTTAAAAAAGCTAGGCCAAGTTTAGAAAAAATCAGAATTTTGAATTGGATCGTTCATGTATGTATTGTATGTATTGCATGTAGTGGTTCACATTCCATAGTAAAACAATAATCATCAATTCAATTCTTATTATTGCACCAGCATAATCCAAAGGTTGTCTGGTAGAAAATGCCTCTGAAATTAAGTTCGCCTCTGTAAATTTGTGTGTTTGAAGTATTAAATAAATAAATAATCCTTTTGATATTATTTATGATTAAAATGATTAAATTGGCTATGAAATTGTTAATGGTAGTAACGACCCCCATTGATATTAAGTTTATTTAAATTATATACCTTCCAAAGTAGCTTTCAAAAGTTAAACCCACAAAATAATTTCATCATAATAAGCCCTGGCATAATATTTAAGAGCTTTATGAAAACGAAAATTATGTGTGAAATAAAATTTTCCGCAATTTATTCAGTGTTCCAGTGAAGTGGTCATTTTGTGGACATAATCACTTTGTTTTCGTGAGAACGTTGATATGATGCAATTTTCATGAAATCATAATGGTATATTAAATGTGGATGAAATGGGAAAAATAATTGAGTTTGGTTACGAGTTTCGGGTATTTTTAAATGTAACATTTACGGGATAAAGTTCTCATGTTATTTTTAACGTAGTTCAGATAGGAAACAGTTATAATCTTAAAGACTATTTTAATAATAAATAACTGCGTGGCTTGCGGCTTTACTTGCGTAGAATTTGGATAACATATTATTAATTCGAGTAAAAAAAAGTTAGGCAATATCGCTCACCCCCTGTTACATGGGACTTCAACATAACTAGCGAAAAGTACAATAGGTACACCTCTGCCTAACCCTTCGGGGAAACAGGCGTGATGTTATCAAAAGAAGTTTCTGTCCGCTTTCGTTATGAGTGATTGATGCTTTGAAGTTCGCAACAATAAAGTTAGTGACTATTTAATTACTAACGAATACGAGAATGGATGATTGAATTGTAAGGTTTATGAAAAAATTGCACAGGCTAAATCTTATAATCCGGAATAACCATTATTCGATACCGATACTCCTCGATTCCTGGGAAACTTTATATGTTCTCTATATTTTAAAGTTTATTAAAATCAATATCCAAAGACAGGTATCCACGTAATCATATTTGAATGTACAACTAGCGACCCGCCCCTGCTTCGCACAGTTTTTATGACTTGACAAAACATCCAGGTTCCTTTAATATATAATTTTTAATATTAATGTATTAATCCTTCCGGAATAGATTTTCAAAATGATGGTGAAAATCGCATCAAGAGCGACTTTAATTAACTATAAAATAAATAAAATCCATTTATTTCGGGTTCTCCCATATAACAATCACAACGAAACACGAGATAAGTACAAATCACAATATAAAATTAATACTATGTCATCAAATTATAAAAACAATGTCGGAAATAATATAAAATAAAAATAAAAGTTCAGGTCAAATTTTTGATAAAAACAATAACATAAATTAATAAAACAGCAAATATCACGTCGCTCGTTAACATGCCCTTGCTATATGCCTACTGTAACACATCCTAATATAAGGGCAGTCCAATCGCCCAGCAATCATCACTAGGACAGCATTGGAGCTGACCCGCGCCCTGCGCACCAAGGACGCGCACCGCTTGCGCATTGCAGTGCGATCCGCCGTTGCAATCGGACGCGCGCACACTGTAAGCGGAAATTATTATTTTGCGCCGAACGCGGCGAATGCCGCTACCACCATGCGTTCAGAAGAACTAGTGGCGAACGAGGTTCTGGCATTCCTGCAGTACCAGCTGGATGTCATGGACGAGGTCAGTGTGATTCAGATCTGCAAATCCAACTTCAATGAAGAGGAGATACGCAGAGCGAAAACACTACTGTATGAGTCGCTACATATGGCCGACCGAATGCCGTCCCGCAGGAGGGATGAAAAGGGAGAGAGGAGTCTACAAGACATAATAAAAGTGTTGAAAGAGACCGACCCGGACGACGTGCCGACTTTCGTGGCGAAGGATTTGCGCAAGCTGCCCCCAGTCACATTTTTGACCACGTTGACGTCACCAGGCTGCTACGGGATATCACAACCCTAAGATCAAGCCTGGTCGAGATGCAGTTGAAGTTGGAAGCATCGCAATCCACCATCAGTGATCTACGTACTGAAGTAGCAGATTTACGCAAGACGGTATGTAGGTCACACGAGCCAGCTACCAGCGTCAACACACGTCACGGCGCATTCAACACATCGCAGCTGAGTTTCGAGTCAGCAAAATTTGACTCGTCGCCGGCCGCCGTCACTGCAAGCGATGCACAAACACGCCCCGCCCTCGCCGGGTCCCCCATCGTTGGGACGCCGACCAATATTAGCACGTCAACACCGGGACGTGCTTACTCGGCTGCCGTTAATAAAGCTCCCGCAAATCATCAGCGGCAACCTAGTAATACGAGGGGTGCCCAGCGGCCCTCCGAAGCAGTTCGAAGCTCGTTGCCGCCGGTAACAAGCCAAGGACAGGCCGATGAAGAAGGCTTCATTCGTGTGGAGAAGAAGAGCAAAAAGAAGAAGCCTGCTTGTCGCAATCAGTGCGGTACCGCAATGACTGGTCCCGACATGTTGCTGCGTCCCGCTATTCCAACAACGCAGCTGTACGTGTCACGTCTACATCACACCACGAAGGTAGAGGAGGTCGTGGAGTACATCAGGATGAAGACCAAGTTCACCTTGAGAGTCGAGAAGTTGGAGTCGCGCCATAAGATTAACTTCAAATCTTTTGTGGTGCGAGTTCCGACTCATCACTTGGAGACTTTTATGAAGGAGGAATTTTGGCCGACGGGTGTCGTGTATCGGCGTTTTCGCGGAAGGCTACATGACACCACGACTCAGCACAATACGTCGCCGACCCAACGTATTAACTTGATTTAGTAGTGATGTTTATTTTTATTTTTATTATGTATTAGTTTATTATTATAGAATATTATTTTGTGTATTTTGTCTATGGGCCTTAGTTGCCTGAAAATAAAGCAATTATTATTATTATTATCTCCTTTATTCAACTATATACATATAAATTATATTTTTAAATATTAGAATAAAAAATTAAAAACATTTAAAAATATAAAAAATAGTGTTCCGCCGGTGTCGGGAGCAGGGTCCAAGCTACCGGTGGTTAGGGCTGCAGAGACAGGAACCTCCTCACAATACGAGCCGTATCGAGGAGTACTGCCTTCTGAATCAGGCCCTTGATCCAACCGCCTAATGAGAGCCTCGAGAGATGTTGGTCGAGGCTTTCGGCCATCAGGCCATTGGCCGTTACGACAATCGGCACAATGATAGCGGAGCACACGTTCCACATGTCGACAACCTCGTGTGCTAAGTCGAGATATTTTATTTGTTTCTCTTTCTCAGCTTTCACGAGGTTCTCGTCATGTGGAATGGTAACATCTACTATCATTGCGCGGCGCGCTAATCGGTCTATCACTACTATATCAGGCTTATTGGCAACAATAGTCCTGTCTGTAATGATAGACCGATCCCAGTACAACGTGACATGGTCATTTTCGAGAACTGGGTCGGGCACATACTTGTAGTACGGTACCTCAGAATCCACAAGTTTATATTTCAAAGCAAGTTGCTGGTGAATAATCCTGGCCACTTGGTTATGCCTGTGCAAGTACTCGCCGTTAGCCAGACGAGAACAACCAGAGATAATATGTCTGATGGACTCACCCGGACGGTGGCATGCCCGACACACGTCAACCGTCCCATCCTTCATAATATATTTTCGGTAGTTATTCGTCAAGATAACTTCGTCCATAATTGCACAGACGAAACCTTCAGTTTCCCCGAAAAGGTCACCAAAACGTAGCCAGGATACGGACGCTAGGAAATCTACACCGGGCTGATGAAGAGCCCGATAGAAGCGCCCGTGAAGCTCCTTGCTTTGCCATACTTCCTTGCGGTCCTCTGTAGTAAGTACCACAGGTTTGCGCCAGTTCTCTTTAGCCATGGAGAGCGGGGTGAGCCCCTTGTCCACTGCGACCACATCACGGTGCATACCCACTTCGGTTTTTAAGAAATATTCCCTGAGGCTGCACACCTCGCGGTTGTGGAGGGTCTTCGCATTTAAAAAGCCTCGACCCCCGCATTTCCGCGGGATGTACAGTCTCATCACCGATGAACGTGGGTGATGCATCCGGTTTGCGGTCAGTAGTGTACGGACCCTCCTGTCCAGGGCGTCGAGTTCGGTCTGAGTCCATTTGAGTATGCCGAAAAAGTACATCAAAACCGGCATGACCCAACCGTTGAAGGCGCGCACCTTGTTTCCGCCCGAAAGAAGACTAATTAATACCTTCTTCAGGCGACCAAAGAAGCGCTCCTTCAACGATTGCTTCATGTCAGCAACGTTGATGCCTAACGCTTCCGACATACCCAAATACTTATAGCTTTCGGCTGAGGAGAGGGATCTAAGGTGTATGGAGTCCGAGAGTTGAGTTCCCTCGGATTCCATAATCTCCCCTCGCTTTACATGCATGACTGCACATTTGTCCACACCAAATTCCATCCTGATGGCGTTACTGAATGTTTCAGTTAACTTCAGTAACTCCATCAGTCGCAATTTGTTGGGGGCAAAGAGTTTCAAGTCATCCATGTAGAGGAGGTGAGATATGACCTGACCGCTTCTCCTCAGCCGATAGCCCAGTCCATTCTCCAGCAGTGTGCTTAGAGGATTCAGGGCTAAGCAAAACCAAAGTGGACTCAAACTATCACCCTGGAATATTCCCCGTTTAATCCATACAGGTTCATTATTCCCCTGGATCTGTCGACATCCTGGATAGCGAAGGACCGTCCTCCATTGCCCCATACATGACATCAGGAAGGAGCGCAGAGTTGCATCTATTTTGTACAACTCCAGCACCCTCATGAGCCATGTATGTGGCACCGAGTCGTAGGCCTTCTTATAGTCTATCCAGCATGTCGACAGATTCTTACGGGATTGACGAACCTGTTGGCTTATGGCCATATCGATGAGGAGTAGCTCCTTAGTACCACGGGACCCGTTCCTACATCCATTTTGAGAGACAGACATGATTGAATTACTGTCAATGTGTGTGTTAATTTTCGCTCTCAAAATAGATGTAAGAAGTTATTATTATTTCCTTTATTTCAATATTTACATATAAATTATATTTTTAAATATTAGAATAAAAACATATAAAAACATTTAAAAATATAAAAAATAGTAGCCCACCGGTATCGGGAACAGGGTCCAAGCTACCGGCGGTCAGGGCTCCAAAGAGAGGAACCTCCTAACAATACGAGCCGTGTCCAAGAGTACCGCTTTCTGAATCAAGCCCTTAATCCAGCTGCCCAACGAGAGCCTCCTAAGGTGTTGGTCGAGGCTCTTGGCAATTAAGCCATTGGCTGATACGACTATCGGCACAATGATCGCTGAGTCCACATCCCACATGTCGACAACCAAGCCTAGTTGTTATTATTATTATTATTATTGTGGTGTGAAAACAGTCGGTGCGTGCTTCCGCAAACATGCCCGAGGCACTGCAAAACCGGGGCAGCCCCAATACCGCCCTGAACGCGTTGTTGTACTGGACGCGGAGGGCACTGTAACTTGCCTGTATGTCGCTAGCCCACAGGCTACACGTGTACAAAGAAGAACTATGTGTACGTTGATTTTTGAATTAAATATATAAATGTATATGTACTACTGAATAAATAACCTAGGATTCTACATACATACGGTACTATTTACATAATATATAAGCTAAGATACTTATCAGCATCGCCATACAACGTGTCAATGCTGCCAGCCTTTTGGGCACTTTTCCTGTTGACAGCGATGCGGACGAATTTTTTGATGCCCTATGATTTTTTTCCTTCTTTTTTATATAAATGTACATATTATTATTATTATTTGAATGTCTATAAATAAAACCATCACATTATCTATAAATAACGTCCACTGCAGTACATAAATAAACCCTCCCTCTATTAGTAGACAATTTCTAGGCAGTCAATATTTATAAAGGATAAAGCTCTCTCACCACGTGCGTAGGACTTTAAAATAGCAAGTCAGAATAGCGTATAAAAGTCCTCCGCATAATATGAGACGATTAAAATAACTTTGCATACATTTTGTGACGTTTTCGTACGTCATAATAACGTCACAATGTAAAGCAGAACAGCAGTGCTATTCTGTAACCATCTCACCGTGAGAACTTAGGTGAAGTGAGCTCGGAGTGAACTGTCAGTCCCTAGCAGCAGTTGGAATGACAGCTCATTTCACGTTCACTTCACCTAAGTTTTCACCGTGAGATTATTACAGAATAGACCGGCTGTTATTTTAGTGGAAATGAGAAACTGCACACTTTCTCATTTCCACCTCAGTTAGAATTAATATTATTAAAAAGTGTTTTTGGTCTGTAATATTTAACTCCAATACTGATTTTGACTGGAAATTATCGTGTATTATAAAATGGAGTGCATATTATGTGGTCAATACAATAATAATGCGAAGAAAAGAAAGAACCATTAGTAAGTATGTGAATGGCAAATATTTTACTATAAAAAAATATATAAAACGCAGTTAGCTACTACTTTTAATAAGCCTAAGTTGTATTAATTACATCATTTGAAAGAAAAAGTAAAAAAAAGTCTGTGTTTCGAATGATGTCTAGATTTATCGTGCGTCCGTCTCATTTATTTGTCAATATGTTTTTGTTTTGTTGTCTTGCAATTTTGATTGAATACCTATATCTAACTATTGAAATATTCATTATTATTATTATCTTACACAAATTTATTTTATTTAAGTATACATATACACATTGCAGTATAAAACTGATGACATCCGCCACCTTACACTTCAGGTCCAGTTGAAAGTCAGCGTCAGGCACTAGTTGTCTGGCATTTTTGCTGAACTGAGCCTATTCGGCGCAGCCGCGAGGCACACATTCCTGCTAGTATCTTACAACGCACTTTACACTTTTTATTTTGTATTCTTTCTTTTTACTTGTGTGCCTTTTAGTATGTGCTAAATAAATGTATTTTTTTTCTTTTGTAATTTTATTTTCCTTGCCCTTTAAATTGCACATTGCACAAGGTACTATTGCAGCTCCTAAATCCATAACAGAACATATAATCAAACAAACATATCACACACATACACACAGAAATTAATAGGTACCTATATAAACACACATAACTATAACACACTCGTATCAATAGGTAAGCCCTGTCTTTGCGTGACGGAACACCGAATCCGTGCCCCGAAATTATTGGCAAACCAACAAAAGAAACTTGGTTCGGTATTTCGACACCTTGTGATTGAACTGTATTTTTCCCCTGTATTTTATTATGGTGTATTTCTATCTCTTTTTTCGATCCTTGTTATTCAGTGTTTTATGTTGATTCGTATAAGGCGTTTATGGATCGAGCCGAACGACTCCGACGCGACTTACTAGTGTTATTTAACTAGTTTGCGATTTGTTGCGTCGTGTACCGACTTCCATAGAAATTCTAGTGCTGTGTCGTTCTGGCTACCCATTGATAGTTTGTATTTGTAGCTGATAACTTTTGAGTTACGTGGTCGGTTACGGGTCGTATTCAACGTTTTATTGTATTCCGCAAGTATAGTATACGTCCTATTAGTATTAGTATGAGATTTTTGTGTTATTGTTTTCCATACGATCAATTAGTAGAGGTTGTTATTTGTATCAAGGTGCAAGAAACGCTAACTGAACTTACTTTTGGAAGTCTCAAGAAGAAGATGGTTGCACCCATCATCTTGACTTATATTGTAAAGATGCGCATGTGGCGTGCGTGTATGAACGTAAATGAAGCAAAAGGAGTACCTCTGTCAGGATCGTAGCAGGTAGCGTTCTGTAGTTTCTGTGTAGCCCATGGGAAGAATGTGTGATTCTACAAGATTTTTGTGATGTACGTAATTTTTTTCAGAAAAATAGAATTTAATTCAGTAAGATTAATTACACATACATATTAATTATATGGAATATATATAACTATGTATATTTAATCCTTATCGATTTCGATAACAGCGACCCTTTAAAATTATTATTTCCTAGCATGTACCCTAATATGACTCGCCAAACCGAATTTTGTTTTAAATACCCGGTCACAGCTAATGCAATAGAGATGGCTGGCAGAATTAAATATATATAGGTATAGGAGGGCTTTGGGCTCTCTTTACATATTTGATGTTTTTCGGTTGTATCGAGTCGCTAGTTTTTACATTTACGTAATACTGTTCTCAAAGAAACAATTTTAACCCTATTTCGAGCATAACTCCTTAACAAATTATTCCGTCACATTTCACACAAATCTCACAAGGGTTTTGAACCTTTCACGGATGACTGTATTTCCATTTAATACAAATACATACCGAGTACACAAAGCCTACCATACAATGTAACGTGAACTTGAGGTTCTACCAATGTATTGAGGCAATCGGACCATAATGTACATAGTAATAAGTAAGCTGGTAGTTATGCGTAAGCAGCAGTTATGAGGCCTTTTACCGGAAAATCTATTTTTATTGAAATATCCCAAATCTACTGTAGACTGAATTCTCTATTAATTATACAGATAAATATTTATGGAATAAGATAAATCCAAATTTTAGTTTTTTTTAATTGCAAACGACGGATAGATTTAATTTGACGGCACGGTTGGCGCAATGGTTAAGCGATTGACTGCTGCGCTGCGTGTCGCGGGTTCGATTCTCGCACGGAACAAATATTTGTATGAACTACAAGTAGTTGTTCCGGGTCTGGCTGTTTGTGTATGTGAGTATAAATGTTTGTAAACGCACCCACGATACAGGAGAAATTTCTAGTGTGGGGCACCGTTTTTATAAAAAAAATAGAGCTATAGGTTTTCTCGTAACATCTTCATTCATCAAAATTCGGCTGTAACCATGATAACTAAAGCAGGCGGTGGAAACTACAAATTCTTTTGTTCTGTTTCATCAGATAAAAGGGTAGGTAAAAACTATACAAAGTTTCGAAAAAGATTTATGCTTTAATAAAATATACGTTGCATTAAGGGGCCAGCGGAGCATTCGTAGTTCATATAAACATAAATAATTTGTAAATCAAACATATTCTTAAGGTAGTGTGTATTTATTCCGATTGGATTATAGAATATCTAGGCTCCCAAATATATATGTTGTATTGACACTGATATAAAGACGAGATATGACGAATTTGTATAGAAAACTTATTTTTCTCATAACTCGTCTTTACCGGCCGGCCCCTTAAGATTTTATATTAGAAGCAGTAGTGGCCCAGTGGAAACGGCCGCGACTTACGATTTGTAGGTCGTAGATTAGAACCCCGACCGGTGCTTTACTTTGTCAAAATTATTACATTGCCACTGCAGCTGCCAACTCTTAAAACGGTGAAAAAAAACATCGTGAGGAAAACGGCATGTCCTAGAACCACAAATTCTCTTGCAGTTTGTGATCACTGGGTGGCTGGATGTGTGAATGAGCTTGTGTGACTGTGGGCCTCCCTGTCACAGAGACGAGGCCTGTGTACCAGCAGTGGGGACATTATTGGTTGATCAAGTAAGATTTTATAACAAAAATATCTTAATCAAAATCCCAAAAACACAAAGTTTCCGTCGCTAACTCTGCTATCGTTCATCCGAGTTATTGACAGAGGTAACAAAAGAAAAGTTCGCTTCCATTCGACAGGTGTGATGCATTGTGATCGAACTGTTCGTTATTTGCGCAGTGTGAGCGAATAGATCAGTAGATAGTTGGCACGCGTGTGTGTGGTCTTGTTTATTTGTATTAGGTTATTTGAGTGGTAGTATTGTGCCGCGTGTTCGCAACTGTTAAGGAAGAACTACGGATAGCTTGCTAGCTCGTAATTGAAACTCCATACTCTTCAACGAAATTCTATTATGATGATATTGATGAATTTTATTGTACAAAATAACATGATTCATTTGTAAAGTATTTATATTACCTTGTGAATGTCTTCAATTTTTCTTATTCTTTTTTTAAGTTAGATAATTTTATCAGCTTTTGCTGTTTAAACTTGCTTAATTGTAACCTAAATGGAAGAAGTCACTGGTTCCTGGACTACAAGTACTCTAACCTAGCTCTGGAACCAGGGTCTAAATTTTTTCTGTAACCTGTTTATGGCAATAAAGACTTTATTATTATTTTATTTATTTAATATATATACTTATAATTTACATTTTTAAATATAACTATAAAAACAAAAAAATATATATATAAAAAATAGTAGCCCACTGGTATTGGGTACTGGGTCCAAGCTACCGGTGATGACGGCTGCTGAGAGAGGAATCTCCTAACGATACGCGCCATGTCCAGAAGTACCGCTTTCTGGATCAAGATTATTATTATTATACCTAACGTGAGGACTATGTGGAACATTTTTCTTTTATTTATTTTTTTCTTTCTCAGTTAGTTTTTATGATGGTCTGTCAGTTTGAGTACTTTATGCGGGTTCCCCAAATGTCCTTTCTTTGGTATTGTTCGTCGAGTAGTTGAGCACCTAAGTTCTGAGTTGAGCTCCACGATTACTGACAAATGCTTGCACTGACTGGACAGGTCCACTCAAATCTGTGCCGTTCTTTCCTCAAAAGACCATTTCAGACCCTAATCTACATGTTTCTCATATTACCAAGATTATATCTGGACCTTAAAAGAGAATTTACCCCTGAGTTTGTTTCGTCATTCCTGCTCAGGGATAGTAAGATAGGAAATGTCGACTCAATCCAACTTATTTTTTAATGATGACTTATTCCGATTTCCTATTTACAGAATAAACAATAACATTTAATTTCAATTGTTTTTTGCATAAAATCAATTATTATTGTTTCACTTATGGGCGCTCTTACACGGATGATTGAATTGCCAAATTGTGGCCAATATACGGGAAAATTACACAATCTAGTCGCTTTAGTATCCTCGACAATGACTATTGTCTTTGGGTAATAAAGGTACGGGAATACCAACGCGTCCAACATGCGTCCGCGATGGTGTGCACGGTGGCTAATTTATTATGGCTTGTCTGACAGATAATAAAAAAGATATGGTATTGGCGCGTCCAGTGATCGCCACAATGACAACGAAATTAAAAAAAAAACATATTTGCACGTCATCGGGGACACATGTTGAACGCGTTGGTTCGGTCGTACCTTAATAGCTCCACAAATGACGTTATTATAAAACACTTATAATATGAATTAAGAAAAACTCACCTGAGACTTCTCAGCGTAATAAACAAGGCTCGCAAATATCACGATGCCGAGCACCAAAAAAAACACCAACAAGGTCAGTTCCTTCGCCGAAGCCTTGAAGGTATGCACCAGGATCTTCAACCCTGGACTGTGCCTCGTCAGCTTGAACAGCCTCAGGATCTTGATGATCGAGATGAACTCCAAGATGTCGGCTTTGTCCACGTACTGTCGCACCACTGTCAGTTCCACCACTACGTCCATGTAAAAAACTAGGGTAGCTATAAAATCTATGATGTTCACTGGCGATTTCACGAATTCTATTAGGTTTGGGGCTACCTGTAACAAGAGAGAAGGTATTTTAGTCAAAAAATATAATTTCCCGCTTAAAACACGAAATGTGTAAAGCGTTACAATTAGAGGAGCTAGATACATTATAATCAAGTTCGGGTCGGCATGAATCGGCACAACCTGTCGGCATAATCGAATATAATTATGTAAATCAAACATGATAAAGCCAGAGTAGTTGCCGAACGAAGTTTGCCGATCGACACGAGCCTTACGAAAGCCGAATAAAAAAAATGTCGAATCGAATGTGCCAAACCGAACATGTGTGTTTCTCCCCTAAAAGACTTTGAAACATCCTTCTATTTCTTTCAAGCGTCTGCCAACTTCAAACGATTAAGCTGTCGGTTCCGGCTGATATTCGTTGATCTATGACAGTCGTTAGGGGTAGTCAGAAACCCGAAAATCTGACAGCCAGGTAAGCCAAAAAAAAACCCCAGTCATAGGTTGTTGAAGTCAGATAGGCATCAATATTCGTCTCTTCTCCGTATAACAGCAGTTGGACAGTTACCAGCCCTACTGTAAAGTGTACATATGATAAGTATGTTGTACCTTCTATGTACACTTGAGTACAATATCATATGCATAATTATATATTCTCATCGCTCTTAGCTTGCAGTTTAAACATTTAACCTCGCAAGTCTTCAGTGCATACATTATGTACTGTTAGTTATTATGTACTGTTTGTTACTCGCTAGCTTCATGGCAGCACGAGCAGGGCTCTAATTGAGAACTCAGCGAGTTATTAATATGCTAAACTTCGCACTAGTTCGCAAACTAAGGTATTTGATGTGTAGCTCATAAGAGAGTTTTATATGCTTGTAATATAGTTTTATTAAAATGTTGTTAAGCTAGAAATATAATACAGTTGTTGGGGTCTTTATCAAAGGATAGACAGTTTATAGGCAGTTTTGATAACCAAAATATAAAACGATTAGGTAATTTGGTAGGTATATTTTTATCGTTTTATTCAATAAATTAAGTTATAGGTTACATTTGGATTAACAAAAACACGCCAACACAAACCATCGCGGGTTAAGCAGTGGTATGTCAGACACGGCAACTCGGTGCCACAACATAATTATTTATTTACATAACTAGGTAAGTATCTAATAGATTTATTATGGCATGCATCTATTCGAACCTCTAAGTGATTGATCTTATAATGATTGCGCGTTTGTGAACCTCAAATAATTCCTATTTAGGGGTTCCTAAAAATACTAAATAGCTTAAGTAACTGCTACCAACTTGGATGTAGCGCTCGCCGACCGCATGCAACGCTCGCTTACGCAGCTCGCGCGCGGTTGTTCGCAGTTCTAACCTAACCCATTTGGTAGGGGTGCCCTAGCTTAGTTATTGTAACCAGTTCGGCTCGCGCGTGGTTGGTAACCTAACCTAAAAGAGGATCAATTGTTAAAAAAGTGTGCATTATTAGAAGCGCAAAAAGTTTTTAGAGGTTCATTAATTTAAAAAATGTGTCCATTATTAGCAGGTCAGTAAGTTTTTAGAGGCTTAGTTAAATAATTCCCTTTTATTATTACAATCTCAGTGTTTTTTAGGTCCTTTAAACAATTCTTCGCATTCTATCATAAAGATGATTTACCACCGCACTTGCAGACGCTCGTTAATGATATTTAACCATTACCAGGCAAGTATATTAACATTATACTAAACGTAATTGAATCAAACTCAAACTCAAACTCAAAGCATTTATTTCAATTAAACCATTTACAGGCACTTTTGAATTGTCAAAGAGTCGGTCAGTTAGTCAGAAAGTTGAAGCTAGTTGCCCATTCCAAAACGTAGATCTCTATGGAGAAGAACGGGCAAGAAACTCCAAGGACACTCTTTTAAATATAGAAATTACAAAATCCTGGGTACAATACTTTTGTTGCTTCTATATGTGAGAACAATGTAAAATAAAATAATAATCAAAAACGATTAAAAATATAAGATTAAAAATAAGCAATGGCAGATAAGAGATGACCAGTCTCAACCGACGGCGCCCGTTCACGAACATGACGCGTGGATCAGCACCATCCAGCTCAACCATTTTGTAGGGAACCGAATGATCCAACACACTCGCCACCATCAGCGAGACATTTAAGTGAGCATGACATACTCTCAACTGCCATGCTCTTTCAAGTCAACATACAACAAAACAACATAGTAAACGGCTCCATGGTACTCACATTTACAAATATTGAAAAAAAAAAATGCTTCTAAATTATACAAAACTATAGTTTGCAATGAATTTGTGAAATTAAAAGAATTTTACTACGAAAAAGAAAAAAAAACATTATTAACTTTTGGAGTATTCAACAATTAAACCTTGGTTAAGTAAAAATAAAAAGTGAACATTAAGTTCGTAAAGTCAGAAAAAATAAAAAAGGGGAAGCAACTCTTCCAAAAATAAACATGTTAACTAGTGAGCCCAAGTGGCTGTGGAGCAGGACCAGCATTAAGCCAAGCATTTTTATCTATGATATAATCATCCAACTTATAATATGCTTGTCTACATAGTGTGCGTTTAATGCAAGTTTTAAATTTCTTCTCATTTAGTTGAAGAATATCGAGTGGTATTTTATTATAACATTTTACACAGTACCCCATAAAAGAAGTGTGTACTTTAGACAACCTGAAACGTGGTTGATCTAATTTGTTCCTATTTCTTGTGTTAAAATTATGCCTATCACTTATTTTACTAAAAAGATGTAAATTTTTTCGAACATACATAATGTTTTCATATATATACTGACAAGGTACCGTCATGATGTTAATTTTCTTAAACAGTTCCCTTAGAGATTCACGTCTGCGGAGGTTGTAGATGGCTCTGATAGCCCTTTTTTGCAGAATAAAGATAGAATCAATATCTGCGGCCCGTCCCCACAGCAAAATACCGTAAGACATGATGCTATGAAAGTAACTAAAATAGACCAGTCTCGCGGTATCCACGTCTGTTAGTTGGCGGATTTTCCAAACAGCGTAAGCGGCTGAACTCAGCCGCCCTGCAAGTGATGTTAAGTGAGGACCCCACTGTAGTTTTGAGTCAAGCGTGATTCCCAGGAAAACTGTTTTTTCGACGAATTCTAGTGTCTCCTTATTCAATACAACGTGACATTCACTACTTCTAACATTCGGTAACGCGAATCTTATGCATTTCGTTTTCTTCTCATTTAATACTAAATTATTTACAGTAAACCAATTATGGACCTTTAGCATAGCGTTATTTACGTCGTCAAGTTCCTTTGCATGTCTGTTCACCTTAAAAATCAGTGATGTGTCATCAGCAAATAACACCATTTGTGGTCGGTTTTTCAACAAATGAGGTAAATCATTTATATATACTAAAAAGAGGAATGGACCCAATATCGAGCCCTGTGGTACACCCATTTTGACTTTTAAACCCAATGAATTAACACCGTTTATTTGAACTTGCTGCTGTCTATCATTCAAATATGATTTTACTAAGCTAAGCGCAAGTTTACCCAGTCCGTAATGCTCAAGTTTCAACAGCAGTGTTTCGTGATTAACGCAATCAAATGCTTTGGATAGGTCACAAAAGATACCTATTGCATCCTGTGCCTCTTCCCATGCGTTAAAGATATGTTTCAATAAAGTGACACCGGCGTCGGTTGTGCAACGTCCCCTGGTAAAACCATACTGTTGATCGTGTAGGATGTTATTACGATTAAAATGATTGAGCATTTGATTTAACATTACTTTTTCAAACACCTTGCTGAAAACCGGCAAAACCGACACGGGTCTATAATTATTAGTGTCCTTGCTGTCCCCGGACTTGAAAAGTGGAATAACTTTACTGTGCTTCATTAAATCCGGGAATACCCCTTGATCTACACACAAATTAAACATTAAAGCTAAATAGGGTGCAATTGTCTCAATAATTGATTGACAAACTTTAGTAGACATGCCCCACAGATCTTCGGTGATTTTGATCTTAAGTTGCTTAATAGCCTTTACAACGTCCACAGGGTTTATATGTTTAAATTTAAATTCCACAGGACAGGATGAAACATTCGCTCTTAATAAATCAATAGCCAGTAAGGGGGAGGAATTTAAAGATTTTGTAGTTTTAATTGGAATATTAGTAAAGAAAGTTGCAAATTCCTGAGCAACATCGATATTATCGCTAATGAGACCGCGGGAAGTGTCTAGTGTGTAATCAGTGTTATGTCTTTTGTTCTTGTTCGTTTCATTGTTAATAATTTTCCAAACTGTCTTTATTTTATTTTCCGCTGATTTAACCTTGTTGCTAATGAAAGACGCTTTAGCTGCTTTGCAGATAATTTTAAAAGTTTTAGAATAAGTAGCAACAAACTTATTAAAAGTTTCCGTGTTAATATACGGCTTAAGGCCATACAGTTCAAATAATCTTTCCCTACTTTTCCTGATGCCTTTAGTTGCCCAGTCACTGAATAAAAACTTATGGGAAATAGTTTTAGTTTTTTTCTTGAAAGAGTTATTGAACTCTGTTTGCACTAATGAAAAGAATTGTTCATACAAAACATTTACATTGGACATATTTAGGCCCAGACCGCTTAACTTGCTAATTAAGAAGCTATTAAACTTATTTAAATTACCCGATGTTATTGGTCTAATTTGAATCTGCACTTTTTGCATTGGTGTGTTGGACTCAAAAATAACGGTTTGACCGCTGTGATCAGAAGGGAGATAATTTACAATGGCTTTATCTAAATAGTCGCAGCAACAAAATACATTATCAATACATGTAGCAGTAGTCGAAGTTATTCGCGTTGGTTCTAAAAACACATTTGACAGATTAAATGATTTGAAGAGGCTTAATAATCTACTGCTATTTATATTATTTTCTAAAATATTAATATTAAAGTCACCACAAATAATTACTGATTTATTACCAGTTGCAAGTTTTGCCAAAACATCTTCCATTACTGACTCAAATATAGAGTAGTTTTGATAATTTGGAGGTCTGTAAACGCACACTATAAAATGCTTATCTAGCTCAACACAGGACAGTTCAATGCTATGTTCCACCGATAGTTCAACTATGTCATTACGAGTCTTAGATTTTATACAATTTTTAATTAAGATTAGTGAACCTCCACGTAGCATGGATTTTCGGTTAAAACAACTGCCCACACTATAATTCTCAAAATTAATTAGCATTTCATAATCTTTCAGCCAGTGTTCAGTTATACAAATAATATCAAACATTGTTTTTTCTAAAAACAATTCAAATTCTAATTGTTTGGAAGAAAAACCTTGAATATTTTGATGAAACAACTTCAAGGAATTCTGCTTAGCCCCTTTTTTACAATTAACTAATTGATTGCCAGAAGATAGCTTGGTGATGGTGAGATTAACAACATTGTTACAGTTACCTTCTGTTGTCTTACTGACTAGTTTAAATTATGATTGTAAACAACCTTAATATTAGTATTATTACTAATTTTTGTGGTGCTAAATACATAAGACTTCGACATACTACTTATGTCTGAGTTTATATTAAAAGCTAATAGCCATGCTATTTGACGTCTAAAACTAATAGGCAGATACGCAGTATCCCTAGTCGATTTTAATTTCTCAACAAAAGTGTTGGTGTCAAAAAATATAAGTTTGTCACTATAGTGATTAACTAATAAATGCATATGGTTATTAAGCATATGTATATTATGATTTTGCCTACTTGACAAGTGCTGAAAGTATGGAAAAGCACACAATATTATTTTCTGACAATTAATCTTTAAGATTTCTGTGACACTGTCAGTGATGTCATCTTTTTTTACATAACTACTATTGCCTACAAATACAGAAATAATGGCTTTCGGATCATATTTATTCCCTGTTAATGATGACATTATCTCTTCATAGGTTTTTCCTGGCATACAATAATTAATGGCAGATTGACTCAGGTTGTTACTTAATAATTTACCTAACCCTCTCCCTATACTATCTGAAAACATAATAGAACAATTACTATCTTTACTAGAACAAGTAAGAAAATAAGCTTCTGTCTGTGCTACTTGCGATGAAGCTTGTACAATATGTGATGTACCTTGATCAGGGATACAATCCTGAGCCTCTCCAGACTGGGACGGATCCTCCGTTGCCTCAGGTTGAAGAGCCTCAAGGCTGGATTCCCTTTGACAAGAAGATTGTGTGGTGCCAAGAGTCATTGGGATCACTCTGTCTGCCTCATCGTTACACATTTCTACTAACTTGTTTGCAGCAAGGATGTGTTCCTTTATTTGTTTTTGAGAGCTCACATACTTAATATAAAGTAAATGTAGTGACTCTTCAAGTACCTCAATTTCAGACTGTAATCGTTGGGTGTCAATTCGATAAATGTTTTTACTGTCTTCTAATTTAATTTGATAGTTTTTTAATTTATTTATTAGAGAAACACGTTCTTTCCTTAGTTTAATATTATTGGAACTGTGTTTTTGTTGTTTCCTGAATTTATTGCATTTATTAATGATTTTATTTAGTTTTGCATATTTTTTTATTTTATTTTGACTTACTTTATAACAACTATTATTATGTTTCAATATAGAATCTTCAGTAAGGTCTATTGTTATTAAGGAATGAGGGTTGCGAATGCGTTAAGCACACGTTTTAGTACTTTTCCTAGATGAGATCCGGTCTCACGACCGTCCTAAGCAAACTAGTCTAATGTCCATTTGCTTTAAATCTAAGCCTGCTGCCTTAGCCTATTACCTAAATGGACACTTTAAAAATTTGACTTTTAATGTTTCGTAATCCCATATTCACAAGTGATGTACACATGTGTGTAGTTTATATATTTATTTAGAGATATAAAAATTATGTATTAGGCATGTTGAAGCTGTTGGTACTCCCCGTCACTTTTCCATAAGGGTTCGTTAGAAAACAAGCGTCAGACAGCATTTGTCGGGCATTAATGCTGAAATGAACCTTTTTAGCGCAGCCGTGAGGCACCACAATTTTTTTTTGTTTTATGACTATTTTCACATTTTATTTTGTTATTATGTGTTTCACGAACTGTGTCCAAATAAATATTATTATTTCTTTCTTTCTTTCTTGATGTTGATGACCTGTTCCACTGCCAGCGATTAACGAGAAGCGAGTGGAGCTCGTAAGGAAAAATGAGTTGGCGAACAACGAGCAGCGAGTGCCCGACGGCGACAAGCGATTACTTGCTGGTATGCCTTTGTACTAAGAGTGAGTCTCACAGCAAGTGATCTGCCCATCAAGCGGTCGTAGGTGAGCGAGTACTCTCTCGATAGCTCTCGATTGTCACTGCGACAACGTATACGGCGTACTCACCTGCAGTGTGAACTGTTAGCGATCAACTAGTAATATAATATGTATCTCTTTACTTACACTTGACTTACAATGTGTTCGTTTTGCTAGAAAATTGTTGATAGCCAGTCGTTTCCTTTGGCGGTGGGATAGGTCCCTTTCTCAGAAGGTTTCTTATATTATCGCAAGTTCACATACATAGGTATTGGTTCAATAAATATCAATATTTTTATGCGTAACTATCCTATTTTTTGCTACCTATTCATACTCCTGTTAAGAGTAGTATTCATTACGAGTATTTTCATATGAAAACTACTTACTAGTTTTATTTACATTTACTGATTAAGATATTCCTATAAATCATCACGACAATACTTTTAATAGATATCTCTTTGAGTATTTATTTTGCGATTTTCTTGTTTTATTTCTCTACTTGCTTCAAAAGTTATTGTCAAACGATAGCTGGTATAGATTCTTAGTATATGAAAAGTACTAGCCGCTAAGTTTTATGTATCGTATATAATAGGTATTATTTATGTACGAGATGGTTTCTCATTTACCTACATAGGTAGATTATGTGGTTTTTGGTTTTAAAACATTTGGCATTTTGTGATTTGAACATTGTAGGTGTAGGTAAGCTTTAATCATTTGTAGGTGATAGTTATTACGAGAAGACTTCGATTGCAATAAATCGCGATAGATAAATGAGCTTGTGTTATGATATGGTTTGTTATGTCCCGATGGTGTAAATAAAATTTGGTTCGTTATCAATGCAACTCCTGAGTGATAGCTTCCAGTTATATAGTTATATTTTTATAAGATTTTTATGCAATGCTTGTGTGGGCAAGCATTATCAGCACATTGAGCTCAGTTGCCCAGAGGAATTTGCCTATGTACAACCTTGCCATAAAGCTTGGCGTCGTCATTGATGAGAGGGACGTAGTTCATGCTGAGCGAGTCGGATCAATGCGCCGTAATCGAATGGTGACTTCTGACGGCGCCATCTCTGCCGACCCCGCTGCGCAGCGACCGCGGTGTATATCCGTCCGATTTGCGAGGCGCGCCACGCGCGACTCACTACTGCGCGCAGCTCGGGTTCGCCGCGGTTTGAGTGCAGGTGACCTTGATATCACTGGGCCGCCGCAACGAGTTTATATTAACGAACGTTTAACTCGGACAAACCGCCAGCTATTTTATCATGCTCGTCAGGCAGGGAGTCAACACAAATGGAAGTAGGTACGTATGGACAAGGGAAGGGAGAATCTTAGCTCGCAGAGAAGATCACCAAAAAGCAGAACGAATTAGGTGTGAAGAAGATATCTGTAGGATTTTTGGTTAACGGTCGGTTTGTATCACATCCGAACGCGTACTGTATACTGGTCTCCCTTGCCTATTGCTCCTGTGGATGTTGACCGTTTGATCTCTTTATTATTTTGTTTTGCACATAAGAGTTTTTTTAATATTATGTTCTATGTATTACGTGTTGTCACTGGGCGGTGTGTGTTTCCTGTGGTACTAAGTGGGAATCTATTTTGCCCTCAACGACATTGGTCAACACTATGCAAAATATATTCTACGAATATTGATTATTTTGGTCAATTGTGGGCAGATAAGCTATTTTATCAGTTACTATCATCAGCTTACAGCAAATTAGTTGTGTTCTTATGCACAGATTACTCGAATTTTAAAGCATCTACATATTATTATGCAAATATTATTCACCAACACATGACTCATATTCACACTTTTAATACACGTATTCATAGACACAGCTCGACAATAATGTCGATTATGTCTTTTAAATTATTATTTTCAAAGACTTATATTATACAACTATTACTACCTACTTCTATTACATTGGCTAACCTGCAATTATTATTTATAATGTCTAATATACAATTTTTATTTACAATGCCTAATATACAATTTTTATTTACAATTATTTATTTAAAATTATTATTTACAATCACTTTTATTAAACTATTATTTTTTATTTTTTGTTTTTTACATGCTTGAAAAATACCTTAAAGTTGGTTTGCTAAACGTGGGCTCTCTTGGCACTAACCACGATGATTTTATGGCAGCAGTGGAAAGGCATTCTTTCGATGTTTTCGCAGTTAATGAGACTTGGCTACGACCGGGCGAAGAGGGGCGAGCTCCCACTGTACCAGGCTATCGCCTGCGCCACACGCCACGACCGCTGTCTGTACACGGGGGTCGGGGGGGTGGTGTGGGTTTTTATCTTAAACACGGCCTGACCATTCGTACCTGGTCCACCCCAATTGACCCTAGATACGGCACTGTCGAACAAATGTGGATTACCCTAACAGTAAATGGAACTAAAATTGCTATAGGCACAGCGTATCGCCCCCCACGCTTCGACTTGGACCTCTTTCTCGACGCCTTGACCGAGTCCATTAGCTCCTTAGTAAAATGTGATCACTACATACTGCTTGGCGATTTCAATGTTAACTTACTGAATGCTAACGGGCAAACTAAGAAAGTATGTGAGTTCTTCAATAGCCTGAGCCTAAATCAACTTGTAAGTTCGCCCACCCATTTTACAGACCATAGCGAAACATTGATCGACATTGTCTGTACTGATCTCAACCACAAAGGGGTATCTATTGAGCCCTATGGCTCAATAAATGGTCACTCACTTGTTTCCTGCGAATTTAATATTAGGCGTAGCAAATATAAACCCCATTCAATTACGTACAGACCCATTCGGCAAATAAATAGAGAAATATTTGAAAGTGACTTATTGCACATACACTGGGACAACATTTGTGGCTTACCTAATGTGAATGACATGGTTGAGGAATTGAATAGAAACATTTTAACAATTTACGATGCGCATGCTCCAGTGAAGAAATGTTTAATTAAGGAACCGTCCTATCCCTGGATAACAGAAACAATTAAATTAATGATGCACTTACGAGATGACGCTCTGACCAAGTACCGTAAACAAAAAACCACATCCGAGTCCAAAAAGTCTTACTACAAGCAGCTGAAATCTCTGGTGGCAATTTCCTTATTTAGGGAAAAAGTTGCATACTTCAAATTTAATATTAATAACAGAATCAAAGATCCTAAAACATTATGGAAAAATTTAAAAAACACTGTATTACCAAAGAAACAAATTGATGACCTTCCTGCTCACTTCAGAGATCCAAATCAATTAAATAATCACTTTTTGAGTGTTCCTGGTAACCCCGTCTGTAATATATCACAACACACTTTCTTTGAGTCTCATCGTTATGGCGATGATGGCTTCGAATTCGCATTACAACCTGTAACTCCTGATCAAATTCTGCGATACTTCCGCCAGCTTAAATCTAACGCTGAAGGCTGTGATAAGGTGACCCTGAATATGCTTTTGCTTACACTCCCACATACACTAAAAGCCATTACTGACATTGTGAACAGGTCAATTTTTTCAGCAACATTCCCTGACATCTGGAAAGTCGCAATTGTGAGGCCATTACCTAAAAAAACAAATCCCACTGATTTAAAAGACCTCAGGCCCATTAGTATTCTGCCTTGCCTATCCAAGATTGCTGAAAAAGCTGTATGTCAGCAGCTGTCAAAATATCTGGAAGACAAACATATTCTACCTGAGCTACAGTCAGGCTTTCGTAAACGACGTGGTACATCTACGGCTCTTTTGGACGTGACAGATAACATTCTGTCAGCACAGGATAAGGGCCTGTGCACACTTCTCGTACTACTCGATTTTTCGCGAGCTTTTGACTGCATTAATATAGATTTATTTCTATCAAAGCTGAACTATTACGGATTTGATCGAAACACGATACACTGGTTCCAAAGCTATCTTACCAACCGTCAGCAGCGTGTAGAAATACAATTGAGCAGTGGCTCTTCCCTTGTTTCGTCACTTACTTCCGTTAATAGGGGCGTCCCACAAGGCTCAATACTAGGCCCCATCATCTTCATTTTGTATTGTGCGGATATAATAAAATCCCTAAAGCGGTGTATGTACCACATTTATGCAGATGACGTACAAGTCTACATCTCTTTTAAGCCAAGTGACTATAACAGCGCGTTAAAAGACCTTAACGATGATCTTGATAGGATAGCATATTGGGCTGAAAACAACGGTTTGGTACTTAACCCGACTAAAACTAAGTATATGCTCTTTGGAACCAACCATCAAATCAGTGCAGTACCGGCAACAATCAACGTTACCCTGTTGGGTGAGTCGGTCAGTCGAGTCACTGAGGCACGTAATCTGGGTCTAAACATGGACGCTGGGTTGAGATACGAATCACACGTGGCAGAGTCAGTGCGCACTTGTTTTTACCGGCTTAAGGTTCTTTATAAAATAAGACCTTATCTATCGGAGGAGTTGCGGATTCAGCTAGTTGAGTCACTCGTGCTGTCTAACCTCAACTATGCAGACGCAGTTATTGGCCCTCGACTACTGGCAAGAACTGATCGACTGATCCAGAGAGTGCAAAATGCCTGCGCTCGGTTCTGCTTCTCAATCCCACCAAGAAGTCACGTAACGCCATTTTTAAATAACCACTCCATCCTCAAGATGAAGTCACGTCGTAAGTTGCACTTGGCATGCCTACTATTTGGAGTCATAAAGCACAAGCAGCCGTCCTACCTGTACAATAAACTGAGCTGGATCGCTAGTAAAAGAGAATGCGCAAGTAGACAGTGTTCGCAGCAACTCTCCACTCAATCGCATAAGACAGCTGCCTTCAGGGGAAGTTTTAGATACGCCGCCTCTAAATGCTGGAACAATATTCCCCCACCAATAAGGAATCTTAAATGTCTTGGCACCTTCAGAATTCGACTGCGGCAGTTTCTTATGGATTCGCAGAAAAAACTGGGTTTGACTGTTTCGAACACGTCCATTATATAACTGGCTGTCGTGTATTTCCCGAGTCATTCTTCTTTTTTTCGTGCAACTCGTAGTCACAATATCTGTGAACAAAGGGAACAGTAATGATTTAATTATTTGTGGATCAATTACTAGATAATGGTTATAATACATATGCTTATTTACCTATAATTATATATTTCAAACACATTTTAATCCATTTAATTCGATTATTTTATTCACACCTATGCCACTATTATCTTAGATTCATCATTTATACAATATACATTTATCTATTTAAATAATCAAGTAATCAAATACACAATAATCATCTAACAGGAAAATTTCCAAATGCTAAAATTATACTGTAGAATACAATACTTAAATTGCGGGTATACTTACATTTCACTCCGCACATTCCACTTTTTAACAACACCAATAACTCGTATATACCTATATCTCATCTACTCGACGTCCGTATGTCACTGCAGGGATTCAGCAGAATATCAGCGTCAGGTGTATTTGCCTGGCACATGCTGAGCTGGACTCCCATTTGGTGCAACCTTGAGACGCACACCGCACTTTTTTATGTTCGCTGTCAATCCATTATTTTAAAGTGTGTCATAGCCAATAGTGTCATCACAATGTCTTGTTTTCTTCCTTTTTTATTTGTTTTTTATATTGGCACCTTGCAGCTATTTCCTAATAGTTAATTATTAGTAATTATTTAATCGTGTTTTTGTATGTTGTGCTGTTTTTTTGTGTGCACTAAATAAACGATTTATCTATCTATCTATCTATCTATCTATCTAACTATGTACATAATTTAACTGTGTAAATATACCTTGCACTTGGCTGGCTCTAACGTAAACCTTTGAAATGACTGCATTCCGACTGAATGAATGAAGACACACAACTGCCCGAGGCAAGGCAAAGGCTTTACACGAAATATATAAAGAGAATGTACCGATGACCGCTACAATGAACAGCCAAAGGGAATATTTCTATAATCTCCGTGCTTTGTTAAAGGATTGGAGTTCTGGTTCTTATTAACACACGGATTTACTGCTGGCATATTGTTTTCATGTAATCCCGTTGCCTTTTCAAAATCTGATAGGGCTTGACTTTGACCATTATAATTCTTTAGTGAATCCCCATTCATTATACGTTTATTAACTTGTAGCCGGGAAAATAAATACTTTCAAGATTGAAAAACAATGATTTATTATATTCAAATTCTTCAATGATATTTCACTCATTGAACTTTAACATGGGAGGAAGTACGTATACCTTCCTAATGTAAACTTGGTGTTATATACACTTATGTCTTACAGAAAAGATATTTTTTCTAGATTGGAAAACATTGATAACATTTATAAGGACCATTTTAAAAGTCTGAATTTCTAAGCTCGGTCACAATTTTATAAAGCAAGGCATGGAAACAAAAAAGTATATACTTTTTACGATTATTTATTTTAGTTTTACTGCAACCAGACAGAATCTGCCACCATCAATCACCAATCTACAATTAAGCTAATCACGGAACTGTATCCACAACCATTGTTGTCCCCGCGACTGAAGAACCTTTATAAACCTATTAACTGTTGGTCGTAACAATAATGAAGTGAAAACAGGCTCTCATGTCGATACGGAAACAATAGGGATGGCCGGAAGACAATAAAAGTAATAGATTGCGTGGCTGTTTTCGAGATTTGTATGGGTCATCTGAATTCAAGGGGGTTCTCTGATGAGCAAGTTCTGTAATAATGATAAGCTATTATAAGGGCTATAGCGTTGGAATGCTAAATCAAATGCTAGGCGTCTACACGCCTTCCGATAATGCTTCCGATAAGAGAATGTGCTTTTGACACCTGTCAGTTATATACAATCCTTTTATCAGAGTTACTGCCGCCATCTTGTTTTTTCAATACATTTCACAAAACAATAGCACAAATGTTTACAAACAGCGCCATTGTCAATGTCATTTGATTCGTCATTTATTTTAAATCTGACAGCAACTTTATAACAACGACAATAAAGATCACTGTGATGCAAAATTAGAGGTAAAATAACTGTATCAGGATTACAAATGCTGAGTACGAAAGACACGTATTGTGTTTTACGAATTTAAACCTTATTAGTTCCTAATCATGTCCAACTGACGGGGGTCAGAAAACTTATTCTCCTAGTGGTAGGAATATAATAGTGTCATAATTGAATAGGTAATGCATTTGTCTTTTCCGTTGCTACGGCCAAGCTAAGCAAAAGCAGTGACCACAAAATGTGAATATTAAAATGTGATTGTGTGTGTGTATGAATGTAATGTACATTTTTCAATATAAGCGAACATTACACCATATATTTATACGTTTTTTATAGGATATTGGGTGTAGTAGGTCTACACCCAATATCCTATAAAAAACTTATAAATCAGCAAAAAATCGCTTACAGTACAAAACCGCTAACGGCTATACCCAGCAATTTCAATAAAAAAGGTCCAGACTGTGCTACACGCACATAACGTACACATTAAAAAGAAACCGAAAATGTTCGCCAAAGGCTAAGTGGCCCAAACAAACACGGGGCCCAATTAACGGGGCCCTTATCACGCCTTTGGGCCCCTCAGTACTGGAGATAATGAGACAATTTCAAATAAAAAATATGTGCCCTAAGCACTGCGTAATTGAAAGGGTTTAGGATTTTAAGGTGTGGTTTTCGTAACACGATTTTTATGCGATTATTAAAATTGTTTGGAAATCTATGATTTTTTTAATTTATTCAAGAGTCGAATCACAAGCTGGCAGCTCCCCGATGTCCTCCCTGAATTGGCTTAAATATTCTATGTGCACTTTGAACTTTCAAAATCTAGTCTCAATCTCAACTCAGCGACTTGTCAAAAAAGATGGTAAATTAGAGGTTTTTTTTAGAAGTACGGAAATTGCCCCTTTAAACACAGCCACGCTGCTTTCTACTACAAAAAAGTAAAAATAGACAAAGATTATATAGCATCTTAATAGTTAAATACATATCAATATTCTCAATGGACCTCACAAATTCAAAATTTAAATTATTTTATTTCACATAAACCTACAATGGCACTTATGAAACGTCAGAAGCTAGGTGCACGGTTCCAGTTGGTCGCTTCCTATGGAGAAGAGCCGGCAACTCCACGGTTTCTCTTTTAAAAGTAAATGGTATTTACAATGTTTTCAAATTCAGTCAGACAGTATAATCAGAAATCAACTGTGATTGGCACAAACCCAGTCAGCGTTCTACCTCACAATGAACGAACAAAACGTTTGACAATTACGTTTGATTCCGGTTCACACTCAAATACTCGCATGCTCCGAAGATCTCTGATTTGATGTCAAATATAACTACCCGTCGTCAATTAATCAAGCTAATTGAACCTTCAATTCACTATAGCTAAATTTCCTGATTGAACGTTTAATTTTTAATATCGCTTTGTACCAAGCCAACCAAGAGGAGACTGTGCGAATGTTAATAACTTGGAAATCGGTCACAATCATGATAAATATTTTTATAGTGATTGTGAAACTTTACGTCGTTACAACTGACTTTTCATGTATGTATGTTGTTGAAAATTCAACATTTTATTTCTTTAATTATTTATTTAAACTTCATAATGAAAAGTGGTTAAGCTACGCTTGCCGGGGTTGGTCTGTGAATGGGTGAACATTTTTAATACCGAGACTCCTCCGTGCCTCGGAAAGTACGTTAAGCCGTTGGTCTCGGCTGTCATTCGTGGATCTTTGACAGTCGTTACGGGTCGTCAGAAACCCGAAAGTCTGACAACCAGTCTTACCAAGGGGTATCGTATTACCCAGTTACGGGGTTGTGGAGGTCAGATAAGCAGTCGCTCCACGTAAAATACTGGTATTCAGCTGCATCCGGTTAGACTGAAAAGTGGTACATAGGCGCGCTTAATACCTCAACGCATTCTCTACAAGTCAATCTTTGTTTATCACTAACAAAAACGCGTCGAATTTAAAACCTTCACCATTTTGAAGTCGATTAAATGAAAGTAGCTACTGGTCAAAAGCCCGTTTTACCACTACATGTAACTTGTACTTGCAACTTTTGTAAAACCTTAAGGATGTGGATGTAATACGCTGTCCAATTTTCAACCACTTTCGGACCCATCGTGTGTTATAAGCTACACAAGATATAGTTTATTTTGCGTTCCGTGCACGATAAAGTGTACAGTTTAAACTGCAGTAAACCATAAATTGATTATGTGCCTGACGCTTACTTCTGCACGTTATTAAGCTTTCATATTACGTGCGGGATAGGTTTTGAACTGATTATGGTTTAGGGAAAAGTTTTATACTCGTTTGGTATTTTGTTTTAGCTACGTCTGTGTATTATACAGTACTGTTGTTTGTATAAGGTTTGAATTAGGAATAAAACTCAAAAACTGGTTAACAAATTCACAGCAAGTACCTGCGTACCTAATATCATTTTGGTTTCGAAATTTTTGTCAATATAAAACTGCAAAAAATCTAAACTCATTTATTCAAACTAGGCGGAGAATCAGCACTTTTCGAACGTCAAAATTACATAAGACAGTCCCCCAAAACGCCCACCCCTCACCACTTCCTAGTGCTTTAGCTGGGAAGAAGAAGTGGCGCAACAAACTCCCCAGCAACACAGCTGTCTGTTCAGGTAGAAAAAATGATTCTATGCAAAATAATGTTCAGTACGCAACACAAAACATAATTTAAATTATTAACCATATGTCAGCTAGCACAAAACAATATACCAACCAAAAACAACGAGAACTATACTCAGGCAGAAATAAAAAATTAAAACTAAACGTAAATAGAAATTAATATCTAAATAAAAGCCTTCATGAATAAAGAGTGTGCACGCTTACATATAGCTGTATAAAGCTGTAACTGGAAGTTATAAATGATAAGCTAGGACCATCGAGGTAAAATAAATAAACAATTAATTACTAATAACAATAACAAAACCATGATCAGCAAGACGACCAGTCACCATAAGCAGCACCCGTTCACGAGCATAACGCAAAGATCAGACAGTACCCCCCTTGCCATATTTGAGGGAAGGAGGCAACCCGACCCCCGACGCTACCGCAAGCAGTGACATTTAAGAGAGCACGACGAACTTACTGCCGGTTGCTCAGGCAAAATATAATATGATCAATGGTCGAGGTCGCTAGCTAACCACCTACTGCAATACAACTCATTAAAAAAACAGCAATGAGTAGATCATGTCAACAATAAATTAAAATAAATTGACTTATAAACTCAAATAAAATAATCAATTATATAAACTCATGTAACTTGTCAGTAGGTAAGCTAATTCTGGAGAAAGAACAAAAACATTGTCTTAGTTAACAGCGACCAACTATTCTTATCATTTAAGTAGTCGTTGATAGAATGGTATGCCTTTGCACAAAGGTTGGATTTTACTTTAGTTTTAAATGCATTAAAAGACAAATCTAGCAAAGAAGAGGGTAGCTTGTTATAAAAGGTTATACCAAGTCCAAAAAAAGGGTTATGAACCTTATGAAGCCAGTGAAAGGGAGCTCGTAGTTTGTCCTGCTGCAATAAAAGAACTCCTTTAAATTACACGCTTGGTGGTATGATATTTTTCAACTACTGACAATAATTGACTGAATAATTAACTGTTTTTTTTTGTGTTCTTTTTTTGCGTCATATTTACCGCAAATAAACGTATTTTCTTTCTTTCTTTAATTATGTAACTTGACAACACCAACCTACTGTTACCATTTGTCAATACATTTGTTTGTAGCGACTTATCAAAGTCATTCTCTAAAATGTAAAACAAACGAACCAACAACTCGATAACTCGTCCCACAAAGTAACTTTGAACTCCCTTTATCCAGTTTTACACCGACACCCTACACATAATCCTAAATCTCGCAAACGCACGAATCAAAACCACACCTTAAATTGTATTAAATTAAACCCTTTTATCGTTGATTGGGTGTAAATAAAACCCTTTGAATTTTCAAGAATTTTGCAACAGTTTTTCGTAGATTTTTTTTTTTTCATGTTTCGGTGATTACTTCGCTTTTATTGCTTTCAGCACTAGATTTAGATTGTTTCGCTTTTACGAAAACAGTTTTATTTTAATGTATTCTGGGTTTTTCACCTACGCCAGGTAATGTTTTTTAAAGGTTTGTTATTAGGTATTCAAAACAATAAATACCACTGCTATTGGAGATTTATTGTAAGCCATTTTTAGTATCTAAGTAATTGCTTGTACCAATGAAATAATGCAAGAAAAAAATATGGATATTTTTTTTTACCCAGTTTAAAAAATGTATTGACTTTTATATAAGTTTAGTTTAGCTAAATACAAAACTACGCAACTGCAGCTAAACTCACAAATAGGTACATCTAGGCCTTTATTTTAATTTTTTTTGGGTGGGAAATTATCAAATAACTTCTCCCGCTCAGGGCGGAGCGGGAGGGCGTGTCAGACTCTTACTGACTAAAACCCACCCGTGTTCCTTCAGTTGCCTGTACGTTGCCAGGGGCCACGGTATCCCTTTCGGACTTTCCCGCAACCCCGGCAGGCATCGGTCCTATCAGACACCTTCAAAACGCCGGCTGTCACTGAAAACCAGCGCTGGGGCTCTGTCTTGCATAGGGTCGCAGCATCATGCTGAGCGATGGCCGTTTTGCGTGAATGTGACGCATATTTTCTCTAAACTAGTTTCGATTTTTTTAATTTTGTGTTCTTTTTTTGCGTCATGTTTACCGCAAATAAACGTATTTTCTTTCTAATTGTGCTGACATCTCTTTGAGGCGCGCGTGGAACACAACGCGCCGTCGACCCGGGCCTGGTCCTTATCGGACGGTGAGCCACCCATTGCCTACGGTGCAAGTCCGCGCCTACGGTGGCCGGGAATCGGCTTGTGATTCCCGACGCCCAGGGCGTCTCCTGCTGCAACTAGGGGCGTGAGGGCGCGAAGTTTGCCTCTCACTCACGCGTTCCACGTCCTCCTTTGCGAGCATTACTGATTCGTACATCTAGGCCTCTCTTACAAATCATACAAAAAGAGAAAATCTGACAGCTGTTTAGGAATCTATTACGAAGCATATGTTCCTGCAATGCATAAAACAGAACAGCTGCTCCATTTTATAGTTACCATAACTGTTAAATACTGCAATTTCGTAACAATTCTTTGAAAGTAAGAACCATTTCGTGGAGAAAAACTCATTGAAATAAACAAACTTAAAACAACAGCTGTTTGTTGAATTTCTCATTCTTTCCGCTAGAAAAAACCTCGAAAATTTCCAGAACGCAAAACCGTTTACCATAAAAATATGCAGAAGTCCAAAAAAAGGACGTTTTACATGTAGGTAATATGAAAATGAAAGGACTAGCCGCTTCAGAGGCAAGAAGGGTGAAACCCGTTTCAGTTTGATTTGAATTATTCATGTATTGTTAATTGTGGGAGCTTGTAACCGTAGCGATATATATCGTATGAATAATCTGAAGCAAAAACAGTTGGAGTACCTATCATAGAATTGGTGGGAATAGTGGCTATTATTCCCACCAATTCTATGATAGGTACTCCAACTGTTTTTGTTGTTTCTAAAGCCGTTTTTCAACGAGAAGGAGATGACAACGCCAAAGTTGCGACAGTTCATTTACTATGGCCGTGTAATCTCGTTTCTCGTTGACGTCCGGTGGACAAACAGTGTAAGGCGAGGGAGGTTTAAAGTTAAAACTCCTTCATGGTGTCTACTAGACAGTGTGACCTTGAACCCGGAGAGTTTATTTCGCCATTTCTTCTCAAGGGTAGTCTAGATAGGAAATTTCGACTACATCTAGCTTTTTTTTTTAAACATTACGTGTTACAGTTATTTCGGGTCAGTGACAGCTAGGCCCGAGTCATCTCAACCCAAATAATAATACTAGATACTACGTCGTCAAAACGCAAAAAAAAGTGGTGTGTACCGTCGGCATGAAAAGTATAGACCTCATAAAATATTGAAGTTTTTTAAAATTAATTGTTATCATTTATTTATTTATTTTTATGAATAAATTTTACTTTAAATTAAAATGAATGATATGAACTTGTTCTGCAATACAGACTGTTTTTATTTATTTAAATACTTATTCATATTTAACGAGAAATCAGAATCGCAGAAATCGCCTTCTTGTCTTTTATGGAAAACTTTTCTATTGTCATCAGATCCCATGTGTCATTTTCTTAGAAAAGGAACGCTTGTCTTTTATACCCAGACAATTCAAAAAGTAAATGAAATTAGGCTATTTACAGTTTCGTATCAGAGATAGAACATTTTTTTTGGCGAGTGTGTGCATCATCATTATTTTTAAAGATTGACGACAGTCTGTCTAAATAAAGTCTTGAATCAAGCCTTGTCATTAATTCTAATTGTTATTTCCACCATATTTAACGTAGTTTTTGTCTACCTATTCTAAGCTCTCCAGTTTTGAATAGATAGACCAAAAAAGCAAATAGTTTCATAAGCTATTCATAAAACAAGAAATAATGTTGTGTTTCAATTTGAATGAAAGAGTACCTTTTTTGAAAAACACAAACTACCAGAAACAACAACCATGTATCTCATTTATTCAGCAATGAACAACTGAAACACAACACTGTTTTTACGCAAAAGTAACATAAAATAAAATATACAACAGTTGTCGGTAACTTTCTTGCAATATGAATATGGATTACCTCCCTCTCTGTTTATGCCACAAACGAAACGAATTGAAGTTCATTTGCAATACAAAACAGTATTTTATTTTGGTTTAAAATTTCTGTAGGAAATCTGAAGTTGTGCTAGGAGAATTATTAGTAGGAATGTCAGTAGTTAGAAGTTTTGCTAGGAGTGGTAAATGAGGGTTACCTACGAGGCTACGAATTTTGTGAGCGAGTGGGTATTTGAATGTACCTATTCTGTGTTATTTATTAGGATGGTAGTGTTAGCAACACAATGTGTTATGTAATCAATTTATTATGAACTATTATTTCCACTCGGTTGAAACGCTGGTATGTGATTGTTGTTTCGTTGTGATTTGAATATAGGGACAATTTAATTTGGTAGCCAATTTGATAAAAAAAACTTCTCTGATTTTTTTCACAGCAGCAAGGTAGCAAGATTTCCCGAATTCAGATATTCAGGCTGAAATCACTTTGAAAATTCGTTGATAGAATATAAAATCAAGCTGAAACAACACGAAACTATAATATCTCTGAAAAATAGCTTGCTTCTATAAGAGATTTCTAACAAATCCTAAAAATAATCTAAACAAGCTTTACATAACTTGTCTACTGACCGTACTATTATTAGTTCTGGCCATTGTACTGGCAAAGGCGAGTGCTTCATTGCCTCGGGTCAATATGTGGCAGACCAGCAGACCTCTGTCTCAAATATTATGTGAATATTTGTGTAGGATGATATAGGTACATATAAATACATACAGTCGAAGAAATTAATTGTTTATCAAATTAACACACTACGTCAATTTGCGTGTTACAGCCATTTCAAACAACTGTCAAAGAATGATAGTTTTGATTCGTATATACGCACAATTTAAGTTGATAGTAAATTTTGTTAACAATAATAATTTCATGAATATATGAATATAACAGTGCAATGGCACGGTCGTGTGTCGAAAAAGTGGCTGATTTTGGGTATATATTGTAAAAGCCAAAGGGTTTCAGCCATCTCTCATAATATTATAGGATCCGACCTTAAAAAAAATGGAACCTTTATAAAGCCCGGACTCCACCAAAGCGGAGATGTCCGAAGCGGAGACGAGAAGAGATGTCTTTCAGCTAGGATGTATCCACCGAAGCTGTGCGGAGATGCGTACTGGCTAGAGCGGAACTGTTACGGCGCCGCTTAATGCACGCCGCTCACAGCTCTGCTCGCCTCCGCTGCGCGCCGTCGTCAGCTTGCGAGGCACAGCTCACATTTCGCGCCATTCAACTATGATACATCTCCGCTCAGTGGTATCCACTCAAGCTGAGTGGAGACGAGATGTGTGAATAACAAAATTCTATTGGTGGTTTAAAACATATCTCTCGTCTCATCTTGTCTCCGCTTTGGTGGAGTTCGGGCTTAAAATCAGTTTTTGCTTAAAATCATTGAAGTTAATCAGTATTTTTGAACATCGTCAACATAAATGCATTCGCTGGTATTTAAGTTGAGGTGAAAAAGTGGATGAGGAACTACCGAACGACCAACACCAATTAATATCAGGAGGAAAGGCAGCAACATCCTGATTTCAATTTCAAATTTTTATCTTACTCTTTACAATTAATTGTAATCTATTTTAGGAATACGAGCAGTGGTGGGTCTTACAAATTGTAGGTTGTAGGTTCGAACCCAGGCAGGTGCTTTAAATTGTGTAAATAAATTAATCATCACTGCTCTCAAAACGGTGTAGGAAAACATCGTGAGGAAACCGGCATCTCCTAGAACCAAAAATTCGAAGACATGTGACATTTACCGATCCGCACTGGGCCCGCGTAGTAGATTACAGCCCACTCCCTCTCGAAGAGGCTTCTGTCTCAGTAGTGGGAACATTATAGGCTGATTATGATGATAATCTAGGAACTTTTACATCCTCTCGCACTAGAGAGACTTGAGGCCGAGATAACACAGCTTTCCACTCAGCCTTCTGTAACTGTTAGCTAGAAATAGATCTAGATCTTCTAGAGAAACACACTGAGTTAAAAATACCACAGTAGGCCAGCCTCGTTTTGACAATGTTTCAAGAGGCTTTTACATTTAGGGCGAAGTTTTTTTTTTGTCAACAACGTTAGCTCAACGTTCGTAATAATATGTTTATAATGTTCTCCATAATAATGTCAAGGAGAAAAAGACAATAAGGAAATACTTAAGTCTCTTTACCTTCTCATTACTATGTCACCGCAGCGAAATGGCCTGATATCATAATTAAGTTATGCTCCCTCTAGAGCACTACACCAGCTGCTTTTGTACACGGCTCAAGATATAAGAACATAGAAGAATAAATGGAAAGAAAAGTAGAACTTACAGTCAAGAAAATGTATTTTTACTTTAAAAATATACTCTTACTTCGTCAGTGGTTTTACGATTCTACGCAATGAATAAGTGCTACAAATTTGCTACGCGAATGCTACGACGATGCTACGCAGAAACTAGCGCAGAATGTATGTGGTTGGCAATTTGATTTACACTGTGTTTGATTTTGAGATTAGTAAAATATAAACGCGATAATATTAAAAATGCCTTTTCTACTTATCACAAAAAACAGGCCTTCTCATGATGAGAATGTCGATTGTCCTTATCGTACGTCAGTGGCTTTTAAATTACGATTTAATTTACTTATCAACGGTTTTCAATACCCGTCAGTAATTGTTATATATTAGTATTTAATTGCCTTAGCCTTTAATTAATTTTACTATCCTTGTTTACAAGAAGAGAGCAAAATCTCCACATAATTAAATCCATTTACAGTCATGTTACAAATATCAGGAAAATTTTCATCTTAGGTTCTAGTCAAACTAACATTTCAACTTCATTCCCACCACATCAACTTGCCATCCAATCACATTAAACTCCTAACTTACACCACGTAGCGTAAGAAACTCCACTACTGGCGTAAAACTTCACTTTTCATAAGTTATTTAGTAAAACTCGGATGTCGGCATTTCAAATATGCACCCGGTACGAGAAACTTCTCGTTAAGAAGCACTTATAATTTAGTAGATTGTATGCTCGGTAAATGGACTCAGATACTCATTATGTCGGTCAAAGGAAGAGCTTTAATATTTGAAAAGATGTAGATTATGAATGATTCGATCCGAAAGACAATGTTATATTGTGGTTTTATCATCATCTTTATAATTAAACAGCATTGAATGAATTGTTCGTTTATCCATTATTTTAAAGTGTGTCATAGCCAATAGTGTCATCACAATGTCTTGTTTTCTTCCTTTTTATTACAAGCTTTTATTTTTAACTTGCAATATTGTATGTATGTTTGTCCGGGTGGAATCGGGCAACTGAATTTTAAATCAGTTATCTTTAACCGATTGAGCTGAAATTTGGTATACACGCTTATTTTGGATGACAATGCATGCTTAGCTATGTGACGTAGTTCTAATTCCAATATGGCGGATAATCCAAGATGGCGGACTAGTTATTTTGTCTGCACTACCACAGTATGCGCGACAAGCTTTTATATAATTTAATAAATTGTGTAATATATGAACTAAATTGATTGGTTTGATTTAATTTAAAGTTTATTTTCTTCTTTTTAGGGCAATTAAATAAAAGTATATTTTTAAAAATATTTTTTTACCATTAATTTTTATTTTTTGTATGTTTGTACTTTGTATACTGGCACCTTGCAGCTATTTCCTAATAGCTAATTAGTTATTATTTAATCGTGCTTTTGTATGTTGTGCTGTCTTTTGTGTGCATTAAATAAACGATTTATTATTATTTATTATTTATCTATCTATCTGATAAAATGATAACTTATTTTATTTCTGTAAGTAGGTTTATACAAACACCTTTACACAGAAAAGTAACGCCATATGTCAGGATATTGGTTTGTTTTTTGGAAGGTATTGCAGACCGGGCTTGCTATACCTTAAAAAAAACAACGTTTCAAAAAATCTAAGTTCTATGCTTATTTTTCTCTTTTCGGTTATGTGTTTTGCAGACGGGTTTTAGTTTTTAAAGTAATTTGCTTTATTTCAAGCTATTTAGTTTTATTAATATTATTAATTTGGAATGCACTCATTACTAGCTTTTATTTAATACCAATATTATTGTAATTTATTTTAAAAAACTTGTATTTGCAGATGCAATATATAAATATTATAAATATAATGTTATATATAATACTCCCACAATAAGAAAAATCTGACGACACCTCATATTTTATGTAAAAATGAATCAAGCCGTTTAGGTTACAGAGCTTGCCAAAGAAATAGACATACATACATACATAGGTACTCTTGAAAACATTACCTTCCTTCTGGGGCAGTTGACTAAAAACTGGATAAGGTCGGTGTTTCTTATCCGACTACTCTGAGAACAAACACCGAAACAAAATCGAGAAGGGAAGAGGTTTTAAAGTATCTTTTATAGTCCAGAAATAATCATCATCATAACATAACATCACGCCTGTGTTCCCCGAAGGGTTAGGCAGAGGTGTACCTAAAATTAGTACACCTACATTTCAACAGTTATAGTAAAATTAAAGAACTTAAAGATAATCGTTTTTACTTGTTTAAGGTAAGGTTGGAGTGTTTTGTGAAATAGCAATACAATCTTGTTTTTAAACTACACTCATAATTGTAACGAAAGCGACTGATTCATTAAAAAATACTCAATGATTTAATTTAAAAACTATTGTAAGGAATCAAAAACTCAACTCCGTTTACATAACATTCCATTGAAGAAATCAAATTGTATCATAAATCAGTAAGAATTCCTTTTGACTGATAAAGAGATCTTCAAAGTCAATTGATTAGTTCGCTTATACGTTTATATTTTTGATTTGATTTTATCGAATAATGTAACGACTGAAGTGGGTTGATTTGATATCTGTACCAGAGATATTTATTCAGACATTTAAATTATTTATTTACGGGGTTTTGCTTGTTAGGGACGTTGAATATTGTAATTTTTTTTAAATACATTTATTCAAAAAGTTTCGTCTACAGTAGGTTCAATAAATATTTTGTTAGTCCTGAAGTAACTATATATTTTAAGTCGTTTCTAAGACTCATTCCTTATTGTAATTTTCATAGTTTTAGCTGAGATTTCTAGTTAGTGCAACAAATATATTCTGTTTGTTTATTTAGAGATCTGTGTTTGTGTAGGTTTACTGTCAGGCCGCGCGCACTTTAGGCACGCTAAAATTGCAGCAATAAGCTCTTTGAGGACTGGCTAGAGAGAAGCCATGGCGTCCTCACCTTCCGCCTGACGCAAGTCCTCACCGGACACGGTTGTTTCATGAGGTTCCTGTTCCGGATAAAGCGGGAGGAAACGCCCGGGTGTCACTATTATGTGGATCTTCCGGAGGATACGGTGGAGCATACGATGGAAGTCTGGCCGGCTTGGGCAGAGCATCGCCGTGTCCGACTGGAGGCGATCGGTGGCGGTGACCTCTCGCGTCCAGCCCTGGTCCTGGCCATGGAGGCCGTCACTTCCTTCTGCGAAGCTAATGCTCGCGAAGGAGGAGGCGGAACGCGGGAGGGGGAGAGGCAAATTTCGCGCCCTCACGCCGTCGCAGGAGATGCCCTGGGCGTCTGAATCGCAGACCGATTCCCGGCCACCGCAGGCGCGGGCTTGCGGACGGTGAGCAATGGGTAGCCCGCCGTCCGATAAAGACCAGGCCCGGGTCGACGACGCGTTGTGTTCCACGCGCCTCAAAGAGATGTCAGCACAACTTACAGGGTCCGATAGGACCGATGCCTGCCGGGGTCGCCGGAAAGTCCGAAAGGGATACCATGGTCCCTGGCAACGTACAGGCAATTAAAGGAAAATGGGTGGGTTTTAGTCAGTAAGTGACACGCCCTCCCGGAGCGGGAGAAGTTACTTGATAAAAAAAAAAAGGCCGCACGCCCTTTGATCACGAATTCGTATCGTACGTAAATGTACGACCGTGGTACGAATTGATTGCGCACACTGAATACGTTTTTCTCCGTCAAATAGGTAGTGTTCTAGTTATATCGCATTGAATGCACGAAAAATCCCAACAAATTCCGATTGTTTTCGGACGTCGGAACTATGCGTACGACTAATTCACACCCAGTCTGCGCGGCCCGTTTGTACTTGAAAGGTCGGGATCGTTCGTGCGTATTCGTACGTGGTCGCACAAATGAAAATCGTACGAAAACGCATCGAAAGTGCGCGCGGCCTCATGATAACCTATGTAAACATTACGTTGACGTTAACATTAAGGCGAAAGCATCAGGGTAGCCCACGAAATTCAAAGTTTCTTACGTTTTTTGCAATTTGCAGGTCAGTATAAGGTTGTATGTTGATCTTAATATGATTCGCGATCATATTTAATGTTTGTTTATAGAATTATAGTCATAAAAATCATTAATAAAACCATCCGAGTTCATGTTATCCTATTGAATGACTATTTCATGAAATAATGACATTTGAAGATTATGCTAACTTAAAGAGTTGTATTGCTGATTATAATTCTGTAAAATTATATTTTGTTACGGTCGCGAATCATATTTTAATCAACATATAACCTAGCCTGGTTTACTCTGAAGTGCCTTGCTTGACCGATGCAGAGAACGCCTGGAAAGCGGCTTGCCCGAATACAGATCGGCCCATGAACCCATCTTCCCAGAGGCAGTGGGATGAGCCGCTCTGCAGGTTGGTACGGAATAATCTTATTAATACGTCCACCAATACTGCTGAGCGTGCCCGCCTGTTGGCTGTGGGTGAGTGGGAGTCGGGCCTCTGGCTTCAGGCGCTACCGTCACCCAACATAGGTACTATGCTGGGTGATACCACCTTCCGGCTCGCTACCTGTCTGCGTCTGGGCGCTCCTTGTGTGGCTCCGCATCGCTGCCAATGCGGTGAAGGTGTCGACTGTCTCGGACACCATGGCCTATCCTGCAGTAAGAGTGCAGGCCGGTTAGCACGGCACGCCAGCATAAATGACATCATCCGTCGTGCTCTTGTCACCGCCGGAGTGCCAGCTGTTTTAGAACCCAATGGCTTGGCACGCGACGATGGGAAGAGACCAGACGGAATGACCATAATGCCTTGGAAGGTAGGTAGGCCTTTGGTGTGGGATGCAACGTGTGTCGACACCCTTGCGCCATCCCATCTTCCTAGCACGGCGGGCTGTGCTGGGGCTGCTGCTGCAGGTGCGGAAAACCTTAAACGGCGCAAATACTCCAATCTAATTGGGACTTATATGTTTGAGCCGTTTGGGGTTGAAACACTAGGGCCATGGGGTCCGAGTGCCCACTTAGTTTTTCAAGACATCGCCAAGCGGCTGGTCGACTCTTCACGTGACCAGAGGGCTGGCCTATTCTTTGGCCAAAGAATCAGCATTGCCATTCAACGTGGCAATGCTGCCAGCCTTTTGGGCACTTTTCCTGTTGACAGTGATGCGGACGAATTTTTTGATGCCCTATAATAATGCCCCCCCCCCCCTTGTTTATATACTTGTACATATTATTATTATTTTAAGTCTATTTTTAAATCATGTAAATACGTGTGTGTAAATAAGACCTTAATGTACTATGTCTTAAAGTAAATAAAGATTAATTCTGCACATATAACCTGACACTGACCTGTAAATTGCAAAAAACTAACAAAAATTTAAATATCGCGGTCTACCTTATTATATATATTTTCATTTATTTCGGATCATACATAAAGAGTAAGTACGTACAATCCATATGGTATTAGTAACAAAGACTTAAAAACTAGTAAACTTACAAACTAACCTAACATTAACTAATATCTACGTGGCTCAACACATGTTGCTGGTGGCATGTCGTGGCTGTCCACCTTGCCGAACAATGTTTTTAGGACGCTGTTGGGGCTTCCGCGCAACCTACCCATTATTGACGACGCCCGCTTTCTCATTATGGCATGAAAATCATCAACACGGGCTTCCGCGAACATCTGCGCAGCGCGGAAGCCCCATCAACGTCCTAAACCCATTATTATACTGAACGCGTAGGACGTTGTAGGCCATCTGCGTATACTTTACTCACAAGCTGCATGTGTAGAAGGTTTGGCAGTAGGCCTTAAAAAGATACACTTCACATCCCCACTACAACGTGCAAACCTGCGGCCTAAAATATTGACCGTCAACGCCCTACGCTCCCTATCCAAATCTGCATCATCAGATAAGTCCTCCGTAACCCCAATTCACCAATAAAGTATCAAATTAAATACTTAGGACATCTTTCCTAAGTATTTAATTTGAGCCACACGGTACAATTGTGTTCCGCTTATAGTTACTGGAGGAACGTTACCTAGCGAACCATGTTTGCACTTAAAAATCACCATCTGTGATTTCTTGTCATCTGTCATTGTACGTAAGCCCATGCGTCGACGCATAAGACTCACATACCACAAGTAATTTCCGTAATACCTTAGCGTATCCCCCTTAAGTCCAAAATAAATAATTATTATAAATCTGTCCCAATAAAACAAGTAAATAATAACATGATTGAACTGTAATTAATTTTGTCCATTATTTTGAAGTACGCGACTAAGAAGAGAGATTATTTTGATATTCTATATTAGGATATTTAATTAATTTCAAGCTCTTGTACTACTCGATGTAATCCTAAAGTAATAACATTACGGGAGCATCGAGTTTAATCAAATAGATACTTCAATATCGAACAAGATGATTGATGCTAGCGATTTTACCTTAATAACGAACAGGCGAATTAATATTGGAAATATTATTTACCTTTGTAAAATGTCAGAAAATTATCTACAATTTACGTCCTTCCTAACGAGTTTACATGTACATGTCTGGTTCAGTGTGCTATACATTAATTAAAACAAGGTACCACAAAAAGGTTTCTGAAAACCTTTATAGAACCTCTTTTCTAATGTAACTGTAATTTGATAGGATAATGTTGTTTAAAAATAAAAATGTAGGGCAAACATGGATTATCATATATGTGAGGCGAACTCGTGTGGCGAATGTGGATGAAATCATCACAAAAGCTGACATGAACCAATCTTAAAAAAAATACATTTGTCAGTAGATAGAATCTTTGAGCAAGCTTTCAGAAATCCTATGTCCCTAAAATACCGTATTTTCCTTTAGTCAAAAAGCCAAAATCGAGGATTTTTTTTCACAAATCTCTGGAACTCTTTAAAAACAACAAGTAAAAGAAATATTTCTGCCAAATGAACAAGACGAAAGAAAGTTGGAGTCAATTTTTGCGATCATTAATTGCTTCCCGTTCTGTCCGCAACTGTACCGTTTCTTACTTTGAAGGTTCCCAAGGTAGCATTTAATATTTCCATTTAGAAAGCAACTTGTACTGCTTTAATCTTTTCTTTTTGGGTTTTTGTAGCATATTATATCATAAGTTAACAATCAATCAAAGTGACAACTATTATAAGAATGTAATGACGAAAACTAATACAATTTATGACAAATGAAGCAACAAATTTTCGAAGTATTTAAAAAAGGGGAATCCTATCTTTTGGATTCTAGAGTCCGCGCCACCACTGAAGTCCTTTTGGCGCGGCGCTAATGTCTACGTCATTGCATCACGTTAGATTTTAAAAAAATGTAGTTCTACAATTTTCCGCCATTTTCTTTCTTGGCACGCACTTTCATCAGTCTGCCTAGCCTTTTCCCAACTATGTTGAGATTGACTTCCAGTCTAACCGGATGCAGCGGAATATCAGTATTTTACATGCCTATCTGACCTCCACAACTCAGTTACTGGGTAACACGATACCCCGCTTCTGACGACCCGTAACAACTGTCAAAGATCTAAATATGACAGCCGGGACCAACGGCTTATCGTGCTCTTCGAGACACCAAGGGGTCTTGGTATGTAAAGAGGTTCGTGATTGTTATATGAGAATGATCAGCTATTATGATTGTTATCGCGTTAAAATGATATAACGTCATTCTTCACTCAGAAATGTTGAATCTGCCAATAAAATATCCTTATTGATTCGAGTCTCTCATATCGGAAACTTCAAAAGAATGTAAAAAACAAAATAAAAACACTAAATTTTTCTTCCCTAAATACTCCTTACAATCATCAAAGTGCTATAAATAATTCAGAAAAACAAAAACTTCCAACGAAATGAACAAAACGAAGCAACTTGCCGGAGTTAATTTGTTCCTATTAATTGCTGCCCCTTTTCCTTTGGCGGGAGATTTGCCCTTTGAGAGCCTTTGAGAGCTCTGGAGGCTCTCATCCCGTTCTTAAGTTGTTCTTAAACTAAGTGCGTTATACTGTAGACTCTGTAGTACCTATGTGATTTTATAGTGTGATGTTTGGCCGTTCTAAGTAAGGGTCGGAGGGGCTTGTGGCTAAGTAATAACAGCCGCACGGTTCGATCCATCAGGTTAACCTACGCTTGCTGGGGTTGGTCTGTGGATGGGTGACCATCTTAACATACCGAAACTCCTCCGTGCCTCGGAAAGCACGTTAAGCTGTTGGTCCCGGCTGTCATTCGGGGATCTTTGACAGTCGTTATGGGTCGTCAGAAGCCCGAAAGTCTGACAGCCAGTCTTATCAAGGGGTATCGTATTACCCAGTTTCTGGGTTGTGGAGGTTAGATAAGCAGTCGCTCCTTGTCAAGTCGCTCTTGTATTCAGCAACATCGGGTTGGACTGGAAGCTGACCCCAACATAGTTGGGAAAAGGCTAGGCAGATTTAATTACATCTCAGAGAAGTTAAAACAATTTGAAAATGTTAACTTTTGTGTCAGTGTCGTGTGGTCGGTAAAACAAAATCTGACAGGATAGTTAAGTACAAAAAAACGTAGTCACCAGTGTGTGTTTGGCGACCGTACTGTACTTACCAAAAGTATGCTAGTCATGTCAAAAAATATGACACAAACATGAAATATTTGATAAAACAAATATAGAACGGTTATTAATATCAATGTGAATAAGAATCAAATTTGCGATCCGTTTGTTTTGTTTTGTGAAATGAAATGATGTTTATTTATTTATGCAATGTGTTCCATTGATGTTCCAAACTCTAAGGTTATATGCTCTATGTAAAAATAATACAAAGAGTCGTAGTAGTGAGTGTTTCAAAAATACGTCGTTTCGAAGATAACATAACATAAGACTCTCGATCTCTAGAAGTTTCATTGATAAGTACGAGTAGTATAATTTTCATTCAAACCAATCATTCATATTTAAAGCTGAGAAAATGCCACATGTCATATTTTTTTATGGACAAAAATATTTTCAAAAGTGTCTTATAAGGGCCTATTTGAAATAAATGATTTGACTTTGACTTTACTCTAGAGTTATGGGATATCAAAAGTAACACGTTGTAAAAATCTTCTAATACAATTTAACAAGTTTTTTTTTTGGTCAATATTTTAAAACTACATGGCGCCGGTATTTCCTCGCTGGCCCTGAGAAGAAATACCAAAATATTCTTAGAGGTCATGGTCTCTTTTCCAAACATTATATATGTCGCCGCGAAAGCGTCTACCTGTAAAGATTATAACATAATCTTATGCGTAACTACTTATTATAATTGTTATTCACCATAAAGTCTTTGATCCTGCCCTCTATGGGTAACTGTGGAATACTGTTACAGCCGCATGTGTGAAGATTATCGATTCCTTTGCGATTAAACTCCCATCTATTACCAACTTTGTGAACTCAGTCAATATACTGTGCGTCCGCCCGAAAGATAAATTATTACTCATTTCGATGTTGGGGCAAAAACTAAAGTTAAAATTAAAAGGGAACATTTATTTAATGATTTATGGGTTTTTAGTCATATTAACAAGTGGTCATTTTACATAGTAAATTTGTTTATGACAAAGCGGTACCTGAGATGGCGCGGTTTCCGAATATTATGATCAATAACTGAATGTAATAATTTAATACTAGAACTAAATAAGTTTCAATAATAGAAATCCAATTATAAAGTAATAAGATTATTTTACAATGCAATTTACTAGTGAATACCTGTTGTTTGATTAAATTCCTTGAATCACAGGAAGTGTTGTCAAAAGAGCAATAGGATGTGACTGTGTGTCATTTAAACTAAATGAATAACGAAATATTATATTTATTTTAAAATCGGCACATGATCGGGGCCACTAAGAAACACATGGTCAGCTCGTCCACCCTAATAAATTACCCTAATAAACAACAATAGTTCCTATTTCTTTAAAATAGTAAAACAATATTGAGCCTTTTAGAATTCCTTTCCATTTATACTTTATGGCTTGCAGATTGTAAGTAAAAACCGGTGCTCAGTTCGTCAACATGCGGTTCTCAAATTTAGTGCGAGCAAGCGTGTTCTTACATGAATATAATTAAAGTAAGGAAACTAAAAAAATAGAAATCTAGAGTCATGCTTGAAACTTTGAACGACAATTACTTATGAGCCATTCAAAAGGGATGCAAAGCCAATGCTCCCATGGATGTAACTATTTATTATCTTATAACTGTAGTTATGCTATTGGATTGATTGATTGATTATTCTAACAGATAGCTAAAATACATGATTGGTTAATAGGAGAATGATAGGGTTTGTGGTAAAAACATAATTGTATGTTTTATAATAAAATATATACAAATCGTAGCTTTTGAATCTTCCGTCTCAAAGGTTGATATTCTCTGGAACCAAGGAATCGCACAGTATTGCAGCCACACATCTGGTTACCATAAATGTTAAGAGATGAACAAAAAATCGTTTAAGTCTTTGTTACAAAAACTTGGGAAGGGGCCGAAAATTCCATGAAATGAATCTGCATGGAATATTTTGGGGATTGAGGCGACGGATATTTTACGACAAGTGGGACAGTTAGTTTGGAGACGCTCCGAGAGGCAGTCGAAGCATAAGAGCGGTACCCGAGGCTATGCTGGTAATGTGTGCAGTATTTTGTAAGTGAGTTGTAATCTAAGGAATTATTTGGTAAGTGTCAACTTTAATTAACTTTTATCTTTAGTAGTAGTATGTAAATTTATAGTTAAGAACCCCTCTGTTATAATTGTTCCTGCTAGCTGATTTGCATTAATTTTATAGGTAACAGCTAGGTGATATCGCTGTCGAGTTATTATTGATCGTTTATACCAGAAAGGCGAAATAACTCTTATCTATTATCGTGTATTATAACTAATGTACATTCTCGTGTATTACGTGTCTATGTCCTAATCCGTACCTTGGCAGATTATTGTCACTTACATTTGGCTATAGGGAAATGGCGAAGGCCTTCCGCCATACTTGACACTGAGCACTAACGCTCCAGACTTTAGACGATTGTTGACCTTGAGCTGACGCACCATATTTGGAAGGCAGAACCATAAATACTCACAGTTCATTTAAAATTGAACTAGGCTATAAAGTCAATCTGTAATTGGATTATAAAACAACCAAATGTTAATGATGATTTCTGTATCCAAAAAGGTCTTGCCACAGAATACTTTGCGTGAGGTTTGTTGACGCATATTTCCAGGGAGTGGGGTTAGGCTTCACCAAGTACCCCAAACTGAATTGGTAGACGTTCGAAGAACGCTAGGGACCGTGTCTCGATAAAATTACCCCGTCCGTTCTGTAGGACTATTACTAAATCGACACTGTTTATCGAAACACGCTATTGGGACGCAAAGCCGCTAATAGCCGCATCGCATCCTCTAAATGGGGCAGATTAAGGAAATATGAAGTGACGAACTACCGCTTCGGCGTTCACCAGATTCGATCGTATTGTATTCTGCTAGAGACTGAGTCTACGATGCGCTTGTGCTAGTTTTCTATTATACCTATTAGTAAAAGGGGCCAGGCCGCCGTAAGGGAGTCTTGTACATTACTACGCGTTTAGAACTACTCAAAGCTAAACTTATCTTACTCAATAACAGTTGGACTTCGCAGTACTCTGTCTTAGGATTGGGTAAGATATTTATATTGTGATTAGGGAACGTGTTCCGTTAGAATCGTATATTTCCTCAGAGGTTCTATGCGTTAGGTCTAACGGATCAGGTATAATGAGGCAAACGTTGTTAAACGGTTCCCGGTCTCGCTAAAGTGGGTACATTATAAACAGACAAATTAAAGTAACTATAAATAATTATATAAAGCGCAAGCGTAACGATCCCTTTACTCCTTCACTTGATCAAGACTGTATTGCAGATATAGGTGCTCAACTGCGAGAGGAGGAGACGTTGGCGCTCCAACATTTATTATACTAAATTATATATATCATATATTTTGCATACCCTCTAATCTTCTTAGCTTCATATTGTATTAGTATTATAATACTTATGTTTACTAACTGTGAATTCCCAATAATAACTTCACCTTGTATCCCTCCCTGTCCCCTAGCTTTTCTAAGTCGGGACAGGGCAGTTTAGTTTATGGGAATTCTTCCCTTTCTTATAACGGTGGGAGAGTGTCCAGTCTGGAGACGAGCTCTACAGTGCTGCACGGGGAGGGGTGCGGCACTTCCCCCTAAGGGGGAACCGACTCAAACACTAATATTAATGTAATTAGGAAAAACGAAAATTTTATCAGCCTAGGGTAATTAAGGTACCGTCACATGTGGTGCCGTGACCAGGATCCTCGTCATTAAATGTATTGATTTATTTCAGTGCAACGAGGAAGAACTACAGATTGGGTTATTACATTTAAACACAACGTAAATTAAACTAGAGTTTGGTTCGAAGAAAACAATTAATTATTCATGCCGTATAGTGATGTATCTAACAATATGTGTGCGGAACATTCCAGGAACGCATCCACTGCAGAAATAACGAGACGTTGAGCACAGGGCAGATCTACGTGGAACGAGGATAAGACTGGAGAAGCAGTTTCCGGCGTCACCTTCGCAGTAGCAACCGCTTCGGACGCCAGGAGCTGTATCCAGCGTCGTGGTAGCAGACACGTCAGGTGCAGGCGCAGACGTCGACAGGCTCAGGTATTCCCCACGAGCTAACGAGGTAAGTCGTTGTTAATTCTATTAGAAGCATGGACCGTCGGGGTAAGAAATCTAAACGCGTTAAGCCTAACAATGACGATGTTGATGTAATTTGTCATGATAAAAATCAACATGTCAGTAACACAGGACCTAACAACGAAATAGAATTACTATCAAAAATTGCAGCGAAAATAGATAGTATCGATAGTCGGTTAGAGAATGTAGAAAAACTCATGCCTACTAATAAATCGAATGCAGAAATTATAAATCCGACGATCATGCAAGACGTTGATCCACCTACAGTAGGTACAAGTGGAGGGTCCGCCCTTCCGGCTGACAGCAATAAACGTAACGCAATGGGAGTATACTTTTTAGGAACGGCGCCTGAGAAACCAAAGTTTAGTGGGGGCCAAACTAATCCTAATAAGTTTCTTAAGGAACTCCAACGTTATATTAAAAGCATAAATGGGGAGGATAGGGCTTTAGACATCGCTATAGGTAGCCTGACAGGACCGGCACAGAGGATAATGGAACTGTACAGTGACAATTGGCATACGTTTGAGGATTTTAAGAAAGACCTCATTGATGTATTTTGGGGTAGTAGAGAGAGAGAGATAGCAAAGAATCGATTAATTGATTCAACGTGGAATCCAAATAGTGGAAGTACTATGGAGGAATATTTTGCGGAGCTAGTAGATTTGGTTAGAGATTTAAAACTCCCATTAGACGAATCTGAGATTGTCGGATACATAATGAGACATTATCCTCAGGTTGTGCAAATAGCTTGGTTTGCTAACCGAACAGCAAGTAGTTATAAAAGTGGAATAGAATTTTTAAGAAACATAGAAAAGAATGTAAAGAGAATGCCGATGCAACCAGGTGGTGTGAATAATAGGGACAATTCACGTGTCGCAAGTAAACCCTACCCAGTTAGAAATAATAGGCAGTTTTTTGGTCAAAATTATCCAAAGAGACAAACAAATACGATACAATTCGTTCGAGGAAACATGGATAGTATAGATAATAAACAGGTGACGCAGTCTACTGAAAGACCCAATAATTCGGAAAACTAAAGGTTGTTGACCAAGAAAGTCCCAATTGGCCAACGGTTCTAAATGATGGGACTGGGACATATAATGGAAAAGCTACAGATATCGCATACAGGTATATGACTAAATGTAAATGGACTCCCGGAACCGGGCTAGGTAAGTTAGGCAATGGACGGCTTCATCCCATAGAGGTAATTAAACCACCTATTGGTAATTACGAGAAATTTAAGATTCTATTCACTCAAGTTCTTAATCAGTCACCTAAAATAAAAGAAGAGGTAAATCTCCAAGAATTAGAACAGAGAGATTACGTATTAACTGTTTTTGAAGATATAGGATTGAATGAAGATGAGGAGGTGAGTTCGGGCTCACGACTAGTAGAAATAGTAGCTAAGGTCAAAGATTATCCAATAAAATGCCTTATCGACACAGGAAGTCAAGTAACCTGCATAGCCGAAGCAACTTATATGGGGATTAGGAGTAGAGGTATACAGATACCAATTATGCCGGTTTCTCCTGTACAAATTCAAGGAGCAACGAGAGCGAAAAGTAGTAGAGTAGACAAGGCAACATTGGTACCATTAATAATAAAAGGTATTTGTATAGAGACACCATGCTTGATTATTAAAAATTTAGTTAAATTTAGTTCGAGAGATAATTTTGGGAATAGACTGGTTAGACCAATGGGACGCGTCAGTATCTTGTGGACCTACGCGTACACTACGATTTAAATATTTGAAAAAGGAAGTAGAAATTATTCTAGGGGAATCGGTTTTAAGACTAGGACAGGGGGTGGGTGTAGATTTCAAAGCACAAGGGAGGGGACCGATTATAGAAGAAAGTATAGAAAGTACCTCTATTAATGAAAGGGAAATAGAAGGAATAAATATTAGTTCTAATGCAATCGAAATTTGCTATGAAACCGAAGAGAGCATAGGTCATATCGTAACAGAGTTACAGAAAATCATTGAATTTCCGCTTGAAGGACTTCAGAGAATTCTTGTAGAAAACAAACAAGTATTCTCGGTGCACCCTGGGCGCACGGACAAATACCAACACACTATTAAAATGTGCGATGAGGAACCATTCGTAAAGCGATCATATCCGATACCGTTCGCGTATAGGTCAAAGGTTGAGGAAAAGTTGAAAGAGTTGCAGGATTTAGGTATAATTAAGAGAGAAGGTACACCATATAGCAGCCCATTGACATGCACTTTAAAAAAGGATGGATCGATTCGTATTCTTTTGGATGCGCGAGAGTTAAATAAAAGAATGGTAGGTGAAGTAGAAGCACCACCATTGGTTTCAGATATATTACAATCATTTCATGGAGTTAAATTTATGACGTTAATAGATCTTAATAACGCCTACTTCCAAATTCCATTGCATCCTAATTCTACCAAATATACCGGGTTTACCTTTATGGGGAAGAGCTACACCTATACTGTATTACCCCAAGGCTTAAAGACATCAGTAGGTAGCTTCTCTCGTGCAATGGATATAATCTTAGGGCCAGACGTTAGGGAATTTTGTGTAAATTATTTAGATGACTTGGTAGTGTTTACAAAATTTGGTGACTTCCATGCACATCTGGAACACCTAGACCATGTATTAAGCTTATTGAAACGAGCTAACATGACATGTAGTCTCAAAAAGTGTCAATTTATGAAGACCGAGGTAAAGCTTTTAGGGCATATAGTCTCTCCAAATGGGATAAGGATGGATCCGAGCAAAATAGCGGCAATCAAAGAATTCCCTGTACCGCGTACAATTAAACAACTAAGAGCCTTTTTAGGGCTAATGAATTATTATAGGCGATTCGTTGCTAAGTATAGTCACTTGACAGTATCATTTTGTCAGATGCTTCAAAAGGGAAGAACCTGGAAATGGACGACAGAAGACGACAGAAAGTTTCAAGAAATTAAAGACGCTTTTATAGAAACAGTAGTTCTGGTTCATCCGGACCTTAGCAAACTTTATTATCTCCAAACGGACAGTAGTGGTGTAGGAGTAGCTGGATGTCTTTATCAAATAGATGATGAAAATAACGAACGGGTGATAGGATTCTGTAGTAAAGGTTTAACTCGTCCGGAACAGCAATGGACTGTATCTGAACAGGAGTTATGGGCGATAATCTATAGTCTAAAGAAGTTTGAGACATATTTAAGGGGATCTAAAGTAATTATAAGAACAGATCATAAAAGTTTATCTTTCATTAATAATTGGAATTTGTATAGCGCTAGAGTAACACGTTGGATACTATACATACAGCAATTTAACTATGAAGTTGAATATATAAAAGGAAGCAACAACGTAGTCCCGGATATATTATCGCGTTACGGTAACGGGGTAGAGGCAGTACAAGAACTGCGTAAAGTTTGCCTTGAAATAGCAATGTTTACCAGCAGCAAAGCTAAAATCATCAACAACAAGCTTAAGGCCATTACACAATTACAGAGAGAAGATCCCTTCTGTAGTAAGATCATAGAGGACTTAGTAAGCAATAGCCAATGCGAGGGAATTAGACAACGCGGCGGTACACTTAAATTAAACAACGATAAGTTAATTTATAAAAGTGATTATTCAGGTAGGGAGGTTGTAGTTGTTCCAGACACTTTACAAACTGATCTAATTCAATCAATTCATGAGGAGGCTGGCCATTTTGGGGAAGCAAGAATTAAAAGACTGGTAAGCGACAGGTTTTATTTCCGTGGGCTGGCTAGGTCAGTCAAAGCAGTGTTACGGCAGTGTGATTTATGTCAGAAAACAAAACACGCAAATGAGACGACTGTAGGGGCTTGCAAACCAGTTTTAACAGCTGATATTGGGGAGATTGTCATGGCTGATTGGTACGGGCCATTGCCGCCAGGGAAGTTTGGCGTGCAGTATATATTCGTCTTGCAGGATACGTTTAGCAAATATGTGAACCTCTTTGCATTAAGAAGGGCCACTACTAAAGCCGCCTTATCATGTATTCGTAAATATATGAGTGTAGTTCCTATAGCTAAATTAGTAACAGATAACGGTAGACAATTCACATCAAGGCTCTGGTGCGAAACTTTGTACCAAATGGGAATAAAAATCTCACATACTACAGTGAGAAATCCCAGGCCAAATAGTACGGAACGTGTCAATAAAGAGTTAGGGCGATTGTTTAGGGCTTATTGCCACAAGTCACACAAGAGTTGGGCTGGGATTCTAATGAATATTGAGAAATGTTATAATAACACCGTGCATACTAGCACAGGTTACACGCCATTTGAGGTTCTTAAGGGTGAGAGCCCCATCTTGACAATTGATAAGGTCCTAGGGGATTATAGTAGGGACAAACCGACTTTAGACATTGGAGTTATAAGGGAAAAGGCTAGAGACAATCTAATTAAGGCAGCCACAACAAGGAGCGAGCAGTATGATAAGTGTCATAGGTTAATAACGTTTCAATTAGGAGACCTGGTTAAAGTAAGGAGAGATAACAGATCCAATGCAGCTGAAAAAGTATCCAAAAAGTTTTCTCTGCTGTATGATGGTCCTTTTAGGGTGGGGGGCATCCCTCATGCCAATGCTTATTTATTAGTAGAGCCGACTAGTGGCGATATCGTAGGTACTTATAATGCTTTGCATATTGAAAGATATTACAATAACTAGTAATAGTAGAGAACTAGTATAATTAGGATTAATAAAAAAAAAAAAAAATTAAAAAAAAAAAAAAAAATATTATGTATATTGTCCTAGGCCTATTTTGAAAGCTCAACCGCTGTACTGCGTCTCGCGTCTGATTTTCAGAAGGGGGAATGTGACTGTGTGTCATTTAAACTAAATGAATAACGAAATATTATTATTTATTTTAAAATCGGCACATGATCGGGGCCACTAAGAAACACATGGTCAGCTCGTCCACCCTAATAAATTACCCTAATAAACAACAATAGTTCCTATTTCTTTAAAATAGTAAAACAATATTGAGCCTTTTAGAATTCCTTTCCATTTATACTTTATGGCTTGCAGATTGTAAGTAAAAACCGGTGCTCAGTTCGTCAACATGCGGTTCTCAAATTTAGTGCGAGCAAGCGTGTTCTTACATGAATATAATTAAAGTAAGGAAACTAAAAAAATAGAAATCTAGAGTCATGCTTGAAACTTTGAACGACAATTACTTATGAGCCATTCAAAAGGGATGCAAAGCCAATGCTCACATGGATGTAACTATTTATTATCTTATAACTGTAGTTATGCTATTGGATTGATTGATTGATTATTCTAACAGATAGCTAAAATACATGATTGGTTAATAGGAGAATGATAGGGTTTGTGGTAAAAACATAATTGTATGTTTTATAATAAAATATATACAAATCGTAGCTTTTGAATCTTCCGTCTCAAAGGTTGATATTCTCTGGAACCAAGGAATCGCACAGTATTGCAGCCACACATCTGGTTACCATAAATGTTAAGAGATGAACAAAAAATCGTTTAAGTCTTTGTTACAAAAACTTGGGAAGGGGCCGAAAATTCCATGAAATGAATCTGCATGGAATATTTTGGGGATTGAGGCGACGGATATTTTACGACAAGTGGGACAGTTAGTTTGGAGACGCTCCGAGAGGCAGTCGAAGCATAAGAGCGGTACCCGAGGCTATGCTGGTAATGTGTGCAGTATTTTGTAAGTGAGTTGTAATCTAAGGAATTATTTGGTAAGTGTCAACTTTAATTAACTTTTATCTTTAGTAGTAGTATGTAAATTTATAGTTAAGAACCCCTCTGTTATAATTGTTCCTGCTAGCTGATTTGCATTAATTTTATAGGTAACAGCTAGGTGATATCGCTGTCGAGTTATTATTGATCGTTTATACCAGAAAGGCGAAATAACTCTTATCTATTATCGTGTATTATAACTAATGTACATTCTCGTGTATTACGTGTCTATGTCCTAATCCGTACCTTGGCAGATTATTGTCACTTACATTTGGCTATAGGGAAATGGCGAAGGCCTTCCGCCATACTTGACACTGAGCACTAACGCTCCAGACTTTAGACGATTGTTGACCTTGAGCTGACGCACCATATTTGGAAGGCAGAACCATAAATACTCACAGTTCATTTAAAATTGAACTAGGCTATAAAGTCAATCTGTAATTGGATTATAAAACAACCAAATGTTAATGATGATTTCTGTATCCAAAAAGGTCTTGCCACAGAATACTTTGCGTGAGGTTTGTTGACGCATATTTCCAGGGAGTGGGGTTAGGCTTCACCAAGTACCCCAAACTGAATTGGTAGACGTTCGAAGAACGCTAGGGACCGTGTCTCGATAAAATTACCCCGTCCGTTCTGTAGGACTATTACTAAATCGACACTGTTTATCGAAACACGCTATTGGGACGCAAAGCCGCTAATAGCCGCATCGCATCCTCTAAATGGGGCAGATTAAGGAAATATGAAGTGACGAACTACCGCTTCGGCGTTCACCAGATTCGATCGTATTGTATTCTGCTAGAGACTGAGTCTACGATGCGCTTGTGCTAGTTTTCTATTATACCTATTAGTAAAAGGGGCCAGGCCGCCGTAAGGGAGTCTTGTACATTACTACGCGTTTAGAACTACTCAAAGCTAAACTTATCTTACTCAATAACAGTTGGACTTCGCAGTACTCTGTCTTAGGATTGGGTAAGATATTTATATTGTGATTAGGGAACGTGTTCCGTTAGAATCGTATATTTCCTCAGAGGTTCTATGCGTTAGGTCTAACGGATCAGGTATAATGAGGCAAACGTTGTTAAACGGTTCCCGGTCTCGCTAAAGTGGGTACATTATAAACAGACAAATTAAAGTAACTATAAATAATTATATAAAGCGCAAGCGTAACGATCCCTTTACTCCTTCACTTGATCAAGACTGTATTGCAGATATAGGTGCTCAACTGCGAGAGGAGGAGACGTTGGCGCTCCAACATTTATTATACTAAATTATATATATCATATATTTTGCATACCCTCTAATCTTCTTAGCTTCATATTGTATTAGTATTATAATACTTATGTTTACTAACTGTGAATTCCCAATAATAACTTCACCTTGTATCCCTCCCTGTCCCCTAGCTTTTCTAAGTCGGGACAGGGCAGTTTAGTTTATGGGAATTCTTCTCTTTCTTATAACGGTGGGAGAGTGTCCAGTCTGGAGACGAGCTCTACAGTGCTGCACGGGGAGGGGTGCGGCACTTCCCCCTAAGGGGGAACCGACTCAAACACTAATATTAATGTAATTAGGAAAAACGAAAATTTTATCAGCCTAGGGTAATTAAGGTACCGTCACAAGGATAATTGTGAAAAGTAATGAAGCTTCTAATTCAACTTTAATCTGAATAACCTTTGTATTTGTGAATATTAGATTTGTTTAATTATAAAAGAATTAACTGATAAGCATTTTAGCATTGTTTGTAAGTTTTATTGAACAAACTTAGTAATAAGATATTGTATTGAAATTCGGGGGATGTCGCCGAGCTTGGACAAGAGCGAGGCGTACCGAATGGCGGGTGTGGGTAATAAACATGAAAAGAAAAGTTGTGTTAGAAAGAACTGTGATTGTAATTGTTGAACAAATAACCTCTGTACCATAATGTTTTGATTTAAAAGAGTGTCCATGGAGTTTCTTGCCCGTTCTTCTCCATCAGGACCCTACTTCATTTGGAATGGGCGACTAGCTTCAAAAAATAACTCAAACTGAATGACTCCTTGATAAGTGATAACTCAAAAGTGCCTGTAAATGTTATAATTGAAATAAATGCTTTGAGTTTGAGTTAAGAGTTGTGTGTGATTGAAAACCAACTATCTATTCTACCATCAACGAAGAATTACACCGGAGACTGGTGAGAAACGGCACAAGATAGATACCCCGCCGTGTTATATACATTATTTTGTGGATGTACAATAAGAAGACCTCTGCCTTACCATTCGGAAAATACAGATGTGATGTTATGTGTTGTGTTATTATATGAATTAAAATATTACGTGAATAAACAAATGCAAAAATCCTTTCTACTTTCGTTTCTCGTATTCTGTGAACTGAACACCGAATGAAACAACGCTTATCATATTATTCCATAGCCTATTAAACTTTCCGTACGATTTCTCAACAATTTTCCATACACAACACACACATACAGACAGTATCTCATTATTTCAGCATGTATGCCGCCTCAGAGAAAAGATTTAACAAATCATATTTGTTACAAAGCTCTTCAGTCAAAGAATCTGGCTCTTTTGAAGTAACTTCTACTGGAAGTAATGATCGTAAGTTGCGGGAAGGAGAAACGGATATACATATTCTGGGAAACAGTTGAGAGGTAAATGTTAAATTTGTTGTGAGGTTTACTGTTTTATCAAGGCGAAAAAAAACTTTTCTGTTTCGTTGTTTGAAGTTGTAAACGTAACTTTTAAGTAGGTACAAAAGCAAAAGTTTCACACTGCGTTGATATATTAAAGCCGAATTTCACCAATGAAACTGAACGCGATCAGCACTCCGCTAGAAGTTATAATGTTCTGTGGATCAGCACATGTAAACGCGTTCAAAAGCTGTCAGAGTCAATATTCCACAACAATAACGACATTGACAGCTCTTGATAGCGATTATGAAGTGATGATCGTGTTTGGTTTGGTGAAATTTTCCCTTAAGACAAAGTTAATAGTGGTTCTCGTTATTTTATCGGCACCCCTTTAAATCGGGACAAGGTCTTTGCTGTAATTGCATTGCAATCGGTTGATAGGCGGCAGAAATTGGAAAGATAGTAGTTCAATTCTGGACGACCCCTTCAACAAGGAGTGCCAGGTACCACTGTGTAAAAGGTATAACAAGAACTGCAGAACAACGAGCTACCGATGAAGGTAACTAAGTAACACAGATTTGAACAGGCCGCCTTGACTCGAGCGCCTTGTTTATGCTAAAGTGACAAATCTGAAACCTCTAAGATTTATGGACGTAGAATTTAATGGACTGTTTTTAAAATAGAACGTATGCTAAAATTATATTGTCATTTAGTGTATCTACCAATGTAGATAAGATACCGGGCCGAATATTGAAATGTGTATTTTATATTAGTTTCGTAATTATTGCAATCAATCTATCTACTTATTTTTATTCATGACGCGCTCTGTCCGCACTCCAAGCTGAGTCTCAATTATTTTCTAATTTTCTAAAATGAAATAGTGTTTACCTCATCAAACATGCCATCAACTTATAAAATATTCGGGAAGGTTGCATGGTAAAGCTGGTACTTAAAAATCTAAATAAAAATATTTTATTTCACATAAACCTACATGGGCACTTATAAAACGTCGGAAGCTAGATGCACGGTGGTTGGTCGTTTTCTATGGAGAAGAGCCAGCAAGAAACTCCATGGTTATTCTTTTTAAAATAATTGGCTTTTACAATGTTTTCAAAAAACAGTGTTATAATTAATAAACCTAATTAAACCAAATGACAAATTAGAATTGTATATAATGTCAAATATTAAAAAGATCTTGCAAGGAAGTATGTAAAAAAAAAAAATTTTTTTAAGAATAAAATTTTAATTTTTTATTACATATATTTTCCTATTTGTACATCGTAATTTTGGAGCAACTAATAGACATTTACATAGTTATGCCGTTAATGAGGTACCAGGGAAGCCACATGTGCAGAAGGAATGATTGCCAAACTTCCTTGTCTTAAACCTCTACAATACACATCATCAAGCATCCATCGATAAAATAATCAAATGTATAAAAAATATAGTTAAAACACAAGCAAATCATTTCTAAGCAGTAGGACTATCTCCCATCCATTTTTCGGGACAGGTGGTATAATAAAACCTCATAAGATTCTGGTCACGAACAACGAAGATTACGGTGTGAGGAAATTATTAGAACATTGTGGGCTGAACGTGGATGTGTATTGTCTATGCAATAGGGGAGGTTTTGCTGTGAAAATATATATAACTATTGTGTCATGAGAATTTGGAATCTTCGATATTCAATAAGGAATATTGGATTCATTATTAACAGAAGCAGTTGGAAAGTATCGTCTATACAATATTATAAATTAAAGTGTGTGTCTGTGTAACTGCGTTGTTCTTTTAAACCACGCAACGGGCTTTGAAGTGGTTTAGAGAATTTATTCCGGAATGTTCATGTATGTAAGACATTAATATGAAACTTACATTTAAATAAAGAAATCACGTTTTTTTGTCAAGTCGTAAATATCGTGCGAAGCAGGGGCGGGACGCTAGTGTTATATAATAATTTATGCATCGACACTTATATCTTTCAAACCGGAATTTATCACTGCTTGGCAGCTGGAATACATAATTATTATGAAAAAAATTTAAATTGATAATCTTGAGGTAACCAAAAAGCTTGTTTCCTGAAAATGTAGCAAGAACGCGTGAAGTAAAATATCAATTCGAATTTTGAAACTGAAAATACTCGTTTCATTTATATTTTTTTTTAGTTACTAGATTTTATTTATATCTATCTTTCTTTATTTCTTTCATTCTGCAGCGTCTGTTTGTCTGAATGCGATGAACTCAAAAACTACCGAACGGATTTTCTTAAGGTTTTCACCAATCGATTGATTGACGAAGGTTTAGGTGTATGATTCATTAAAGTTTTGTGTAAATTGGCTGAAACATGACGATGATTTTTGAAGATGTCGGAAAAAGTCACGCATCCTGAAATCTTTAGCAACGTACGCCGCGTAAACCGAGTTATATGAAAACAAAGTGTTACGGTATTAATACATTGTTTACCTGGATTAACACATATGGTACTTTTAATCCCGGTAGTATGTACGTTCCCATGGGATATTTTCCGAAATCCACACGGATGAAGCCAACTAAAGGCTAGTTAAAAATAAACTACAGTGATGAAGACAACTACTTAATCAAAACTAAGTGAATACTGACGCAACCAATGTTTGACTTGATAGAACTTAGTTATGAGCAACTCAAGCGACATGTTAAGTTCTCAAGTAAGTTACTTGAACTTAGTCAGGTTCTGTTGAAACTTACAAAATTGACTGCTATATGGCAAAATTCTGTTTAAAGGGGTAATGTAGCTTGAAATGAGTAAACGCGACGTTTACGAACTTTTTCAGGTCCAGGAGGCCTACCACGAGCTCTTAACGCGATCCATTTTAGGACCTAAACTGAACTGTTCTTCTAATTCGTACCATGACGTCAGTTTAACGATTCAATTTAAGCCATGCCATCTGACAGCGATTGTCCCAAACTAAGTCACAAATTTTGGTTTCATTCATTTAATTTTGTACTTGTTTGGTACCATGACGTCCATAGAGCAGCTCAACTGAAACGCTCAACTGTCAAAATAAGCGATTCAATAAAAGTTACTATTTCTCTAACATAAACTGAAACGTTTTGTGAATTTATTTTTACTAACGAAAATAAAGTTTTTTAGTGCTATTTTAGTGGAATTTTACAAAAAACCATTGTAAGTGTACTATAATCTTTCTTTTATAGTGTAAAATACCTATTTTAACTGCATTCGTTTTTCTTTAACAGATGTCTAATGAACTACTTTTATTTGAGTTTTTTTAGGAAGAGTCTGCCTCACACTAGGCCCAAAAACGTAAGAGGCTCCAGTTAGGCGACCAGACAACTCACACAATTACATACAGGCTTGTTCGATACAGAAACATAAATTGTTTTATTACATCGATTTTTTTTTCGTATTTATACAAAAAAAGAGAAACAGGTAAACAAATATCTACTTTGACTAATTTAACAATAGTTACCGTATTAACGTGGAATCTTAAAAACAACTGTTCAGTGTCTTTTTTCTTTAAAGTAATGATATTGAGTTAAGAACATATAAAATGTTACTGGCTTCTGAACGTGTCTGACACAAAAATGTGCGCGAAACAAACTTATTTAATAATAATAGCGTTGTCTCTTTTTCACCAAAAACGTTTTAAACGCAGTTCAGCCACAAATTGCGATCTTTCGTACACTTTTAACGATTCTAATGTTGCTGAGCGTATTGGACGTCATGGTACGACTTTGAAGCGATGCATTTTACGAGTAGGACCTAAACTGAAATGTCTTGCTTTTGAATCGTCTTTAATTAGATCATGGTAGGCTACCTGGTTGGAACACATCGTGGAAAATCAAATTGTTACCAAAGGATTATCGATTTCGGAGTCAAAATTTTAAAGTCTTATGTTCTAGTAATTATTCCAGTAACTTTCCATGCATTACAAAACAGGACACTGCAGTGGCTGAAAAAATGCCTAAGTACATAATTTGCTAGTACTTCTCCAGACGGTTCCATAAACAAGAAATACTGCTAAATTAGTAGTTGTTCCAACAGGATTACTTGGGGAACTTGACTGTCTTAACTTAGAGACCGTTGATTTGCATAACCACTGAATCAGCTATTGACTCGTAGGATTGTAGATTTTTTTTGTCAAATTACAATATAACTCGTCGCTATCTTTGCTAATAATAAGTAATCTGACCCAAACATGGCCACAAAGACAACTTGGAGCTTTGAAATCATAAACACGAAAATATTGCGGTCTACTATTGCCGTATTTTCAGAAATATAAAAGCAATGACAATAGATAGGGGAAAATTTCCCCTAAGAAGAGACCCGGACAAAATAATGAACTCACCGAACTGTTTTCGTCTCCCAATAACATAACATAAAACGTACAACATAAATAAACAAAAATATAACATCAATCCCATTATGAGGCCGAACAAACAATTATTAAGTCTATCAATTATTCTCACGAGAAAATGGGTCTGTTTCGGGTGCCAGACATAAATAATAACGAAAGGAGATTATCAGTAAGTAATTGATAAACGCCTTCATTCTCTATAAATTTTTCCAAGATTGTCAGAATCTGTTTAATAGTGGTATTTTATTATAATGATGAGTAAACATATGTGAAACGTAACGATACCTACCTATGTACATTTGCATAATAAGCCTTTAATGTTCTCACAGCTGGGGCCCAGACCTCCTCTATGTGACAGGGAGTGGGCGTAATACACCAGAGCCTAGTGCGGGTTGGTAGATGTCACATGTCTTCAAATTTTTGGTTCAGAACATGCCGGTTTCCTCACGATGTTTTCCTTCACCGATTTAAGAGCAGTGATGATGAAATAATTTACAAAAAGTAAAGCGCCTGCCTAGGTTCGAACCTACGACCTACAATTCGTAAGTCGGGGCCACCACTGCTCCTATTCCTAGAATAGACTAGAATTCATTGTAAAAAGCTTGGTAACAATTTGAAATTGAAATCAGGATGTTGCTGCTTATCCTCCTGACATTAATTGGTGTTGGTCGTTCGGTAGTTCTTCATCCACTTTTTCACCTCAATTTAAATACCTACCAGGAGTTGTAGGTTGTAGTCGAACCCTGCCAGTTCAAAACTACGACCTACAACTCCTAAATCGCGGGCGTTACCTCTGGGCCAACATTGCTCTCTAAGGTATGAATATCAATACCTCTTTACATTTCATGTTACGCTTCACAAACGGGGACCCACCATAAGCCCTCTACGCACCTACAATAGAGCTATCGTGTGATAATACAAAATGTGATGATAAGATTCATACTTCAGATAAAGATAGTCGGCTGATCAAACTACGTGATCGGCTCCAGAATAATTATGGGATCAATTCAAATCAGACATTGGCTAAGTAATAACAGCCACATGGGTCGATTGATCAGGTTAAGCTACGCTTGCCAAGCTTGGTCTGTGGATGGGTGACCTCTACCTTTACATACCAAGACCCCTCCATGTCTCGAAAAATACAATAAGTCGTTGGTCCTAGCTGTCATTTGTAAATCTTTGACAGTTGTTACGAGTCGTCAGAAGCCCGAAAGTCTGACAACCAGTCTTACCAAGGGGTATTGCGTTACCCAGTAACTGGGTTCTAGAGTTCAGATAGGCAGTCGCTCCATGTAAAATACCGGTATTCAGCTGCATCCAACATAGTTGGGAAAAGGCTAGGCAGATGATGAGCAAACAGACAGTCCTGAAATATACACGTGCATAAACCTGTGGCGGTATCTACTTCGCCACATGCGAACTACGCATCAAAGAGCTGACGTCATACAAAATCCTGACGTCACACAAATCCTGCATCGCGCAATTATAGTTTAGCGCGCGATCGACATATATACAAGCTACGGACTTCAACCATTGGGCAGTTGCCCGCCAGATACGACACCCGTCTGGTAGGAAGATCCTCCCTTTTCTAAAGAGGATGAGTGAATTTTACACCCTGTTTCTCATGCTTCTAAAAACCGTCAACAATTATAGACACTATCTCAAAGACAGTCTAAAAACATGGTTCAAGTTAACCGTAAATGATAATAAGCCAAATCTACTGCTGGCAATTCTTTATCATCACAAATCAGTCCGTAGCTAGCTCTAACAATCTTGAAAAATACACTTGAATAAAACACAATCCACCATCAGATTCTTAACCCACACAATGCTCACTCACTCCAAATCTAACCGAACAAACAGTCGTGCAGTTTCCTCCCGGTAGTAGGCTTCTTCACTCAATTATAGGCGAGCTGATCCCAAGAGAGGTTGCCGAGACCTCGACAAACATTTGGCAAACATTCGCGGGATTCGAGCTGCGTCAGACTGAGAGAGGGTTGTAGAATGAAGTGTGATTTGGAGCGAGATTTTAAAATTCTATTTATACACGAGACCTCGAAAATTTGAAGAGAGCAATGTAAGAGAACACTTTCTTACATGTGCATCTTATCTTCTAAAATAAATTATGTGATTTTCTAACTGCTTGCTGGTAAGATAACTGAAGTTTTGATTTGATCGCCAGCTGTGCGATGCGGGGTTTATGGGCAGTTTGAGATCCCAGTGAATTGTAAGATCTCGGCAAATTTTAGTGGGGCTAATATTTTAGAAATAAAATTAAATTATTTACAAAAAAAAAAAAAGATTTTTGTCATTTTATGTTGTGTAAACTACCTGAAATAAATGAATTTATTATTATTATTTTTGATTAGACAGCAATAACCGTGAGAAGTGGAAGGTTGGTATTATAAAAAACTAATATTATAAAGAAAAAAGATTTGTATTTTTGTTTGTAATTAATAAACTTAAAAACTACTGGATCGATTTTAAAAATTCTTTCAACAGTAGAGTTATAGTGTTAAGAGGCCGACGATACGACGATTTCGACGGATTTAGACGGTTATTTTTGTGTAAAATAGGCAACTTTGGCGTTCTTATTCTGAGAAACGGAAAGACTTCGACAACTATGACTTATTTGTATGTAGGTAACAAAATGATAAAATGTATGTATGCTTAGGTACAAGTAGAGGCATCTATGTTTTACTTTGTTACATCTTTTTAAATTGAATAAACTGTCAAGTGTCGGTCGATTACGAAAAGCTAACGTGCTTTAATATTATTGAGTTATGGAAAAAAAATATTAGTAGGTATAGTTTATAGCGGACTCGCTTTTCACAGTTTTTTCTTATATCCGTATTTATATAAAGCCAAAATTCCAAACAAGTTTTTCATAAAATGCGTGACGGCATTTTTTCGAGCTCGTGGATTAAACTAGTGTACATAGCAAATTAAATGAAAAATATTAACATCTTTTAAACGGTGGTTTAACATTAAAAAAAAAACAACGCGTTGCACTTCAGGAGTGCCGGCAGAAGTGAAAACTTGAACATTAACGTTGTGCATTTTTGATATTTTGGAATGGTTAGGGAATAATTTTGCACGAATTGCTTTAATTATCAGTGTAAAAGTACTATCATTTATGTGGTAAAATACAACATTCATTTATTGCGCTATCGTACATAAACATGACAATCTTACGAATTTTCGATCAGGTCACGTGTCCTGACGCGAGTTTAACATTTTTTACCCATCACAAAAAAAGTGCATAACGCCGCGAAAGAAGTTTTCACTTAAAAAAAAACAAAAGAAAGAAATAAATAACGCTAAGAATTAACTGTAAGTTTCTCCTTACCACATTAATATTATTACGTAAAATTTATACCTATATAAGAAATTAAAATTGCATACCATAAAAAAAACTTCATAATAATGAATCTTTTTTTTAATTTGTATTTGCCAGTTGTTACAACTGCCAAATTGCTACTAAATGCGATACGTCGGTTGCTCGAACTGTCAAAACGCAATTTTGTGTTAGACTTCTTAACATAAAAAAATATTGAAATTACCACTGCTACTTTAACATACAACGAACAAATAAGTTACTACTAGACAAAACGTGCATCATTGTAAACGGCATTATCGCTTACCATCAGATGAGACAGGGTCGAGCAACAGGTTTCTAATCTTACCCTCAACTATTAAAACTATTAAACACGTAATTTTTCTCCTACAAACCTTGTACTGATAACAAAACATTCGAGACGAAGTTTCAGTTCGCAGACAGTTATCAAGATACCCGCGGAAGTTGTACAAACTTGAACTTACGAACTATCTCCAACTTAGATAGGTATTGTTACAATCTGCCGACAAATCGTTGATGTCCTTCTGAAAGGGTTCTTACGTAAATACGTTAGTGAAGAGCTAAAGGGCAAATAAAAGGGCAAATAAATGGTGTATAGTAAATTGTGAAGAATGAAGAAAGGAATTTACTGTTTTATGGGTTCACAAGCGTTTTAAGTTTTGATTTTTGTTGATGCATGTGGAGTAGTCCGTAGTCTGGATTCGTGCCTGATTGATGGTGTGGTGTCTTGGTTCAGGTTAGAATAATGTACAATAAAATACTGTTTCCAATATTACTGCGTTAACTAGGCATGCTATCGCTATGGCCGCCCGGACAAGACTGCGAGTGCGACGCTACGCCCTGTACGGTCTACCGCGCAACCCCCACCCGCCTAACTCATTTATTAGACGTCACAGATGGCAATAGCGTCGCCCCCTATTACATGAGACTTAAAGTATAATGGGCGAAATGTAGGTGTACTATAGGTACACTTCTGCCTAACCCTTCAGGGACATACAAGCGTGATGTTATGTTATTTTTTTTCTTGATTCTGATTACTTTGACTGTGTATCCCCCAGGACATGCTAAAAACACCAAGAGTTGAAGACCTTCTTTTCGTATGCTGAGCACGAACATAGTTTCAAATTTGACTGACATGGGTATCAAAGTCAAAGTCAAAGTCCAATAATTTAATTTAATTCGGCACATGAAAGGCACTTTTGAACGTCAAAATTTACAAAACAAATGATGGACGCCTACGGCTGTACTCTGGCTAAGTGTTACAATGGTAATATTCATTTAAAAAATTAACCTGCTGAATTTCATGAAATAGTTTACATAAGAAGCATTTAAATTCCTAGGAATTTATTCATAAACGATGTGGTGGTATTTATTTCAATCATTACTTAACTTTAAGCAACGTTTATGAACAAAGGGGCTAGAATGTAAAACTTTGTCATAATAATTAATTATTCTGGTTTGCGTTACAATGATTTCATTAGGCAACTACGAATTCATTGGACTGTCTAATTGTAAATATACTTAATCAATTAATAATTTGAAAATCTTGAATTAAAAAAAATCGGTATCTCTAAGGCTAAACTAACTAATCCATAATTCAAGTTCAAAACAAACAGTAATATTTCTTCTCAATTTAATTCTTCCGTTCTTTTGTTTATTATTGAACCTCGAGGTCCATAACATTCCGAATGGAGTCCACTAACGAACGAGACTCCCTCGCAAAACAATGTTATTGTTTTGTTCAAAACTTATTTCGGTTGTTAATAAAAGTTAGAAAGTTGATAATTTTGTTTTTATTTTTGTTTTGCGAATGGATTTCGAGCTTTGGTAATTTATTGTGTACCGGTATCTGACATGGTTGATTTAAAAACGGCGTTTGGAATTTATTATTTAAGCTTTAAAATTCTTTACATACATTTTTCATAATACACTGTTACGTGTCTTAAAAAGGAATAATTTAATTAGTCTACTACAGATCAAAGGCCTCTTCTGAAACAGAAAGGGAAAATCGGTGTCTGTTGAAAAGGAACGAGCCTTGCTAACCACGCTGACCTACCTATTGCGTGTTGGTGACTTTAGAAAAAAAATACTCACGGTGTTTTCCTTCACTAAGAGATTTACTAATAGTAAATACATAAGAGGGTGCATCCTGAAATTTGGAATAAATAATTGGAATAAAAAAAACTATAATCACACGAACAGCAATAGTCGGCAGCTTTTTTTTTTTTGGGAAATTATCAAATAACTTCTCCCGCTCTGGGTGAAGCAGGAGGGCGTGTCAAACTCTTACTGACTAAAACCCACCCGTGTTCCTTCAGTTGCCTGTACGTTGCCAGGGGCCACGGTATCCCTTTCGGACTTTCCCGCATCCCTGGCAGGCATCGGTCCTATCGAACCCCTTCAGTTGCTGACATCTCTTTGAGGCGCGCGAGGAACACAACGCGCCGTCGACCCGGGCCTGGTCCTTATCGGATGGCGAGCTACCCATTGCTCACCGTCCGCAAGCCCACGCCTACGGTGGCCGGGAATCGGCCTGCGATTCCCGACGCCCAGGGCGTTTCCTGCGGCAGCTAGGGGCGTGAGGGCGCGAAATTTGCCTCTCCCTCACGCGCTCCGCCTCCTCCTTCGCGAGCATTACTGCTTTGCAGAACGAGGTGACGGCCTCCCATGCCCTCTCACTCCGTACCATGGCCTGGACCAGGGCCGGACGCGAGAGATCCCCGCCACCGATCGCCTTCACGAGGACACGGCGATGCTCTGCCCAAGCTGGGCAGACCTACACCGTATGCTCCACCGTGTCTTCCGGGCGATCCATGTGCCCAATCGAAACAAGAGCTTGCATGTACTTGAAAATCAGCAGTCCGGCCCTGGTCCAGGCCACCGTAGGCGCGGGCTTGCGGACGGTGAGCAATGGGTAGCTCGCCGTCCGATAAGGACCAGAACCGGGTTACAGCGCATTGTGTTCACGTGTTCACACGGGTGGGTTTTAGTCAGTAAAAGTCTGACAGATTCAAAGTTTGTAGACTAAGAGTTTGACTGATTGGTACTCTTGTTTCTAAACCTTCACGACATCATAACACGACGTTATTCAATGTCAGACCTGGCACAAAACTCCAACCAATAGCTCCATAGATAATATATCTATGGAGCTATTGGTTGGAGAGCTCCATGTACAGTGCAAACTTTGAACCAGAATCATTAATTTCTAGCAGAAAGCTCTTTTACAAATTGCGGGTAGGAACAAAAAGGCTTGTTCTTGCCTTTGTGGCACGAACCGGCTACAATTACAACCCACTTTGGATATAATTAATTTTTAATTGCATCCTGTGTTCAATTCAGAACGCATTGTTAGTCTTGGTAATGTACTGATATTTTTTTTATGGTAATTTCATTTGTAACCAGCAATATTTTTTTGGGAAAGATTGTTCTTTAAAGGATATTTGCAAGTACATTTTTTTAATGCACTATATTTTGGAATATTATGAGCCTTCTAGTGATAACTACTGGTTTCGTCAAATTACTGACCAAATCGGAAATTGTCACACGCACTACCCTTGCCAAACGAATAGCTGATCGTAATCTATTAAGAGGCCCAACCTACAGTACACCCGAGAGGTCTGCGTGTGTATTGGACTAGACCTGTGCAGTCCTTTCAACATACAACACGTGGACAATGTGGATATGTCTCTCCGGGAAACCGTACCTTGTATGGCTTATCATCTTGCTATTATTTCCTTGCAATTAATAATCTTCTTGATATTATTACTTAGGCGCAAAAAACATAAATAACAGTTGAAGAAATGGTAACCTATATCGTCTTCTTCTATTCCTTATAAAAATTACTGTATCAATAAGGAATTATTTATTCACAATAGATCATCTACTTTTTGCCACGTTTAACGTTTTTTGGGTCGGCAATTACAGGTTAGGAAATGTCGGTTCGGTTCAAGCATCCTTCAGAGTGTCTAAAACGGCCGTCTGACGTCTTTAGGTTAAGGTCAAGGTCGAAATGGTGGAACCTTTAAGAGGGAACAGGGCCTGCGATTCTCCATACAAATGTCTCCTTTTTTCTTTCTGAATAATGCCTCTAGAACATTCATATTTTTTCATAAAATCAAGGTCTGCTGTAGACACGTCCCTGTTATTTCCTTTTTTTCAGCAATTTATTGAAAATACGACACTCCAAAAATTACTAAAATGACCCATTTTTACCGCCATGATTAGAGGACTACTAGACAAATTCGAAAAGTTTTTAACATAAAAGAAAATGATAGGAACCTATACCTACATACTTTTTCTTAAAATTTTAATGTTGAATCGGCTCAGTTTTCGAGGAGAAAAAAGGGGAATACGAAACGTAGATCTCGTTAATTTTTTTTGTGATATAATCGGTCTGAGCTGCAGCTGTCCTTATCTCACTCTACGGGGGCAGACTTGAGGTAAGACGACGGCAATCGTTTCTTCAAATACCTATTTTTCAAATTCCTCGCAGCCCCTGTTCCCTCTTAAGTAGGCAGGTTCAACAAAATTATGGTCTAGAAATAGAAGAAGGAAAAAGTAATTTGTTGCCTGTGCATCAATTACTACAGTGCACATTTTTTTATTAAGTTATTTTTCCTTGTGTATCTATACTAATATTATAAAGGTGAGTTTGTATGTAGGGGCTAATCTTCGGAAATTGTGATCTGATTCCAAAAATTCCTTCACTAATGCGAAGCTTATTGCGGAGTGTAGTAGGATATATTATTTGTTAAAACAAGAGATTTCGCACGTACGCAGTCGCGGACAGAAGATCTTTTTTCTTTTTTAGTTTCTTTGTTTCATAGTTCATATCTTATTCACCATCATCATTCACAGCCCGACTCTACCCACTGCTGGGCATAGGCCACACTTTTCTAGTGCCCCACGCTGGGCCAGCTTCATCCATGTTCTCCCTGTCTCGACCATCTCTTATTATGTAAAAATAAGTCAATCTACCTAGCCTTTTACCAACTGTGTTGTGGTCGGCTTCCAGTCTAATCGGATGCAGCTGAATACCAGTATTTTACATGGAGACTACCTATCTGACCTCCACAACCCAGTAACTGGGTACCCCTACGATACCCCTTGGTAAGACTGGTTGTCAGACTTTCGGGCTTCTGACTACCCGTAACGACTGTCAAAGATCCAAGTATGACAGCTGGGACCAACGGCTTAACGTGCTTTCCGAAGCACGGAAGAATATCGATATGTAAAGATGGTCACCAACCCACGGCCCAACCCCGGCAAGCGTAGCTTGACCTGATGGATCGACGCGTGTGACTTTGTTGATTACTTAGTCACGAGCTTCTCCTTTTGTAAAAATAAGTTATAAGTTGGCAAACAGGCTACCTGGATGGCCCAATAGTAACGGCCTCGACTTACAAATTGTAGATCGTAGGTTCGAACCCTTTTTTTTTTTTTTTTTTTTTTTTGGGTGGGAAATTATCAAATAACTTCTCCCGCTCTGGGTGGAGCGGGAGGGCGTGTCAGACTCTTACTGACTAAAACCCACCCGTGTTCCTTCCATTGCCTGTACATTGCCAGGGGCCACGGTATCCCTTTCGGACTTTCCCGCAACCCCGGCAGGCATTGGTCCTATCGGACCCCTTCACTTGCTGACATCTCTTTGAGGCGCGCGTGGAACACAACGCGCCGTCGACCCGGGCCTGGTCCTTATCGGACGGCGAGCTACCCATTGCTCACCGTCCGCAAGCCCGCGCCTACGGTGGCCGGGAATCGGCCTGCGATTCCCGACGCCCAGGGCGTCTCCTGCGGCGGCTAGGGGCGTGAGGACGCGAACTTTGCCTCTCCCTCACGCGTTCTGCCTCCTCCTTCGCGAGCATTACTGCTTCGCAGAAGGAGGTGACGGCCTCCCATGCCCTCTCGCTCCGTACCATGGCCTGGACTAGGGCCGGACGCGAGAGATCCCCGCCGCCGATCGCCTCCACGAGGACACGGCGATGCTCTGCCCAAGCCGGACAGACCTCCACCGTATGCTCAACCGTGTCCTCCGGGCGATCCACGCAGTGATGACACCCGGGCGTTTCCTCCCGCCTGATACGAAACAGGAACCTCCCGAAACAACCATGTCCGGTGAGGACCTGCGTCAGGCGGAAGGTGAGGACGCCGTGGCGCCTCTCTAGCCACTCCTCAAAGAGGGGACTTATCGCCGCAATAGTGGCGTGCCCAGCACTGGGTTGCGACAATCGCACTCTCCATGACGCCATGAGATCCCGCCGGAGCTCTGTCCGCTGTGCCGCGATTTCTCGCGGCAGCGGAGTTACGCCCCGGCGTTTCGCCTCCTCGCGCCACTCCCAAATGTGCGCGAGGACTTTTGCCTCCAGATCCCATGGCGGTAATCCGGCAAGGAGGCTCGCCGCCTCACCAGAGACCGTGCGGTATCCCCGGACCAGCCGGGTGGCCATGACCCTCTGGGACGCGTTCAACCGGCGGGCTGGCCGCCGCCTCAATGAACGCGCCCAAACCGGTGCCCCGTAAAGGGCCATGGACCGCACGACCCCCGCGTATAGCCTCCGGCAGGAGGCGTTTGGACCCCCCAGATTGGGCAGGAGCCGCTTCAAAGCAGCCCCGGCCCGCTCCAGTCTGGGAGCCAAACGTCGGAAGTGCTCCACGAAGTTCCACCGGCTGTCGAGGACGAGTCCTAGGTACTTCATCGTCGACTCGACGCCGATGTGAACTCCTCCTACCGTTATTTGGGAACCCGACGGTGGCGCGTTCCGAGGACCATGAAAACACATGGCCTCGGACTTGTGCAGGGCCACCTCGAGTCCCAATTGCCGGATCCTGTCCACGATTGTCGCAACCTCGTGTGTCGCTAGTTCGGCCGCCGCCTGGTGCGACCTCCCCTGCGCCAGGACCAACGTGTCGTCAGCGTAACAAACGACGCTGACGCCGCTAGGGAGATCGGCGCGCAGCACCCAGTCGTATCCGATGTCCCACAGATCCTGTCCGGTGTCCGGTGTCATCCGGTGTCCCCCAGGACCGATCCCTGTGGGACACCGCACGACATCTCTTGCCGGTTCCATTCTCCTTGGTGACCGGGGTAGATGACGGCCCTGTCCGTCAAATAGGCCTCGACCACACGACAGAGGTAGGTCGGCATCCGGTGATACCGGAGTGCCTCCCTGATGCAACTCCAGGGCAGGGTATTGAAGGCATTGGCGATGTCTAGAGACACCGCCAAGACGACCCCACCCCGGGCCACGGCGTCCCCCGTCGTGAGGGCTCGCACGCGCATGATGGCGTCCACCGTAGAGCGCCCCCTGCGGAAACCAAACTGGCTCTCCGCCAAATCCGGCCCCACCCGCACCAGCCGCCCGACGAGGCGGTCTGCAATGACTCTTTCAAAGAGCTTGCCCACCTCATCGAGCAGCACGATGGGCCGGTAAGCGGACGGAGAGTCCGCAGGGCGCCCCGGCTTCTTGATGAGGACCAGTTTCCCCGTCTTCCAGCGAAGTGGGAACTGGCCCCTCTCCAAGCATGCGCTTAGGAGCCCTCTTAGTCGAGGCCCGAGAGCCTCCAAGGCCAGGACCCAGGCTTTCCCAGGTAAGCCGTCGGGTCCTGGGGCGGTATTTTTGGCATTCAGCCTACGTACCGCCACTCTCATCTCTACCTCGGTCACCTCTGGAGCATCGTCGTCGTCGTCGGCGGTGTGATCCGCATCGGGCACCGCAGTAGGCGGAGCCATGGGCGGGGAGGCATGTTCCCCTCTCGAAGGGAACAGAGCGCTCACCACGTCCCCCACAAGCTGCGGCCGGAGACTCTGCGTCAGCGAGGGAGCCCATGGGCGGAGTTTCTCCCGCACCATCTTGTATGGGCGTCCCCACGGGTCCCTGTTCAGAGTCTCCAGCGACTCCTCGCGGGCCACTCCCCTGGCCCGCAGGATCTCCGCTTGGAGGGCGGTCTTCGCCGCTCTGTACCCCTCGTACAGCTCCGCCTGAATGGCTTCCGTATCCGGAGGACGAATACGGAGCCTGCGGTGCCTGGTGTACCGGCGTCGCGCAGCAACGCACGCATTGCGCAGTGTCGTCAGCTGTTGCGACCACCAGTACACCTGGCGCGAAGCACGTCCGGGCTGGACCCGGGGCATTGCCACGTCACATATTTCGGACATGGCCTCCCGGAACCACTCCGCCTCGTCGTTGATGTCGGCAGGCCTGTCCGGTGGTGACACCCAGGCCTGCACGATCGAGGCTTCCAGGAGGAGCTCCCGGTCCAGCTGCTTCAGCGCCCACCGCGGACCACTCGGGGCCTGTCGGACCGGCGCGCTCGAGGTCTGGGCGGAGACGTCAAACCGGATGTACCGGTGATCGGAATAGGTCTCCACCCCCTCCATGACGCGCCAGTCAATTACACGCGGCGACAGAGCGGGGCTGGCGAACGAAATGTCCACCACTGATTCACCCCGCATCCGCACACACGTGGGGACAGAACCCCGGTTCAGGACGACCAGGCCTGTCTCCAGAGCCCAGTCCTCCACCATCCTGCCCCGTGTGTCCGTATATCGGGAACCCCAAGCCACATTTTTGGCATTGAAGTCCCCGAGGACGAACACGGGAAGGGAACAGAACCCGACGACGACGACTCTCAACTCCGCAAGGGAGTTGTGGAACTCGGCAAGAGTTCGGCTCGGGGAGAAGTAAACCCCTACCACAACGATCTCCCCGAACCGTGCTGCAACGCAACCCCGTCCTCTCTTAACAGCCTCGAGGGACGGAGTACCGGCGGCGGCCGACGAAATTAGGGTCACTGAGCCGCTCAGGTCCTCCACCCAGTCGTCCCTGGGCGGGACAAAGTACGGCTCAGCGACCACGGCGATGTTAATCGACCACTGCGCCATGCTCTGGAGCAACAGATCCTGAGCTGCGGCGCAGTGGTTGATGTTCGCCTGGAGGAGGCGTAATGGGGCCATTATTGGCACTCCATGTCAGCCCCCTCCCGTGCCCCCTGTGAGGGCCCTGCCGCGGCGGCTGCGGCGGCGACGACGACGGTAGTGGAGGCGGCAACAGCGGCGGTGGTGGCGGTTGCGGCCGTGACGGCGGTGGCAGAGGGCTTGCCTTTGGCTTTGGCGGGTGGGGCGCAGGCCTTACTCCCAATCCGGTGATTGGCCGGCTTGCCAGCTGCCGCACATACAGCGCAGTGCGGCGTGGCGTCACACGAGCCGGCCTTGTGACCGGCCTGACCACAGCGGTAGCAGTGACCGCTGCGGTCCACCTCCGAGGTGCACTTAGCTCCCACGTGATTGCCCACATGGCAGCGGAAGCACCTCAGAGGTCTGGGTTCCAGCAGTTTGACCTGCGCGGAAACCCAGCCCACCAATAGCCTTTGGCCCTCCCCGGCTATTTTCTTGGCCGCTGAGACAGGGCAGCTTACCGTAATGGCTCGCAACCCCGTGTAGTCAGGACGGATGGTGCCTTTTTTTTTTTTTTTTTTTGTTCGGGGTGGAAAATCCTCATGGATGTCCTCCGCCCTGGGGCGGGCGGAGGGGTCTGTCAGACTCTTACTGACTAAAAACCACCCCGGTGTTCCATCTCACACCTACGCCGGGGTCGCGGGAACGTTCAAATCTTCCGCGACCACGACTGGTGCCAGCCCGCCTCTGCGGGCTCCGTCTCGTCGAGCGGGGGGAGTGAGGTGTTTGACTCCCCCCGCGACGTCTAAGAGGGGCGCGCGTGGAACACTACGCGCCGCCACCTCGGGTCCAGATGTATGGGGGGCGACGGACTTCCCCGGGTCCGTCGCCCCTGGACCCATTTAGGGGGGCTGGAAGAGGGCGTTGTCCGCCCTCCGCCGACGCCCGGTGCGCCTGCTGCGGGCCGGGTGAGAGGATGAAATCTCTCTCTCCCGTTCCGCAGCCTCCTTCTGCGAGATTACTACTTCGCAGAAGGATACCACCGCGTCCCAGGACTCCTCGCTGCCGACCATTGCATTCACAACGGCCGACAGCGACAGGTCACTGCCTACTCCTGAGATGAGGGCACGGCGCGGCTCCTCCCAAGCGGCACACTCTGCCAGCGTATGCCGCGCCGTGTCCTCCCGGTAGTCGATGCAGTGGTGACACCGGGCGTCCGGCTCCCTGTTTATGCGACACAGGTACTTCCCGAAGCAACCATGCCCCGAGAGCACCTGCGTCACCCGAAATGACAGGGAGCCGTGCCTCCTCCCGAGCCAGAGGTCGAGCACTGGCCGGACCGCCTCGATGGTGACGAGGCCGGCGGTAGGGCGTGAAAGCCTGTCCCGCCATTCCGCCACCAGGACCTCGCGGAGCTGCGACCGACGCTGCTCCAAATGGCGCTGCATCGGGCGCTCGCCCCGCGCCCGCGCTTCCTCGCGCCACCGATACAGTGACGCGAGTACCTTCGCCTCCAGGTCCCAGGGCGGGGATCCGGCCAGTGCACAAGCCGCCTCGTGGGAAATCGTGCGGTACCCCCTGATGACTCTGACGGCCATAGCTCGCTGCGGCTTTCGCAGCACAGAGATGCTACCGGCCGTCAGGTCAGCCGCCCAGATCGGGGCCCCGTAAAGGGCCATCGATCGCACGATCCCCAGGGACGGATGGTGCCTGCCCTAACCTGCTCGGCAGAGCACCCCCCAGTCCTAACGACAGCGGCCACCACCTGTCCCTCCGTCACTGAGTCGTCCAAGCCCAGAATACGCATATCAGCGCATTTGGTGGGCCTGGACACTCGGGCCTCGTCCGCATTTAGGGACGCTCTAAGCCTTGCGGCCAGAGCGTCAGCGGCCGGACCGCTTGCCGCACCGGGGACCTCCAGCATCCGGGCCCCAGTCGCCGTGACCCTTACCCGGATGCCATCGGCGGCGCCGATCTCCTTCAGGTCCACCGCTGCCCCCACCTTGGCGAGCACGTCGCGGTAGGACACGCCCTTTTTCTCCGCCTCTGGCTGTAGCGTGATAACTACAGCTGCGGACTTCGGGGCGCGGAGCCTAGCCGCGACGCTTCGCTCTTTGCGCCGCTGCCGCCTCTCTTTCTTTTTGGCCGCCCTTTTCGCCTTCCCCTTCCTCTTCTTTTCCCCGGCTACTTGCCATTCAGCATCAGCCGGAGGAGATTTAGAAGAAGGAGGTGGGGGCGGCCGTTTCGCCGCTAAGGCCGGGGCTCCCGCTGCCCGAGCCGGGGCCCCCGCTGCCTGGGCCGGGGCCCTCGCCGCCTGTGTAGCCGCCCCGCCCTTGGTCTGCCCCGACGAACCCGGTTTGGCCGAGGCAGCTGCGGTGGCGGCATAAGATGTCGCCTTCCGTTGGCCAGAGGCTGGCATGCTAGCCGCTAACGGGGGGCGCAGGACGATGGCCTCTAGAGCGGAAAAACGGGACCGCAGGGAAGCCATCTCCTGCCGCACCAGGGTCAGGACCCGATCTTCGGCAGGCACGGGTCGTCCTTGCCCGTGCTGCTCCTTCCCCTGCGGCACCACACAAGGTCCGGCTCCTCGGAGGCCAGCCAGGTCCGCTCGGAGCTCCTCGTTCTCCTTTCGGAGAAGCTCCATGGCGGCTGTCAAGCGGGCGACCTCCGCCCGCGTTTCGGACATTCCGTCCGACGGAGGACTGAGGTGTAAGGCCTCCGCTGCCGCCAAAATAGAGGCCGTGGCCGCGGGTATGGCCTTGTCTTTAGAGGACTGGATCCTCTTCAAGGCCACACCCTTAATTGCGGCTGCCACTACCTCCGCAAACCTGGCCGCTCGCTCCGAATTGGAGCCACCAGCGGCGTCCGGCTCACCACCTGCGGATTCCGTCAGGGCCGCCCCGGTGCTAGTCTCTACAGGCTGGTGCTCGCCCGTGGCAAGCCTCTCCAGCTCAGCTGGGCTGGCCCGGCTCGGCTCGCCGGCCTTCTTGGTCTTTTTGGTGCCTCTGCCCAAACCTTTTCCCCGGGCCGCACCCCGCCGACTAGAGTGGATCTTCGACCTATGGGCAGTGCCCGAGACCCACTCGTTAGGTTCGAACCCTGACATGCGCTTTACTATGTGTAAATAATTTCATCATCAAAACGGTGCTGCTTCCAAAACGGTGAAGGAAAACATCGTGAGGAAACCGGCATGTCCTAGAACCAAAAATTTGAAGACATGTGACATCTACCAACCCGCACTGGGCCCGCGTGGTAGATAACATCCCACTTCCTCTCGAAGGAGAGGCCAGGAGGCCTGTGTCCCAGCAGTGGCCATGGTGTATAGGCTGATTATGCTTAAACAGGCTACAGCCCCCCCCCCCCTCAACCCCTGATAGAATTTTGTTGCTGACTACCAAAGACGGATAAAATATATCTCGTTTGCGCAAACGGAACACAGCCAAGACGTCTTTCCTTAGCCTCAAAGAAGCACAACTCTTGTACTTCCTATTCATTTGTACAAAACTTTTCCAACGCAGGCCACTTGAAATGCACAATAAATTCGTCCTAACTACGTACACTCAGCAGCAAAAGTTGCAGCATTAACAGATTGGGCACACTGCCAGATAAATTAAAAACTTTAAAGGAGGACTGTAATTAAAACTGGGTTTTAGGGATTTCTTTGTCAGATGGTAAGATTTATTTCATAAAAGATAAGAGGAGACTAAGGTTTTATGTACTTTTGTGATTTTTAATCGCAAGTATTCATTTTTATGTCTTGACTGCCCAGTGGTTAAGACCTCGCCTCTCATGCACGAGGTTCAAATCCGGGCCCAATGTGTCTTGGATATTAATAACATCGGTCAAGGAAAACATCGTGAGGAAATCTGGCCTTTCTAGTTTATATAAATCTGAAATCGCCAACCCGTCTTGAGCAAGCGTAGCGTGCAAGCAAGTGTGGCGATCAATGCTCGTGCCTTCTTTGTATGAGAAGAAGCATTTGCTGTACAGTGGGACACTAATAAGCCGGTATTATACATTTTTATTTATTTATTTATATACACTTTATTGTAAACCACATAAATACATAACAAAATAATAAATGAAACCCTACAAAATATGTAATGGGCGGCCTTATCGTTTTCCGCGATCTCTTCCAGAACCTTGGAATGGCCAGTGATTTGCCTGGACAATAAAATGTCCATTGAAAAATTTAAATGTCCAATGTCATGTGTGTATGTATCATGTTTATTGGCGCGTTTAAGACAACACAAGGTCAACTACCCAAAGGTAACTTTTCAATTTGGTAAGTCACGGCAGAAACTTAAGTAAAATGTAATAAAAAAAATAGTATAACCAAAATTATTATTTTATAGGAAGATGTTTTGATGACAAGAGGGTCAGGTGCTTTGGGGTGTATGTGGGGGAATAAGTTCTGCTTTTATTTTAATTTTACTTTGTATTTTTATTCTTTTTATTTTATTTAGGCTTTTATGAGTGTGTTTTAGTTTAATTTGTTATTTCCTGTGCGAGTCTCAATAAATACTTTTTCTTTCTTTATATCTTTCAAAGTACATGGGTTGGTGTATAATCTATAATATACCTATTATTACGTGAAGCAAAAACTTTGTACCCTTTTTTATGAAAATTACGGGAACGGAGGAGTACACACAGTTAAAGGCACAGCTAAAGTTTATATGGAGAAGGAATGCAGAAAGTAATATGCATCAGAAATAAATTAAATTAATAAATAAAACATTACTCTCACTACCATGCGTTTGACACACAAGATAAGATACCTTAGAATAATGACATGGCCGCATGGAATTAGTATGAACTATCCTAAACTATCCTATCAAACATAAAGTTCAATGAATTATGGTCGAATTTCAACCATACGACCACTAGTAATAATAAAGGTTGTATCATATTTTGCAAATTGCAACTAAGCTCATTTTATAATAACTTTAACGAGAAATCAAGAAACAGATGCCGCCAAAGGGTTGTAAAATGCTAATATCCCTTTTCAACTGTTTCATACTCCGTTTAAAACTAACTTCTGGAACAAATAAACCTAATGAAAGTATTGGCCTCCAAACCGACTTTCTATAAAACTCTCCAAAGCTATAAACATTACATGAAACTTACGTTTCCTTTGCTACATCTTATAGCAAAATACTGTTTAGAAGAAAGTTTCTGAAAGACAAAATAATTATCATTTGGTCGAATTAATTGTTGGCTTCGACCCAAGAAGGTTCAGCATGTAAGTTTATATCACAATAGTTTTTCTTAGTGACTGAGTGAAGATCAAAGATATCAGAATAAAGATAATACCCTAATTAATTAATCTCTTATGAGGTGACTGCTATTTATTTGTACTATCTGTTGCCGTGACCTCATCTTCGTGTATTTTGTTTATCATAATTTTGTTATACGAGTATCCAGGGTGAAAATAAACTTATGTCCTTCTCTGGATCCCAGGCTACCTAACTGACAGATCTCATTATCAGTTCAGTGGTTTAGGCGTAAAAAGGACAGACATAACAAACAGAGTTAGTTTCACAAGTAATATATTTAGTATGGCTAAGTACGGAGATGTTTTTCTCAAAGGCTTTGGTTGTTGTTTAAAGGGATAGGTTATCTCAAAATAACACAGAACTAAAACTAAGCCATTTCAATATAATTAAAAGAAAGAAATAATGAAAAATATTTTATTTGGGAAACGGACAGGAAATACAAACAGTAATAACCGGCCAAGTGCGTGTCGGACCACTCACAATGAAGGGTTCCGTAGTTGGGATGAATTTATTGCAAGAACAAACTTAACTTTGTAGTTGAAAAACATGTTTTCCCATACGGAATGTACGCAACATGTTTTTGCAACCGCAAATGTAAGTTGGTCGATTATTACTCGTTAACTTGTAAAGCCTACTTAGCTGTGATAGTTTTCCTTTTAATTTCGTTATATACACACATCAACACGGTCTAGGGATATTTCATACTCAATTAAATAACTCGAAAAGTACTGGCCGCATTGTAATCTTTTATACACCGATTTGTTTGTAATTTATCTCAGACTAATTCCAAATTCAAATTTTTGAAAATTCTTTTGTTTCGGTGGCATAAAAATGTCTTGATGTGTAGGAGAGGGAATTTTCATTTGTGCGAAATTTAGAAAACAATACGAATTACGTTTAGTTACAGTTTTTTTTCATTTTTAAACGAAAGATAAAGTTAAAATTGAGGTATTGTAGCCATGCAACGCCAACATTTGACGAGGGCGGAGATGTTACGAGCTGTGGGAATGCTGGAAGCTGGGTCTGTTCAGCGTAATGTTGCTGAGGCCATAGGGACCCACCAAAATGTAATTTCAAGATTGTGGACACGCTATCGTGCCACAGGTGAAGTAGCGGAGAGGCATCGGGGGCCAAGTCGCATCACTACCCCCAGACAAGATCGATTTTTGCAAATTACTGCGCGAGCTCAACCAAATGCAACGGCGACTCAATTGGTCCAAAGGCTGCGAGTGGAACACCAAGTGCTTGTGAGTGACCAAACTGTAAGAAGGCGACTGCATGAAAGCAATCTACGCTCTCGTAGACCACTCCGGGTCCCACCTTTACGGAGAGGCAATCGTGGACGACGATTAAAATGGGTTCGGAACCACGTGGACTGGGGCCGTGAGCAATGGTCCAATGTGCTGTTCACGGATGAATCCAGGTTCGGCTTCCATCCAGATTCACGAAGGACGCGTGTTTGGCGAGTTCCTGGACGATGGAGCCGTCTTCAGAACCCTCAGGAAGTTCACCCATACCAAGAAGGAACAATTATGGTTTGCGCAGGAATTCGTCTTGGAGGACGGACGGATCTCGTTTGGGTGCGGGGCAATATGACGGCAGAACGATACGTCCAACAGGTGCTGGGGCCCGTAATCTTGCCCCACAGAACACAAATGGGGCAAGATTTCCTGGTCATGCACGACAATGCCCGGGCACACACGGCGAGAACGGTAGCAGCTTGGTTACATACACACAATGTTAGGGCCTTAGACTGGCCTGCTCAATCGCCAGATCTAAATCCCATTGAGCATGCGTGGGATATGCTGCAAAGAAGAGCTCTGAAGGAAGTTCCTGAAAATCTGGCTACAGAAGATCAACTTTTTGCGCACCTCAGAAGGACATGGGACAATATTCCGCAGCAAGACATTGACAACCTTGTTCTGAGCATGCCGAATCGTTGCCGATGTGTTATGAACATCATGGGCGCTTTCTCAGACTACTAACTTCAAGTTTATAAACACAAATTAAATGATTTTTCTATTTTTTTCAGGTTTTACTCATAAATTAAAAGTTAATTCATATACGGTTTCCGTCTATGCTTCATTTTTTTTCCATAAAATCCTGAAATTTTAATTGAAGTACCTTAACCATTATTAAAAAATGGTAGAATATTAAATAACGTATCTTTTAAATATATACATGTCATATAAATAATTAACACATTGATAGTAATTCGCTTTTTAAAAAATATCCCTAGACCGTGTTGATGTGTGTATATTACTGCCGTAAATTTTGGGGGGCACTAGACTCGAACCAAAAATTGTACTTTAAAGCTTAATATTTCGCTAACCGATCCCTGAATTCTAAAATGGTTTTCACAAACTCACAATATTTTTGAACGACACCTCGACCACCAACACCATGGAAAAAATGAATGAGGAAAAAAAACATCGCCACTTTACGTGTACCGTAAAAAAATTTTTTTTTACGGACATTGCGAAACTATAAGGCTTCCTTGTTTACTACGGAAATCTGAAAAGGTGCATCTAAAACTAACAAAAAAATTATAATTACTTACTTAATTTAATTACTTATCGACATGTTTTTCGTTTATTTCACTTGAATACGTAGATTGAATCTATTCAATCTACGTATTCAAGTGAAATAAACGTATGATGTACTAAAACCCGACGCACTTTGCAAATACAAAATTTAATAGAGTTACGTGTCCAACACTGGCAAGTTAGAGTGCTTGTAAACTTACGGGCAAATGTTGTGAGCTTGAATGACGCGATATTTTGAGGAAAATCCATTGCAAAACGGCCGAAGCGCTACTCCATCGTTGAACGACAGATCACGCAGCATTTAAGATAAAAACATGATGATCTAATAGTCATGGTCCTTTGATAGTAGAGAGATTGCTAAATTAGGCTTTGATACTTCCCCTCTAACCGGGTTAAACAGTAGGAAATTTTTACGACGGGTGTAATTGAAAAATATAGGTCAAAGTAAACGTTATGATTCAGAATCATTGGATCTAACTGATAATGTCTAGTTTTTGCAGTGGATAAAAAAGCATAAATTAAAGCATAGATAAAATTAAAGCATAAATAAAATTAAAGCATAAATAAAATTAAAGCATAAATAGTCGCTAGTTTTATTACAGCCAGCAAAGGTAACGTTTGTTATCTGAAATGAAATTGTTTATTCTGTAAATAGGATATTGGAATCAATTAAACACGTCATTAAAAAAAAAAAAAAATTGCTAGATGAGTTCGGCGTTTCCTATCTGACTACTCTGAGAAGAAAGGCCGAAACAAACTCAGAGGTCACAGTCTCTTTTAAAGTCCAGACATAATCTTGGTCAGGCCATATGAGGACCATGTAGAATAGTGTCTGAAATGGTCTTTTGAGGAAAGAACCACACAGATTTGAGTGGACCTGTCCAATCAGTGCAAGCATTTGTCAGTAATCGTGGAGCTCAACTCAGAACTTAAGTAGCTGATCTGTTTGAATGCAGTCTGTCAATTGACTAATCGTCATGTTTATAAAAATAACGGACTCCGCTTGCAAACGGCCATTCGTGTTCCAACCGTCGTCGAGTTACATACTAAGTATAAGACTGTGTGTATGTATAACTAAATATTGTACCTACTTATGATTGTGTTGAACAATAAAACTAAGAAATATTCAAGTGAGTTGTTATTTCGAAACTGGTGCTGATAAAGGATTTTGGAGTTGCATTATATACCTTTGCAGTATCAACCCTGTATTATAAATATCATCAGAGAATAATTCCCCGTATGTTTTCAGTAACTATTATTGGGAATAGCAGACACAACAGTGCGCTCAGCTTGTCATTCAAAACTGACAGGCACTTTTGTTTGCAAAACGTGTACCTATCTAATATGATCATTAATGCAGAATATTGTGAATATGGGTTATATAATAACTTGTTGTAATAATGTTCGTTTGTAGCTATGTAGGTTTCAATGAATTGTTAACAATTTTTGGTAAATTGAAAAACTTTTGTGTAACATGAAGAACTACACTAACACACGATCTCTCGCGTCTGGCCCTGGTCCAGGCCATGGTACGGAGCGATAGGGCATGGAAAGCTGTCACCTCCTTCTACGAAGCAGTAATGCTCGAGAAGGAGGAGGTGGAACGGCCACCGTAGGCGCGGGCCTTCGGACGGTGAGCAATGGGTAGCTCGCCGTCCGATAAGGACCAGGCCCGGGTCGACGGCGCGTTTTGTTCCACGCACGCCTCAAAGAGATGTCAGCACAACTGACGGGGTCCGCTAGGGCTGATGCCTGCCGGGGTCGCGGAAAAGTTCGAAAGGGATACCGTGGCCCCTGGCAACATACAGGCAACTGAATAAACACGGCTGGGTTGTAGTCAGTAAGAGTCTGACTCGCCCTCCCGCTCCGCCCAGAGCGGGAGAAGTTATTTGATAATATATCAAAAAAAAACTTTACTACACATTGCGCCGGACGTCACTACTTTGTTTGGCGGCTACTTTTTTGGTGCACCACTGTGTGAGCCTTTACTAAAATCGCAGATCTTTATCTAAATACGTAGTTATGCGATCACCATTATTTTACCAAATGTGGACAACGTTATTGGCTGTCGCATATATAATGTCTGTAATTACAGTGGCATTCCTATTCTATCCAGAACACAGCTGCTGCTCTACTTGATGGCAGATCTAGATAAAACATCTAGAAATTATCTTAAAGGTACCTACTAATTACTACTAAAATAAAATAACAACAAACATAAACACAACTACTCACCAAGAATCTGACGACCAGCTCGATAGTGAACCACACGTTGCACACCAGCTCAATATAAAAGAAGGCTGCATGAGGCTTCCCATTGTCATGCCACAACATCTCCAAGGATTCCGACCCGTTATCCCTCACCACGGTGCCGTGGTTGAAGACCCGAAGGTCAGGATGCGTCTTCAGGCAGAACGAAAGCACTGATATGCAGATGAAGAAGACGGATAGTGCTGATATCACCTGTGAAAGAGAGAGAAGGAGTTTTAGAATATTTTGGAGTAGGGAAGTAATGCTGTGTATTAACTTCGTTTAAAGTCGTTTAGGAATCGGTTGTTTAGGTAGATGGGTAGAATACTCCCTATTATGAACACCGTATACAAGGTGTTCTTTGATATCTCATAACTCTAGGGTATTAATGAGACCATGTCATAGAATCAGCTGGCATATTTTGAATTATTTTTCTTTCTTTTTTTTCATTTTTCTTTCAAAATAATTTGACAAAGTCACGATTATTTATGTAATTATCACCCATACGTAAGATATATAAATGAAAAATAAAAGATACATTTAATTCAGACTATTTTTGTTCAAATATAAAAAATATACATATGACAATGCCGGATTTTCTTAGCTTTAAAATATATGAATAAAAATTATTTACTCGTATTTATCAATGAAACTTAGATAAACACATTGAGCCACAGGGTTACGTTACCATAAAAAAAAAAAATATACCAGTGGATTCTTTGACGTATGGTCTCATTAATACCCTAGAGTTAAGGGATATCAAAAGAAACACGTTGTATATTAAGTAAAGACGTTAAATGTAAATGTTTTGTACATTTTGTGCGATGAGCTAATATCGTTGGAGTAGAGTTTCAACGAATATAACTATCTTTCAGCTATTATAAATCAATGTTGCCATAGCTTAGCCACTAACACTTTGTCAAGATATCATATCAAGAGGTTCTAGAAATAGTATGAATCCTCAGTAATCTTTCGTCATTAAACGCCTTAGGCTGTTTCAGCACCTCCAGATAGGCTATCTAACAGATGAATTCAAAACGTGCACGAATTTCATACCACAATATCTGTCATAGGTATACCTAATTAAACCGGAAATTATCAGGAGGTGGGAATACAAGCCTGTAGGTAATCTTTTTATACATTTTTGTCTGACAAGGTTAAAAAGATATTGCATCGGATACAATAACAATCACAAAAACATTAACGTTCCGGATTACGTAATCACAAAGGATATTACATTTTGAGGCGCGTTTTTCAAACCACAGATAACACATGAAGCGATGTTACATCGTCAATCATGGTGTTACTCTGTGGTCGACAACACGCAATCATGATCTCCAAGTTAAAAGATTTTTGTTAAATCTTTGGCAGTATATTATGTTCTACAACCGTTTCTGATTCGATATTTGTCAAAATTTACAAAAAAAAACCATACTTAATTTTTTCATATTATAATTACGACAGCATTACTGTCTGTCTGTTACCTATTTAATTCACGACTGAACGGATTTCGATAAAATTTGGCACACAAGTAGACCACGACCTGGTTTAGAAAAAAGGATACATTTTATGCCAGTAGATACGTTCCCGTGAGATAATTTTCGTTCTCAGTCGTAGAAAGCGCCATTTTCCATGCTACACAAGAGAACTCAGCTCTCTGTACACGGTGTGACCGGGTTTTCAAGACCAAATTTAGTTTGGCAAGTCACCAGAGAGCTCACTAAAGGAATGAAAATTACTAAATTACTCTGGGTCGCTCTCATCGGATACGGTAAAGAGGACTATAGAATAGGGTAGAATAGAATACTTTTTATTATGTACACCATAAATACCTGTTACAGATGTAAATGTGAAAAAAATACAAGGTGTGACATAATGGGCAATGGGCTATATACACAAGATAATGTTTGAGCGCCTCAAAAAAATGTCTTAAGTTCTCATTACCAAATGTACCTCAAGTAGGTCTAAATTTAAAACTTGATGGCAAGAAACTAGATGCTATTACGGAAACTGTATTTCTAGGAATTACTTTAGATTCGAGATTGCAATGGGGCGCCCACTTTAGAGCTCTTTCAGGTAGATTAAGTTCAGCTGCATACGCTGTAAGAAAAATAAGGCAGTTGACTGATGTAGCCACAGCTAGGTTAGTATACTTTGCTTATTTCCACAGTATTATGTCTTATGGCGTTCTGCTGTGGGGATCGGCAGCTGACGTAGATTCAATTTTTATTTTACAAAAGAGGGCAATTCGCTCTATCTATAAAATGGGTCCCCGCGAGTCCCTTAGAAATAAATTCAAAGAAATTGATATACTAACGCAGCCTTCTCTTTATATCTTAGAAAGTATTTTGTATGTTCGCAAAAACTTGGGACTTTTCAAAATAAGAAGCGATTTCCATAATATAAATACACGTAGTAAACATGAAATTGTGATACCCAAATTTAGATTAACTAAAACTAGTAAGTCATTTGTAATAAACAGTATTCGATTTTATAACAAGTTGCCAAAGACGATTACAGAACTTAGCGATGGAAAGTTCAAAACCCACATCAAACGTGTCCTTATCAAAAAAGCATATTATAAGATTAAAGACTACGTTGAAGACAAGGAAGTTTGGCAATAATTCCTTCTGCACATGTGGCTTCCCTGGTACCTCATTAACGGCATAAAGTATGTAAATATCTATTAACGGCTCCCAAATTACGATGATTATTTTATTTTATTTTACCTTTTTTCTTTTACATACCTTGACATAATCTCTTCGTTATTTGACATTATATACCTAAAATATTATATATATATATATATTTTTATAACAAATAAGTATTGTTACATACAACTGTAGTGGCAATTATGTCATTTGGTTTAAATAGCTTTTTATTTTTATTATTTGATTTTGATTTTATATAGATTCTTTTCTTTTAGAATTTGTGAATGTGAGAACGTTGTAGGCTTAACAGACTGTAGATCTATCGACCATTTTCTATCTTGCTAAGTACCTGGTACTTGTTGATAGGCCTACACTGTCCTCTCATACCTATTAACTCTGTAATTTGAAAGCATTGTAAATACCATTTATTTTTAAAAGAGTAACCATGGAGTTTCTTGCCGGCTCTTCTCCATAGGAAACGACCAATTGGAACCGTGCATCTAGCTTCTGACGTTTCATAAGTGCCCTTATAGGTTTATGTGAAATAAAATATTTTGAATTTGAATTTGAAAAAAGAATCCACGTTAGCATTATGTGTTGCAAAACCAAAACAAACTTTAGGCCTGTTGTAAAATTGCTGATTCTGATTCAGAAATTAAGTAGTTCCACGCTCGCTGTCTCTTATCAGTTGGTCCAACGATTTCATATAATTTGTCACAGTACGGTGACACACAAATAATATTTAGTGAGAATCGCATCACCATCCTCGATCATTAATACTGTTTGCTCGTGGATTTAGTAATTAAAACATGAACATTCATTAATGTAATAAAACTGGTTTTCTCTCGTAGATGATTATACATGGATCCAATTACTTCTTGCTTAGTAACAGATTGGAAATAAGCTGCCTTATCTGTTCGTTACACAAGCAGTGTACTAGTACCTAGCCGTAATGGAATTTATTTGATTTAAAGGGAATTTAAAATCGCAAGAATCTCATGATAAGATAGGCTCGTTGGGTACCTTTATTGCAAGATTAATTAGATATTTTTTCAAGTAATACTTGTACTGGAAAATTCATTTAAAAGATGTGAATACTTATATTGCAAGCTAACTTTCCTAGCCAGATTAAGGCTTCATGAGCATTTCAATTGCCATTTGCAAACTGAGGTTTTGAATACATTTGCAAGCTATTTTGCTACTTCACAAGTTACCTTCTTTTAACTTCTGACTTCTAAAAGCACCTACAGATATCTTAGACGACAAATCCCGGATAACAGAGAAGCGTCTCAAGCTGGATTAAAACAAACACCCACGGGCAGTTCAAACAAGAGAACTGATAGATCTCTAGGATCTGTGCAAATTGTGAAAACAGCTGTATTTGCACAGAATTCGTAAATACATGTGACTTTTATTTTTATATCTAGAGGAAATATGGAGGAAGTGGGCCCGCAGCTTGTAAAGTCGGATATATTTCGGTTGGATAAGGAATTGGCTTGTGAAACACTTTTGAGCAGTTTTCAGTGGATCCAGGGTGTTTTTATATAGATATATCTATACATAATAATAAAACGAATATTTTTCGTTTGTCTGATTGTATGTTCCGGATTGGCGCAAAAACGGCTGAACGAATTTGGCTGAAATTTGTGACACAGGTAGTTTATAACCAGCTTTAACAAATTGAGTACTTTTGATCCCAGTAGTACGTTTCTGGAGGATATTTTCCGATTTCTACGCGCGCGAAGTCACGGTAAAAAGCTACTTTGTGGATAAATGCGTTGTTTTGTTATTTTTCGACACAGTGTGATTGACAGTCCTTCATTATATGTATATACCAAGATACCCCGTCCGCTATAATATGCTTTATGAACTTGAATGAATACAAGAGTATTTTTTTATGAACCAAATGTTCGGTCATTTTGGATTTGAATCCTATTTTTTTTACGTTTTATACTTTCAATATAGCTACTGATTCCCTAGTGTTCCTAACTCCCTTCCTTCTTGAAACACGTACGCATATCCATCACCTTATTTCAAATTAAAGCTCTTAAAGATCACTTACTTACGAGCAAGCGTTATGACACTTTTTTAATGAAAAAGGTTCCTAATGGGCCTTCCTTTGCTACGGGTTTATTCTAAAACTGATGTATTACGGCTCTACTCTTTGCGATGAGGGTACAATAACGCTTTAGGCATCTCTGGGATAAGGTTTAAATGATTGGCTGTTTTTTTTTATTTTTTATCTAGGGTGGTTTAATTTAGGATCAGTTGTTTTATTGCTATTTAATCTAGCAAGCCATGACTTATGAGGAATCATTATCTGTGGTTGATGGCATTTTTGGGAGTCGGCAGATCTCAAAAGGTTACGAAATATTACAGGATTACCTACTTTTTAATGCAGACAAGCACTGAGAAGAAAATTTACTAAACCTGTTGTATAATCATCGAAAAGAAAGATCTCGGCAAGAAGTGACAGACCATGCTGTTTGCAAAAAATTCAAACGTCATTTATTCAAAGTAGGCTGAGAATCAGCACTTTTCCAACGTCAAAATTACATAAGACAGTCCCCCAAAAACGCCCACCCTTCACTACTTCGTAGTGCTTTAGCTGGGAAGAAGAAATGGCGCAACAACGGGCACCTGCTTTAGGTGGAATCCCAATGGGTCGCTTGAACACATATGATGTCACAATATGTCTTGCGAGATAATTCAGAAAGAATTTCTGCTTTATCCCTTCGATATTGATCGAGATTACACACAAGGCTGGTTTTGTTAGTGAACTGTTTAGCCCTGAGGAGGGCCGACTGGAATTTGCCATCGTGCTTTCATCTGGCACCGCATGCCCTGTCACCTGTACACGTGAGGACCTTATGTCTGCTTCAGCGAATGAGTTCTGGGCCAAACAAGAAATCTTAAATTATAATTGTCATCGACACGCTAAGAAGAGGATCGAAAATATTTTTTTTGCAATCTTGGGTGAAATGCTGCGTTGCTTTAGTAGTTTTACGTACATACTCGTATATAAGCACAGATTAATACAGATGTTTCACTCCGCAAAATCATTTAAATACGAAGGGACTCTTGCGACGACACAATAAAGTGAAATTCAGGTCGCACAGCGCTAATTACCTACAGTTATATTCACCTAGAAGTTGCCTCTCTTTCTATCGTGTAACTCTTATATCTTCTGACTACGTTACACTCACTGAATTGGCCCGACAAGACGACCCCGCCGCGTACTTGTAGCTCCATACCTAAAATGCGCAATGCGCCTTCTGTACTCCTATACTATTAAATGAGTAATATTTTTATATTTGTAATCACGTTCTCGAAAACGGCTCTAACGATTTCGATGAAAGTTGCAATATAGGGGTTTCCAGGGGTGAAAAATCGATCTAGCTAGGTCTCATATCTGTGAAAATGCGTTTTCTCTATTTTCACAGCCTCGGGAATGTGATACAATGTTGGTTTACCTGGACGATACGTTTTTCTATTTTCATCCGAGCAAAACTCAGTCAACCAGGTACTATTCTGCGATATAAGGTAGACACCTAAATAAACAAAAACACCGCAAATAAACAACTTGATTAATCTGACACCCCCTCGCAAATACAATGCTATAATATAGACACATTCCTTACCTACCCACATTCATTGCGTGCTTTTATTGTAAGACTCAAAAATGCTTAATCTTGTTTGCTCCAAAATTAACTTAGCAATCTTGTTATCCGTTAAAATAAAATTAAGGGAAATGGTACACAAAATACCTAACTTTACCTACTAAATACATTTTCCTCGTAACAAAATTAGGCAAAGCTAATGATGTTAGTTTTATTTAATTAGTGACGAGAACACGATCAATCAAGTAGCTCGTTAGCTAAAAACGTAAAACATAATTAGGTTACGTAACATACTAACATCAATTAAACTTCACGAAAGAGGCTGGCTCAGATCAGCTATTTTGCTATCAAATCTTATGTTAAAGCATGTTGCTAAATTGATCAGGGATGTTATTGGCTTGCAGTGAAAGAAAATATCGTGGAAACCAGGACTCGTAATAAATAAATATCTGAAATGGCTTGAGTAAGCGTGCTGATCAATGCTTGTGCATTCTCTATTATGAAAAAAGGCCACCTTCACCTTGAACCTGACGCAGGTCCTCATCGAACAAGGTTGTTTCGAGACATACCTGTTCCGGATAAGGCGGGAGGAAACGCCCGGGTATCATCATTGCGTGGATCGCCCAGAAGACACGGTGGAGCATACGGTGGAGGTCTGCCCGGCTTGGGCAGAGCATCGCCGTGTCCTCGTGGAGGCGATCGGTGGAGGTGATCTCTCGCGTCCGGCCCTGGTACAGAGCGAGAGGGCATGGGAGGCCGTCACCTCCTTCTGCGAAGCAGTAATGCTCGCAAAGGAGGAGGCGGAACACGTGAGGAAGAGGCAAATTTCGCGCCCTCACGCACCTGGCCACCGCTGGAGATGCTCTGTGCGTCGGGGATCACAGGCCGATTCCCGGCCACCGTAGGCGCGGGCTTGCGGACGGTCAGCAATGGGTAGCTAGCCGTCCGATAAGGACCAGGCCCGGGTCGACGGCGCGTTGTGTTCCACGCGCGCCTCAAAGAGTTATCAGCACGCGGTTCAGTAGGGCCTATGCCTGCCAAGGTCACGGGAAAGTCTGAAAGGGATACCGTGGCCCCTGGCAACGTACAAGCAACTGAAGGAACACGGGTGGGTTTTAGTCAGTACGAGTTTAACACGCCGTCCCGCTCCGCCCAGAGCAGGCGAAGTTATTTGAAAATTTAAAAAAAAGGCCTTCACCTTACAGGGACTGCTAAGACAATAATAGTTTTGTATTGTTAACATCGTGAGGAAACCGGCATGTCCTAGAACCAAAAATTCGAAGACATGTGACATCTACCAACCCGCACTGGGCCCACGTGGTAGACTACAGCCCACTCCCTCTCGAAGAGAGGAGGCTTCTGTCCCACCAGTGGGAAAATTATAGGCTGATTATGCTTATGTTAACCATTTACATATTAAACAATGAATTTCGGTTTGATTGGTAACTTTACCAATTACTCAACCATTGGACTTAGTAATTGGCCTCATCATCACTGTTTGTGGGTTGAATTCCTATGATTATTATAATTGTTTCTGTTTTGCGTTTTTGTGCATGTTATTCAAAATTAAAAAGTGATTTATTCAAACTAGGCTGAGAATCAGCACTTTTCGAACGTCAAAATTACATAAGACAGTCCCCCAAAACGCCCACCCTTCACCACTTCCTAGTGCTTTAGCTGGGAAGAAGAAGTGGCGCAACTAACTCCCCAGCAGCACAGCTGTCTGTTCAGTTAGAAAAAAATGAATCTATATAATAAGTTAAGTTAGGGACTCCAAATTCCAACTGTCAAAATTGTACGTAAATTCAAATTCAAACCAGGGGGTCTACTACTACCTATGCGAAATCCGTGGTTTCGGTTGAAGTTACGGGCCCATCCAAAGAGTGGACGTTTACGGCAAGCGATCACCGGGTTCTTTTGTCACTATGGGAGTTCCTCAGGGTTCAATTCTTGGCCCTTTTTTATTTCTCGTATATACTTATTAATGACCTACCTTGCCTTATAAAGAACAGTCATGAAAAAGTATTACTTGCAGATGACATATCACTTACATATATTTAAGCTTAAGCGACAACAGACAGTTACCGACGATGTAAATAATGGTCTCTCTAAAATAGTTAATTGGTTTAGTGTTAATAACTTACTTTTAAACGAGAAAAGGACTAAACATATTAGATTTCTGACACCTAACGTTAAACAGGTGAAACCAATGTATTAGAAAATGGGGCGGAATTGGATCTTGTGAACACCACTGTATTACTTTGCATTCGAAGCTTCAGTGGGGGCCTCATATAACCAAATTGTCGAAGCGTCTAAGCTCTGCAGCCTACGCGGTCTGTTAAATCCGTCATTGGACTGATGTAGAAACAGCTCGATTAGTATATTTTAGTTATTTCCATTGTGGGGAAATGCAGCCGACATTCAGGCTATATTTGTGTTGCAAATTTAAATCATTTATTAAACACAAACTCATATCAAAAAGGTATCTATAAAGTTAAAGATTACTTAGACGACAATAAGGCTTGGGACTAGCTCCATACTACTCCATACTAATTTAATTGTTTAGTTTATTTTATTTGACTGTATAAGTCAATTTATTTAAATGTTGTTTTCATTTATTATTGACGTAATCTACTAATGAAAAAGTTTTTTTTTTAATGAATTGTATTGTAATATATCTCGAACATTGATCATATTATTCTTGCCTGAGCAACCGGCAGCAAGTTCGTCATGCTCCCATAGATGTCACTGCTTGCGGTAGCGTCGGGGGTCGGGTTGCCTGCTTCCCTCAAATATGACGAGGGGGGTAATGGCTGATTTTTGCGATATGCTCGTGAACGGGTGCTGCTTGTGCAGACTGGTCGTCTTGCTGACCAAGGTATTTGTTACTGTTATTAGTAATTAACTGTTTATTTATTTTTACTTCGATTCCGAGTTACAGCTTTAATAGCTATATGTAAACGGGTACGCCCATTATGCCTGGAGGCTTTCATTCGGAAATTAAGTTCTTTTTACTTTTAAGTAGGTATGTTTGCTAGGTGACATATAGAAAATAATTTAATTTAATGTTTTGTGTTGCGTAATGTAAATTATTTTGCATAAGTACTATTATATAGAATAAAATTTTCCTCACTAAACAGACAGCTGTGCTGCTGGGGAGTTTGTTGCGCTACTTCTTCTTCCCAGCTAAAACACTAGGAAGTTTTGAAGGGCGGGCGTTTTTGGGGGAGTGTCTTATGTAATTTTGACGTTCAAAAAATGCTGATTCTCAGCCTAGTTTGAATAAATGACTTTTGAATTTGAATTTGAATTTGCATCGATCTACGTTTCACTTACGGACATACTGAACGGAGAACGAAGCGCCCATAATTTCGGCCGAAACTACGGATTTTGCTTAGGAAGTAGACCCCCACAACAGCAGTCATTCTTTGTCTGACGAAAGAAGTAGCTGTTAAATATTGACGTAGTATGCCATTCTGCTCAACAATCAAATTTCCCGACCGTACCTGCAATCCCACATGTATTATTCATCTAGAGGCTGGTTGACATTTGCGTAAGTTAACATGGCATGACATAATATAACATCACGGCTATAATCCTCAAAGGGTTAGGCAGAGGTAGTACACCTACATTTCGTCAGTTATGTTTAAGTCACATGGGGTTGAGCCTATTGCCATCAATTAGGCACAAACCAAACTACGGGCTCCTACTGAAAAATCCCAGACGGAAAAACCCAATTTAATATCATTCTGCCCGACCTGGGAATCGAACCCAGCATCACATGCTCAGCAATAGTGCTTGCGACCACTCAAACAACGAAGTTAAGTCCCTTGACGTCACGTCACGAAAATAATTGGCTTTTACAATATTTTCAAATAACAGTGTTATTAGGTATGGGAGGACAGTGTAGGTCTTTCAACAAGTACCAGGTACTTAACAAAATAATGATGGTCAACAAACCTACTGTCCACTAAGCCTATGGCGTTCTCACATTCACAAAATAGAAAATAGACCATTCGCCAAGAAATAAAAGATGTGATGTCCACTGAGATTTCAAAATCAATAAAATGTTCTATTGCTGAGGAACTGGGGGACTTAAAGGAGGCTATATGTGTCTTATCCGCAAACTCGAAGCCTCGGTTCAATTCATGAGTGACGATTTCGATCAGGTGAAAAACGAACTTCAAGACTATAAGGAAGCCAACCAACGTATTTTAAAAGAAAATGAGCTTCTTAAGCATACTGTTTCAGACTTGTCTATCAGAGTCAACCTCTTGGAACAAAATACTCGGCAGCAGAACATTGAAATTAATGGGGTGCCTGAAAATAAATCCGAAAATTTAATCAGTACTGTAGTGCAGCTGGGAAAGGTCGTCTCAAGCGCACTAAAAGAGAACTGCATTATATCCGCCGTTCGTGTCAGAAAACTAGACCCGCAAAGCACCTCTCCGCGAGCAATAATTGTCAAGATGAATAGTACATCGACTCGTGACGAAATCCTAGCTTCCGTAATGAAATACAACAAAAAACATCCTGACAACAAGCTGAACTCTCATCTCTTAGGGTACGGTGGTGCGAAAAAACCAGTTTTCGTGTCCGAACACCTCTCTCCACTGAACAAGCAGATTCACGCAGCCACTAGAAAAGCTGCCCGTGTCAAAGAATACAAGTATGTGTGGGTCCGTGACGGTCGCATCCTTGTTAGAAAGGCTGATGGGATACAAGCTAAACACGTGCGGAGCCTCGAAGCTGTTGAACTGCTCTAATGAACACTCGACCACGGCCGTATTAAAAAACCAAATAATACAATACATCTGATATCAAGATTCCCATTCAAGATCTACTACCAAAATTTTAGAGGAATAAGAACCAAATTGAGAAACATTATGCTCGCAACACAACACCATCAATATGACGTTATTATTGCTACAGAAACTTGGCTGGACGATGCTATAAATGACGGCGAGATACTGGACTCTAGATACACAATATTTCGTAGAGACAGATCCTCAACTCTCCTGGGACAAAAAAAGGGTGGAGGCGTGCTAATCGCTGTATTGAAAACAATTGGTAGTATTCGCATGGCAAAATGGGAAACTGACGCGGAAAACTTGTGGCTGAAACTAATGATTGCGGAAGAAAAGAGGACGCAATACTTGAACATCTGTGCTGTATACTTGCCCCCTCCTGTACAACTGCAAACACTGAACACGTTCCTGGACAAGGTTACCTCTGTAATTGATGCAACGGGTAGCCATACACTCATAGCTGGTGACTTTAACCTGGGATTCATCAAGTGGGAACTGGATAACACCAACCCACAGTCTGCAAGTTTGTCTGCAAGTAATTATAGTAACTCACTGGGTAACTCCCTCGTAGATTGTTTGTCTCTTAATAACTTGCAACAGCTAAATCATGTGAAAAATCACCAAAGCAAATCTCTAGACCTAATATTGTCCAACTTTCATGGCGTATCTGTTCATGAATGTATGGAATCATTGTGAACAATTGATCCTTACCATCCCCCCCTGTGTATTGAGATTACTAATGTATCACCTACATTTCTAAAAAGCAAGCTCGCTGCAAAGTTTAACTTCCGCAAAGCAAATTACCAGATAATAAACGAGCAAATAAATCAGATAAATTGGATTGAAAACCTTGCCCAATGTCAGGATGTCAACGCTATGGTAGAAGAGCTCTATAAGATACTGGATAATGTCATACGTTCATTTGTGCCAAAATCCAAAGTAAAATGTAATAAATACCCCGTATGGTTCCCTAAAAGTCTTATAAGCATTTTAACCGAAAAGGAAAAACTTAGAAGACGTTACAAAAAGTATAAAAATCCCCGTGACGAATACGAATATAAGTTGTTAGGCCAAAGAGCTAATCAAGCTATGAAAAGTAGCTACGATAATTACGCTAGGAAGATGGAGGAGGGCATAACCCACAATCCCAAGCTCTTCTGGTCTTTCGTCAAAACAAAAAAAATCAGGTTCTAGTGAAATGCCGTCTGAACTGAAGTTGGGCACTGAGGTGGCCACTTCTGGGGATGACATTTGCACCCTTTTTGCGCGTCATTTTTCGTCATCATTTAATCAACCGGGAGCCTTACAGTCGGAACATCGCTCTGTAGATACCCAGATCTACTCTTACAATACGTTGGGCAGCGTTGTTATCTCAGAGAAAGACGTGATCAGAGCATTAAGAAAGTTAAATATATGCAAAGGCGCAGGTCCAGATGGTCTACCACCTATATTTGTCAAAAAATGTGCAGTCAGTCTATCTCTCCTACTGAAAGTAATATTCAACCATTCACTTAAAACTTCTCAATTTCCTGACGAGTGGAAGCTCGCACACGTAGTGCCCATCTTTAAAAAAGGTGAGGCTGATGACGTAAAGAATTACCGACCTATCTCTATTCTGTCTGTATTTTCGAAAGTTTTCGAGTCTCTCTTGTGCCCTATCTTAACCGCCCATTCCAAAATAGAGGTAGCTCCACAACAACATGGTTTTTGCGCTCAAAAATCTACTACAACCAACTTAGTTCTTTATGTAGACAACCTTTGCAAATTAGTGGACTCACGCAAGCAAGTCGACTCGATTTACACCGATTTTAGCAGTGCGTTTGACAAAGTCGATCACAATATTTTGCTGCATAAGCTGTCAAACCTCGGCATATTTGGCCAACTATGGCTGTGGTTTAAATCCTATCTGACCGACAGAAAACAGAAAGTTGTTGTGAAGGGTCATCAGTCTTTGCCTTACTACTCAATATCCGGAGTCCCCCAAGGTTCCCATTTGGGCCCAGTACTGTTTGTTATATTCGTTAACGATATAACAAACAGTATCAAACACAGTACCTGTTCCATCTTCGCGGACGACTTGAAAATATATCGGGTCATTGACACCAGTGCAGACATTGCCCTACTCCAGGAAGATTTAGACTCTGTACATAATTGGTGTACTAAAAATTGCATGCTTCTTAATGCTGATAAGTGTTACCATGTAACATTTACAAAAAAACACCTTAAGCTTGCTTCTTCATATTCGCTCAACGGTAAGGTACTTCAAAAAGTCGACAAAATCCGCGACTTAGGTGTTCTCCTTGACAGTAAGCTTACATTCATACCCCATATTGACTCTATTGTTTCTAGGGCTGCTAAAACACTGGGATTCATAAAAAGAATCTGTTATGATTTCAAAACCGTCCAACCCTTAACAGTACTCTATAATTCATTTGTGCGAACTGTTTTGGAATATGCGTCACCGGTTTGGAATCATATCTATGGCACACACGTTGATCGTATAGAACGGGTCCAAAAAAGCTTTACACGCTATATGCGGTATAAATCTCATAGCTGCCCTCCGGACGCAGATTACTCGCAAAGGCTAAGTTATTTCAAAATGATAACCTTAAAACAGCGTAGACATAACAACGACTTGACTTTGCTCCATAAAATCATTAACGGATCTATACAAGTTCCGAAGCTTCTTGCCGAAATAAATATATCTGTCCCTCGCCATAGTACACCCAGATCTGAACGAGTTCTAGATGTGTTCACTCCATCCCCTACAAGAACTAATCTCGGACACTCGGCACCAATGAACAGGTTGATGAGGACGTACAATGAGCTCCATAACCGTTCTAATAGCATTGACATCTTCGCCAACAAGCTTTCTCAATTTCGCAAGAAATTGTTATCGACCCACAGTGACCACATTTAATGCATGTATTATTACTTTTATTACTTACAGTTTTTATATTATTTATTATCAATTATGCTATTTGAATTTTCTTTTTGTTGTTTTTTTTTTTAAGTAACTAATTATATTTGTGTGTTCTTTTGCTCTTATGTTACAAATCTGTTTTCATGTATGTTTTTTTTTTTATATATAGTAACATCACAAAACTTGAAAATATTGCAAGTGCTGTGCACACCTTTAAGTGGCAAATTCACTTTAGAGTTTAAGTTTGATATTGTACCCCTAAAATGTTCTAGTGAATAAGTCGTTGGAGTGCCGTAATTAAATAAATGAATAAATAAATAAAATAATCTTTATAAAGATAAATAAATTAATAAAAATAAAAACCTATTTTAAACGAAATGACAAGATTGCAACGGTAACAAAACTGAATAATTATCATGTCCATAAAAGCCACTAATATTCAATAATGGATCGACCCCTGCGGCTGTTATTACTTAGCCACAAGCTCCTCCAAGTTCAAGGTACTTAACAAATGCAAATGAAATGATAAATCAGCCATAAGTAAGTGCAGTTAAAATTAACCACTTTCCCAAGAAAAAACCAAAGATCGATCTCAGAGATGAGAGCATTTTATTTACAGGGACCTTAGAGCTTGGAGCTCTGTTCGTCCCGACAGAAACAAGAGCTCTTGATTAATGGTCTCCTCTCTAGCAGACATCTACATTGCTTGCGATACGACGTCATTTGTTTTAGCTTGTTTTTGCTATGGGCCAGAATACTTGGGATCTCTTTTTTTTAGGTTAAGTAGGGATTAAGTGGACTAAGTCTATTTTTATAAACGTATTTTCTTTTTTTACAGTTCCTAATTGAAATAAAATGTACATACATTGACCACCTAGCCTTTTTACAAGCTAATTATAATCTATACATCTGTATATAGCTACAAATAAATAAAATTAAAGTATCTGTTTATAATGTAACAATAACAGCTTTTTACTAAATGCATATAAGAGTATAATACGGTAGATAGTTAAAACAATAAAAACATTTTTTTTTTAACTTTTGTTGTCTGTTTGTTCCGGCTTATCTTCAAAACGGCTGGATCGATTTTGACGCGACTTTTACTGGCAGCTGAAGTTATAAATATATAAGGGGTAACTTAGGCTACTTTTATTTTCGATAAAGAATTATTTAGAATAGGCAATGTTTTTGTTTCTACAGTTTTTTTTCTTTCAGGAAAGGAATTCATTGCCTTCTAAAGTGGTTTGGCGCCTCTTTGGTCTATTGGTCTCAACCGCTACAGCTGAGAATGAGGTCCTGGGTACGATTCCCGGGTCAGGCAAAGTGTTATTGGGTTTATCCATCTGAAATTTCTCAGCAGCAGCCCGAAGTCTGAATTTTTTGTTTAATTTAGAGAAAAAATTGTACAGCTGACATTAACAATTGCTACGTTCGAGGTTATCATCATAAACTTCTTCGCTATTACGTACCATTTTGTAATATGTTTATTAGGTAGGTAATTTGAAAATTAAATAAATAAAAAAATAGAAATAAACGAACTTCTGTATGAAAACTTTTAATTAAAATCTTAATGTAGGTATTTTAAATTTATTAATTAAAAGCTTTGGCCAGACGTTAAACCACGAAAAAAAAGAAACTTAAATTCGCGAATGTTGAATTTATGTGTAAAGTTTAAAAAAATATAAAAGTATTTACAAGCTAAAAAATAAAAGTAAATTATTAAAAATTTACTGTCATATAAAAAAGAAAATTCTCTTTGCGAATTAAGTTTGGAAATACAAATTATTTGTGTAAGACCTTTGATAATGTTATTAATTACAGCGAGCGTTTACGTCAATGCAAAATGGAGTTTAATTAATTACACTTCACACTGAATTCAAAGCGAAATAGTGTTGGAAATTATTTAGAAATAATACTTCCATTAGAAGTTATGATTATTTGGTACCAAAATAAATAATAATTTATGAAGATAAGATTTGAATAATTAAAACAGTAATAATTATGAATGAAGAAGGTAATCATAGTATTTTTTTTTTTATTCGCTAGAAAAGTTGTATTTATCTTAAAGCTCATAATTATTATGTATTATCACATTGTATTTTACATTATTATGATTGTTCGTGGATATGAACAGCCAATCATCCACTAAGATTCAATTTCAAAGCGAAATATTGACCAGACTTTCTGAAACTAAGGGAAAAACGCAGACGCATTCAACGCCATTAAACTTGTTTGATCTTTCTTTCTTTCTTTTTCGTGCGGTTAGCGACTAACCTGGTATTAGAGTTTTTATGCCATCCCTGTGCCTCTGACTCGGCTTCACATGCCGTCGAAAAATATCTCTCAGGCGCATGCCTGAGAGATATTTTTTGACGGCATGGTTTCCCGGTTTCCTCACGATGTTTTCCTTTAACGGTGAACTTTTATGATAAAAATAAACTCTCCACTTTTCAAATTTTAAATTACCACGAACAACGTCACTATGAATTTATTAAAACCGATAAATTATTTAAAGCCAATTTTGTAAAATACCCGCAAAGTTGGAGCAGGGTTGCCACAAAAATTTTCTAACTTGTTCACAATTATTAAAGTCCAATAAAGCTTTAAAATTTGTGAAGCTTTAAAATTGTTTTTCCTTTTCCTAGAGAAAAACAACTATCACAAAAACGCCTATTAATTTCATAAACACTTTCTAATCTGTAAATATAATAAAATATTAACGAAGTCAAAACTGAACATTGAATATTTTTGAAAAAAGGTTATTATTGCTACGAGGTGTTGGAACGAAACTGATGCCCAAAATATAGATTTTAGATTTTTTGTTTGTTTGTCTGGGTGTATGTTCCGGATTGGCGCAAAAACGGCCGAACGGATTTGGATGAAATTTGGCACACAGATAGTTTATAACCTGGATTAACACATAAGGTACTTTTAATTCTGGTAGTACGTTTGGACCGAGGGATATTTACCGACATCCACATCCAAAGCTAGTCGGAACTTAAACCATCTACAAAGTGCTTGCTATTTCTAAATTCTACTCAAAATAAAAACTACAGTGTGTTCTTTGTTACGTGTCATAATTGGTAAACAAACACGCTAAGAAAAAAAAACGAGTGTGGCAAGACAAAGAAAGTAAAATGCACTTTAGGTCTTCTAAGCAGTCTAATTATTAAAAAATAGTAAGCACCTTGATTCTCTTGTCCATCTAATCCACAGAGCAGCGTGAAACAAGCAAAGAAGTTTAAAATTAAAGAAAAAATAGCTAAGAAAAATACTGCTTTTTGTATTTTTATTTGTTTACCTACGTGAAAAAAGTAGAAAGCTTTTATATTTAAAATGTAAATTAATTGCTTGTGTTATTATGTTACTAAATGATTAACTAGATACATGTTGCTTTATTACCGAGCGAATGTTTATGGCATGGCATGATCCCTTAATCGAGAGATTAACGTTTAATAAAACTAGTTATTTTTTTGTTATTTTCATAAGAAACAAAAACTATACGAATGTCAATTCTCCACAATCGTAATTAGACTCAAAAAACTCAAATGCATTTTAATTAAACCATTTAGAAGCGCATTTAAATTGCCAAAGGAGTCGGTCATTTAGAAAGATGAACTAGTTGCCCATTCCAAAGCGTAGTAGGTTCCTATGGAGAAGAACGGGCAAGAAACAGAATCGCATGTGCTGTTTTTAACGGCGGAATTTTTATATTTTTCGCGGTCGTCAACCCTAATCCTATAAAGAGGTTGCTCTGAATAGAAATAAATTGAGTAAACTTTGAAAGGGTTTGAAAATAACAGCAATTAACAAAACATGGGATCAGTTTCAGATCAAAAGCTAATCAGTGCAGAATCTAGAATATCTCGTGTTTTGAAATAGAGACTATAATTGGATTATAGATATATAACTTGAAAATTGGTAAAGTTATTAATTGTTTAAAACTTGCGTGATAAGATGATTCAAATCTATCAAGAATATAATAATGGAAGTAACTAAATAACAATAAATTATGTTATTGAAATTATTTTTATAATGCAATGCACATACATTATACCATGTCACCATACCATACCATATGGTGACCCATACATAACATAAAATAACATCACGCCTGTAATCCCCAAAAGGTAAGGCAGAGGTGTACCTATACAGTACACCCACATTTTGCCAGCTATGTTCAAGTCCTATGTAATAGGGGGCGAGCATATTGCCAGCAACCGGGCAAAAATCCAGACTCCAGGTTGCTACTGAGAATTTCCTAATGGAAATATCTAATAACACTTTGCCCGACCTGAGTATCGAACCCAGGACCTTATTCTCACTTGCGACTACTAGACCAACGTGACAGCTCTAACACACAATCAGTATCTAGCTAATGAATCCCAAAAGGCTCTTATTTACGTCAAACGTCGACAAATCACGTCTGAAAAACCGTATACAATTCCAATTACTGTTTTCCGTCAAAAGCCAGTAAACGCTTTAATAGAAAACAAAGTACCAAATGAAAATTGGAATATTAATCATCCTTTTGTTATAAGTTCACAAGTGTTTATGGGGCTATATTCCCAACTTCATAATAGGTATATTATTATTAGTTCTCGATTATTTTAATAATAGAGGCTTATTTATTAGTTATAGTTTGATTCTTCTCGATACGGATATTTGTTTTATGTTAGGAGGGATCTGCTAGTGGAACTGCTCGGACCAACCTGTTAAAAGAGGCGCCGCTGACGCGTGCACTCCGCACGCTCCACCTCATAGTGAGTGAGATTGACTTATTTTGTTGTTCTCTGGGTGAATTCACAAGGAATGCTTTGTTTGTAATTAGTTATAGGTATTAGTTATAAGTAACAATAAACTTAAGTTAAGTATTAATTAAGGCGCATTTACCGCATTTGTTAGCTGTAATGGTAGATGTATGTTGTTAAATAAATAAATTAAATAAAATGTCTCAGGAAAATTACAATAAAAATATTTTATTCGTTAAAGTCAAGAAGAACCCCATACAGTAAGGAATCAGTATTTAAGAGGAAGTTTGAAAATGGCGCCAATGACAGAAAAGTTGAGAGGAAATCGTCTGGCTTGGTATGGGCATGTGATTAAGAGGGAGGAAATGCATGTAACGAAACGATTGATGAATATAAAAGAGGGCCAAAGGAGCGGGAGAGAAAGGCCGAAGAAAATATGGATGGATTGTGCGAGGAATGATATGAAAGAGAAGAGAGTGACTAATAGCGTGAGAGAGAGGGAGAATGGAAGAAGAAAAGGTGTTGCTCCGACCCCGAGTAACATGTGACAAAGACAGGAAGATGATGATTCGTGATAGTTACCGCAAGCTAACTTTTGGTGTATTTGTTTGCAGACTCCGAATTCCGCAAATAAGCTCGCTTATGGACACCAGCTTAACCGGCCGGCAGCTTTTGCCGGACGGAATTTGTTGTAAAGCTTCAAGAAGTTCCTGGTTTTTATAAAATCTTCCCCAGTAATGGATGCCTTCGCATACGTCGCTAGTTCTGCGTAGGTGCTCATTGGAATTATAGGTACGTAGCGTAGACACTGCTCAAACATGACGCTAACGCCGCCGGGTAGCGTCATGTTTGAGCAGTCAACGGGAGGTATTTTCTTCACAATCACGTCTACACAACGCAAGCACACCGGTATGCTTACTCAGCGCGTACGTTTCAGCAACGCCCACGTTATTGTTAGACAAACATAAGGGCGTTTGCCCACCGCAGCCGCCACCGGGACATCGCTGAGATTATTCAAACCGAACGTGACGTCCCGGTGCTGGCGTTTGTTTGTCCACCGCGACCGAACTCGGCGGTTCAGTATGTTATGATAGACAAAATAAAAGCAGGGCGAACGGCGCCGCCGCCGGTTCGATTTCCATGTGTGGACAAAATCAAACTCGTTTTGTATTGCCTGTCACAAGCTCGGGCCGAATTCTAGCAATCGCGCCAAACTACTCTAAAACTCCGAGATGACGGCAGTCGGGAGACGCAGGTACGTGCGGTAAACACGCAGCAATAGAAAATGAATATATCGCTACTTCGATGCCGTCATCTCGTTTTCGGTGACGAGGTGACGGCTGCGGTGTACAGACGCACTAAGGTTAGAGGTCCTAGCATGAACGCAAAATTAAGTAACATTTACGTCACGCGTTCATGCTATATTTCAAGAAATCATACTAACTCAACATTCTCAAAATACCGGGGCTGCCAATTTGAAACTCCTCACCTTCCTTTATCAAAGTTGAAGTTTTAAAACTCCTTGAATTATTGGAACGGTGAATGGAGCTTGACACTTCCGCGCTCACTTTACTTTTAAAACTTTTAAAATTTGATTAAGTCGAGGCTCTATGATAAAAATGAAATTCGATTAAGTGTAGTTTGGGGAATGATGATTTTCTGCCTCTTTTCAATAGCTTTTTGCTAATTTAGTTAACGAATTAAGTGCCTTTTTTAAAAGGGGGTTGCACTAGATATGTTTTTGTAGTTTTTCTGTGTCATGTGGTTGTGTTGTGGTGTGGTGTGGTGTGGCTGGATGTGGAAGGCGGAGGACGATGTGTTGTGGCGCAATCTGGGAGATGCCTATGTCCAGCAGTGGATTGCGATAGGCTGTGTTGATGCACAACCGAAGATTTTTTGCCGATAGGAGTGGTAATGTGTAACACACAATGCAAACATAAACTCACGACTTTTTGTCATGGAGGAAGGCAGAAACTAAAGAACATCACCCGCTACGACCCGTACGAACTTTCCAAGAACCTTCTGCTTTGTTTAAGTGCAATGTACATAGAAAAAGTGAAATATGTGAGAAGAAGACCCCTTTTTATACCCAGATAGATATATAGATAGTAGGGGAAGACCGAAGAAGTGGTGGGAGGACTGTGTGAAAGATGATATGGCTAGAAAGGGGGTGACTACCGAAATGACGACTAATAGAGAAGTATGGAAGAAAGGGATTATGTCAAAGTCAAAGTCAAATAATTTATTTCAATTAGGCACAAAAAAGGCACTTTTGAACGTCAACATTTAAATAATAATTGATTCTAGTTGCCCCTTCCAAAAAGTAGTTTTCGTATGGAGAAGAATGGGTAAGAAACTCCACCGTTACTCTTTTAAAATGTTTTCACAATATCTTGTATAGGTACATCAATTATATAATTATATGTGAAGACGATGCACCTAGAATAAGATTACTTATATACCACGTTAGGTAAAAATAATGAAAAATTAAGGAATGACAGATAAATTAATCATGTGATAGATGCATGGTGCTCACATATTTACAAACATTGTAAAATTATACGATATTCCTAGCATTTTTACAAGTAATATAACTCAGTGTGTGAGTTCGAGTAATCACAGAATGTAAAACCAATATAAAAAAAATATATAAATATATTATACATTTTTGAAATGAAATGAAATGAAATTGTTTATTCTGTAAATAGGATATTGGAATCACTTTTACACGTCATCTTAAAAAAATAATTAAAAATTAGCTAGATGTGTTCGGCGTTTCCTATCTGACTACTCTGAGAAGAAAGGCCGAAACAAACTCAGAGGTCATAGTCTCTTTTAAATTAGCAACCAGTTAGATTTTGTCTAGATTCTAAATTGTCCTATGGAGCAGGACCAGCATGTTTCCAAGCATTATGTTGCGCCGACCGACCGAAAAAAATTGGGCTAAGGGCAGGAGAATAATGATGGTAAATCATTTCTATGGGGCAGCAAAACATACAGTCTTCCTAAATAAACCTAAATCTTTGTTATTTTACAAGTGTTCACCATTCAACCACTTCCTGTAAGTATCGTAAAGTACAAAATGCATAAAACATAATGCTGCTATCACATTCGATTTCCTTTAACAATTCCAAGTGGATTCGAGAGGGGAGTCGATGCTCGGGGATTAATGTTTAACAGGAAGGTACTGTTGAATATGTTTGCCCAGCATCACCATGTTGTTCATTGAAAAGGTAGCCGTGTGTTTAGAGGTTTTAGGAGAGATAAAAGACAGGAAAAATCCATTCTATCGCTATATTTATATTTTCTACTCGTGTTTTAAAATCCAAGGCTTATAGTAGTAAAATGCTTGCTACTTTCTACTGCAGAATAAAAAAACCGAAGTTAGTAATCAAATAAATGCTGCATTCTTTCGCTCTTTGTAGTATTATGCTCTTCAAAGCAGGACGAGCAGTTCTCGGAATAGAATTTAATTAATAAGTAAAAGGAAACGCCTTTAAGATGCTTCTTTGAAGGTAGGACTTAGGATGAATATGACCAAGACGAAGATTATGGCAAACATCTTCAGCAATACAAATCCTTCTGTTAAGGGTACGCTAGTCGGTCATCTTCCATACAAACGTAGTATGGTGATTACTCGTCTGTTTAACGGTGTACGTTCAAAACTAAAATTCATATCAATTTGTCTTATTATTATCTAGCTGTATGCAAGAAAAGTGTATTTGCTATGGCCACGAAGATGTACAATAAAATTCCTAATGACATAAAAGAATGTAGCAATATTAATATATTTAAAAATAAATTGTTACAATTTCTTATAGAAAAGTGTTTTTAGCCTGTAGATGAATTTTTATCGATTAGAACTTTTTAAATGTTTCATGTTCGCTTGACGATAATTTATTGTTGTTGATTGTCTTTTGTCTGTCATGCATAACTACTATAATATAATTTGTATTTAATCTGAAATGGAATTAGAATTTTAGACTCATCTTTTCATTATGTTATTTAATCATTTGTATGTTGAAGTGGCTGATCATGGAATGAACATTATTAGTATATAATTATGTAATGAACACCTGCATGTAACCCATGTATCACAAATAAACGATTTGATTTGATTTGGAAGCAGAATTGGAAAAAAACATGGTTTAGAAGTTATGAGCGTCGTAACTTCCATATTTCATCACTAATTTTAACTCGTCTTTGGGCGTAAATAAATAACTTATGTAGTAAAAAATAGCCAAATAGAAACCGTACAAGAATAGATAATGTATTCAAAAGTTCAAATAATTTTATTTTGAGTAAATACATCCAGTAGTTTTTCAATAATATCTATACGCCCAAAGGTCTGCTCATTAAATTTTACGCACTCGTTTTCGTTATAAAACATCGTCTATTTCTCTAAATAAATAAATAAAAACTAGATAAATAAATACAAAAAAAATTTACGAAATGAATAAATTATTAGACTAATTAGTATGCTTATTAGTCACGCCCACCAACGAGTTCGAGCCGTCGACTAGTGTCGGAAATTAAATATTAGAGATAGTTGACCAGTATGTCTATCTTGGTCATATTCTTTCATTTGGCAAAGAGCATCAACAAAAAAACATATCGAGAAGAATACAGCTTGGGTGGGCCGCATTTAGAAAATTAGATGACATTCTAAAATCAGCCAAAGTTCCACAATGTCTGAAGTTCCCGCCTCAATAGCCAGTGTGTTCAGCCCACCATGACGTACGGTGCTGAGACGTGGACGCTCACGCAGGAGGCTGTGTAGAGGGTGAGAGCTGCGCAGGAAGCAATGGAGCGTTCCAAGCTTAGCATTAAGCTTAAAGACCGAGTCCCAAAAATTTAAATCCGCAGACGTACGCAGATTTTCGATATCGGAAAACTAGTTATGGAACTCAGGAGTTGGACACCTGCTGCTGATACCTGGCAAGGCGCAGTGATGACAGGTGGAGTAAGGCAGTGACCGAGTGGCGTCCAAGGACTTGAAGACGAAGTGTCGGTCGTCCAGCGGCGAGATGGGCGGGCGACATTGTTACCATCGCGGGTGGAACCTGGATGAGACTGGCACAGGAGCGTGTGGATTGGCACATAAAAAAGAGGGTTATGTTCAGCAGTGGGTGAAGTCGTGTAGTGGATGGTGATGCGGAAAAGGAAAATCTTCCTATAGATACTATATTTCTGGGATGAGAGGACTAATAAGATAAATGTAAATGACAATAAAGTTTGAGGAGTTCTTAATATGAGTGGATATTTTGATGCATTTTGTGTAAGTTACTTTACTATCAAATTGCCTTGCCTCGGTAGACCAATTTTTTTCTTAGGGTCGACTTTTTATGGAAGGCTGTGTTTTCGTTTAACTCGATGTGGTAAGTAAACCGGCCGCCCGGACTATAAACCTATTACACTGCAAAATATATACCTAGCATTTTATCCTACTATTATTAGTACACCCAGAAAAAAGGAACCAACGGCTTAACGTGCTTTCTGAGGCACAGAGGGGTCCCGATATGTAATGGATGGTCACCCATCCATGAACCGACCGCGGTAAGCGTAGCTTAACCTTCGATCGACCCGTGCGGCTTTTAATATTAAGCCACAAGCCCCCAAATCTCTAAAAATACGTAAGGTTCCTGCAGACAGGCGCGACTCTACTGGGACAATTTTTATGAAAACTTCATGGAAATTGTTCTACAGCCTAGTTCTTCTAGTGTCGTGCCGCGCCTGTCTGCGGGAGCCTTTAACCATTTAATCCTAGCAATCTACCAACAAAGAACTTAAAACTAATCTTTTGTGTAATTAACTTTCTCGATACTTTCGAATAACTTTAATTTTACAATTTTATTCTGCTCGCGACTCACATTCTACCTTAGTAATAGCTGTCTTTATAACTACCAGTTTGTGGGAAAAGGATTTGGAAACTAGTTACTGGAACAGATTGTTAGATTTCGCTGTTACATTTAGATGTTAGTTTTAGAGAAAATAGGCTGTTTAGTAACAATAGTTTTGTGTAATTAGGGCTTTTAGACACTTGAAATTAGGAACACTGATCAGGGTCTTGTTTTGGGTGTAGATAAGGATCCTAACCTAATTACTTTACAAAAAAAAATGTCAACCAAGTTGCGGTATCGAATTTCCAAACGTAGGTACTGCAGGATACCATCCACATTTGACTCTTACTCTAATATGTCACACGCAGCACTTCATTATAATTATGTTCAGCCAATGTTCCTACCACCCATAGTACGTCAACCTTAATGCCAGGGCCACGACATAGGGTGGTGCGTCTTGCGGTGCGTCTTGTGGCGCGGGGCGGCGCTCGAATGTTCCCGCGCCGCTCTCCTTTCCGCAAGTCGCACCGCGGCGACTTATGGCACGCTCTAAATAACTTCTAACATTTGTTCTCGCCGCGGTCAATGTTCAATTTGTGGCGCAGACGCAAGACGCAGGTCGCGCGAGCGGTGATATCGTGGCCAAGGGGTTAGGCTACGGCTACCATGTCGCGATAACGCGAACTACATTTCACGTGCTCTCTATTGTACATCGAGACGTCGAGAGGTGTGCGAGAGAGAGGGCGCGAAGTGTCCCGTTATCGCGACAATGTAGTCGTAGCATAAAAGTCAGAGCGAACTATAAAGGTACCTTCTGAACGCATGAATAGCTTTTATATCGACACACGAATTTTCTACATTAAATTCTCCTAAAATGCAAATGAAAATGAAACCACAGGCAACAGCTAGTAAAACATTCAGCATCTTACCTTGGCAGCTGGTGAACTGGATGGCTCATCGAACAGCGCCCAGACCTTGGGTTTGACTCTCTGCCAGATGCCCACTTCTCCTGCCAGGTATGCCTCTTCATAGCCGAAGAGCCTCGCGATTTCCTCTTCAGAGGGCTTCTCACTGTCAATATCCAATTTGTCGAGGATTGCCAGGGTATTCTGGTGACAATAAAATAGAAAAATTAGGTCTCATTCACACTATAAATCCACAGGTTCGGTCGTTTAAAAAAAATCATCGTGGCCAGGATTGCTCCACTACCAGGTACTACTCTCTCTGACTGGCTAATCTCACTGCGACATAAGCTTACCTCGTAGTATAGCTTTCAAGTAGGTAATTTTATTTTATCGTAGCGTAACTCTGCAAGCTACCACAAAAATAAAATTCCAACAAGAAACATTATACCAAATTATGGGTGAAGTTACCTAACCATTTTCATATTTCAGTCCATTGTCAACGAAGCCCCAAATTGGAGTCTCAAATTTCACTTCGTTAAAAAGGTTTCTTTTTTCCAATCACATGGTAGAAACCCAATTTTTCCTCGTCCTAATATTTGTAATGAGAAAAGGCTCCAAGCAATAGGAGGAGGGGGTAAAAATAGGTTTTATGCTTTAAGTGGATTGATACTTTATAAACGTATACTTTCGGGCAATTTAAGAGGGAAAAACGATACCTGTTTTTTTGTGTTTATTTTCCACATAAGATAAAAGTTAACGGTTAATTTTTTTATGTTTATTTTCCTCGTAACTTGACTCTGACTTAGTAATGGAATTAATTACTTAATTAAAAAGTTTATATGTCATTTGGGCAGAACTAATAAGAGCAGTTGTAAATATTCAGCACACAAAGCATTTTAAATTCATAGAAAGTAAATTCGGTAAATAGTTCGTAAATTCTGAGGGTTAACTATAAAACTGTAACTGTAAAATCACAGTTGGTAAATAAGATGCTCAGAATCATAGCTATAAAATATGCGGACAAAAGGAAAAAAAATAACTTGCATTAAAGCGTTTAATTTAGATATTCTACTGTAACAAGAGTGCACTCAGTGGCGCAATTTTCTCTTTACAAATGCTAATTGCTGCGCAAAGTGAACGCAGGCGTAGATAATAGGTTCGTCTCAAATTGTATCTTACTTTTCATTGTGTCAAATTAGTTTTATCTTAAGGTTCTAAAAGTCAAGTGTTTTAATATAAAACAATAACGGTTAGCAATAAATAATTTTCAGTGTGCGTATTTTTCTGAAACAAACATAAAACTCATGTGAGAAACTTAAGAACATGAACAACAATATTAAATACACTATAATAATATGATTGTGGTTTAATTTTTTTTGTTTAAACTCGAAAGTAGGTCATGATTACCTCAGTGTGTCCGCCATTGTACGAAGAGTATATTGTTATAATAATAAACTAAGATATCTTACGACAGACGTTTTCGTCTCAAACTTTTTAACGAACCGGGACAAAAAGCGATAAAAAAACATCAAAGTTATTATAACTCGGTAAACAAATACATAGACATGTATAATAACTTTTAACTATGAAGTTTACGAAAACTTTGGCCCGCTTTCTTATTATTTCTTTGGACGAAAAATATTCATGTGTAAGTAAATAAGGTACCCAAGAAGATTTTCTTTATACAAAAACTGTTTACAAAAATAAACACATTGGTATTATTTTTATAATTTTCTTATATAAATTCGTAGACGCTTGTAAATGGCTACCTACGTACATCAACATCAATAATTTATCGACTTTCCAATATGGAATACTAGGTAGGTATCCGAAATTGGAAAAGTCGATAAGTTATCCCTGCAATGTATAAATCTAAAAACATTACTCTCCTCCTGGGGCAGTCGGGCAAAAATAATCGAATGAACATAAAGATAAATACACTGCAATATTATTTAGCAACATGATTCGGACTTACTAGAGCAAAATAATAACGCATTTCTCCCTCTATCCGACTAACACGTTCTCTTTTAAAAATTACAGAGTTAATCTAACGAGTCTCTAATTAGTCATAAATTAAGCCAACATTGTTCAACTAGGACTAATAAAGGTTATTAAAGCTCGTTTCTAAAGATATATGGCTTGATTATATTTGATAAAAGATGTAAGTAAGATGATAAAGTAGAAAGTTCGCTAAAACCTTCATGAGTGGAATTTTGACAACCAAGTTGGTGAAGTTTGTGGTACATTAACATTGGGGTGTTTATTTCATCAATGCACTCATCCTATGCCTAGCCTTTTTCCCAACTATGTTGGGGTCAGCTTCCAGTCTGACCGGATGCTAAATACCAATTTTTTCCACAACCCTGTGAGGAGATAACACGATCATGGCCACCCGGCTGGTCCGGGGATACCGCACGGTCTCCGGTGAGGCGGCGAGCCTCCTTGCCGGATTTCCGCCATAGGATCTGGAGGCAAAAGTCCTCGCGCACATTTGGGAGTGGCGCGAGGAGGCGAAACGCCGGGGCGTAACTCTGCTGCCGCGAGAAATCGCGGCACAGCGGACAGAGCTCCGGCATGATCTCATGGTGTCATGGAGAGTGCGATTGTCGCAACCAAGTGCTGGGCACGCCACTATTGTGGCGATAAGTCCCCTCTTTGAGGAGTGGCTAGAGAGGCGCCACGGCGTCCTCACCTTCCGCCTGACGCAGGTCCTCACCGGACATGGTTGATTTGGGAGGTTCCTGTTTCGTATCAGGCGGGAGGAAATGCCCGGGTGTCATCGCTGCGTGAATCACCCGGAGGACACGGTGGAGCATACGGTGGAGGTCTGCCCGGCTTGGGCAGGGCATCGCCGTGTCCTCGTGGAGGCGATCCGTGGCGGGGATCTCTCGCGTCCGGCCCTGGACCAGGCCATGGTACGGAGCGAGAGGGCATGGGAGTCCGTCACCTCCTTCTGCAAAGCAGTAATGCTCGCGAATGTGTGAGGAAGAGGCAAATTTCGCACCCTCACGCCCCTAGCCGCCGCAGGAGACGCCCTGGGTGTCGGGAATCACAGGCCAATTCCCGGCCACCGTAGGCGCGGGCTTGCAGACGGTGAGCAATGGGTAGCTCGCCGTCCGATAAGGACCAGGCCCGAGAGGAGCAAGTGAAGGGGTCCGATAGGACCGATGCCTGCCGGGGTTGCGGGAAAGTCCGAAAGGGATACCGTGGCCCCTGGCAACGTACAGGCAACGGAAGGAACACGAGTGGGTTTTAGTCAGTAAGAGTCTGGCACGCCCTCCCGCTCCGCACAGAGCGGGAGAAGTTATTTGATAATTTCCAACCCAAAAAAAAAAAAGAAGATAACACGATACCCGTTGGTAAGTACTTACCAACGGGTATCGTGATATCTAGTTACCGTGGAGGTCAGATAGGCATAGTCGCTCCATGTAAAAAATTGGTATTTAGCATGTGATTACACTGGAAGCTGGCCCCAACATAGTTGGGGAAAAAGCTAGGCAGATGATGAGTGCGATACTTAAGTTATCTGGCGAACCCGATAACCCGATAACCCCTGTTCGCCAGATAACTTAAGTATCGCACTCATCATCTGCCTAGCTTTTTCCCCAACTATGTTGGGGCCAGCTTCCAGTCTAATCACATGCTAAATACCAATTTTTTACATGGAGCGACTATGCCAATCTGTTAGTATCATTTTTTTTATAAAAATTAAATCTGGATCACTTTGGGTTACTTAGTCAGTCTTATACAATCAAACGTGAATAACGTGATAGCATGCATATGCACGACTTTCTGTGGCAGTAAACCAATTTATTTTCTTTCATTGTTTCTTCATGCTACTAGCGCCTTCCTGACAGTCATTTTTTTTTATCACGACATTAGCTGTGTAGTATGCTGATACGGGAGAAGATATACTCAAAATTAACTAGCAATCGGTACTAACAATAGCCTGAATATCAAAGACAGAACACTAACATTAACGCTCCGCTATCGCTAATGCTCTGTTAGTTCTGTTATCGCTAATGTCATTAAGTGACTGGATTACAGTTCGCAAATCTTAGCAAACGGGTTTAGTAAAAAGACGCTCTGAAGAAGGCTTTTATTTAGTTACATTACTGTCAATAGCGACGCACGAGCTAAGTACTTCACAAGTACCGAACAAGTTTAATACTACACAACTATGTTATATTCAATTTACAAGTACGAAAAACATATACATCTAACACTAATATATATAAATTATCTACAAGTACACAGAGGCAAAAAAAATAAAAAATAAATAAAGGAAGAGCTCATTGGGCATAAAAAAATTCGTCCGCATCGCTGTCAGTGGGAAAAGTGCCCAAAAGGCTGGCAGCATTGCCACGTTAGATGGCAATGCTGATTCTTTGACCTAAAAATTGGCCAACCCTCTGGCCACGTGAAGATTCGACCAACCGCTTGGCGATGTCCCGAAATACTCGATGAGCACTCGGACCTACGAGTATGAGTATGATAACATCTCTTGCGGGGCGGCTAAGCTCAGCCGCTTATGCTGTTAGAAAGATAAGACAGTTAACAGACGTAGAAACCGCGCGATTGGTCTATTTTAGTTACTTCCACAGTATTATGTCGTATGGCATTTTACTGTGGGGTCGGGCTGCTGATATTGAATCCATCTTTATTTTGCAAAAGAGAGCTGTCAGAGCCATTTATAATCTACGTCACCGCGAATCTCTCAGGGAACTATTTAAAAGGATTAATATTATGACGGTACCTTGCCAGTTCATTTATGAAAATATTATGTATGTTAGAAAAAATCGACATCTTTTTAATAAAATAAGTGATAGACATAATTTTAATACTAGAAATAAAGATAAAATAGATCAACCATTTTTCAGATTATCTAAAGTACATACATCTTTTATGGGGTACTGTGTTAAATGTTACAACAAAATACCTTGTGATATTTTGCAATTAAATGAAAGAAAATTTAAAGCTCATATTAAAAGTACACTTTGTAAACAAGCATATTACAAATTAGAGGATTATATCCAAGATAAGAATGCTTGGAAACATGCTGGTCCTGCTCCATAGGATAATTTAGAATCAAGACAAAATCAAACTGGTTGCAAATTTAAGTGTATAATATATTTTATTTTTATTTTTTTATTATATGACATTGATTTTACATTGTATGACCAATTCCTCGCACACTGACTTATTAATTGTGGAATCTTAGGAGAATCGTCTACTTTTACAATGTTTGTAAATATGTGAGCACCATGCATCTAGCACATAATTAGTTTATCTGTTGTTGCTTCATTTTTAATTCTTAATTCTTTTTACCTATTGTGGTATAATAATTTTATTCTAGGTGCATCGTCCTCACATATAATTATATAACTAATGTACTATACAAAATATTGTAAAACATTTTAAAAGAGTAACGGTGGAGTTTCTTGCCCATTCTTCTCCATACGAAAACTACCTTTTGGAAGGGGCACTAGTTGCCCCTTCCAAAAGGTAATGAATTAATTTTTTTTGTAAATTTTTGACGTTCATAAGTGCCTTATACGGGCCTATTTGAAATAAATGATTTGACTTTGACTTTGACTTTGATGATGAAATAATCTATTAGATTAATTCCATTATCATAAAAAAACTACGATAAGTATTAAATTACAATTATTTAATAAATAACGCCGTGCTTCATTTATTTATTTTTTAATACGCTTTTATTCGCTTGACCTTTATCTATCTATGTAACGGAATGTTTCAACGTTATTTTCACCGACTTCAAGACGTCCGATTAACTTGAAAGCGGAGTGAACCATCTGTATTTATCTGTGGTTTGATGTACAGAATGCGTAGATGACGGCTATGTGATGGGTTGTTGTACAGGGTGTACAACAACCCATCACATAGCCGTTATCCATATTATATTTATTTTCTTTTGCATATTATACAAGTACGCTAATCAATAATAGTGATGATCTATAATTATTATAACAATAATATGGTATCTTGGAGCTGATCTGATGATGGAGCCAGGAGGTGGATAGTGGAACTCTTCAGCGGCTTCTAGTAAACGATTCATTTTTATGAATCCAATAGGGCTTAGGCAACGAGGTTCTGCTGTGGGGATCGGCAGCTGACGTAGATTCAATTTTCATTTTACAAAAGAGGATACAGGAGAAGGCAATTCGCGCGATCTATAAAATGGATCCTGATCTTGAGTCCCTTAGAAATAAATTCAAAGAAATTTATATACTAACAGAACATTATTTAAACTATTTTTGTTTCTTTCTTTCTTTTATATGCAAACTAAAATCACACAAAATCAATGTGAGCTGACCTTAATATCTTCTTTCAGTAGCACAAACTCCACTGAACAAACCTGAATTATTGAAGAGAACATAACATAAATTAGGTCACAAAACCGAAATTAACTTTCAACCATCTAACAAGAAATAAACTCGTATTTTAACTAAAGTTTTAGCAACAAAGTGTGGAGTAAAATTTTAGTTTTAATTAATAGCAATTATAGTTGAGTATCTGTTTTAACTTTAATCAGGGTTCCGGGAAGGTAGGCCTGGTAAGACGACTTCGTTACGGGACAGAAAAGGCTGGTTTCATAGCTGTCTGGGAGACCCGTACGGGCCGTCCGTACACGGAAGACCCGTACGGGTAGCGCCCCGCAGTGCTTTAAAACGAGATAGTTAATACGATACTGTTGGTAGCGCGGGTCGCGTACGGACCAATCCGCGTCGCTGTGAAACAATGTTATAGCGCCTCACGAGTATGTCCATTCCGGGAGCCTGTACGGGTGGCCCGTCTCCCGGACAACTGTGAAACCCTTAAGGGATTTGTGCGGGATAGTTACAGAGAGCGGTATGCACGAATAATCTCTACACAAAACTGGACAGGTCCACTCAAATCTGAATGGTTTTTTCCTCAAAAGAGCATTTCAGACACTAATCTACATGGTCCTGTCATGATCTGGGCAAGTTTATGTCTGGACTATAAAAGAGACTGTGACCCCTGAGTTTGTTTGCTGCGATTTCTTCTCCGGTATAGTTAGGTAGAAAATGTTGACTCCATCAAGCTTGACGGCTGGCTTTCCATGGCGTGTGAAAGTGATTCTGATATCATACTTACAGAATAAACTATTACATTTCATTTCAATCATTGTATTATGATGTTTTAAGGTTTGTGAGGAAACAGGAATAATGTTAATCCTATACAATAAAATAAGCAATATTTATATATATATATTTTTTTTGATGAAAGTTGCAATATAGGGATTTAAGGGAGCAAAAAGTTACACCCACATTTAGTTAGTAATGTTTAAGTTCCATGTAATAGGGGGCGACCCTATTGTCATCAACAGGGCACAAATCCAGACTCCGGGCTGCTACCGAGAAATTTCATAAAGAAAACCCCAATAGCACTTTGCCCAACCCGGGAATGGAACCCAGGACCTCAAGCTCAGTAGTAGCGCTTGCAACCACTAGACCAACGAGGCAGCTATAAAACCATGTTAGTTTGAAAAATAAAGAAAATAAATGCTTTGAATTTCGAATGCACAGCGACTGTTACTGGTCATTAAATCTACCTACATTACTCTACAAGCTACAAAATCTATCCGGTCCTTTATACTCCATTCTTTCCCGTAACAGTATTATGTAAATTAATGTAGTCTGTGTTTTTTCTGTCCAAACTAGTACAATGTTGTGATCTTACGCCAAGTTTGTCGCATTTATATCGTGAATATGAATACTTTATGTTAGTCCCCCGCACGTTTCGGACTATGAATCGTAGCTGGCATGACCTCTTATGACAACCCACAGGAAAAATTGTAGATTATTTTTTCTTCAGGATTTCTTTAAGTTTTAATAAATTTGATTTAAAAGTCCAAAGTGGGTGTAAGTACTATTCACCTTTGCTTATTTCTGCAAATTCAAAAATTCAAATTCAAAATATTTTATTTCACAGAAACCTACAAGGGCACTTATGAAACGTCAGAAGCTAAGTGCACGGTTCCAATTGGTCGTTTCCTATGGAGAAGAGCCGGCAAGAAACTATACGGTAACTCTTTTAAAAATAATTGGCTTTTACAATATTTTCAAATAACAGTGTTATTAGGTATGGGAGGACAGTGTAGGTCTTTCAACAAGTACTAGGTACTTAACAGAATAATGATGGACAAATCTACAGTCCACTAAGCCTACAGCATTCTCACATTCACAAAATAGAAAAGAATCTATATAAAGAATAAAATAAAAGTATTTTACTCGTAAACGAAATGACGTGATTGCTATTATACAGCTGTAACAAATCTGAATAATTATCATGTCCACAAAAGCCACTAATAAAGAGTTGAAATTAAATTGTAGGTATATAATGTTAAATAATAGGGTGACTATGTCAAGGGAGGAGGAAGAATGTAAAAAATATAAACATGGTTATTTGGGAGCAGTTAATAGACTCTTACATAATTTTCCGTTAATGACCAGGGAATACCAGGGACGCCACATGTGCAGAAGGAATTATTGCCAAACTTCCTTGTCTTGAAAGAAAGAAAGAAAAATATTTTATTTGGAACACGCACAGGAAATACAAAACAGTAAAAAAAAAAACAAAATTACATAAAAAATAATATAAAAAAGGAGCTTAAGTATAAAAACTAACAAAATAATAACGACCTGTGCGAGGCCAAAAAGGCTATCTCAGCATAATACGGCGATAATAAATACCACCGCGCGTCTTCAACGTAGTCTTTAATTTTATAATATGCTTTCTGGACGCGGTTGACGGCTTGATTGTTTTCCTTCTGTATTCAAGAACACATTTTGAATAAAAACTCATTAGTCTCTTGTTCATAGGTTTCATTTTTACTGTATTACTAGCTTTTTTCCGCAGCTTCGCCCACGTAGAGATCAGAACCAACCTCACGACAATGTCACAAAATAAATAAGTAGCAGTATTATATCTCGGCAGTGACCTTGAAATATATTAACCTTCCGCGTCCGTGCGTAACTGCCACGCACTCGATACTGTTGCGTACTGATATACACTGTGATTTCGAATCGCGTCGTTTCGGCCGTTTTTTTTTTAAGATAGAAATCTGTACTTATTTATACTGTGACAACATATTACCGGGATAATAAGTCTCTTATGTCCTAACCCAGGTCACGGTCTACTTGTGTGCCTATTTCATCGAAATCCGTTCAGCTGTTAAGTTGTGAAAACTGTAACTGGCAGACACAGTTACTTACATATTTATAATTATCCTTTTACCCACTATATACATGCATGGGGCATTAAAAAGTTTGGCGATACTAGAAAAAAATTTACTACGGGTAATTTTTTTTTTCAATGACCTCTCCATTGACATTTATACACAGTTTCATACATCTAAACCAATTTTCATAAGACATTTTTCAGTTCGCAGCAGACACTTCTTCAAACCCCTTCTCAAATGCAGCCAGAGCATCTTCTGTTGATGAAAACTGTTTTCCTTTGAGTTGATTTTTTATTTTGGGGAACAAAAATGATAAATCCGTGATTCATCACTCCTAATGATATCATACTCGTAAACAAGCCGACACGAGCCTGCTTCAAATTTTGCTATCATGTCTGGCACCTTTCTACCCGAACCTCCTTCTGAGCCTGCGTGAAACTATCTTCCTTACCCGAAGATGCCCGTGTAGAATTTCATGCACATTTCCCGATCCAATCTGCAGTATATGCTGAATCTCTTCATATGTAATTCGCCTATAATTCTCTTGAATTAAATTTTCACAGCCAGTACGTTTTCTTATACATATAGAGTAAAGAAGTTGCCGTCACGGGGCTGCTACTTCTTTCTTCCTCAGCCAAGATTACTCGACCAAGGTTTAATTCGTTGAACCAGCGGAAAACAGTTGCTTTAGAAGGGCTTTTGTCTATGAACGCCATAAATGATTTTTCAAAAAAAAAAAAATGGTTTTAGTCGACATTTGAAATCATACAAAATCATCACGCGAAAATGTTCTCGTTGTAAATCCATTTTTCAGTGACAGAGTATTTTGAGTTTAAAAAAATGTGGAGGGGATTTCGAATTTGGAATGTTGTGTTTTTTTGTAATAAATAGTCATAGGTTTAATTGACATCAAAACCAGCCAGTGTCCCATAGACAAAAACTGTTAGTAGCAAAACTTTCTAAATAACCTGCTATAATATTATGAATGCGAAAGTGAATTTGTTACGCGCTAAAACGGCGGAACGGATTTCGATGTAATGTGGCACATTGGTAGACCATGACCTCGAGTGCGACATAGGATACACGGCATCGAATTATGCGGGTGAAACCGCGGGGCGCAGCTTGTATAAAATGAAAACGGATTTTTTAATAAGGAAAAGATTTGTTGCTTAACTACACAACTATAGAAACTTTGTAATGGCTGTACTAGAAATTAAACACAATCTATTTTATTCCAATTCTCTACGATTGTAAGGTGACAACGCTACGACTAGGGAATGCAATTCCGATTCGCGAGCGAGATCTCGTGTAATTTTTCGAGATCTATCTCGAAGCATAATATAACGAGATCTCGCTCGAGATTGACGGGATTGGCCAGCAGTAGTCAGAACCGCTACACACGAGTTTAGATAGGTTAGAGTCACTCATAAAGAAAGAAAGATGAGTGTGGAAGAACAAGGGGTGGTTTTTTACAGTTCGCATTAAATTGATTCCTCACGCTGGTGCCAATCAGTGTTGAATCAGTGGGGGCATTTTCAGCAGCTAGGTACATAGCGACTGACATAAGATGCTGTTTGTCAGACAGCACCCTCAATACTCTTTGTTTAATACATGAATAGATAGAGCTGCATATAAAATATTAATAGAATAAGTGAATGAATGGAAATATTACACAGGTAGGATATAAAATAATTCTAACTTAATAACAAGGAAAATGAATAAAGCGCTCTTCCTCTCTCTACCTATTTAAAAATTTGCTGTGCCCGACAGGGTCCATAATTGTTTCTATTGTTATTTATTTTATTTACTACCTGTAATTGTACATTATGGATTGTAATGAACGATTTGAAATTTAAAATTTTGATTTGAGATTTTTTAAGAAGCTATTTCCTAAATCACCCCTAGAACTAGACTTTTTCCGCATTTGACTGACAGTGATCTTTTATCATTTTTGATGATTTCCAAAAAATACAAGTAGTTAGTGAGTTATATTAAAGAATAAAGTTTTTTTTCTTTTATTTAATACTTTATCGTAATTAACCTCATAATCACAACCAAGCAGTTTTCATCGCTTTTTAGTCATCCGAATTTATCAATATTTTTTTGAAAACTATTCGAGATCTCGAATTTGCGATCTAGAGTCGAGATTAAAAAAAAAATGCTTACGACCTCACTGAAACATGTCTTATTTGACAAAAAAAAAAACAAAAAAGAGGTGCCAAACTAACTACTAAAAAACTAAAAAAAAAAAAACGCGAAATGCGAGAATTCTGGTGTTTAACAAATGAAAAGTAATAAGCTCGCCCCCAATAACATGGGACTTAAATATAACTGGCGAACTACTATATGTAGGTACACCTCTGCCTAACCCTTAAATTCAGGGATTACATGCGTGATATTATTTACACCTCCAAAACCACTCAAAACTTACATGAGTACGTAATGAGAAATAGGTACATAGGTACAACTGTACAAGCACTAAAATACTAAACCTAATTTCTCTACAATCTGTTATGTAGTCAGACCCACATTAGGTGCTGAAGATAACACTAAAAGTGTCGCATTGCTGAAAACTTGTTAGACCATTATCCTTAATCGATTCTCAAGACACGGACTGAATCCTAAAGCAGCTGGTATCCGCTATATTTCTTCTTTTAATCCAAGATCGGCAATCAGTGAGGTAATTAAAATAAATAACGGGCAAGCAATTTAGCTGATTGGGCGAAATGGGATTAAAAGAGATTGAATTCTTACAGCCGTACTCATAGAAGTCTTTCAGAGTTAATGGAACATAAACTTTTAGGCTGATAAATTTAAATGTACTAAAATAGTAATAACTTGCCCAATTCCAAATGCATGGCCTCTCAGAAAAATCTGCCGTATATAATTATGTAGGTTATTCATGTAGGTATTCAAATTCAAACTCAAAGCGTTTAATTGACGGCACGGTTGGCGCAGTGGTTAAGCGATTGACTGCTGCACTGCATGTCGTGGGTTCTGTTCCCGCACGGAACAAATATTTGTATGACCTACAAATTAGTTGTTCCGGGTCTGGCTGTTTGTGTATGTGAGTTTAAATGTTTGTAAACGCACCCACAATACAGGAGAAATTCCTAGTGTGGGGCAACGTTTAAAAAAAAAACATTGAAACAAATTACAGGCTCTTTTGAACTGTCAAGGAGTCGGTCAGTCATAAATATGAAACTAGTTGCCCATTTCAAAGCCTGGTAGGTTCCTATGGAGAAGAACGGGCAAGAAACTCCATGGACACTCTTTTAAATTAAGAATATTGTTACAAAATATTAGCTACAACATCATTCGGCAATAATAGGGATAAAATTGCCTAATTAGCAAATATATGGAGGAAGTGTTAAGGTATTTAAAAACTCAATACAATGCCTTATACAAAAAAATTGAAGATTTTTTCTTCAACTATATTTAAAATATTATAGGTATATCGTGTCTCATTATTATTCTATCCGTATATACAGCGTCGTTTATTATTCACGCACGAGCTTTGACCGCATTGCGAAGTGCCGGCGATATTTCTTTTGGATCATCCTGTGTGTGATCTTTAAATCGGATGAATCAATCTTTGGTAGCATCTCATTTGTACCGATTTATTTTGAAACTGACGTTTTTGGAAATAGTTGGAATGAAATGATGATGAAATGAAATGAATTTTATTTCTCTATGTAGATCTTGTAACACACTTTAATAAGTTTTTTTTTTGGTTAATATCTGAAAACTAGATGGCTGACTGATTATACATTTTTTCGTACATTATATACCGTATCTTCTGAGCTAGATGCTGCTATCTGTCATGTCTTCGATGGGTGACAATTCTGTCCATAATATTTTACATCTATCACTGATAGCACTAAAACAAGACTTAGCTTGATTTTTCTTAACATTATTATTGTTGTCTCTATTATTATTCAACCATCTTTTCGCAAGTCTGGTACAAGAAATCACTTTTAAAAGAAATTAATGTTTCCTTCACATTAGTTTTCCTTTGTTTGTCGTGTTAACATAAATAAAGAAATAAATCGTGGACTTAGAGCAAAGGAAATGAGTACGACAAAAGGTACCACCACCATACATACGTATTTATTTCTACCGCTTAGGAATAATAGCGGTATTCCATCTTGAAGGCCAGAAATTACGTGAAAAAATTCCTGTTGATTTTTGTTTTTTTTTTTTTTTTTGTTTGCCCCACACTAGGGATTTCTCCTGTATCGTGGGTGCGTTTACAAACATTTTAAAGTCACATACACAAACAGCCAGACCCGGAACAACTACTTGTAGGTCATACAAATATTTGTTCCGTGCGGGGATCGAACCCGCGACACGCAGTGCAGCAGTCAATCGCTTAACCACTGCGCCAACCGTGCCGTCAAATGTAGTGTAATAGTTTCTATGTGACATGTGCAATATAAAACTCAAACTTGGTATTACAAGACTGTACTTTGCAGATAAACAAATGGTACTGTATTTTATAAGGCTAGCGTTGTATCAAAATCGAAATCGAATGTCAAACATTGCAATATATCCTAGCAGCCGATACAGCTTTCGATTTCATTTCTTTCATTTGATCTAGCTCAGTTTATATGTTATATATTTTTCATATAAGTAAGTCAAACTCAAACTGAAACTCAAATAATTTATTTCAAATAAACCACTGACAGGTACTTTGAATTTTCAAGGGGTCGGTCAGTCAGAAAGATGAAGCTAGTTCCTATGAAGAAGAACGGGCAAGAAACTCCATGGATGCTCTTTTAAATCAGAATTTTGGTTATTTCATTCATGCTGCAATTATACATGTGAGAACAATGTAGAAAGATATGCACGTAAAAAGCGTCCGTAATAAAAAGATAAAAACAAATCAAAAATTTAAATAAGCCGTGGCAGCTAGATAACCAGGCCCCACTGACGGCGCCCGTTCACGAACATGAGCATGGATCAGCACCGTTTGGTTCAACCATTTTGAAGGGAACTTAATGATCACACACACACGCCACCACCAGCGAGACATTTGAGTGAGCATCACATACTCTCAGCCGCTAGGGCACATTCAAGTCAATGAAAGACGTACCCAGTAAATGGTAGCTTTAAAGTAGGTACATAGTGCTCACACATGTGCTATGCAATTATATAATACTAAAGTGTAAGTATGTTTACGTATAAGTTTTTAAAGCTTATGAAAGGAAACTGGGAACTGTACCGTTAATGAAAGCGAAGAATACGAAGACCCTGTGAGTTTGTTTGATTATTCGGAAAGGAATATACAGTGTTGTTTAGGGTTCTGTACCTCAAAAGGAAAAATCTGATCTCTTAAGGATCACTTAGTTGTCCGTCCGTCTGTCTGTCAGTCTTTCAAGACCCTTTTTCTCAGGAAAGTATGGATGTATCAAGTTGAATCAATATCTACGGTCACTTGGAGTTCTAAAAAAATCAAGCTTCTAAATCAACGCAATAATAAAATACGGCCATTTATGCAACATATTTTGATACTTGCATATATCAAAACATATAGGTTACTTCCCGTTGACCTAGAATAATGAAATTTGGCAAGTAGCAAGGACTCACTATACAAGTAAGAAAAAAAAAAACGAATTTCGTTAATTTGTGGTTTTATCAACTAAAAAAATAAAAAATTGAGATTACAAATTTACATTTGCAGTTGAAGAGTTGACCATGACGTATATCGATGTATCGGAGACCATGTTTTTCAACTAAAATGGTAAGTTTGATTTTGGGATAGATTTTCATCCCAACCATTGTGACATTTGAAGACATGTGACATCTACCAACCCGCACCGTACGGCCTACTCTCACCGAGAGGAGACTGTGTCCCAGGAGTGGCAACATTATAGGCTGATTACGGTTGTGCAAGTGTGACTTAAACAATTAAATATACAGCATTAACCTACAATCTTTGTCATAATAATTATAGATCTTGCAGGTAAGGCACGGCACTATTAATAATTAGCGTTACATTACATTATACAAAAGAAAATATACAGGGTGTAAAACAACAATCACATAGCCTTCATATCTACGCATTATGTACATCAAACCACAGATGAATAGAGATGGCTCACTCCGCAAATTAATTTAAATACAAAGCGACTCTTACTCCGATACAATAAAGTGTAATTAAGGTCGCACAGCGCTTATGACCTACAGTTATATTCACCTAGAAGTTGCCTCTCTTTCTATCGCGTAACTCTTAGATCTTCTGACTACGTTACACTCACTGAATTGGCCCAACAAGTCGAGCCCGCCGCGTTCTTGTAGCTTCATACCTAAAATGCTGAGTGAACATCTGTATTCATCTGTGATCGAACTAAGTAACGCTGAGCAAAAATTACGGGAGTATAAGTGACTCTCGACTTGGTTGAGCGTCTTATTACATCCGTAGAGGAGGTCGTGGAGGAGGTGGTCGTTCAGCTGCATCCGGTTAGACTGGAACTATAATGGATATATAGATGAAATTTTAAAACGACGTAAAAAAAGATTTTACCTATAGATATTGAATAATATATAACAATAATATTTTTTATAAGTCACCAGATTGATTTATGTTACCTGTAAAAAAACCTGTTTTTAAGACCGGTGTCTGCCTCCATGTTTTTCCTCTAACTTTTTATTTCATAAAAGAAAGAGCAGTATTTGACCTCGCTTTTATGATCATAAGGAAGATTGATGGAGGTGTAGAAAATATGATTTTCATTACTACGTATAAGCCGGGAGTTTTTTTTAATGTTCGCGTTAATTTTATATTGCTGGGCGTTTAGCAGGGTGCAAAGTAGGGAAGTATTGAATAACAATATTATTTTTCAAATCATTACTGGTTTAATTGAGCAAGTATCGAAACTAGTTTCTTTTATAATCTTGTTTTAATTATTGAATTGTATGAAAAATATACCAAACTACTTTATAGAAATTAATATATGTTCATTATATAAGAAAATCCAGAACAATAAGATTTAGTTTGATTTTTGAATTTTGAATGATATGCATTGGTACGCTTTTCTAGGCAAAACATGCTGAAACATGTCTGAGAGATATTTCTCAACGGCATGTGAAGCCAAGTCAGAAGCCCATGGGCAGCTTCAAAACTCCTAACCACACGAAGAAGAAAATGCTGAAACTTTTTTTTTCGGTCCAGCTGATTGTAAACCTGCACGTGTTTTTGATAAATAAATATATATCCTATCTTATCTTATTTTAGTTTGTTACATTGCCGTTGTTGAACTAATCATGAAAGTTAATGGTTCATTAACAGCATGTTAACGGCTATGAGTGCGACAGTAAATCTAAAAGATAACTGTAGCAACAAAATTGTGTATTTATTTACGGCTCAAATTAGGCAACTCTATAGGATGAAATTAAATTATCTAGCGAAACTCTGCAGATGTGATGGTTATCGATGTCTAAACAAGAAAAAATAAAATAAAAAGATTTGACGATTATTTTTTTTGCATCAACGTCCTCTTTTATTGTTTTTACTTGAAGTATGAATTGAGAAATCAGTTTTTTTCTTTCGTTTTATCGTGTTTAGATATTGATACCTACAAAACACGTCAGTGAAGTTTGTAGGGAATGTTGTATGTGGGTATGTGAAAATAAACCAGTTGTCACTCGGAATCGCAGTTTCATTCATCGCTTCCCGCTATTATATTTAATAAACACAACTGGCGACGAGGAAAACAATAAAATTCGTGTGGTTTATATCATTTAAGTGTGGGACTTCAAGATGCCTATCGGGAAAATTGAAGAATTTGACCTATCAAGCAAAAAGTGGCTGGCGTATATCAGACGCGTGGAACAATTCATAACCTTAAATGGAATTAAACCAGAGTTACAAGTTGCAACGTTGGTGACATTGGTGGGGGCGGCAACGTATGACCTAATGTGTGATTTATGTGCACCTAATCATCCAGAAAATAAAGCATTTCGTGAATTAGTCAAAATTGTGGGTGATCATCTTGAACCCAAACGTTCCGAAATTGCAGAACGCCATGTTTTTAGACAAAGACGTCAGAACACAGGTGAATCTCTCAGTGAATATCTACAAACACTCAAACACTTGGCCAGTACATGTAATTTCAATACTACACTGGAGGAAAATTTACGCGATCAATTTGTGTCGGGTTTGGCTAGTGATGAAATGAGATCACGCATTTTTGCGGAACCATCGATTACATACAAAAAAGCCGTCGAATTGGCGTTGGCGTTGGAAGCAGCCGAGCGACACTCACAGACCAGCGGTACAAACGCCGCGGGCGCAGCGAACGCGTCGACGGTTGGGACGCGCACGTTTGAGGCGGTGCATCAAGTGGCGACGGCAAAGCGGGCGGGCCGGCCGCCCGAGCGCGGAACTGCGAGCAGCGGCAACTCGTCTACCGAGGGGAGCGCGGCGACATCGCGCTCAACGCGTGCTTGTTGGAGGTGTGGCAGAAACCATCGTCCAGACGTGTGTCGGTTTAAAAATTATTCGTGCGATATTTGTGGCCAGAAGGGTCACATTAAAATAATGTGTAAATCGAATAAAAGGCAAGGTGTCGAGTCAAGCCATGACACTTCAACGCGACGTAATAATCATTATCTCGGAAATAGTGATAACGAATCGGAATGTGATTTTTATAATCTAAGCGTGTGCGGCGTTAATGACAAACCGTACATAGTTACGGCACAAGTGAACGGCAGAAAGATAAATTTCGAACTGGACACTGGAAGTAAGTTATCAGTTATAAGTTTAGATTATTATAATAGCAACTTTTGTGATTTACCAATAATTAGCAACGATATTTCTTTGTATTCCTACGTCGGTTCAGTTATAGAACCGGTAGGTTTTGTGTCCGTTCATGTTAGTATTGGTGAACATTCAGTCGGAAATCTCAAACTTTATATTGTTAAAAATGGTGGACCACCACTTTTAGGTCGGTCATGGCTTACTAAATTAAAAATAAATAAGATTAGTATTGATGAATATTTATTAAATTTAAAAGAAAATAATTTAGTTGAACTATTACAACGTGAATTTCCGACTGTATTTGCTTCTGGGCTTGGAACGTGTATAAAAAAAATTACTTTAAAATTGGTGGATACAAATCCCGTATTTATCAAAGCTAGGCCGTTACCGTTGGCGTTACGTAAACCCGTCGAGCGGGAGTTAGAACGACTCGAGGCTGAGGGTACAATTCGAAAAGTTGAGTATTCTGATTATGGCACGCCTATCGTGCCCGTAATTAAAAAAAACGGAGAAATAAGAATTTGTGGTGACTACAAGGTCACAGTTAATCCGAAACTTATGCGCGAACCTTACCCTCTACCACGAATAGAGGAACTGTTCGCGGCGCTGAGTGGGGGTGAACAGTTTTCTAAAATTGATCTCACGCATGCTTATCAACAATTGCTTTTAGAGGAGGAATCTCAGGCATGTACCGCTATAACGACACATATAGGAACATTTGTGTACAATCGCACACCATTTGGACTTACGTGTATTCCAGAAAAGTTTCAGAAATTTATGGAACAAACGGTAAAAGGACTCAAAGGAGTCGCTGTTTTCATCGACGATATAGCATGTACTGGAACGTCCCGTAGTGAACATATTAATAATTTAAAGGCAATGTTGAGTCGCTTGCGTGAGGTTGGTTTGAGGATCAAATTAAATAAGTGCGTATTTATGCAGGATAGTATTACTTATGTTGGATTTGTTATTGATAAACACGGCTTGCATCCCGATGAGAACAAAATTAAAGCAATCGTGGACGCACCAAGGCCAAATGATATCACGCAGCTCAAGTCATTTTTAGGTATGGTGAACTACTATGCAAAGTTTATTTCCAACTTAAGTTCAATATTATATCCCTTACATAAGTTATTGCGAAAAAATGCAGAGTGGATTTGGTCGCATGATTGTGACGACAGTTTTAACAAAGTTAAAAAGGCTATTTCAGGTAGCAAAGTATTAGTACATTACAACCCGGAACTTCCATTAGTATTAGCAGTGGATAGTAGTTCTTACGGCATAGGTAGTGTGTTGTCGCATAGATACCCCAATGGCGAGGAACGCCCCATATGTTTTGCATCGCGAACGTTAAATTCGGCAGAGCGCGCATATAGTCAATTAGATAAAGAGGCGCTGGCAATTATTAGTGGAGTCTTAAAACACCATCAATATCTTTATGGTCGATCTTTTATAATTAAAACAGACCATAAACCTTTGACATTTATTTTCGGTCCCAAGTTCGGTTTGCCGCAGACTGCGGCAAGCAGATTACAAAGGTATGCTACAAAGTTAGCAGCCTATGACTTCACTATAGAATTTGTAAAATCTAAAGATAATTACAACGTGGACGCATTATCACGCTTGCCACTGCCCTATGAACGTAAAATACAAACGGGACACGATACGGTGTCATATATTAATTACGTAGAACAATCAATTCCTATTAGAGCAAAAGACGTTTCTAACAAAATACAGGAAGATGAGGTTCTTAAAAACATTTATTATTATATTATTAATGGCTGGCCAGCAGTAGTTACACGAAGTGAAGAAAAGCCTTATTTCTATCGAAAGGACAGCCTTACTATCGACAGAGAGTGTATATTATACAATCACAGAGTGGTAATTCCTAAGGTACTTAGGCAGCAAATTCTACAAGAATTGCATGAGGGACACTTAGGGGTTGTCAAAATGAAAAATTTATCTCGAAACTATGTTTACTGGCCACAATTAGACAATGAAATTGAAACATTGTGTCGAGAATGCAGTGCATGCCTACAACAGCGCGATGCGCCGGCGCGTGCTCAGTTGCATCCGTGGGCTTTTCCTACACGACCGTGGCAACGATTAAATATTGACTTTGCTATATTTCAAGGTAAATATTATTTAGTGACGGTAGATGCACACAGTAAATGGATAGAAGTTCAAAAAATGTTAGGAACTAATGCATACTCCACTATAAATAAGTTAAGAGAACTTTTTGCACGTTTTGGAATGCCTTCACATATAATTAGTGATGGAGGACCTCCATTTAGCTCGTTTGAATTTACTAACTATTTAAATAAAAACCTAATAAACCACACAATCACAAGTCCATATCGACCAGCTGGTAACGGGGCGGCTGAAAATGCAGTTAAATCAGTCAAACGGGCAATGAAAAAGGCAATACATGAAGGCAAAGATGTAGATACTGCCCTCTCGAAATTTCTGTTTCAATATCGCAATTGTGAGCATGCCACTACCGGAGTGGCACCAGCAGTAGCTATGTTTGGTAGAAGATTACGAGGTCGATTGGACATTATAAAACCGTCCACTGAGCGTGCAGTGGAGTCATCTGCAGAGAGAGCGGGGCGCGCGCGGCCTGGCACCGAGCGGCACGTGGAGCCGGGCGAGCATGTGCTGGTGCGGGACTACCGTGCTCGCGCTGACAAATGGGCAGCAGCTACTGTGCTTGCACGGACTGATCCACTCACTTATAAAGTACGCGTGTCTGATGGACACGAGTGGAAGCGTCACATCGATCAACTATTACCACTTAAGAAACGATACTCTAGACATTCCATAACAAGTAACACAGATAAGCCCGTAACTGAGATTGATATTTCTGAATCCAGTCCGGAAAATCAAATTCAGAACACTTCATCATCAAGTGAAAAAGAAACTTATCATAATCAACAAGAACTAGACGTTAATACGGCGGTCACTCCCAAAAATTTCACAGCAGAACCAGTTCCGATTTCTGATTTAGAAAATGTTAAACTAAAGCGTAAATGCTTATACCAAGGCAAATACGCAAAGTAAATAATAATTATAATTTAAAAAGAAATGTAAGTAACATTACACATTGTAGATATAAGATTATGCTATATAAGTAAGATAAGTATAGTAGATATAAGATTAATTACAACGTAAGATAGACAAATGTAACTTCATAGTACAAAGGCAGTGCACTTGGTGGTTATTTTGTTCATACATTTCTCTCAACTATTTAGTAAAAAAAAAAAAAAAAAAACAATGTTAAAGATTAACAAATCACCACAAGGTACACTACAAACGATGCTAAACAAAATTATTGTGAACGACATTTTCGATGGTGCATCATAGGCTTTTATCAAAAATGTATTGACTGCGCGGCCAATGCTTTCCGTTAAAGATCATCATTATTTTGTGTTTTGCTTTTTACTTCAAACCTAATGGCAGTACTTTTTTTATTAAAGCTAATGTAAGTAATGTTTTTAAAGGGGGAGGTGTAGGGAATGTTGTATGTGGGTATGTGAAAATAAACCAGTTGTCACTCGGAATCGCAGTTTCATTAATCGCTTCACGCTATTATACTTAATAAACACAACTAAGTTTACACAAAAAAAAACTGAGTTTTTAAACTGGTATGAAAAAATAGATTTTTCAACTACTTGATGACCCTTTTAGATATCGATGTCGTAGCCAGATCTTAGAATTGACCATTTCATGAAATGGCCAGCTAACATTGGCCATATCGTTTAAACGTCAACGTTTAATGATATGTCAGTCGACGTTTGGCCATATCATTAATGTCATAAGTTGTAAGGTGTAGAAAAAATAGCCAAGTAACTGCGATGCGGCGCGTTTAGTCAGAGTTCTAATCTAACCTAACCCATTTGGTCGGAGTGACCACATAAATACGTAAATTTTTTTATGTTTTAAGACAAATTTTATGTGCTATGTTGCATTTCACGCCGCACGGTGGATCGAAAATCGGCTGTAGAAGACATAGGATCTCGATTTCTTAAATGTATTTTTTTTTGCTGGAAATGACTTCTGCTGATCATTACTGTTCTATAAAATGTCATATGAAGTAATTGTGTGCACAAATGGAAGAGTTATAATTTTTATAAGAAAAAAATGTATGGAGCTGACATGAAAAATGAGGATATCTCTGGAATCGAAAGGTTGGCCATTATATCCTTGCACACTGTTATAGTACTATTTATTTGTGAATTTTTGACATACTTAATATTGCGGCATCACTTGCGATTTTTTTTTTTTAAATCGTCAAAATTAAAAAAATAAAAATGTTTATGATATGTACATTTTAATGCTTAAATATGGCTATGCCAAGTGTAACTTACAATATTTTTTATGCTTAGACCAAAACATTCTAAGAAATCACAAAGTCGTATTACCTACTTTGTGATTTTCATTTGAAATGACATGGTAATTATGAATTACGTAATACGTAATCTTGTCTAATGCCTCAAGTCCACATTAGCTAATGATTAATAAAACTTAATACCTATATACCTGTTAAAAGGATACGTACCATAATGAGGGTAATTAGATAAACGTGATCATTAGTCAATAACAATAAATGGTAAACTATTGTATAATTAAAAATAAAAGCAAATTATTAAAAAAAAATATTAACTTAACCTAACCTAACATAAACAATAAAAGTTAACTTATTTTATACTTCGTCAAATTCAAATTCAAAATTCAAATTCAAAATATTTTATTTCACATAAACCTATAAGGGCACTTATGAAACGTCAGAAGCTAGATGCACGGTTCCAATTGGTCGTTTCCTATGGAGAAGAGCCGGCAAGAAACTCCATGGTTACTCTTTTAAAAATCGTCACCATCAGAATCCACTTCAGAATCAGGCTCTACAATAGATATAACTTCTAAGAACTCTGTCGGAGCTTCCTGATCCTGAAGTTTCAGTAGTTCTACTGTTTCCTTAAAGTATGTCTGCCTCTTGTGGGCATTTAATTTTGGTCTTGTGGAAGAAATTAGAGGATCAGAAGAGACGATAAGCATATTGAGGATATCCTCGTTTGATGCTTGTCTACTCTTTTTCCTCGAATCTCTGAACCTCCTAAAGTCTTTGTTTCGGGCCTCTGAAGCTTCTTCCGAAAGACTTCCAATTGGTACAATAGCATTTTCTGCAATTATGTCCCCTCCGTGAATCAACAATTTGTGGATGGTTGATGACATGTAGTACCAATCGTACAGTTCCACGTATTTTTCAGCGGTTGTTCTAGCGTATTCTTTAAATTTCGGCACGTCTACAATCTCTCCAGATGTGATAGCTTGCAGAATCACAGCAAATCTGCGTATTAGGTCTTCATCTAATCCAGTGATCGCTGCAGTTTTATCAGGAAATTCAAAAAACCGCCTTGCTGTGTTCCCGTCGTTAGTTGTGCCTGATCCTTGCTTAACGATGTCAATCAAAAGGTTGAGATCATCTTTGAATCGATCTTGAATGAGTTTTTTTCGTGAATGCAATAACTCTTGATGACCTTCTCCTCTTGCAGACCACTTTTTGAAGTCGAGACGATACGCTATGTGTAGAAGACATTCCATCACATTAATGCGGGCATGAAGTGATGATAATCCGAACTCATACACACCAGAAGAAATGGTTTTTGACGCAATGACATCTAACTTATTCATTTCTGTAGGCTTAGCCAAACACAGGTAGCAGGCCGCATTTGACTTAGCTTCAGACAGATATGTACAAATTTTGCCGTCAATCATCGTCATCATTAATTTGTGACTAATTTCATGTCCTTGACATTTTGAGGGAACGAGAGCTTCAATTTCGTTATCCATTGCAGTTTTTTCATTTATGACAACGTCTTTGGTTTCTTTCACAAAACTAAACTGGACTGGACGGCAATACCTAGGTGAGCAGGGTTTTGGATTCACCCATACGGTATCACCGTCAGCTGTCAACTTTAATGGAACCAAAGAGGTCATAAATATGCTGGAATCATCTTGACCACTCTCTATGTTTTGCTTATATCTACTTTGGTTAGATGCACCGTCAAATCCCCACTTTGATATTAATATCAATTGTTTATCTTGTATCGCATCAGGACTACGAATAGTTTCAAAAATTCTGTTCACTGTTAAATCTAGTAACGCTTGTAGTGCAATCTTAGCAAATGAATCCGTTACAGTCACAAATGTCTTCGGAGGGTAGCACTGTAGCTTAGCTTTTTGCACTTTATAGTAAGACGGATATATCTCCTTTGAACCTTCTCGAATAGTCGTTTCCCTTAATGTGATATATTGCCATTTCGATAGTTTTAATGAAAGTAGCAAACCCAGTGCTTTTTCTGGTGAAACTATTGTTGAAGGAGCTGGTTTGTTCAACATTTCCTTGATTTTTGCTGCTGCTTCTGGATTTTGGAGCATATGTTCAATAACAGATGCAATATCCTCACGACCATCTCCTTTCAAAAGTGCTGCAGCTGAATAAGCTACTTCATTAGGGTCATTGCCTATATGTTCATCAGATCGTCTCTTCTTCTGCTTGTTACTTAGATCTTCAAACGGCTTTCGAGATCTTTTTGTCATCGTTGAAGTTGATTTCATTGTTGAAGTTGATGGTACAGGTTCAGGTACAGGTTCAGTAGAAATATTTTCACTTGTTGATTCTTGAATGAGCAAATTGGTTTGCACGCAGTTTGGCCAGTCAATATTTGCCTCAAGCCAATTACTGTAATCACGTCTAAAAACTTCACTTTTCCTGTGGGATCGTAACCATCTCTTTTGAACTGCCCGTGTAAATCTTCGACAAAATTCTTTCACGGTAATACTGTCTTCATCTGAAAGGCTAGACCCCAGTCGAATAACAAGTGTGTTGAACAATATTTCATGATCGAAAGACGAAGCATCCTGATTGCTCAGAATAACAAACAAATCCAAATTTGTAATAATGCTTTCCATTATTCACGATCACTGAGTAAAAAGACACGGTAGGATAGATGTTAGTATTAGAAATGCTCTAAATGAACTGAAGTTGTGAATCCAATGTTTGACTATTTATTGTTATTGACTAATGATGGTATCACATTTAACTAATTACTTTCATTAAGTTAATCCTGCACTAATTGCTAAATTAGCGAGTACCCCAAATTATTTTGGTACTTATCCTTTTAACTAGGTATATAGGTATTAAGTTTTATTAATCATTAGCTAATGTGGACTTGAGGCATTAGACAAGATTACGTATTACGTAATTCATAATTACCATGTCATTTCAAATGAAAATCACAAAGTAGGTAATACGACTTTGTGATTTCTTAGAATGTTTTGGTCTAAGCATAAAAAATATTGTAAGTTACACTTGGCATAGCCATATTTAAGCATTAAAATGTACATATCATAAACATTTTTATTTTTTTAATTTTGACGATTTTTAAAAAAAAAATCGCAAGTGATGCCGCAATATTAAGTATGTCAAAAATTCACAAATAAATAGTACTATAACAGTGTGCAAGGATATAATGGCCAACCTTTCGATTCCAGAGATATCCTCATTTTTCATGTCAGCTCCATACATTTTTTTCTTATAAAAATTATAACTCTTCCATTTGTGCACACAATTACTTCATATGACATTTTATAGAACAGTAATGATCAGCAGAAGTCATTTCCAGCAAAAAAAATAACATTTAAGAAATCGAGATCCTATGTCTTCTACAGCCGATTTTCGATCCACTGTGCGCCGCGGCAGTGGCGAGCGCTACTTCCAAGTTGATCGCTTTCCATAATATCATATTTGAAAACCCAATAAAAGTCCATCGACTTTTTTTGTGTGGTCCATCGACTTCTTTGTTTGATTTGTTGTATGCCGCTGCCATGATGCACAACAAGAACAAAGCGACATCAACGCCTCTACCGGTGGATAATCTAACTATTTTACGATATGATCACTAATGTTTGGCCACATCATGAAGTAGTCGTGCTTTTAATTGTTCATATCGTTAAACGTTGAGTATTCAATGATCTGGCCAGGCCACATCATGATGTGACCAGAGGTTGATGTTCATTTCATAAAATTATCAATTCAAAATTCATTTATTCAAACTAGGCTGAGAATCAGCTCTTTTCGAACGTCAAAGTTACATAAGACAGTCCCCCAAACCGCCCACCCTTCACCACTTCCTAGTGCTTTAGCTGGGAGGAAGAAGTGGCGCAACAAACTCCCCAGCAGCACAGCTGTCTGTTCAGTTAGAAAAAAAAATGGATTCTATATAGGTAATAGTATGCAAAATAATTTATATTACGCAACACAAAACATAATTTAAATTATAAATTAATAGCCATATGTCAGCTAGCACACGCCAATATATCAACCAAAAATATCAAGAACAGACAGGCAGAAAAAAAAAAACAAATAAAGACTAAACGTAAACAATATTTAAATAAAAGCCTCCAGTCATAAAGGGCGTGCCTGCTTATAATTTTAAGATCTGGCCACGAAATCGATACCCATCAACTTCTGCGGAGTTTCGCTAGTTAATTTTATTTGACCCTGTATACAAGGTTGTATAAACCGATTATAAAAACACACAAAGCTGCCCAAAAGCTATATTGTTCAAATATCAATACTGACACAACTGCACAACTCATAAAACCCAATCTTTCCGCGAATGCGTCCATTCAGCAATTGAATCAAATAGCCGGGTACCGCATACCGGGCCGGGTATCGTTCCGGGTACAGCGAGTACACCGGGTACATAAACAAAGGATCACCATTCCATTATCGGGGATTACGGGCGGTTTTCGGCCGGTCAGGCTACTGACCGCGATTTTGCGATATAATTGAACATTGTGTTTTGTTCTGGAATGAAGGAAGGGAATGTTTTGGCATTTTTATTTAAGGTATGGTTTTTGATAAAAGTCGCAAAGGTTGGAAGCTACTATTGTCGTAAATCGCACGCATTACAAGCATTTTAAACTTAGTTCGTAAGGTTATCAGTGTACCGTGATACCGTGAGGGATACCGTGGCCCCTGGCAACAGCCTGGTACAGGCAACTGAAGGAACACGGGTGGGCTTTAGTCAGTAAGAGTCTGACACGCCCCAGAAATTATTTGATAATTGCCCAACCATAAAATAAAATAAAAATGTTATCAGTATAACTAATAGGTATTGTAAATTTCAGTCTGTCCTTGCCAAAAAAAACGAGTTTCTCGAAGTACCCTTTTATTTTTTTTTTTTTTTTTGGATGGGAAATTATCAAATAACTTCTCCCGCTCTGGGTGGAGCGGGAGGGCGTGTCAGACTCTTACTGACTAAAACCCACCCGTGTTCCTTCCGTTGCCTTTACGTTGCCAGGGGCCACGGTATCCCTTTCGGACTTTCCCGCAATTAGATCTTATTAAAGGTGACAAGACACAAACCTCGGCAAAAATATTGGTATTTGCGTCTTTTAGTAGATGGAAACCTCTAACGGCCGAACCCAATAACTTATCTATCACCAGTTTTGACGTACTGGAGATAGAAAAACCTATCTATCTATGGTTTTAACGTCCCAATAATCTGTCAGAGAATAAGGAATCTTACGGAATTGTGGGACGATATTCAATGACAAATAGAATTATACTGTCTACCATGAGTAGCGATCTGTCTTTTACTGAAAATAGGTTATTGGTTTCGGCTGTTATTGAGCAGTAGTCACGATTCCGGGCTAATAAAATTATGGAGTGAAATGTTTAGCCAATAAAAACAAAAATTTAATGTAAGTTTTCGCGGGTCTAAAACTTACATCACAAATAAGATTTTGTTTTTTGCAACACAAATCACTAACTGCTTTTAGCCCTAAACATATTTAAAATATTATTCTGTCTCTGTCATCTTCAGACGATTGACAGAAAGAAAACGCTGTAAGAGAATGTTTTAAATCTAAACTCATCTCTACTTCTCTACTTAATCTTAACTTTATTATAAATGCGAAAGTGAGTTTGTTCGTTTGTTTGTTTGTTTGATAAGCTTTCACGCTAAACGGCTGAACGGATTTGGATGAAAATTGGCACAGGCATAGACCATGACCTGGAAAAGGACATAGAATACTTTTTATTCCGATATTCCCACTGATCCAGACTCATGTGGGTGAAACCGCGGGACGCAGCTAGTACATAATAACATTTCGCCAGTAATGTTTTAAGTTGTTGAATAGGGGGCGAGCCTATTGCCACCAACCGGGCACAATTCCAGACTCCGGGTTGCTACTGAGAAATTACAGATAGAAAAACCCAATAACACTTTGCCCGACCTCGGAAACGAACCCGGTACCTCATGCTTAACAGTAGCGCTTGCGACCACTAGACTAACGAAGCAGTCAATGTCAGTATTTTTTTAAAAATACGTTTAGTGTTAAACGAATTGAGTGATTTGTGGTACAAGCGGGCTTTAGTTGTCTAATTCAAAAACAGATTTTAAACCAAAGTCTATCACAAAGCGATCTAGCATAAACCCACCTAAACTAAAATAGGAATAGACAAGCCACAGTGGCCGTGTGTCTGATTAGCTTTGGGGGACATAGCCATACAGTGGCGTGCAGTGGCGCTTTTTTTAAAGGACATTTATGTTGCAGTTGAATATATTTGGTTTTGACAATATTGGTTGTGGATTTTTAACCTGGGAGCTTTTGATCGTATATCAAAGATTTTGGCTGTTGTTATTAGTACCTAAAGGAAAAAAACCGGTCAAGTGCGAGTCGGACTCACACACGAAGTGTTCGAAAACGCCGAAACATGGCCATGGCCGAACAGTTGGTCGAATCTTCACGTGACCAGAGGGCTGGCCAATTTTTAGGTCAAAGAATCAGCATTGCCATCCTACGTAGCAATGCTGCCAGCCTTTTGCGCACTTTTCCCACTGTCAGCGATGCGGACGAATTTTTTGATGCCCAATGAGCTCTTACTTTATTTTTTATATTATTTTTTTTTGTCTCTTAATACTTGTACATAATTTATATATATTAGTGTTAGATGTATATTATATTTAAGATGATAAATGAAATAAAGGTATTGTATAATAAAAAAAGGAATAATTAAACAAATTAATAATAATACAATTACACTGTTAATTGTTGGTGGTTATTAATCATTACATTGGTTGTTTTAGTCAACCTCATTTTACATTTATTAGTAGACATAATTATTACGGTTTACATTGCCTGACTAAAATTATGTCTGGACTTTAAAAGAGACTGTGACCTCTGAGTTTGTTTCGGTATTTTTTCTCAGAGTAGTCAGATAGGAAACGCCGAACTCATTCATTCATCAACAGCAAAATTCTTTTAATATGAGGTGTAAAAGTGATCGTAATATCCTATTTACAGAATAAACAATTTCATTTCCTTTCGCTTTCCTGCAATCAAAATCTAAATCTAAATCTAAGAAATCTAAATAATCAAATCTGTGGGTGCGATTTCGTGAAAAGGGACGGAAGTGTGTCACAGGAAGCTGGGGAAGGGCGCGCTATTTGATTTGACCAATGTCAAAAAAGTCAAAAGTCAAATCATTTATTTGAAATAGGCCCTTATAAGGCACTTTTGAACGTCAAAAATTTACAAAACAATTGAATTGATTTTAGTCGCCCATTCCAAAAGATAGTTTACACATGGAGAAGAATGGGCAAGAAACTCCACCGATAAAATCCGTTAAAATGTTTTACAATATTTTGTATAAGTACATTAGTTATATAATTATATATGAGGACGATGCACCTAGAATATAATTATTATACCACACAGATGAACTAATTATGTGATAGATACATGGTGCTCACATATTTACAAACATTTTACTTAAACTAAAATTTTACAATTAATAAGTCAGTGAGCGAGGAATTGATCACAGAATGTAAAATCAATGTAATATAATAAAAAAAAAAATACAATTACGTGAGCGTGCGAGGTTCTAGAGTTGGCCGTCAGAAACGACCTTGAGAAGGCCCCACCCCTTTAATGTTACTATTACCATAATGTCGCTTATTACCAGAGATGTCAGATGTTACACATCTTATTATATGCGAATACTGTAAAGCTTGCTCGTTTTTTTTGTTTTATCGTGTTTAGACCACCCATAACTTAACTTAAGGAAGACTGATTTGTTTTAACTGATATTTCTAATGACAACAGTTCCTGCGGTTGATGACGCCAAAAAAAAACTCATCAAATTATATTATTTTTTGTTTGATCATGTTTAGATATCGATACCCATCTGGGCCGTATTATGACGTATGAATGCCACCATTATTCCAGTGTGAGTGAGAGACGGAGCTATACAAGGCCGCTACCACCATCCTTTTTTCGCAGTGGAATAATGATGGCATTAATACTTCATAATAAGGCCCCCGGAGTTTCGCTAGGTAGTTCAATTTGACCCTCTATTGTCTTTAATCAAAGAAATTACCGAATTAAATAAAAATAACAAATATACCAGACTTGAGATATCCACCATTTGGATTATTTGACAACGGATTGACGTAATAATAGTATGACCTAGAAGCGGTCGACTGTCTGGATATTTATTTGCTTATAAAACCAATGAAACATAGAATACGTAATGTTTTTAATACTTCTAAGTGAAATAATATTATTATCATCAAACATAAAATATTCTATGAGTTTTCTTTTATATTTATGTAGAAAATAAAAGCAGCTGGATTACTTTATTTATTTTGTTCTTAGCTATTTGCCTTACTACTTCGCGTAATTTTAACTCCCACGTTATGGTAATGGCAGAATCATTTTTAGGGTTCCGTACCCAAAGTGTGCCAAACGGAACCCTGTTTCTGAGCCTCCGCTATCCGTCCGTCCGTCTGTCTATCAGCCGGCTGTATCTCATGAACCGAAATAGGTAGATATTGCGTATTTCTATTGCCGCTATATCAATAAATAATCAAAATTAAATTAAGTAAAAATAGTATATTTTTGCTAAATATTGTACGGTGGTACGGAACTTTTTTTTTTGTGGGAGGTTATAAAGTAATTTCTCCCGCTCTGGGCGGAGCGAGAGGGCGTGTTAGACTCTTACTGACTAAAACCCACACGTGTTCCTTCAGTTGTCTGTATGTTGCCAGGGTCCACGGTATCCCTTTCGGACTTTCCTGCGACACCGGCAGGCATCGGCCCTAACGGACCCCGTCAGTTGTGCTGACATCTGTTTGAGGCGTGCGTGGAACATCACGCACCGTCGACCCGGACCTGGTCCTTATCGGACGGCGGGCTACCCATTGCTCACCGTCCGCAGGCCCGAGCTTAGGATGGCCGGAAATCGGCCTGCGATTCCCGACGCCCAGGGAATCCCTCCTAAATTTGCCTCTCTCTCACGTGTTCCGCCTCCTCCTTCGCGAGCATTACTTCTTCGCAGAAGGAGGTGACGGCCTCCCATGCCCTCTCGCTCCGTACCATCACCTGGACCAGGGCCGGACGCAAGAGATCACCGCCACCGATTGCCTCCACGAGGACTTGGCGATGCTCCGCCCAAGCCGGGCAGACCTCCACCGTATGCTCCACCGTATCTTCCGGGCGATCCACACAATGATAACACCCAAGCGTTTCCTCCCGCCTTATCCGGAACAGGAACCTTCCAAAACAACCATGTCCGGTGAGGACCTGCGTCAGGAAGGTGAGAACGCCGTGGCGCCTCTTGCCACTCCTCAAAGAGGGGACTTATCGCCGCAATTGTGGCGTGCCCAGCACTGGGTTGCGACAATCGCACTCTCTATGACGCCATGAAATCCCGCCGGAGCTCTGTCCGCTGTGCCGTGATTTCTCGCGGCAGCAGAGTTACGCCCCGGCGTTTCGCCTCCTCGCGCCACTCCCAAATGTGTGCCTTCAGATTCCATGACGGCAATCCGGCAAGTAAACTCGCCGCCTCACCGGAGACCGTGCGGTATCCTCGGACTAGCCGGCTGGCCATGACCCTCTGGGACGCGTTCAACCGGTGGGCTGAAGGAACGCGCCCACACTGGCCTACACTTGGACCGCACGACCCCCGTGTAAAGCCTCCGTGTGGTACAGAACCCTTCGTGTGCGACTCTGACTCGCACTTGGCCGGTTTTTAATGAAAATAATATCTATATTATGTTTCTTAGAACATGAGCGAAATATCAAGGTATTTAGACACGTGTAGTGAAATTAAATAATACAAAACCGTGTGTCTGGAATGGAAATGATGTTTGTTTATATTTGACTATATGCGCCCCGTAATTTCACCCGCATAAGTCTCGACTCCGTTGGAATATCGGGTTAAAAAGTATTCTATGTCCTAATCCAGGTCATGGTCTACCCATGTGCCAAATTACATCCAAATCTGTTTCGCCGTTTTGGTTTGAAAGCGTAACGAACAAACAAACAAACTCACTTTTGCATTTATAATATTTTATTATATTATATTTAATTAAGACAAGAAACAGATGGGTACATTCGTTTTCAGACAAGATGACGTATTGTATATTTATTTTATTTTTATTTCTTATTCATATCTCACTGTTTGCTGGCTCTGTCTCGCATAGGGTCGCAGCATTATGCTGAGCGATGGCCGTTTTGCGTGGATGTGACGCATATTTTCCCCCAACTTTGTTCTTTATTGTGTTTGTGTTCTTTTTTTTTGCGTCATGATTACCGCAAACAAACGTATTTTGTTTCTTTCTTCTTGCTATTTATGTGGTTTCAAAAGTGGCCAATCAGCAAGTCTGACTGCCCAAGACTCACATTATTGTTGTACATGAGTATCGTTACCCGTGGAAGATCTTTAGTTATCTGCATTCCCGATCACACACAACAAGTTCGAGTCAAGTAGGTTGGAAAAACTTGGATTTCAAGCATACACTGCAATACTTCATCAAGTTCACTCAGCATAATATTGAACCACTACAATAACAACAAATAGTAACACCAAACTAGATTGTAAGCTTCAAATTTAACAACAAGCGATCCTGTTTTGTTTCCAAAAGGTTTGTTAACACGAGGCGAGTTACTCGACCACTAAGAGGTGAGAATGTCCATGCGAGACTCTGAGGTGAGGTGAGAGACGTTTGGCGATTGATTACCTAAATTCTCTTAGGAAAATGAAAGAGATTGACATACGTCAGTAAAAAGCATACATTGACCATGTTTATCAATACATTTTCATTTTGTTGTTGATCAAATACTACTTAGTGGCATTTGACTGATAGCATTGCTAAATATAGTATGCTAATGCTAATTTGTACCAAAGAGGATGCTGTAGAGTTTCAGACCAAGCTTTTTATGAGCACGTGAGCCATTAGTCTACGAGTCTCGCATAGATATTGTAACACATAATATTGCCTCTTGACGGTCGAGCAATTCTCCTCGTGTAAACGAGGTATGAATAATTGTTTGTATTTCAAATGTCGTTTCAAATCAGTCCACGGGTAGTCAAACATAAACAATATGACATGTATTTAGGACATGACTGATTGTTTTGATCGGACATGCCAGCTCTTGATGTTATGATGAAAATAGAAATGTTTAAATAGGAAAGATTTGAAATGTTTAAAAAAATACTATGATATTTTTTTTGATGATTAACACACATAACATTACGCCTGTAATCCCCGAAAGGTTAGGCACAGGAGTACCTATCAAACTCAAACTCAAAGTCAAAGCATTTATTTCAAATAAACGAATTACAGGCACTTTTGACATGACATTATTACTTTGTAAAGTATTTTTTTTATTTTTTATTTTTTTTTGTGAATGTGAGGACTATGTGGATTTTTTAATTATTATTATTTTTTCTTTCTTATTTAGTTTTAACGATGGTCTGGCAGTTTGAGTAGTTTATGAGGCCTACCCAAATGTCCTTTCTTTGGTATTGATCGTCGAGTTGAGCTCCTTAAGTTCTGGGTTGAGCTCCACGATTACTGACAAATGCTTGCACTGACAGGACAGGTCCACTCAAATCTGTGTGGTTCTTTTCTCAAAAGACCATTTCAGACACTAATCTACATGGTCCTCATATGGCCTGACCAAGATTATGTCTGGACTTTAAAAGAGACTGTGACCTCTGAGTTTGTTTCGGCCTTTCTTCTCAGAGTAGTCAGATAGGAAACGCCGAACTCATCTAGCTAATTTTTAATTATTTTTTTAAGATGACGTGTAAAAGTGATTCCAATATCATATTTACAGAATAAACAATTTCATTTCATTTCATTTTGAATTGTCAAGGGGTCGCTCAGTTAGAAATATGAAGCTAGTCGCCCATTCCAAAGCGTAGTAGGTACATATGGAGAAGAACGGGCAAGAAACTCTACGGACACTCTTTTATATCAAAATATGGTTATAAAATATTGCTTACATCATTCATGTTGAAGTTATACATGTGGGAATGATGCAAAACATTAAAAGCGTCCGTTAGAAATAAAATAAAAACAATTCAAACATTGAATAAAATTAAAATCGCCGTGGCAGCTAAGAGATGACCAATGACGGCGGCATCAGTGACCTACTGACGGCGCCCGTTCACGAACATGACGCATGGATTAGCACCATTCAGCTCAACCATTTTGAAGGGAGCTAAATGATCCAACATACGCGCTACCGTCAGTGAGACATTAGAGTGAGCGTGACATACTCTCAGCCGCCAGGGCACATTCAGGTCAATGAAAAACATACCCAGATTTATCTACCATTTTTACCTAAATGGTAGCTTTAAAGTTGGTACATAGTACTCACACATGTGCTATCCAATTATACAATGCAAAGATATATGCACCCTTGTGGAGCAGGACCAGCGTTTAGTCAAGTATTTTTATCAGCGATGTAATCCCCCAACTTATAATATGCTAGGCTGCATAGTGTGCGTTTAATATAAGATTTAGATTTTGTTTCATTCAGTTGAAGTATGTGGGGAGGTATTTTATCGTAACATTTTAAACAGTACCCCATGAAAGATGAGTCCACTTTAGCCAGCCTGAAACCCGGTTGACCTAATTGGTCCCTATTTCTATGACATAATTGTGTTTTGCACCTCTTTTACTAAAAAGATGTAGATTGTTCTTTACGTACATAATGTTTTCATAGATATATTGACAAGGTACCGTCTTGATGTTAATATCTTTAAACAGTTCCCTTAGAGAGTCGTGCCTGCGGAGGCCATATGTGGCTCTGACGTCTCTTTTCTGCAGAATAATAATAGACTAGATGCCTGCAGCCCGTCTCCATAGTATAATACCATACAACATAATACTATGAAAGTAACTAAAATAGACTAGCTTCGCGGTATCGACATTTCAGTAAATTGACGGATTTTTCTCACAGCTTATGCTGCTGAACTTAGCCGTCCTGAAAGGGATGTTAAATGAGGACCCCATTGAAGCCTTGAGTCCATCCAGCCGTGATCCCAGGAAAACAGTTTTATCGACGAATTCTAGTTTCTCTTGATCCAATATTATCTCACAATTACTACTTTTGGCATTTGGTAAAGAAAATCTTATGCACTTAGTTTTTTTCCCATTTAATATTAAATTATTAACAGTGAACCAATTTTGGACCTGCTTTAGGTCGTTATTTATGTCGCCAAGATTTGATGCACGTCTATTAATTTAAAAAAAAATATCGTCAGCAAATAACACCATTTGTTTAACAAATAGGGTAGATTATTAATATATACTAAAAAGAGGAAAGGACCCAATATTGATCCTTGTGGTACACCCATTTTTACTTTTAAACCGAGTTAATTGACATCATTTATTTGAAGTTGCTGTTGTCTATCATTTAAATAAGATTTTACTTAACTGAGCGCAAGTTTTCCAAGTCCGTAATGCTCAAGTTTCAAGATTAAGGTTTCGTGGCCGACGCAGTCAAATGCCTTGGAGATGGTCACAAAAAAATCCTATGGCGCCTTGGGTCTCTTCCCACGCCGTAAATATGTGAAACCGGCGTCAGTCATACAACGTCCCTTGGTGTAACCATACTGTTGATACTGTAAGATTTTATTGGTGATAAAATGATTGAGCATTTGATTAAGCACTACCTTTTCAAACATCTTGCTTAAAACCGGCAACATGGATTCGGGTCTATAATTATTGGTGTCTTTACTGTCCCCGGATTTGAAACGTGCACATTTTACATTTCGCCAGTTATGTTTAAGTCCCATGTAATAGGGGGCAAGCGTATTGCCAACAACTGGGCACAAATCCAGACTCCGGGCTGCTACTGAGAAATGGATGATTCATTTGTAAATAAAATAGTTTGAAAAGGAAAATAGAAAAATCATGAAACCCACTTTTCAGTTACTTCAAAAACTTTACCCATTCTATTCCATCACTGGTGACATATTGAATTACTAGTATTCTATAACAATGCCAATATTGTGATATTATCAATAACTATGGGACAGTTATTAGGTGAATCAATCTGCCTAGTCTTTTCCCAACTATGTTGGGGTCGGCTTCCAGTCTAACCGGATGCAGCTGAATACCTAGTATTTTATATCGAGCAAATTGTCTATCTGACCTCCACAACCCAGTTACTGCGATACCCTTAGTAAGACTTGTTGTCAGACTTTTGGACTTCTGACTTACCGAAACGCACACTTCAGATCCACTTGAAAACGAGCATAGTTGTCGTGCATTTTTGCTGAACTGGGCCTATTTGGCGCAGCCGCGAGACACACATTGTCCTCTGTATAACTAGTGTTAGTACTCGGACTCGTTACTTGGGACTTGTCAATTGACTATCCATGTTAATCGACAGATATAAATTTGGACCCTGTCAGTCAAAATAGGACAGTTTAAAAAGACTTCATTTTTGTTGGTGGTGATGTTTAATCGGTTTTTGGGTAACGTCTCTGAGTGTCGAAATTGTGACTACATTGTTGTATTGGGTTCCTACCTGTAAAAACGAATGTAAGTGGTGATAGTAAACATTCCTGCTAGTATCTTACAACGCACTTTACACTTTTTATTTCTTTTTACTTGTGTGCCTTTTAGTCTGCCTGTTTCTTGTTCTTTCAAACGACTGTCAAAGATCTACGAATGACAGCTGGAACCAACAGCATAATGTCCTTTCTGAGGCACAGAGGGGTCTTGAAATGTAATGGATGGTCAGTCATCCACGAACCGACCGCAGAAAATCGACCCGTGTGGCTTTTGACATTTAGTCACAAGCCCCTCTGGACAGTTATTAGGTACCCTCTGTTAATTATTTCTTGTACGTCGTAAAAGCCAATACCGAGAATCATCCATAATTAATATTATGGTGTGTTTACTAAAACTGTGAGGAGCACTCTGCAAGCTTTTATCTTATAAATGCTAGCTCGTGGATTATTATTGTACACTTAGAATTCCGAATTTATACTGAAGAACTCTCCATTCGGAAGATTCAGGCTGAAAGCCAATTATAACATTAACATATTTAATTTGCTATAAAATGATCATCTGAGTGAACCTTTTGCCACTCAAATTAAACTCAAAAACTCAAAGTTAAAGCATTTATTTCAAATAAACCAATTACAGGCACTTTTGAATTGTCAAGGGGTCGATCAGTCAGAAAGATGAAACTTGTTGCCCATTACAAAGCGTAGTAGGTACCTATGGAGATGAACAGGCAAGAAACTCCACGGACACTCTTTTAAATCAAAATATGGTTACAAAATATTAGTTAGTAGATAGTAGTTTATCATTCAAGATGTGAGAACGATGCAAAACCTTATTTTTAGTACAGTAGTTAACTTTCCTACATCATTATTATACATATACCCAAAATATGTAGATAACCATTTTTACGAACACTACTATAGTAAGTACGTAGACCTATCTGCAAACAAAAACAGTCAAAAATATTATTGCAACCAAAAATAACACCAGGAAATATCAATATTGATTTCATTACCAACAATATCAAAAATCAACCCTCCGCTGCGTATAACCCACATGCAATCAGCGGGTCAATAAGACCGGATACGTTATTAGCCTCGGACGTGACACGGTATTGTAATGCTGACATTTGCAAGGCCGGACCGGACCGCCGGACGAAGTGACCGATGTCATATCGGTTTCACCACGGACACCCGGCGGAATTGTGTAGCGAGAATATTGCTTTGTGAACTTTCCTTGTCAAGTCATGTTTAACTTACACTTTCGTTTTGAAAAGGATTTTTTAATACACATAGTAGTTAAAGTATTATTATTTCACTGTCTCGTTCGTCTAGTGGTCGGAGTTGACTGCTGAGTATGCGGTTCTGGCTTCGATCCCCAGGATGGGAAGCGTTTTGGAGTTTTCCTTATGGAATTTCTCGTAGCACCCTGGGGTAGCGGTGTGATCGGTTGATTTTTTATAACTAGAGTCGGTGCTGTTACTGAGAATGTTTCTAAAGAAAATCTGTTGTTAGATCCCTGTAAATCTGGGAAACAAACTTAATACCGCACTTGAGCACCAAGTATCTATCACATAATTAATATATCTGTTATTACAAAGATTTTAATTATTTTTACCTATTGTGGTATAGTAATTTTATTGTAGGTGCATCGACTTCACATACAATGATACTTATAATCAATGTATACAAAATATTGTAGAACATTTTAAAAGAGTAACGGTGAGTTTCTTGTTCATTCGTCTCTATACGAAACTACCTTTTCGAAGGCGACTATAATCAATTCTTGTTCATTTTTGACGTCGAAAAGTGCTTTTTATGTGCCTATTTGAAATAAACGACTTGACTTTGAACGGTACTAATCAGAAAATAAATGTGTTAGTACACAAACCTTCCAATTTAAATGTATTTCTCAAAGCTTGAACAATTAACATTTAATGTAAAGATATTAAATTAAAGCCGAACCGTCAACGGCAACACTTTGACGGACGGGGTCGCTGTGAACCGTCGTAAATCGTTCAATTAACACGGATCAGTTTCATTGGTAGGGTTCAATTATTTTATTGTTCCAAGTTATAGGCGGAGAGCGGGCAAAGAAGTAAAGAAAGAAAGAAGAAAGAAAATACGTTTATTTGCGGTAAACAAGACGCATAAAAAAAGAACACAAAATTAAAAAGAAACAAGTTTAGGGAAAATATGCGTCACATCCACGCAAAACGGCCATCGCTCAGCATAATGCTGCGACCCTATGCAAGACAGAGCCCACCGCTGGATTTCAGAGACAACCGGCGTTGACGTTATGACGTCGACCGGTGCAGCATACAATGAAATATAATTATGATATAAAAATAAAATAAATATACAGTAATTAATTCTACATAAATAAATAAAGTATAATATTAAAAAATGGCAACATTCTAACTGGGTTTGTAAGAAAAACGACAAATCGTTTAATAATGTTTGTGAGTCACTGCGCAATAATTAATAAACTACTGAAATGCACTAAAATGATTTGAAACATCAGTGTATTTCTCACACTGTCCACCTACCAAATTTTTTAGTGATTATGATAATGAACTGCACTGTGCCCGCGTGGTGCATTACGGTTCACTCCCTCTGACAGAGAGAAGAGGATTATGTCCCAGCAGTGAGAACATTATAGGCTGATTATGCTTATGATATTGAACTAGTTACTAGATTAAAAATAACATTTTGGTATCTGTAATAATACAATAACTATGAACCAACTCTGTGAGGGAATGTCACACATTTCCTCACTGAGTTGGGATGAATTTATACCAAGAACAAACTTAACATTGTTGTTAAAAAACATGGTCTCTCATACATTCCAACTGCAAATTAAGTTTGTACGCACAATATTAAGAGATTTACCATTTTATTTTAAGACCATAGACTTCCTTTAGGTTTTCCTGTAATCTATGAGTAAAAACCATACTCGCTACTTTTTTCAAAATTTTAGGCTTAGTAGTTTCGGAGATAAGGTTGGGGAATGGTAATTTTTTATCTATTTCCTTAAATATCTTTAAAACCATTTAATTAAAATTATTCAAAAAAGAAACAACGGGTTGCACTCCGGGAGTGCCTAGAAGTGAAAACTTGAATATTAACGTTGTGCATTTTTTATATTTTGGTAGTACTCTCCCTCCGTCTTACGAATTTCGACCGGTCGACAATCAGGTCACGTGTCTTGACGCGAGTTTAATTTTTTTTACCCATCACAAAAAAAGTGCACAACGCCACTAAAGAAGTTTTCACATCCAAAAAATTTAGATCCACACAAGCCCTTTCATTTCATATGTCACACGGTACAGTTTGCAAAATATTATCAGATAGGAAGAGTAGTGAGCATGCGTAGATATGCATCGAAGGCAACAACAAGTTCTGCCATGATTTTTCCTACCTTTTTACATCGCCCAAAAAGAAGAAACAAGCCCAAAATAAATGAAGCTATTCCAACATAAATTTACTTTTTACTTGCACCAAACACAAAGCTCTCAAAGCAACAGATGGTTCGACAACTAAAATAATACTTTTTCTTGCCTTTTTATATATTTTCACAGGAATTTGAAAAGTTTTTAGTGAGCACTTATTTTCCTACAAATCGAACTACAGTTCCTACCGTCGTTTCACTGAAAGGAAATATTTTATGTGTGTTTTATTTCTCTTTTTAATTAACTATGTATAGAAATATGAAAAACACACTTATGTTTTTCTTCAATTTACGTTCCTACGAGAAAACTCTTCCTATAATATTTTACAAAACTCTTTTTTTCCTCTCAGATTTAACTATTTTTTAAATATATTTTGAGTAGCGTTTTTACATTATCTTGCTCGGATTTATTAATTGCTTCTTTCATGTTTCTCCTTTCAAGTCAATCCATAATAAATTCGCCATTTTCAATTCGATTCTACGTTCATTCACAAAAATACTATTCATTGATAAACCCATCTTTCCATAATTCATCTGGCATTGCTATTCAGAACCAACTATTTTCAGCCCAGCCCTTTTCTAAACCCGAAACATTTCCTAAAAATCTCCACCGTAAACAAGAACCTTCTTCAATAAAGACAGATTTTTCTGATCTCCCAATAGAATAGAACAGATAACACGTGTACTATCATATGTTTGTGTTTCTAATGGAAATCCGATCATTGAACGAAGACGACGACCCTCGTCCAGACCCAAATTCTTTAGACCCTTCTTTTCTGCCTTCAATGAAATAGCCGGTGAGAAAGTGGGATTTACTTTTAGTTTAAGGACGGTTGGTTTGTAGATTTGTTTATTTACAAAGGTTAGATTTAGATCGACTGGCACACAAAACAAAACAAAATACAATCGTGAAGCGATTAATTCAAGCGATATATCAATATTTTAGGCATTCCTAATTAGTTTTAAAACTAACCAATCTTTGTTCATTCGCTTATCATACAGTAAAATATTAATTTTGTTATTAGTAGTTATTAGTGTTATCGACGCGTTTTATTTAAGGGAACTACAGGAGCTAAACGTAAAGTATATTATAATATGATATTCTTCAGGATAAAAATATGCTACTTAGTAGCATATTTTAATATGAAAAGAATTATGTTATAAATAACACACTAGATAGTGTGTTGAAAAGATAATACAACTTTATACGCCGCATTTGTACGCCTTACGGGTGAAACATGTACGTACGAAATATTGTGACATCCTGCATGCTTAATTTGCATGTATACGCATGTTTAGACAAATAAAATTATCTTTATCTTTATCTCTCTTTATCTTTATCTAACTAATTTGATACGATAGATAAAAATCACGAAGATACCTCTAAAAATGCAATAATTCAGATTATTTTACAAGTAACATATTAACATAATTCTTTTTGTAAATAGATAATTGCTTCATATTTTGCAATAAATTACCAACGTAGTGTCGTCGCGCTTCTCTTTCTTTTCTATGCAGTCCGACAATAACCGGGCTTAAGCTGTTCTCAGTCTCTTAATCGAAAAAAACGACCATCTTCTAAAAAATACACTAAATACAAACTGTAAAATTGCTTAAATTATGGAAGTCGGTGTCTTTGGTTTTGTATTTTCGTTATTTGCTACCGACTTCCGAAATTTAAGTTATTTTTCATTTTGTAGTGTTTTTTTGGAAGTCAGAAGTTATTTCTTTTGTAAAATTTATTTTTTTATTTCTTTATTTTTAATGGGTCAGTTTGTAATTTATCTAAGTTACAAAATATTGCTTTTCCCGATGCAGGGACGTTAATCGTTGAGGAGTTCTCCTGGTACTTCACAATCAGCTCCACTTCTCCATATACATAAATTGCTTGGCAATCATAATAAAATAATCGAATCGCAAACCGTGAAATACTTCAATGTGTGTGTGCTCTATATTTGTATTACTCTAGAGCACACACACACACACTCATACAACCCATACAACCCACACACACCCTCTCACAACACACACACACACCCCACACCACACACGCACACTTACACTACACCTAAAACACACATACATTTTTACTATACAATTAAATCTAAAAATCATTTGTAACATAATTTTACTTACCTACTAAATTCAGTAATGGATAGCATAACCCTGTACTTGGACTTGATGATAGATACGTTTACTTCGAATAACTAGGGGGAAAAGGCGCTGATAGCCGAAATACAGGCTCAGCCTAGTTTGGCTACAGATGCTAAACTCTCAGTTATTATAATATTGTTGCCAAGTTATAAACTTTGTAAATTAGTATTAAGTTGTTTGAGAAATAAACATTTATTTATTATTATTTATTTATTATTTACTTATTATTGAGTAGTTCCGGTGGCCATTTGTAGTCTTTATCATCAGTTCCACTTCACCAAATAGTGCTTTCCGAGAGCAACTGCACAAATTTCTATAAAAAATACCCAAATCTCCAGGATCACATCATCCGATCCTGAACTGAGCACAATGGGACAGTCTCGGAAGTATACAAAAAAGAATTTTGCAAATCCGTCTATATAAGACGGATATGCCCGAAAATACATTTAAAAAAAATTATATATAGGTATACGATATAGGATATATTTTTATATTCCGTATTGATAACCTCCTCCTTTTAGAAGTCGGTTAAAAAGGCTTCATGGCCGCCACATGACGGCGGGCGCGGGCCGCTCAGAAAAAAAATCATTTTTTTTTGTAAATTTTTGACTATCAAAAGTGCCTTATAAGGGCTTATTTGAAATAAATGATTTAACTTTGACTTTGACTCAGCAAAACGAGCGTTTAGTAACAGGCGTTTCATAGTTCTCAGTCGATATAGTTCTCAACGAGTCCACAACTGTCTACAAGTATTTACCTACAGTCTATGAAAAAGGGTAGCTAACAAGTATCAACGTGTGGTTAAGTCCTAACTACATATTTTGTAATTCCTAAATTAGTTTGATTGTGGCAGCTAAGTATGTAAATTAAAGGAAAATTATTAATGTGCTGAATATGATTTGAAATTTCTTTCTGTATTTTCATAACGATTAGGTATGTGCTTATCATTAAATGAATATTATACTAATCTATGTTATTTCCCACATAATCAAACTGAACTATAATAATAATAATATAATAATACCATTTATTTCAGGCGACAGTGGCCCATAGAAAAATACCTTAACCTAAACATACATATTTTAATATAAACAAAAACTTGTGTTAATAAATAGGCTTAGACTATGGTAGTAGCACTTCATTTTGCACTAGCTTGACTTTGTGCTGTCCTGTGGAACTTGTCCGCGGAAGCGACGGATCACCACATCCTGCGGCCAAAAGTCCTCTTCCATGGCTTCTTCTATAACATGGGACGTACTCGAAATATGCACGTGAGTTGAAATTAAGCTATTATTTCCTATAAATGGTATTGTAATAACACAATACCTTTAATAAGCACCGGACGACATATTATATTATTATGACCGGGTTCTGCTGTTGACATCAATGAGTCTTTCAGTTATTCGTACTTCTCTATCTGAGCTGTATTAATTTTTGTTATTGTTTGCTAGCACAAACTTATGTGTAACTATTTCATTGCCATCCTCTATTAGAAAGAAAAACTAAAAAAAAAAAAATTTAAATAAACGCGACGCCAAAAAAATACGAGCGTCACGTCTTCGCAAAACGGGCAAGAGTCAATTACACGCTTCAGGCTGAACTTCAAAAGAAATTAATCTTTGGAGTCAGGGCGTTATGTTAGTTCATAACACCTAAATATACGGATCAAGATAATATAACAGTTTTACTTCCAAACCATGATAAGTACATTTCAAAGGCAGTGACAATTTTATGGAGCATTTCGGTCCAGTGAAAAGGTTTTGATTAGCCCTTCTAAGAATGGTCCCTATGGAGTAGTTGTATGTTTGAGCATCTGTTGCTTATATGGACTTGATTTTGTTATTGTTTCGAAAAGTAAGTTGTATATCTAGCCAGTTGGTATTGATATGGCTTAAATAACTTATATTTTAACCGACTTCCAAAAAGGAGGTGGTTCTACGTTTGTCTGTATCTATGCTTTTTTTTTAAATGTAGGTACTATGTTTACCGATTTTGCGCGGTGGTCCCATATAAATTTTATTAAATTTCCTTGGGTATTTTTTGAGTAAACTTCAAATAATACGTTTTTTTTTCCACTTCATCAATGTGGATGATGTTATATTTACTTCTTACTGATACTGTTATTTACAACTAAAACGTGAAAAATAAAAACATTTTACAAAAAAAAAACACTGCAAAGTGAAAAATAACTAATTACTGAAGGTGGTGGACAAAAAACCAACGACACCGACTTCTGAAATAAAGTTATTTTTCGCTTTGTAGTGTTTATTTTTTTAACTAAGTATTTACATCTAACACTAATATATATAAATTATGTACAAGTATACAGAGGCAAAAAAAAAAAAAAATATATATGAAGAATAGTGAGTGCGTCTGTATATAGTTTATTTCTATTTTTTTAGGTAAGTTTAAGTGTTCTATTTTATATGATTAATGCCAGCCGTAGCGACGTCGGAAATTGTGCCAGTCAACCTGCCACATCGCTTGATGTCCAGCTGGTGAGATGTCCCCATTGCTCACAGGCACGTTTTTTTAAAGGCGAACGGGGCCTGAGGATACACTATGGCAGGATCCACAAATCTCATGGTGTATCTTTGTGCCCCTCAGCCGCATCCCCAACATCAACTCATCCAGATCAAAGCTTGTGGAAAACATTGGCAAAATTCAAAAATTCAACCCCAGTTCTAAAGAGAGTTCCTCGGGGCGCGAGACGGTCCGTTGCGCTGAGTTTGGCGCGATGTCTCCGTCTTGTGACCCAGGAGAACTCCCAAAGTGCCTGGGAGCAATTACTCACTTTCCCTTATAGGATTCTGCATGTGCAAAAAAATTCGGCGACCAAAAAAACCTTAACGAACCAAATTAAAGATAATTGCAACAATTCGACCCTTATTTTAGATCCAAAATTACCTGTTTCCAATAACCCTTCACGAAGAGGCTTATGTTCACATGTGGAATCCAAACTAAGTGAAGGTGATATCAGGGGAGCGGCCAGGCTACTGTTCAGTAGCGATGTGGTGGCGCCTTACTCTCCAGACACTATTTCAGCCCTGGAGAGTAAACATCCAGTGCCTGCCGATGGTCTCACCTTTCCCGACTCCCCCCTTCCTCCTGATCCGGATTCAGCAACTCAACTTACCGTTACTGCCCCCCAGCTGATTGCTGCCGTGAGCTCCTTCAGAAGTGGCTCCGCCGGCGGCCTCGACGGCCTGACTCCTCAACATTTAAAAGACTTATTGAGTTCAGGCGCCGGGGAAGCTGGTGAGTCACTTTTGAAGGAGCTTGTGGCTCTAATTAACCTGATGCTCAACGGCGGTGTGAATGATGCCGTCATCGATGTCTTGTACGGGGCAAATCTATGTGCCCTGCTCAAGAAGGACGGCGGCATCCGTCCGATTGCCGTTGGGTGTACCTACAGGCGTACGGCAGCCAAAATATGCTGCAGATTATACAGCGAAGCTTTAAAAAACAAGTTCCAGCCCCTACAGCTTGGCTTTGGATCCAAGGGGGGCTGCGAGGCTGCCGTACATGCCCTTTCCAGTTTTTTGAATTCCGGTAAAGGTGAGGTCATCCTCAAGGTTGACGTCAAGAACGCCTTCAACTCCGTTAACAGGGACACTCTGTTGGCCGAAGTAAAAAAGGAGTTACCGGAAATTTATGGTTTTTTGTGGCAGTGCTATAGGCACCCTTCAAAATTACTTTATAAAGACAATGTTTTGGAATCTGCAGTCGGATGCCAACAAGGTGATCCTCTCGGGCCAGTCATTTTCAGTTTAGCAATTCACCCCATAATACAACAACTAAATTCAAAATTCAATATGTGGTATTTAGATGATGGGACTCTAGGAGGTGACGTAGATACTGTTCTAAAAGATCTCCAATTCCTCAAGCAGCAGTTCCAATTCATCGGCCTCGACCTCAATTACTCAAAATGTGAAATTTACCCTTGCGGCAATATCGACAAACAATCGACGATACATAAATTCAATTCAATAGCCCCAGATATCAAAGTTTTGGAAAAAAGTTCACTGCACCTCCTAGGCTCCCCAATTTTAGAAGACAGTTTTTCACCTTTCGTTGATGAAAAAATTAAACATTTCAACGATATTTCGGATAGACTTTCTAAAATTAACTTACATTCGGCATTCACCCTTATCAGATACTGCTGTTTCGGTCCAAATTTTATGTATTTTCTCCGCTCTTCCCCTTTATGGAAGAAGCCACACCTTTTAGACAAAATCGATCAAATCATTCGAAGTACACTAACATCAATCATAATTAATGTGGCTTTGGACGACCGCGCGTGGCTGCAAGCTACACTACCCATTCGTTTTGGTGGGCTCGGCGTCCGCAAAATTTCTAGTGTGAGCTTACCGGCGTTCCTGTCCTCGGTCCACAGCACCGAAAAGTTAACCAGAAAAATCTTAACCGCTTCCCAGGTTGACTCTGACGTGCCGTGTTTGACTGATGCGATAAACGCCTGGAAAGTGGCTTGTCCGGGCACGGAGCAGCCCGAGAACCCGTCTTCCCAGAGACAGTGGGATGAGCCGCTCTGCAGGTTGGTACGGAATAACCTCATTAATACGTCCACCAACACTGCTGAGCGTGCCCGCCTATTGGCTGTGGGAGAATGGGAATCGGGCCTCTGGCTTCAGGCGCTACCTTCACCCAACATAGGCACTATGCTGGGTGACACTACTTTCCGACTCGCTACAAGTCTGCGTTTGGGACCTCCTTGCGGAGCTCCGCATCGCTGTCAGTGCGGTGAAGCAGTCGACCGTATCGGACACCATGGTCTTTCCTGCAGCAAGAGCGCTGGTCGTTTGGCACGACACGCAAGCATTAATGACATTATCCGTCGGGCTCTTGTCACCGCCGGGGAGCCAGCTGTTTTAGAACCTAATGGCTTGGCACGCGACGATGGGAAGAGGCCAGACGGAATGACCATAATGCCTTGGAAGTTGGGTAGACCCTTGGTGTGGGATGCAACCTGTGTCGACACCCTCGCGCCATCCCATCTTCCTAGCACGGCGGGCTGTGCTGGAGCGGCTGCTGCGGGTGCAGAAAACCTCAAACGGCGCAAATATAATAACCTTATTGGTAGTTATATTTTCGAGCCGTTTGGGGTTGAAACTCTAGGGCCGTGGGGTCCCAGTGCGCATCAAGTATTTCGGGACATCGCCAAGCGGTTGGTCGAATCTTCACGTGACCAGAGGGCTGGCCAATTTTTAGGTCAAAGAATCAGCATTGCCATCCAACGTGGCAATGCTGCCAGCCTTTTGGGCACTTTTCCCACTGACAGCGATGCGGACGAATTTTTTGATGCCCAGTGAGTTCTTCATATATATTTTTTTTTTTTTTTTTTTGCCTCTGTATACTTGTACATAATTTTATATTAGTGTTAGATGTAAATTGTTTAATATAAAGATATTCATATAAAAAAAAAAAAAACTAAGTATTTTACACGTTTTCAAATTCATAATGAATGTTTGATTGGCACGCCCACTGAACCCCTAATTGAGCCAATTAGTGATGCATGGAAGTAGGTATCTGAACATTTATTACAAAAATATCAGGACTTATATCTATTTGATTGTATCCGAAGCGGCATAGATAAATGCACTAAGGTAAAAAAAAAATTGATTATTAACCTACAATTATTTTCATTTACAAAATTAATAATCCCACCATTCATGTTTCATTCCCTTATATTGCGTATAATTAATAAACTCAGGCGCAAGTAAATGGCGCCTGTGTAAACATGACATCAATTCTAAAGATGCTTAGTAGTACCGAGTTACCGGTACGTTGGGTCTGAATTACCGCTACGTAGATAAAAGTATTAACCGTTCATTATACCCGGTGACCTAGATCTTTGCTGACACTGACTAAGACTAGGATTTTGTTAGAGTTTATGATACCAAGGTTTTATTTTTTAGATGAAAAAGTGAACTGTGGAAACGAGATATAATTTTAAAGACAGGTTAATCTATTTTTGAGTTGTTTTGGTGTCGTCAAAGGTTTTGTTAGATAGATAGAATACTCTTTATTGTACACCATAAAATCACAGACATAAATTTACTAATTTTACATAGGGTGACACAATGGGCGGTCTTATTGCTTAAAGCGATATTTTACAGACAACCTTTGGATGGATTAAAGGTAACAGGAGAGACAATACTGCAGGTAGTCAGTGGTGTACCATTTACATATACAATAAATACATGCGTACATAAAGCATAAACTTATTCGTATAAATATATATATTACATACATATATATACTTATATAAAATTATAAACGTGAAACAAGAACAAGGAACTATATGTAATGATGATGTTTACGAAGAGAGGAAGTGTTTTTGTTGTTGTGGCTCTAACTGATTCCTTGAAGTCCAAAATTATGTTATATCATCATTAAAATATTGGTTATGGCCATGGGAGTAGGGAGAAACTACAGAACGCCACCTGCCGATCTATTCTGTAAAAAGCTCACGGTGAAAACTTGGGTGAAGTGAGCGTGAAGTGAGCTGTCATTCCACCTGCTGGACTAGGGACTGACAGCTCACTCCGAGCTCACTTCACCTAAGTTTTCACGGTGAGATGGTTACAGAATAGCACTACTGGTACGATCCTTACATACTCCTTTTGCATTTACGGTCACATAGTTGGTTTAAACGCTCACCAGTTGCGAGTACTACACACCCGATCTTTCTGAAGACCTTCCCTTCACACATAAGCTGGCACTAGATAAGCTGTGTCTTTCCAATTTAATCAGAACCTAAAATAGAAAACATGGAAAACTTTTTTAACACAAACTGGGATAAAGTAGATCAGCTAGAGTTCGATTTCCCCACTAGGCCCCTACATTCACTATAGTGCGTATGAACCTAAATTTTACGGCCCTTTTTTCGCGGATTTTACGACTACAAGTTTATCTAAGTTGACGTTTAAGTGACAGTAATTTTATTACCCTATCCCGTTCCCTATATCCTGTATCGTGAAACATGATGACAGAGAAATCCTAGGAACCATAAAAACTTATGTGACTTATCGAGATTTTGATCAATAATTGAAGTAAGGAAGGCTTAGCTGGAATGCTGCCAGAATTCAGCCAGGTTCTCTAATTGTGAATAAGGCTTCTTTCTCATTGGGTTTTGTGGTATTGTTTTTGTCGGTAAGTAATTGTTGGGAAGTTTGTTGCGCCAATTCTTCTTTCCAATGAAAGCACTTGAAAGAGGTGAAGGTGAAGTGTTGTGCTGATTCTCAGCATAATTTGATTAAATGACTTTTGATTTTGATTTGAACATAAAAGACCTCTTGAGTAAGAACTGTATCTGCATATGCTGCGGAGCTACGTGTGTTTTTGAATCAGTTGACAAATAGATTGATTAAGTAAAAGATCGTAGATCTTAATTCAATTTCTTTTAAGTAAAATCGGTGCCGCTACTATCATAAATGATAATTATCGAAAATCGATAACCCATAAGTACATCCCTTAGTTTGTACGAAAAATATTTTCGCCTACACATTCTGGTTTTTTGTACGTATGACAAATGTATTTTTTCTCGTCATATTCATACGTTTATATAAACTATCGCACAGAATAAGTTTCTTTATTGTGCTCACGTGATTTATGTATGCAAGGCAATACGCTGGAAACGGCTGCTTGAATTTTTTATTATATTATCTGCTGGGAGAAAAATGTGCTAGATAAAATACGTGTGCTATATTCATGGGACATTATTGACGTAGTTAGTTTGTAAAATAGGTCTTCATAAAAACGTTTCAGGCTGTAAACGTTGACTACAGAACGTGGATTTTTTAAGAGTAGATGGTAATCACAATTACCAATACGCTTGGCAAACTATGGCCAAACATTCATCTTGTGATTGGCCACAGTTTGTCATTATTAGCCGACAGGAGGACGTTGCTGTGCATCCTCTTTACATAATCTTCAGATAAATGGTGAAGGGAGGGTTGCATTAACAGTCGCTTTGTGTTTTATACTGATTACTGCGCAAAGATATGAACATAATTGTTTCAAAATGCTTGCAAATCTCCAGAAAGGCTATCCCACAAACAAAAGAGAATTTAATTACTGCAGTGTTTGTATCTAAAATATACAATCCAACCACTGTATCTCGACATACGGCGAAAAATAGAACTAGCATTAAATGTACAGGGTCTGACATATTTAAAGCTCTTTCTTTTACGAGCAGCGCCACCCTGAGGTGTCAATTTATGTTGGTAGGTCTGTCTTCAGATAGGTAACAAGAAAAGGTATCATTATGCTGAATACGTGCAATTAGCCTGTGTGTTATGGTGTAATAGCTTCCGAGAGCTGGCATTTAATGACAAAGATCCATACATACGACTCATGTATTTTTCCTATGTACGTAAGCAGAACAGAACATAGGAGAACATTGAAGGCGGAAAAATGGACAGACGTTGTAGTGGTGTATATTATGTCACAGGCAGATTGTATGATTCGGCCGTCATTCATACATACTATAAAACAAAGTCGTTCTTATAAACCACGCAACAGATTTTGATGAGGTTTATACCATCATTTAGAGATTTTATTCCGGATGGTTCATGTGTATAATACGTCAATATTTAAGTCACGTTTACCTAAGAAATCATGATTTGTCAAGTCACAAAAACAGTGCGAAGCAGGCGCGGGTTGCTAGTTATACATACGGCCATCCGTTTAAAAACGCTCGCAGTTATGAAATATGCCGAAGGCAAATTGGCAACTCGTTCAAATGTTATAATTTCGACATTGATTTTTATTGTAGATTCGGTTGGAACTGTGACTAACCGCGCTTTAAAAATAGTTCAAAATACTTCAATTTACCGCCGCTCTTTGTAAACAGCGCTTGAATTGTTCATCAAAATTGTATAGTGACAAGACAATTTACATTGCCTGACATATATTTAAGATATTTTTGTTGGTGGATAAGCTGAAAGATGTTTTTTGCATAAAGAAGAAAGTGCACATTTTTAAGCGTAAAAAATTGGTAAATATGACAATAATCACCATATTTAAAAGATGGGCTGGATAGCTACATAAATGGGCTGCTCCCCAGCAGACCCCAACTGAGCTACGCACGTGCACTTAGCTACGCTTTATATAAAAATCAATCGTCTTCTTGAATGTCCCACTCACCGCACAGACTTCATTCACTCTTCCTTCTTCATTCAGTCTATCTCTCTGTGGAATGCGCTCCCCCAGGAAATCAGGATGGCGACCAACCGGTTATCTTTTCGAGTTAAAGTTCGCGAGCATATTCGCAAGAAGCTGGCAGTATCATCACAACGGTAATTTTTTCCCATTGTTTGTCTTATTTGTACTTATTTTTATGTATAATTAGGTGTATTTATTATATTTATAGTTTTTAATAGGTATATAATGTATATCTTTATATTTAAATATAAAAAATCTTCAAATCTCTCTGTTGCACCTACCACTGTTTGTCTCTGCATCACCCGAAGGTTGACTGGTAGAAAATGCCCATGGCATTAAGTCCGCCTCTGTAAATTTGTGTGCTTGAAGTATTAAATAAATAAATAAAACTGCAGATGGGATCGCCCACTGTAAACCACGTGCACGCTACGCACGAAATATATACCGGCAAACAAATGAACCGCTCATCTAACAAGGCAAACCTCTCCGTGCACATTCTAAATAACAGTGAATGATCGACTTTAATATAAATTTTACCGCGAAGAAGGATAGCTAGGTACTGCTTTCCATTATATTGCGAGACCTCGAAAAAAAACTACTAGAAAACCGTAAAAGAATAATTTGATACACGTAAAACATCTTGAGAGCTACAACAAAAGGTGGTTAATAGTTTGCAGTGAAATGCTGTACGAACATAGTGTCACGCGATAAGGATCGTATTGTCCAAGATAAGTAACAATAATTCTCATTTTGTTAATAGAGAGAGCAATAATTTCGTCACACAACTTTTCCTCATCATTATCTAAGTGTGATTCATCATTCTCACACCAAATATATTTGCCCAACACCCTTTCTCCCCCAAAATAAACAATTTATCTGGCAGATAGGCAATAAAAACAATTTACTCAATAAAAATATAGCTTTCCCATATCGACAAATATTATACCCAAAATAAACGAAATAATAAAACACATAAGAGACGCCTCCTAAACTTTGATGAAATAAATGTTTTAGAAAAATAAAAGATAAAAGATTTCTCCTTTAAGGGTTACGAAATTGAATGTCGTTATTGGGTTTTTGTTGAAGGAATTAGGTGTGATAGAAATATCGATGAAATAAGTTTAGGATCAACTTTGGGGCGGAATTGGTTTACTTCACGTGTTTCAGTATAGGTAAGATGAAGAGATAATGTGCGTGACTTCTACTCCGTACGCGTTCAAAATCACGCTATTAGGGCGTTTGTCCACCGCAGCCGTCATCGGGACGTCACACGGTGGATCGAAAATCGGCTGTAGAAGACATAGGATCTCGATTTCTTCTATGTTATTTTTTTTGCTGGAAATGACTTCTGCTGATCATTACTGTTCTATAAAATGTCATATGAAGTAATTGTGTGCACAAATGGAAAAGTTATAATTTTTATAAGAAAAAAATGTATGGAGCTGACATGAAAAATGAGGATATCTCTGGAATCGAAAGGTTGGCCGTTATATCCTTTCACACTGTTATAGTACTATTTATTTGTGAATTTTTGACATACTTAATATTGCGGCATCACTAGCGATTTTTTTTTAAATCGTCAAAATTAAAAAATTTATTTTTTTTATGATATGTACATTTTAATGCTTAAATATGGCTATGCCAAGTGTAACTTACAATATTTTTTATGCTTAGACCAAAACATTCTAAGAAATCACAAAGTCGTATTACCTACTTTGTGATTTTCATTTGAAATGACATGGTAATTATGAATTACGTAATACGTAATCTTGTCTAATGCCTCAAGTCCACAATTAGCTAATGATTAATAAAACTTAATACCTATATACCTAGTTAAAAGGATTACATTTATTTTTTCTTATAAAAATTATAACTCTTCCATTTGTGCACACAATTACTTCATATGACATTTTATAGAACAGTAATGATCAGCAGAAGTCATTTCCAGCAAAAAAAATAACATTTAAGAAATCGAGATCCTATGTCTTTTACAGCCGATTTTCGATCCACTGTGCGTCATCGAGAAATTATATCAAAGAGCCGAGCGTCACGTCCCGGTGACGGCGATTGTTTGATTGTTTGTCCACCGCGACCGAACTCAGTGGTTCAGTATATTATGATAGACAAAACAAAAGCCAGGCAAACGGCGCAGGGGTTCTATTCCCTAAGTGGAATCCTTAGTTTCGGCCGAAGCTACGGACGCTTCGAGCTCCGTCTGGCTCTGGACATACCGCAAGTGAAAAAGAGCGCGAAGCGTCCGTAACTTCGGCCGACACAACGGACTTCGCTTAGGGAGTAGACCCCCTGGTACGAAGGCAGTGTGTGGACAAAATCAAACCTGTTTCATATTGCTGGCACACCGGCCACAGAGCGGTCGCACCGAACTACGCGAAACTTTGGCGGTCGGGATCACGACGCTCGGGTGCCAGACGTGCGGTGGCCACGCGGCCATAGTAAATGTATACTCGTCTCGTCGCTACTTCGGTGCCATCATCTCGTTCTCAGTGACGTCCCTGTGCCAGCTGCGCACTTGAGCCCATTTACAAACTCGTGCAATTTGACTGGCGACCCGAGTTGCGTCAAGCGACAAGCACGCGCGTCACCTGTTTCCGTCCGTCGCTCCGCTAGTTGCATTAAGGTGACTTGTGGCATACTCAAAACAACTTCTTTCATTTTGTTTTCTCAGCAGTCGCTTTCGCAAGGCGCGTGTCACTTGAGCGTGTAGGTCGAGGCCAAGGGGCAAGGGGTTAGGTACGGTTAACGATAAGTCGATTAACACTGCTTCTTTTATACATGATCTGAATTAACACAAAGTTAATATTCTTTTTATTCTGCTCCAAATTTAATTAAATATTTAGCTCAATAAACTGTTACAGTGTACCTACTAAAGCGCTCTGTAGACAGCGATCATTTTAAAGACATCACCCGGCAAGTATCGGCGGCACGGTCGTTTTTTTCTATGTGCATTATTTTTTTTTCTATTGTTGCGGAAAAATTGTCAACTTGCCTATCACCTGCTTGGCTTGGCTTTAATAGTATCCCCGCAACCGAATTAAATAACAGCCTGACCACACTGCGGAATTATATAGCTGGGAGTTGGTGAACGGGTGACTCCGGCGCAGAATTTTGATGATAACGACGCTTACATGACAATCATATATGAGAGAGAAAAAGACTGACTAGTACATATTAAAGTCGAATCGATTCCTCCCCCCGATACGGCTGACATTTTCATCCGGACGACAGTTTTAGTGATAAGCGATAATCAATCAACTCGGCCTATCGCAGTTCACTGCTGGACGTAGGCGTCTCCCAGGCTGCGCCACAACAGCCTGTCCTACGCCTTCCGCATCCAGTCTGTCCCAGCCACCTTTGCGGCCTCTGTCCCTGAAAAGCGCTCCTAGCTTAGGGGCATTTTAAACGCCCAGTTTCGCTTCTTAACCGCTTGGCCACGAGCTACACGTGTCTTCTGACAGCGATTGCGCAGAAAACAAATGAAAAAAGTTATTATGCCACGAGTCACCGCGACGCGACTTGCGGCCGGAACGGAACAGGAAATCGCGTGCGTGTCACTGGACGCAAGTTGCGTCGCTCGAGACCCTTATGAGTTATAATTTATTTTTCTTGGCCTAGGTAAGAGTGGAAGTCGAATGAATGTATGAAGTCATACATGTCACATCATCTTACGAATGAAAGACTAAGGAAGATGACCTCAAAAAAAAGGAAGGAACCGATTTTCAAAATTGTTTCACAATTTATAATGTCATTTCTGAAGTAGGTTTAATGAAACTTAAGTTGTCTAGACGCTAGTACTTACTGAGCGTCCTGTAACCTTGAAATAATGTATTGGACGGTAGTCTAAAGTAGTAAAGTTCTTGCAAGTTTCGTTTCATGTCAAAGTTTCGTGTTATTTCATTCCAGTTCAGTAGTTCTTTTGGTGACTTGTTTTAAGTTTAAAATATAGTCATTGTAGTTAATAATATCGAATTATTTATGGTGATGATAAACAAAAAATTCTACTTCTTTACAAAATAATTTTCTTAAATACAGTATTACGGTCAGAAATGAAAGTTGATTAATACGTCAGTTTTTTTTTTAAATATTAATTTTTGTGATAAATTTGTTATGAATAAGTAATAATATACATTTTTAAGCATTTCTATTTCTTATCTCTTACATCCAATGAACAATGAAATGAGCAATATTTGTGATCACGTTCTCGAAAACGGCTCTAATGATTTCGATGAAACTTGCAATATAAATATAGGGGTTTACAGGGGCGAAAAATCGATATAGCTAAGTCTCATATCTGGGAAAATTCGTTTTCTCTATATTCACCCGAGCAGAGTTCGGTCGCTCAGGTACTGAAATGCTGAAAACCAGTAAGTTTATCTACTCATTTTGTTTCAATTCTGAAGATAATAATTTAAAAGTGACAGCATTAATGTTATTTTATTGCTAGCTATTACAAAATCTATATAAATTTGAAATATGTTGTAAATCTTTTTTTTTTGTGTCTGTTATCCTGCAGGTAAACCTAGGAGTTTGTCGGCTGCTTAACTGGACTTTCCTGTGGGTGCCTTAATAAATTAAGGCTTCCAGCCAGGGCATAAACTTATAAACTAAGCGACTTCACGCTAAGGGCACCTGTGGTGTACACAGCACAGTGGGGAGCACAGCAAGGGACAGGCTGGATTGGATCAATATTATGTTGTAAATCTACTATCATAAATCTAAATAGCCAATCACCCAAGTCTTTCAGCCAATAAAAATAGTGATTCTACCTGTAATTTCCTTCAACCATACACAAAACGCTACTTGTTAGGTCATTAGGAAAAGGAAAACCATTTTATTAGGGTTCTGTATCGGTAAAGTGAAAACGATACGGCCCCGCATAAAGAAGTCTTTATGAGCCAAACTATTGTGAGTGAGCTGTTTATTCCTAAGGGGCTTTTATGGTGAAGGTGGAAACCTTATTTCTTTGTTTGAATGATATTTTCTTAGAATATGAGCTTATTTTAGCACCTACTTTTGATTTATGATCACTACATGTAGGTGTGGGCCAAAATCGCCACTATATGGAGCCCTGACACAGCCAGAAACCGTCGTGGCTGAACATGGGACGAGCTAAACAAAACAAACAACTAGTGAACCAAACTAGCCCCGGATCGTAATAGCTCGAAGTTATAGGGCGAGCCCTTTGCCCAGCAAAGGGATGAAACAGGCTAACAGTAACATGTAGATATCATCAATCATTCATATATAAATTAATAAAATAAAAAGTCTGTTATTTCTGACAAATAAAAAGTAAATAGCAGATAATTGACGTATATACTCATACTGACTTATATGATCATAAACATCACGAATTAATTTGTCAATTTGGGTATATCTGAGGACTTTTTGACTTTGTAAAAAAGTTACCTTCGTGCTTGGCTACTAGATACCATTCTTATAGTCTCCAAAGCACTATGGTACTGTATTGAAGTTTACAAACGAGCTGCTTGCACATCAGAGGCCCTAGTGTTCGGCGCTCCGATTGGCCCTTCACTGGTGAAGGCCGGCCGGCTGCCAATCGGAGCGCCGAACGCGGTCGATGCGTAAAGTCGAGATGGTTAAAAGAAACTCGCACTAGGGCCTCTGATAAAACGTGTATAAAATCAATTAATTTGCTGAAATATTGCCAACCAGAAATAGTTAAATATGCCTTATAAACCCGTCGTTTTAAAAGCAATAAAAAATCGAATACAACAATCTGTAAAGGCAGAAAAAAAACGATCTTGATAAAGGGATTTGATAACTTATCCTAAAGATAACGTAGGGTTTATACCCAAGATAATCTTTCAGATACTTGGAAAACATCCACTAGTTTGACATTTGCGAACCAATATGACGACAGTGTTGAATAATTTACATCTCAACTCACCTTTAGGATAAAACTGAATTATTCAAGAGACTATGAAAGCGCATCTTACGCCAGTTTTCACTAACGCTAAGCGACACCTAAATCAATCAATCTGCTTACTCTTTTCTCAACCATGTTGAGGTTGGCTTCCAGTCTAACCGGATGCAGCTGAATACCAGTATTTTAGATGGAGCGACTGCCTATCTGACCTCCATAAGCTAGTAACTGTGTAATACGATACCCCTTGGTAAGACCGATTACTTATCTGACCTTTACAACCCAGTTAGGTACTAGGTAACACGATACCATTGGTAAGACTGGTTGTCGGACTGTTGGGCTTCTGACTACCGACTGTCAATAATCTACGAATGACAGCCGCGACCAACGACTTAACGTGCGGAGAACACGTTAAGTTGTTGGCACAGAGGGGTCTCGATATGTAATGAACGGTCACCCATCCACGGACCGACCTCGGTAAGTGTTGCTTAACCTTGAATATCTACCTGTGCGGCTGTTATTACTTAGCCACGAGTCCTTCCATCCAAGCGACACCTAAATGAATACTTCAATAAATCCATCCAAAGGTTGTCTGTAAAAGATCGCTTTAAGCGATGAGACCGCCCATTGTAAAATTTCGAAATTTTTGTCTGTAGTTTTTATGGTGTACAATAAAGAGTATTCTATCTATCTAAACCAGCGCTGGGGCTCTGTCTTGCATAGGGTCTATGCTGAGCGATGGCCGTTTTGTGTGGATGTGACGCATATTTTCCCTAAATTTGTTTGTTTTTATTTTGTGTTCTTTTTTTTTGCGTCATGTTTACCGCAAATAAACATTTTTCTTTTCTAAATAAAAGCACACTGTTAGATTTTCGGTTTTGTCCATAGTCATCCCCAGTTCGAACTCGCGCGGTTCGTACATATCTAACTACATGTATAGCTAGAAGGCACAAAAGTACTGATGGTAAGAAACGTGCTCGTATAATTTTTATTCAGTCTTATTACACGGTACAAAATTAACAGTAAGTAGGTAGGTACTGTTAGTGTTTTTTCAACATCTATAAAATATAATCAACATTTATAAATAACATAGGTATTATACGCTCGTTTAAAAGAACCATTCGTTTATCTAACCTCTTAAAGTCACAGTTCGTAAATAAAATAATTAATTACATATAATTTTTTTTAACTTTTACTTAAAAAGACAGTTTGTGCAATAATTAAAGCTCTTTGCTAAAAAATCACAATCTGTTTATGTATACAATTCAATTCAATTATTGTAATTTTTCGAAGAATGCATAATTTAATAATTAATAACGACTTAATTGCACGGAATCTGTGTAGGCCATTTTGTTAAAAAAAAAATATAGAAAAAAATCAAGATTGCCATGGTAAAATTAAAACGTGATCAGTATTTATTATTTAGAAGATTATTTATTTTCTCCAACTTTTTCGACAAACTGTACCCTTGCAGCTGATAGGCATACGAGTATAAAAAAGCGGGCGAATTCGAATTGAGGATGAGAATGACTAGATTTTCAACGCTCGACTCAGCGTCGAGTGTTGAATATCTATCAGGGGGCCTACCACCACCTCTTTAAGCAGTATTATTTTAATATTACTTTAGTGTGGGAAAGAGATGAAGCTCTACAGGACGTATTGCTCCATCTCTTTCCCCCACTGAAGTAACATTAAAATAATACTGCTTAAAGAGGTGGTGGTAGGCCCCCTGCGTATTTTTGATGTCGCCTAGTATTCGTGAAAGCGGTAAATAGTGCTACTATATTGTTTTCCACCTACATTAACACGGTTGTAACTATCAACCTTGTTGGGGCAATAAAATACAATGCTTTGGAGCAATTTATGTGTTTATGTTGTGATGTTTCGAGAGTCGTTTATATTTGATCGTGAAATTGTGTTGTTTGAGTAGCTGTCGGAAGTAAATGGCTTATATATATCGGACAGTATAATTTGCTGAATATGAATTTTCAATTATCACTGCAATAAACATGGAGGTTATTAATCACCACGTTTCGGAGATAGATCTTTGAAAACTAGGTACAGCTCATATTGCAAACCAAATAATCGGCAGCGACTTTCTAGTAAGTGGGTTAAATTTAAAGAAAAATGATCTCCGCCTATTAGATGCTTGCAACACAGATAAGTTTTCTAATACGTTGCCAATATTAAAGGCAAAGTTGTAAAGTCTCGTGTACTCCTGGATTGACTTGGCAACAAGCAGACATGCGGATGCTGCTCCCGCTCTTGAAGTAGGTTAGATATTATTATGTCGTAAAACGTACAGAAGAACCAAACTGGAGTCCAACTGGCCGGCCATATTCGCTGTAGAACCGATAACCGTTGGGGTAGACGTGTTCTTGAGTGTAAACAGTGAATCGGCAAACGTAAGGTAGGAGGCCCAAGGTTAGGTGGACCCACGATCTTAATAGAGTGACTGGTAGCAGCTGGAAGAGAGTAGCCCGAGAATTGAGCTGAATGGCGTGCGATTGGAGATGCCGACGACTGCTGATGAAAACTTCCAGTAAAATATAAACTTAAATCAATTCTATAGACAACTTATTAAATTATTAATGAACCTAATATGCATATTTGTAAACAGCGAGTTTCTTAATTCTCTATTTGGGAAACTTAAACAACATTATGTATATAACGTGTATTGTGAGATGTTTATCCACGTTAGATTATTTGCTTAGGGTAACTTTGTATGTATCATAGATTTAGGATGCTAACGCTTAAGGGTATGGCGAAGGACAGGGGTGTCACGCCATCAACATGGGGATGTTCAAAAGTTCCATCACTCTTTTTGAGACACTATGTTCGTGACGTGGTGATAAGCTATAGACAACTAAATCTAGCTATCTACCGAGGTAATGGGAGCAATTGCCCTGGGTGCACCGAAAATAGCAGCGTATTTCAGCGTATTGTTAATGATCGAGGCTTTTAATGCCACCTTGGGGTCCAAGAATAAATATAGTCATGATTTTTTAAAGCCGGAGCATTTACCAATTTTATTTTGTAAACATGCTTGTATAAGAGCTCAAAAGTTCCGAAGATCAAGACATCAAAAAAGAACAGTAGTCCTGCACTCCATAATGCAAGTAGCTGATGTTGGAGAGAATACAGCCAGGCTGAAGTGGGAGTGGGCCGGACACGTCGCACGAATGTACTCGGACAGATTGGCAAAGATCGTCACTCACTGGACGCCTGACGGAGGACATCACCGTCGAGGTAGACCACGGCGAAGGTAGAGTGACGATCGAATCATATTTGCGGGGCCAACATGGCCAGATATCGCACGAAATGGTTTGGAAGCAAAAAGGGCCTCCCCTTTGCAGAGTAGTGGGATATATAACAGGTTTACAAAAAAAAAGTTTACCCAGAAGATCTCTTAATAAGACCTTAATTTTTCTCCAATGACATTCCATATTTTCCAATATGCATAGGTATATTATGTCTCCACAATTTTAAACCAGAAATTAGACAGCAAGATAAACAAGTGAAATTATACTAAAATTTAAAAAACCCCCAACACCAACATTTCCTTATTTCTCTTTTCTACTCCATCACCAGAACCTGTTCGTCATCTATCTATAACCTATTCATTGAGACCATTCTAATGAGCCCAAACACGATACCTGGGAGGGAGTTGGGTATCCTGCAAATAACAGGTGATGCTGCAGCATCTAATATCATTGAAGTAACAGAATACCAAATTTCAAACAGATCAGACCTGTGGAAGATGCTCACATCAATTCATCAACTAGAAAAGAGCTGATAATCTTCAAACGGCTGAACCGATTTTCATAAAACATGTCTAAGAACCATCTCTAGAAAACCTGCTTTCAAATAAAAAAACCGCATTCAAATCGGTTCACCCTTTTAAGAGCTACGGTGCCACAGACAGATACACACACATAGCGGTCAAACTTATAACACCCCTCTTTTTGCGTTGGGGGTTAACAAATGAACATAATCTTCCCAAGCAATATATAGATAATCTTTATATAAACCGACCTAATTATAACATCGATACGAATTGAAAGTTTCCCGGAATGCACCGCTATTGCTTACTTATTTACGTAATATCAATTAATGCGGACGGTATCGGTTCAATATTAATTTATTTATATGATTATATTGAGATTATATTTTTTGGTCGAGGTATTATTTAGCAGGCAGAAATTCGCATGAAACTGCCATGAAGCAAAATTATCTGGAATGTAATGTGAAATAAATATCAGGACTATGAATAATAATTACTTGAGCAACTGAAGAAGCTAAATAAATCTGGAGAAGAATATTATGGCATTCACATTCTGAAATGATTTGTAAAGGATGATTTCCACAAAACGGTTCGCATCGCATTGGATCGGAAAGGATACGAACGTATGCGGCGAAAGCCGATCGCGTCTGGCAGGATGTCGACGCATATGATCGGCTCCGTACTGTAGCTTGCGAACGTATCCGTTTCGGTGCCTATTCAAATAGTTTGCCAGTAGCACACCTCCGCCGCAAAACCGTAGCAGCGAAACCGCAGTAGTTCAATTTAACTGGCTCGCGTTTCGCGGTTTCACTGCTATGGTTTCACGGCGGAGATGTGCTACCAGCGTCATTCCTACCGTGTAAAATGGTTTTAATTTGGCTTAGTATTGTTGGCTATTGCATTTGAAGAAGAAGAAAATATTCATAAACACAGAAGAGGAAAAGAAACATTTGGATTGATACGACCGACAGGCGAACGGAGACGATCGCGCGTCGCAGCATACTTTCGGCTACGATCGCGTATCTCGGAAAACCCCCGCGATCAAGCTGTGAATATAGACTTCAAATACTGTGTATACGATTTAAAATTGTTTAAAGATGGTAAAATCCGTTCCGATACGATGCGAGCCGTTTGGTGGAAATAATCCTTAAATGTCTGAACGACAACTCTTATGGCTGGCTCTAATGGTTCTACAGACACAATCATGGATTTTCCGTGAGTGGTTTTATGTGAAGCCACACGTGGGTATTGACCATAAGTTTGCGAAAGCCTTTAAAAGGGACTGTAAACTCTCTAAAGCCTCCAATACACGTTGGGCGAGCCCAACGCCCGCTGACAGACAGACGGACGGAGGCTAATTGGGCACCCTTCGAGTGCGGAAGTCTAAAAGTATACCATACTAACACGATCTTAAATCACTCCTTTGAGAGGGAACAGGTACTGCGAGGAATTTTAAAAATAGGTATTTGAAGAAACTATAGCCGTTGTCTTACCTCAAGTCTGCTCCGTCGTGTTAGGCTCCGTAGAGTGCGATAGGGACAGCTGCAGCTCAGACCGATTATATCACAAAAAAAAATTACGAGATCGACGTTTCGTAATCCCCTTTTTTCTCCTCGAAAACAGAGCCGATTCAATTATTTTTTACATATTTTTTTTTTAAAAAAGAGTGTCTATGTTCCTATAATTTTCTTTTATGTTAAAAACTTTTCGAATTTGTCTGGTAGTCCTCTAATCACGGCGATAAAAATGGGGCATTTTTTGTAATTTTTGAAGGGTCGTATTTTCTTTACCAATAACTTGCTGAAAAAAAAAGAAATAACAGGGATGTGCCTACAGCAGACCTTGATTTTAGGGAAAAATGAATGCTCTAGAGGCATTATTCAGGAAGAAAAAAGGGGAATAAATTTGTATGGAGATTCGCAGGCCCTGTTCCCTCTTAATATCACCGGTAAAACCTAAACAACACGGCTTATATTTCCCTGAATAAACTCATTAAAAGACTCTTCTGATGAAAACTAATAAATCCTTTAGTCTCGCCTTTGGTTGTATATTCTGCATCCAATATTAGCAAGTGCAATATGCAGGGTATGTTGTTAATACCTCATTCTCAGCTTTGAATAATAAACAGGGTAATAATTTATGTTGTTTATGTCAGTTGACGTCGTGGGTGGTCATATTGATGAAAGGTAAAATGCATGATTTATATGAATGTTGCTATTCGTCGTCGTTCCTTGGAGTAACAGTTTTCTTTACATTTTGAAAATTATAAGATTTTCCGTTACCAATAAATTACACTAGGTTTTCACCGTAGAATATTAATGGTTATTAGTCATTTTTTATTTATTACTAGCTGCTTTTTTTTTTTTTTTTTTTTTTTTTTTTTTTTTTTTTTTTTTTTTTTTTTTTGGGTGGGAAATTATCAAATAACTTCTCCCGCTCTGGGTGGAACGGACCCCTTCACTTCTGCTGACATCTCTTTGAGGCGCGCGTGGAACACAACGCGCCGTCGACCCGGGCCTGGTCCTTAGTCTTAAGCCGCAGGAGACGCCCAGGGCGTCTCCTGCGGCGGCTAGGGGCGTGAGGGCGCGAAATTTGCCTCTCCCTCACGCGTTCTGCCTCCTCCTTCGCGAGCATTACTGCTTCGCAGAAGGAGGTGACGGCCTCCCATGCCCTCTCGCTCCGTACCATGGCCTGGACTAGGGCCGGACGCGAGAGATCCCCGCCGCCGATCGCCTCCACGAGGACACGGCGATGCTCTGCCCAAGCCGGACAGACCTCCACCGTATGCTCAACCGTGTCCTCCGGGCGATCCACGCAGTGATGACACCCGGGCGTTTCCTCCCGCCTGATACGAAACAGGAACCTCCCGAAACAACCATGTCCGGTGAGGACCTGCGTCAGGCGGAAGGTGAGGACGCCGTGGCGCCTCTCTAGCCACTCCTCAAAGAGGGGACTTATCGCCGCAATAGTGGCGTGCCCAGCACTGGGTTGCGACAATCGCACTCTCCATGACGCCATGAGATCTCGCCGGAGCTCTGTCCGCTGCGCCGCGATTTCTCGCGGCAGCGGAGTTACGCCCCGGCGTTTCGCCTCCTCGCGCCACTCCCAAATGTGCGCGAGGACTTTTACCTCCAGATCCCATGGCGGTAATCCGGCAAGGAGGCTCGCCGCCTCACCGGAGACCGTGCGGTATCCCCGGACCAGCCGGGTGGCCATGACCCTCTGGGACGCGTTCAACCGGCGGGCTGGCCGCCGCCTCAATGAACGCGCCCAAACCGGTGCCCCGTAAAGGGCCATGGACCGCACGACCCCCGCGTATAGCCTCCGGCAGGAGGCGTTTGGACCCCCTAGATTGGGCAGGAGCCGCTTCAAAGCAGCCCCGGCCCGCTCCAGTCTGGGAGCCAAACGTCGGAAGTGCTCCACGAAGTTCCACCGGCTGTCGAGGACGAGTCCTAGGTACTTCATCGTCGACTCGACGCCGATGTGAACTCCTCCTACCGTTATTTGGGAACCCGACGGTGGCGCGTTCCGAGGACCATGAAAACACATAGCCTCGGACTTGTGCAGGGCCACCTCGAGTCCCAATTGCCGGATCCTGTCCACGATTGTCGCAACCCCGTGTGTCGCTAGTTCGGCCGCCGCCTGGTGCGACCTCCCCTGCGCCAGGACCAACGTGTCGTCAGCGTAACAAACGACGCTGACGCCGCTAGGGAGGTCGGCGCGCAGCACCCAGTCGTATCCGATGTCCCACAGATGCGGCCCCAGGACCGATCCCTGTGGGACACCGCACGACATCTCTTGCCGGTTCCATTCTCTCTGGTGACCGGGGTAGATGACGGCCCTGTCCGTCAAATAGGCCTCGACCACACGACAGAGGTAGGTCGGCATCCGGTGATACCGGAGTGCCTCCCTGATGCAACTCCAGGGCAGGGTATTGAAGGCATTGGCGATGTCTAGAGACACCGCCAAGACGACCCCACCCCGGGACACAGCGTCCCCTGTCGTACCCTACCTACCTCAAATTCAAATTCAAAATATTTTATTTCACATAAACCTACATGGGTACTTATGAAACGTCAGACAGAAGCTAGGTGCACGGTTCCAGGGGACGCCCTGGGCGTCGGGAATCGCAGGCCGATTCCCGGCCACCGTAGGCGCGGGCTTGCGGACGGTGAGCAATGGGTAGCTCGCCGTCCGATAAGGACCAGGCCCGGGTCGACGGCGCGTTGTGTTCCACGCGCGCCTCAAAGAGATGTCAGCAAGTGAAGGGGTCCGACAGGACCAATGCCTGCCGGGGTTGCGGGAAAGTCCGAAAGGGATACCGTGCCCCTTGGCAACGTACAGGCAACGGAAGGAACATGGGTGGGTTTTAGTCAGTAAGAGTCTGACATGCCCTCCTGCTCCGCCCAGAGCGGGAGAAGTTATTTGATAATTTCCCACCCAAAAAAAAAAAAGCCGGCAAGAAACTCCACGGTTACTCTTTTAAAAATAATTGGATTTTACAATATTTTCAAATAACAGTGTTATTAGGCATATGGGAGGGCAGTGTAGGTCTTTCAACAAGTACCAGACTACCTACCTACCAACCCTAACTACCTACCTACCCTATCTACCTACCTACCTATACCTACCTACATATATACGTACCTACCTACCCTACTTACACCTACCTATCCTACAAACCTTGTCCTGAGAATAACGAACACAACAAAAAAAGAATTATCCAATTTGGTGTAGCCGTTCTCAAGTTTTGGCGTGACCAAGGGAAATAGGGATTAGACTAGCAATGCCGGCGTTGACAATAACTATTTTTCTAAAATAAAAGTAGCCTTAGTTATTCCTTAAAACATTGACTATCTGCCAGGGAAACTTCTGTCAAAATCAGTCCAGCCATTTCGGTGATTAGCCGGATCAAACGGACAAACAAGCAAAAACTTTTAAAATTGTTTTTTTATTATAACTACCGTGTATGTACTTTCATTATTATGCGTTAAGTAAAAAGTAGTTATTTTGAAATTACAACCAGACACTTCATTTTTTTTTATTTGTATTGTATAGATAATTATCAGATTCTTTCTATACAGCATGTATCAGAAAACTGCCCCGTTGGTCTCGTGGTTGCAAGCGCGACTGCTGAGCGTGGGGTCCTGGGTTCCATTCCCGGGTCGGGCAAAGTGTTATTGGGTTTTTCCATTAGGAATTTCTTAGTAACAGCCCTGAGTTTGGAAGTTGGCGGTGTGATACCCCCGTGCCTCGGAAAGCACGTTAAGCCGTTGGTGCTGCGCCTGATCTCTCTCCAATCGTGTCGGATTGCCGTCCCATCCCGTATGAGAGTGAGGGAAGAGAGAGTGCATCTGTGTCTGCGCACACACTTGTGCACTAGAATATCTCCAGCGCCGAAGGCTAGTCTCCGTTGAGATTGGCCACCGTGGCCAAAATACGGTCCGGAGGACTATATATCAGAAAGGTGTGGTCAAACAGTGTGTGTTACAGACCATCAAACTGACTGACGAAACTTCTATACCTACCTACCTAATTAACGTATACGGGACAGCTGATTATCTTTTCGCGATTACGATGTCGGTCCCATGGACAAAGTTGTTCAGTTTAATAGTCTGTACCACACCCTTAACTATGACCACACCTTTCTAATACATGCTGTATAAGCTTGAAAAACAGTTTTTTTTTAATGTAGGCATAATAACTTAAAATAATTTATTATTGGTAGTTGAGATAAACTGATACCTAAAGGTGGGTACTGATCGGTATAACGGGCCGTAATGTACCATTCGCAGTGAGGATGTTACGTTACGCCGTGTTCTAAAGTCCGTGTTGATGCATGCTCGTTTCGAACTCTTTGCTCGCCCGTGCTCCAGATTCTAAATACAATAGCCAAGAATCGACGCATGTCGCACGTGATGACTTGTTGCGGGCGTACTGACTGAACCGCGTAACACTCAAAGGAATTCGCCACAAAACCGACAGCGGACTTGAAACGAGCAACGAGCGGCTCGCTGATCGCATGTTCGTTCTCATTTCCACGTACTGACGGCACGAATGCTCGCTTTGTAAAGCCGGCTTCCCACGCGTGCGTGATAATGCGGACGCCCGCGCACCAGCCCTCACGGCGCACAACCACGCACCGCGCACCAAGGCCCTTCCCACGGTGCGGACGCACGCGGATTCAGAACTCGGCAGACGTCTCACCGAGCGAAACACCGAAGACATCGACCGAATTCTTTCGGCTCGCTTCGGAATACTTCGTATCGCATTGTTCGCTCTCGGGCACAATACGTTATTGTAAACTTTTTTGATTGTCATTGAGCTAAAGTAGTTTTCTACTTTAACTATGATACTAAAACTATTTCGGCACATTATCAAAAGGAACTGAAAGAAAGAAAAAAAAAACGGAAAAGTAGGTTTATTTGTCACAGAAACACGTGCATACAAAAAGACAACAATATAAACATATAACACATAACAGAAATATTCGGCAGCTGCACGTCATAACTGTGACCAGAAGGCTTCCACTCAGCATAATGCTGTGCTATGGGGGACCCACAGCACCGCACTGATTTTCAGTGGTCACCCGAAAAACACGTATGGAAGTCAAGTCAGTTCATTGATTTATTTGTACACAATATAAGTAACAAAATAATATAAAATAAATATTACTTAGAATATAATATAACTATACAACGAATTTTAGGAATGAATATTATTAAATAACATAAAAATTAATCCGCAGGCTTCCCCGTGCTCAGGAGACGCCCTGGGCGTCGGGAATCACAAGCCGATTCCCGGCCACCGAAGGCGCGGGCTTGCGGACGGAGATCAATGGGTAGCTCGCCATCCAGTAAGGACCAGGCCCGGGTCGACGTGCTGTCACTGTGCTGTCGTGTTCCACGCGCGCCTCAAAGAGATGTCAGCACAATTGAAGGGGTCTGATAGGACCGATGCCTGCCGGGTTGCGGGAAAGTCCGAAAGGGATACCGTGGCCCCTGGCAACGTACAGGCAACTGAAGGAACACGGGTGGGTTTTAGTCAGTTAAAGTCTGACATCCCTCCCGCTCCGCCCAGAGCGGGAGAAGTTATTTCCCATCCAAAAAAAAAGGCATCTCCGTGCATAAGTAATGTACCCACCCAACTGTAACATACCATCATTATACGAGTAAATACACGAGTATATCCGAGTGCTCTGTCTCGCTCCCATCCTCACCGTTTCGTCGCCTGAACGCGCGCTTGCAATCTAAAAAGTACAGCAGTTGCATTACACTATTGCGTCGCTTATAGACGCAATAGACGACGACGATGACGCACTGTGCTGTCAGTGAGCCATCGAGCGGCGTCGCGCGCAGCGCCGCCCATTGCCCGCCGCTGCATTGCTTAATTTTGCCTGTTATTATTCCGTAAAGTCATATCAATCGTAAAATCATCAAACAGTAGTAAGTACTTACTTAATACTTTTTCGTTGTTTTGACGAAATAGCGAGCCGAACCCCCTTGACGCGCGTGTGGCGTAAGTCTAATGAGCTAATAGTCTGCGTTTGTTCGACTGTCGACTGATGGCCGATACCTATAATTTACGGACCGGTATTTGGTTAAAATTGAGACTCACATCACTCACTCTGTATGAAGCAAAGACCTCATAGCTTTGCATAGTAGACCATCCTATATGGAAGTAGCTATCAAAGGTAAAATTAGTAGATATCCGCCAGATATACCGAAACGTATCTAAAATCCAATTTCAGTCACAAATCGTATCGTATCGATAATCCGAACTAGACAAGCCGATTTCACACAACCACGGCAAGATTAGACTTGCGTAGGTAAGTATTTGTTTATGCTTGGATAGTTTTGATCGATGCACTTATAACTGAATTATAATATTACTAGAGACGATCGAAACTGCGAGCCAAAGGCACCAGAGCCGCACCAGAAATTTATTTCTAAAAACAGATTTTGAAAACGATTTCATAATATGAAATTGAATATTTAAACGTTTGCGAAAAAATCCAAAAAATTCCATGTCTAAAAATTTGCTTACGAATCTACTATATCTAATATTTATATGCCAAGTTGGGTAATAAAAATGCTACGATTGGTAAGCAAAACGATTCGTTTTAGTTTATAGGAACCGAGCATATAAACTAAAACGACTACGATAATACCTTTGAAGTTGACCGACTCGCCGCGGATCGGACGCACCGCCACGGACGTGTCTGCGCTACCACGCACGTTATCCTTCCCATGGTGCGTGTCGGTGCGTGTCCGTGCGGACTGATCCGCGGCGAGTCGATAACTTCAAAGAGAATGTACTCGGACGCACCGTGACGCACGCGTCTGCGCTACCACGCACGTTACTCTTCCCACGGTGCGCCGTGCGGGTTGGTCCGTGCACAATATTACGCACCGTGGGAGTCGGCCTTAACATGTTACATTACACCCCGTAACACCGGTCAGTACACACCTTTAAGGGTTGCCCAGTTGTAGTTGACACTATGGGTGCTGCTAACAGTTTTAGGTACAGTTTAACATACGTTTATGATGGCATGTTAATATAAATCTATATCATATTGCGTATCAGCTGATTTCAAAGTCCCTAGAATGAAACTTAGCATAAATTACTATCATACTAACAATGAAAGGAGGAAAAATTTCCTTTTAAATAGTCTACAGAGAAAAGTTTTTTATTTTTGTTTGTAATGAATAACTCAAAAACTCGGTTGATTTAAAAAAAATATTTCTCCAGTAGAATGCTATATTATCAATGAGTAATATAGGCTATAATTTATAAAGATGAGCACAAAGATTTATAACAAGCTACCTATGGACATTAAGATTATAAATTCAATTATTATTTTTAAAAGAATGCTGAAAATTTTCTTAATTAAAAAGGCCTATTACTCAATAGCAGAATTTCTTGAGGAAAAATAATTTTGTTCAATAAAGTACCTATCACTAAAGTGAATATAATTCAGTAAAATATTTTTAAAAGGATTATGATAATTAATATTAAATGATTACAATACTGTGACATAATTGAATTAATGAATAATGATAATTTTTGAATCAGGTAACTCATGACATGTGTATTTTTATTTAGGTATGACTTTAATAATTTATAATTAATATGATGTAAATGATAAAATTATATAATGTAATTAAAACGATGTCCTATATAAAATTTAATATTTATAACTTTTTTCTTTTTAATTAATGAATGTAAATAATGCATGTTCAACTGTTACTGTTACAATTATAAGCATATATGCATGATGAAATTGCAATGCCCTAACAGGGCCACTATGTTCTAAGAACTGATATCCTCTGTTAAGAACTTTATTTATGTACACATAGTTAGCAATAAAGAATTTGAATTTGAATTTGAAAGATATCACACGGGCGAAGCCGTCGAAGTCTAATAAACATGAGTTATCTGACGTTAAATTCATCTCTGAATGCTTTTGTTCAACTTACTTACTCTATCATGAACAACGCGTGTGTAAAACTGACAATATCTTACGTCACCAATGACGTCACGTCGGAAAATTTTACAATACCGCATAAATCACAATACTAGAAAACATGCAATAAACTACGTTAGAACATTTACTAACGAAAATAAAATAAAACCCACGGGTTTGGATCGTTTCTAAAATTTGTTTCTCTACCAGTACACAATTTTATCGCTTGCACCGAATTTTATTATCTATACTAGTTTAAATCATATTATTTATTGTTTGTTCTTACAGTACATTTCCGTTAGATTGTAAAATACTACATAACTAAGATATTGCAGTAAAAATCTTGAATTCACTGAGGTTTTCTCAGGTTAAGACCAGGCACTCTAAAGACAAATTCCACGCAAGCTCCGCCCCCATGCACCCAGCCACTCCGATGAGTGCTAAACTCTAACACATCAGTAATAAAGTTGAATATCGCGTGTGCTCTTTGATAGTGTTCAGTCTAAATTCATATTACGTAGAAAAAATATCTCGTGGCTGGATAATAACAGTGAATACTTATTTTAGACATAGAAGCCGAATAATCTTGATTTGATTTAAATAAAAAAAATTGTATAAAAAAATGAATCGGGCGAAAATGTTACAATTACGTAACTGTCTTGTACATGGAAAGAAAAAGATCCAATAAATCATATACCTACTAAAGTTCCATTTTGATTGTATGCGTGACTGTTTCAGAATATTAATGAAAAGTAACATACAATTTTAGGGAGCCTCCTCTTAAAACATGAAATATCATACATACATACGTAAACTCACGCCTTCTTCCTACGGGGGTAAGCAGAACGCCAACTGCTACGATACATACTACTTTGCATCGTTTACGTTCATAAATCTGGTCATAAGCGCACGCAATAATAAAAAAAAAAGAAAATGCATTATTTTATCTGTTAGATTAAGTAAAGCCTGTCACAATAAGATAAAAGTCATCAACTCCTCAAAGTATCTGTAATATGGCACTAGAAAACACGTTTGAAAAAATAGTGGTAAACTATACTCCATTTGAAATTAGATTAGACATTTAAACCAACCTTTTTTACAGTCCGTTCAACCGATTCTGACTTGTAAACCGTAGGCATTAAAAACAAAAAAAGTGGTTACTGCAGCTGCCATTTGTCATGCCACCAACGCAATAGAAATTAAAATTCGTAGAACGGACTGTAAAAAGGTTTAGTTAATTTCTAATCTTACTTCTAATAGACTTTTGAAATGAATGGTATTTTGAAATCTCTAAATATTTCACGTCATTTCTGAATTTCATGGGTCATGTCAGTGGACAGACTCCTTAATGCGGGAGTAACCTATTCCTCATTTGACCCAAGTTTAAAAATACTTGATTTTTCTCTCTGGCCAGCAAATTAGATTCATCCTACTTCGCAGTGCCTTAAATAAATGTTGAAATAGCGTGTTGAAACTGTATTCGTTATTTATTTAAATGCAGAGTGCTGGCTGGTCGTGACGTTCCTAATTTAAAATAATCAATGCGGCTGTTCACTGTATTATGCAGCCTCGTCTTAGCTCTATTGTGAATAGAGAATTAGGTTTAGTCTCGAACTAAACTTAGATTCTCCGTAAACCCCATAGTGGAGAAGATGGTTGATTATCTTAGTTAAACGTGTCTTAACCTTTCGTTTGCCGTAATTACAGAAACAATTAAAAAGCCATTGTGTCTCGCGTGGATCCACGTTCCGGAGGGTATACGAAGGGTTAAACTTGTGACATGTTATTATAACTAGTCATCTCAAACTGTGGGTCAGCAATTACCCTAAATTGTCAGCTATGTTGAGCTCAAATCTTAATGAGACTGAGATCAAGTAAGTACCAACATAACTAAATATCAAGTAAGTACCTACATAACATAACATCACGCCTGTATTTCCCCGAAAGGTTAGGCAGAGGTGTACCTATTAGTAGGTATCGCCAGTTAGGTTTAAGTCCTATCTAATAGGGGGCGACCCATCAATTAGGCACAAATCCAGATTCCGGGCTGCTACTGATACATTCCGCATGGAAAACCTAATAACACTTTGCTCGATCCAGGACCTCATTCTCCACAGTAGCACTTGCGACCAATGAGGCAGTCAAGTAAGTACATATTATATTTAAAATAGATTTGCGTTCGTACCTATCTAAATAGTGATGTACACACAAAACTACTAAATCAATCTGCCAAAACTGTTTAATCCAAAAACATAACTATGTATGTTACTGTCTACACCAAGCCAATCAAACAAAATGGCCGAATCTTGAAACAAAATGGCCAAATATTGGAACTAAACAGAATTATGTAATTTGACAAATACATTATCAGTAAACGATGATCAGTATCAAATAACGGAAGATTAACACTGACATTACTGCTAACGCCCCGTTAAACTTTGTTTTTTTTTTGTGTTTTTTTTTTTGCATCATGTTTACCGCAAATAAACGTATTTTCTTTCTTCTTTTCAACCTCTAAATGTATTTTACAAAGGTTTATACTGTTGTAATAAAAGTTATGGTCGCGAATTTTCTGATGTCAAATGTTTTATTTCTTTATGATTTACCTTGAGCGTGGTTTGAATTAGAATTATGATGTTTTTAAAAAAAGCGGCCAATTTCGAGTCGGACTCGTACACGAAGGATTCCGTACCACCGTACTAACGTTTCTTGTAAAATTATTTTCTTTATTTAAATATTTACATATAAATTATATTTTTAAATATTAGAATAAAAACATTTAAAAATATAAAAAATAGTAGCCCACCGGTATCGGGAACAGGGTCCAAGCTACCGGCGGTCAGGGCTCCAAAGAGAGGAACCTCCTAACAATACGAGCCGTGTCCAAGAGTACCGCTTTCTGAATCAAGCCCTTAATCCAGCTGCCCAACGAGAGCCTCCTAAGGTGTTGGTCGAGGCTCTTGGCAATTAAGCCATTGGCTGATACGACTATCGGCACAATGATCGCTGAGTCCACATCCCACATGTCGACAACCTCGCGAGCCAAGTCAAGATACTTAATCTGTTTATCTTTCTCGGCTTTCACGAGGTTCCCGTCATGCGGGACCGTTATGTCAATAATCATTGCGCGCCGCTCTCCTCGATCCACCACCACTATATCAGGCTTATTGGCAACAATAGTCCTGTCAGTGATGATGGATCGATCCCAGTACAATGTGATATTTCCATTTTCGAGAACTGGGTCGGGCACATACCTGTAGTACGGTACTTCCGATTCCACAAGGCTGTATTTCAGAGCAAGTTGCTGATGGATAATCCTGGCTACAAGGTTGTGTCTATGCAAGTACTCTTCGTTAGCTAGACGAGAACACCCGGAGATAATGTGTCGGATTGATTCTCCCGGACGGTGGCATGCCCGACAGATGTCAACCGTGCCGTCCTTCACAATGAATCTCCGGTAATTGTTCGTCATCATAACTTCGTCCATAATTGCACAGACAAAACCTTCGGTTTCCCCAAAGAGGTCACCAAAACGCAGCCAGGCTACGGACGCTAGTGAATCTACATCGGGTCCATGTAGGGCCCGGAAGTAGCGTCCGTGAAGCTCCTTACTCTGCCATACCTCCTTGCGATCATTAATGTCAAGCACTACAGGCTTGCGCCAGTTCTCTTTAGCCAAGGAGAGCGGGGTAAGGCCCTTGTCCACCGCGACCACATCTCGATGCATCCCCACGTCGGCTTCTAGGAAATATTCCCTGAGACTGCATACCTCGCGATTGTGGAAGGTCTTAGCGTTTAAAAAGCCTCGACCTCCACATTTTCGCGGGATATACAGTCTCATTACCGATGACCGTGGGTGATGCATTCGATATGCAGTTAGCAGCGTACGGACCCTCCTATCCAGGGCGTCGAGTTCGGTCTGAGTCCATTTGAGTATGCCGAAAGAGTACATCAAAACCGGCATGACCCAACCGTTGAAGGCGCGCACCTTGTTTCCGCCTGATAGAAGACTATTAAATACTTTCTTCAGGCGGCCAAAGAAGCGCTCCTTCAACGATTGCTTCATGTCAGTAACATTGATGCCCAACGCTTCCAACATACCCAAATACTTGTAGGTTTCGGATGCGGAGAGGGCTCTAAGGTTTATGGAATCCGCGAGCTGAGTTCCCACGGATTCCACAATCTCCCCTCGCTTTACATGCATGACCGCACATTTGTCCACACCAAATTCCATCCTGATGGCTCTACTAAAAGTTTCAGTTACTTTCAGTAGCTCCATCAGTTGCAAGTTGTTGGGGGCAAAGAGTTTTAGGTCATCCATGTAGAGGAGGTGAGATATTACCTGACCACCTCTCCTCAGCCGATAGCCTAGGCCTGAATACTCCAGCAGTGTGCTAAGAGGATTCAGGGCTAAGCAGAACCAAAGTGGACTTAAACTATCGCCCTGAAATATGCCTCGCTCGATCCTTATCGGTTCGCTATTCCTCTGGATATTTCGACATCCTGGATAGCGAAGGACCGTCCTCCATTGCCTCATACACGACATCAGGAAGGTGCGCAGAGTTGCATCTACTTTATACAACTCCAACACCCTCATGAGCCATGTATGTGGCACCGAGTCATAGGCCTTCTTATAATCTATCCAGCATGTCGACAGATCTTTTCGGGAACGGCGAACCTGTTGGCTAATGGCCATATCAATGAGGAGTAGCTCCTTAGTACCGCGGGCCCCGTTCCTACATCCATTTTGAGAGGCAGACATGATGGAGTTGGTGTCTATATGTTTGTTAATTTTAGTTCTCAAAATGGATGTAAGAACTTTATAGACCGTCGGTAAACATGTGATCGGCCTATAATTTTTGGGTCCGCGGTGCTACCCGATTTATGGAGCAGGTGGGTAATTCCTGTTGTTAGGAACTGGGGTAGCGAACCAGACTCCAAAGCAGTCTGGTACTGAGCCGCCAAGCGAGCGTGCGATCTTATGAACCATTTAATCCAGAAATTGTGCAGCCCGTCCAGCCCTGGAGACTTCCAGTTGGGCAACGGACGAACTGCACGAGCTACATCTTGGGGGCAGATGGTAATAGCCCCCATTTCTGGTATTGGATCGCAGGCTCGCTCGACTTCCCGAGTCCAATCACCTTCGGTGTGGCTGACAGGCGCCGACCAGATACTTTGCCAGAAAGAACACATGGCATCATCATCCGGAAGGCGCGTGTCAACCACACCTTGGTCCGGTCGCTCCCAAGCCCTATAAACCCACCTTTCATCACTCTGGAAGGTGCGATTCTGAGTGTATCGCTCTACTCGCCGCTTATACCTACGAATACGGTTTGCCCATGCATACACTTTCTGCTTCAAGAAGTCGATGCGCTCTGTGACATGGGATACATAGTCCTCAGGGCCGATATCAGTCCCTGAGAACGCCCGCCTCACAAAGCGCATCACTCTAGGGCGAGTATTGCCCTCCCTGAAGCAGATAAGTTTGCCAATGAGCGCTCTGGCCCCACCAATACGGCGTTCAATTCTGCATTGCCAAGCTGGTACGGCTGGTTTCGGTCGTGTAGCTCTAGAGTCATTTGCAAATTTGACGTGAGCTACACGACATGCCGCTACAGCCGAGCAATACAGAATCGAATGAGTATCGGTGAGGTCTTCGCAGTTATCAAAATAGTTTGATAGCTGCGAATCCAGAGCCGCCACCAGCACCCTATTTTTGTTATGCATGGGCAAACGAGGTAAACGTGGTCTAAGTTCGGGCGACATGAACCGATATTCCCGAATCGCACCCTCCAAAGCACTCCTCAATTCCTCATTGTATTGGGTACTTACGTTTGTAGCCCTGTCATCAATCCTCTCGTCAGCTTGACTTGGAGTGACCTGTGGTGGCACTATAACACTCTGCGACGGGGGGGCGATGACATGGCTACTCCGCATTTCACTTCGCAGGCGATCAAGCACAGTGTCATCCAACATATGATTACGCTGGATGACCCGCACTTGATCCGACAGTCGTTGAGCCGAAACGTTGACAGCTGGCTCAAGCACCTGAAAAAGAGAGAGCATCCGGACACGGTACGCGGTCAGGTTGTTTCCCCCCTCTGTAGCCCCATAGTATGAGCGCATGACGTTTTCGTTAATGGATCGTGTCCATCTCATGCGCTGCACACTTCCGCCGGGAGCTGGGACCCTATCAGAGGCCGGTGGGCCTCGAGGTCCTAAACCATCCGGCGGCCGGCGTCCTCCCCGTCGACGAGCAGGTGGTGGTGTCGTGGGCGGGGAGAAATACTCGTCGCTCGAGCTCGACGCAACTGCCGCGGCCGGTGTCGTCCCAGCGCTCACAGTGGGGCTGGGTACCGGCGGCGGCGAGGCGGAGCTGAGCGAAGAGTCCGGAGGTGGTAGGCGTGCTCGTCTCGTAGCTGATCTAGTCAACATTCCGATTTGATTATTAAATTATTTTTATTATTATAGTACACGTTCTGTGAACATTTCAATTGTCTCCCTATTATGGATAAAAAATACAGCCCTGTGATAGACGGACAAACAGCGGAGCCTTACTAATAGAGTTGGCATCGTTTGGGTACCCTAAAAAACTAATGGAAGATAGGTGGTCAATTTTATTGGTCTATAAATATTTGAATACCGTGGACTGGGAAAAGCTGTTAAGTTTATTATATGTATAGGACGACTAACATTTTAATAATCCCTGATTTCCGAAAGCTTGCTCAAATTAATATTTTGACAAATCTCAAATCATGTGATTTGATTGCCCGCCATGTTATTCCAGTCAGCCAATTACAACAGCTTATACATAACATTTTGACAGCTGATTTCCTGATCAGAACTTGGGCATAAACCGCAAGAATTTTGCATAGGTAAAGCCTGAGGAAGTTGAGCAAATTGACTACCAAATTAAGTTGTCTATGTTCAAATTTTAACTGTGATTCTTTGTTTCCACTGTGGTATGAAATGGCTTTACCGCGGCAAAGTTACGTAGATGTCAATTTGCTTAGTCAATCGCTCAAGTTAAGCTACGCTTGCCGGGATTGGTCCGTGGATGGGTGACCATCTTTACGTACCGAGACCTCCATGCCTGGAAAGTACGTTAAGCTGTTGGTCCCGTCTGTCATTCGTGGATCTTTGACAGACGTTACGGGTCATCAGAACCCTGAATGTCTGACAACCAGTCTTACCAAGGGGTATTGTATTACCCAGTTACTAGCTTATGGAGGCAAGATTGGCAGTCGCTCCATGTAAAATACTGGTATTCAGCTGCATCTGGTTAGACTGGAAGCCAACCTCCATTTGGAAAAGGCTACGCAGATTTATTGTACTTGTATGTAAATCGCTAAAACCAAAATAGGAAATTAATTGTGCCTACGATCAAGCACGTAAAATCTACGCAAAGCACTGAAAAAAAATCGCCCGCAGTGACACAAATGTCAATTAGAATAAACTACCTTAAAAGCTACAAGGTTCTTTTGACCCGTGGCCAAATTCGGAACTAACGCCGCCATTTTGTTTTATAAATACAATTTAGGTATCAATTTCACAAATGTTAACCAACAACGCCCCCTTGTCAATGTCATGCAGGCGTCAAATAATCCTTGTAACCCTCTACAGTGACCTACACTTAAAGTGAAATTCACCAATGAAATTGAACACGTTCAGCACACCTAAACCCCGTTCAAGAGCTGTCAGTGTCAAAATTGTTATGGAAAAATGACACTGACAGCTCTTGAACGCGGTTTCATTTGTGAAAATCGCTCTTAGAGATACCACAGATAACCGCAAACAAACGTATTTTCTTTCTTTTTCTTTCTAGATGCCGCAAACATCCTTGTGATCACCAACACAACACTTTCTGGGCCTCATAAAAACGGAATCATATCAAGCCATAAAAGCGTTAAAAGATATATTTTTTGTTCGAGTTATGATTGTTTGAAACGAAGAGATAGTGCTCGTAAATTGAGGGTCTATAAATCTTTTGATAATCCCATCTAGACCAGTAGAAAAGAGCTGCCTAGAAAGATATTTTCATTTTTGGCTAAACGGATATCTGAAGAAATACTGGTATCTCACAAAATGCCTTGAAGCTTTTTGTCAAAGTGCGAGTAAATTAATTATTTATTGAAAATCTGTATTAACGTCACGGAAAAGTTTGCCAAACTGCATAACAGTTCGTTGGTAGTTGTATTCATCTAACACTTGATTACAAATGTTTAAATTTTGAAAATTAATGTGCTAGTTTAACTGTAATACACCATTAAATTGATTTAGCTACTGGATTTGATATTTGCTTTGGTAGGTACTGTAGAGATCATAAATTATATAATTAATATAAGTTCGCTTTTCTAGTTATAATAACTAAGTATGGCATAAAATTATAAGATAAGCGTTGATACACAACAAAGAATTAAAGAAAGGTTTACAGAGTGACTCTCGAGCTGAAATCCGCACGTCTTAAATATAAAATATTATAGTAATGTAAAAACGAAAACATTCTAAATAAAGTATTCGAGTCAACAAACAGTGAACTACACTTGATAGTACTTGTGTTAATTAAATTTTATGGCTCATACACCAAGTAATGCTAACCAACATGAATTGATCGTTACTTAATGATTCATAAACCTAACTAAAATACTGTTAGTGTGGTGAGCTGGATTTTTTTATGTAAGATAGAAGATCCCTAGCCGTAATTATAATTTAACCCAACTTTTGTTCAGCAAGCGCTGGGAGTATATAGTAACTTTATTAGTCATGTTCTTCAGAAAGGTCAGGTGTGTAATACTTGCAACCGGCGTGCGTGTATGACCAGATGTATGAACGTAAACGAAGCAAAAGGAGTATGTAAGGATCGTAGCAGGTGGTGTTCTGTAGTTTCTGCCTACCCCCAAGGAAAGGAGACGTGAGTTTATGCATCTGTATGTGCTTTGTTCAGCAGTGGAATCTGATAGGCTAACACCCAGTAGCACAAAGACAAACATGAATGCCCCATTACATAACGCGAATAATTTCATTCATTTCATCAAAGAACTATTAAAATCGAGTCTTAGGCGCGAGACATACACAAGTGACGAGGGGCGCGGGCGAGGCGTGGGCGTAACGGCGTTTCATATTTCATACAAAATGTATAGGAATGACGTGGCGCGGAACATACACAAGAGGCGTGGTGGGGCGAGGCGACGGTGCAAGCGATGGTGAAAACCTCATCAAAATCTGTTGCGTTGTTTTGAAGAACAACGCGGACATACAGACAAACGCGAAAAGCGACTTTGTTTTATAATATGTATAATCGTAAATAAATAAATATTCTATAATAGTGAGAGAGTTAATTCAAAAATAACAACTGATAGAATTTGAGCAATTAATGCTGACAAATTCGGTAAAAAGCGGTTTACTGCGAGATAGATTATCGATCACAATCCAGGTTCGAAAACAAATTACCAAAAAATATCAATTTCCAAGTAACAATTACGGACCAATTGTGTTATCAACATACCTTTCTCTATAACATCCATTGTTCAAAACCCACAAAATACAACTTAAGGCCAATTTTACCCCGGGGTAATACAGGCTGTCCTTGAAAACATTACAATATTTCTCGGGCCAATGCCCAAACATTGGTAACATATCCCGGGCCGTATTTACTGGAACACAAACCGCAAAATTTACATATTTTCTCTCGTTAACAATCATTTGTAAACAAAATATGAGAACATTACTTGGGTCGAATAGATTTCGTTTACGAGTTTTCTATGAAAACGTGTTGATGCATGTTTTTGCGAATCCGAAACAGTTATATTATGCTTAGATAGCGTCTAAAATGTGTAGTTTGCATTATAATAATGCGCCAGGACAAAGTGTGTGTTAAATAATCTACCCTAAAAGTATTTATTGGATAGAAGTGTTTTGCAGGACCTAGTTAGTCATAATTTTATATTGATAGACATAATTTTAATACTAGAAATAAAGATAAAATAGATCAACCTTTTTTCAGATTATCTAAAGTACATACATCTTTTATGGGGTACTGTGTTAAATGTTACAACAAAATACCTTGTGCTATATTGCAATTAAATGAAAGAAAATTTAAAACTCATATTAACAGTACACTTTGTAAACAAGCATATTACAAATTAGAGGATAATATCCAAGATAAGAATGCTTGGAAACATGCTGGTCCTGCTCCATAGGATAATTTAGAATCAAGACAAAATCAAACTGGTTGCAAATTTAATTGTATATTTTTTTTTTTTTTTTTATTATATGACACTGATTTTACATTCTGTGACCAATTCCTCGCACACTGACTTATTAATTGTAAAATTTTAGGAAAATCGTCTACTTTTACAATGTTTGTAAATATGTGATAATTAGTCTATTTCTGTTGTTGCTTCATTTTTAATTCTTAATTCTTTTTACCTATTGTGGTATAATAATTTTATTCTAGGTGCATCGTCCTCACATATATTTATATAACTAATGTACTTATACAAAATATTGTAAAACATTTTAAAAGAGTAACGGTGAAGTTTCTTGCCCATTCTTCTCCATGCGAAAACTACCTTTTGGAAGCGGCGACTAGAGACTAATAGAGTAAATTTTTGGCGTTCAAAAGTGCCTTATAAGGGCCTATTTGAAATAAATGATTTGACTTTGACTTTGACTTTTGAGTAAAAAAAAAAGAGTTCCAAGCAGAATTTTACCGATGATGGATTTTCAAGCGTATACTTAAATATAGAAAAATCTGGAGACTGAACTGCCTATATTTAAGAGCCTTAATTTCGACAGAAAACAATATAGATAAAAGAGAGATTTGTCTAAAGATTATTTATCTTAATATGCAATACTACTCTCAAACAGAAAAATACCAACGAATGCTACTTTTTCCCCATCGCTAAAATTTAACGAATCAATCGAAAATTCGATTTTATTAGCTAAGAACCACTTTGATCTAATACTGTAGTTATTTCAGTCCATGTATACATAGGCGGCAGAATCGTTTGATCTCTCTAGATAGCTTTTACTAATACCGTGAAAACGAATTCCTTGTTATATGCGATTGGTTTAATTTTGATTTTCAATCGTTAGATGTTTGATTTGGCAAAAGTTGTGTTTAATATTGGTTTGAATTAGATGTGGAAATAACTATTTGTTTTGATTCGTATTAAAATTGGTTTTGAGATTCCTGTGGTCTATTTCTGTATTCGTTTTTGATGTTATGACTATGTTTTTTTCTATAATGAATCCAGAAATCAATCTGCCTAGCCTTTCACAAACTATGTAGAGGTCGGCTTCAGGATTTATTTATTTTTATTTATTTATTTAATACTTCAAGCACACAAATGTACAGAGGCGGACTTAATGCCATTGCATTTTCTACCAGTCAACCTTCGGGTGATGCAGAGACAAACAGTGGTAGGTGCAACAGAGAGATTTGAAGATTTTTTATGTTTAAATATAAAGATATACATATATACCTATTAAAAACTATAAATATAATAAATACACCTAAATATACATAAATATAAGTACAAATAAGACAAACAATGGGAAAAAATTACCGTTGTGATGATACTGCCAGCTTCTTGCGAATATGCTCGCGAACTTTAACTCGAAAAGATAACCGGATAGACTGAATGAAGAAGGAAGAGTGAATGAAGTCTGTGCGGTGAGTGGGACATTGAAGAAGACGATTGTGAGATGAACGTAGATTTCTATTGTGGTTGGCGATTAACTAGATGCAGCTGAATACCAGTATTTTACATGGAGCCACTGCCTATCTGACCTCCAAAACGCAGTTCGTGGCTAACACGATACCCCTTGGTAAGACTGGTTGCCAGGCTTTTCGGCTTCTGGCTACCCATAACAACTGTCAAAGATCTACGTATGACAGCCGGGACCAGAAAGTTTTTTTTTTAAATAATGTATCCGAATTAATTTAGAAAGATGCCTTCTCTGTCTTGATATTCCATATTGTTGGGAGATACCTATATTAATAATTTACCTTGGTCATCGTTACTTCTTCTTAAGGTACAATTTGGTACCCTGGGACATTTCACTACTGTGTAAAGACCTCTTACTTAATTTCCAAATTGCATTGTAAATGCAAGGCGATTTTATAAATCCCTTAGTTTCTGTTTCTGAATTTCTTGGAAAGAAATATTTCTACCAAACAATAGCCTTTTTGAAAGAAAGAAAGAATTAAATAAAAATAGGTTTATTCGTCACAGAAACACGTGCATACAAAAAACAACAATATAAACATATAAACAACAGACATATTCGGCAGCTGCACGTCATGACTGTGACAAGAAGGCTTCCACTCAGCATAATGCTGTGCTATGAGGGACCCACAGCTCAGCGCTGATTTTCAGTGGTCACCCGAAAAATACGTACGGACATCAAGTCAGTAACTAAATATGAATAAATCCAGTGTGTAAATATTGATTAAATCCAGTGTTTTGTCTCGCTCCTCACCGTCGCGTCGTTTTTATTTTTGTTTCAAACCAATTTCGAACCTTTTAATTTCTGACTCGAAGCAATTTAACGAAAAAACTAAATAATTAATGTATCCGCAGGAAACACTTGTGCTCCGCGTATTAAAGGCTTCCAAGGCCAATATTAAGTCAATATGGGTTTTATTTGAAGTGGTTAAGCATTTACTGGAATTTTATTACGTTGGGGTAAATCATAAATGTATTACAAATTGGATTTGGGATATCGCAACAAGGGTTAATAATATTTTGAAATCAATTTGGTAATGGAAGACGTAAAAATGAAACCACTTTCTATCGGTTTTCTGAATTTTAGTAGTCCGATTTCGTATTTGCTGCCATAGCTTGAAAAAGGCTCATAATTTGGGAAATTTTCAAATAATTTCTCCCAATCTGGGCGTAGCGGGAGGGCGTATCAGACTCTTACTGACTAAAACCCACCCGTGTTCCTTCAGTTGCTTGTACATTGCCATGGGCCACGGTATCCCTTTCGGACTTTCCCGCAACCCCGGCAGGCATCGGTCCTATCGGACCCCTTCCGAACACAACGTGCCGTTGACCCAGGCCTGGTCCTTGTCGGATGGCGAGGTACTCATTGCTCACCGTCCGCAAGTCCGCGCCTGCGGTGGCCGGGAATCGGCTCTTGATTTCCGACGCCCAGAGTGTCTCCTGCGGCGGCTAGGGGGCGTGAAATTTGCCTCTCCCTCACGCGTTCCGCCTCCTCCTTCGCGAGCATTACTGCTTGGCAGAAGGAGGTGACGGCCTCCCAAGGCCTCTCACTAAGGACCATGGCCTGGACCAGGGCCGGACGCGAGAGATCCCCGCCACCGATCGCCTCCACGAGGTCATCATTGGTGGAATATCTCATGAGAGAATACCTAAATACCTTAAGACTTTTGAAAAGGGCGAGACCAACGCAAACCAAGACCATTTCAGACACTAATCTACATGGTCCTCACATGATCTGACTTCGATTATGAGAGGATACTAGACTTTAAAAGAGAATGACTTCTGAGTTGGTTTCGACCTTTCTTCTCAGAATAGTCGGATAGGAAACACTGACCACATCTAGTTTAAAAAATATAATTGTAAACGTATTTTCAACCAATTTACAGAAATAAATATCATTTTATCAATAGAAGCGGACACAATTTAGGTCAGTGACAGCTCAGCCGAGTCAACTGGACACGAATAATAATACCAAATACTACGTCGTCAAAACACCTAAAAAGGTGTCTACCGTCGGCATGAAAAGTATCGATTCTTAAAATATTGAAGAATGTTTTTTATTGATAAATAAAATATATAAATAAATTCGATTTATATATTTTTATGAATAAATGTAATAAAATTAATCTTTTTAATGAAATTGAATGCTATGAACTTGTTTTGCAATAAAGATTGTTTTATTTATTTAAATACTTATTCATATAAGCAGAAATCAGAATCGCAGAAATCGCCTTCTTGTCTTTTATGTTCTAGACCAGTGTTTTTCAACGTGGGGGTCGCGATCCCCTCGGGGGTCGCCAAGCGTCTTTAAGGAGGTCACTACAACTTTAAAATTTAAAGCTCATAAATATAAAACAATACTAGTTCAAAATGTTACACTTATTAAGAAAAAAATCATTCATTAATGTGATGAGGAACAGACGCACCTATTACATTAATGTGATAATGTCATCTTTGCACCTGTTTCTCCTTTACCAATATTTCCCATCACGGCCCCGTTTTTGCTGCACATAGAATTAAATTGTTTTCAAAATTTAGGCGATTTCTTTGTTTGGCTTTTATTTGAGCTATCAATGAAAAAGTTAATTCGCACAAGTAGGAGGTTTTAAATGTAATCAAACACTTCGAAGCTTCTGTGGTTAATTGTGGGTAATCTGTTTTTCTGTTTAACCAAAAAGTACACAAGGTGACAAGAGTTGAATTTCAAGTTAGAAACAACGGAGGGTAGGGGGTCGCGAAATATTTTTCAATATTAAGGGGGCCGCGCCATGTAAAACTAGACTATTGTAAATTTGACGTGCAAGAGTGAGATAGAACTTCTAACAATCCATCATAAAAAAGTAAGTTGGATTTTTTTTCCTACCTAAAGTATGGAAAAGGTTTTTTGAGATTTTTGACTTTTCTAGTACTCAAACTTCAGTTGATTGATTATAATTATTTGTTCCTTATAAGAAACAGGATCGATTGGCATCAAAAAAAGTTTTTGTGAAAATTGCGCATTTTCTTACTGACTGTACATTTTTTTTCAAAATGTGTGAACATTATACGAGTACTTAACTTTATGACCAGCACACGTACACATACTTAACCCTTTACCTACCATACGTCAAAAGTTAACCTAAGTTCTCAGAATTTAGCCCAAAACGCCCCAAAACTATTCAACCTTGACCTTGAAAACCGACTTCAATAGTCAAGAGACTTAAAGACTGTTTAACTGCTTAACCCTTGTTAGCCGAAGTTTCATGTAGGACTATTATGTCCCGTGACGTATGGCGCTTATTTGGCTAATCTGTTTATTTGAAGATTTTACAGACACTTATAAACTATAAATATGTTGTCACCAGTAAGTACAGTAGGCAGCACGTAATACCAGTATCAACATCATTATCATTACAGCCGTAATACGTTCACTGCTGGACATAGGCCTCCCCCACTCAACGCTATTTCGACCTACTACGCTACTTTGCTTTTCGCATCCAGCGGATTCCTGCGGTCTTCACGAGGTCATCGTTCCACCTTGTGTGACGTCTTCCAACGCTACGTCTTCCTGTATGCGGTCGCCACTCCAGAACCTTACCAGTATGAGTACGCTTTTTTTTTTTTGGGCGAGAAAGTAATCAAATAACTTCTCCCGCTCTGGGCGGAGCGGAAGGGCGTGTCAGACTCTTACTGGCTAAAACCCACCCGTGTTCCTTCAGTTGCCTGTACGTTGCCAGGGGCCACGGTATCCCTTTCGGACTTTCCCGCAACCCCGGCAGGCATCAATCCTAACGGACCCCTTCAGTTCTGCTGACATCTTTTTGAGACGCGCGTGGAATACAACGCGCCGTCGACCCGGGCCTGGTCCTTGTCCGACGGCGAGCTACCCATTGCTCACCGTCCGCGAGCCCACGCCTACGGTGGCCGGGAATCGGCCTGCAATTCTCGACGCCCAGGGCGCCCCTGTGGCGGCTAGGGGCGTGAGGGCGCGAAATTTGCTTCTCCCTCACACATTCCGCCTCCTCGTTTGCGAGCATTACTGCTTCGCAGAAGGAGGTGACGGCCTCCCATGCCCTCTCGCTCCGTACCATGGCCTGGACCAGGGCCGGACGCGAGAGATCCCCGCTACTGATCGCCTCCACGAGGACACGGCGATGCTCTGCCCAAGCCGGGCAGACCTCCACAGTATCAGTAGGCCTCGTATTTTTTGTAACTCTAGACCAGCAACTAGAGTAGGACCACAAATGTTTTTGTAAGCATCTGCATTGAGCATTGTTGCTTTTAGGCTTTGGTAACTCAGATATTTTAATTTATCTGTTTTAGAGGATATTGGGCTACGTACTGCACTTATTATATACCTACTTTTAAGGCAAAAAAAGGCTTTGGAGTAGTTCGCAGTACACTTTTTCAAATGTAATTCTATTGTAAACAGTATAAGCATAGTTAGTTATTTTCCAAGGTCGGATTATGAAAATAAAATCAAGAAAATACAGTTTAGCCTGAAAATACCTTTGCATCCAGCAAAAAGAAAATTGCGGCTTGCGTGATTCATTTTCGCAGTACGTGTATAGAAATTTCAATTGTCTGTCTATTTATCAGGTGCTGTCATGTGGCCTAACTGGAGGCCGTTTAGACTAATCGCTGGGGTACCGAGCGACCCCATTCCCGCGGCTTTGTTCCGGATTTGAGACCCCTAATGCCTGTTATTTGCCATTTCGTGACCGCTTTACTACACTTTGTGGTCAATTCTCTCGTGATGAGATAATGTTATGTCATTTGGAATGCTGTGGGGGTGGTGAGTAGCTTGTTTATAACTTTGGTTTAGATCAGTTAAGCACTAAGTAGTGTATCATTCCGCTGCCAAATAGGCCTCTTTACACGCGAAAAAGTCCGAACATGTTTTATTTGTAAAATATTGAGACGTTTGACAGAATTTTAAATTCAAACAGAAGGAAAAAAGACTTGTATTTGTTTTGGAGAGAGTCGTCAGGCGTCAGCCACCTTTGGTAATTTGAGCATGGTTTAAAATTTCCCCCTAAGAGTTTTTTTTTGAACAGGCACGTTCCGCAGTGTTATTAAAGGGCAGAAATATTTTCCCTTACAAGGTATTCTCAGTATCAACACGTAAGTATTCCAGTTGTTCGTGTATCGCCCAGCCCATCTACATAATTTTGCCTTTATTTCTGGTCTAAAATGGTATTTATCTCGCATCCAGGTAGACGAGGCCGATTTCGGCAATATTTTTTTTTTGCTAAAAAGTGCTGGTACTAAAAAGTGACCGACTCAAACATGACATGTGTGTAGCACTCTACACACATGTCATGTTTGAGTCGACATGATTCGTATTTATATTTTGCTTGGCTGTGCCGAATCGTGCTACTTCGAACGAGTGTTTAGCACGCCTTACATTTTAGCCATAAGACTGGATATTTTAAGTCAGCATTCACACAGCTTATCACTACAAATCATCCTTTCAAATGAAAGAAAAAATCTCCGAAAAAAGTACGGGTTTTTCAGCAAATTTTCATCGTCATACGAACCAGCTGATGCCCCATCAACATGAAATACTCGTCTCATAAAGAAGAGCGAGCTCCCCTAACCCTACAAACGCGATCAGGTGTCAACTCGACCCGACAAATATTTTCGACGACGAGCCTACATCTTTGTCGATTTACATAAAAATGGCCACCCTTTCTAACCAGCCATGGTAGTAATGAAAGCGGGAGCGGGTGTGCAAGCGGAAGCGATTTGTATAGTCAAAACATTCACAATACTTTTAAACTATCTTTACCAGCAACTACAAAACGCTTTATTTAAAATACTAAATACAAAGTATTGGATGGTAGCCAATTATACTGCAAGCCCTCAAAAAATAAATAAAAAGAAGAGAGAAATCAACAAATAAGGTACCATGAATATACACTTGTCTTTGTTAAAAGTGCACAGTTTTTCTCTCCTTCTTGAATTATATTATTATTGTGAAGGCGGTTAGGATGGAAATCTATGGCGTGGCAAAACTACAATAAAAAATTTGACACACACATCCGTGCCTTCTTTCTCTTACACCATCGTCGCAGCTAAACAAAGTTACCTAGGCACGCACTTATACGTCGTTTGGAGCTCATCTGACGTTCTCCCTGATACCCGTTCGGTGCGGAATAAAATGTGATTTGTTTAGGCAAATTAGGGTGAGCTACTTCGAATGTTTGCAAAGGTTTGTCGAGTTTGCAGCCTACGGGTTATGTATGTGTTTGAAGATTTATGACGAAAAACTTTGTATCGTGTACGAAACAACATTGGAAAGGAATAACAATTGTTTAAGGATACGATAACATGCTCAGCAAGTTTTTCTTGTGTTCCGCCGGAGTTTGAAAGAATAAGAATCAGAAATGGAAAGAATGTCACATGCCTACAGCAATGAATCCTTCTACAATCTAGAGTTATATTTAGATCTTCTAATTCAACACCTTGAACGTGTTTCAAATGTGATTTTTGTCTTAGTTATCCATTTTGCTATCCACTTGCCTAACCTTTTGTTGGAGCAGACATAGATAAAAAAAAATATGACCAAACGCGTTGAAAAAAACAATGTAAATCCAGCCAATGTACTTGTTTTTTTTCAGATTTCCTATTTTTCGTGTAAAACTTTAAGAGCGTTCAGTCTAAAAGTTGGCAACGTCACAATTAGCTTTCAAATATTTATCTCTTTTGAATAATTTGGTAATATTACTGTATGGAAATATGAAATAATTAATTATTATCGCCGTATTATGCTGAGATAGGGGCCTTTTTGGCCTCGCACAGGTCGTTATTTTTTTGCTTAAGCTCCCTTTTTATTTTATTTTTTATATAATTTTGTTTTTTATTTTTATTTTTTTTTACTGTTTGTATTTCCTGTGCGTGTCCCAAATAAAATATTTTTCTTTCTTTCTTTCTTTCTTTCAAATATCGCTAACTAGTGAACTAGAATATTAATAATGAATTGCAATTATAACACTGAATTTGATGTTGTAACTGTTTTAGGTGTAAAAAAGGCATTTGGAAAGTTTCCTAATAATTTATTTTTCATCTAAAACTAAATATTCGGTGTTACAATATTAATTATTGCATTTCATAATCTATATTTTAGTTCACTAGTTACCTAGTCATATTTCATATTTACATACAGTAATATTGCCAAATTAATTTGCTACGTTTATGCTATTATTTGATATCTATTTGCTACGTTGTCCATTTTCAGAATGCACGCTCTTAATGAATGAATCCTGAATGAAAAGGTAGAAAATGATGGTATTATTAGATACTATTGTTCAAGTAAAGAGCCTTAAAAATTTAATAAACTGGTTCCAACAACAGACTTAATATTAGGGTCTTTTTACAAACTTTTCTCATCGTAAGACTATTAAGTACCTCTTTAGCTCTTTTTCTTAAGTAAGAGGTCAAAACTCAAACTCAATGCATTTATTTCAAATAAACCAATTACAGGCACTTTTGTATTGTCAAGGGGTCGGTCAGTCAGAAAGATGAAGCTAGTTGCCCATTCCAAAGCGTAGTAGGTACCTATGGAGAAGAACGGGCAAAAAACTCCACGGACACTCTTTTAAATCAAAACATGGTTACAAAATATTGGTTACATCATTCATGTTGAAGTTATACATGTGAAAACGATACAAAACATTAAAAGCATACGTAATAGAAATAAAAAAAACAAATCAAAAATTAAATTGAATTAAAATATGCCGTGGCAGCTAAGAGATGACCAGTCCCTACTAACGGCGCCCGTTCACGAACATGATGCATGGATTAGCACCATTCAGCTCAACCGTTAAGGGAGCTAAATGATCCAACACACGCGCCACCGTCAGCGAGACATTAGAGTGAGCATGACATACTCTCAGCCGTAAGGGCACATTCAAATCAATAGAAGACATACCCAGTACCTAAATGGTAGCTTTATAGTCGGTAGATAGTACTCACACATGTGCTATGTATGCAGTTATACAATGCTAAGAGATTAAATTTATACAATGCAAAGATAGTTTTTAAAATCTTCAGTAGCTCCAACGATATTTTCAAATGCTAATCAATAAGTTTATGCGCCCTTATGGAGCAGGACCAGCCTTGAGCCAAGCATTTTTATCAGCGATGTAATCCCCCAACTTATAATATGCTTGACTGCATAGTGTGCGTTTAATATATGATTTAATTTTCGTTTCATTCAGTTGAAGTATGTGGGGAGGTATTTTATTGTAACATTTTAAACAGTGAAATATGAAAGATGAGTCCACTTTAGCCAGCCTGAAACCCGGTTGAGCTAATTGGTCCCTATTCCTAGTGAGGTACTAAATAGAGATACATTACTACCGTTTAAACCCACTTACAGCAATTAGAAACACGCCTAAGTACCTACATAGACAATAAATAGATAATTAATTATGTTTATAGTGATTAATGCTTGGTATTCCACACATTCATGTTCTATTGATTAAACATGTTCAAGTAATGTACTAGTAATGAGTTAATAATTAATTCGATTATTCAATTATGCGAATGTTGTGATGTATGTTGGTATAGTGAGATGATCGACTGTAAACCTGTCATTAGTAGGTACTATCTCGGACACGCATATCTGAACACCGTAAGAACTATTGTAACGCTTACCTACGAAAAAAAAGGGTTGAATAAACGCGATTTTTTTTTCAAAGTGGTTAAATATTCGTGACCGCAATAGTACCATAAGTACCTAATTATAATTGGATTCATTGATTTTGTATGTCTTTGCTTCTAATAAATAGACAAACTTGGTTAAATCTAAATATAATTCGAGCTATTGAAAGGAAATGTTAGTTATCAGTTTGTTAGTGTAGCAGTCATGGGGACTGCCGACAGAAGTGAAAACTAAAAACTGTGTTTCTTTTTAATTTGTAAATTAATTAATTATAGGGTGAATAATTTTAAAAATATATAAATTCAAAAATTTATTAACATTAGTCTACTTTTCACAAATATTGGTAATCCGAGCAATAATTATAAACATTTTCATATAGTTTATTTATTTATCAAAACATGATGATAATTTATGTCTGTAATTTTTATGGTGTACAATAAAGAGTATTCTATGTTTGTATCTATCTATCTATCTATGATGGGCTATGTATAAATGAATATTTATCTACTTACTGTCGACTACACGCAAAAACACTTATAAAATTCTCAGGAGCATGCAATCGCGATCTTCAAACTTACTACTATAGTTTGACCGAGACTGCTGTACTGCGCCTTATGTATGTGCGCGGCGAGACGGGGGCAGTGCAGTCTCATTCGTCATTGCTGCCGAAATGCGCTTCTATAGGCCGGTCTATACAGCACGACAGTGCGAGCATGTCGGTTACGCGAATCCATAAGTTTATCCCCTACAAATGCGCCTAAAGTTATCATAAAAAAAAAAAAGCAAGATACACATTTACATAACAATTATTTCATTTATTTTTACATTTCCACTATAGGGTTTTTTACATTTTACTAAATGGTAATTTAAAATCTTCACACTAATAAGGCTTCGAACACAAGGCTCCATCAAATGACATGCTAATTTCAAGTTATACACAGTATTTGCATGTCATCAGTCGCTTACCGCCTTCACCACCAATCTGGCCTCAACCGATCATATATTCATTAAACTTTATAGCACAAACCACCCTTTTTCTATGTAAATAGTATATCAAAGAAAATTAATTTCCTCCGTCTGAATTTTATTAAGGTTGAATATCGCTTGGCAATTGAGTTTTATATTGTGTTTAGAAGGAAAATATTGCTTTATTTCTTTAGTGGATTTTCGCAAAGACGTATGAGGTTTTACAAATATTATGATGAACACTTACGACCTTTTTGATATAAATTGCCCGGAATTGAGAATTGGGACCCGAAGATGGCAAATATTGTGGCAGATGCTGAGCTTCCCAAGTAGGATGACATAAGTGCTATTTCAGAGATTTCTTGTGTGATGTAAACTGAATTCGTGGTTATAAAAGAAAAAGAAAAAGTAGGTATAGATTCCGGACACGCACCGGAAATTACTGACAAATAATTGAACATGCTAATGTGTGTGTTTGGGAAGTTATTTTACGAGCCCATAATATAATATGCGAAAAACATAACATATTCAAACAATAACATCGATTGATGTATGCTGCATTGCCACAAATTTTTGTAAGTCAAACATTATGGTGAGCCAAGAACCCAAGCCACAAAGCTATGCATAATATTTCCCAAGATTTTGCATAAAACTCAAAACAATACACCTTCCAAATGAAATTTGAAACATTTAAGATGCCGTAGAATAGAATATTTAGAAGATTAACTTCATAGAAAGCAATAAAAGTTCATTGTTGCACAAGCTCGGTTATTAAATTCATAAAACCACGTTTTACTTTTTATTAAACAAAGCTTTGTTAACTTATTAGACAATATCAAATTCGTTTCTGAGGTCCTCAGATAAACTCTAAATAGTTAAAAGCTACACTACAGATTCGAAAGAAACAGATATTTAAGGGTGGATCAGCAGTGATAGCCCGCAAAATTCAAATTTTCGTACGTTTTTTTTGCAATTTGAAGGTCAGTGTTTTGATCAAAATATGATTCGCAACCATAACAAATATTATATGTAGTAACGGAATTATAATCATTAGACTCATTAAAAGAGCGTTCATCCAAAAAGTTGGCAACGTCGCGAATAGCTGTCAAATATTTCGCTGTTTTGATTAATTTTGCGATATTACTGTATGAATATAAAAAATATGGCTCTAACTAGTGAACTAGAATATTAATAATGAATTGTAATTATAACACTGAATTTGGTGTTGTAACCGTTTTAGGTATACAAAAGGCATTTGGAAAGTTATAGTAAAAAAATAAAATAAAATATAATAACAAAAAAAAAATTACAATATTATTACCATTCCTTTATTTATTTTAATCAAATAATAAAAATTATTTAATGAAAATACTAACAAACATACACATAACTAAATGAAAAGCATTTAGTTATGTGTATGTTTGTTAGTATTTTCAGCGACATTTTCGCTGAATTTGATGTATTTTTGGTTGGATAGATTTAAACGGGAACGCCACGGGAGATTACTTATCCTCCTGTGGCGGTCCCGATTAAATTTTTCTTAGTTCGTTTATGTTCCACGGTCTGCAGTAAGCCTTCTGGACATCATACTCTTCTGCACCTACAACCTTTGTTTACAATTAATTTCTGCCTATTTAATAATGTAAAGAGGATTGGCACAGCTTTTTGAAGCAAATAGGCTTTCAACGTGTAACCATGTTTTTATTGAAGACGCGTTAAGCGTCGTGCAGACTGGTGCGACGCGACTCTGAAAGAAAACTTCAGGGTAGAACAATTACTAACTTAAGTCGCGCTAGTCTACACGAGCCTATACAAGGAAACTGTGTAGTCAAGAATATCTACTTTGATACCCAGTTAATTACCCAGTTTGTAGTGCTAAATCTTGTGACAAATTATTATTATATTAAAGAGTAAAAACATTGTTTTTTACTACGCTTAGTGAACAGAAAAGTGATTGTTTATTGTTATTACCGAAGGAAAAGCAAAATGCTCTACATCCCCTGAGCTTCGAAATACAAAATTATCATCACGCCAGTAATCCCCGCAGGGTTAGGCAGAGGTATACGTAGTACACCCACATTTCGCCAGTCATGTTTAAGTTTCATTTAATAGGGGGCTGCCATCAACCGGGCAGAAATCCAGACTCCGGGTTGCTACTGAGAAATTCCAGATGGAAAATACCTATAATACTTTGCCCGACCCGGGAATCCAACCCAGGTCCTCATGCTCAGCCCACCGCTCGCGACCACTAGAACAAGGAAGCAGTCAGCTTCGAAGAGAAGATTCGAAATAATCTCTGTATTCTGAATGAATCTACTCCGAATGGTACTCGCGCTCCAAGTAATACCGGTTGCTTCTATAAAATAATCAGTTAAAATCTATAAAACCTTTCATTGATGACTGCTTCAATGAAACTGCCCTCAACAGCAAGGATTATATTGTGTTAATACAAAATGCGAAATTATTTTTAACTGCCAGAATGTAGGCTTACAACGTATGATCTCAAAACTATAATGGCCTCTTTACATTCTACCATTACATATGGTGTGTAAATATTCTTCATCTGAACCAATTATATTAAGATATCTCCAACTAAGGCATTGCTTTGTATAGAAAGTTTTGCTATGCAATAGAAATCCACGACAATACCCCGACAATACAATTCAAACATAATACACGAACTCTCGCATCTCGATCGCTATTCACAGCGTAAGTCCGACCGGAAGTTTCGAGCTCACGAGTCAACTTCCGGTTCCTAATACCACCATAATAGAAAATAGATACTCTTTTAAAAATATTTTTTTTGCAATGCGAACTAGTAAGAAGTAGAAGAAGGTTTCTAAATAATATTAGTTTGCGTTTGTCCACCGCAGCCGTCATCGAGAACGAGATGACGGCGCCGAAGTAGTGGTAAGCATTTACTATGGCCGTGTGTCCACCGCACGTCACCCGAGGGCCGTCATCCCGGCCGCCGAACTTTTGAGTAGTTCGACGCGACCGCTAGAACTCCGCCCGAGATTGTGACGGGCCAATGTGCCGGCAATACAAAACAAGTTTGATCGTGTCCAAACACTGCCGCTGCACCGGCGCCCTTTGCCCGGATTTTTCTGTCTATCATAACATAATAAACCGCCGAGTTCGGTCGCGGTGGACTAACGATCGCCGTCACCAGGACGTCACTTTCTGTTCAAATAATCTCTCAAAATTACTTTTTATCTCAGACAATCAGATGGTTCCCCTTTTTTTTTTTTTTTTTTTTGTGTGGAAAATTTTCGAATAACTTCTCCCGCTCTGAGTGGAGCGGGAGAGCGTGTCAGACTCTTACTGACTAAAACCCACCCGTGTTCCTTCCGTTGCCTGTACATTGCCAGGGGCCACGGTATCCCTTTCGGACTTTCCCGCAACATCAGATGGTTCCCCTGTGTCTTATAAAACTGCCTTTTTCTTAAGATGGATGACGGTTTCGTAATCTTCAATATCAATTGCTAATTTTATACAAAATAAATGGAAAAATCTTGTTGTAAAGCGGTTTATAATACACAAGAGAGGATAGCGTACAGCGGCTGTCAGAGATCACATTCAGTAGGTCCTAGCACGAATGACTGAAGCGAATTTTGATTTGAACATACAACAATCGTGCTACATTTTGATTAAATTATGAGATTTTAATAGTATATTGGTATAACGAACAGGTTGTAAAGTCCACTCATCCTTCGTTGAAAAAGAAGAATTCTCCGACCAGACCAGGGTATCGTGTATGGTGGGCTACTGCCCGACGATTAATGTCAGGACGTTGTATATATATGATGGTCGCACGGTAAACTCTGCTTGAGCGATGCCGGATTTTGACGTTGTTGAGATGCATAATGCGGCGATGTAAATGCCAGTCACAAGGTCTTGAAAGGAATATTATTAATTACCACATGAATATTTCTGATACAAAAAATTCTCTTACGAGCTAACGAAATCTATTGAACATCATAAAAAAGCTCCTGTAGTCTACAAAATAATTTCAACAAAAACGGTTACATTCACAGTAAAAACATCAAAGCAGATGAACCGAAACAACAAAGTAACAAAATATATTTAACAGCTACAATATTATATACACTCAGAGAAAGAGTATAAAATACTTAAATTATTATCTACCGACCATAAATATCAAAACTCCCTCCCTATATCTACTAAATTTCCTCGATTTCCACGTAATAAAATTTCATGTCAATTTATTTGTAAATCAACGGGAAAGGTTTTGGATACAATGTATGTTTGTCTGTTACAAGGATGACCTAATGAAAATGGAGTGTTAATTACACGCTCATGCGATTTTTATTTCACTTTTAATACTTGCAATCGTCCAATGGTTTGTTGATAAGGCTGGCAAGTGAAAAGTCTGGATGTCGATCGCTATCTGTTACATTATTGACAATGGTCATGAGCAATCAAAGTAAAGCTTAATTGGAATGGATAACAGAAATGTATTCGTAAATCCGTAGAAAACCCGCATTCTCGACAAAACTCAGTACCAATTTCAAGTTCAGAAACTGTCTCTTCCTACAAATCGTCAACTATCACCGGCTGGCAATTTGGAGCAGCAAACGATGCAAGTATGCAGTGCTCAGAAACCCTTGTAATCCCCGCAAGGTTAGCCAGAGGTGTACTTACCTATAGTACACCCTCATTTCGCCAATTATGTTTAAGTCCCATGTAATAGAGGGTGAGCCTACTGCCCATCAATCGGGCACAAATCCAAACTCCGATCTGCTACTGAGAAATTCCAGATGAAAAACTCAATAACATTTTGCCCGAGCTGGGAATCGAACCCAGGACTTCTTGCTCAGCAGTACCGCTTGCGACCATTGGATCAACGAGGCAGTCGATATTCATGTACACTATAGCACTCCATTTCTTCCTACTCCATGCCTTGCTTTCAAGAAATTATGTGAACTGGGTGGAATCCAAATGGATGCAGTTTTATACTACAGCTCATAAGTAAAGCTGTATTGATTTACTGAAACTTTTATTAGTATAATAAATTGGTTACTGGTTGATGTTTATTTGTTTCCGTTATGAAGTAAAATAAATGAGAGAGACAAGTGTATTTTATGGGTTTTAGTAAGTTATCTGCTATAAAAACATAGTTCATGGGTGTATGACCAATCTAGTAAAATCTAAATTGTTTCTTTTTAACTAATTTCCTTAACGCGGCTTGCGGTAGGAGTTGACTGGTAGAAATTGTCACGTAAGGAAAAAGCGTTATGCCCCCTCCTTTTTTTTTCTAAAACTAATATTATTACGACAAAAAACAAAACATAGGGACAGTGTTATACAATATGTAATATAATAAAAAATCTTATTTTTATTGAAAACAAATACCACAAATCACATTTTTAGTACAAAAATTACCCCAAATCCATTAACAATTTGCAAATTTTGAACAGAGGTCATAAGTTATGACTTGTAGACACCCGCTAAACAACGGTTGCCCGCGCCCCGTGAAATAACCCGTTGAATTCCCCATTGAAAATTACCACATTAATAGACTCTCAGTACGATACCTACGAGTACAACGCCCTCACGGCAGGGTTTTTTAATATATTGTATACACATACATTATATTGTAACAAGTGAAATTATATTAAAATTTAAAAAACCCTGACTCAAACATTTTCTCATTTCTCTTTCCTACTTATCACCAGACACTGTTCATCACCAATTCATAGAAACCATTCCACCGATACCTGTGCTGTAAGTTGGTAAAGAGTTGGGTATCCTGCAAATTCCAGGTGATGGTGCAGCATCAGTTCAAGGTTACTATGTTCTTCTAATATCATTGAAGTAACAGAATACCAAATTTCACATCGATCAGACCTGTGGAAGACGCCCAAATCCAGGCTGAGCCGATTTGGATAAAACATGTCTAAGAACCATATGATAGATTGCTTATGAGAGCCAATTGAGACTTAAACTAACAGCTGACTTAAATTGGTCCAGCAATTTTTATTTTAAATAATTAGATTATTCGTTTATTTAAGCCCTAATTCCAATTAATCACTAAATAGAAAGGGTAACTAAAGTGTATTACATATAAAAACAATGTTATAAGTGGTATTAAAGTGTAAATATCAAATGTGGTTCGGTGACAGTTACCGGCGTTTGTGAAACTGAAACTTGCATTGTCATCTCGTAAACAGGTACAAACTATTGAAATTGTTTAATATAGAACGTTTTCCTACAATTTATCCCACTTGTTACTGTTTTAAACATATTTTTAACCAGCACTAGTCATCATTAATTCACTTTGTAAAACATAAACATAACCTTAATCAAAGGTGACACAACTTCTTTATTTGACTGATTTTCGAAAATCGTTCATCCTATTCTATAGCTATTTTATTTTATTTTTTTTCCTCTTTCTATCTCTGTTTCCTCCCCTTTTCTAATCATGATTATGACCCGTAAAGCCTATGCTCGCCAGGAAGAGGAAAAACTCAGTCTGGCTTTAAGCAACCTCAAGGCTTCTAAGGAGTTGTGTGACCGATTGACAAGGGAAGCTGATGACAATGAAAGGGAAGTAATGAACTTAATAAAAAGAAACCAAAGCATGAAATCAGAAATGGCTCAGTTACATATTCAACACACTGATGCCATTGATGCCCGGGACAGGCTCCAGCTCATTGTTGACGGGTTCGACCAGTGCAGTTCTGAGTATGAGCTTGCTCTTAACCGCATACAGACATTAGAAAAACAGCTTTATGAGGCAAATAATAAAGTTTCTCAATTAGAATTCACTCAACATAACATTACTGCCTCGTTGAACCAAAGTTTGTTTGATGAGCTGGTGGTCATTGCCCCAAGTATGGTTTCTACTGCAATTGACATTAAACCCTCAGTCACTTTAGATCCGACAAACCAAAATAACATTAACTCAACAAGGGTGGTCAAATGTAGTAGAAATAAATTGAAAAAGTATGTCAGAATAAACAAATTTATTAGAAAAACTCAAAAATTAGTTCACAGGCAAAAATTTTTCATAAAAAATGTTAAACTAAATAGGGAACGTCTATCATTACTAGACAAATTAGATTACTATTCTGAAAAATGTAAAAACTCCACTTTAAAATATGAAACTGACACACAAAATTTAAATTTTGTAATAGAAAATCTTAATCAAAAATTAATATCAATGACAAACAAATACAGTATCTCTGAAAAGCAAATAAGGGAATACATGCTGGCGATGAATGAGTTAATAGTGAGCTCTAGTTCATGTTCCTGTGAGCGATCACAATCTTTGACCAACAACATCTTGTCCAATAGTCAGTCCTCACCGGCCTGTTTGACACCAGCATGTAATATTTCATTGCTGCAACAAAGTAATACCACTGATGGCTCCCCTAAAAAAACAATTGTTAATGTAAAACCTCATAACTGTGTACAAACCCAAATAAATAATGATATTGTGATATTTAGTGATGAAATTGGGAAAGACTTGGGCCAGTTAGTATCAAATATTTGCAAGGGAAAATCAGTTACCAACTATTGTATGCCTGGCTTAAGTTATGTTGAGATAGTGACAAAGATTATTAGTTTAAATTTTCACCAGGATACAAGTTTAATATTATTGATTAGTAACAGAGGAAATGTGAATCAGCACAGTCTGCTTCATTACTATAACAAACTTTGTGAGCTAGACTTAAAACAGATTGTTATGTTTACATTTCCTTACAGTAAAAGTTTGCCACAGAGAGAAAATAATTTTAGGCACAAGTTAAATATAATGTTAAATAATATGACATTAAACACTAATAATAATTTTCATGTAATTGACACTAACAAGTATGTTAGTAAATATTTATATGTGACAAAATACAAATTGTATTTACCAACATGTTTAAAAAGACAAATAGCTTTATCGCTATACTTTTTTTTTATTGATTTATCAGCCAAGAGTTTGGCTAATAAAACTATTGCTTCTGTTGGGCAATTATCTGACATTTTTATTGATTCAGCCAATAATTTGGCTACACAAGCTGACATTAATTTAAATTAGAAATCAAGACAATAGAGAACACCTCTTGCATAATTAATGAACATAATTTAAATACTAGTAAGAATCATCAAAATGGCAGAATAAGTTCTAACACAGTTCACCTGGTCCACCAAAATATTCAAGGTATGTTGAGAAAAGACCTTGAAATTGAATTATTCATGAACTGTAACAACATTGATATTTTATGTATTACAGAACATTGGTTAAAAAGCCATCAGCTCATGTTTAATTTCAGTAATCACCAGGTTGGTAGTTCATTCAGCAGAGAAAACGCAATACATGGTGGCTCATTGATACTGTTAACTAAACAATTTAAATTCAAAGAACGTAAAGATATTGTAAGCCTCTCTGTTGAGCGGACTATCGAAATAGCTTGTGTGGAGTTGGAGCAGCTTGTTGTATTGAGCGTGTACCGGCCTCCGTCATCGATTTATGATTGCTTTGAGAGTATCATGGATGATGTGTTACAAAAACTTTGTAAATTAGGAAAAAATATAATTGTATGTGGGGATTTTAATGTCAATTTATTAGAGGACTCATCAATGAGCCTAAAAATTAATAATTTATTTCAGTCATATAACCTTAATCATTTATTTTTGGAGCCTACTAGAATAACCCCCACCTCGGGTACATGTTTAGATAATATATTTACTGACATATTACCTATAAGCAAAAAAATTATAAGTCAACTGGATTCTGACCACTGTGGACAGCTGATTACATTTAGCAAACAAGATAAAAAAGTGGCGAAGAGATATATCACTGTAGTGCCAAAAACTGCAGGTCGCTTGGAGAGTTTTAAAAACAAACTTAATAGTAAATTACCCTACTTGCCTTATTGTGATAATCCTAATGAACTGTACAATTCCTTTTTTGCCATGTATTGTACAGAATTTAACTCAACATTTATACCAAAGCAGATCTCAGTTAATGGTTCTGCAACTTTCAGTGAATGGGCAACTAAAGGTATATTTAAGAGTAGAATCAAACTCTTTGAACTGTATGAAGAAAGAAATTACAATAAAAGTAAAGATTTTTATCAATATGTTAAGAACTATTCCAAATTATTTAAACAAGTTTGTAGCGAAGCTAAATGTCGATATTTAAGCTCAAAAATTAAAAATAGTCAGAATAAAATACAAATGACTTGGGAAATTATAAACAATGAGACTGGAAGAGACAGAAAGCGTAGTTGTGAATACAGCCTTAATATTAACAATACAGTTATTAAAAAGGATTTAGAAGTAGCCTCAGTTTTTGAAAATTTCTTTGCAGATATTCCAGTCTCAACCACAAAAGCTTTAAATTCTTCACCCACTGTTGCAGAGTCCCTATTGAAAGAAAATGTTGATAATTGTAACCATGAATTTAACTTCGACTATGCTAGTGCTCGAGATATTATTAAAACTTTCAATACACTCAATGTAAAAAAAACGGCTGATCTGTGGGGAAATTCCGTAGCGGTTACAAAATGCATAATCAACACTGTAGCGCCTGAATTAGCAATTATCTTTAATAAATGTATTGACTGTGGTGTAATTCCTGACTTAATGAAGACTAGTAAAATAATACCTTTGTTTAAATCGGGCAGCACATCAGACCCCACGAACTTTAGACCAATTTCTGTGCTTCCCACCTTTAGTAAAATATTTGAAAAATTGATGCTAGATCAATTGCAAAGACATTTTAATAAACATAAATTATTAAACAGTAAACAATTCGGTTTCACAAGGGGTCGCTCGACTTCCGACGCTGGTGTTGAGCTTCTTGCACATATTTTTGAGGCCTGGGAGAAGTCACATGATGCCCTAGGTATTTTTTGTGACTTATCTAAGGCTTTCGATTGTGTTTCTCATGATACATTGGTCAGGAAATTGCATCACTATGGTGTTAAAAACACTGCCTTGGATCTTATTATTTCTTATTTGGATAATAGGATCCAAAGAGTGGACGTTAACGGCAAGCGATCCCCGGGTTCCCTTGTCACTATGGGAGTTCCTCAGGGTTCAATTCTTGGCCCTTTTTTATTTCTCGTATATATTAATGACCTACCTTGCCTTGTAAAGAACAGTCACGAAATAGTGTTATTTGCAGATGACACATCACTTATATTTAAGCTTAAGCGACAACAGACAGTTACCGACGATGTAAATAACGCTCTCTCTAAAATAGTGCATTGGTTTAGTGTTAATAATTTACTTTTAAACGAGAAAAAGACTAAATGTATTAGATTTCTGACACCTAACGTTCAGCAGGTGAAAACCAATGTATTAGTAAATGGGGCGGAATTGGATCTTGTGGACACCACTGTGTTCTTAGGTATTACCTTGGATTCAAAGCTTCAGTGGGGCCCTCATATAACCAAATTGTCGAAGCGGCTAAGCTCTGCAGCCTACGCGGTCTATAAAATTCGTCATTTGACTGATGTAGAAACAGCTCGATTAGTATATTTTAGTTATTTCCATAGTGTAATGTCATACGGCATTTTGTTGTGGGGAAATGCAGCCGACATTCAGACTATATTTGTGCTGCAGAAGCGAGCCATTCGAGCAATTTATAACCTAAGTTGTAGGCATTCACTGAGGGATAAATTTAAGGAAATAAATATCATGACAGTCGCATCTCAATATATATTTGAGAACCTGATTTATGTAAAAAAGAATATTAATTTATATTCTAAACACAGCGACATTCATAGCATAAATACTAGAAACAAAGATTTACTTATTGTGCCCAGGACTAGGCTCCAAAAAATTAGTAATTCATTTAAGTGCCAAAGTATACGCTTTTACAACAAACTCCCAATCCATGTTAAAGAACTGAGCCTCAATAAATTTAAATCATTTATTAAACACAAACTATGTCAAAAAGGTTTCTACAAAATTAAAGATTACTTAGACGACAAAAAGGCTTGGGACTAGCTCTATACTACTCCATACTAATTTAACTGTTTAGTTCATTTTATTTGACTGTATAAGTCAATTTATTTAATTTAAATTTTGTTTATTATTGACGAAATCTATTCTTTACACAGTTTTTGTTTTTTATTTTTATGAAATATATTGTAATATATGGTAAGCTAGCGACCTCGAAAATTGATCATACTAATCTTGTCTGAGCAACCGGCAGCAAGTGTGCGTTGTGTTGCGTAAAGTAAATTATTACTATTGTATAGAATCATGTTCTTCTAACTATTCAGACAGCTGTGCTGCTGGGGAGTTTGTTGCGCCACTTCTTCTTCCCAGCTAAAGCACTAGGAAGTGGTGAAGGGTGGGCGTTTTTGGGGGACTGTCTTATGTAATTTTGACGTTCGAAAAGTGCTGATTTTCAGCCTAGTTTGAATAAATGACTTTTGAATTTGAATTTCATAGCAAGAAAACCTGCTTTGAAATAAAAAAATCACAGATCTCGTGCATTACACGACCTTCGAGGTACATTGAAAATGAACTCAACAAAATAAAAAACGCATCACATTTATATATTATAATATTTATTAAAAACAAAAACAGCTTAAAAACCCAATACAATTTTTTACGGAAAAAGAGATAAGCTTGACATTAAGTCTAAAGTAACAAATACCATTTTCTCAAACGTGCTTGGAAATTTTGACAACCTTCTTCGAGATAAATCGAAGTTGCGGTACTGGTCGAATAATGCGAGCGCCCGGCCGGCAACGTTTGTATGAAAATCCATATCTGTCGTGTTTAGCGGCCGAATAAATTGCTACGAAAACTCATATCTGTCGTGTTATTTAAAAATGGAACGAACTTTTTACTTCAACAGATGGCAACCAAGGAGGTAACTTATCAAATATTTTATTTAAATTTCGATTTGGCTTGCAAATAGAGCTGTTCAAAGGTTAAGAAGACACAAATGAACATATTGGCGCGTGTAAAATTATCGTTGTTCGTCATTGATTCTGGAATTTATAATTCATTTACTTAGTTTGAATTTCCGCGCATTATTTGAGAAAAGTACTATACTGGTGGACTCACGTATTTATTAAATCGTACATATTAAATCTGCATTGGCTTCGCCTCGGCCCATATTTTCACGATCGTCCATCAATGCATTAGTTGCTGGCCGTGACAGTAATGTACTATACTACACGCAAAAAATACAGTTTACGTCATTCTGAGTTTTTGATTCTTAATCTTGAGTTACTGAAGTAAACTTTCGTTAGTGAAGTAAACTTACTCACGAATATATATTAGAATCATCATGTTAAATAATCAAGAAATTAAATGAAACTGTCAATTATTTAATTATTTTCGAAGTTTTCAAAACATTGGTAACATTTAATTTTCTTATATTTTTTTTAACAGAGACGTATGCTCGTTCATTATACGCGGTTTATCACGAATACGAAACTCAGGCCTCGGCATTTTGCGTGATATTGCCAGCGAGCGGTCCGCCTCCCACCGCGCGCCGCGCAATCTGCGTTGACGCGCGACTCTCACACAAAAGGGTACAAAATTAAAGCACTTCCCGATATCTCATCCTTGCGATTTTGATATCAAAAGTTGCGTAATTTTATTCTCTAGACTCTAGAGGAAATTTTCGATTTATATTGATATCTCATTTAGTTTTATAATTAAACAAATATTCGTAAAAACCAGCCCAATAAAATTCGATGTTTTTGAGTATTTTTTTTTTGATAACTTCAAAACATTTTTAGTTTTGTTTTTTTTATTCAACTTGTAGAGCATTGAATTCTGCGTATTTTAGTACCCATTTCATTGGCGTAGTTTTATTACTTCTAACATAATCACAGATAGATACTTTCGCTGGAAATGGGGTCCCTACTAAAAAACATTCACATCGAAAAAACATTTTCAATGTTTAAAACCGCATTCAAATCGGTTCACCCGTTTAAGAGCTATAGTGCCTGCGACTTACTAACACACATAGCGGTCAAACTTAGCATTGGGGGTTAAGAAAATATTAGGACTAGTATCATATACCAGGGAGAAAACAAAGGAAGTATGTACCACGTGACCACGTTCCCTCTTTACTATCTCTCAAAATCTATCAGCTTTTATAAATACATACTAACTCATAATGCTGATTAAACAAAAACAGTACAATATCTTCTATCAAAACGAACCCAGACAAGATTGCAATCGATCGCTGTACAAAAATGTATTAAAAATACAAACGAAAACGCTTACAAAAGCTAGTGCTTACGGGGCGTTACACAAGCGAACGTAACAAAGAGATACGACAGCTCATTCGCAAGCGATATGAGCGGTGTTAGCGCTTAAGCAATTGTCTGCCGTTTTACGTCGACTTCACAGCTGAGCGGAGCGTGGCTAGGAAATGAGCGGGACGTCTTGGGTACTAGAAACTAGTTCGCGACGCTACTCAAAAGTAACGTGTTACAAAATCACCAATGAGTAGGAAGAATGTCACACCACAACACCGAACTCATCCAGCAATTTTATTTTTATTTTTTTAAAATGACGTGTAAAAGTGATTCGAATATCCTATTTACAGAATAAACAATTTCATTTCACTAGTATTTTAATGATGTTCCGTACACGACGCGACTTACTAAGGCGTTATTAACTAGTTTGTAATTAGTTTCGTTGATTAGTCGACGATGGTCCTAGCTGTACTAATAACTATTACTCTGTCAGGTGTGTATCGATGTAGAACATTGAGTGGTAACTATCAAATGTGGCATTGGTCGGTAAAAACTTATTAAAAAAAAATTGCGGGCCGCGTTTGTTTGAGGCATTCTATTTAGAGCACCAATTCGAAAGCAACAATGTTAATAGCGCCCATAATATTCCACATTGCGCACCTGCAGTTTTTTTCCGACTTCCAGGCAACTGTATAATTTTATAGTGAATCTTTGAATCACACTTCACTAGAATCTATGAATTCTGGTGCCAACGTGCAACGTGCTGAAATCTCAACAAAATTCTCTGAAATCGAAAACAGGTCGCCGTCCATTCCTACGCACTTATCGTGATAATAGTTATGTGCTCGTTTCTTCTCTGTATGAAAACAAACTCTTTCGGTTAGATCACTGGCTGAGTAATTCTAGAAATAAACAAAATGTTCACTCTTATGTAATTTGTAACTCAATAACTCAACCGTTCAATCCGCTTCCGTCATAGCCCCACAGCAAACGGCATGACGAAGCGGCGATACCCATGAAATACAACTTCCGTGCCAAAGGTTTACGTAAAATAAATTACGAACAAAACAAATAATATTAGTAACGTTACACTAAACATTCGTTAGAAACGGTTTATGTCAGTATCTGTTGCTATTTCTGATTATTGGAAGAAATATAGCTGGGATAAAAAGTAACACGGAACATGACACTAGTACAGAAAGTAAACAAATGTACTGTGTTGTAATAGAGATGCTGACTAAAAAACCTAGGTTATTAAAAAATATTGGACACATATTTTTTTTATTTTTTTACGTAGGTAATCTAAAGACCAGTAGATTTTATACTGACTAGTGACGTAGCGAGCCCTTTTTTTTTGGATGGGAAATTATCAAATAACTTCTCCCGCTCTGGGTGGAGCGGGAGGGCCCCTTCATTTGCTGACATCTCTTTGAGGCGCGCGTGCAACACAACGCGCCATCGACCCGGGCCTGGTCCTTATCGGACGGTGAGCTACCCATTGCTCACCGTCAACAAGCCCGCGCCTACGGTGGCCGGGAATCGGCCTGCGATTCCCGACGCCCAGGGCGTCTCCTGCGACGTAGCGAGCCCTGTAATGCGTTTTATCAAAACCATTTCTTATTAATGATAAAGCAAAAAATATGTGTTTAATATTTTTTTATCATCTGACTGACGGACGGATTAAATTGTATTTTTTTCCCCAGTCAACCCTACTCGTTTTTAGGGTTTCGTAGTCAAATTAGAAATACCTTCATATTAATTGTCATATCCATCTATCTGTCCATAATTATGTCTGTTTGTCATACCCTCGTTAAAATGTAGGCTTGAACCAAATCGTATGATTTTTTATTCGGCCAGTTTCATGCGCTTAGCACTTTCTATAATTAGTTGGCCTCCAGTATAACTATATATTACATGGAGCAACTGCCATAAATGTGATCTCTACAGCCGAATATTTCTGGGCAACACTGAATACTGGATATATGGAAAACAGCCGGTCTATTCTGTAATAATCTCACGGTGAAAACTTAGGTGAAGTGAGCTGTCATTCCACCTGCTGCTAGGGACTGACAGCTCACTCCGAGCTCACTTCACCTAACTTTTCACGGTGAGATGGTTACAGAATAGCAACGCTAGACATGTCTAACGTGGCGGGTGAGTGAAAACATTAGTATTGATACAGACAGTACAAAAGTTAACAGAATTCTAGGTGTTGGTGTTTGTTCATGTGACATTTTTTTACGCCTGTCAACGTCCAAATAATATACTTATCTAAGAAAAATCTTGGTTAGAGCAACAGAACTTTATTTACCATGGATTTAGTACATAATTCTAGAAACCCCTGTGATGATATTTATAGTAGTATAGTATTTAAAAAAAAATGCTGTTTCATTAATTTTGATTTCAAATCAAAATTTTCAGTTTCACTCACTCATTACTTTCATCACTTTTGCTCTTAAGGTTTAATAGTCCTCAACTAAAGAGGTCCGATAGGACTGATGCCTGCCGGGATTGCGGAAAAGTCCGAAAGGGATACCGTTGCCCCTGGCAACGTACAGGCAACTAATGGAACACGGGTGGGTTTTAGTCAGTAATAGTCTGACACACCCTCCCGCTCCGCCCAGAGCGGGAGAAGTTATTTGATAATTTCCCAACCAAAAAAAAAAAAGGCTTAATAGTCCTAACTACAGAAAAAAAAATTGTCCTAACTACAGAAAGTAACATATCGCGTGTTTTCCAAAAAGAGGTAAGCAGAGATGTACTGTATAGTGCACAAAATTAAAAGTCCCATGCCACAGACGTCATGGAAATTAATAGTATGGCAAAATAGCGATGTACAAAATAATAACAACAGGGCTTATATCAACAGGTTATCGTGGCCTTCACATGATCTGACCAAGATTATGTCTGAACTTTAAAAGAGACTGTGACCTCTGGGAGTCAGATAGAAAACGCCGACCTCATCGAGTTTTAAAAATATGATTGACGTGTTAGTGTTTGTATAAACCAACTTACAGAAATAAAATCATTTATCATTTATTTCAAAACTAGCTGTGCTACCCGTTGCTTCGCCCGCGTTGATCCTTATTCTTTTTCTTAAATATTTATACTATCAGCTATCTGTCAGTGAAAGTCCCGTCAAAATCGGTCCAGCCGTTTTGGAGATTAGCCGGAACAAACAGACAGACAGACAAAAAAAAAAAATGTTATAAGTAGGTGCCGTATATACTTTCATATGCATTTAGTAAAAAACTGTTATTTAACATTCCAAAACAGACACTTCAATTTTATGTTTTGTAATTACTACAGAAACTGTATCAGTAATGTTTTTTCGTTTTTCAATACAAAAAAACATTACCGATATGTTACGTTGAAATAATAATATGTAACTGAACCACGTGTAACACAATATATCTACTACAATAGTTACCTTATAACGTTATTTCTCATCGCTTTTTTACTATTCGTTTTGACTCTTCAATTCTTTTCAACAATATTTACCCAAATGTATTGAAAGAAGATATGAGTGTATGAAAAACCTAATTTCACAGAAGCAAACAATAATAAGAGGGTTAAGAAAAATCTATCTTAGCGCCATATTCCCTTGTACCGTATACTGTATCGCGTGGTGGATTATGGCCCACTCCTTCTCGAAGAGAGAATGCCTGTCCCAGCAGTGGGAACAATATAGGCTGATTAGGATTGCCATATTCATTTAGATCGAACTTTACTTTATAGATCTACTTTACTAGGTATTTCGACAATTCCAATCATATTTTTGTAAAACGTATGTAAATTTAGTGACTTGGCTGCATTAATTCCCGGTTTTATTACATCCTTATGAACAACCAAAAGGACCGCCTTTGTACACCCAAAAAAAATTGATGTAAACCTAGTATAAAAGGGGTGTATAAAACCCTTATCCGTAGATAAGCCAGCTCACTTGCCACATGGGACACGAGACTGTTCATCCATCAAGATGACTGACAGTACGGATCTTCAGGCTACACTGGGATGAATGGCCTGATAGTGTACCGTTTTGAAAACCCTTTCAACGTACTATGTGTCGAGATTGGTATGGGGAATACCCGAAGAAAAGAAAGGAGTTATTCGCATATTTTTTGGTTTACTGTTGAATTTTCTTTAGATGCATATTTTCTGTCCTAATCCTAAGTTTGATTGATACAGGCAATATCACAAAATACTTAAATTTTCGTAATTGGAACTCAAAATCCAGATGGAAGAGGATCAAGAAATGTCCATGAAATACGTGCTAAGGAATACACGTCAGATCTTGGTTTTGACTGCCTGATCAGACTGTCGGATTGTATTCACTCGATACACATTCAATTATTTTGCCTAAGACAACATTGAACAATAATTATCAGGCCATGGCTGAGTATAACTAAGCATTGAGCCTTACTTAGTCTGCTCCAAGGAACCGTGGTTAAATATTTCTGCTGAACTCACCAAGATTTGGACGAGAAGAATTGGTTTTATTTTATTTAGCTATCTATTTTTCTTTTCTATTTAGACCTATATCCTAAATCGCGTTTACACATAAACTGTCTAGAAAAAAAAGGGTCTTGGCTACGATGCTTATCTCAGGCTCTAAACCCCTAAAGCCCAAAGGAAGGGGGGCATATCTGTTAAAGGCGGCGGAAGATCGCTTATCTCCTGAAAATGTGACGTTTCAGGGATTCTATTGGTTGATTTTAGATGGCCTCACTTCATTCAACCCTTCTTTATTGGTCCAGACAGGCACTGAAAAAAATTCGAAAGGGTTTACGATTTGTTAAGATATACCAGATAATACATTTTGAGGGCATTCAGATTTTTTTTAAGTAGTTGATCTTGTAGTTGCAAAATCTTTTAGGGATACTGAAATTCTTATCTTGAGGATAAGTTCACTAGATCTAGCCTTTTACGATACCCACAAGTAAAGAGGACAATATTCATACAATTCGGTGATGGATTTAATTTTGAAGCCAACTGAAGCGATTCTAAATTTTGAAGCCATGAAATTCCTGTTTCAATCGCCTACTCAAGGTTTTTATTTCGGTTCATTATAAGATTAATTTAGTTTCATGTCCGCGACAACAATAATGGTTGTTGTTCGAGTTTGTTATAAAAGAGGCTTTGATCGTCATTTATTATTTTTGTAAATTATTTTTCGATTAACGGAACATACGCTAATGGAATATTTTTATTGAACTGTAAAGACTAATTCATTTCCAATTCAAGTTCTTAAGATCTTTTACTATTTTAGGATGTTTATTATCGAATTGATTTAAATTCCCTAATAACAATAAAAAAATAAAAACCGTTTTGACTTCTTTAATTGACCCTCTAGTATCTGCTAAAATGCGGGTTAGTTAAAATTGATTCTTTTAACATTGTTAAAAAAGAGTACCAAATTGTTTTAAAAGTTAAAATCAACGAGTCTACAACAAAATAACAATATTATTTTAATGTTCAAATATTAATTCCTGATTTACGAATAGAGATTGATTACAATTTTTGGCCAAAATAGGCTTAAATTATGTTTTGCGAATTAAATTGAAACTGGATTTTCATCGGCTAATGAAAGCTCTAGTTATGAATTAAATTCTCGGAAACCGTTAATTGATGAGGGGCTTTGTTCTTCAAATAATATTTTGAATTACACAAATATTATACCTATAATAATATAGGGTAGTTTAAAATAGCGGTAAGTCTGATCAAAGTTATTGATTATAATAAACTGAAAAGCTAGATTGCTTCGGGACAGAAATAATAGTTACTAGGGATGATCTCAATCAATCTATAATGTCCTCACTGCTAGGACACAGGCCTCCTCTCGATGAGAGGAAGTGGGCCGTAATCCACCACGCGGGCCCAGTGCGTGTTGGTAGATGTCACATGTCTTCGAATTTTTGATTCTAGGACATGCCGGTTTCCTCACGATGTTTTCCTTCACCGTTTTGAGAGCAGTGGTGATGAAATAATTTACATAAAGTAAAGCTCCTGTCTGGGTTCAAATCTACGACCTACAACTCGTAAGTCGCGGACGTTACCACTGGGCTATCACTTCTCACCTGGGGATGATGCGTGGCTAAAAGAAAAAAAAACTATTTAGTCCGTCAGACAGATAATAAAAAAATATTAGACACGTTTCACATATTTTGCTTTATCATAATAATAACAAAATGATTTAGATAAAACGCATTAAAGTTGGGCAGTGGGACTGGAAGGGACTGGTTTTCTCTTAAGGCAGCCTCCCACGCGTGCGCGATATTGCAGACACACTCGCACCAACCCGCACGGCGCACGACCACGCACCGCGCGCCACGGCGGTGCACGATATTGCGGACGCATGCGGATTCCGGTCTTGGCAGACGTCTCACCGAGCGAGACACCAAAATCATCGACCGAACGGTTCTTTCGACTCGCTTCGGAATACTTCGAATCCCATTGTTCGCTCGTCCGACAATAGCTCTCGGGCACAATACGTCATTGTAAACTTTTTTGATTGTCATTGAGTTAAAATAGTTTTCTACTTTAACTATCACAATAAAAATATTTTGGAACACTATTTTGGTACTGCATTGTTTAATTTTGCCTGTTATTATTCCGTAAAGTCATATCAGTCGTAAAATCATCAAATATTAAGTACTAACTTAATACTTTTTCGGTTGTTTTGTCGAAATAGCGAGCCAAGTCGTCTCCTTTGACGTGCGTGTGGCGTGAGTCAAATGAGCTAACAGTCGGCATCTGATCGACTGCCGACTGATGGCCGATTCCCATAATTTACGGACCAGTATTTGGTTAAAATTAAGACTTGTATCTTTACCAATAATGAAGCAAAGATTTCATAGCTTTGTAGACCCTCCCGTATGGAAGTAGCTATCAAAGGTAAAATTAGTAGACATGCGTCAGATATACCAGAACGTTTCTAAAATCCAATTTCAGTCACAATTGTTATTGTATCGATAATCCGAACTAGACAAACCGATTTCAAAAAACCACAGCAAGGGTAGATTAGCGTAGGTAAGTATTTGTTTGTTTGGACGCGCCACGACGCACGCGTCGGTGCTACCACGCACGTTACTCTTCCCACGGTACGCCGTGCGGGCTGGTGTGCGTGCGTGCGCAATATTGCGCCCCGTCGGAGTCGGCCTTTAGCTGCCACGGCGTATTTTAATTTATTTTAATTTTTGAATTGTTTTTATCTTTTTACTACGGACGCTTTTTACGTGCACGTCTTTCTACGTTGTTCTCACATGTATAATTTCAACATGAATGATGTAACCAATATTTGTAACAATATTATGATTAAAAAGAGTGTCCGTGGAGTTTATTGCCCGTTCTTCTCCATAGGAACCTACTACGCTTTGGAATGGGAAACTAGCTTCATATTTCCGACTGACTGACCCCTTGACAATTAAAAATGGCCTGTAAACGGTTTAATTGAAAAAATGCTATGAGTTTGACTCGTTACGTCACAACTCAGTATTAAAACTACCAAGGCGTCATGCCACATTAAGCTTCGTGCAGACTAGTGCGATGCGACAGCGCGACGCGACACCGGTTATTGTTATACCGTGAAGTTTTTTTAGAAATTGTATTGTTCGAGTCGCGTCACGCCGTCGCGTCGCGCTGGTCTGTACGAGCCTTTAATTTAACTCAATGTATCGCCAATGACAATAAACTTTTTTTTTTCATCATCCCTATTATCTTTCTTTATTATTCATCAACAATTTTATTAGATACATTGAAAGTGACATAAGATGTTACCTGCAACATTCTGTGCAAACCGTTACATAGGGTCTTTTCACTCCCTATAAAATACTAGTTTTTTTTTAATAAATAAATAAATACATGTAGGGTTTTTGGTCTGATGATGACAGTCTCATAATTCTCTTGCCTTTATCCAATTTAGTTGGGGTCGATAAATACGCTTTTTAAATAAATGGTGGTTGTATAATTTAAAGCCATCTTGTGTCTTTCTGCTTCTTTAATTATACCTATAAAATAATTACTAGGTACTATTAAAATGTAGTGTCTTTTTCAAACACCGATTTGTTTATTGTAATTAATCTTAGTGAAAAGTCTTGTCTATAGACCAAAGGCTTAGGCTCAGGCCGTTCTGGCAACTTGCCCGGTTGGCTTCAAATTTATTGCTTTTTCTTTTTTTCCCCGTTTGGTTCAACAGTTTCATCAATATCGGTCTCTATCATTGGCAATTTGGCAATCTAAGCTACGTCAATCCGGAAAGTGAGAAAAAGCCTGTGAAAAATCTGCACCAATTGGGATATCAGAGGCAAGAGGCGAGTGCTGTCGAAAACGATATCTGATTTTTATGAACGAGCTTTGTGATAACAGAATCCTCGTAGTAAGAAAAAATATTGTTTAAATTTTTGTAACTAGATAAAAGTCTGTTGTTGTAATACTATGAATTACATACACAGTCAAGAAGAACTGGCTGGGTTATGTGCAAAATTAAATAGGTGTTATCTTATCCACTATGTAATATATAACGAACACCGCAATGTCAGTGTTTTTAGCTTCTTCTTCGTACTGTTAAATAAATCAAACATATTAATAAAAACCTGCATCTGGGTACAATCTGCAAAATTTTCGAATGCTCGTGTTTAGAAGGTCTTCCCGAAGGGCCTTAGTTTTCTCGGTAATTTTGATCTTAATATTAACAAACCTGTGTGTCCCTGTGAATGCTGTAGGTGGACCAGCAGCAGGGTTCCACCTGGTTGGAGTCCAGCCCCCAAAACTCCAACTCCTCTTCGAATAATGGCCCGCACACATTTGTTGGGTAGTGCAGTTTGCCAGTTCTGGAACAAAGAGAACCTTGTTAATATGAAATAACAGAAACAGAGAAGTTCTCTAGGAGATTAAATGAAAAAATAGAATACCAACATATTGTTACTTAATCAATAGGTACAGATTTCCTAAGAAAAGTGTGCGCTTCGGCAATCATGGTTTATGTTCCAAATTAAGAATGCGCGATGATGAGATTTAATATATAGCTGTTACAACTATAGTAGTAGGTACTTGCTTACTTTGTATTTATAACCATGGTAGGAAAGTTATTGATTAACAACTCTATGCAATTACAAAAAGCTTTTCAAATTTTATGAGTAACAGATGGCGAGGTGCGACCGTAGTAGGAAGTCTGACAAGTAAAAAACTTCATATAAACGTACAATGATCAGTGCACTACTACAAAGCGCGGTAGTACACGTACAATTTAATCTGCGTTCGCCATTTATTTACCAAACATGTAAACAAACACGAGTTTTAGGAAAAACAACTGTAGTCCCTACACATAAGGTTCAGTTTGCGCTACAACTTCATATTTTTTATGACTTTTTCGACAGTACTAGTCAGTCTAAAATCAACTTTCATGTATTCTTGCATAAAGTTGATGTTTGTTTAAGTGGAAATAATGTCAATTGGAAATAAGGATTTGACTAGACCTTAGAAGTTTTGCCTCCGTGGGGAGTTACGTACACTGTGGCGCGACGTTCGTACTAATTCGGATACACGAACATTACCGAAGCACATAACTTTTCTGGTTTAGCTGTACGTCAAACGTAATCATTCTCAATTTAACTTTTCAAATCTTATTTGGAGATATACTAGAGCTATAATTTGTGATCCTTGTCCTACAGTTATTCACCTAGAATGCGGCTCAAGACTAGCTGGTATTTTTATACCGTTCGACTCTCTAAGTCCGCGAGAATTGAACGGCTTTATAGAAACCCGGCTATACTGCACCGTGTTCTCCATATAACTGACAGACGTCTTTTGTTTAAAGCGATTTTAATTAATCGTTTGACAACCCTGCTGCTCCTAGAATAGAGCCATTGAAGTGACCTATTTTCATAATTTCATAGTCACGTCTAAGTACCAACTGAAAAAAAACTGTTTCTCTTACACTACGGTGTTTGGGGGAGCTGTTTTTGATGTGAAAACGTCTTTTCTGGGTAAGATGTCAATCGCTAATAACTACAAGACTTTTAACGCTAGAGATAGGTCATATTTATAACAATATTGAGGCAGGATATAATTTGCCTATGACGTCACAGCGCTGGCGCTTGTGCGCGATTCCCTATTTTTATATATTTCGAAATTCCAATCAGTATAGTGCAAAAACGTGTTTATCTAGAACGGTGATTCTGGTGTCGTTCCCAAGAATTGACAAAGGACTACCAGAACCTAAAGAGATATAACAAAAATGTTTCGTAAAATAGGTGTAAAAATGCATATTAAGTTGACAATAGCAAAATAACTTTATATATAGACTCATATCGGCCGTAAAGAAATCAGAAATATAAAAACATCCCGATTGAAGAAAGCTTGCATCATAACGAACTAAAAATCCTAAAAAGCCTAAAAAATCTAGTAACGAGCAAATACAACAGCAATGGTAGTATCAGAAACCGTAAGAAAATTTGTTGCAAGATGTCGTCTCATTACGGCCGTAATTAATCTGCTCAGAACTGAAAAGTATCACAATTAATGAAAGCTTGCATCATTAGGAATGAAACAAACATTATTCTTTGTAATTAATTGCAAATATTAAATAACATCGTTAAAGATATTTGTTATTATTTCACCACACATTTTCACGAAACTCTGCCTCGGCTCGAACTACGCCTAACTCAATTTTTTATTTGGATTCTTAGGAATTTAAAGAGGTGATGAATTTGTCCATTGTGTTGTTGCGGTGTTCCGACATACCAACATAATGTATAACTTTCATCAAAACTATAAGTAAACGTAAGTGCGACCACTGAACATCAGTCCTCGATCTATGCTAAGTCGGACAGTGTCATTATATTTCTACATTAAAAAATGTCAGCACTACAGCCTTTTTTTTGTTTGGGTGGGATTTTATCAAATAACTTCTCCCGCTCTGGGCGGAACGGAAGGGCGTGTCAGACTGACTAAAACCCACCCGTGTTCCTTCAGTTGCTTGTACATTGCTAGGGGCCACGGTATCCCTTTCGGACTTTCCCGCAACCCCGGCAGGCATCGGTCCTATCGGACCCCTTCAGTTGTTGACATCTCTGTGAGGCGCGCGTGGAACACAATGCGCCGTCGACGCGGGCCTGGTCCTTATCGGACGCCGAACTACCCATTGCTCACCGTCCGCAAGCCCGCGCCTACGGTGACCGGGAATCGGCTCTTGATTCCCGACGCCCAGGGCGTCTCCTGCGGCGGCTAGGGGCGTGAGTGCGCGAAATTTGCCTCTCCCTCACGCGTTCCGCCTCCTCCTTCGCGAGCATTACTGCTTCGCAGAAGGAGGTGAAGATGACTCACATCTCCGTCTAATATTTTAGGGAAAGCAGACAATCAATCTGCCTAGCCTTTTCCCAACTATGATTATGAATACCAATATTTTACATGGAGCGACTGCCTATCTGACCTCTACAACCCAGTAACTGGGTAATAAGATACCCTTGGTAAGACTGGTTGTCAGACTTTCGGGCTTCTGACAACCCGTGACGACTGTCAAAACTCCACGAATGACAGCCAGGACCTACGGTTTAACGTGCTTTTCGAGGCACGGAGGAGTCTCATTATGTAAAGATGGCCACCCATCCACGGACCACGGCAAGATCAACCCGTGTGGCTATTATTACTTAGCCACGAGCTCCTCCTTAGGGAAAGCAGACGTACAATATATAATACCCGATCCAAACAACGTCAATAATAATGGAAAATGAATTTCGTTTATGCCTCTCTTGATCGAGAGCGAAATCGTGAATAAATAACAGTGCGTTTCGATATAAGATGGAAGGGGAGTTTACTTTTATTTTATTGAACGGATATTGTTCGGAAGCGATGGGGGATTCCACTTAACTTTACGTGGAATTCTGTGGGAAGGTAGGTAAATAATTGTAGATAATTTATTGTATAATTTGAATCGGTACTTAAATTTGTTTCCTGTGTTTCTAAAATAATCTGATGCTTATAATAGGTATTTATGGGTGACTGTAGGGAAATGGTCGGTCAGAAGCCTGAAAGTCTGACAACCAGTCTTACCAAGGGATATCGTATTACCCAGTAATTAGGCTATGGAGGTCATATAGGCAGTCGCTCTATGTAAAATACTGGTTCACAGTTGCCCAACATAGTTGGGAAAGGGCTGGCAAATGATGATGTGGTAGTGATCCGACATAACAGATTTAAACACACACTTTTACAGAATTTTGTTTCTGATGTCCCATGTGAGAAGCTATGAAACTTTTGCAGTAAATTATTATGTCGTAAACATATCCTGGTTCTGTGATATCCAATAAAACCGTTAATGGAAAACTGGATCCTAACTACATATTTTCTCTTATACGTAAATCACCACGGGCATTTTATTTTCTGACGCATAAGTTAAAAGACACGAACATTCCCATCCATTTATTTATTGCTTGGCTTGGCACACAGCCAGAACCAATCATGATTAAAAAATAAAATGTAGGTATATTTTATTGAAGTAGATTGTGTGCAATAAAAAGATCAATCATGTAAGTTTTCAACAGTAATTTATGGAAAAGTATAAAGGATGCACTTTGATATTCCACTGATGATTTATTTTATGATTTAATGTATGATTACATGCATACAATCACGCCTGTTGTCTCCGAAGGGTTAGGCAGAGATGTAACTATAGTAAACCCACATAACGCCAGTTATGTATAAGTCCCATGTAATAGGCGGCGAGCCTATTGCCATCAACCAACCAAATGATTTTGTTCAAAGGATTGAAACATAGAGTGAGGATAACAAAAGACATATTCCCGAATCTCCGAATCCCGTATCAAAAAGTAGCTTTTAAGTAATACCACAGAAAAATTAGTAGCAGTATTATATCTCGGGCATAACCTTGAAATAATTACCTACGGCCGCTTGGTAGATAAACCTTACGCATCCGTGCGTAACTGCCGCACACTCGATACTGTTGCGTACTGATATACACTGAGATTTCGAAGCGCGTCGTTTCGGCCGTTTTCTATGAAGATAGAATACCGTACTACCTATACTGTGGTAATACCAAGGCGCAATGAATTGCTTATTCTAAAGTTATTTTCTGCTACCTCTGACATAGCTACACATAGGTACTAACACATAATATGACCTTTAATTATAATTCTTTTAACTCAGGAATTTTGACATTCACGAGGACGTAAAAACGTGTTGATTGTCAGACATAATAGACGTCATGATGAGCGTGACAAATGATACTAACTCTGGCTGTAAAATATAAAGAACGGAGACCCTATAAAAGTATTATGGCGAATGGTAGTCGGAAGTATGTGGATGTACGCAATGTTTTTATCTTGAAAATAGGTTCCGGTTGTAAAGGACTAGGTACTGGTCATGTTAATTAACATTTATGGCATAATATAATATGGTAGAACTACCGTCTTAGTATTCGATTAGCCAACTCCGTCTCTTGAGTTAATAAAATATCATGTTATCCCCTGAAACGGGTCTTAATTTCATAAAGATCATCCATACATTCAACGGTGTATACAAATTCTAGTTTGATACCAGAAAACTGAGCTCTTTATCGCACTGCTGAAGATAAACTAAATAAAATCAGGGAAATTTGGTAATTCCTTATTTTTACACACTTCGTCAATTTGCCATGTAATAACCATTTCATACAACTGTCAAACAATGACAGTTGTGATTTTCACTGTACGGACAGTGATAGTCAATTTGGAAAACAATTTCAAAGGGACAAAATCCCTTGATGGCCTCCTTTTCCCTACAGTTCTCAACTAATAAAAGCCTAGTTCAGTCCAGTCTCCGCTTAAAGTGGCCTCTCCTTCTTTTGAAACTCCGTAATACGCCAGGCCAGCTGAAGGTCAAAGTGTGACCCACGGACGTGCGGTCGAGTGTACCAAAACAATAACAACTGAACTCATAGTGGTGTAAAATATAAAGCTGTAAAGAAGCCTTGACCCTATAAAAGTATAATGGATAGTCGTAACACGAGGAACGACACTATCCCAAAATTTATTTATTCTGAGAAATGGCTTGAATCTAGATAGACCGGGTACACGAAAAACAGCTAGAATAAAAGAATTAGGGTCAGCTCACAGCGAGACGTGATGCGACGCGACGGTGCTTGAAGAGGCCAGTGGTTTCGTGCTGCGCATAGTAGCGCCGCTAGACGCAGTGCGACGTCACGAGGCGCGTCGTAAAGTCACTGGCAACCCCATGCCTCGCTGCTTCGCGATGCGTCGTGCTACGCCGCGAGGCATCTCGAGACGCAGCAAGGCACAGCGCGACGCCGCCGCCGCCGCGAGGCATTTTGAGGTAGTAAATAAAGTTATATTTTGTATCACTATCTTAAAAAGTGAGCAAAGCGTCGCTTCGCTTTACGTCTCGGTGTGAACTGATCCTTACATTACAGAGTATTTTTTACTACAACTAGACTACGATTAAAAGTAATGAGTTTCAAAAATTCTAAGTACGTTTCTCAAACATGCTTGGAAATTCGAGCATTATTTTTACATACAAAAGCTTTACTGGTCAAATATATACGCGAGCAGGCCGCCGAGTATGAAAATTCATAATCAGTCGTGTTTAGCGGCCGAATAAATTACTATGAAAACTCATCTGTCGTGTAATTTATAATGGAACGAAGTTTTTACTTCGGCACATGGCAACCAAGGAGGTTACTTATCAAAGATTTTATTTAAATTTCGATTTGAATTGCAAATAGTAAAAACGAAACAGATAAACATATTGGCGCGTAAAAAAATATCATTGTTTGACATTGATTCTGGAATTTAAAATTAATTTATTTAGTTTGAATTTCAGCACATTGATTGTAAAAAGTACTATGCAAGCCTAGACCGTAACCAGGCATTGATGGACGAACGTGAAAATGTGGGCCGAGGCGAAGCTGAGGCACCGATACCTGAGTCCCCCAACGCCCAAAAACCCAAAACCCCTCAATGCCCTTTTGCAGGTCGCGGCAGTAATGTACCTACTTTTTTGACAACTTTGGATATAAGGGGTGTAACCTGAGGGCCTAGACGAAGAGACATTCTATCAGAGATGATGATGAAAAAGTCAATGTATGGGACTGATATAAGCTAGCTGACGAAAAGCATACGTCATTAATCTTGAAAGTCGTTGTAGAAATCCCTTTGTTCTTCCAATCCACCCGATGGACCCAGACAATTAGGATACATATCCGAGATATGTGAAAGCTAACTATTAAGGTTATCTTTAACTAGAACAGCCAAAATTAGGATTGCCAACACTATATTGCAGAACCTCAAAGAAAAGAAAAAATGTGGTCTGACCATTATCAGTAAAATCGTATCCTGCGGTTTCTCTAGCAGTTCCAACTCCATTACAATTTTAATAGACAGCCCCATTATATTTCCAGGCAAATCACTGTCCATTCCAAGTTTGCTTGAAAGAAATCGTAAAAAGCGATAAAGTCGCCCATTGTATATTTTTTTTATGTTTAATTTATTTTTTCTTTTGTATGTTTTTGGTGTACAATAAAGTCAATCTGCCTAGCCTTTTCCCAACTATGTTGGGGTCAGATTCCAGTCCAACTAGGTGCATCTAAATACCAGTATTTTACATGGAGCGACTGCCTCATCTGAGCTCCACAACCCAGTAACTGAGTAATACAATAACCCTTGGTAAGACTGGTTGTCAGACTTTTGGGCTTCTGATGACCCGTAACGACTGTCAAAGATCCACAAATGACAGCCTGGACTAACTGAAACAAAGAAAGAAAAAGAAAGAAAATACATTTAATTAGCACAGACTCACAATATAATTAAACAGCAGATAAAAAATTAAAAATTAAAATCAAATAAAAAATAACGTGCTTTCCGAAGCACGGAGGAGTCTGAGTATGTAAAGATAGCAAGCCTAGGTCACACTGATGGAACGAACCACGAATACAATAAAATGTATATAAATACATATATAAATAATGATCGAGTTATTTTATGCGTTTCAATTTTATATAATTACAAATTCCAAGCCTAAATGTTGGATCTCAAACTATTTTAAATTGCCCCAGACAGTAAGTAACTTATTACGTGATATCCTATGAAACTTCCTACATCTGACTCAACTATGTAACTTCAACCAATTTGCGAACTTAACTCTTAGTCGTAAAGCTCAGTATTGATTAATAAAAAACTTTGCCTTATTAATTAATAGATATTGACCGAATTTCAATTTTGAACAAAGGGAATAGAGTTTAAAACTGTTTGGTAAGTTGATTTCAAATAACATTTAATGTTCCGGAGTTTAGTGTTCATATAATTTGTCTGTTAACTATTCAAATGAAATAGTTTTACTGAAATCACGTGTTTTCAGGAAATAGCAGCTTTTCTGATATTTACGCATAAATATAGGAAGTTAACGATTTCTTGTGAAAAAGTTAAAATAAGTTCTATTTGAACGTCTAAGGAAAATAAACATGATTGTGTTGGATTAAAAATAGGTAGTTGTAATACTGTAACAGTTTAGAATGAAGTTGAAACATTTACATTAATCAGCTAAACTTACACCGGTGAATAAGGCCTGTAAACTTTTTCTGACCTATGAGAGTAAAAAAAGTGGTCTTCTGTTGTTCCTCTCAAGATCGGAACCATACACAGGTTTTTGACGATAGGAACAAACATTATTCTTAGACTCTAGCTGTACCAGTCATGATTTCTAAACATGAATAAGATTTGTAGTAATTTTAAATACTAAATATAAAATTAAAAGTTGTCTTCTGTTGTTCCTCTCAAGGTCGGAACCATACAAAAGTTTTTGACGATAGGAACAAACATTATTCTTAGACTCTAGCTGTACCAGTCATGATTTCTAAACATGAATAAGATTTGTAGCAATTTTAAATACTAAATATAAAATTAAAAGTTGTCTTCTGTTGTTCCTCTCAAGGTCGGAACCATACAAAAGTTTTTGACGATAGGAACAAACATTATTCTTAGACTCTAGCTGTACCAGTCGTGATTTCTAAACATGAATAAGTTTTGTAGTAATTTTAAATATAAAATTAAAAGTTGTCTTCTGTTGTTCCTCTCAAGGTCGGAACCATACAAAAGTTTTTGACGATAGGAACAAACATTATTCTTAGACTCATTATTATTGATTTGCCTCAAATGATTTTTGTATCAGTAAGTAAAGTATCTCATTTGACAGTTACCCTAAAAGTAGAAACTGGTTTTTTAACGGAACGGAATGGAAACATGATGTTTGGAACGTTCGTTGCTTAACTTCTAAGTTAGTTCTCTTCGATCCTCGGAACCTAAAGGTGTGTGTCTTCAAGAAATCTAAAGTCTATAATTATATTATATTGAGTACCTAATTAAATGGTTTTTTAAATATTGCTAAAAGTATACCAAGTTTGTATGTGTGCAATAATATAAATACAGAAATATTTATACATTTCATACTGGGGTAATGGCTGATCATCGCGTTATGCTCGTGAACGGGTGCTGCTTGTGGTAACTGGTCGTTATTGTTATTAGTAATTTACTGTTTATTTAGTTTACCTCGATGGTCCTAGTTTATCATTTATAACTTCCAGTTACAGCTATATAAGCGGGCACGCCCTTTATGCCCGGAGCGTTTTATTTAGATATTGTTTACGTTTAATCTTTATCTTTTAATTTTTTCTACCTGAGTATAGTTCTCGATATTTTTGGTTGGTATATTGGCGTGTACTAGCTGACATATGGCTATTAATTTTTAATTTAAATTATGTTTTGTTTTGTGTTGCGTAATGTAAATAATTTTGCATGCTATTATATAGAATCGTTTTTTTCTAACTGAACAGACAGCTGTGCTGCTGGGAAGTTTGTTGCGCCACTTCTTCTTCCCAGCTAAAGCACTAGGGAGTGGTGAAGGGTGGGCGTTTTGGGGGACTGTCTTATGTAACTTTGTCCAGCCTAGTTTGAATAAATGACTTTACAATTTTGAAGTTTGAATTTTACCCAATTTGCGAACGTGTTTTTTTTTCTTAAAGCATACGTTCATCGGAATCTCAAAAAAATATCTAGATAATTTAGAAACGTACTATAGACACCGCTTTAAAGTTATTATTGAAAGTTCCCTAGGCGGAAACTTTTACAATACACCTATACCTGTTATGACCGTTTATAGACGTTCTATGTTTTTTTATTATTTCTTAAAATATGACGTTTCTTCTTTTCAAGTTTTTGACAAATAAATTACTTGTGTCAGCAACTTCATGATTTTGATCAGCAAAAACCACTCACGCTAGTAGCACACCTCCGCCGCAAAACCATAGCAGCGAAACCATATTTTTATTTTATTTTTTATTTTTATTCAAGAGGAACAACAAACAGCTACAATATAAAACATAGGAACAAGAAATACACAAAACATTTATACAATATTGCAGCCCACAGCGCTGTTCACAGATTAATAATGGGATACAATACAGTAAAAGTAATCGCTAGGGTCACAAATACATTTTTTTTTATTTTAGTACTTACTTAATTAAAATCATTTTCATTCTAAGATGTATATAATACACAATGTAAAGAATATGTAATTTATTAAATATAATATATATAAATATAATACTCAAGAAATGGCACAAAAAAAGAAAAATACAGAATAACATTCAAGAAAGCTCCTTAAGTATAAGACTTTTGAACATATTATTATAGGGAGCACACGCAAAAATGTCTATATGTTCAAAAGTCCTATTGTAGGAATCAACCATTCTGCGAACAGGCGAACGCAGGCCAGAGTTGGACTTGCAAGTACCCACTGAAAATAATCTGCCAGCGCGCACCTTTCGCTTGTGGACTGTCCTAGGAACTGCATAACATATCATGTTGGAGAGATCAATGCTGTCAAATTTATCTCTAACAATACTATATAAATTCATAGCTTCTAAGTACTTACGTCTTTTTCAAGTGTTGTGAGCTTATACTTTGCAAGCAAATCTTGGTATGGTAAATAATATCCATAACATCTATAATGCATGGTACGCAGAAATTTATATTGAACACACTCAATCATTTCAACATACTTTTTGTAGTATGGACTCCAGACGGATACAGCATACTCCAGTTGAGAGCGTACTAGAGACTTATACAAGCAAATATAAGAAGAAGGCTTTTTAAAATCGACTGTTGATCGCATTACAAATCCATATAATTGATACGCTTTATTAACAATCTTTCCTATGTGTAAGTCTAAGCAAAGCTTAGAGTCAAAGATAACGCCGAGATCACGAATGAAGTCCACTTTAAGTAGGGGGGCATTGCACAAAGTGTATGAATAATTTATTTTTGTTTTATTTTTTGTAAAATTTAAAAAGTTACATTTGGGTAGACTTAGATGCAACTTATTTATTTGGCAATAATAGGATAGTCGGTCCAAATCTTGTTGCAGCAGAAGGCAGTCATTTGTTTGTCGTATGGCTCTGTATACCTTGAGGTCGTCGGCATAAAGTAAAAATTTAGTATTGCGAAAGCATTGGCTGATGTCATTAATATATAAAATAAACAAAAGGGGACCAAGTATAGAGCCTTGAGGCACACCTGAGGTCACCTGTGCGATGTTAGATTGATGACCATTGATTACAACCCTCTGACTGCGATTGGTTATATAAGAGGTAAACCACCTCAGAAGGTTACCACGGATTCCGTTGAACGCTATTTTATTTAGAAGTATTTCATGGTCTACCTTGTCGAAAGCCTTACAGAAGTCCGTATACACGGCATCCACTTGTACACGGCTGTCAACACAATCAAACAAAAAGCTAGAAAATAATAATAAATTAGTATTTGTCGACCGCCGTTTGACAAAACCGTGCTGTTGTTGAATTATGATGTTGTGGAGTACAGGATAAATTCCGTTATGGACTAACCTTTCAAAGAGTTTCGACAGGGTAGACAGAATGGAAATGGGACGATAGTGTTCAACGCTGCGTTTGGATCCACTTTTGTGAACGTTAGTATACCATAGTAGTTCAATTCATGAAACATGACGCGAGCTAGTTGAATTGAACTACTGCGGTTTCGTGGCTATGGTTTCGCGGCGGAGATGTGCTACCGGCGTTAATAGTCCACTATATTGTTCGCTACACACATTTGTTTTTGAAGCTCCATACCGAAACGATTCAGAATTTCATGAATTTATCATACTCTGATATCTGTCCGATAGTATGTCAACGTGGATTATCCTTCGGTTAGTTTGTACCAGCTACCTACTCTAACAAAATAGTTGAAGGTAGAAAATCTCTCCGACATTCTGGAATTTTTCTGTAGTTAGCTTAGATTACATTGAAACAGTAAAAAGGTCGATTTTATTTTGTATTATTTGTATAAAACTTGTATTTGTATTCTTCTATTACATTTACATTATCATTAAAACTAAATAAATCGAGAGATACAGAAATAGCTGAAATATAACCACGATTTGATCGTTTCATCTTTCAGCTTTTATTCTAGTCATAAATTATTATTTTCGACAGACAGCTAATGGAAACTTGACACAATCAGTTCTAGATATGACGAATTGCGTAAATCCATTGGATATACAATTGGGAAAATAACAAAATATACTTACTTATTATGAATCAATCAAAACGAAAGAATACTGCTCTGTTCTGACTGAGAACGGTTTTTATGGTCGTCATCATCATTCAGGCGAAAGAAGTCCACTGCTGGACATAGGCCTCCCCCAAGCATCGCCACTTCTACCGTTACTGTGCTTTAAGCATCCAGCAGATTCCTGCAGCCTTCACAAGGTCTATCGCTATGTCTTCCGATACGCGGTCGCCATTCTAGAACAAGTCTTTTCTTTTTATAGATGGGAAATTATCAAATAACTTCTCTCGCTCTGGGCGGAGCAGGAGGGCGTGTCAGACTCTTACTGACTAAAACCCACCCGTGTTCCTTCAGTTGCCTGTACGTTTCCAGGGGCCACGGTATCCCTTTCGGACTTTCCCGCAACCCCGGCAAGCATCGGTTCTATCTGACCCCTTCAGTTGTGCTAACATCTCCTTGAAGCGCGCGTGGAATACAAAGCGCCGTCGACCCAGACCTGGTCCTTATCGGATGGTGAGCTACCCATTGCTCACCGTCCGCAAGCCCGCGCCTACGGTGGCCGGGAATCGGCCTGCGATTCCCGACGCCCAGGGCGTCTCCTGCGGCGGCTAGGGGCGTGAGGGCGTGAAGTTTGCCTCTCCCTCACGCTTTTCGCCTCCTCTTTCGCGAGCATTACTGCTTCGCAGAAGGAGGTGATGGCTTCCCATGCCCTCTCGCTACGTAACATGGCCTGGACCAGGGCCGGACGCGAGAGATCCCTATCACCGATCGCCTCCACGAGGACTCTAGAACCTGCCTACCATACGGAACAATTAAATAATGCAGTAATTCTGGCGCACCACAGGTCCCAAGCCCCCGTCAACTTTTATATAACATCACGCCTGTAACCTCCGAAGGGTTAGGCAGAGGCTCCTATTCTATAGGACTTAAACATAACTGGCGAAATGTGGGTGTACTATAGACACACTTCTTCCCGTCAATCTTTCGGATTGGTTAATCGTTTTATCACAACGTGCCTATTAGGTTACTTTCCTTTAGATGGTGTCAAAAAAGGTTAGGTTAATGTCGATCTTGGGACACCTCCAGCTATTTTAACGCCATTAACCGCAAATAACAATAAAGATTTGGGTTTTTAGGATCACTAAAGTTTAAACGAATTTCCCGGGAGACTATAAAATGTGATTTACAGTCTTTTATATGGTTTATTTACTGATTTCGGAGGCAGGAGAACATTTCTAGTAGACATGTTTGAAAACAGGAAAAAAACTGTAGTATGCGTTTTATTATTCGAACCTAATGGTTAAATAACGGCTGTAAAACATCGTGAGAAAACTAGGATCATTGGAATCCAAAATGGCTAGCAAGCACACCCTAAGGTATGTAGGTCTGTTCCAAACATATTTGATAAACGTTACGCAATCACGAGGTTCTTTCTTATTCTTACGTAGTCACGAGGTTATAAAAATAACCTCAAATTATCAAATGAAAAACATCGTTAAAGTGTAAGGTGATTTAAAATGTATACTTTTGCTCAGCTCAGAAACAAAAAAAACAAATATTCAAGTCAATTACAAGTTGTTCTATATTTAAAAATCAAATCACAGAGCCTATCAATTTGTAAGTGGCACTACAACTTGGCAAACATAAGTACGTTTATTATCCCTTTGTTTACATTTTCATAAAATACTTTTGGAACAGACCATAAGTAGGTACATGGTTTAAATAAACAGCTTAAACTTATCCTGTATTAATAAAGGTGAGTTTAATGTTAGAATTCTTCGTAGGTGACCTTAGTGATCTAGGTGAACTTTGATCTATTTTAGTAAAATCTAGGTGAACTTTGATCTACAGCTATTTCTTTCTTAGAACTTACACAGACGATGTTAATCCCATCCCTACATACAGCCACTGTTCTTTTGCCCCAGACAAATGACGTAAGCATAAATAGACAGACTATACCCACCTTACATTTAAGGATACACCGTCATTAAGTAATTTTCTGGAAGATCTACTTATTCGAAAAGAGATAAACGCGATCTACTGGTTGTTTGATAACCCAACGAGGGGTACCCTCTCGGGATCGAAAGGTCGTGGGTTCAGATCCGCGTCAATTTATTATGGCGAACCCACTCTCAACAAAGGATTAAGTGGAATATTAATAGCTGCTTAACTTGTGGCGCCTTTTGAGATTTCCTTGTCAATAAAGGTAAGCAGGATAGAGGCAAGACTGGCTAGTTTATCCCACAAAATATTTTTTTGAGAGATCACATACATCATTATATGACGCCTGTATTCTCCAGAGGGCAAGGCAGAGGTATCTAGTACAACTATTATCAGTTACCCATGTCCCGTGTATAGGGGGCGAACCTATCCGATTATCATCATTATTATTGCTAAACAGGGAGTCAACTTGAAAAAGTTCCTCTTTGTATTGTGTCAACCTAGAAGGTTGTCGGCTGCTTATCCGGACTTTCCCGTGGCTGCCTCAATAAATTAAGGCCTCCAGACAGGACATAAACTTATAAACTAAGCGACTACACGCTGAGGGCACCCTCTGTGGAGTACGGACCTTGAATTAGGGCGTTGCTGGGGGAGTACAGCAAGAGACAGGCTGGATTGAATCTAGAACAAGTTCCTCCTGTTATAACATAAGAGGCACGATTTGGATGTTCTTACCGTACATAGAAACAAACCTACACTTATGCTTAGCTCGGCGATACAATCTTGATAATATATTTATATAAATATCTGTTTAGTTATGCATAAATATAGTCAGATTTTTTATGCCACCCATTAGCCTCTGACTTGGCTTCACATGCAATCGAGAAATATCTCTCAGGCATGCCCGTTTCCTTACGATGTCTGAATATATAAAGTAGGTATGTATTATAATTTATAAAGCTTCAAAAGACTATTATTTAGCGAGTGTTTCGTAAATACCAGCCTTAAAGCACTGTCAGTACGTCCATGGTAACAGTTTGACTTTGATAGCTCCTTAAAGTCGTAGCAATAAGGGCTGCTTTTGTATTTCACGTGTACCTACGAACGAGAGGCTGACCGTACCTACTACGTTGGTTAAATTAGGTCTTATGGTTGTTCCGGCTTTGCAGTAGTCGTAAAATGCTAAGCGGATTGTGACCGGGCTTGCTGTTTGAGAGCTCAGTGGTTATAATGCAATATTTTAGAGTCAGTGTGTAGACTGAAGACTGAGATAAAAGCATTAAATCATTACGTAAATACTTGGTGGTGTGAAGATTTGGACGGTTTCAGTATCGGGTTTGTAAACTTGATATGTGTGGAGACGATATACCTGTTTTATGTAGGTATGTAAGTTCTTCATTTAAGCCAATGAAGTAACAATAAAGCCGAATAATATTTTGAGGATTCCTGCAATTGCTGATCTGAAATCGTCAATACACAGTAGACTTAAGAAGCAATCAATGCTCGTTCGTTCTCTGTTCTAAAAGTCTGTCTTTTTGTGGAAAAATGTCTGCTTTATTGTTGATAAAGAATAGCAGATGACATATTAACAGCTAAAGATAATCTAAGGTTGAAGCTGAAGAAGAAGCTGGTTTCGTTAAAAACCAGCGTAGGATACTAGTTGTCTGGCATTTATGCTGAACTGGGCCTATTTCACATAGCCGTGAGGCACACAGTACTATTCTAAGTTATTTTTTTTTCTGTTTTTTTTTTTTTTAGTTTGAATATTGTGTGCCTTAACCTGATTCAAATAAATGTGTTTTCTTTCTTTCTTTTCTTTTTAAGGTACAAAAAGCAGTTTTATCGATCTATAAAAAGATACAAGCTATGAACATATTTTTAACACCACACATTAAACCGCCAATTCTCACATAAATTCAGATCAAAAGTATTAAAATAAATACAGCCAATAGAGCATATACAATGATATCATAAACAAAGATTTATATTTTAAAATAATGTTTACGTAAACTCCAGCCGGGCCATGGTCATCCATCAGTGAGATAGTATTTTATTAAACGCTTATTCAACCACAAAATTTTACAAGTGAAGTTTGTATCTGAAAATATATATTTCTGAAATAAAAGGTATCAGGATGGGTAAAAATGTATAAAATGTGTTGGTAGACTGTGTTAGGGCACACAGTCTACCAACATACGCAAGATTAGAAAAAATTGACATTTACCGAGTCCGTGAAAATTTTACTAGCTAGGTATATAGTGGTTCTGAAGATGAAGTCCCGTTACAGACAGACAGATAGCTTAGGCTTTGTTATACGGTTACAAAGCCTACGCTATCATTAAAATACAAAAATAATAAAAAAATCAAACGTAAACATTATTTAAACAAATTACACGAAATATATCGTAAAAATCTCCTAGCTCAACGACTTGATACATGCAATAACGTGAGCTTGTGATACATAGCAGTAATGTACCCTATTTATTATTTAACGAGACAAAACTCTCGTCCGTCAACTTTTGCAGGAAGTGGAGTGTGTTGAAAGCAGATATGCAGTGCTATTCTGTAACCATCTCACCGTGAGAACTTAGGTGAAGTGAGCACGGAGTGAGTTGTCATTCCACCTGCTGCTAGGGACTGACAGGTCACTCCGAGCTCACTTCACCTAAGTTTTCACGGTGAGATGGTTACAGAATAGCACTGCTGTTCTGTTTCGTTACTAGTATTTAAGGCATTAGTCGGTCTAAAAATGGTATACCACTTTCAGATAGAAATTCGCAAAGACACTATTTTATTTTGCGAGGAAATGTTTTCAAAGCTGAAAGACCACTTTCTTAAAAATACTATAGTTTACCTGTTACGTTGAAAAATTATCTAGTAGATATAGATTAAAATGGATCAGAAAATGTACCTGTGGCTGCCAATTTTATAGTGCCACGTACAAATGAAGTGCTTTGATTTGATTATTTGAATACTTTAACACGAAATTCTGATTTTAAATCACCATATAGATGTTTTTAATTTATCAATTGAGGTTCATTGTATAACTTCAATTTTCGTCATTGATTTTTCAATTACAATTTAATAATTTGTTGGAAAATATGGTGAGATCTAAAGTTGAAATCTTCTTAGTACAAATGAATGTGTTGATGATGTGTGTGTAATTCCTTTAGTTATTGATTGCGTAAGATTTTAACTTGAAAATGGTTTGTTTATACTTTGAGATATTTTTGGAACAGACTGTACGTCTTCTACATTCCCTATTTCTGCGTCCAATCAGATAAGCAATGTTCTGGTTTACTAAGTGTGGCCACAGTCAGCTGAGACCTTCTCTAGTTAACAGCCTCAGTACCACATGTTTTCAAGGAATTTATGTACTGCAGGTGTTGTAAAACCCACTTTTACAACAGCTGCAGTAAGTAAACAGTGAGTTACAACTTTAACATGAGCATTCTGCAAAAACTTTTCATTGAAAGTAGGTATATAAAAAGGAACCTGAAAACTTGATCAATTCAAATTCAAATGTCATTTATTCAAACTAGGCTGAGAATCAGCACTTTTCGAACGTCAACATTACAAAAGACAGTCCCCCAAAACGCCCACCCTTCACCAGTTCCTAGTGCTTTAGCTGGGAAGAAGAAGTGGCGCGACAAACTCCCCAGCAGCACAGCTGTCTGTTCAGTTAGAAAAAAATATTATAAATAAATTTTAAATTATAAAATTAATAGCCGTATGACAGCTAGCACACGCCAATATACCAACCAAAAACATCATGAACTATACTCAGGCAGAAACAAAAATAACTAAACGAAAACAATATCTAAATAAAAGCCTTCATGCATTAAGGGCTTGCCCACTTACATATAGCTGTAATTAGAAGTTATAATTGATAAACAATGACCATCGAGGTAAAATATAAATTGTCGAGGTCGCTAGCTAACCACATATTGCAATACAACTAATGAAAAAATATTGTAATGAGTAGATTATGTCGACGATTGAGCTTGTGATAAGTAATAACAATTTCATTATTTAAGGAGGATGCGCTAAGCTGTAAATTAATGTTGATGGATGGACCGGGAGAGGAAAGAAGAAAAAGAAAGAAAGAAAGAAAGAAAATACGTTTATTTGCGGTAAATATGACGGCCAAAGAAAAGATGGATGAATTGTGTGAGGAATGAAAGAAAAGGGAGTTAATGATAGCGTGAAGGTTAACAGGGGAGAGTGGAAAAAGAAAACGTGTTGTGCCGAGCCCAAGTAAAATAGAACAAGGAAAGGAAGATGATGAAGAAGGATGCACTAAGTCAGCTCTGGAAATACAAATTTTCTTACGTTTTTTCTTCTGTTTGCCGGTCCGTAATACATTTACAGAATTAAAATAATTAAAATCATCAATACAACTGTCTATATGACCTGGAAATTAGAAAAAAACGGGCTACCCTAGCGATTTAGCCTTAAGAACAACCGTCGTCTTAGTCAAGCTGCCCTGATAAATGATTTCAAGAAATTCCAGAAATAGTAGAATGACCAGAGACACGAGATCCTATTTCAAATAAAAACAAAAGAATAAAGTAAATTGTGAGACTCGAAAGTGTTTAATGAAATAAAAGACAAACGCAGAAGGAAGTGAGTGCAGGATATAAAATAAATGGAGCGTCGAGTAAGTCACTTGTCGAGTACAACCTAAGGGAATTTACACACGGACGAGAAACTTTGTGTTCCGAGTATTCGATTCCATCGGTACTTGACAGGCTGATTGACTAAATGGCTGAACGATGTATTGAGAAGAATTGGTATTTATAAATCTCTGCATATTATAAATGAAAGTCGCTTTTTGTGTCTATTGTGACCATGTTGTTCTTCTAAATTCCGTAACAGATGTTGACTTGGGTTTCGCCATCATTTAGAGAATTTATTTCGTAAGTTTTAATATATTAAACTTGCAATTATAATAAATAAATCTTGCTATTTTGTCAAGTCGTAAAAACTATGCGAAGCAGGGGTGGGTCGCTTAGTGAGGGAATAAAATTGTAATAATTATGTATTTTAGGCAACTAAGTAGCTTTAAAGAATTATTATGTACAGTTGCGGATTACATTGTGGTCATAGTTGTATTATGATTGACTTTATTCCCTCTATGAAAATTCTGGTTACGTTGACTTTTGAGTTTTCTCGGTTTCATTACCGCACGATGCATCATCTTTTGTAGAACGTGTGCGATGTAATGTGATAATACGTGTTTCACGTTTGCACCGAGTTATAAAATAAGTATTCTACAATTTGCGTCTACTGTTTTCGTTTACACCGAAAATAATTTGAAAAGACTAGTTGTAAACGAAACTTGTAAAAAACGTGAGAATACAATGTCTGAAATAACGTCAATACGCCATCTATTTTTTTATTATATTATATGACGTATTTTTGACGAGTCGGAAATAAGTATTAGAACTTGTATATAGGTGTAAACGCGGAGAAGAATGAGTAAAAATAATAACCATTTACACAATTTACATATACAATGTAGAGGCGACAATACGACAAAAAATTTAAACATTGACAATCCTAATGCATAGGAGTATTTTGAAACTATCAAATAAAGCTTGAAATTGAAATTGAAAACGGGATTATTTCAAAAAAACGTAGGGATGGGCCGGCTATAGGTTTTGCCAACCTTTGACTAGCTAAAGTGACTAAACTATTGGATATATTTGGTTGAATTTTAGCTCGCCGTCCGATAAGGACCAGGTCCCGGTCGACCGCGTGTTGTGTTCCACGCGCGCCTCAAGGAGATATCAGCAACTGAAGGGGTCCGACAGGACCGATGCCTGCCGGGGTTGCGGGAAACTCCGAAAGGGATACCGTGGCCCCTGGCAACGTACAGGCAACTGAAGGAACACGGGTGGGTATTAGTCAGTAAGAGTTTGACACGACCTCCGGCTCCGCCCAGAGCGGGAGAAGTTAGTTGATAATTCCCCATCCAAAAAAAATTATAATGTGGAACTAAATATTAATAACAACACCAGAGGTTCGAACTAAATAAATAACGTACGTGATTGCCCTGTCAAATACTTCAATATTACTTAAATAAAAGCAAGCTATTACACGAAACACAGTAAAATGAAAACACTCGCAATTCATTATAACTATTGTGTCCAAATATCGACGAGACCCTATCATACAAGCGTAAACATTTTTGCTACGGAAACACGCAATAAATATATCTATAATACTTATAATAATAATGTATGGAGATTAAAGCGACAGGATTTACTGAACCTTATAAAGGAATTTACGCTTGTTGCTTTGTAACGCACTTGGTTGGATAAACGCGGCATTTATAGCGGGCATTATTCAATAAAAAACGCTGTAATAGACCTTGCTAAATGTAGCAAGGTTTTTATCACAACGTTTCTAGATAATAATCGTAATAGTCTGTTTATAGACAAAAAAATTAAATACAGATCCAAAGACACCGATTTCCGAAATATTTTTTTTGGAAGTCGGTTGTTTTTTTGTAAAAACATATTTTTGTGTATGCGGCAATGTTGCTATATATACGTAACTTGAGACGGAACTTATACCGTTTTAAACATTTATAAACGGCTTCGTTCGACCCAATGTATGGAACTGATATTTTTTTCACGATTACGGTTTTGGTCAAATGGAGAAAGTTATTCAATTTGATGGTCTCTGTACCATATCCTTAAAAATATGTTCACACATTTCTGATAAATGCTGTAGAGTGACACCAAGTATTTATGAGCCGTATAATAGAAAGAAACAATTTCAAATAAATGTTCAAATATGCGACATATTGTCACGATGGATAAAATGAGACGCGCGACACGCGTTTAACGAATAAAAGGAATCGGGAGTACGTGCACCAAATGGATAGCCCACGGATATTAACAGCTATAAAAAATTATAAAATGTATAAATATGAATGTTTATTTGAAAGAAAAGAAAATACGTTTATTTGCGGTAAACATGACGAAAAAAAAGAACACAAAATTTAAAAAAAAGAAACAAGTTAATATAGAAGAAAATATGCGTCACATTCACGCAAAACGGCCATCGCTCAGCATGATGCTGCGACCCTATGCAAGACAGAGCCCCAGCGCTGGTTTTCTTTATTTCAAAATCACCCCACTAGATAATTTGGTCTCAAAGGGAGATTATATTTAAATAACTGTATTAGCTACGTTAAATTTCAAACCCGCCGCGTTTTCCCACCTAGTGCGTTCGAATGTTGACACAAGACAAGTAACGGAGCGGAAAATCGTGTCGAGCCAGCGATCCGGTCACTGCTGCGTCACAACCGGTATATCGGTTTAAAACCATGTGTATTTTAAAAACTGCCGATATTCTATTCTATACTTAAACCGGTCGCCAGACGTCAATCGATCGATCCATGTGGTTTTTTTTAGCCAAGAGCACGCTACTAAATATAACCTTCGCATCGATTGAAAATATTTGTCTTACAAACTCTAACTCAAAGTATATGAAAACCAGCTGGGTATCTTGAGGAACCCGGCATGTCCTAGAACCAAAAATTCGAAGACATATGACATCTACCAACCCGCAATGGGCCTGCGTGGATAACGGCTCACTCTCTCTCACCGATACGAGGCCTTTATCCCGGCAGCGGGTGGGAGGCTGATTATGATGACATGCAAGCCAAGAAAATAGTTAACATTCAAAACGTTTTCACAGAACCACATACATAATGGGAATGATACCGTAATTCGTCAAGAAATAGTCCACACGAGTGTTAAAAGACCACTGTACGGGAAAATTCTCCGGACATTTTCTTTAACACCTTATTGGATATGTCTCTTGTAAGGACCTGCATGAGAACTAATCGTCAAATCCGTGATTGATTTGCGACTCGGTGGCGTCTTCTTCAAGTTGATTAATTAAAGGGCATTTTGGTACAACACTTTCACGTAATTAACATCAAACTTCACTCACAGGTAAGTTCGTTTGATTTGTAAACAATCTTCTTTTCGCGTGGTTAGTGACTAGCCTGGTGTCAGAGTTTCAAAGCCGCCCATGGGCCTCTGACTTGGCTTCACATGCCGTCGAGAAATATCTCACAGGCATGCCGGTTTCCTCACGATGTTTTCCTTCACCGTTTTTGAAGCAAGTGATAATTATAAATTTGTACGCCTTACGGGTGAAACATGTACGTACGAAATATTGTAACATCCTGCATGCTTAATTTGCATATATACGCATGTTTAGACAAATAAAATGATCTTTATTTTATCTTTCTTTATCTTTATCTTTATCTTTATCTTTATCTTTATCTTTATCTTTATCTTTATCTTTATCTTTATCTTTATCTTTATCTTTATCTTTATCTTTATCTTTATCTTTATCTTTATCTTTATCTTTATCTTTATCTTTATCTTTATCTTTATCTTTATCTTTATCTTTATCTTTATCTTTATCTTTATCTTTATCTTTATCTTTATCTTTATCTTTATCTTTATCTTTATCTTTATCTTTATCTTTATCTTTATCTTTATCTTTATCTTTATCTTTATCTTTATCTTTATCTTTATCTTTATCTTTATCTTTATCTTTATCTTTATCTTTATCTTTATCTTTATCTTTATCTTTATCTTTATCTTTATCTTTATCTTTATCTTTATCTTTATCTTTATCTTTATCTTTATCTTTATCTTTATCTTTATCTTTATCTTTATCTTTATCTTTATCTTTATACAATCCGCTTAGGAATCCGAAAAGTCAAAGATGCGTGCCTTGGATTCGAACTCGAGATCTATGACTTGGCAGTCTGACGGTCACACCACTAGGCTATAACTGCTCATAAAGACATTGACTACAGCATAGCTATTCACAACCATTAGATACGCTTCCGTGCTGAATCGAACATCAAACAATGTTATCGAAGAAGTTCTCTAAAAGCTGATCATAAATCCGTAACCCGCTATTTCTTCCGACAGTTATTCCCGACTAGGCAAATCAGGTAACCGAAAATGTGTCATTTTCGACTCAGAAGCCTGTCGAATAGTTGTGCATAGTTATGCAGGAGTGTTAAATTTCACCAAAAGGTAGCTTATGTGATAAGCCGAAGCCTGAATAATTCAGTTTCCAATACTACTATCGCGAAATAATCAGATCAGTTGAAACTTAAGTCAACAGACTGCAATTCCAAGGAACGCTTTGTTAGCTGAGTTTCGGTTCAATATAATTATCACCAAAGCTAAGTCAAGTTATAAGGGCCAGCTGCTAGAAGTTAACACAATGCTTCTAGTTTTGATTTCAGAGCTCCAAGTTAAAGTTTTGCTGTAGTATCGATGAAGAGTTATTATTACATAGTTTGTTTATTGTGGGTCTAGTGGTCGCAAGCTCTACTGCTGAGCATATTTGATTCCCATGTCGGGCATAGTTTTATTGGATTTTTCTATCAGGAATTTCTCAGTAGCAGCCCGGAGTCTGGATTTGTGCCCGATTGCTGGCAATAGGCTCGCCCACTATTACATGGGGCTTAAATATAACTGGCAAAATCTGGGCGTACTAAAGGTACACCTCTGCCCAACCCTTTGGGGAAACAAGGCCTGATTTTATGTTTATATTATGTACTACCTAGTTAGGTATATGGTCCTTAGTATTAGAAAACTCACAGTTGGTAAGGCTTGTATCTATCGATATCTAACAAAATAAGAATCAATTGCGTTATCTTCGAAAGAATCGTCCACCGCATCACTTACCATCACTAGAGATGCTGATCAGAGGCGAGCAAATAAAATTCAATAAAAAGAGGCTAAAACAAGATACGAAATATTTTCATCCAATAATTTTTCCAACGTATGGCAAGCAACAAACATTTGGAAAGCCTTGGACTTATTTCGACATTATTATGTAGTATTTTTTTAATTGACTACCTATGTCAAATAGTCCTTTGTGGATAAACCTTCAACGTTTTAACTGGATTAACATTTCCACCCAGGGAAAACCCGTGTATAATATTAACTTTACAGTGATAACTTCGTGGTGTGACTGTCAGACTGCCAAGACATAGGTCTCGAGTTCGAACCCAAGGAACCTCTGACATTATGAATTCATGTGCGTATTGTATAATTATCACTTGCTTCAAAAACGGTGAAGGAAAACATCGTGAGGAAACCGGCATGCCTGAGAGATATTTCTCGACGGCATGTGAAGCCAAGCCAGAGGCCCATGGGCGGCTTTAAAACTCTGACACCAGGTTAGTCACTAACCACACGACAAGAAGAAGAATTAACTTTGTATAATCTAAGGGAAAATGAACCCAATTACAAAAATCCTAAGACCTCTAAAGGCTAAAACAAAATCCAGGTGCTTTGTCGAAATTATTTTATGATGTTTGTACAAAGGATATGTTTCATATAGCCTAAGGCTATGTGAAATATCGTGGGCCACAACAATGTTGGGCTAATCCTTACTTTTGGGCCCTCCTCCTGTTACTATGGAAACCAGACCTGTTCTCACTTCTGAGTATTACTTTGTAAAAAGGTACACATGAAGAAAAACTTGTTAGTATCTAGTTACAAGATTCAATATGGAAACTAATTGCCTCAGGTTAACCATTTAACAATTCATTTGTTACATCCATCTGTAGTGGCAATCATGTCATTTGGTCTAAATAGCTTTTTATTTTTATTATTTGATTTTGCTATTATATAGATTCTTTTCTTTTAGATTTCGTGAATGTGAGAACGTTGTAGGCTTAACAGACTGTAGATCTGTCAACCATTTTCTATCTTGCTATACTTAGCTATACTTAGTGTAGGCCTATCAACAAGTACCAGGTACTCCTGGTACTTTTTGAAAGACCTACACTGTCCTCTTATACCTATTAACTCTGTAATTTGAAAACATTGTAAATACCATTTACTTTTAAAAGAGTAACCGTGGAGTTTCTTGCCGGCTCTTCTCCATAGGAAACGACCAATTGGAACCGTGCACCTAGCTTCTGACGTTTCATAAGTGCCCTTGTAGGTTTATGTGAAATAAAATATTTTGAATTTTGATTTTTTCAACTAAGGATCAATGTTAAGAACAATATAAAGTTTTAAGTAATGCTTGTCAATCGTCACTTTCACAAAAGAAAGAAAATATTATGTTGTCTGCAAACCTCAAACATCAATCTCGATAAAACAAGTCTTCTGGGGGCCTACCACCACCTCTTTAAGCAGTATTATTTTAATGTTACTTCAGTGGGGGAAAGAGATGGAGCAATACGTCCTGTAGAGCTTCATCTCTTTCCCACACTAAAGTAATATTAAAATAATACTGCTTAAAGAGGTGGTGGTAGGCCCCCAGTGGCCATGTTTTGTGTGATTGCACTATTCAATAAAAAAAAAAGTAAAGACAACCACGTATCAAAAATATCCACTGCCACTGCCACTCCTCGTCCAGGTAAAATCGAAAAGATCACGAGCCACGACTTTTGCACCAATAGTAGAACAAGATAATAAAAATAAATAAAGCAAGACTGGTCCATCCCAGCGGTTACAAAAGGACGCGGGGGTAGTAAAAAATAACGGAACACGAAATACAGGCTGTTGTGATCGAGCGGAAAGGTATTGAGGACAGATAAAAAGGTTTCCTGCTGATAAGAGAATGGAAAAGCAAGAATTATCTGATGCTGTTACTGTAATGGATTTAAAAGATGAAATCAGCTGGAATGGAAATGTATTGGCATACCTAATGTAGAAAGAAATGCATTTGTATAAGCTACTTTGGGGGAGAAAGCTTTTATTAATAGAAGTAAATAAATTGCTGTCTGCTTTATTTATTTATTGCAATAATACACATAGGTACATTAAAATACACAAAAAAAAATACACATTTCTACTTTTTAGAATTACACTCGATGGTGAAAATTATTTTGATTGAGTAGGCATCGTTGATCCTATAAATTTCGTCCCAACCAGGAATTTTCGAAGGAAAATCGATTTCATTTGAAGCATTTCAATACTCTGTGGTATATTGGCCATTCCTCTCTAAACAAAATTAAGTTATGGAATCTGCTAAATGCAATGAATATAATCAACGGAATATTTATTTAATAAATTGTGGAATACAACCTTCTGAATAGGTATTTAATTAATAAAATTATATTATACTAGCTATAGAAATAAATGCCGACGAATTCGTGGCTGTTGGCCACGAATTCGTCGGCATTTATTTTGAATTTCATTATTTTTATTACCGAATTGAAAAAAAGAAGAAGGTTATCAATTTGATACGTATGTATGTAATATTATTGGAACTGCAATATCAATACGAGTATATATTACAGTTCTAATAATATTAACATCACGTCTTTAACATCTGTTTGGAAGCCCTAATAGAATATCATATATTAATAAATATGATATTTTATTAGGGTTTCCAAACAGATGTACAACATTTGATAGGTGTGTATGTATTTATGTGTATGTATGCTTGTCCACGCATAACTCCGAAACTATAAATTGGATCGTGACCATTTTTTTTATTGGCGTACATTTACTTTAACTTAGGGACAGTGCAAGTTTCATCAAAATCTGTTCAATAGTTTTCAAGATATTAACTAACACGTATAAATATAACGGCCTGAGTTATTGATACGAGCAACGGGTGTGGTATAAAAGGGAAAATATCTCAAAACCTTGGTCAGTCACAACTAAAAAGTGAAAAATAAAAAACTTTTTTTTTGATGTCGGTTATTTTTTTGTAAAAAGATTTTTTTAATACAAATATGCAGGGTGCCTGTGCCCTTCTCGCTCTCTCCTAAATCCCAGACAGAGAGTTACATTTGCATTAACAATAACTAGGGCCGATTTTTCAATCCTCAGATAAAGAATCGAATGTAGGGATGTCGGAAATGCAATAAAGTATCGATATATATCGTATCGATATTTTTTGTAAATATCAATATCGTTATTGATATTTTTATTAAAAAATATCGATATATCGGTGCAGAAATACGCGCGTGTTGAGGTTATAATATATAAGTCTGATGGTAACAATACGGACGGGCAGTTGAAGTTGAAATTGACAAACAAAGTTGCCAACTTAAAAAACAAATTATAAAACAGCAAATCGAGTCGACCAAAAACAAAAAATACATAAAATACAATTTGTTAAATAGATGTTAGTATAAAAAAGTATTCCTTTTTAGAATTTTTTAATCTTAAAACTTATAAATGTTTATTGGTCTGAAAAAAAGATCGATTTTTATACTTTTTCGATACATGGAATTTTATATCGATATATCGAAATATTAAATATCGCTCAAAAATATTGATACATTGAAAAAATAATATCGATATATCGATATTTTTTTCAACAAGCCTATCGAATAGCATTTATTCCATAGATAGCATGATTCTGGATTTCTCAATAGTCAGATAGTCAGTATCGGACGATTAAAGTCCGTAACTGGAGAATAAAGTTAACTGTCCCTTCAAGCCTCAGTTAGTACTTTATTTTAGGGAATAAATAATGTTTTGACGTTTGTTTTGTTCGGGGTTTTAATGTACTTTGCCTCTGTGTGTTTTCGTGCTCTTGTGTTGATAAAAACATGGATGTTTTTGATTCAATTGATGATAGTTTTTTTTTTTTTTATATCTTCAAATAACACTTTTCTTACGTTTTCGAGACGATATAATTTTAACAATTTAAAACCACCGTGCTCAACTTTTAGTACCGAGCCGAAAACACAGTTAACACACAGAAAATTTGTTGGTAACTGATCCTTTTTAGCTAAATACAGCACCTCTATCAACTTAGGGCCGATTTTTCAATCCTCAGATAAACAGACAGATAGGTTTATTCGATAGATTGCATAAAAATCAGTTGTTCAATCGTCGGATAGGGTTTATTCGTCGAATAATTCACTTATCTGAGGAATAAAGTTAACTGTCCCTTCAAGCCTCAGTTAGTGCCTTATTCTAGGGAATAAATAATGTTTTGACGTTTGTTTTGTTTGGGGTTTTAATGTGCTTTGCCTCTGCGTGTTTTCGTGCTCTTGTTTTGTTGAAAGCATGGATGTTTTTGATTCAACCGACTATAGTTTTTGAAATGTCTCCAAATATATCATTTTTCTTATGTTTTCGAGACGTCATTATTTAACAATTTAAAACCATTAGGCTCAACTTTTAGTACCAAGTCGAAAACACAGTTAACACAGAAGATTTAGTTTTAATTGATCCTTTTGCAACTAAATACGTGCCCACTCCTATCAAAGATAAGAAATCTCGTCAAAATGTCAAACATACGTTTTGTTTCTATTCTTGTCTAACACGTTGAATACTGTATCTGTGCATCTCTCTTGCACATGATAGTGTGAAGTTGGTTAACAAGGACCACAGTTAACTATTCTTCAGTTACGATACGATTGAAAATTTTGAAATATTTATTCGCCTGATAAACAGCCAGATAATTTTATACGCTAGATAACTATTTAACGATTTAACTGAGGATTGATAATCAATATAGTATGGATAATCATCCTACCATTGTCATGATAATGTTCATAACTTCGAAATTCTCTGGCGGAGGAACAAGTAATGATCCAGAAAAGAAAAATATTTCTCCCTCAAAAAATAGTATCCTTAATGACCAGAAAGCGCAATTAATCCTCATTAACATCAGAATATTGGAACTTAATGGAACTCATTGGTGAATGCCATAATTAAATTATTAAACGCAATATTGGGTTTTTGATCGCAAGAATATAAAAACCGTCGAAGTATCAGAAATACTACATTTATTCGTCACTCCCGTTTGCCTGCGACTTCACCCGCGTGGAGGTTGGAAATTATCCCATGGAAACGTACTACCGGGATAAAAAGTATTGTATGTCCTAATCCAGGTTATAATCTACTCATGTGCCAAATTTCATCCAAATCTGTTCAGCCGTTTTAGCGTGAAAGTGTAGCAAACAAACAAACAAACGAACTCACTTCCGCATTTATAAAATTAACTAGCTGTGACCCGCAGTTTCACCCACATAAGTCTCGATTCCATGGGAATATCGGGATGAAAAGTATTATATGTCCTAATCCAGGTCATAGTCTACCCATGTGCCAAATTTCATCCAAAGCTGTGGAGCCGTTTTAGCGTGAAAGCGTAGCAAAAACAAACACACTTTCGCATTTTATAATATAGGTAGGATTAGGATTATTTGCCTAGCCTTAGTCTGCCTAACTATATTGGGTTTGGCTTCCAGATGCAGCTAAATACATGGAGTGACTGCCTGTCTGACCTCCACGACCCAGTTACTGGGGAACACGACAAGTATCTCTTGGTTAGGCTGGTTGTCTGAGTTATTTTCAATTATGTTTGTTTACAGAGATAAAGAAAGAACAATATTTATTTGACACAGTTCGTGAAACACATAATACAAAGATAAAAAGTGAAAATAATTATAAAGCAATAATAGTGTGTGCCTCACGGCTGCGCCAAAAAGGTTCATTTCAGCATTAATGCCCGACAAATGCTGTCTGACGCTGGTTTTTTAATGAACCCTTATGGACAAGTGACGGGGAGTACCAACAGTTTCAACATACCTAATACATAACTTTTATATCTCTAAATAAATAAATAAACTACATAAGGTCTATTTAAATAATTGTTTCGAATCAATGTTATTTCCACTTAAACAAACATCAACTTTATGCATGTGTAAATAAAATTGATTTTAGACTGACTAGTACTGTTGAAAATGTCATAAAAAATAAGATGAAGTTTGTATTTAAGCATACACAGCCTACAATGTTCCCACTGCTGGGAACCAGTGTGTGGTCTCTCTGTGAGAGGTAGTGGGCCATCATCCACCACGCGGACCCAGTTCGAATTGGTGGATGTCACATGGCTTCTAATTTTTGGTTAGCAGTGGTGCTGAAATCAATTAAATAAAGTAAAGTGTCTGCCTGGGTTTGAACCCACGACCTACGACTCGTAAGTCGGGACTGTTACCACTGGGCCACCACCGCTCTATTTTCTGACTAGCTTTTCCCATTTGGGTCGGCTTCTAGTCTATCCGGATTCAGCTGAATACCAGTATTTTACATGGACTGCCTACCTGACCTCCACGACTTGCTTACTGAATACAACAATGTAGCTTGGTAAAGCTGATTGTCAGGCTTATTTCAATTATGTCTCTTCAAAGATCTCCCACAAATTAGGAAATTTTGTCAAAATACCTATAACTAGTATATGAATGTAATTTGTGGAGATAAATAAACATATTTTTATTATTATTTATTTAAAGAAAAGTCAGTATTTACCCTCAGTAACTAAGTTCTTAAAACGTTTCGTTTTTCTCAGTAATGGTAAATCACCGCTATTTCAAACTGCTGTTATAATGAAGTCCACAGATGCTTCTAATGGATTAATGTTAGAATGTTCTTCACTTATAGTATATATAGTAGTACAAGGACTAAACTTAATTATTATTAGGAAAGACTAGGTAAAAATATATTTTTAACTGGCTTCAAAAAAAAAGGAGGTTCACAGTTCGTCGACATGTATTTATTTTTTATGTACTATGGTCCCCGATTTATCCGTCAATTATGAACCGATTTTGAAAATTATTTTTCATTTGATAGACGAAGCTTGCGCGGCGGTCCCGTATTAATTAATAACCTTTCTTGGGTAGTTTTAAAGTTAGCTTAAATTTTTCCCACTTAGTCTATGTGGAAGATATTATAATAACTTGCTGTCACTGTTATTTACATAGCAGGCTGTGGTATTCGAATTTGTTTGGGCTGGTTATCACAACTAAAAACTGCAACAAAATACAGAAAAAAAAAACACTATGAAGTGAAAAATAACTTTAATTTCAGAAGTCGGTGTCTTTGGTTTTGTATTTTTGTTTTTTGCCTCCGACTGCCGAAATTACAGTTATTTTTCGGTTGAAGAAGTCGGTTGTTTTTTTTTAACAAGTAGGTACAGTGGTAAGACAGTCTTCTTCCTTCGTACGGGCACGAATTATTTAAAGCTCGTAGTATTAATTTGTCAGTCATAGAAGCGGTTTTGTTCAATAAAAGTTTACAATCATCATTAGAAAAGAAAGAGGGTGTGTGCTGACCACACGATAGAAATGAAAACTTACGACTGGAGCCGAGTGTACGCGAATCTGCTTCACCGACCCGAGCGTGGTTTTGTTCACTGTTCAAAAAGAGGGCCAAGTCCACCGCTAAAAGGTTTCACTTCAAAAATTTGAAAAATATCGACTGCTGTCTCTATTTCTTTCAAGTTCCTTCATGAACACATCCGTTAGAATACTGTCCTATGATTAATGCACGTGCTATACAGATGAGTTATCGCGATGGCATTATTAGGTCATGTTTGATTAATGTTGTTGAACATAAATGTACATTTGTACAACTCGCATCGAAATAACATTAGCTACGAGCTTATTTACGTCCGCGAGAGTTGTTCCATTTGCTAAATGCAGGTACTGATGTAGTTTTCCATTATAAGTACTGGTACTCTTGACTTATCTAAAACCTAGAACCTTGTCAGATTATAAAATGTTACTCGTCAACGGTGTTTTCTATCAATTAACACGTAAAAAGATTAATGTGACACCGTCAAAAAGTGATCAACGCTTTTTGTAAGGTTGTACCCATTCCCTTTAAATGAGCAAGAATGATATGTGATAGGAATGGATTCGAGTTAATAATACAAGGGAAGGATTTAGAACTTTTGACCTTTTGTTTGGCAGTCGGAAATCCGGCGCACTAGCAAAGCTACTATTTTTGACTCCCACTCACTTTTGCAAAGGTTGTTTTATCCAACAAGTATTTTAATCTCCTAGTCTTTTAATATATTACGCCTTTATTCTCCGAGAGGAAGCAAATCTACATTTTTAATATCTACATTCTTATATGTATATAGTACGTCTACTCGTACATTTCTTCAGTTATATGGTGAGCCTTTTACCATCAACCAGGCTTCTGACAGCTACTGCAAAGTTCGTAGTGGAAGAAGCCAATAACAGTTTCCCTGATCTGGTAATCGAATCCGAGACCCCACTTTCAGCAGTAAAAATATTTGAAAAGATTATAAAAATACGATGTTTAGCTCACTTGCGTGTAAATAGAGTGTTAAACCAAAGATTGTTCGGTTATTAAAAAGGTGTTGGCACTTCCGACGCCATAATATAATTTACTTGATGAAGTTGTAGGTAAAATAAATAATAATATGAGAGTAGCCGAAATTTTTCTTGACTTAAGTTCCGCGTTTGACACTATAGACCACGAATTACTTCTTAAAAAAATGACGCATTATGGTATAAGAGGTAAGGCCTTGAAATTATTCTCTTCATATCTTAAAAACAGAACAATATTCGTAGAAATTGACAAAATACAAAATGGCTACAAAAATGTTTACAAGTCAGCGACAGTAACGATGACTACGGGCGTCCCGCAAGAATCTATATTAGGACCTGTTTGATTTATTTTATTTATCAACGACTTAATTAATTACATTAATATAATTTAACCTGACATTGATATATGACACAAATGCCACAGTAGCAGCAAATGACATAAATAAATTAACAGAGACTGTAAATGCAGCATTACAAGTATTTCACGTGAGGTTCACTATGAACAAATTGTTAATCAACACTGCAAAGACCAAAATACTGTAATTTAGAACGCCAACCCGTAATAAGGACAATTTAGAGGTTGTTTTGAATGACGACAAAATTGTCCTTGTCAATGAAGTTACATTCTTGGGAATACATATAGACGAACAGAAAAATTGGAAAACAGAATTAAATGCTATAAATGCGTCGGTATGTTCTGCATGTTATGCTTTAAGAGCACTTAGAACATAAATTAGCATTGAGCAATTGAAAACGGTATATTTCGCATTGGTAAAATCAAAAATTAGATACAGCATTATGTTTTGGGGAAAAAGTTGTGACTATAATATCAAAACGCGCAATTCGCACATTATTCCGTATCCCGCAAAGAGAGAGTTGCCGTGAACATTTTAATCTGAATATACTCACAGAGCATTTATGTATTTGTACTTCTAAGTAACATGGCCAAATATATACATGAATATGAGACAGCAGAAGAACGACAGATTAGAGAAGGCACACGTAGACAAGACATTAAACGTTACAAGGTAGCCTAATTTGAATATTGTAAAGCACAGTCCCAGATATCAATCGGTTATATTATTTAATAAGTTGCCTCTAGATATAAAGAGCGCTATCTACTCAAGCTCTTTTCAAAATCAACTTAAAAGTCTCCTGTTGAATAAGTGTCTTTATGCTGTTGAATATATCTATAACGAAATTCTTATATATGTATGTTGTATATAAGCATCGTTAAAATATTTAACGTGTTCTTTTTACTTATGTAATTTAATTTTCTTTTCTATACCATATAATTTCAAATACAATCTATTGTTCATGAGTAAAAAAACAAACAAAGCAGTCGTGCTTTCAATCACTAAACCAACGAGGCAATATAAACTTGAAATCCTACTCAATAAAAGCCAAAGACATTCAGTATTTGATCCACATTCAGACACAGCCATTACGACAAATGTTCAGCCATTCCAACATTTTCACGTCGATCCTGTAAATCATACAACGTGACAGGGTCGCTATCTGCCATTTTCAGATCATAATTCATGAAGTAATTTTTATTATCACTGCCATGATGCTATAAAAGTATGAGGTACAAGGTGCAAAGTTTCTCATCCTCCGTTGAAAAGGGAGGATCTGCCGTCCAGCACGCGTAACATGCCCACCGTAGAAACAGATTTTGTCGACAGAAGAATAGACAAAATGATAGATTGTGATTGTTTATCCGTCATTTTTTCTATTCTTCCGACGACAAAACCCGTATCTACGGTGTTCATGCTTCGCGTACAGATGTTGTGGGCTATTGCCCGACTGTTGCAGGCGGTATGTTGAATATAATTATGCTAATCGTGCGGAACTTTGCTTGCGCAATGCAGGATTTGCGTGACGTTGTAGATGCTGACATAATGTTCTCAAATTCTTGTTGGGTAGTTAAAACCTTAGTACGCACAAACACATTAGAGGAGCTAAAAGCTTTTGCAGATGAAGCGATGTTCTTGTGTGAACTAAAATATGTGCTGCATCCGCATTGCACTATAAACGTGCAAGTATTTAGAGAGGAATTTGTATTTTATGTAGAGCTGCTGAATGGAGGCAAATAGCGACTATGTGACTCACTTTACATAATGTCGAAATTGAGACCAAAATCATGGACACTTTATTGGATAAAGGTAAAAAAATATTGATTTTTATTTGGTCCTAAAAACCTTTCCAATTCGATCCCTATTCTATCACTAACTCGATTATTTCTGTCCTAAGTAAATTAAATATTGTAATTCAATTAATTCCAGTACATTGAAAATCCTTTGATAAGCGCGCCCGAGGCTATCTCTGATTTTGAACTCCAAAATTCGTCAAGCAGCTAAAATTATTCAGAATTCACCCATCCAGTCATTTTGATTTTAACTAGAAAAAAAGTTCAAAGGTATAAATAAGAAGATATCGTTACGAAATCCAGGCTATCTTAGTCCGAGGCATTTTAGAGCCTAAATACTAAAAGAGAATTTGGCACGTGTGGACTTAAAGGTAAAAGATTTGTCTGTACCAGTGTTTTGAAACGCAAACTGATGTACTGCTTACTAACTTTTTACGAGCACTATAGTTTTACACCTTTAGTTTGTCGATATAATTTGTATGATAATCTATTTCAATTCCAATATTTCGGACGCCTCGCTATCTCACTCATCATTAAGCCATTAACTTCGTATTTGCACATAATTAATTATATTTCTCGCTACATCTTTTAATTCATCTCCAAAACCATCATCAAAATTACTTAAGCTATCGATATCATTATCAAGACTATCTGCTTCATCATCTTCCAAACTAAAAACAAAAAATCCGTAATTCTCGCTTGCTAAGGCTCTCGCTAACTTTTAGGGACAATATTATCGACGACAAAATCTTTGAGCGTCCGACGTCCAACTTATTGAAAGGGGGACTGAAGCACCCGAAGTTTGGTTGCTCGTTAGAACCTTAAACACAAAACAGTAATCAATACTTAGCAACACTTGCCCAAATATGTTGCGGTGGACGGTGATTTAGTCGTAAGTACATAATGTTAACAGTACACGGTTTAATATTGAGCTGTTTTGTTGGCTTTGTAAAGCGGATAAATATAAATTACTCATACATTATAATTATAATAGAAGATATTAAAGACAAAGCAAATGAAAATAATATTAGATTTCATAATCTTGAAGGAAGGGGTAAAAAAAAAACATTCACTATTAAGAGTGGAGTTCGCGATAACAGCCTCAATGAACGATGAAGTCATAAACATCAAGCTTGGTATACGGATAATATTTGAACAGTACTTAAGAAAATGTGAGCATTATTGCGCCAAGCCAAGAAAAAGCCGTGTCATATTTACTTGAGTGCTATTAATAGTTAAAATTTGTAAACAAAAAAACCTATTGCTGTGCCGTAATTTGTACTTAGCTATAAGCCTTTTTGTAGCATTTATTATATAATATAGAACGCAATAAATGAATATGCATGAAAAAACCTCCAGTTTCTTAACAAATACAAAGCTGATACTAGTTAGAAAAAGCTCGCAAAAACGCCAATCACAAAAGACAAGAGAGAAAGTGCTATTTGTCATCTCGCAATGTCTCACCGCATGTTCAATGTTCCGTAAATTCAATTATCTGTAATGTTCTAAATCGCTTTCAATCTATGTATATGTTAATGTTCCACGTTGGGCTCGGCTTCTATCTAGGTAATTGTCTTTCATCTTTTTTACATTTTCTTTTTTTCCGTAATCGTACTCTTTTCTAAAACTTTGATCAATCAACTTGTTTTAGTACTTGATCCTGTGACGAACCGATATTTATTTTACCTTCGAATTTATTCGTGACTATTGCCTGTGAAAGGCACCTTTTTATTTTGGTATCTTATCTACCTAATCTTTGCTGTCCCGTATCTTTTTTGTCCACAGCGTAAATATACTCTTTTATATCCAAGATGGAGTTTCTATTTCCATTTTAAGCTATTTCTGTGCGAAACTGTTTATAATTTTCTTTTGCCCGCATTATCTGATCATCTCGCCTCTCTAACACCCTTTTAGACCTAATTGAATGAAGCCGATCAATTTTTATTTTTAGCCTAGAAAGTCCTAATGTGGAAAACATTTTGACGTTGCCTTAATAATTTTATTTTTCATTATTTGAGTTAAGAAGAGAGTAGTTTTATACGGTGAACAGACAGAGTGCACTTATAACTTAAAACTTTGCACAGGAGCTGCAAATGGTGATACATTTTGAGATTGCTGCCTCCCAAACTAGGCAATGATAAACAAGTGAAACTTAGCTCGAAAATTGCCTACGTAAAATTAAAAAACGATCTGAGCAAGATTAAAAAAGGCTATAAAATAATTCAAATCGTTCTCAACGAATTCTAAACCTGATTCAACCCAAGAGAATCATTATCTAAAACCAAAATCACTTGATTTCAGCTTCTCAACTCCCACGTCACCCTCAGGGCCGATCGGCATAATTAATGAGTCTCTAAGACCATCTATTGTGACGTCAAACAACGTCACAGGATTGAGCCTGTCCATGTCCATAGTGTCCATTTGTCCTATCTCACTTCATCAGACAGCCTGACGTGTCCATAGGGACACAGAACTGGCATTTTGGCTTACTAAGGAAGCTTTTGTTTTTTTTGCGTCTCTAGAGAAGTGTTGAAAGTAAAAGGAATTGCTGCGTATCAGTTGGATTTTTCGTAATTTTTCTTACCTTTGTATATCGTTTATTTGATGCACACAAAAGACATAGCACAAAATACAAAAACACGATTAATTAAATATACTAAATATAACAAAGTGCCAATATACAAAAAAAAAAAAACACTTTAAAATAATGAAACATACAAAGTGCGGTGTGCGTCTCAAGGTTGCACCAAATGGGAGTCCAACTCAGCATGTGTCAGGCAAATTACGCTTTCTGTTTTCATACAAAAAAAAAACAGCAGATTGACACTTTAGATCATCCGATTGGCTCAATACTGGCTAACACTGTCACTAGTACGTTTTCTATTCACGCATGCCATTATAGTCTTATTTTTAATGCTTTGCATTTTTTTTGTTAAATCTGAACAATAGATTTTGAATTGCTGAAACCTTGCGAACCATATTTTCATATACCTTAGACAGGTGTTCTATTTGTTCCCAAAGATCTATTTCTATTTCACTTAAAAAAAAATACGTGCCAAATATTTGCATTCTCTCGTGAATCTCGTTGACGTCCAGTAGAATTAAATTCAACTCACGTTTTCCCCACGTGTTAAGCAGGTCCCAAATTAATCCACCCAGTTTACCTAGAACATTTTATCCGTTTTTTTCACCTTACAACAAAACAATTGAGAATTATCTGCGAAAAAATCTAACCTCTATATTTTTCGCTAAATTAAATGCTACAGAAGCAAGATCTTCTCAAACTGAAATAGACTTAAGTTTCACGGAATTAGAATACAATTTCGCTTGATCCCAATTAGAGGGATAAAGTCCCAGTCTTTTAGAAAATTTTAGCCTGAAAAATCCAATTGCCTTCTACTGTAGCTGTTTGTAGGAAATTACAGTTTTTCGACAACATTTTGTGAGCAAAATGGTTATATATCTTTGTTATTTTTTGCGACCTTTGAATATTTCCTGTCGTCTGTTTGCTATCTGTGAAAGTTTTGTATTAATGTTTTCGAGTTCTCTGTCGTATTTTTATGAGTAACGTTTATGGCCGTTTAGGACACACTTACTGGACCAACTTTGTGTTGACTTTATTTGTAGGCTAGGAGCAACTTAAACTGTGGTTGTTAGACTTTATTTCTAGTTATGTTGTAAACAGTACTGTTACTTCTATCGGTAACTAGTTAAGCGTCGTAAACAAATCACATTGTTGTGACAGAATAAACAGGCTGAAATTTCCAGGCTGTAATATTTTTTTGTTTTTTTTTTACTGGCTCGTCTAGGTGGTCGCAAGCACTACTGCTGAGAATAAGGTCAAAGTCAAAGTCAAAGTCAAATAATTTATTTCAATTAGGCACAAAAAAGGCACTTTTGAACGTCAACATTTAAATAATAATTGATTCTAGTCGCCCCTTCCAAAAGGTAGTTTTCGTATGGAGAAGAATGGGCAAGAAACTCCACCGTTACCGGTCCTGGGTTTGATTCCCGGGTCGGGCAAAGTGTTATTGGGTTTTACCATCTGGAATTTCTCAGTAGCAGCCCGGAGTCTGGATGCCCGGTTGATGGCAATAGGCTCGCCCCCTATTACATGGGACTAAAACATAACTGGCGAAATGTGGGTGTAGGTAATATAGGTACCTACACCTCTGCTTAACCCTTCAGGGAATACATGCGTGATGTTATGCTATGTACATTCTTTTTGTCTAACCATGATACTTCTTCATTTAGGCAAAAAAAAAGAAATGATAATTGTATTTTTTTTTTTTTCATTAAACTGCTGGCCGGGGTTGGTCTGTGGATGGGTGACCATCTTTAGATACCGAAACTCCTCCGTGCCTCGGAAAGCACGTTAAGCCGTTGGTCCCGGCTGTCATTCGTGGATCTTTGACAGTCGTAACGGGTCGTCGGAAGCCCGAAAGTCCAAGGGGTATCGTATTACCCAGTTACTGGGTTGTGTAAAATACTTGTATTCAGCTGCATCCGGTTAGACTGGAAGCCGACCCCAATATAGTTGGGAAAATGCTAGACAGATTGATTATATATTTTTTATTTCGATATTTTTGGCCTAAATGAAGAAGTATCATGGTTAGAATACGTGGTTAAAATATTGCCGTTGAATTTCCGCCTGTAAAGATTAATTGGTAAAGCTTTAAAGCGGTGAACGGTCACACATTATCGGCTGTCGAAATACAGAACATTTTTGACACCTTAATGTCAAATACTGGTGAAGATGACAGATTTTCATGACGTCTGTCAAAATATATCGGAACCGCTCTTCCAGAAAACCGTAGCTTAATATCTTAGCTATGTCCAGCAGCTGCACTTATGAAAGTTCCTCATTCACTGAATAATGGAGTTTGGGTGGTTCCCAATGGCCATGACTTATGGCAAAATACCCATAATCAGGTCTAGTAATGATAGTTTATTGTTTTACAGACAGGTAAATCCATAATGGATAGTAGTGTCGTCTTAAGGGATTGTCCCCTAAGGTCGGATTTTACGACGACCGCAGCTAGGAAAGAACCGTTCCTACCCAAAAGTGTCGTGAATACGTTCTTCACTTTTACACAACTTTTTAGTATGGTTATTATGGGTAATAACATATCATTATATAGGTTCACGTCTGCCCAACCCTACGGGAATACAAGCGTGAACTTAATATAATATGTGTACAGTAACATAACACCCACATTTCCCCAGTAACGGCGTTTGTCCACCGCAGCCGTCACCTGACGTCACCGAGAAACGAGATTATTCGAACCAAACGTGAGGTCCCGGTGGCGGCGATCGTTTGTCCACCGTGACCGAACTCGAAGGTTCAGTAACATACTGAGTCGCCTGTTATGATAGACAAAATAAAAGCCGGGTGAACGGCACTGGTGGGACGGCAGTGTGTGGATAAGTTCTAACGTGTTTTGTATTGCCAGCACATCGGCCCGTCATAATCTCGAGCCGAGTTACTTGAAAAAACTGGGGCCGGGATTCCGGCGCTCCCGTGACGGACGTGCGGTGGACACGCGGACATAGTAAATTTATGTATTCCGCTACTTCGGCACCGTCATCTCGTTATCGTTGAAGTTCCGTTGACGATAGTGGTGGACAAACGCATAGGGTGTTTGTCCACGCCTAACTATCGCCTAAATATAAACATTGTTATTGATCTAGCTCTAACTCATCGTTCGCTTATTTTACAACATTATTAAATGTTTATGTCGTTGTCACATTGTTTGTTTACTGCACGATATAGATTACAATTTATAGTGTTGTTATTATGAGCTAAGATGTTTACAGTATAATGTTTGTAAACTACTGTTGTGTTCAGTAATCATTGAGATTTATGTGGCTCTAACTAACAAGAATCATTTGCATAGTGATAGGTATAAGTATGAAGTATACTATTTAGTTTATTTGAAGGAGTTTGTTTGCGACTTATGAGTTGTAGGTCATAGGTTCGAACCCCATCAAAACGGTGAAGGAAAAGCATCATGAGGAAACCGGCATGTCCTAGAACCAAAAATTCCAAGATATGCGACATCTACCAACCCGCACTGGACCCGCGTGGTGGATTATGGCCCACTCCCTATCACTGACAGGAGGCCTGTTGTGCCAGCAGTGAGAACATTCTAGGCTGATTATGCTTATGCAAAGGAGCTTGATTTTGTTGTCATGTCATTCAGCATGACTTTGGAACATAACATAACATTACGCCCGTAGTCCCCGAAAGATTAAGCAGAGGTGTTTCTAGTAGTACACCCACATTTCACTAGTTACGTTGAAGTCCCATTTAATTTGGGGCGAGCCTATTGCCACCAACCAGGCACAAACCCAGACTCCGGACTCCTACTGAGAAATTCCAGATGGAACAATATGTTATGTGGATTCTCATTACACGTATTTCATAAACCTATGAGATGTAAAGAAAACCCGCAACGGGAACTCGGACCGGAAGACATTCCTAAAATGAGTCGCTTCAGGAAATATTGGAATAGTTTTCAGTAAAGTTCCCAGATTTTTTTTTCTTATCAACTCTATCCCGTTGGACAAAGCAGCCTTCCTCCATAGCTCTGCTCTCCCATTTTATGCGATATCTGCCGGTCAGATAAATTTTTCATCATTCAATTCATCACGCAAGGTTTTCGTTTAAAGTAAAGTTAAAGTCTCTGCGTCTTGACCTACATTTCTGTTCTTTTAATTGAGATAAGCGATAAGAACTATTACGTATCATCAGCTAATTACGCTTAGTTGTTATTGAACACCTCGATGGCTCTACGTGTTATGCTTGTGTTATACGTCATTGTATCGAGAAGTCGAGATGCATCAAATAAGATCAAAACATTCGCCGGCACTATTCACCCATTACCCATTGCAATGGTAATACTGAGACTGGTAGTTTTTTTCAAATCAGTCTCACTATACCAAATAGTGAGACTGGTGTCCTCCTACAAAATGTCTCCTTATTCCCATTTCGAGCGTTTTTTTTTTAAACCTGGTGAAAAATGTAAATCGACGATATCCTACAAAAAATAGCCACAACAAGACATAACGAAACTTTATCTGAAAAAAAAATAACTGTCAAAGCAGTCCAGTGCATCGTAGTAGTAAAAATATGTATTTTTAAATATAGTAAAAATAAATGAAAATAATAGTTCTATGTCAACTATGACTTATTGTCAATAGATAAATTAACTATCAAAAACAATAACTAGTGGTCAGATCGCCGGGAATAGTGAGACCCACCCGTAAGCTGGTACACCTATAATTCGCTAGTTACGTTTAAGTCCCATGTAATTGGGGGCGAGGCAATTGACATCTACCGGGCACAAATCCAGAGACCGGCCTGCTACACCTGATGGAAAAAACCCAATAACACTCTGCCTGACCTGGGGAATCGAACCGATGATCTCATGCTCAGTATAAGCGCTTGTGACCACTAGACTAAAGAGGCAGTTTACATCTCTCTAATGTTTTTTTTTTTAATATGCTGAGCACTACTTTCTTGCCTCTTATTCTGTCAATGTAGGTAGACAAATGCAAACTGTGGAGTATCTCTAAAATTGTGGTGAAATATTCTTAATAGTAAACAAATTAAAAGGATTAGGAAAAGAAAAAGGGATAATATTAATGTCTTCAGATTTTTCTCCTGATCCCAAAACCCTTCGAGAAAAGAATAATATCCATTCGTATTGGCATGCAAACAGTTTATCCCATGGTTGCGCGATCGAGTCACTATTATTAGTTACCCGTCGTGACTTTTTACCGCAGCTGGTATAACGAGACATAATATAAAAAATCGATTGAAAATACTGATCGATACTCTGTACGAGTAAATATCATGTTAATACTTCTAGAAATGTCCATTCTGTAAAAAAATCACCGTGAAATTTTAGGTGAACTGAACTTGAAATGAGCTATCAATGGGGGCTATTGCGTATGAATTCGCCGCTACAGGTGCTAGTGTAGCGTGAGGTCTCCGAAATGTCAAATGACACTTAACGTTCACTGTTTGCGGGGTTTTCTATCGGGAATTTTTATTTATTATTCATAATTTTTGTAAGGATTTTGCCATTCCTGATTAATTATGGCTTAAGATTTTAAGTAACAACTCAGGATCTAATTTGGTAGCACTTGGAGTAAAAATAATATTTTGTCTGCTTCATGCCTGCCAATTTTACCAACATTATAATGTAAATATTCATTTAATGTTTCAAAATGTCATGAAATAAACATTATAAAAGTAAGGGGCACTTCGGTGGCGGTGACCTCTCGCGTCCGGCCCTGGTCCAGGCCATGGTACGGAGCGAGAGGGCATGGGAGGCCATCACCTCCTTCTGCAAAGCAGTAATGCTCGCGAAGGAGGAGGCAGAACGCATGTGGGAGAGGCAAACTTCGCGCCCTCACGTCCCTAGCCGCCGCAGGAGACGCCCTGGGCGTCGGGAATCGCAGGCCGATTCTTGCGGACGGTAAGCAATGGTTAGCTCGCCGTCCGATAAGGACCAGGCCCAGGTCGACGGCGCGTTGTGTTCCACGCGCGCCTCAAAGAGATGTCAGCAAGTGAAAGGGTCCGATAGGACCGATGCCTGCTGGGGTTGTGGGAAAGTCCGAAAGGGATACCGTGGTCCCTGGCAATGTACAGGTAACTGAAGGAACAGGGTTGGGTTTTAGTCAGTAAGAGTCTGACACGCCCTCCTACTCCACCCAGAGCGGGAGAAGTTATTTGATAATTTCCAGCCCAAAAAAAAAAAAGGGGGGGCACTTAAACATATTCAAAACATATTAAATAAAAGTACCGACAAGACCTTACTCGTTAGTGGTGCCAACTGGGGAGCACAAAAACTAAGCCCCCATTGTGTTATTCCCTAGTATCGGTTGGAATGATAGCCCACTTCACTTAAGAGTTCACAGTGAAATTGATTACAGAATAGACCGGCTTATTAATAACCCATCTCTTTTAAAAGTCAATGATAATGACCCACAAAAAATACTTTTGAACATGCTGACTGTCCATTTCATCTTTCTTTCGTGTGATAGTGACTAACCTGGTGTCAGAGATTTTATGCCACCCATGGGCCTCTGACTTGGCTTCACATGTAGTAGATATATTTCTCAGGAATTCATCATTTGCTTTTTTTGAAGAGAGTGATAATTATACAATACGCACATGAATCCGAAAAGTCACAGGTGCGTGCCTTGGGTTCGAACCGAGACGACTTGGCAGCCCAACGGTCACACCACTAGGCTATTATCACTCCTATTCATTCATTTAGTCCATTTCATTATAACCTTAGATGGATATCATCCAATAATAAAGGCTATTTCGGAAACCCATCCATATTTTTTTCTGAAGTCTAGGTTATAAATCAAAGTGATTGTATCTGGGCCCGTAGTGGCTCTTTTGTGCGCACTAATGGAATATCGAAACCCAAAATTTAAGCCAACTGTGTTTGACAGACGGCATCTCCTAAGGGTTGCTAGGCATTGATGCGTAACATGGATTTGACAATCGCCATCCAGCTGGCCTAGAATTTAATATTATATTTTTATAAATATTAAAAATCACGAGAAAAGTACTTGTGGTGGTGTTATCTATATGTTTCAAAAAGCCATTAAAGCTGATCTGGTTTAATGAGAACACCGAAAATAACCTCAACATTTGATGGTTTGACAGCTCAAAAGTTTGAGCAATTTATTTTCACACTGAACAAACATTTTAATGTTGGCTGTTGGTCCAAGCTTCAGTGTCTATTCGTGTGAATTTTATTAGCTAATGGGGTCATGCATTTTCTGAAAAATCGGCGAATAAAATCATGGCTACTGTGTTAGCATACTATGGATCTAACTTGCTTTGTAGCAATGACATCGACATTGTCAATGAATTTTTTTCGCAACGAACGTTGATCCAATAAGAAGCTGCACTCATTCTTAGTTTTTTTTTTAAATTTCAGACAAGTACAGTATAACAAGTCCTTACATTTGCACGCCGAAATGTCAGTCAGACCTTTGCTACTGCTCAAAAACTCTTCAAGATTGTCCTTTGGTATTTTGGGGTTAAACTTGAGGCTTTTAGCATTTCGTTCACTTTTTTATGTGAAATAATGGGTAGAGATGCTTTCGTCCATGTTTCTTCGATTTTGCCTATCATTATAACAGAAATTTCTTCAAATTTTGGTTCTTTCTGCAAATTATTGTTAGATTTCAACTGTCGCATACTCCATTCATAATATTTCATAAGTTGGTAATATATTGTCTTTAATATCACATATTTCACCAAACACTTTGTTGCGTTTCGAGTGCGTTTCATGGTTATAACAACCTCTCACTTAATTAGCCACAGCGTGAATGACGCGTAAAAATGACGCGCTAAGTGCAATAGGCACCACCTCACGCCGTGAATTATAAAAACAAAGAACGTTTTTTGGTTTGTTTTAGCTAATAGGTTTGCTTCCGAAAAGTGTAGAAAATAATAAAAAAATCTTAACTTAATTAATCATTATTGGCACTCAAAATTACTTCTAAAATATTTTTTTTCTGATATTTCATAGTGAATCCGGAGCTGTTAATAATAATGTATACAAAATGGAATCATGTTTTACACACGATATTTTGACTATATACCTTTTTATTGCTAGCCAATAAATATAATGCAAAAAATATATTTCGGTGCACCCTAACGGATATATGCACTCGATGAATGCGATGTCCCACAACTGTCAAGTTAGTGTCACTCGCAATATCGTCGCTCAGTGCTTTTAACCACTCAAAAAAGCAAAAGTTAAAAGGCTGTTGTTTGGGCGCTTCGGTGGTTAAACGGCTTAGCGCAATATGCATCTGCTTGCAGCAAAAATCTAAGTCATAAAAAAAGCGCTGTGTGCTGCGTTTTTTATTTTTGTGATCATCCTTTTATTCGTCCAAATAAGGCGCCGGAAAGATAAGCACTTTTTAAAATGTTTAGTACAGATTTTAAAGTATTCGTGTGATTATAAAAAATTGATATCTAAAGCATAAAATAAATTAGGAATTACATACAAACAGACATAAACTCACGCCTTCAAGGTCAGGTACTTGCAATCGGGGCGTGCGCTTATTACCAGGAACGTAAGAAACAAAAAGAGTATGTAAGTGAAGATAGGTGGCGTTCTTTAGTTTTAGCCTACCCCGATTTCATACTCGTTGAATCATAAGGCATTTAAAACAATGTTCTTTTAAAATCATCATCCTGACAAGTGTACAGATAAGCAAGTTCGCATTTCAATAGTATGGCAAGTTTTTTTAATAGAAAAAAAGATTTTTTAATTTACCAATTTACATTATATTAAACGTGCAACCCTTGGGTAAGCCCAAGGATTGCAAGTTTAATAGAATGTAGAATGAACCTCCGCTCCCCAACATATCATATCCGTTCTGAAATTTCAATATCACATACCAATGCACTGCGTATTTTCATTTTATTTAACATGAAGGCAAGATGAAATACGAATGTATTTACAAAGTGATGTTATTTCGTTGATTCATTTATTATTGATTAAAAAAAATACTATAAAGAAAAACCCTTAAAGTTTGTATGTTTTTTACTCAATCACGTAAAAAACGGTTAAATGGATTTGGATGAAATTTGGCACACCGATATTTTATAACCTAGATTAACACGTAGAAAATGAAATGAAATTGTTTATTCTGTAAATAGGATACCGGAATCACTTTTTCAAGACATACAAAAAAAAAAAAAAATAAGCTAGTTGAGTTCGGCGTTTCCTATCTGACTTCTCTGAGAAGAAAAGCCGAAACAAACTCAGAGGTTGCAAACTCTTGGTCAGGCCATAGAAGGACCGTGTAGATTAGTGTATGAAATGGTCTTTTGAGGAAAGAACCACACAGATTTGAGTGGACCTGTCCTGTCAGTACAAGCATTTGTCAGTAATCACGGAGTTCAACTCAGAACTCAACGAACAATACCAAAGAAAGGACATTTGGGTAGGCCGCATAAAGATCTCAAACTGCCAGATCATCGTTAATACTGAAAAAGAAAAAAAAATATCCACATAGTCCTCACATTCTCAATAATTAAAATAATTGATTACTTTACAAAGTAGGATACTTTTGATCCCGGTAGTAGTACGATCCCCTAGGATAATTTCCGACCCCAACGCGGGTGAAATCGCGGGCAAAAACTAGTAAGGTATAATATATTTTGGTAGATAAAATAAAAACATACAATTTACAATTTACACTCTAAAATTTTCAAAATCGTTCCAATTATCACGCTCATAGTGCGAACTCTAACCACAGCCTACCGCAGTGTCCACCGACCCTATGAATCATTCGAAGTTGACTGAATTTGAAATATCGAGCTAAATTAATAACGCTGTGGAGTGGCAACCAGTATTGTTCATTTGTCACTATTGTTTTTAGTTATTGACTAAATTACGGCGCTGACTGCCAATGCGGTGGGCAGAGATTGTGGGTTTTGTGCGAAAACTTCTTTAGGCGCCTTGTACGATTTTTGGTAGGGGTAAACTTATGAATTCGCGTAGTCCAGGGGCCGTATTATGACGTATTAATGCGACCATTATTCCAGTGTGAGTGAGAGACGGAGCTATACAAGACCGTTAGCACAATCTTTTTTTCACAGTGGAATAATGATGACATTAATATTTCATAATAAGGCCCCTGGGCTATATTTAATATGACTATGTAGATTATAGGATACTATTAAATAAATTAGAGAAATATGGTATAAGAGGCAATATTTTGAATCTCATTGAATCTTACTTAGACAACAGAAAGCAGATTTTAGAAATAACACGAATATGCCCCCGAACTGGAAACGAGAGAAAATACAGATCTAGTAGTAAGATAATTAAATACGGAGTCCCACAAGGCAGTGTGTTAGGACCTCTACTATTCTTGACTTATATAAATGATCTGCCTAGACAAATAAAGCATCCTATGGTACTATTTGCTGACGACAGCACGGTAGTAGTAAAATGTGACGATCCTAATACATACGAAGCAGAGATAAATTTGACATTGAATAAAATAATTACTTGGCTAAATAATAATAATCTCGTCATAAATCTAGAAAAGACAAAAATAATGCACTTTTATCAAAGGATTCCTAATATGAACCTTGACATTGACTATTTGGGTACTAAAATAGAGTCAGCAACTATGACTAGATTCCTTGGAGTTATTATAGACAACAACTTGTCCTGGAAACCGCAAACGGACGATATTTGTAAAAAAGTTAATAAATTTGCATATGCCCTCTATAAATTGGCTAAAATTGTTAGCTTAGAATCACTCTTAATGGCTTACCATGGCTATGTTGCATCCACACTAAGATATGGTATAATATATTGGGGCAATTCAGTAAATAAAGAATATGCTTTCAAAGCCCAAAAAAGATGCATCAGAGCTATGTGTGGTTTACTAAGTACTGACAGCTGTCAACCTCTATTTAAAAGCCTCAAAATCTTAACCTTGCCTTCTCTGTATATTTATGAAGTAAATGTTTTTGTTAAAACAAACATCACCCTATATGAAATAGCTTTTAAAAGCCATTATAGGAAACTACGTGATCAAAATAAGTTAGAGCTTAAAGTACCACATGCGGGCACGGCTTTAATGAGGAAAAGCTTTTTTTGTATGGCCCAAAGAATATTATTTAATAAGTTACCTTGCTCAATAAAAAGTCAAAATTTAGTAAATTTCAAGCGTAAATTACGTACTATATTAATACAGAAATGTTACTATACTATCAATGAATATTTTGATGACAGCTCTTTGACAATATAATAATATTTGTTTCGTAACATGACTATTTATGCATGTCGACTCTAATAGTAATTCTGTGGACAATGTCAATTTTAAACATTTTTCTTATCAGTTACTTATTAACATTATAATTATTCATCATTGACATTATCGCATTTCATTAAATATTGACATTACCAAATACTATCTATTGCATTTTTATTAAATTACATTAAACATATTTTTTTTAAATATATTATTTAAAAAAATATATATATAAATTGACATTGATACTACTGAATTATTATAAATTAAGATAATTAATTGGCAAAAGCCTCCCATAAATGTATATTTGTACGCCAAATGGCGAAACACAGAGAAACTATAATTATAACAATTGTAACATCTTGCACACTGTTGGAACCTATGTTTACAAATAAAGACTATTGATTGATTGATTGATTGAATAATAATCTATATATTTAAAAATCAATCGCTGTGCGTTAGTCTCGCAAAAAGTCGAAAATGGCTCCACCGATTGTGATGAAATTTTGGTAAGTTGTTGTGTGTGCGCTGGACAAGGTTCATAACAAAAAAAATTACAAAAAGGCATCATTCAACGCATTATAGCTATTACTTAATAAATATATAATTCTTAACCGACATAACATGTGGCAATGTTTTTTTTTTAATCTTAAATATGATGTTTATTTATACACACGTTTTTACATAATTTAACTACTCACAGACTTAAAATAATAATAATATGTACACATAAGTCTATAAAAAGGGGGAAATAATCATAGGGCATCGTTCAAATTCGTCCGCAACACTGTTAACAGGAAAAGTGCCCAAAAGGCTGGCAGCATTGCCACGTTGTATGGCAATGCTGATTCTTTGGCCAAAAAACTGTTAATCTTTAAGCGGAAATGAATATGAAGCCTCTGAATCCCAAACTAGGTAAAAACCTGTATGTCAGGACCCATTTTAACTAACCTAAACCGTTACAACGCTGAAGAAACCTACATTTTTTCCCAACCGATGGTCGGTCGTTATTCAACGTATTTTGCCATTTCTTATGGAAAACAACCAAGTCATTCTCCACACAAAGTTAGTATTATAAGTTCGTGCAGTACGTGCAATGAATATTAATCGTAGAACTCGTAGTACCTACACTTCACTTTGAGGTAAGGATATCCTGTTGTTTTTTTTATAACTGTTTCTTTTATATCGCAGTTTTCTTGGCATTTCAGATGGATAACGCATAAGTTATTTTTTATAGATATGCTTCTTCCAAATGAAGATTTGATAGGTTGATGTTTAGGTAATAACCGGTAGGCCAATCATTTGTATAAACGTTCAAAATCTAATTGGAATCTCAGCTTTGCCATAATCAATGTCAAACATTTAAAGAATTAAGGCGAGTAGCACACCTCTGCCGCGAAACCATACGACTCCGGTCATGTTCCGCTACTCGAATCCGATTGTAGTAGCGAAACATGACGCGAGTCTGTTGAATTGTACTACTGCTGTTTCACTGTTTTGGTTTCGCGGCGGAGGTGTGCTAAGGCTCTTAGAGGTATTATTGACAGAATGAAACTTAAATTAGAATGCGAACATTCTTATAAATACGGAAGTTGCCCCTCTGTTTAAGTCCCTACGACGTAAACAGAGGGTCATTTACCGCATTTTTGTCACATTTTAAAATCGACAACACAACGAAACGTTTTACGAATTAGCCATTCAAATGTTTTTTTTTTGTATGGTAACTTAGTTGGTATCGGGGTTTTAATGTCGCCCATGGGCCTCTGACATGCCATCAAGAAATATCTATTATACATAGATGTGAATCCGAAATGTCAGAGGTGCCTTGGGTTCGAATTCGAGACTTGGACTTGGCAGTCTAACGGTCACACCACTAGGCTATCACTGCCCATATAGCTGGTTATTCGCTTTAATAGCTATAATTCTCATGAATGTATCTATAATTCTCATTTGGGCGATACTTCTATAATTACTGCCTCAGAAAAATGTACATCACCTCACCTATTTTGACAATTTTGAATTTTGTTTGACATTAATATGCCATGTAACTTAATTTTTTTTTTCATGTTCTTAATTTATTTGACATTTATTGAAATTTATTATATTTTAAATTTGTATTGTTATGCATGCATGTACCTATTACTATTGACTTTATTACTAATGTGAAATTTGACATAATTCTACCACCATAAGATAACTTAAAAATTAAATTTGTATTAAAAAGTAATAAATTCGACAATGTTAATTAAATATATTATATTTGTACGCCTCTCGGCAAAACATAGAGGATCTACCAATCTGTAACATCTCGCACACTGTTGTAATTTGACCTGTGTTTACAAATAAAGCATTCTGATTCTGATTCTGATTCTGAATGTTGTTAATTGCGAATCACTGATGATTACTCACGAAGTAGTTTCGATTTCATAGGCTAGGTGTCGGAATAATAAATGATAACCTGATGGCTCAAATGAGACGTAGTGTGGTATCCACTTTCTGCGCTCAAGGTTGCAGATTCAATTTCCGCATCCGGACGGAATCTTTCCGAAAAATACGTAAGAATTGTACCTACGAGTCCGTTATAAATAGTGTGATTTTTTTACAAATCTGTATGTCTTTTAGGTATCGCATTTGAGGATTTTCATTTTGATCACTTTTTTAGGGTTCCGTACCTCAAAAGGATAAAAACGGAACCCTTATAGGATCATTTCGTTGTCCGTCCGTCAGTCTGTCAAGGCTCTTTTTCTCAGGAACGCGTGGAGGTATCAAGTTGAAATTTATATCAAATACGTAGCCCTTGGAGCTATAAAAATGAAGCCAATGTCAAGTCAATGCACAAGAATACGACCATTTATGCGATATATTTTGATACTCGGAAATAAATCAAAACCTGGTACTTCCTGTTGACCTAGAATCATGAAATTTGGCAAGAAGCAAGGTCTCACAGCACAAGTAAAGGAAAAAGATAAATTGTAGTTTATTCACAAAAAGAAAAAATGCGATTACGAACTTACATTTGCAGTTGCAGAATTGACCGTAGCGTGTATCGATGTATGGGAGAACATGTTTTTCAACTACAATGTTAAGTTTGTTTTTGAGATAAATTATTCATCCCATCTACGGAACCCTTCAGTTGGCCGGTTTCTATACTAAAGTGTCTTTGATCTGACGTAACTTTAGCGTCGATTGTAGGCAAAACTGAGCTGTTATTTATTAATAATTTTAGCCTTGACTTCTTTGATTAATTATTAAATGTTTATCACAAATATTTCCCTACCTTTAAATAGGTGGTTTTGACGTTTTGAAATAGGTTTGGGTAAATCAAAAGAATAACAACATAACTGGGACCTACCTACAGGCAATTATTTAAACCCCTATAAATAAATTCCCATTATTACTAAAAGTACCTTAACCTATAATAAATCTCTACACTGCGTGCATAGAATACAAGCCCCGATATTTTGTAAAGACTTCCATGTTTTCCTGAATAAAGTACGCAGGGTTTCCTCGGAGGGTTTCGTTCGCTCATAAATTATACATTTTTACTTTCATTCACCTCGTTAGGCCGTTTAAAGTGAAACGATTTGGGTGTCTTGTAACTAAATCAGCGTAAATTACATTAGGTAGGAGGAACATTTTGCTTATATAGGACCTTTTTAATGGAGGACAATGGGGTGATTATAAGACGCTTAAATCTAGTGAAAAAAAAACGATGGAAAAAGATTTTCGGGATATTTTGATTATGTAGAAAACATTGTTTCAGGCCACAACGTACAGGCAACTGAAAGAACACGGGTGAGTTTTAGTCTGAAAGAGTCTGACACGCCCTCCCGCTCCGCCCAGAGCGGGAGAAGTTATTTGATAAACTCCAATCCAAATATAAAAAAAGGCCACCTCGTCTTGCTAGAAAGTGTCTACCATACCTATCATTTTTTTTATTTAAAAGAGTGTCCATGGAGTTTCTTGCCCGTTCTTCTCCATAGGTACCTACTACGCTTTGGAATGGGGAACTGGCTTCATATTTCTGACTGACTGACTTCTTGACAATTCAAAATTGCCTGTAAATGGTTTAATTGAAATAAGTGCTGTGAGTTTGAGTTTATAGTAAGTTTACCTGCCTTCAAACATAGCTGGGTGTATGTGATTCTGTGTGTGTCTGCTAGTTTGAAGTAGGTAAGGGTTCCGCCGAAATTACGAGCCACATCTTTTAAAATTTGTCTCAGACACGTTATTGCCAGCCTTATCTAATGGTAAGATGTTGTAAAATCAACGTCAAGCTAGTTGAAAAAAATCTGAAACATTCCTTAGGTACTCGAGACAATCCTTTATTTATTTATAAACAAGTATGCGTGGAAACAGATTCCCTCATACATAATACATTCTTCCTCTGTTCCAGTCTGGTTTATGTAACACTTTGTTCACTTAATGTCAACTTTCTTTCCTTTCTGACTTTAAATTGGTTCAGTGTTTATATTTGAGCTAAGCTTAATAAATACTTATCTAGATTAAAAACACACACAGCCTCGGCAAGGTTTCCTATTCCTTGTGAACACACATCACATAATATAACATCACGCCAGTATTGCCCGAGATTAGGCAGAGGTATACCTATAGTACACCCACATTCCGCCAGTTATATTTAGGTCTCATGTAATAGGGGGCGAGCCTATTGTCATCAACCGGGCGCAAATCCGAACTTAGAAATCTATAACTTCACACAAGCCACTCCATCACCGCCGAAACCACTTATAAAATAAGTTTTTTTTTTTTCATTTTTTTTTTGTTTTTTTTACTACATCTCCTCCGACACACATTGTCAGTCAGCTTAAATTGCAGTGGCATCTAAAACGCCACATGCGAACTACGCATCAAAGACCTGACGACACAAAAATCCTGCATCGCGCAAGCAGAATTTACCGCGCGATCAGCATATATATAACTTCCCACATCAATCGTCGGGCAGTTGCCCACCAAACACGACACTCGTCTGGTCGGACGATCCTCCCTTTTTATAGGTTGACTCAACATCACACACTGTTCCCATTACCACAAAAAAAAAATTGTTTAAAATGAAGTATGTAGTGGAATTGTTGCCCGACCATAACTTATCTAGTAGATTTCTAGTAGCTACGGCAATTCATTTTCTTTGGAAGACTTTTACGGCACTACAGATGATAAATTGTTTCAATGCTGGACTGGGACCTACAACAGAGCGATACACTTACAGTTCGTTAAGAAAATTTGATGGAATCACCACGCTTTGTAAATTAATTGCTGATATCAGTATTACTTCTTCTTTCTTTTTCATGTAGTTAGTAACTAACCTGGTATCAGACTTTTTATGCCACCCATGGGCCTCTGACTTGGCTTCACATGCAGTCGAAGAATATATCTCAGGCATGCCGGTTTCCGCACGATGTTTTTCTTCACCGTTTTTGAAGCAAGTGATAATAAACAATACGTACATGAATCCGAAAAGTCAGAGGTGCGTGCCTTTGGTTCGAACTCGAGGACTATGACTTGGCAGTCCAACGGTCACACCGCAGGCTATCACTGCTGTGATGAATAAGTTTCTGATAGCAAGGATGTTCCTATAGTAAGAGATGACCTATAGTAGATTTTTCTGCCTATCGTGTATTTTTTGCCTATGGGATGGGAAGTGGTAAGCACCGCTATCTCCAATAACAGAGGTATCGCAAGCGTGTTTCCATTTGCAAGCAGGTACCCATATTCTTCAAATCGGAATAACTGGAGCACACATACAATATACAGCATAAATGTATAATGAAAATACTTTAGTCTTCTTAAATACTACGTCCATGTACTTTCACCATATTCTCATCTAAAACTAAAAAACCACTATAGGAACTGAAAATAAATCCGGACTAAACTCGAATAAAAGAAAGGAAAGAGTGAATTTAAACTTTAAGCCGCTTTAGCGCTCAATAAGAAAATTGAGGCACTTATAGAATCAGCTCAGTGCTTTACAGTCGCAGCGCTTTTTATCCCTTTCACTTGAATTTAAAAGTATGTGGGTCACATTGGAGCAATGTTTGTTTTGTGAAAGATCTAGGAAGATACACAAATGTTTGAAAAATACATGTTCGATGATTTAAAATAGTGCATAATGATAATATGCAATCTTTATACCTACGTATTTTTTGACATTTCCGTAGATGCATTGCTTGTCGTTGATGCTATGATATCAAGTAAAAGAGCTAGCTGCATCTGGTAAGACTGGAAGCCGACCCCAATATACAGGGTGTCCCGTAAATAATGGATCAAACATAACGGGTAGGTAGCTTACCTCATTTCCAACAACTAATTTGAACAGTAAAAAAAAACCGATAAGGTAACCAAGATATTTTTTTTTTCGATCTTTACTATTTTCTGTACCAGCATTCAGTGTTTTTAATGCTGTTGCTGCAAATGGTATCATATTTAGATGTGATTTTTGTCAAACATTTCTGAATAGTTTACTAATGTTATAAGATACCATTTTTTTAAATAACATTTTATTTGAAAAAATCGAAAAAAAAAATATCTTGGTTACCTTATCGGTTTTTTTTTTTACTGTTCAAATTAGTTGTTGGAAATGAGGTAAGTTACCTACCCGTTACGTTTGATCCATTATTTACGGGACACCCTGTATGTACTAGGCAGATGATGATGACTATGATAAACGAGAAATAAACTTTGGGTACATTAGAACTAGAAATTCAAGACGTTTTGATATCGTAAAATAACACCTACCCACAGGTAATTCAAAATGGATTAAAATAAATACTTTGACTATAAAACTATCGTGTTTTAGACGCTTAACGAGACCAATTCTAACATAGCATAGCTGAAAAAGACGAATCAAAGCAAATAACTCCGACAAAATAAAACGGAAACAACAAAAAACAAGAATAACGCGTAAAGATAAAACGGGGACAAAAGAAGGCGTTTTATAGTCGTCACAAAACACTGATTGAGGTCGAATCTCGTAAAAGTTATAAATCAATGCTCAACAATACCTTGGGGCCTGCCAACCCCCTTAAACTTTGGATTTACGATCCGTAAGCCATTGATGTTGAATTAAAAACCCATGCTGATTTCAGTGGTTGTACCAAATTTGTCTTGCGAACCTACTGGGGATGTTGTAAATCATGTTTTAGGGTCAGACGTATCAATTTAGTTAGGTATTCATGGATAATACATGATGATCAATGATCACTTGGGCCCTGATAAAACTACAAGAAAGAACCTTTTTGTAAGACGTTTATCAGATGAATCTCGAAAATGTAGACGATAAAAATTATAAAACATTTCCCAACTTGAACAAAATTAATAATGAACTTAAAAGTTAAACCCCTGAATACACAACAACAGCTCTTGTTCTTCGGGGCCCCAGCAAAAAAATAGATAAAGACTAGTGATTATTTCAGAAAATTCGTTAGCAGTAGGTATCTGTCTGGTTTTTTTTTTACAATCATCCAGGTAGGTATACCGCCGTTTACTCGAATTTTATTTGCCCTAATATCATTTGCCATAATAGTCAACAGCCATAATATCATACGACATAATACTCATTTGCCCTACTCTCATTTGCCATATTAGTCACGTGCCAGAATCATTGTTTCCCATAAAGTCACTTACCATAACATCATTTGTCATAATCATTGTAAGCCCTAATTATCACATGCCCTAATTATCATATGCCATAATTATGATATGCCATAACATAATTTGCCATCGACATCGGGTGTGTAACGGTTGTTTATATCAAGAGAAATTGGATGCAATTGGGACTTTAGGGCACCCCGACTCGGACAGGTTAGGTTAGAAGGGGATGGCGGGGTCGTGTGAGCGAGCGAAGCGAGCGAATAGACCCCGCCATCCCCTTCGTGGTTATTTTTTTATAAACCACACAGAAGTAGGAGCCCCGCGAAGCGGGGCTCCGTCGACCTAGCCCACCATCAACCATGCACAGAAAAAAAAACCTTAAATATTTGTCTAATACTTGTTATGCCATTTAAATATTATGTCTAATAATTATTATGGCACATAAAAATAAGGCAAACAATACTTATGGCATTCGTATCTTATGGTATCTAAAATTCGGGTAATTAAAAGTATGTCATATGTCTTTTAGGGCAAATGAAACATTCGGGCAAATGAAATTCGGGTAAATGAAATTCGGGAAAATGATGATTATGGCATATAATCTTCGGGCAAACAATAGACAACCATCCAGGTAATGCATATTTTTTTGTAAAAACTCTTAAGTTAGCTTAGCATTGTCAATCCTGTACATATAACTGTCAGTTTGCGCTTCATTAATCACTGAACATTAAAGATAATTTTTAAGTCACACATCGTTAACGCAGCTTGAAACTCTGCTTACCCACAATCAACGCGTGTAGATAAACAAAATTGACGACGATTGAAATTAAAGCTCTCACACAACAGTCGACGTACCGATTTATTAGGTAATCAATCATTTACAATGGGATGTTAACGGAAGCGTATGTACGGTACCCATGCATACGGAGAAAGAAGGACAATTTTTGTCTGTTTCACTCATTTTCCATTAGGATTTTCCAGTAGAAGTCCGGAGCCTAGATTTATGCCCAGTTTGCGGCAATGGCGATTTCAGAGTTATATTCAAATTCAAAGTCAAATCATTTATTTCAATAAGGCACTTTTGAACGTCAAAATTTACAAATCAATTGAATTGATTCTAGTCGCCCCTTCCAAAAGGTAGTGTTCGCATGGGGAAGAATGGGCAAGAAACTCCACCGTTACTCTTTTAAAATGTTGTAATATATTTTGCATAGGTAGATTAGTTATATAATTATATGTAAAGACGATGCACCTAGAATAAAATTACTATACCAAAATAGATAAAAAGAATTATAAATGAAGCAACAACAGATAAATTCATTAAATCACCAACCCATCTTTAGCAAGCGTGGTGATCAATGCTAATGCCTTTTCTGTAAGAGGCTTTTGCCCTGCAGTGTGGCAATTGGCTCGCCCCTGATAAATGGAACTTATACATACCTAACAGTCGAAATATGGATGGACCTATTCACACACACTCTGAGGAAAATAGGCATGATGTTATAATATGTTATGTCATTCTCCAATATGCCGAAAAGCTTTCGGTTAGCCACTTAGCCATGCAAATATTTTGTTCTCCAAGTCACTTCGCCAATCAATTAATAGATTAGTCATGCTTATTCATTATGATGAACACACATAATGAATACAGGCATTACAAACATACTTTCTGCGTCTCAGCTCATTTTTTTCTTTTCTTCTTGTTGGTTTTTAACTTAACGTTAAAAGATTAAATACTTCGTCTGCTTTCAGCATTTTCAGTGCATGCTTTGATTTGTCGTGAGCGTTGTAGTATGAATCGAATGATTTCATGTTTTTTCTTTCCATAAGTATGCATGTGTCACTGAGATAATAATCCATGGTGTGATGTGAAGTTTAAGAATTAAACACACAGAAGAAGGTAACCCCGTAAATTTTTAAAGTAAATAAAGATCTACGTATCACCCATAATCATGGTCGTCGCAGTCCATACATCACGGACAGTACCGAGTGCTCAATATTACGCGTTTAGTGATATACGCCATGTATTTGCGTACGAAGCACTTTTGACAATACGTAACACTTCAGAAAAGCGTAATAGGAACGCTTTCAAAATACTTCGGATATGGAAAATGTAGTACACAATTAGGTTGCTGATTATTGGCAGCCCTTTTCATTTTACTACTAAATAAAGGCTTCTCAACTACTAATTTCATCAAGGACAAAGATCAAACTGCTATGGGTAATCGCCACGCTTGGCCGACAAATTTTATTGGTGATCGCAATTTGTAAATAGCAGGCAATAAAAAAAGGAAAGAGAAGAGCTAAGCGTAGAAGCATTTAAAAGGATAGTAAAATATTTTTTAGCTAGTAAAGCATATTATGATATGAATTAATTTTTAAGGGAATCGTTTTAAATGAACATAATACCAGCCTGTTACTGTCCCACTGCAGGGCAAAGACCTCTTCTCATACAGAGAAGGCACGAGCATTGATCACAACACTTGCTTGCACGCTACGCTTGCTCAAGACGGGTTGGCGATTTCAGACATATATTAACTATAGTCCAGGTTTCCTCACGATGTTTTCCTTCACCGATGTCAGTAATGTCCAAGATAAACACAGAAAGTACATATGAATTGAAAAAGTCACATTGGTACTTGTCCGGATTTGAAGCCACAACCTCGTGCATGAGAAGCGAGGCCTTTACCTTTTCATGACATATCATTAATATATGATACTAGCTGCCCGCCCCGGCTTCGCACGGGAGCACTAAGTACTTATCTATGGCGCACCTACCTATCTACCTACCTACTTACCCAACCTACCTACCCTACTAACCTACCCTGCCTACCTACCCCACCTACCCTGCCTACCTACCCTACCTATCCACCCTACCTACTACCCTACCTACACTACCTACCAAACCTACCTACCTACCCTACCTACATACTTACATTCCTACCTTACTTACTTACCTACTTACATACCTACCTACCCTACCTTCACCTACTTATCCTAAGAACCTTGTCCTGAGAATAACGAACACAACAAAAAAAGAATTAGCGAAATCGGTCCAGCCGTTCACGCATGATGCCGTGACCAAGGGAAATAGGGATTCATTTTTAAATTAATTAATTTTTATTCATTTTTTTCCAAGCGCTTTCAAACTTCCTTCCTACTTACCTACTTTTCCAGTGGATTTTCCAAAAATTGAAATACTATCGTGAATTCATGCAAGCCTAGTACTTTTTGTTAGAATTTATGGCAACGACAGCTAGGAACAGTTTGCATTAGATAAAGAAAAGTGGGGTTTTTACGTTTTTCCGGCAATTTTTCCATGTTTCTCTTCATAAGATACTTCCTCGAACTTCACGGAATATTTAAAATAAAAAAATTGCATACCTACCTCCTACCTACCTACCTACATACATACCTACCTACCTACCTACATACATATCTACCTACCCTACCTACCTACCTTCTAACGGGGGATATCATAAATGCAAAATGGATGAAAACATGATTTTTCTTCATATCTAGGCCGAGACGAATGAAAAAAAAACTTCGAAATCAGTCAATCCGTTCTCGAGATGTCATCAAAAAAGCCGTTCCATACAAAATGAATTAAGTAGTGTTTAATGATGAAATACTATCGTGTTCATGCAAGCCTAGTACTTTTTGTGAGGATTTATGGCATGTATACCGGGACATCATAAGTGCAAAATTTATAAAAACATGATTTTTCTTCATATCTTTTTTTCTCGTGAATGTTTCCAATATTTTAGTAGTTATTCTGCTATTCGGGGAGGAGACAAATCCACCGAATCAAAAACCATGAAAATTGGTCCAGCAGATCTCGAGTTATAAGTGTTGTAACAAACCCGTCTTTGTTTTATATATATAGATTATTAATTGACATGCTCTTTTATATATTAATTTAATCTGAAAGGTATATAATGTCACAATGATTTTGATAATGATGTTTGTATTGAATATTTGTAAAAGTTATCTGCTAAGACGATTCTGCCTATGCGACCATGATAAATGAGTAGACGTAACCACGATGTAACAGAATATGTTATGGTAAATAATAAAACTGTCATTATGGCCACACTATTAGGAAATCCTGTAATTTAAATAAAAAAACAAAAAAACGTTTAGATACCGTACCATTTTTATAACGTCAAAAAAATGATACGGTATCTATTTTATTGGAATACTTTTTACCCCACGTTAGAAAAGCACTCATGCGAACCAGACAAAAAAAATTACATTGTTCGTAAAAAATGTATGACTTATTGGTGCCATATGTCCAAACCCTTCCATTTCATTGGCTTTTTGAGGGTCATAGTAAGTCAATTTGCCTAGTGTAGCAAAAGAAGAAATTGTGTTGCCACATCTAAATCAAATTTCGCCCGGGGATCGAACCCGGGCGAGATAGGATGAAGAATGGAACAAAATATTGTGGTAAATTAGAACGTTTAATAACGTTTAATTTATAAAAACAATATACAGAATACGTTTATATGATGTTTTCGTACAACAACGTTTCTTCCAATATAAGTACGAGGAAGGCACAGAAATGTCTATTTTTTTGTCTAAAATTGAAGAACTGAAAAACCAGTCAGATGAGAGAAGATATTTCAGAAAAAATCGTAATTACAAAGGTTTTGATGTCTCTGCCAGAATGTTACACACATTTTGTGTCCGTGTGTCGGCGCCGGACGATAAACAAAGATACGATAATCTCGTTGCTAGATTATTGATAGAAGAGGAACGATTGCAAGAAAAAGGGGAGATGCCCCAATTATCGGTTTTTGTCGCTAACAAAATGGATAAGAAGAACGTGAAGTGTTACAAGTGTAATAAAATGGGACATTATCAAAGCGAGTGTCGAAGTAATGGCAGTTCGGCAAATAACAATAAATCGGATGAAAAGTGTTTTTACTGCAACAAATTGGGACATGTTAAAAGCGAGTGTTGGTTTGAGTAATATAAGGACAGAAACAGTAACGCGTTTGTAATAGCGAGTTCAAGTGGACATTTTCAACAGTCACAGTGGTTAGACACCGGTGCAAGCCAACATATGTGCTATGATCGAGGTTTATTTACCACATATTCTTCGTTGTTGAATAAATCAGTGATTGCCGGTAATGGGAAAACAATTAGTGCAAATGGTTATGGACAGGTGGCGGCACAGGTTTACAATGGCCGCGAATGGATAAATTCGACCATCAACAATGTCTTGTACTTAAAAAATAATTTATTATCTGTGAATTGTGTGCCAGATAGGGTAATATGGTCATGGTGACAAATGAAAATTTGTGTAAATTCTACCAAATTCTACAAACATTTTGTTTGTAGAATTTGGTAGAATTTACACAATTTGTCTGCGGTGGCTAAACGTAATAGAGAAATGTATTATATGGATTTTCGGTTAAAATGCGAGGCTACGAGTATTGCAAAAGCAGTAAAGAACGATATAAACGAGTGGCATAAAGGACTCGCACATCAAATTTTGATCATGTGAAGAAAGTGTTGGAGACAAAATAACGTTGAAATAAAGCAAACTACAGAAAGGAAATTGTAAAGCGAATTGAATAAAGTGCAGGAATCAATTGAGATAGTAACTTTAGAAGACCAACCATCACACGAGACTAAAACTGTGGTAACTGAAGAAAATGGAAAATCAGAAGATGCCATTTGTGTGAGAGAAAGTGATGTTGAGGAAAGTTCGTTTTATGAAGCAGACTCTGGATGCGAATATGAACCATGTTTGGATGAGTTGAATTTATTAACTGATAATAATACACCATCACCCGAAAGTGGGAGACCTAAGAGAATAAAAAAACAAACCTCTTTTTATAAGTATAACAACGTGCACACTTAAGTAGATCCTGATCCGGTGACTTACAAGGAAGCTATGAAAAGGACAAATGCAAGTAAGTGGAAAGAGGCCATTAATAGAGAATTACAACATTAAGAGATAATAATACCTGCGACTTTTGCGAAGAACCTACTAATAAATACTGTAAGTAGTAGGTGGGTGTTTAAAATTAAAAATACCGAAGCAATATTCAATATAAAGCTAAGTTAGTGGCCAGGGGCTTTGAACAGAATGATATGTTTGATTTATGTGAGATTTATGCGCCAGTAGCTAAGTTAAGTACTTTCAGGTTATTTGTGTTAGTAGCTTCAAAGTTAAATTTAACCATTTTATCAGATGGATGTGAAGGGGGCATGGGAATATCGATGAAGAAGTATATTTAGAATTGACAGAAGGTGATAGGCACCAGTGGGAATAAAAAGATATTTAAACTAAATAAATCTTTTTATGTGTTGAAAAAGTCGCCAAAATACTAGAATGATAAATTTAACTCTGTAATAATAAAACAAGGTTTTGGAAGGTCTCAAAGTGATTGTTGTTTATATACTAAGTGTAACAGGGATTCTCAAACATATGTTTTATTGTATGTTGATGATTTGTTAATATTTGGAAACAACAAAACAGAAATATGTGACCTTAAGTCAATGTTGAACAGTGAATTTAAAATGAAAGACTTTGGCTTAGTTTCAAATTACTTAAGTATTAGGGTAAAACAGGATTTGGAAAATGGAATTACTGAGTTGTGTCAAAGAGAGTAAGTACTTAGAAAATGTTTTACAAAAATTTGAAATGCAGAACTATTAAGAAATGTGTACCCCTATGGATCTGAACTTTAATGCTAAAATATTAGAAGGAAATAATGAAGTAGAAAGTGTATGTAGAAAGATGTTGATGAATGAAGTGGAAATATAGAAAGATAATAGGCCGTTTGTCTTATGCAGTATTAGGAACAAGGCCAGATATTTGTGTTGCTTTATCGATTTTAAGCAGATAATTATCAGAATATAAAGCAAATTATGTTTTGTTAGCAGCTTTAAAGAGCGTACTTAGATCAATTAAACACAATATTAATTATAAGTTAGTATATTATTACTTAATAATATTAATATTATTAAATAATAATTATTTAATATTGTTAACCTTATTTAATATTGTTAACATGCGGATAATGTAGTGGGCTGCAATATTGTTAATACTCCTTATGAGCCTATATTTTTTTTTAATTTGTAAACATTTTATATTGTAGCTGTTTATTGTCCCATAATAAATAAAAATAAAAAATAAAATATTAATGTAATAGTGAGTTAGTGTCAGTGTAATGTAATAGTCTGTTAGTGGGATGTTGTGATGCAAATTGGGGCCCGAGATTTGATGCATAGAAAGTTCAATTGTTTTATGTTTCCACAGGCTATTATTTTTTCCGTGGCCCCTGGCAACGTACAGGTCACTGAAGGAACACGGGTGGGTTTTAGTCAGTAAGAGTCTGACACGAAGAGCGGGAGACGTTATTTGATAATTTCCCGACCAAAAAAAAAAAGTCTGTCTTCAACAGAATCGGAGTACATAGCAATTAGTATGACCTCAAGTGAAGCCTGTTAGCGTATTATTTTACGTTTTTTAGATTTTAATATTGATTATGTTTGTCTTGTCAAGATTTCTTGTGACAACCAAAGTGCCATAATGGTTGCTAGCACTGCGCTTGAAACATGTTGATATAAGATTCCATTTCATTAAAGAGTTAATAAAAAAAGGGGCATTTATTCTGAAATACTTAAAAACAGAAGATCAGATTACGGATTGCGTTCACAAAAGCATTGAATAATAATTTGTTGTTGAGGTTTATAAATAGGTGTGGCTTATATCAAAAGTAAGTTTTATATTTGTATTTTATGTTACATACACAAAATACAAATATAAAACTTATGTATGTATTACATTAAGGGTGAGTGTTAGAATAGGTTAATGTAATAAGTACTTTTGGTTAGCAGCACTGTAAGGCTATATATTGATAATAAGTATTGTACTACTCTAATTTGTTAATGGAGGTTTGAAATGGTTGAATAATAAAAGTAATTTTGTCTGTATAAACCTGTTATTTTGCTTCAACTTTATCAAAAGTTGCAATCACAACAAATCACATCAAAATCAGAAATAAATCCATGATCTAAAATAAGCGCCACATAATCACATACAGATTATTATATCAGTTATTTGACAGGTCTGTTGAAACGGGTTCAAAGCAAACTTTGGACACGACCGATGTTTCCCGAACCTAACCGAATCGTGGACCCTAAACAATGTGTCTGGATCTTGACTGTGCAAATATTATTTGAGGATTTGTTTGAGCCAGATAAAGGCTTCTTGTTTTCAATGTAATTGAATATTTTCGGGGGATTTGAAGCTTAATATGTTCTGGGATTTGTTACTTTTGTATCAACATTGGGTGGTGGAAATATGCCTCGATTTTCTTCAACGGTGCTGAATACCAGCCCTTCTTTTTTTGTTACAGTGACAGCCAAAGACATTTGAATATGGTAACAGCTTAATTGAACCTCATTTCGTCTAAGTGAGACTGCCTCGTTGGTCTAGTGGTCGCAAAAACTACTGCTGAGCAAAAGGTCCAGCGTTTTATTCCCGGGTCGGGCAAAGTGTTATCGGATTTTCCATCGGGAATTTCTCAGTAGTGGCCCGGAGTCTCGATTTGTGCGCGTTTGACGGCAATTGGCTCGCCCCCTATTACATGGGACTGGCGAAATGTGGGTGTACGATAGGTACACCTCAGCCCATCCCTTCGGGAAAGCAAGGCGTGATGTTATGTTCATCTAAGTTTTCACAGTGAGATTACTACTTAGAATAGACCGGCTGGCTACCTCAAATTCAGCTGAGGTAAAGTTTTTTGTGCTACTAATGATAAGTTCAAGCCCTCAATAAACTTAGCCTATCGCAGTCCACTGCTGGACATAGACCTCTCCCAGATTGCGACACAACACACCGTCCTCCGCCTTGCGCATCCAGTCTGTCCCAGACAACTTTTTAAGGTCATCGGTCCATCTAGCTGGGGCGGCGTCCCACACTACAGTTGCCGATAGGCCGTCTCCACTCCAGGATTCGTCAGTTCAAGCCCTACACTACATGAAATAAAAAAAATATATTATAGCAACTGAATTACGTTACTTGGCGGCCATATTTTGTGGGTGTAACTCGTGTTTGTCATATTTCCCTAGTGTGCCTACTGGTACGTGTGTTTCAGAATTTATTCGACAGAAATATCTCGTCTGAATTCAAATTTTCACAATGTTGTTGTAAGTAGACCTCTTTGTGAATTAGCTTAAAAGGTCGGCTTTTTAGCCACCTAATAACATTAAAATACCTAGTATTTTGTTATCAAAGTTAGCTGTTATGGCATGCGTGCGGAAAGCAAAAAGCCGTATTTTGTGGCGCAAATCGAGAGATGCCTATGTCTAATGTCTGCTGTGGACTGCAACAGAGTGGGTTTATTGATTTATTTCTCGAGAAACCAACTTGATCCGAATAGTATCTAAAAATACAAGTTTTTCAACAAAATAATACTTTCATACATACAGCTCTTTACTGAAACACGCTCGTTAATTTAACTTGCTTTAATGTTGTAACTCAGCAAGCCTACATAAACCCAACACACTACAGTTGTTACACATCTTTATGGGACTGTCAACAAAATAACAACCCACTAATAACAAAATACAACACTAATTACGCTACTAAACCGTTAAATGGCGAAGTTATGGACATATATTAAACGTAAAAATGTCTGACATAAACTAAAAATGGCGGCCGACGCGTTTTATGTTCCCAAGTTATGTACTGTATCGATATATTGCTTATTTTTACACTTGATTGAGTGAGGGTAGACTGGTTTTTTGCTAATAATAAAGCCTGTGGCCGAGTATAAATAAAATTGATAAATAAATTACAATGTTATGCCTATAATGGTAAGTAAGGCAACGGTATGGCGTTTATGATCAGATGTATGAGCGTAAACGAAGCAATAGGAATATGTAAAGATCGTGGCGTTCTATAGTTTATGTATGTAGGATAATGGTCCACCTAATTGAAAGAGGTTACGGCAGCTTATGGCCAGACACATCTGCAATACTTTGGCGACTTTCCGAAGACTTTAGAGGCAAAATTGGAAAATCTCATGTGTCTGTTAATTTATGGGTCTTGAGATTTTGAAGCTTCTTGTTTATCGACTATCTATTTTGATAATACTTTTTTTCTTTAACACAACAAAATACTTGTCCCCCTATTTACATCCAGACCCACCAAAACATATAGAAACTAAATAACAAATACGTTATCCTTTCTTACGTCCAATCAACTATTCAATCAGTCCAATAAAGGTACACAAGGATATAATTCAATATCCGTGATGGATAGCATTTCTCATAGTTCCACGAACATTTCCAATTCCTAATAGTAGTTTATTTGGCATTTTGGTTCACTCTTGGGTATTCACAAATTAATAGGTTAGTTAGGCTTGAGCTTCACTATATATATTGTTAGTGTAAAGGCTGGATACACATGATAGTCAACGTTACTTGTTCAAATTCAAAATATTTTATTTCACATAAACCTACATGGGCACTTATGAAACGTCAGAAGCCAGGTGCACGGTTCCAATTGTTCGTTTCCTACGGAGAAGAGCCGGCAAGAAACTCCACGGTTACTCTTTTAAAAGTAAATGGTATTTACAAAGTTTTCAAATTACAGTGTAGGTATGAGAGGACAGTGTAAGCCGTAGACAGTGTAGGTGTTCGCTACTTTGTAGCGTAGGTAGGCATTGCATAGTAGGTATGCACCCAGTGCGAATGCGGTACTCTTGACCAAAGCTTATGCCATTTGTTGGAGTGTCCAAAGTGTCCTTATACCTGCTCTTCTGATGACTCTAAAATACCAATATGGCCAATATTGGGCCCAACTCATCTAACATAATAAAATATCTTGACTTGAAAAGAAAAAGAAGATAGTATAGTTTAAGCATATATGCGTTTTCTTTCTTTTTCATGTAGCTAGTGACTAACCTGTTCTCAGAATGTTTATGCCGCCCATGGGACCCTGACTTCACATGCTGTCGAGAAACATCTCTCAAGCATCCCGGTTTCCTCATATAAGCATAATAAGCCCATAATGTTCCAACTGCAGGTTGGTACAGTAGATGACACGTCAATGGTAACAAAACCAATATAAGCTGGCCACTTATTCTATTAAAACTCCGTACTACAGTAGAACAGCTCAATGTCAAAGTGTTACCACTTACATAGATGTCGTATTGTGGAAGTGGGAATGCGAGGGTTGTGATCCACCACGCAGGCCCAGTGCAGGATAGTCGATGACATAATGTTACATTTTGTTATTTCTTACATCGCACTTAACACTTTTTTTTTATCTGCTATATACTATTGTGTGCCTTTCTTCTTTCTATATCTTCTCGATTTTTTTTTCATTCTTGTATCTGCGAGATGCAATCTTTTACAGGTTATAAAACTTAAACCTGTTACCACACCCCAGTACTGAAAAACTAACAGGCTCTCCCAACCCAGAGAGTGGTCTCGAATTAAAAGGCGTTCTTTTAATTCGAGACCACTCTTCGGGTTGGTAGAGCCTGTTAGCTTTTTTATATTACCATAGATATTAATAATCACCGTTGAAATTTCGCATAGGTTTGGCTTTACACTATAAACTAAACATATTCGAAAATGTGGTATTTAAGCAACATTTTTGGCACAGCATTTTACACTGTGTCCTAGCCGAAAGCGACTGTCGCGCGAATACTTGTTTACGCGATCATTTAACTGAATAATGACGCTCATACAACTTGATTGTTCGCGCAAGTATTTCATATTTATACAAACGAGCGCGAAAATTGTGTACTCGCGCGACAGTCGCTTTCGGTCAGGACGCGGCCTTAGTTAGATACTTGGCAAAATAATCGATTTGAGTCGGAAACAGTACTCGCTGGTAGCAACGCTGACAGTAAAAAGTAATAGTTACCTAGATTCTCATGACTACACAGCTTAGAGCATTAAAAAATGTTTTTTTTTCTATTATTACTGTGTAGATGCTCTAAGCTACACAGTAATAATAGAAAAAAAAACATTTTCCAATACAAAACTAACAGAACTAAGTAAGATCGCAGATCTTTTACGATTTCTACGTGATTCCGATCAGGCTATTTTTATTACGCTATTTTTACGTCTGATTCGAGTATGATAGGAAAATGTTTAGGAACGTACGTATCGTCAGCTGTTTCTTGTAAAATTGAAATTCATGGACTTGATAACGTCTTTGCATAAAAATATGTAAAAAGTTTAAAAGAACATAGGTTCTATTGTAAGAGAAAAGTAATTTCCATTAGAATAATATTAACTGTTCAAAGAATTTTTGACGTACTGTTTTGCCAATGTGTTTATTCTTCATCTATGTTTTATCGTTTACCTAAAGAATTGGCACTGTTTTAGTAAAAGCTCATAATTTATTATTAAATTATGGTTATTCATTCTTCAATGAAATGGTTGGAACAATGTTTCTCAAAAGTCAACATAACATTTAAAACACGAAGTTGGCTGTAGGAAATTGGCAAGGACTAAAGGTACAAGTCTGTAGCAGACTGCAGGCAGCAGCAGCAGGCGACGTGTCGCCGCGACACTACTGGTTTCTATTTCTATGAAATACTTTCCGTGACTAGCGACACGTTGATTTCATAGAATTACATAGAAGCCAGTACCTTAAATGTGCCCTTTTTTGATTTCATTCGATACAGTAGACTGCATGTCAGTGTTTACAGAACCAGCATTACCTGGCCTTTCGTTGTAACTCCGTACTGTCCTAAGCCAACTGTACAGTACAGGAGTACTGACTCAACACATTTTGGACATCACTACCTGGACAGCATAATGAGAACGCTAGGAAAAACTACAAGATTATTCAGTTTAGTTATGGGTAGGGAAATATAATAAAAGAAAAAGAGACTGGTATTTTAAAACGTGCAACCAACAAAATGAATGAGAAACTTACAATCGTCTGGCCACAATATTAATTAACAAAGTGCCAGTCTAGACTTCCAAAAACATAAAAACAGTAATAAGGTAATAATCCAAACGTTGCACTGTCTTTTGCACTGCTTTGTTTAATAAAAATATTTAGAGGTATGAAGAATAGGGTGTAAAGTTCACTCATCCTCATTAGAAAAGGGAGGATCCTCCGACCAGACGGGTTTCGTGTCTGGCGGGCAACTGCCCAACGATTGATGTCGGATAGTCTTATACATTTTATGCTGTCGCTAAAAACCAGCGCTGGGGCTCTGTCTCGCATAGGGTCGCAGCATTATGCTGAGCAATGGCCGTTTTGCGTGGATGTGACGCATATTTTCCCCCAATTTGTTATTCTCGTGTTTTTTTTTTTCTCTTTGCGTCATATTTACCGCAAATAAACGTATTTTCTTTCTTCTTTCTTTCTTTTTCTTACATGTTGTTCGCGCGGTAAACTCTAATTGCACGATGCAGGATTTGTGTGACGTCAGGTCTTTGATGCGTAGTTCGCATGTGGCGATGTAGATGCCGCCACAAATACATGACCGGTTGGTAGGTTCTATACTTATTGTTGCGCCACTTCTTCCCAGCTAAAGCACTAGTAAGTGACGAAGGGCGGGCGTTTTAGGGGCCTATATCTCTTATGTAATTTTGACGTTCAAAAGGCAGTTCTAAAGGCAGGCTGGTAATTTGAATAAATGGCTTTTGATTTTTGATATTATTTTACTGTATTTAATTTCATCAAGTATGGAAATAGGACGTTGCGCCGCTGCTCCCGCCTCCCCAAATAAATGCGGGCAGGCGAATGATGAATTAATTTATCAACTTTTAAATTAATTGTCACTTTGAAAAGAGCCTTCTGTCTTGTTATTAATCCGTGATTAAATATTACAGCTATCTCACAGTTATTATACCTCTGACAGCAACCAATAGAATCGTGATTACCTACCAACCTTATAACAACGACAATAAAGATCACTTTGATGCAAAATCAGAGGGAAATCTCTTCTTTCTATCTCTCTCAGTAAAAGGACTGTACCTTACCGTTATTTACCATAAATAAAACGAAAGCCAATTGAAAAAGTATTAAAATACGATTTCATCTTCTATACATTGTAAGAGCGAATCAATTTCCACGCCTCCTCTTAAGACCTAGGCCAATTCTTTTTTGATATTCGAATAGCTCATAACCTAAAAAGATGCCCTAAATAATATGAATTAAAAATCTCGACTAATTAAATAGTTATGCAACAACGCGAAACAAAGGAGAAATAGGTAAACCTACAAGGTCTTCATAATAATCTCAATAAAAGAAACAATAAAGGATCGAAACTGAAAAATCAGAAACTTTTTCGATCAAAACGCAAATAGAATTACCAATAATTTCAGCTTACCAAAAACTTCGTTAACATAGTATGTACCTTACATCATTAAATATTACCCACTGGGGATACAATAAAGGCTCCCGCAAACAGACGCGACGCGACACCGGTAATTGTTCTACGTAAGGTTTTCATAGAAATTTTATTAATAGAGTCGCGTCGCGCTAGTTTGCGCGAGCTTTAAAGTACACGAGAAAAGTTTCCCGCCCGACGAGAGTCGAGAATGTCCATGCGAATCTAGTTGGCGAGACTTGCTAGGCGATTATCGCTGTCATGTGTTTCAACTTTTATTGACGAAACGCACGTTTTCAATTTTCAAAGGCGAGGTTTTTCACGCCATCGTATAATGAGAATATCGTACGTAGGTAGTGTTTAAAAAAATCTCAAACTGAAAGCATTTATTTCAATTAAACTATTAATACGCAATTTTGAATTGTGAAAAAGTCGGTGAGTTAGTCAGAATGTTGAAGCTAGTTCCAAAACGTAGATCTCTATAGACAGGAACGGGCAAGAAACTCCCAAGAGCAAGAACTCTTTTAATTTACAAAATCCTGGGTATATTATTCTTCTACTTCTATATGATTGTGGGAAAAATGTAAAAAAAGCAATATAAAACAATTAAAAATATAAGATCAGCCCTGGCAGGTGAGAGATGACCAGTTTTAACTGACGGTGCTCGTTCACGAACATGACGCGTGGATCAGCACCATTCAGCTCAACCAGTTTGAAGGGAATCGAATGATCCAACACACGCGCCACCTTTTACACGCATCACGTTTTTATCACATATCGATAATCGTTTATCCGAAGCGAGAAACTTTCCCTGTGTAAATGGGCCTTAATATGTGTCGTAAGTTATCTCAAAGTAATTAACTTCGGCAAACTTGTGTAACTTTGTAACTAAATACGTGGGCAGCAGTTATAAGCAAAAATGATGTTATTTGCACGTATACTCATATTATTTATATTTTGTAGCTTTACCTAAGGATAACTAGTTATTGTATCAATTTCAGTAATGTTGGTTTCTCTTGTTTTTTAAATTAATTAAGTTTTTTTTTTGCTTTGTCTCTAATTATTTTATTATTTAGTGAATTTTATTTACACTAACTAATATTATAAATGCGAAAGTGATTTTGTTTGTCTATTTGTTTGTTTGTTACGCTTTCAAGCTTAAATTGCTGAACGGATTTGAATGAAATTTGGCACATAGGTAGACCATGACCTGAATTAGGACAAAAAATACTTTTGATCCCGATATTCCCACGGGATCGAGACTTATGAGGGTGAAACCACGTGATGCAGCTAGTAATTATTATTTCGGTCTGTCTACACCACTGCTATAGAAAGGCCTGTTCCCCACATGACTTCGGTCTAGACCCAATGATAACCATTGCTTGATGTTATTTCCCAGAACGTCCAACCATTTTTTCTTTTTAAATAGTGATAGGTTCATTAGCAAATGCGGACTCAACTGACAAGATGAATGTTAAAATACTTTAGTTCAAATGACTATCCTTTGTAAACTCTTTAGCAACTACATAAATCTGACTTGGTCACCACTAATGTCATCAAAGTCATTTAGTTACAGTAGAATAGTTTTAACTCCATAATTGCTGTAATTTAAACGATGGGGTGATAAAATTTAACAAGTTTGTATAAGGGATAGCAAAGGATGTTTCAAGACCATAAAGACTAACCCTCATAAATACGTAGGAAGTTATACACCATACTTTATGGGGTAGAACAGTAACGTACATATTGTTTTAACAAGAAAACGTTAAGTTTGGTTGTTCGTGGCAACATGCTGATCGATCTACATAGCCATTCAAGACTATTCGATACGCTTCCGTACAGAATCGGACATCAATCAATGTTATCAAAGGAGTCCTCTAACATGAAACCCGAAATTTGTATCGACGACCTCCATTTTTAGGACAACTATTTGCTGTCCGGGATAGGGCGAATCAGGTAATCGAAAATGTGTCATTTTAGATACGACACTGTGTACGAGTATGCTGTAGTCATTAACTTGAATTTTCAACATAACTTGGATTGATCATCATCATAACCATTCTGGGCTGTCAAGCGAATACCTGTGGCAATCTAAACTATATTCGTTTATCCTTTAACAACAAACAGACTTCAATATTCTATGGAAGTAAGTAATTTTGTGAACCGCAAATCAGCAATCGTAACATAGGTCGCCCATTGCAGAAAACCGGGAAACTGGGAAACCGGGTATTGTGACGCAACTAGGGAGAAAACATGTCGAGGAGTGAACTATGATAGGCTTAGATTTCATATTTCCCTCGTTTTAAAAGCGATTATACCTACATTCAAAATAGTAACAAAAAACATGCACTTTGTTACACAATATCCTCATCGAATTTGACTGAAACATTGCAACTGTTACCTAATATATGGACGATGTTACAGCCTGATGCTATTGTCAGGCGAATTAATAGGCACATACAAATCACAGACCCAATATCCGAGCATGTGGAACGTCGATATTTGTTCAAACATTCATCAAAGCTAAATAAAATGGCTCGCAAAACGATATTTTTTGTTAAATAAAAAAGATTTTTTATCTAACATTCAGGGTTGTGCGCAGACTTGATTTGTGTGCTGTGTCGATTTTTTTGCTATTCAATTGTTTCATTAGTCTGTTACTGGCTAACTATATTTTTAAATATGGAACATTTTGGTTGATTGTGGAAAAATGATGTGATTCGGCAGAATTAGGCCCTTTGTATACGCACATTTTTCTTGCCGTGAAAAACTACAGTATGTAGGCACGGTTATCAGTGTTGTATGGATCATTATGGAAACTTGTTGACAGACACGTTTTTTCTACGGCGCGGTTTATACTACCGTAAAGAAACCGTGCCGTGTACAAAGGGCCATGATGTGTGCTATGTTTAACCTCTGTCCAGGGAAAGCGAAGTATTGTATCGGAGTGTTCCTCATACCTTTATACTTTACTGGTATTCAACGTATTATCGGTATGTCGGTTAGACTGGAAGCCGACCTCAATAAAGTTGGAAAAAGGCTAGGCAGATTTGATTGTTTAAAATCCATTATGGCCGTTACAATGTCCGTCGTGTTTAGTCTTCAATTAGCATGAGCATTCAATTAACCAGCACAGTTCTAATTAAAATCAAATAAATAGGAAACGACACCCTCGGAAGAGAAGGGGTGAATGACGTTTCGGGAGGTTCCTGTTTCGTATCAGGCGGGAGGAAACGCCCGGGTGTCATCATTGCGTGGATCGCCCGGAGGACACGGTTGAGCATACGGTGGAGGTCTGCCCGGCTTGGGCAGAGCATCGCCGTGTCCTCGTGGAGGCGATCGGTGGCGGGGATCTCTCGCGTCCAGCCCTGGTCCAGGCCATGGTACGGAGCGAGAGGGCATGAGAGGCCTTCACCTCCTTCTGCGAAGCAGTAATGCTCGCGAAGGAGGAGGCAGAACGCGTGAGGGAGAGGCAAATTTCCCGCCCTCACGCCCCTAGCCGCCGCAGGAGACGCCCTGGGCGTCGGGAATCGCAGGCAGATTCCCGGCTACCGTAGGCGCGGGCTTGCGGACGGTGAGCAATGGGTAGCTCGCCGTCCGATAAGGACCAGGTCCGGGTTGACGGCGCGTTGTGTTCCACGCGCGCCTCAAAGAGATGTCAGCAAATGAAGGGGTCCGATAGGATGGTGTCTGCCGGGGTTGCAGGAAAGTCTGAAAGGGATACCGTGGCCCCTGGCAACGTACAGGCAACGGAAGGAACACGGGTGGGTTTTAGTCAGTAAGATTCTGACACACCCTCCCGCTCCGCCAAGTTATTTGATAATTTCCCATTCAAAAAAAAAATAAAGTGGTGAGTGACGTCACATGTTTATGTGCACCACTATTACATACACCATTACTGAAATAAAGATATTGGTATCTTTTATAAGCAGTCAAACAAGAAAGAGACGCTAAAACTTGAGGCTGCTATCCAAATCGTTAAACCTATTATCATATTCACCATCATCAGCACCATTTGTGCCATGGTTCCCTGGTCTGTGCGACTCTCATCCAGAAAAATATTACTTAAAAGCCAGCTTATAAGTAATATTTTCATGTATGTCATTCTGATTTAATACACAATTTTTCGTTTCCATATTTTGACATAGAATTTTATGTTCGTTCAATTTCCAATACAAAATACAAGCGTACATTTATCAAAAATTCAAACGGAATGCTAACTAAACCGACGTTTTTTATTAAAACAAAAATAGGATTTCTGTATCATCGACGCGTGAATACGGGATTTGTATTGAACTAACCGTTTATTTGCATTTTACGATTATTTCCAATACCCATGAAAGCCGGAATGAAATAAAAATAGTGTAGGTCGATCGGAGGTAAGCGGAAACGTGGATGAAAGTTCTAATCCCCGCGGTGAATAGTGTAAAGAGTTTTTACAATGAAAAGGCAAATGGTTATGCAGAGATCGATTCAATAAATATGGCTGTTAATAGACGAACATGATTGGAGTTCTCCAGCATGTTTTGGCGCAGCGAGTTTTCTCGTGTTGATAAAGCAACGATAACAAATTTTTAATGATTTTATAATGAAGATCACCTCTAAACGAGTAGTGTTAATGATTTGAAAAAAATATATGTTAAATTAGAGCATTTTTTTAATAACTTAATTTGTGAATATTTTAGATTATGTTTATATTACATAGTGTAATTAATTTGTAAAGTTATTTCTAACGTGGATAAGAAACTGAGAATCACACAAAAACTATCAAGCGTATTTTTCTGGAACCTTCACCATTTTAAAGATAATTTAAGTATTTATATTTTAGTACGTGTTTTATTAAAATACTTTTTTATTTATGTACATAAATTAATAATGCGTCTAATTTGGGACAGCGCTCCTTGATGGGCGAGTCCTATTTCGCTGGACGTACGACGCGTTGCGTGAGCTCAGCACAGAACATGCAAGCTGACCACTCAAAGCCAATGGCATATATCGGTGTCTTAAATCGTATTGAGCGCGGCTGGTTTCGAAAACGAAACAGAGAACCCAATGAAGCTTAGAATAAGTATTTTTTAGTAATAGAAAATGGTGAAGCCTTTTTTGTAAAGTATTTCGTTAAACAAAGTTAAACCGAAAACTTACACAGAATTACCGTTCCAAAATAATTATCATCTACAGTTTCAGAAGGATTATCGATTCCACGTTGAAATAAATAAACTTCTTTTCCCAACAATTACATCTTTAAACAAACCTGTAGTAATTGAGGATCTGCGCGAAGACTCCAGGATGCCTATCAAAGAAGTACTCATTGAGGACGGGGTCGTAGTTGGCCAGCGCTTCCGTGAGGCGTGACAGCCTGGTGGCCGGGATCTTTTTCAGCGTCGCCTTGTATGTCTCGTATCTGGGGAAGAAAGAGAATTGAACTTAAGACTTTTTGTGGAACTGCTTTGTTAGGTTGAATGTAGTAAGGCCACGTTTTGCTCGTCCATAGAAGCATTACCACCTAGGATATGTTTCCACCTATCTCTGACTTTATGCAGTAACTTTGTGTTAAGGTTTGGAAGGGCGTTAGGAAGGTGGTGCTGATGAAATAATATTTGCACTTTATAACACATTTCACACACATCAGCTTTGTGGACGCAGTTCTTATAATTAGCGGTGAAAACCTTTTTTCCGTTACACTCTTTATCGAGATCAAGATTGTTCCAAGTCTTGAGGAGGCAGCTGTACGGTAAGAAATATCTAAAACAACAACTAGTGAACCATAGTCGCCATAATAAAATAAAGAGCTCGTGTAGACGGCACCGCAGCCGCGCCGACACCGCTTCGCGTAAGAGCGTTTTCACATTGTCCGATACCATATCGGTGTCGGATGCCGATACGATATCGGGGCAAGTAAAATGTATGAATTATGTACCTGCCTTTCAGATTGTCCGATCCGATATCGGATATCGGATCCACATAATTCATAAATTTTACTTTCCCCGTTATCGTATCGGCATCCGACAACGATATCATATCGGACAATGTGAAAACGTTCTAACCATGTATACTGATTTTGACATTCACCCTACAATCCGCGGTGGCAGTGTGGCAGCGGGCTGGCAACGTTGCAATACACAGCGCCGCTGCCGCGCTGACAGACACTATAGTGTTTTGGGCGATTTTGGGCGACTCGTAACAACTGTTAGTGCTCTATAGAGCACTAACAGTTGTTACGAGTCGCCCAAAATTAATTTTACACCATGGCATTCGTCTTATAAAAGCAGCCCGCTTCGTCTATACAATGACTACTAAATATTAAAAAAAAAAAATATATATATATATATATGAACATTTGAATAATTTAAAAAATAAAATATTATCCATTATTATGACGCATGACGTAGCTTGAAACATCCTGTTACGAGCGCCCGGACCGCGCTCGTAACAGGATGTTTCAAGCTACGTCCTTGCGTTCAAGAACAGCGGGGATTTGAGGAATAATGGAGCGGCGACATCTTTAACAGAGTTCATTCACCCGGGGTGGGGCTTATTTGAGCCGCACTACTCAAAGCGTAGTGTTAGAGCATCTCATAAGATGAAAGTCCACGTGGACTAGGTATGCTACAATGGCTTACGATATTTAGTCTCATAGAAAATGGAGATGGAATGATCTACTCGACGTGCGCTGGGTAGGTATGTTCTACTGTTTGATACGTAAACATTATTAATAGGATGTTTTATAATTCTAATGCATTTTTTTGTACCAATTTTTTTTATTAATGCTAAAAAATTGTTATAGCTCCTAGAGGTATTTTATGTCAGGTACATTGAGTGGACCCTCTTTGTAAGACCACTAAAATGTCACAGTGTATAAACTGACCCAAGCTTTGGATATTGGTGTAGCCTGGTACATAATTAGTTTAGCCGGCACTTCGTGTAAAATCCTCCTGGAATATCAGTTTTTGGTTAGATTAGGGGCTGACCCCAATACAGAAACAACCCAGGCAAATATAGTTGTTACAACATTCACTATAATCCCGATAAAAGTTAACTGTTTTCAGTTTCCTTATTGTAAGCACATAAAAACCTTATTCATGCTCTAACGACCCTCGTTTAGGAACTGGCTGACAATTTAACTTTCTGAGTTTATCCAATAATGACAGCCGTTCCGGGGTGAAAATATTTTCTTGGCCTTTTTTTGTAGTAACACTATAAGGATGTTGCAGCTTCCAACACAAAACGGGTCGAGTTGATGCAAAGAATTTTGCTTTTAGTTGGTGCCACGAATCATGGTTTTAAAAAGTCATCCAGTCCACCTGATGGTAAGTGTATAGAGGTATTAGGAACAGGGTGTAAAGTTCACTCATCCTCCGACCAGACGGGTGTTGTGTCTGGTGGGTAACTACCCGCCGATTGATGCCGGGACGTTGTATATAAAGTCAAAGTCAAATCATTTATTTCAAATAGGCACAAGGCACTTTTGAACGTCAAAAACGTCATTAGTTATATAATTACGAGTATATGTGAGGACGATGCACCTAGAATAAAATTATTATACCACAATAGGTAAAAAGAATTAAGAATTAAAAATGAAGCAACAACAGATAAACGAAGTATGTGATAGATACGTCAGTGTGGTGCGTAGTTTGCACGATGTAGATACCGCCACAAGTGATCACCGTAGTTTATGGACCTCTCCGATACTTGAGGGATCACAGGTGGATTGCCATCACAAAGACAAATATAAAATGTCTAATATGAGGCGTACTATATCACACAGCAACGCTGCTTTGTGGTCGGAATAGGGTCAAAATGCCTTATAGGCCTAGGCATGGGTATATGCGACGAGGTATTATAATGATACCAGCCTATTATGGTGCCACTCCAGGGAAACGGCCTCTTCTCATACAGAGAATGCACGAGCATTGATCACCAGGCTTGCTCAAGACGGGTTGGTGATTTCAGTCTTATGAGCAAGATAGCTATTACTATTGTTTTATCTAAATAGAGGCAACCCTCCTGTTTCGACACCTTATCAAATAAAGATAGAAGAAAGTTTTCAAACACCTTGTTTATCATCTAAATTGCACCAAAACAGCATAACAATAACCATTTTAACCGGTGCAAAGTTCAACAATGCAAAACTATCTCGATTAAAGGAGGTGCACTTCAGACTACGGTTAGAACTTCCCTGAACTACCCTATTTGCATAAATAGAAGTGCAAAATTGGAAGACGATAGTTTATTAGGTATGGTATTCTCCTTTATCTTCCTGACGTAAGTTTGAAATTGGTATTATTGATTTAACATAATATAATAAAGGTAGGAACATGTTTGGATTGGTCTTGCATTCATTCAATCTTGTATTCCTCATTGCAAATATATGTACTCGTAGTCTTAGAAATAGTTTAGCATTTGGGAAATTGATAAGCCGGTAACTTCGACTCCTTCTTGTCTATGTACGACAAACTAGAATAACTTATGCTGTGACCATTAAATTAGTCAACGAGGTGTTAAGAGCGTGAATTATGAAAGTGAGAAACGTCGTAAATAGATGTCAAATATTTCGCTGTTTTCATTAATTTGGCAAGATTACTGTATATATGAAATATGGCTAACTTGTGAACTAAAATATTGATTATTGCATTTCATAATCAATATTTTAACATCGAATATTTAGTTTTGGATGTAAAAAATATATTTGGAAACTTTCCAAATGCCTTCATACACCTAAAACATATTTACAATTCATTATTTATATTCCAGTTCACTAGTTAGCGATATTTCATATTTCCATACAGTAATATTGCCATTGAGGATTACAGGCGTGATGTTATGTTTATTTAATATTGCCAAATTTATCAAAACAGGTAAATATTTGACAGCTATTTGCGACGTTGCCAAGTTTTAGAATGTACGCTCTTAAGCATCATCACTTCTTGAAAGTGTTATTTAATTAAAACTTATATTTCCAGTGCTTACGAGCAAATCACTTAAATTTTAGTAGCTTTAACCCCCCTCCCCCCATTAACTTGCCTGTATTAGGAAATACTAAAATAAATGAAAGTAGGACCTCATAAATATAACACAGCAAATATATTTCCGTCTACGACAAAATTCACACGAATGATACTCGGGCCTAAAATGCTGCCCTGAGGAACTCCTTCTAAATTCAACATGCTCGAACAAGTTCTCGATTCATTCCCAGAGCAGCAATACACACTTGTGAATTCCCGAGGTGCGGAACCAATCCATTCCAATTGATCTGCTAAGTGGTGAACTTGCTGCAGTGTTAGTTCGAACCTAACTGTGATTTCCCACGAGTCCTCCAAAGTGGGTACTTTTTGTTCGGTGTTTGAGATGAATATGACTGATTTTTTTATTGGCGTCATACGGTATATAGAAATGATAATTTATTTATTTATTTATTGGTCTATCAACAATTGTTACACTGTTCAACCAATTGCAAACACAAGCCAACATACTTACAAGCCAAGTGCACAATATTAAGTGATAGACACAGCATGCAAAAACAACATAAAAATAACGCCTGTATTTCCCCGTAAGGTAGGCAGAGCTATAGTACACTCTCATTTCGCCAGTTATCTTTAAGCCTCACGAAACAGGATGCGAGCATAGTACCTAATTAAAATTGTTTTAGTTTTAGTGTTTAATGTTGTTGACAAAATAACAAAAATGCATGGATTCTAAAAAAAAAGGTTTTTTTTTTGAAAAGCTAGATGAACCACATCAGTTTCTGAAAGCGATAAATGTTGTGACCTACAGTTGAGCCAGCGTGAACACTGCAGGCACCAGGCACCAATTCAATTTGATTCGGAGCTCCGAGATTTTGATCAGATAACTTTGGGTACTGGGAAACTCTCTCTAATTGAATAACTGAATACTATTTTATGAAGTTACATCATTCAAACAGCAAATAAATGTCGATCAACGGAACCTTTCATTTTGATCTTAGGACAGAAAACGTTGCTTCAATATTTATATCTAACATCATTCCTTAAAGACCAGTCTAGATTCCTTCTCAATTTATTATTCCTAAGTGGAGGAGGTGAGATGTGTATTCACACTTATCATTCCTCACCTATGTCTGATTTCCCTCGAGAGGAATCCATGATTCCTTCACCAATTGTACAAATGGACTCTCCAAATGGTTCAATGCCTATTCATATTTATTCTGAATTTAGTTACTTGGCCTTAACTGAAAAGTTGAATACAATAGCTTTATGAATATGTGTAACTTTATTTAAAAAACTGGGTCTATAATGTTCTAAAAACGGTGAAAAAAATAATGAATCGTATTTATTTCACCGTTATTTGAACATGGATCTATTTTATTTTCAGCATTTTACATTTGTTAAAGTTTTATATTTCAATGGATTCTGCTCGTGTATATTTCAGTTTTAATAAATTTTATAATTTTTAATTTCTTTTTTTTTTTTTTTTCAGTTTTATTATTTAAAGGCACAGGCGCGACGCGACTGCGTCACGCTATTCTGGTAGAACAATTTCCTTGAAGTTTCATAGAAATGGTTCTACTATTACAGTAGCGTCGCGCTTTCGCGTCACGCCTATTTGCAGGAGCCTTAACTCTTGTATTGTTGCATGATGTTATAATTCGAAAAGAGTAGATTTCAATTTAATCTGATATGCAAAAAGAAATTATATTTAAATAAACTTCTGTCTCAGTTAATAAGACGTGTGAAAATATGTTGAAACATGTTGAAGAGATTAACATATAACAAGACAGTAACAACAAAAGTTAACAAGCCTGCGAATAAACATGCTCCAATTTCCTAACATTTAAGTAAGTATTTACAATTCCAAACACATCACAGAAGTTTAACGTAGCACAAACAATTCATATTTTAACTTAACCTTATGAACTACCCATCTTCAAATTGTTAGTCTAACATTTTAGCATTCTGAGTTCATCAGAGTATTCGGTAGATTTTATTCCTTTTAGAGGTAAGAAAATTAGTCTGGGTCGCTGTCACCGTAAACGGTGAAGAGAACTATATATCCCACCTAAATATATCTCAGCCAACTTCTAGAATAACGGCAAGATAATGTTCCAATATTCAATATGCCTCAGAAAGCACGTTAAGCCACTGGTTCCGGCAGTCATTCGTAGATCTTTACAGGTAGTCAGAAGCACAAAAATCCGACAGCCAGTCATATCAAGGGGTGTCGTGTTACCCAGTAACTGATAGTTGCTTCGTGTAAAATACTGACATTCAACTGCATCTGATTAGACTGAAAGCTGACCCCAACATAGTTGAGAAAAGTCTAGGCAGATTGATTCAATATTTTGATATCATTCTCGATATAATCCACGCACTAAAAGTTTCAAACTGGTTTGTGTATTTACCAATACAGTGTTAGTTCCCACTTCAAAACATTTCAGTAATAGCCCCCAGTCACAGTTAATGATAGATTGTTGTTGCAGGAAGGATTTAGTATCAAACTGAGTGTCCGTAACAGTTTAAACTGATATAGGAAAAGTCTGTCTATCTTTATGTTTGTTGAAAAGACCAGACTGGTGTCGCATCTGGCGGGCAACTGCCCAACGGTTGAAGTCGGGATATTATATATTATGTCGATCGCGCGGTAAACTCTAATTGCGAGATGCAGGATTTTTGTGTAACGTTAGGATTTTGTGTGACTTCAGGTCTTTGACGCGTAGTTCGCATGTGGCGATGTAGATGCCGCCACGGAACGTTGATGTTATCGGATCGATATGTGAGGTTTAGTTGTTCCAATCATTGTGTGTATACTGTTCATATTTTTACATCGCGAGCCATCCATGCATTGAAAAGGACGTCAAACCATCAGTCGATTGACATGCAATAATCCTAACTAATATTATAAATGCGAAACTGAGTTTGTTTGTTTGTTACGCTTTCACGCTACAACGGCTGAACAGATTTGCATGAAATTTGGCACATGCACCGCGGGGCGTAGCTAGTAAATAATAATCATAACGATACCTCTGGGAAGGCACATGTTAAATCAATGTATCTTTTGTAGTGACTTCTCAAAGGAGACAACGTGATTATTTCAGAGATTTTTAACATTAAATTGTACTAAGAATATTTTATTCATATTAAAACAATTTTAAAAACTTCTAAGGACGTCGCCTATAAAGCTTTTTTGATCCGTTAAATATACCCAAAAGTTTTTGTCTATTCATTCGTGACAAATTTTAATTTGGATCAGTTTTTTGGGTCGTTAAACTGGGGTTTCATCAGAATTTTGATTACTGAATCGTAAAAATAACCGACGTAATCTGTTTAGGCAACTTGTGGATGGCATCAAGAGGGTAAGCAGCATTGTTCTACTGTTTGCTGTTCCCCAATAACAAATTAAAATCGCTTACGCATTTGTCAAGAGTGGTGACACAAAAATTTACTTGAAAATACTGGTACTCAGCTGCATTTGGTTAGACGAGAAGCCGACGCCCGGCGGAGGGCATATAACGCCCTCTTCCTTCCCCCCTGGGGCTGACTTAGGGAGATCCGTCGCCCCCCATCACACGGGACCCGAGATGGCGGCACGTACCACGCGCGCCTCTATAAGACGTAACGCGGGGAGTTCCACACCTCACTCCCCCTACGGGACGGGGCCCGCACCAGTCCGAGGCAGCAGAACTCGCATTCATACTCGCAGCCCCATGACGCAAGTGTGCGAGGGCACACTAGGGTGGTTTTAGTCAGTAAGAGTCTACCAGACCCTTCTGCCCACCGCAGGCCGGAGGATATCCACGTGGATTACCACCCAGAAAAAAAAAAGAAGGCAGCGCCAACATGGGAAAAGGCTAGGCAGTCTTTAGGAAGATGATGATGCTTTATGACGTTTCAATCAACGGCGGAGATTATCAAATCCGAACATGAAAGTGGAAGTAGTTAGTATTTTTATTATTTTATTTTGCTTTTATATAGATTCTTTTCTTTTAGATTTTGTGAATGTGAGAACGTTGTAGGCTTAACAGACTGTAGATCTGTTGACCATTTTCTATCTTGCTAAGTACCTGGTACTTGTTGATAGGCCTACACTGTCCTCTCATACCTATTAACACTGTAATTTGAAAACATTGTAAATACCATTTACTTTTAAAAGAGTAACCGTGGAGTTTCTTGCCGGCTCTTCTCCATAGGAAACGACCAACTGGAACCGTGCACCTAGCTTCTGACGTTTCATAAGTGCCCTTGTAGGTTTATGTGAAATAAAATATTTTGAATTTGAAATACATTCAAACAGAGCAAAGTCGCAAAAAAACCCTAGCAACTTCCGTGTTTTGTTGGCAACACGTCAAGCCATGGTTATCGTGCAATAAATCCCAATTAACTAGCAATAAATCAACAGCAAGTGTTCAGGGTATCTGGGCAAGTTTGGCAGAGAACGAGAGAATTTGAAAATAGTTAATGTAACACGTCTTTTAGCGTCGACTCGTTGGTAGAATTATGTGTTGGCTATGTTTCGGATTTTTGTCTGAACGGAGAAGAATCTGCCTTCAATTTTCCGTATAAAACCTTCTTTCTCGAAATTGAGACATAAGGCCGAATTATCAGTGAATATTCAAACCTTAGACATAAATTGTGAAATTGGGGTAGTGTTTTTTTATCTTCCACAAAAAAAATAACAATTACTGCGGACTACGGTTAAATATTGGCGAAGATGGTTTTAATTATAAACAAATAGGTATTGGAGCCGGAAACACATTTAGATAGAAAGAAAGAAAAAACAAAACATAATAATATCTTTAAAAATTGATCGCTAGTCCACTCAAATAAAAAACCGGCCAAGTGTCAGACCACGCACATTGAAGGGTTCCGTACTTGGGATGAATTTATCCCAATAACAAACTTAACATTGTAGTTGAAAAGCATGTTGTCCCATACGGAATGTATGGGAGAACACAAATGCAAATTTAAGTTGGTCGATTATTACTCGTTAACCTGTACTTAGCTGTGATATTTTTTATATACTACTGCTGTGAATGTTTTCACAAATCCAAGTACAACCATTTAGCTGGCAGGGGAGGGGGGACACTTGAGTCTAACAAACAATTTGCACTATAACGCTTAATATTTAGTAAACGGATCCCTGAATTGAAAAATGGTTTTCACACACCCCAATATTTTTGAACGACTTTTCCAAGGGATACATATACATAAATATACACCATGGGATAGACGAGAAAAAAAAGCATCCCCACTTTATGAGTAGGGGAGGTACACTCAAAAATATTTTTTTCTTGTTTTTATTTTACCACTTTGTTGGCGATTGCTTAGATACCAATTAATATGTATACACACAGCTTTCTAGTACTAACCGTCTCCAAGCTAAGCCGCGGACAGACAGACAGACGGACATGGCGAAACTATAAAGGTTCCTTGTTTACTACGGAACCCTAAAAAGTTGCTCAAACAACCTAACCGATTTACACTCATCCAAAGTCTTTGAAATCATTTCTATAACCTTTATCTACATTACGATATATTTCTTCCGCTACATAACATTCTTCAAACGTACATGATCGGGAATTGAACTTGAGACTATCCTGACGTGTGTAAAAACTTTATGACCGACCTTTCCTCATATAAACTGTATCGGTCGTATATTTATTTATATGTTTATGGTATTTTTAATCTTGATATCCAAATGGTAGGTGATATGTTTTGCGTCTAAATATGTTTGACATGTGACGGCGGCTGGTTTTTACGTTACGTGGAATTATGGGTTCAATTCCCGGATTGGAAAAAGTGTTATAAAAGTTTTTGAATTTTTTTTTCTGGAGAAACTTATTGGTGTTCCTCTGCCAATCTCTTCTGGGATTAGAGGCGTGATGTTTTGTTTGTATATTTTTTAGCGTCAAGTCTTGTGTGATTCTCTTCTGTCACGACTCTATGCTAACTAAGTACTTATTGCTGAATTTGGTCGACTTTGACCTGTGACCTTGACTTCGTCTAAATTTATATAGTACCAGGTCAAATGCGACCTTGTGGCTACCCAAAAAATGTTAACATGAATAAGGCATTAGCCCCCTAAAATTAGGACCATTTAACATTGGTTGACTGCGGAAGTAATGTTGGTCCATTACAGTTCATTTTCTCTACGGGCTTGTGTAATAAAAAGCATGACTGCCGATTATGAGGTTCCGGGTTCAAATTATGGCTTGATCAAAGATAAATTGATTTGTTGTTATAGTTAATTGTTACTTATTGTTTCTTTTTTTCTAATAAAAACATTATAATAGAATACTATGGATAGTGTGGGATGGCCCCACACTAGATGGACCGATGACCTTAAGAGGGAACAGGGGCTGCAAGGAATTTGAAAATAAGGTATTTGAAGAAACTATTTCCGTCGTCTTACCTCAAGTCTGCCACCATAGAGTGCGATAGGGACAACTGCAGCTCAGACCGATTATATCACAAAAAAATTTACGAGATTGACGTTTCGTATTCCCTTTTTTTCTCTTCGAAAATAGAGCCGATTCAATTAATTTTTACATATTTTTTTTTAAAAAGAGTATGTCTAGGTTCCTATCATTTTCTTTTATGTTAAAAACTTTTCAAATTTGTCTGGTAGTCCTCTAATCACGGTGGTAAAAATGGGGCATTTTTTGTAATTTTTGGAGGGTCATATTTTCATCACCAATAAGTTGCGGAAAAAAAGGAAATAACAGGGACGTGTCTACAGCAGACCTTGATTTTAGGAAAAATATTAAAAATAATGCCTCTAACAAAACACAACAACAATTTTTACAAATGTATGGAGATTCGCAGGCCCTGTTCCCTCTTAAGAAAGTGCCTGGGACAGACTGGATGCGCGAAGCGGAGGACAGGTTGTTGTGCGCAGCCTGGGAGAGACCTATGTCCAGTGGACTGCGATAGGCTGAGTTGATAGTGATAATAGAATACACTTTCGCACTTATAAACATTTTAGTTTAAAGTTGAAAGTTGGTATTTGGCAGTTTTTGAACTTACAAAGCTACAGACTCTGGAAAGCCTTCTTATACCTCCTCCTTAGCTTCGATTTCTGAGCTAAGACAAGAGACTGTCTGTCTATCTATATATATATCTTTAAATTTACAGGCGTCACCGTTATCTGGGTCACCGGAAAAATACCAACAAAATGAGCCAATTTAACCCAAAAACAGGGTTCATGAAACATTTCATTATACCCAAAAAAAAGTAAAATTAATCACGATGCGTACAAACGGGGCAGGGTTCAACAAATTATCGGCGAAAACGTTAACGAGCCACCGTTAAGCCCAAAGGGTTCCGCGCATAAAACCCATTGAGAGTAAGGAAGTTTTTTTGTAGAAATAAGAATGGCTTTAATTGGAGTCTCAGTATTATTATTATTATGTTGTTTCTTTAGCTTAATAGAAATGTAGGCACTTTATTTTGTGTATTTAATTTCATCACCACTGCTCTCAAAACGGTGAAGCAAAACATCGTGAGGAAACCGGCATGTCCATTAAAAAATTCGAAGACATGTGACATCCATCACCCCGCGCTGGGCCCGCGTGGTGTATTATGGCCCACTCCCTCTCACCAAGAGGAGGTTTATGTCCCAGCAGCGGGAACATTATAGGCTGATTATGCTGTGTTATGCTAATATAAATGTTTAGGGACGAGTCGAATGATCTTCTTTTTAGCGTCTTCTTCAATGCCAATCTAAATAGAGTCGGTCCAGAATTTGGCTACGGGTTCCGGACCTTCAGTTGCATCACATAATCACATTTACTGTCCAGGGCGGATTCATCTGTGAATCTCCACGTGAGCAGGTTTTCCTTGCTTGGCCAACCTGGAAGAACTTGGAAGGCTACTATGAAGCTGTAACTGGAATCTGTGGACACTTGCAACATCACGGGAATTAGCGATGTACATTTATAACACAGTTTTTACTAGCGCTGAAATCACTTTTCAACTGAATGACGTCAATACCCAGTTCGAAAAGGTACCATGTACTTGCTTGAAATGTATTTGTATGAAAATTTTGTTCCGTGAGTGAAGTTGAACCTATCAAATCAGAATATAGCGTTGTTTTAGTAGCTAAAATATCAGTGCTGAACTTAGTAATACTTTCTGTGACCCCAAAACGATTCATTCACAAGGAGCTGTAGGTGTTATATTAGCAGCTATTTCAGAATCAACAAGTAAACCTTCCTTTGCCTCTCAGTCCTTTTCACTAAACCTTTACATCACTGTGTAACGGCTTTCAAAGCACAAAGATAAAACCACAGCGTAGAAAGAATTTTTAATAGCCTTCCAAAAACACGAGTTTACCCACACATAGATAGACTGTGGTATTTTAGTCTGTGGCCTAAGCTTGCTTCTGCGGCTGTTCTATATTCAATTAGAATCTGAATAATGGAAGGCATAGAGTAGTTGTAATAATAGAATAGTAAAATATTCAGAGGAGCTTTAGGTTCATGCACAATTTGGGCTTAAATCATAGTGTAGCGGATAATTGTACGGACACTGGAGCCTAACCCGTCACGAAGACTGTCCCAAATGTTGATCAAATTGTTTTTGGTAGTGACAGGTTTTGTATTGTGGGTTTGTTTATTCGTAAAAGTGTTTTTGTAACCTTTTTTCAGAAATAAATGATTTATTATTTATTTATTTGTTTTTTTTCTAGATTCTAAACATTAAAAAAATCATCATTCTCTTGCACATATACTAATTTATTTGGAGTCGACGCAACGTTAATGTTTCTTCCATACTTCTCTATAAGTCGTCATCTCGGTAGTCACCCCCATTCTACTCATATCATCTTTGACACAGTCCATCCATCGTTTCTTTGGTCTTCCCCTACTCTTATAGCCATCCACATTCATACTCCGTTACGCCATTTTCCTCGCTCCTCCTCATTACATACCCCTACAATGACAACAACACAACTTTTCAGACAACGGTGCCAGTTTCAGGCTTCCTCTTATATGCTCATTTCTTATTCTATGCATTCGCGTAACGCGCTAATCATTAAACAAATACCGACACAACAAAATATTACATATTGTCTTGAATGACTTTAGATTTCTTTTGAATAATTTTTAGTTTCAAAAATATCTTCACCGTATTTTATAATGACGACTTAAACCTCGCATTCCGCCAAAATATACCAACAACATCAAAAATCCCAAAAAAAAGACACACACACGCGCCCTCACCGCACACATACACACACGTAATGTTATGAGTGTGGTGAGTTCCATCAAATTTCAAGACCCAATATATCACAATAAAAACGCATCTAAAATCAATATTCACCTCTATATTCCCTTCAGCACTTCAACGGCACACTTTTATGAATAAATACGAGGTAAACGGCACATTTGATGGCATGGGGGTCCCATGACGCCGTATAAATTGACTAAAGTATTGCCGGGTTGCGCCGTATTTCAGCCGTGTTCCTGAGATGCTCAAACTTGACGTGACCGGGCTTTTGGATATGGGAGGGTCATTGAAGTAACGGTGTAAGGAAGGATGTTCGTGTGTCTTCAGATACGGGTCTGCTCACGAAAACTTACATCGCTTTTCGCAAATTAAAAAACGCACTTGTTGCGAAAACGGGTTTTATAAAATTGTGGCGTAAGGGAATTGTGTCGTTATATTCTAAGCCATATGGTATCTGTCCCACTTTAAGAAAAAGGCTTCTTCTTAATGAAATATCACGCGGCTATCCGATGAGGGGTAGGCAGAATAAATACTATGGAACGCCACCTGCTTTATCCTTCTCGTCATGATGCTCGTATTGCTTCGAGCACGTTTATCTGATCGTACACCGGTGCTGGTTTCGAGTACTACGCAGCTGATCTTTTACCGTTTTTACCTTTTGACTGTGGCGGTGCCAAACAGAAGGTAACGTTTTTGAAAGACAGAATAGCTATAAGCATTAATGTACCTACAAACAAATACCTACCTACACAAAAAAAATTAAATAAACCAAGTCATAACGCATGAATACTCGTACGCATATACATTTTCCACAATGAGCGATTTTATCGCTAATAGTAATAAGATTAAATTTTATTATCAAATACTTACCTTAAATTATATTTACATGAAATAGCAAAAATCACATCATCTACCAAAGTAGATGATGTGATTTTTGCTATTTCATGAAAGACAAATCTTTCATACTTCAACAGTTACACAGGGTCAAATTAAATTGGCTAGCAAAACTCCGCGGATATATCTAAAAAAGATTACCTTTTTTAGATATATCCATATATCCATCTATCAAATAAAATTTTTCTTTTGGGAACTTTTGGACCTGCAGAATCCAAAATAAATAATTTTCTACCTAGCAAAAAACCAAGCTTTTCTAGTTGTAGTAGTCGTCTATTTGAATTGAAAACTCTAACACTAAAACCTACTTTTTATCGACAATGAATGGATGTCGACGCGAACCGTCCATTCGGATGCTACCCTACCCTTAGAAAAGAAAATGCACCAGTGACACTACGCGATCTGGGTCAAGGTTCCAGAGGCTTGATAAACGCAGATGTCAGTTTATTTCATGTAATTACTGAAGCCAGTGGAAGTTTAAATGGTGGTAACTTTCTTTAATGTAGTGGGAAAAGTAATTTGAAAGCAATTTCACCCGTAAACAATTTCAAAGGCTAAAAAATTTGTTTTTGTTATTTCTTTCAATATTAGAAAAAGGCATGGCAAGGATATTTGGCGCTCCTAAAAATATTATTGAACACTAATAACAACTGTAATGATTGCGCCTCTTTTTGTGGCCTAAAAATACTAAAAAGCCTAGTAATTACGACCAAGTTGGATGTAGCTCTCGCCGCAGCCAGCCGCTACCACGGCACCGTTCGCTTCGCTTGCTCGGCTCGCGCGCTGATTACAGTTCTAACCTAACCTAACCCATTTTGGTTGAGGTACCCTAGTTTAGCTATACTGCGACCAGTTTGGTTCACGCGTGGTTGAATACTATTCCAAACCGGTTTGATCAGGGCACCCTAGCTTCGTTACTACGACAAACTGTGAGAAGAGAAAGATAAAAAGAGGGTTCATTATTAATAAAGTGTTCATCATTACAACGCAAAAACAATTTATATGTCCATTTATTTAAAAAAGTGTCCATCATTAGAAGATCTATAAGTTTTTAGAGCATCAAATAAATATTAGAAAAGGCACCACTATGAACTCAAACTCAAACTCAAAGCATTTATTTCAATTAAACCTTATAGGCACTTTAGAATTATCAATGAGTCGGTCAGTCAGAAATATGAAGCTAGTTGCCCATTCCAACAAGCGTAGTAAGCTCTTTTAATTCAATAATTCAAGAAATTCTTACAAAATATTGGATACATGTTGAAATTATGCATGTGAGAATAATGCAGAACGACGTGCACGTTAAAAGCGTCCTTAATAAAAAGATAAAAACAAAAAACTATTCCAAAATTAAAATAAGCCATGGCAGCTCTCTAAGATCTAAGAGATGACCAGTGCCAACTGACGGCGCCCGTTCACGAACATGACGCATGGATCAGCACCATTCAGCTCAGATTTAAACAAACACTATCCACAGCTGGCGCAATAGGTGGGTATTCTAGTTGAAGAATCGCCGTGAACAAATGAGGTTGCCTAGATTGAGAGAGTGATAAATCAATCCCATTAAAGTATTCATATTTTTCCAAAACTTCCCAAAATCGTAGTAGTACGTAAGAATCGTAGCTGGTACCGTTCTCTAGTTTCTGCCTACCCCCATAGGAATTAAGCGTGTGTTATGTTTGTGTCTTCCCAAAACTTTTCATCGCACTTCATTTAAAACTACAACAGCTTAACAATTCCCATCAGTAATTCCTCCATTCCATTCAACGCGGCCTGGAATCCAGATCAATGCTGAATAAGTCCAGTGAACTGGAATCATCGCTAACCGAGTTGATGCGATTCGGTAAGCCAAATGTGGCTGCCAACTGCTGATACTTATGTGTAAGAATAAAATCGCGTGCATGGATTCTATTAACCGTTTTTAATTTCTGAAAAGGTTTTGTCTATGACAGAATAATCTCTATCCCAGTTTTCTAACTCCAGAAACACCAAAGATTTATCTGGAATAAGTGAGCTGAAGATGGCCTGCTTTGCACGACTTAACAAAGCATCGAGATTTCTATATAATAGATACTTATATCACATTATTATTTTTATTATATAGATAATATTGACACATTCAAATTAATTAATAAAAATAGCAAAATTACATACAAACTTAATTAAAACTATGAAAAACTAAAATATAGCATCGAAAAATTCATCCGCATCGCTGTCGACTGGTAATGTACCCAAGAGGCTGGCCACATTGCCACATTGTATGGCAATGCTTAGCCTCTGCCCAAGGTAAAAACCAGCCCTTAGGTCACGGGAAGTGTCAAATAGCCGTTTTGATATTTCATTGAAGAGGCCGTGAGCACTCGGTCTTTTTTTAAACGTTGCCCCGCACTAGGAATTTCTCCTGTATCGTGGGTGCGTTTACAAACATTTAAAGTCACATACACAAACAGCCAGACCTGGAACAACTACTTGTAGGTCATACAAATATTTGTTCCGTGTGGGAATCGAACCCGCGACATGCAGCGCAGCAGTCAATCGCTTAACCACTGCGCCAACCGTGCCGTATAATAATAAGTAATAAGTAATAGTAATAATAGTAAGTTAATGCCATAAGTATAATATTTATGTATTATACACAGAAACCTTCCGGACTAAATTCTCATAAGTCGCAGCATTATGCTGAGCGATGGCCGTTTTGCGTGGATGTGACGCATATTTTCCCTAAACTTGTTTCTTTTTAATTTTGTGTTATTTTTTTTTATGCATCATGTTTATCGCAAATAAACGTATTTTCTTTCTTTCTTTTCTTTCATAATTAGCCTATAATGTTCCCACAACTGGGAAGCAGGCCTCCTTTTTTCGAAAAGCTGAAATATCTTCGAATTTTTGGTTCTAAGACATGCCTCTATCATTCACGATGTTTTCCTTCACCATTTTGAGAGCAGTGGTGATGAAATTGTAACTCGTAAGTCGGGGCCGTTATCACTTTTTTTTTTTTCACTGCACACGTTATCACTGCGTCACTACTGATCCCGGCTGCACATAAATTCTCTTAAGAGGGAACAGGGCGTGCGATTCTCCATACAAATTTATTCTCCTTTTTTCTTCCTGAATAATGCCTCTAGAGCAATCTTTTCTTTTTCATAAAATCAAGGTCTGCTGTAGTCACGTCCTTGTTATTTCCTTTTTTTCAGCAAGTTATCGGTAAAAAAAAAATGCCTCATTTTTACCGCCGTGATTAGAGGAGTTCCAGATAAAATAGATTTTTTTTTTAACATAAATGAAAATGATAGGAACTTAGACGTACTCTTTCTTAAAAAATTAATGTAAAAAAATATTAAATCGGTTCAGTTTTCGAGGAGATAAAAGGGGAATACGAAACGTCGATTTCGTATTTTTTTTGTGATATAATTGGTCTGAGCTGTGTAGCTATCCCTATCGCACTCTACGGGGGCAGACTTGAGGTAAGAAGACGGCAATAGTTTCTTCAAATACCTATTTTTCAAATTTCTCGCAGCCCCAGTTCCCTCTTAATGAGAGTGAATACCGCATCAAAATCCGTTGCCTAATTTAGAAGGACAACGCGGTCATACAGAGAGACACAAAAATCAACTTTTTTTTATACTATTTATATGTAGATTATAGAAGAAGATATAAACAGTGTCTGCGTTAACGCCCTAAGCTCAAATAGTTTTGTGGTACACCTTTACTAGTACACCAGGCAAACAGCTCTAGCAAGCTCTACATGGAGTTAGACTCTCGTCAACGAAGCCTTTCTCAATGAGACTTAGGTACTACCCAAAGTCTTAACTCCGGACAAAGGAACAAAGCAGTGCTTTAATTATCAAGAACCGTACTGAAATATGGTTTCAATACGTAACTAGTGACTTAAACCAAAGCTAAAGTTAACACTTACATAAGTAATTGGTAACTTGAAACTTTGCCCGTGATTTCTTTGTAAGGCTTCACTCGTTGCGAATTATATAAATAGCCATGGCTACACGTGACTTTGGCCGTTATTTAATTAAAATGGTTATACAACAGGAGTTAACGCACACCGCCATTGGAATATTATGCTAATAATCATTGATAATACAAACACAATTTTTTTACTAAACTTTTAAGTAATTTTAATTAATTTAAGTCGGGTAGACCATGACTTGGATTAGGACATAAAATAATTTTTATTCCGATATTCCCACGGGATCGAGACTAATGCGGGTGAAACCCGGCACGAGGCGCAGCCAGTTATATATAAAACATTGTTAATTTATTAAATTAGTTATAGTGATTGTGGGAGAAAATTGTGATCACATTACAAATCTAAGAACTCACACAGTTGCACACGTATAAGGGTCTAGTATGTTAGGTACTTCGTCCATTTCGGTTTGTTTTGACTGTACAGTGGAAGTTTGACTTTAATTTACATAGTTTTCATTATTTTTAGATAAAAATAACCTTAATTAAAAAAATAACGTTTCTGAACAAACTGGTTTCATTATGTGCATTAATTCAGTTACACATTATATAATATATCGAGCTATGTGTGGGTAACTAATGCCGTAAGAAAAAGATTACAAAGTCGGCAAAGCTCGCTTGCACCACAAATCACTAAGTACGGATTTTATCATTGAAACTGGACGTGATCAGCTCTTTTAAACCGCGTTCAAGAGCTGTCAGTATCAATATACTTTAAAAATGTAGACATTTCAAGCTCTTGCACTCGGTTTAGATTTGCTGAACACATTCAGTTTCATTGGTGAAATTAGTCCTTATTAAAACATCGTTCTGTTTCTGTCAATTATTTGAAGTTATCAAAGACAGACTGATTATTGAAATATGTTTAGCGCTAAACGCTTCAGTTATCTGTGGAGCAAGCGCACCTAAGCCGGGCAGTCGCTCAGCCAGCCGGACGTACCTGAATACTCACTCATGAAGCTCTTTCTGTAATGATGCTTTTAATGCAAAGAAAATGAACACTTCATTTCGTCACTGCGTTACCTAATATGCTAGAATCTTAATTAATATCAACATACACATAACATCACAATTGTATTCTCAGAAGGGTTGGGCAGAGGTGTACCTATAGTACACCCACAATTCACCAGTTATGTTCGAGTCCCATGTAATAGGGGGCGAGCCTATTGCCAGAAACCGGGCACAAACCCAGACTCCGGGCTGAGAAATTCCAGATAGAAAAACCCAATAACACGTTGCCCGACCAGGGAATCGAACCCAGGACCTCAGTCAGCAGTAGCACTTGCGACCACTAGACCAACGAGGCAGTAATACCGTAGCGTAATAATAGCTTAGCGGTTCATAGTTTAGAAAATATACTTAGGCTCGTATTACAGAACCTCACTCAAAACTCAAGCATTACTTAAAACTAGTTTAAACCAATCAAATCTAGTTTAAACGAGTTTTAAGTAATCCTTGAGTTTTGAGTGAGGTTCTGTAACACGGGTCTAAGATGTAGGATAATTAGTTAAAAATATTTGAAGGTATATTTTTCCGCATCATAGTGTAATATTATCCAATCTATACTGTCCGAAACGAACTTACCCTTATCCCAATAGTTTCTAAATAAACCTAAATACTTACTAAAAAAGCTTTTCAATCTAATTAATTAACTATCATAATGTTGCCAACATACAAAAACCCCAACACATAATTTAAAAAAATGCGATGTAACGCAAAAACATCAAGAATGCTTTTAAGAGGGTTACAAGTCTGCCTTGACCTTAAACACTGGCTAAAAGGGTTCCAATGTTAAGATTTAAAGTTGAGGCTAGCAAGATATTTCTGGATTCACGAAAGTAATAGAGAAAAAACTGCGAGAGAAGAGTGAAATTACCCCAAACCAATTTGGGTTTATGCCAGGTCGAGGAACAATGGACGCCACCTTTGCATTCCGCCAATTGTGCGAGAAGTACAGACGTGCACACAAGAACTTGCACATGGCATTCATTGATCTGGGGAAAGCGTATGATATGGCACCTCGGGATGTGTTGTGGTGGGCCTTGAAAGAGAGAGGTTTGCCCGGGAAGTATGTAGAGTTAATTCGAGCTATGTACAGTCAATCTCGTACGTACGTCCGGTCGGCTGCTGGCAATACTCCTAGGAATCACGCTCGACTCAAGGCTACAATGGGGTCCTCATTTAACATCTCTTGCAGGACGGCTAAGTTCAGCAGCATATGCTGTCAGAAAAATCCGTCAATTAACTGATGTAGATACCGCCAGGCTAGTCTATTTCAGTTATTTTCATAGTATCATGTCTTATGGTATTCTGCTGTGGGGACGGGCTGCAGACATCGAGTCTATTTTTATTCTGCAGAAAAGAGCTATCAGAGCCATATATTATCTCCGTAGGCGCGATTCTCTAAGGGAACTGTTTAAGGACATTAACATCATGACGGTACCTTGTCAGTATATCTATGAAAACATCATGTACGTAAGAAAAAATTTACATCTTTTTAGTAAAAGAGGTGATAGACATAATTATAGTACAAGAAATAGGGATCTATTAGTTCAACCAGGTTTCAGACTGGCTAAAGTAGACTCATCTTTCATGGGGTACTGTTTAAAATGTTACAATAAAATTCCTCCCCACATACTTCAACTGAATGAGACGAAATTCAAATCTTGTATAAAACGCACACTATGTAGGCAGGCATATTATAAGTTGGGGGATTACATAATTGATAAAAATGCTTGGCTCATTGCTGGTCCTGCTCCACAAGCATAAACTAATTAATTAGCATTTGAAAATACCGTTGGAGCTGCTGAAGATTTATCTTTGCATTGTATAAATTCAATGTCTTAGCATTGTATAATTGCATAGCACATGTGTGAGTACTATGTACTGACTATAAAGCTACCATTTAGGTACTGGGTATGTCTTTCATTGACTTGAATGTGCCCTGGCGGCTGAGATTATGTCATGCTCACTCTAATGTCTCGCTGGCGGTGGCGCGTGTGTTGGATCATTTAGCTCCCTTCAAAATGGTTGAGCTGAATGGTGCTAATCCATGCGTCATGTTCGTGAACGGGCGCCGTCAGTAGAGACTGGTCATCTCTTAGCTGCCATGGCTTATTTTAATATTTTAATTTTTGAATTGTTCTTTGTTTTTATATTTTTATTACGGATGCTTTTAACGTGCACGTCTTTCTACATTGTCCTCACAAATGTATAATTTCAACATTAATGGTGTAACCAATATTTTGTAACAATTTTTTTATTTAAAAGAGTGTCCGTGGAGTTTCTTGCCCGTTCTTCTCCATAGGTACCTACTACGCTTTGGAATGGGCAACTAGCTTCATATTTCTGACTGACCGACTTCTTGACAATTCAAAAGTGCCTGTAAATGGTTTAATTGAAATAAATGCTTTGAGTTTGAGTTTACTGACGAGTTCAGAGTGGCTGTAGGCTTGCACCAAGGGTCGGCGTTAAGTCCTTACCTGTTCCTATTGATTATGGACGCTCTGACGTTGGACATACAGGAAGAGGCACCGTGGTGCATGCTGTATGCCGATGATATTGTTCTTGTCGGTGAAGATGAACCTGAGATCCAGAGCAGATTGGAAAAATGGCAACAGAAGTTGGAGAGTGTTGGCTTAAAAATCGGCGGAACCAAAACTGATCATACGTTTTGCGATTTCGGCGGTATCTCCAGTTCTGGAGCCATAGCGCTTGAATCCTTCTCCCAGTCTGCTCCGACTTTCGGTATCTTGGTTTACTCGTGCAAAGCGATGGCGAAGAAGATCGGGCGGTTAAGCACATAATTACTTTACGCTGGATGGATGAAATGGCAGCAGGTCACGGAACAATCTGCAACTCCCGCATTCCCCTTAAACTTAAGGGGAAGATATATAAAACGTCGTGTATGGATCAAAATGTTAGTCCACAAAAGCGATGAATGAAAGGCAAATAAGAACAGCTGAGATGAGAAAGCTAACAGGGATGCGTGGTGATACACGAATGGATAGAATAAGAAATGAGTAAGTCTGAAAGTGGCACCGGTGACCGAAAAGTTGTGCGGAAATCGGAATGTGATGCGGAGGAATGAGGAAAATTTCGTGAGGACCAAAGAAACAATGGATGGACTGTTTGAAAAATGATATGGCTAGAAAGGGTGTGACTACCGAGATGACGACTAATAGAGAAGTGTGGAAGAAAGGGAGACTTGTTGCGCCGACCACGAATAAATTGGGATAAGGGCAGGAGAATGATGATTGAAAAAACCAAAAAGTCTGACTTGCACACGAAGGGTTCCGTACCACCGTACAATATTTTGCAAAAAACAAACTTGTTTCTTGTATGAGGACCCGCTTAAATTTTTACTTTATTTTATTTTTAATTATTTGTTGTTATAGCGGCAATAGAAATGTCGACAGCAACTGTCTACCTATTACGGTTCATGAGATACGACCCGCTGACAGACCGACGGACGGACGGACAGCGGAGGCTTAGTTTGACACCCTTTGGGTACGGAAACAAGATGGCGGCGTTAGTTCTGATTTTGACCCATTTGTCCGATTTGAAAACTTAATTAATCGACGTCTAAGTATTTGTGAATAATAATTTCACACAACGCAAATTTAATTACGCAACTCAAATTTTTCGTCACAGAATCCGTCATTTACCAAAAAATAAATAAAAACACTTATCCCACACAAAGTCAAAAGCTTTTTATAACGCTGAGGCTTTAAATATTTACATTTTCTCCATAAAACATCCACATTTTTTCGGCACTCAGTAAACAGATTTATTTCCATCAAAGACTCAAGGAAACACCATCAAACGATACAAAATAAACATTTATACTGAGATACGATTTATTTCAACTTCTCCCTTATTATCCGCAATTTATTTAAAAGGACTTTTATTTCATATTAATAGACATTTCAGGAAAAGTAGTATCATTTTTCGGCTTGACGAAAATCGTAAATTAAAACGAATGAGTTTCACTTCACTAGCAGAGTTGGTCAGGAAATTTTATCAAGTAGTCTAAAGTACTTATAGAATCATTCATTGCGGCTAGATAATTTCCGTAGCCTGAATTTAAGTATAGGTACTGGCAAACTGTGATGGCCCAGTGGTTTCGGCTCTACTGCGCGAGGGTGTGGGTTTAAATCCAAGCACGTATCAACGTGTGTTTTTCAATTCATATTACTATCAGAGTTTATCTTGGAAATTACTGACATCGGTGAAGGAAAAACATCGTGAGGAAACCTGGACTTATAGTTAATATAAGTCTGAACTTGCCAACCCATCTGGAGCAAGTGTGGTGATCAATGCTCGTGCCTTCTCTGTATGAGAAGAGGCATTTGCCCTGCAGTAAGACAATAATATTGGCAAACGAGATAAAAATTTAAATAATAAGCAAAACGAAAACTAGTTATGTTAATGAATTAATCCCAAAACAAGAATAGTGTAAAGGCAATATTATCATGTAGCTTGTCTCAGAAATAAGTTTTCTTTTAGTTTCGAAAAAGATACTTTTGGTCTAAGAAACGTTCTAAATTCCATATTATTTCTATCCTTATATGGTTACAAGTGGTTTAAGTTGTACTTTGTCAACAAGTTAATCAATGACGGGACTGATATTTTGAACTCTTTCTAACAACAGACACATACACACACACACACACATACACACACACACACACACACACACAAACTCACGCGGAGGTAAGCGGAAATTACAGAACGCCACCTGCTGCGATCCTTACAAACTCCTTTTGCTTCGTTTACGTTCATATTCATACACCCTGTGAATAATACTCGCAAGTGGCATGCGTCACATGCCACTTGCGAGTACTACGCACCTGACCATTCTGAAAAACATCACCAATAAGGTCGCTGTGTGTGCGTGTGTTTGGGTGTGTGTGTATGTGTGTGTGTCTGTTGTCTTCTTCATAACAAGTTCGAAATTAAATCGAAATAGACAATCCAATATGAACGGTTTAGGAGTAACAATAGACATTCACATACATAATCGTAATCAGATAACTATGAAACATTGTTTAAAAACTTATCAAGAAACACTTCAATATAATCTTTTATCAAGAATATCTATCCTATTGTTTATACGCATAAAAATGCAATAAAGCGTAGTACAGATAAAGGGAAACTCGAGAATTCAGCCCGTGCGAAGAAATATTCACGTTGCATCCACATTCTGTGATAAAGCGAAGCGGTATTCAACATATGAAGTAAAAGTATTGAACACTAGCCTTTCGTGAATTTAATTTTTCGGGATGAAAACTACGCTTTGGCCAAACTTCATGAAAATAAATTGAATCGTTTACTAATCAATCATTAACAATCAACTGTGTAAATAATTTCATCACCACTGCGCTCAAAACGGTGAAGGAAAACATCGTGAGGAAATGGGAACCAAAAATACGGAGACATATGAGATCTACCAACCAGCACTGGGCCCGCGTGGTGGATTATGGCCCACTCGCTCTCACATAGAGTAGGCCTTTGTCCCAGTAGTGGGAACATTATAGGCTGATTATGCAATCCTTATGCAATCAACTCAGCCTATCGCAGTCCACTGCTGGACATAAGCGTCTCCCAGCCTGCATCACAACACCCTGTCCTCCGCCTTCCGCATCCAATCTGTCCCAGACACCTTTTAAAGTCGTCAGTCCATCTAGCTGGGGGGAGTTCCACACTACGCTTGCCGATAGTGTCCCTCCGTCTACTCCACCGGCCATCGGTTGTCGACAAACATGGCCAGCCCATTGCAACTTATTCACTAATGTTATTGCTTCTTCCAAAAGCACAAATGTTCTTCATTGTATGTCAGTTTATTGTTTCTTACGCACTCCCACACTAAACTATACACCAGTTGATTTGATCGGCCTGCTTCTATAAACAACGTAAGATAACGAAATACTGCTGTGTTTGGGTGGTGGTGATCGTTTTATTGGTTCGTAAAGATGTGCGGGAAAATCACGGAAAATATCGAATATAATTAATATATTTCATTTGATTTCGTAAACTATCTAGAATAAAATGATTAGTACTTAGTAACGGCTTGCTTGTTTTATAACTATATTGAAATAATTTTTTCGTTTGCTGTTAACCATAGACACACAAGAGTGAATCATTATTTGTCGGAACCAATGCGTTTCCTGAAAAACTCAAAACATCACGGATCATCTTATGGGATCAGCATCATCAAATTTTCTTACGTTTTTGCAGGTAATTTTTGGGCCGTATGTTGATTAAAATATGATTCGCGACCGTAACAAATATGGCTTCACACAATTATAATCATTAGAATCAGCAACACAACTCCTTAATTTAGAATTGGCCTCAAATATCATGATTTCATGAAATAGTCGTTCAATATTAAAGAAGAGAGTTGTATTGATGATTTTTATGATTATAAATCTATAAATAAATATTTAATACGGCCAAAAAGAAAATAATTTCGTGGGCTACCCTGATGCTTTCGCCTTAGTAATATAATGTTTGGACTATAAAAGAAACATGAACTCTGAGATTGCTTCGGTATTTCTTCTCAGGGATCAGTCAGCTAGAAAATGCCATCTAGTTTTGAAATTTTAACAAAATAGACTTCAGAAAGTGTTATAGCAGATCTGCGTACTTAAATAAACAGTACCTGGTCGACCGAGCTCTGCTCTGGTGAAAAAAGAGAATACTCATTTAATAATATGGAATCGTTCATACTAATTATAGTACATACAAATTCCATGCTGCCATGATAGCAGGTACTTACTAATTCCATGCTGCCATGTCATTATTCTAAGGTTATTTTGTTCTAAAGTTCTCGGGTTTTCGAATTTTCCCAGATATGAGACCTAGCTAGATCGATTTTTCGCCCCTATATTGCAACTTTCATCGAAATCGTTAGAGCCGTTTTCGAGAACGTGATTACAAGTATCTATAATATATACAGGGTGGCAGGGACATCATGAATCTGAACCCCGCTATTTTTCTTTTTTTTTTGGATGGGAAATTATCAAATAACTTCTCCCGCTCTGGGCGGAGCGGGAGGGCGTGTCAGACTCTTTCTGACTAAAACCCACCCGTGTTCCTTCAGTTGCCTGTACGTTGTCCGGGGGCGGTATCCCTTTCGGACTTTCCCGCAACCCCGGCAGGCATCGGTCCTATCGAACCCCTTCATTTGCTGACATCTCTTTGAGGCGCGCGTGAACCCCCCTGATTTGAAATTTTTCGTCGGTTATTTTTTTTAAAACAGCTGTTCCATACATTTTGACCACGTAGGTTACACTTTTCTATGAAACAATAGATAAAAAAAAAATACAGAATTATGTACTGAATCCATGGTAACAGTTTTCGCATCGATGTCCCTGCCACCCTGTATACAAATATTGCTCGTTTAATAGTATAGGATTTCATTTCATTTGAACACTCACCAAGGCCTAGACTTGGGGATCGAAATCAGACCCTCTAAAGTTTAGCACTCGCGTGTGCAACCACAACCAAAAATAGATAGAAATAATAATCTCGACATCCAAAGACAATCTATTTACCAAAAGCTCTCACTTCACAAAGCCACAGTCACTCATACCTTCTTCAGAAAGGCAGACAGTATCCATTAGAGCCCTGAGTGGCACTTCTAGTGCGATCAATCAGCCTTGGTGTCTCAAAAGGCAGGCTGTCAGTACGAAAGAACTGACTTATTGGAGGTACTGAAGACCTTTTTATCATCACAAAGGGAAGGATACACGGAATCGAGGTTATTATGTAATATGGAGGCCAAATGCTTGACAGACATTACGATAAGTACCTACTTGGTACGAGACTTCACAAACATGTCGGGTATCGATATCAAATCACGTTAGATACGTGATTTTTCCGTGTCTTAATCTATACTTAATAGAAAGAAAGAAAGAAAATACGTTTATTTGCGGTAAATATGACGCAAAGAAAAAACAAAACACGAGAATAACAAATTGGGGGAAAATATGCGTCACATACACGCAAAACGGCCATCGCTCAGCATAATGCTGCGACCCTATGCGAGACAGAGCCCTAGCGCTGGTTTTCAGCGACAATCGCCGTTGACGTGACAGGGTAATGATAATAATAGACCCAATTATCATCACTTTAAGAAGTCCTCTAATTGATTTATTTTCTTATACATAATACTATGTACGAGTATAAAGGCTGATTTACATTGATCCAGTATTTTAATCCAGCGTTTTAATCGAGTAAGACTAGATAAAAAATTGACGAATTGACGGCTACTCGATTCAAATTCAGCGCTGGATAGCTACTGCATGCTGAACTGAATTGAATAGTGTTTAGCATTAGTTTTAGAAAACGTTCCCACTACTGGGACAGGTCTCGTTTCTGTGAGAGGGACTGGACCACAATCCACCACGCGGGCTCATTTATTTTCGTTGGATCCCAGTTTTAGATCCCATTTTTTGGGTTGGTGGATGACACTGTCTTCGATTTTGTTGGTTCTAGGACATGGCGGTTTCGTCACGATGTTTTCCTTCACCATATTGGGACCAGCGGTGATGCAATAAATTACGCAAAGTAAAGTGGCAGTATGGGTTCAAACCCACGATCTACTATTACCACTGGGCCACCATAGTGTTGAAGATGATTTACATTGGGCAATATCTATCCAGTGTTACTGGATTCCGCTGATTTGTTGAATTGAGACACTGGATCAATGTAAATAATCCTTTATACTTAATGATTCCTAACATATCCAGTTCCTCACTTAACACCTATTACTTTTTGCCCTTTGCAACTTATCCTACATTGTCGCAAAAGGTATAACGTGTACTGAAACTCAAAGCGCTGCGGTGCTATCCGTGTAATGAATACTAATGCGCTATTTTTGTGCCTACCTATGTGCCTGCCTATGTTCCATTATTGGATAAAGTATGGATCATCCGTGGACCGTTTGTAACGTGCTAGGATTTTAGCTGGTGTTATTTTGTTTCAGGGGAAGTAGGGAGAAATGAATAGTGCTGAAATTGGCAGCGCGAGTCGATTTGCGAGTCGGATAAGTTTTTTTTTTAAATATTCGAATGCTGTTTATATTAATTCTAAAATCGAGAAAGTGGTTCCTTATGATGCGCTTAGACGGGCAATTACAATTTCGCATTTCTTTTCTTTTTAAATATAAGCCATAGATTTGGAAAATTCGTTTTTATTTGAAAGGATAGATGGTCCCATATCAATTGTATTATATACTTTGCTTGGGTAGTTTTTGGGTTAACTTCGATAATACGTATTTTGTCTACTTAGTTAATGTTAATAATGTTATAATAAGTTCCTGTCACTGTTATTTACATAGAATACGAATTTGTGTAGGGTAGGTACCACAACTAAAAAGTGAAAAATTATTTCTTAACAAAAATCTGAAGACACAGACTTCCGAAATTAAAGTTCAATGAGTAGTGTTTTTTTTTTTTTTTTTTTAAATCAAACTTAATCTGAATTTATTGAAAACGGTCATAATTTGTCACATAAAGAGCACAGTACAACAAAGCTACATAAAATTATAAATCAATAAAATGAATAATGATTTTGCTCTAACCACACTATACACATCACGGCTGTGTATCTTTATCATTTACATATTAAACATTTATTTCAGACCAGGTCCATATTCTTGTTAGTAACAATATACTTAAAAACTAATAACACAGATTAAACTGCGACATGAAGCCGGCTTCATGTCGCAGTTTAATCTGTGTTATTAGTTTAGTTTGTGTTGTGTTTGTGTGTGTTTGTGTGTGTTTGTTTGTTTTGTTTGTGTCTTAGATGGGTCCGGACCCATCTTCGCAACAAGGGGGACTTGCAAGTACAGCCAGTATAGAGTTAGAACGCGAGTGAGTAGGGAGGCACATCTTTTTCTTATAACAGCGGCAAATACATCAACCCGCGCCTCAGCAAACTTCCCTGACGCACTGCGCAACGCCATGGCAGCCCCAACAGTACCCTGATTGCATTGTTGCATTGGACACGCAGGTCGCTGTACACCCGCTGCGAATATTTAAATAGCCATTTATTCCTCAATTGTTCGTAATTGCACCACCACTCTTTGTCTTTGCATCACCCAAAGGTTGACTGATCGAAAATGTCTATGGCAATAACTCCACCTCTGTAAATGTTTGTGCTTAAAGTATTAGACAAATAAATAGTCTGGTAAGTTATAATAAAAGTCCCATGAAATAGGGAGCGAATATTTTGCCATTGACCAAAGACAATTAATCAACACTCCTACTGCAAATTTCTTTTCTAATTAGAAAACCCAATTTACATTTTCCTGGCCCAGTGATTGAACACAGGATTCAACGCTGAGCAGCCCCGAAGAAGAACAGCCCTCTTACTACAAAAATGATTTTATATTTTTCCAGTTTTGTTACTATTACTAGCTGTTGCCCGCGACTTGGTCCTGGGTTCGATTCTCAGGTCAGGCATTGTCTTTAGGTTTATCCATCAGGAATGTCTCAGTAGGCAGTCCGAAGTTTGCATTTGTGCCCGGTAATAGCGGGCGACCCTATTACTTGGGACTTAAACATAACTGGCGAAATGTGGGTGTACTACAGGTACATCTCTGCATAACCCTTCAGGGATAACAGGCATAACGTTACGTTGTATATATTTTTCAGCATGAAAAACTCTTTTTATTCAAACTCAAACTCATATTCAACACTTATATACATTTAACATAAATAATACATACTAAAAGTCTAGGTTCAGTATTAAAATATTTACTCTAGAATTTCTTAGGGGTTAATTATCTCGTGGGTAGTCAGCAATAGTAAGGCGTTAATTGCTTGGAAGATCTAATTAATAGCTCCTGGCTTTTGTCGGGCTTGCACTAAATTATCTGTACGATAAACTTTTAATAGGGTAGGTAAGCAGAAATGCTGGGTCGATGTTCGCAATTACTGTGGTAAATCGGTAATAGTCTGTTTGCATATGGATACTTAGATTAAAGCAGAAAAAATGGGTTTTTTCTGCTTTAATCTAAGTCCCATCACACACTTGGCTGGGGCCAAGTGCGTGTCGGACCACGCGCAATGATGGGTTCCGTAGTTAAGATGAATTTATCCCAAAAACAAACTTAACATTGTAGTTGAAAAACATGTTTTCCCTTATGTAATATATGGCAGCACATGTTTTTGCAACAACAAATATAAGTTGCTCTATTATCACTAGTTAACTTGTAAAGCCTATTTAGCTGTGTTAGTGATTTTTTTTCCATGATTTTATTTTACCACTTTGTCGTAGTGATTAATGTATACACATGCCAAATTACAACTTTCTAGTACTAAGAGTCTCTGAGCTAAGCCGTGGACAGACAGACAGATAGACAGACAGACGGACATGGCGAAACTATAAGGATTCCTTGTTGACAACGGAACCCTAAAAAACCGACAGTTAGGTTACATGGTTGATTAGCATACAGACGCCTCAGTGGCCGGGTGGTAAATTGAATCGTGTCACAGTTTTCTCACACCATATGACACAAATGAATTAGGTATAGAACTGACGGCTTCGAAGGTGACCCGTGACAAAGGCTGTGCACTCAATCAACGCACTTTCAGCGTCACGCATTTCATCTACCGTCTCAAGACGCTGCCGGCGCGGCCCGTGCCTTGGATATATAGCTCTACCTAACCCTTTAGGGAAAACAGGGGATATATAAGGTATCCTTAGGGTAACATTTTATTTTAATTTTAATTCTGTGACCTTTATCATTTGTTCCTACTCATTCATAAATTTTAATTGCATCAAAAGAATAGATTGGAATAAAATGTCCATTTTATTCCAATCTATTCTGAAATTGTGTATTGTGAAATATTTATTTTATTATATATATGGGCATTGCCTGTTTTCTTGTTTGGTTTACATGAACTGTCTGATTAAATTAAATCCTAACTAATATTATAAACGCGAAAGTGAGTTTGTTTGTTACGCTTTCACGCTAAAACGGCTGAACGGAATTTGATGAAATTTGACACAGTGCAGGATTTTGTGTGACGTCATGTCGTTGGTGCGTAGTTCGCATGTGGCGATATAGATGCCGCCACAGAACGTTGATGTTATCGGATCGATATGTGAGGTTAAGTTGTTCCAATCATTGTGTGTATACTGTTCATATTTTTACATCGCGACCCATCCATGCATTGAAAAGAACGTAAAACCATCAGTCGATTGACATGCAAAAATCCTTAGGTACTAATATTATAAATGCGAAAGTGAGTTAGTTTGTTTGTTTGTTATGCTTGCACGCTAAAACGGTTGAACAGATTTGGATTAAATTTGGTACATGGGTAGACCATGACCTGGATTAGGATACTTTTTATCCCGACATTCTCACGGGATCGAAACTTAAGCGGGTGAAACCACGGGGCGCAGCTAGTTAGTATATAATTCCAAGTAGTTATTTTATTACGAGCAAAATAAGCTTATTTTCTCTCTTCATCTAGTCAAATTAGTTTTCCTCCCACCATCTTCGTACCCAAACCTGACAGTTAAAGTAATATTAAAAAAGCGAGACATTTACGAATACCTAATGTAATTTGTGGAAACGTCAAAATCTTAGTAACGGCTCGTGTAACCTTTAACAGGCCCACGTATTAGTGTAGGTGCGGAGTCTTATTTTGATATTTTAGGCTTGATTGGTTGGTACTAAGAAGCCGACAGAAGGATCCAGTTGGGTTGATCAGCGTTTGGAAAACTTCGTCAAGTTTTCTCGTCGCCTGTTCCGCAGTGTTTAGGTAAATATAGTTCGTTTATTTAGTGGACACAAAAAACAGCACAACATACAAAAGCACGATTAAATCATGACTAATTAACTATTAGGAAATAGCTGCAAGGTGCCAATATAAAAACAAATAAAAAAGGAAGAAAACAAGACATTGTGATGACGCTATTAGCTATGACACACTTTTAAATAATGGATCAACGAACATAAAAAAGTGCGGTGTGCGTCTCAGGGTTGCACCAAATGGGAGTCCAGCTCAGCATGTGCCAGGCAAATATACCTGACGCTGATATTCTGCTGAATCCCTGCAGTGACATACAGACGTCGAGTAGATGACAAAAATATGCGAGTTATTGGTGTTGTGAAAAAGTGGAATATGCGGAGTGAAATGTAAGTATTCCTACAATTTAAATATTATATTTTAATTATTACAGTAAAGTTTAGCATTTGGAAACGTTTGAAGACTAAGGTCTTCAAACAATGTGTCCTGCCCGTTGTGACATGCGGTGCTGAAATGTGGACACTGTCAGTCGAACTGGTCCACAAATTCAAGGTCGCTCGTCGCGCTATGCTTGGAGTTTCTTTGAAGGATAAGATCTGAAATGAAGTTATCCGGAAAAGAACCGGGGAGACTCCAACATAGTTGAGAAAAGACTAGGCAGATTGATTGTTATGTACTTATAATTTAAGCAACAATATTAATATTATCGTGCTGCCACAGATTTTTTTTAAATTTCGTTTCATTAAATCCCCTAAAAATTTTCCTTTTTTTGTACTGTAACGTATATTGATCTAGAGGAGTATTTTATATATCCTCATACGAAACTGCATTGATTGGTACCATAAAAACAAAACGTGACAATTGACGGATTTCTAGCTGGCTGTGCCATTTTTCCAAAATCTGTGAAAGAAGTTAGAAATTTTTCAAAAATAAGTTAACGTAATGAGTAAAACGCAGAAATGTAAAAATTCGGGTTAAAACGGTGGGTGGTAACATATGTTTAATAGGTACGTTGGAAGAAACATTGGTTGAAAATGGAAACCTCTGTGTTCTAAAAACAATAACAATTAATTTATTTTTATAAACTCATTAACCTTTAACGAAACTTAATATTAGATTAAATTTCGTTAAAAGTTAATGAGGTTAGGTTAGGTACGTATTATTATATTTATAGGATATTTATCACTTTTATACTTGACACTACTTTTAAAGATAAAACACAGGTATTCATTACATTAGGCGATAGGTTTAGGTAGGTAACAAGTAACAACTACCCAATTCTAAGGGCACACCTACCCAATTCTAATTAATGTGACTAGCATTAGAAGTAATTAAAAACATTGAACATCAAAGACATACGCAAATGCGTTTTCAGAGCACTAAATACACAACAAATAGCCTAGTGGTGTGACCGTCGGACTGCCAAGTCATAGGTCTCGAGATCGAACCCAAGGCACGCACCTCAGAATTTTCAGATTCATGTGCTTATTTTATAATTATCACTTGCTTCAAAAACGGTGAAGAGAAACATCGTCGGGAAACCGGCATGCTTGAGACAAATTTCTCGGCGGCATGTGAAGCCAAGTCAGAGGCCCATGGGCGGCTTTATAACTCTAACACCAGGTTAGTCACCAACCACACGAAAGCAGAAGCAACTCATTGAGAAAATCCGAAGATCGGAACAGCTAAACTCTGATTATGATGACCAGCACCCAATTGAGTAACACACTTTTCAATCATACTCTTGAAGGAATTTCATAATTCATTGCTTCATTTTTATGCCTGCTCAACAATGAAAAAAACGCAATGAATGTCGTTGAACAATTTGATTGGAAAGCATTGCTACTGTGTGTGTAATTGGGCATTAGAGATTTTGGGCCCTATCAGAATACCAGCGCGGTGGTAATTATTATCGCCGTATTATGCTGAGATAGGGGCCTTTTTGGCCTCGCACAGGTCGTTATTATTTTGTTAGTTTTTTATACTTAAGCTCCCTTTTTATTTTATTTTTTATATAATTTTGTTTTTATTTTTATTTTTTACTGTCTGTATTTCCTGTGCGTGTCCCAAATAAAATATTTTTCTTTCTTTCTTTAATTTTTTATGTCCCCCCAAGGATCCCCTCAGGAATCTCTACAATAATAATTACTATACTGTAAGTTTAAGGCGGAACCCTTAAACTACCCCAGCAATGGGAACATTATAGGCTGATTATGCATTATCATGGGGCAGCATGTCCTTTTCTTCCTTATTTATCTCTGTTAGCCATCTTATCAGTACCCACTTTTTTCTAGCCATCTCATCTTTTAAGCTATCCATGGTCTCTAATACCCGATTCCTATAATTGACGCACCGTTATTAGTTAAATTTAAGACTCCTGTATCTTTACCAATAGTGAAGCGAATCTATCTCCTCCTATAGAAGTAGCTACGATAGGTAAAAATCTATTTTTATGCCCAGTTTGGCAATTTAAAAAGTTGTCATTGGTAAGCTCCGTAAACGTTGTTGATGTTGCGTGCCGCTTGTGCCGCGTTGCTGCCACGACGGTACTCATATTCCATAATTACTCGAATTTTTAACGTATCCATGATGACGAAAAAGATTGAAATGCGATGAAAATGTAACACTAATCAATAAACAAATGACTACTTATGGAAAAAAAAATCCATTTTTAAAAATAAAATAAATTTGAAATTAGAATTCTTAGCCAAACAACAATTATTTTGATTTGAAATGGCCGTACTGCAGAACGGCAATTACATAGGTAAAGACCTAATATTCTATTGAGGTAAAATTGATAGGTTTATTTGTAGGAGGAAGTTTTGATCAGATTTAAAAAAATCTGTTACTGATAGAAAGTAACTCTATTGCCGAGAGCTACAGGATATATTTTATAAATTTTACGCGGACCAAGTTGCGGGTAGAAGCTATTTATTTATATAACACTCGATCCAGTGAGAATATCGGGATAAAATGTATGGATTTTAAAATGTTGGACTGGATTTTCAAATCACGGTTTTGAGCCGAGCGTTGAGAATCCAACGCGTTGGGACGAGAGGTCCCAGCGCGTTTTACCCGCATAAGTCTCGATCCCGGGGGAATATCGGAACAAAAAGTCCGATGAAAAGTAGCCTATGTCCTATTCCAGGTCATGGTCTACCCATGTGCCAAATTTCACCCAAATCTGTTCAACCGTTTTAGCTTGAAAGCGCAACAAACAAACTCACTTTTACTTTTATAATATTAGTTAGGATTTAATTTAATCAGACAGTTCTTATAAATACTATTTAAAAAGACATTTAATTCAGGCAAAACCCATATTATGCATGATAAAATTCACAATACACAATTTCAGAATAAAAATAAAATGTCAATGCAATTAAATAAACGAAGATTAAAAGATACCTACAAATTAATAACAGGGTCACAGAATTTAAAATATAATTTAAATTAAAAATTTCATATAAAAACATTACTTAACTTCAGACTTGGCAGCAATTCCACTAGAAATGAAACATGATCAAAAAGTTATGAACTTAAATCAGAAAATTAAATGAAAAATACTTCTGTAAAGTAGTGTAAGTTGAACAAATCTAGGCAAGTAAGGCAATTAGGAAAATGAAATTATACTCTTCCATTTGAAAATGCACTTTATTTCAACGTATTAAAGACTCATTTCAGTTATTCAACTGACGTTTATTATAGTGTTAAACACATTTTTTTCATCAAGTTTGATGATCACTCAAAAATGTCAAATTCCAGGGCTTTATCCGGATTTATATGGTGTACAGACGCCAGCACATCAACCTACTACATCCTGTCAAATTTCTTTAATAGATTTTCAACTTTATTACTAAAACATAAGATTCAAAGTTGATAGGGAAAATTTGACAGTTTCGGGTAGGTTGACTTGCTGGCGTCTGTACATAAAAGTAGATCAGATAGAATACTCTTTGCCTTCCATCTGGTCTACAATGATGATTTCTACTTTTGTACGTGGAGTGCACCCCTGTGCGAAGTCTTAAAACAAGAGCAAAATAAATCAGTAATACCATTCATTATTATGCAAAAATAGGTAGGTTAAACTCTCTCATTTCGCCATAGCAGTTAAACTGCTTGATCAACGACAGAAAAGTCCTCAATAAGGGTTTTATTATTTTAGAACACTACATTTGTGACCTTCCATAACAATCAATCTGCCTAGCCTTTTCCCAATCATGTTGGGGTTGGCTTCCAGTCTAACCAGATGCAGCTGCATATACCAATATTTTACTCCACAGCCCAGTTATTGGATAACACAATACCCCTTGGCAAGACTGGTTGTCAGACTGTCGGGCTTCTGACTAGCCGTAACGACAGTCAAATATCTACGAATAACAGCCGGGACCAACGGCTTAACGTGCTTTCCGAGGCACGGAGCGGTCTCGGTATGTAATAGATGGTAATCCATCCATGCATCGACCTCGGTAGGCGTTGCTTAACCTTGAAGATGGATCCGTGTGGCTGTTATAATTTAGCTACAAGCCCCCCATAACAATAGTCTAGATCCACCTGCAGTAAAGCCTTTTTCAAATGAACAGCCTCGACTTTACTCACAGTTCCAGGAAATTCTCTTCGTTAACAAATCCTAAGAACTAAGTGATCATAAAGTCTACAAGGGTGGGCAGAATGCCCTCATTCGTAAAGTCTGTAACAAACAGACATCCGCACTTCCATTCGATACTTATGTCAAACATAATCCTTTAGAAGCCTCTTACGATATGACATGTCTTGTGCAAGCAGCTTAGATGCTTGTGCTAAGTTGAAGTTTAATACCTAGGGTAGCTTAAGACCTGTAGGTACTAAATATAGATTATACATAACATATTATTACAAAAACCTATCAAACACTACTAGCAACATCTGTATGTATACAAAACACGTGATGTGAATTTATAAAGTAGGTTAACGAATTTGTCTGTCTGTCAAGCCTTAAGAGGGAACAGGGCCTGCGAATCTCCATACAAATGTATTCCCCTTTTTTCTTCCTGAATAATGCCTCTAGAGAGTCTAGAGCAATCATTTTTATTCCTAAAATCAAGGTCTGCTGTAGACACGTAAAGAAAATATGACCCTTCAAAAATTACGAAAAATGCCCCATTTTTACCACCGTGATTAGAGGACTACCAAACAAATTCGAAAAGTTTTTAACATAGAAAATAATAGGGACCTACTCTTAAAAAATAAATGAATCGGCTCTGCTTTCGAGGAGAAAAAAGGGGAATACGAAACGTCAATCTCGTCAATTTTTTTGTGATATAACCGGTCTGAGCTGCAGCTGCCCCTATCGCACTCTACGAGGGCAGACTTGAGGTAAGACGACGGCAATAGTTTCTTCAAATACCTATTTTTCAAATTCCGCGCAGCCCGTGTTCTCTCTCAACGGCTCAACAAATTTTGATAAAATTTAACACACGAATAGGCCATGACCTGGGTTGGAACTTGGATACTTTTTATCCCGGTAGTACGTTCCCGTGGGATAATTTCCGACCTCCACGTGGTTGAAGCCGTGGACAAAAGCTAGTGTTGTATATTTTTACTCTCAATCAATCTGCCTAGCCTTTTCCCAACTACATTGGAGTTGGCTTCCAGTCTAACCGGATGCAACTGAATACCAGTATTTTACATAGAGCGACTGCCCATCTGACCTCCACAACCCAGTAACTGGGTAATACGATACCCCTTGGTAAGACTATTTGACGACCCATAACGACTGTCATAGATCCACGAATGACAGCCGGGACCAACGGCTTAACGTGCTTTCCGAGGCACGGAGGAGTCTCGGTATGTAAAGATGGTCACCCATCCATAGACCAACCCCGGCAAGCGCAGCTTTACCTGTTGGCTCGACCCTTGCGGCTGTTATTACTTAGCCACGAGCTCCTCTCGTCTATATTTTTACTCTGGCAATCGTAATTAAAAAGTGCAAGGCCCAAGTTGCTAACCCCAGGTCGGGCAAAGTTTCCATGGGTTTTTCTATTACACAAATTTCTATTACGCAAAGAGACAAAAAGAAAAATACATTTATTTAGGCACAGACGAAATATTCAGTTGCCGCCCGGAGTTGGGATTTAGGGTCAGTTAATGGTGATAGCCTCGACATGGGACTCATAACATAACTCGCAAAACGTGGGCGATACTTCTGCCTATCCCTTCAGAAAATAGAAGCGTGACATTATTTAAATAGTGTACTCATTAGACTCTACATACTCGAAGTAATACCAAAGATTAGTACAGATGGGACACTCCGCAAAATCATTTAAATAAAAAGCGACTCTTGCTACGACACAATAAAGTGTAAGTCAGGTCGCACAGCGCTAATTACCTACAGTTATATTCACCTAGAAGTTGCCTCTCTTTCTATCGCGTAACTCTTATATCTTCTGACTACGTTACGCCCACTGAATTCGACAAGTCGAGCCCGCCGCGTACGTACTTGTAGGTTCATACCTCAAATGCGGAGTGTTCCATCTGCATTCATCTGTGGTGATACGTAGTATGCCGCATGTCAGTGGTAACAAAACTAGTATAACCAGGCTTCTCGCTCTATTGAAACTACGTACTACGCTGGGCCAGCTCAAGGTCAAAGTGTTAGCACGGACGTGTGCTGCACAGTTTTAAGTACATAAAATAACATAACATCATAACAACACGCCTGTCTTCCCCGAAGAGTGAGGCAGAGGTGTACGTACAGTACATCCACATTTCGCCAGTTATGTTTAAGTCCCATAAAGTCAAATAATTTATTTCAATTAGGCACAAAAAAGGCACGTATGAACGTCAAAATTTACAATTAAAAAAATATTCCCCCTTCCAAAAGGTACCTAGATTTCGAGTGGAGAAAAAAGGGCAAGAAACTCCACCGTTACTCTTTTAAAATGTTTTCACAATATCTTGTATACATTAATTATATGTGACGACGATGCACCTAGAATAAGATTACTATACCACGATAGGTAAAAAGAATAAAAAATGAAGGAATGACAGATAAATTAAGTATGTGATAGATGCATGGTGCTCACATATTTACAAACATTGTAAAATTATACGATATTCCGAACATTTTAACAAGTAATACTAATAAGTCAGTGTGTGAGTTGCCATGTAATAGGGGGCGAGCCTATTGCCATCAACAGAGCTCAAATCCAGACTGTTACTGACATATTCCAGATAGATTACCCAATAACACTTAACCCTACGTGGGAATCGAACCCAAAATGAAAAAAAAATGAACAAGAAAATGAAAAAAAAATATCAAAAGATTATTTATCCAACCGCCCATTTCGTTTAACTAAACTGAGAGAAATGGTTTCGTTCAGACGAGCGATGGATAAACAGGCTTCCCTTATTTAGAAACAAATTGAGGTCTCGAGACCAAAATGTTTACATATCTTTGAGTTACGCTGAGCCAAATAATATGGAACTGCTTTTAGAAGGCAATTGCCAATTGGCTCTGTTTAAATTTGCTAATCCTTGATTGGTAGGCTAACTACGTGGATAGCTTAAGAGATAACTATATATTTAGAGGAAGTAATATCACCTAAGGGAGAAATCAATTGAAGACTGTTTCAACTATGTAATTATGCTCTGCGGAACATGGGCAGCCCGTTTAACTAGGTACATAGTTTTTGTTCAAGCCAACACAAAATTAAAAAAGTAACAAGTATGAAGTGAATGGGTAAAAAGTGAAGGTAAGGTAAAAAAACACAACACTGGCAGAGTTACAACTACGGTCAATCTGCCTAGCCTTTTCCCTATTCTGGGGTCAGCTTCCAGTCTAACAGAATGCAGCTGAATATAATACCAGTATTTTACTTGGAGGCCTTGCCTATCTGACCTCCACAACCCTTAGTAGTCCAGTACCAAGCCAATCTTCACCAGTTCATGTTAACAGATTGTATTTATTTATTTACTAGCTGCGCCCCGCGGTTGTCGCCGCATAACTCTCGATTCCGTACGAATATCGGGATAAAAAGTATCATATGTCTTTCTCCTGGTCATGGTCTACCTATATGCCAAATTTCATCCAAATCCGTTTAGCCGTTTTAGCATGAAAGCGTAACAAACAAACAAACGAACTCACTTTCGCATTTATAATATTAAGTTAGGATGATTATTATGATTTAGTCATAGTAAAAAAATACATAGAGATACGACATAATTACGAGTATAATTTTGAGTACAAAGTTAGGTACTACTTATTTCTTTAGAAATTTCTTCCAGCAGACCTACCTTGTAATGATACTAATTCACAGAAAAACGAGTGCCTGAAGAGTTAACAAACATAATTTACGTCAAATGTCAACATTTTTCTCACAGAGCAAGCCAAAAGAACGTGAACATAAATTACGCAAATTAATTTAACTTCCCCGTACAAAAGCAAATGTTTTAACTCCATTCCTCACGGGATTGCGGGTATTTGCTATGCTAATCATGAAATATGAACGTATGACCCGAACAAATATATCCTACTAATTCTACTTTGGATAATCCTGAAGATTTGGGTTTCATTAAACAACAATCCATAATGGAGTATCTAATTTGTATTAGCGAAACATTATATCGATAGTTAAACCTTACAGTCTAATAGGTATCTATAAATGTAGGTAACGTACAGACGCCAGCACAACAACAGATTTTCAACTTTAATACTAAAGTATAAGGTTCAAAGTTGATTGGGAAAATTTGACAGTTTCGGGTAGGTTGACCTGCTGGCGTCTGTACAATAACAAATGCAAAATAAAAAGCAAAGAGTATGTCGTGAAGAAAACTCTGAGTATGAATATAGCTAGTTATAAAAGTAGAGGAACAGCAAAGCTGGATGGACAGTGAAAGATGACATGGCTAAAAAGAGGTTCAATACTGAGATGACGGCTAATATGGGAAGACATGCTGCACTCAAAGATATAAATATGTCGAGATAGAAAATCAAAGCAGTGGTAGCTCAATGTGAACGGCCGCGACTTACGAGTTGAATGTCGTAGGTTCAAACCCTGACAGGCATTTTGTTTTGTATAAATTATGGCATCACCACGGCTCTCAAAACGGTGAAGAAAAACATCGTCAGGAAGCCGGCATGTCCTAGAACCAAAAATTCGAATATATGTGACTTCTACCAACCGGTACTGGGCACGCGTGGTAGATTACGGCTCACTCCCTGTCACAGAGAGTCCTCTGTCCTAGCAGTGGAAACATTAGAGGCTGATTATGTGAGACGGTCAAAGCTGCACGCACACAAGAAATCCACAATGACAGCATAATGACGTGGCGCGAGTGTAAGTACGTCTTACACTGATGTCACGCACACCAACATAAATAAGTCGGCCTGTTTGTTTTAGTTCTTTTACAACGCAACACTCTATCTAGACACACATATAATGAAGGTTGCACTGAATCCAAATAATTACGTTGAATTACAAGTCAAGTCTAATTGAGAACTTGCGGGAAAGTCGGAAAGGGATACCGTGGCCCCTGGCAACGTACAGGCAACGGAAGGAACACGGGTGGGTTTTAGTCAGTAAGAGTCTGACGCGCCCTCCCGCTCCACCCAGAGCGGGAGAGGTTATTTGATGGGTTCCCATCCAAAAAAAAAAAGTAATTGAGATTAGTAAGGTGCCTATTACACAGTCAATATTCTCATGACCTAGTGCCTCGATCGACGCCTAAAAAGGCTCTGGCTAGGTAGTTGGGTCAAGTTCATGATGCTAAACCGGTGTTGGCTACAGCGAATAGGTGTATCGGTATTGCTAAAAGGATACATTTCTCTATAGCATACTGCGTCAGATATTTTTTTACTGTGTTTATTTGATAACTTAGTATTCGCTAGTTATTTAATGACTTTAAATTATATTGACCGAGTGGTAATGTTAACTCAAGATTCGTACTTCCAATCTCTTAAATTATAAAGAGAGGTACGCAAAAGTTTTAATATTTAATTTTAAAATCATCCCCTATTTTACCGCCTTAGGGGATGTTATTTTAAAAGCATAAAGAATTTTCATATCTCGAACTTAAGAAACGCTTGGTTTCCCATGCAATCTTTTAACCCCCCTTTGGGATTATTTTTGGGACAAAAAGTGGCCTATATATCCTTCCTCAGGGTACCATCTATTTCCTTGCCGAATTTTATCTCAATTCGTTGAGTGGTTTAGACGTGAAAAGGTACCAGACAGACAGAGTTTCTTTCGAATTTATAATCCAGCAATAGACTCAGTTGAACAGCGAAGCGGTCTCATTTTTACCCGACTACGGCGAAGCAACAAGGAGGGTTATGATTTTGACCCGTATGTATGTATGTATTTATGGATGTATGTATGTTCATCTGTTACCTCATAACTTCTAAGCCACTGGCCATAATTTGACAAATGACAGATATCGTTGGAATCGTCTTGATCGTCCGCTGGTTATAGGCTATGTGACGTTATATTAAATTCAATATGGCGCCCTCTAGAGGATACAAAGTCAAGAAAAAAAAAATGCCGTGTTGGATATCATATGAAAGGGCTTGAGGAGCATTACAATATGTATATATATATCACATTTGCTAAGTAAATAAATATGTTTTAATTGTTAAAAACAAGCATAAGTGAGACTGTGCTACGTACGGCGCGGCTGTAAAATTTATACCTACCTATTATACAATAAAACCTTAACAAAAGAAATTGAAGTGGCTCTGCAAATACCCTTTATCTCGAAATTATATCCCCAAAATAATTTAAATAAAAAGTAAGTTCAAAAACTAAAACCATTATATTTTTTTAGGTATACAGGCACGCGACCAAGGCTTTACCTTGACTATTTTTGTACCTACGTCTTGATTTCTGTCTGAAATAATATTTTCTTGTTTCATACTTTTTAAAAAGTTATTTTTCAGTAGTCGGGTTTTAGTTTTTGAACTTACTTTTTTTAACTCTACGAATTACGCTATTTTCTTGCCTCGATGCCCGATCAAAAGTTTACCTTTGTAAATATTAATATATGTAAGTGGAAATATCATTTTCCCTAACTAAAGTGCAACTAAGAGCAGGTGCCAGTAAGCAGGTTAAGTTACCCATTCTTCTTTATTAGCAAGAGTCGGGACTCAGCTGGACCATTTGGAAGATTCGTACTCTCATATCTTTGTATAGGAATGAAATCAATTAACTAATGTATACAAAAAAAGATATTGTATGTTATTGTAGGTAAACTATATACATGATTACTTTGTAAAGTATTATATTATTTTAATTCTTGTGAATGTGAGGACTATGTGGATACTTTTCTTTCTTCTCTTTCATTCTTTTTTTCTTTCTTATTTAGTTTTAATGATGGTCTGGCAGTTTGAGTAGTATGCGGCCTACCCAAATGTCCTTTCTTTGGTATTGTTCGTCGAGTTGAGCTCCTTAAGTTCTGAGTTGAGCTCCACGATTACTGACAAATGCTTGCACTGCCAGGCCAGGTCCACTCAAATCTATGTGGTTCTTTCCTCAAAATTCCATTTCATGTGACCTCTGAGTTTGTTTCGGCCTTTCTTCTCATAGTAGTCAGGTATGATACCGAACTCATCTAGCTATTTATTTATATTTTTTTAATATGACGTAAAAAGTGATTCCAATATCCTTTTTTTTTTATTACCCGACTGCAACGAAGACAAAAATGGAGGGTTATGTGTTTGTTCGTGTCAATAGTTTCAGTGATAAAAACACATACTCGTAAATTGCTTTGAATTCGAAATGGAATCATAAAATTGAATTGCATTACATTTGAACTGGAATGATAACTCAAAAAAAGAGATACAATCTACTATAATTAGTACCTACAACTGAAAATTCTACAATAAATGCGTCAAATTCATAATTAGTATTTCATGAAAATTCTATAAAAATGCCTCTATCCTACGCTTTCAGGAAAACTGAAAACTGTCCCAACACAACCAATAAAAAAACATTGAAGCATCTCTTTAGGTTTTATGAGACCTCAAACACTATGGTAGCACAATCTGCAAATATATTTTTGGTTCCAACCACGTCAAGATGGTTTCTTAATTAAGAAACCTGAGGTTTATTGTGAATATTTTAGCAGTGGAATGCTTTTTCAATTAATCTACTATAAGTAAATCACAACCACCCACCTTATACCGCCAACGTTCAAAATGATACGATTCTCTCCATCCATTCCTGTTACCTCACTTTAATAAACATTTGAAACTATTTCACAACACTAAACCGATCACAGACAAAACCCAAAAACCGTTATTTTTCAAATTTCGAATCGAACCTTTCTTATTTTCAAAAATGACACTTTATCGCGGACGCGGTTTGTTGACGTTTTATACGCGTATTTTTGCGACGGCGCAGCGCACAGACGCGTGCGAATCCGACGGCCGTCCAGTCGGCACTGGGATGAAATGAGATGAAGGGGAGAATTTCTACCCCCACCTGTGGACTGCACGCACTGCAGTCGACCCCTTTGCGCCTTTCAAGTTTATGATGGAGCTACCGGGCCAGCTTTTAGTGGCTGTTCATTCAGAATCACTTACATCAATGTTGAATTTGCAAGCAATGATTTTTTTTTTGGAGCTTCTTGTCTGTATAACGCCTGCGGCTTTTTAATGCGGAAGTTTTCGAAAAGACATACATATTCAGAGTCTTTACTCACCTTTCTTGTATAATACACACACGCCTACACCCACACCTACACACACACATACACTCACACTTACACATACACACCACTCACATACACTAACACACAACATACAATTCTACTTTATTATTACCATACAGTAGAATGACACAGTCCACTTGAGATATAAGTTTTTGTTGATTATAGACCGTAAACTACCTCTTACAATACAGGTATACCCTAGCTTAAGAGGTAGTGAATTTTATTCTTGTACAGATTTTGCAACATAAACTATAAATGTATTTTTTAAACCAAATATCACACTGTATTTCAAACTCTGTATGTTTTTGGAGAAATAAAGATTTTATTTATTTATTATTTTATATATCATAACATTATGCCCCCAATACCCGAAGGGTTAGACAGAAGTGTAGAACACCCACATTTCGCAGTTTAGGTATGTCTTATGTTTTCGAAAAGATAATTTATTAATTATCAAGTTACATTGTATCACTTTTGCCGTCATTAAGTTTAGGTAAGTGTTTCCTATCCAACGTTACCCCTGAAAAGAAACACTGAAGCAAAGTCAAGAGTTTTTAATCCTGTTTTGTGTTTTGTTTGCTCACTGGCGGACATCTTTCAACACTTTCAGCAGAATTAACAGAGCCAAAGAAAAGCTTACGGAGAATAGTTTTAACCATTGTGCATGCTTCCTTCTCACAAACATTTTCTAATGAGGGTGCCATTGTTTTCAGTGTCGTATTCCATCGCTCTTTGTACCCGAAGGGTACCAAACGGAATTCTATCACTAAGCCTCCGCTGTCCGTCCGTATGTTTGTCAGCGAGCTATATCTCAAGAACCGTAAAAGGTAGACAGTTGAAATTTTCACAGATTGTATAAAATTTTAAAGGCGTTTTTTGCTAAATATTAAACGGTCGTACGGAACTCTACGTGTGCGAATCTGTCTTGTACTTGGCACGTTTTTTATATAATCATTATGCTATAGGTAATAACGCCTGTATTCTCCGAAGGGTTGGGCAGAAGTGTACCTATAAAACACCTACATTTCGCCAGTTATGTTTAAGTCCGATGTAATAGGGGGCGAGCCTATTGCCCTCAACCAGGCACAAATCCAGACTCCGGGCTGCTACTGGGAAATTTCAGATGGAAAAACCAAATAACACTTTACCCGTAGGGACTATTGCATCTAAATCTAATACATATTTAAGGTCAAAATTCAGAATCGGAGCTAGATTTTTGATTAATGACTGACTGAACTAAGTACCTAATTTATGTCCTAACTAAAATGCATATTTTGTGCTTTGCTTTCATTAATTTGGTACATTGATCGCTCTTAGCGATAAGACCGCCCATTGTGACATCTTATGTAAAATTTCTACATTTATATCTGTAATTCTGATGGTTTACATAATAAAGAGTTCTATTCTATTTTATTGGTAAACAAATAGGACGTAGGAATTCAGATTTTGAGTAAATTAATAGACAGAATACTCTTTAATGAATTCTCTCTCTTTAAAGAATTCTCTCATCTCTCTTTTCCTTTATGGTTGTGTTTTTGTGGTTTATTCGAAGCAGTTTTTAAAGTAATTCATTCCTGTTTTTTTTTTACCGAGGAATACAACTTGTATCATTTATATGATATTAAATAATAATATGACAGGAAAACCTATAAGAAGTCTATGGTCTTAAAATAACATGGTAAATCTCCCAATATTGTGCGTACAAACTTACATTTGCAGTTGGAATGTATCGAAGAACATGTTTATCAACGACAATGTTAAGTTTGCACTGGGGATAAATTCATCCCAGCTACGGAACCCTTCATTGTGCGTGGTCAGACACGCTCTTGGCCGGTTTTTTTTTAATATCATTTACGTGTTTGTAGAAATCTACTTACAGAAAATAAAATCATTTCAGATAGGCAGTCGCACCATGTAAAATACTGGTATTCAGCTGCATCCGGTTAGACTGGAAGTCGAAGGCTATAAATCAAATAATTTAAACCACTCTAAAAGTGCTCGTGAAACAATTTACATAAAGACGAGGCGCTTACTGCTACTCGTACCGTATGTAAATGTATATCTAACGACAGAACTGACGCAGTGTGTGCCTTCTGTGCTCGAGGTCGCGGATTCGTTTCCCGCATAGGAATAAACATTTGTATGACTAACCGATCTTTTTGTTTAGATTATTTTTGTATGTGTTATATCCAATTGGCTCTTGGATGTCCATTGTAGGATGAATAATGGTGGTAGGCGTAGGTAACCGACATAGCCTAAAGAATTTCCAAGTGGGCAGGGCATATTGCTCGTAGATCAGATGGCCGACGGGGCTGACAAGTTCTGGAGAGGCGACCGTATACCGGAAAGCGTAGCGTTGGAAGACCCACCACAGGGTGCATCTTGTGAACGCCGCAGGAATCCGCTGGATGCGAGAAGCACAGAACGGCGATGCTTTGGGGCCCAGCAATGGACATCTTCCGGCTGAAATGATGATGATGAGGTAGGCATTCACACTAAAGCCTTATTCACATTTTAGAGGTATAAGGAACAGAGTGTAAAGTTCACTCATCCGGGAGTCGTGTCTGGCGGGCAACTGCCCAGCGGTTGAAGTGTATATATGTCGATCGCGCGGTAAACTCTAATTGCGCGATGCAGGATTTGTGTGACGTCATGTCTTTGATGCATAGTTCGTATGTGGCGATGTCAACATTGCCCAACATTGTCATAGACTTCATTACTTATATCAACATAATAACTAACCATTCCCTAATCTGTACTAGAAAATATTTAATTAAATCAGTGCGTAGACTAATTATTTTACTTAATTTGATTTACTCAGTTTGATTTGGTATTACTTAATTATATTTTTATCGAGATTTTCTCTGATGTCGTATCGTAAATAATTTAATAAAGTAAACAATAACTATTGTGTTCATTGATTGTTTGCACTTGATTGAATTGCAGACAGTATTGTTTCCATTATTCATGTGTTTTGATAATATTATCCGTTGATCAAAAAGTATTCTGATACTTTTAAATATTTATGATTACTTTTTTTCAGAGTATTAAATAAGATAGGTCGTGGCTAAATAATGACAGCCGCACGGGTCGATCTTTAAGTTAAGCAACGCTTGCTGAGGTCGGTCCGTGGATGGGTGACCATCCCATACTGAGACTTCTCCGTGTGATGGAAGGCACGATAAGCAGTTGGTCCCGGCTGTCATTCGTAGATCTGTGACAGCTGTTACGGCTAGTCAGAACTCAAACTCAAACTCAACTCAAACTCAAAGCATTTATTTCAATTAAATCATTTACTTTTGAATTTTCAAGGAGTCGGTCAGTCAGAAATATGAAGCTAGTTGCCCATTCCAAAGCGTAGTAGGTACCTATGGAGAAGAACGGGCAAGAAACTCCACGGACACTCTTTTAAATAAAAAAAATTATACAAAAAGAAGCCTGATAGTCTGCCAACCAGTATTGCCAGTAACGGGGTCGTGGAGATCTGATTGGCAGTTGCTTCATGTAAAATACTGGTATGCAGCTGCAACCGGTTAGACGCGAAGCCGACCACAACATAGTTGGGAAAAAGCTAGGCAGATTGCTTGCGAAATAAGATGTCATTAGAAAACCTATTGAGTATTCATTTATTATTATTATTATTTTTATTTATTCAGACAAAGTCCATTACTGTTAGTCACAAAAAAATATCTTACAAACTATGATATAATAACTATGATTTAACTACCTACGTAAGATTTTGCTTTATCTTGGTATTCAAATCAAGTTTGGTTTTCAATTTTATAGAACATTGCTTAATTTTACCGTGAAGAAGTGACTTGAATTGCAATTCTACCAATTTGCAATTCAAGTCACTTCTTCATTTTAAAAGTACTAAAATAAACATTCATATAAAATTTGGTCCTAAAATTAGTAGATTTTATCGTAAATTTTACGCATAATTGGCCTCGAATACCATTTTCAAACATAAAGCCTTTCTACCGAAACAAAGACAATAAATTACGTACGTAACACAGATAAAAAAGCTAAACAGGGGTACAGATTACCGTGATAAATCTACCATGATAACATAAACAGTAGACTTACCCGTTATAAATAATAATAAAGTACGATGTTGCAGACAGAAACTGGTTGCTGTAGTCTGGTCGAAAAACGTAACTATGACTGAAAAAAGAAATGGCATATAATATACAATTATGAACGTAAATGGATTTGACTGAGAGTTAAAAGGTGCTACTGTCAAACTCAAACTCAAAGTCAAGCATTTATTTCAGAGAAACCATTTACACGCAATTTTGAATTGACAAAGTCGGTCAGTCAGTCAGAAAGTTGATGTCTATGGAGAAGAACGGGCAAGAAACTCCAAGGACACTCTTTTAAATCAAGATATTACAAAATCCTGGGTAAATTATTCTGGCTCATATGTGAGAACAATGTAACAAAATAAAATAATGAAACAAAATATTAAAATAAGCCCAGGCAGTTATGAGATGACCAGTCTGAACCGCGGCGCCCGTTCACGAACATGGCGCGTGGATCAGCACCATGCAGCGCAACCATTCCGATCTTATCTAGTTTATCAGAGCTCATTCGAAACCAATAATATCTATAAAAAAACTATAATACTGTTACTAAGTTTGACTGAAGATAACATTTATTTTGTGAAAATAGAGAACTTGTTTCTTTTTTAATTTTGTGTTCTTTTTTTGCGTCATGTTTACCGCAAATAATTGTATTTTCTTTTTTTTTTAAACACTTTCAGTTTGTTCTCTGAAACAGTACATTACTGTCGCGGCCTGCAACTGGGGCATTGACGGAGGATCGTGAAATACGTGACTCCATCAATGCCTGGTTGCGGCCAAGGCTTGTATAGTACTTTTCTAAAATGCGCGGACATTCAAATTGAATAAATTAATTATAAATTCCAGAATCAATGACGAACGATGATAATTTTTCACGCGCCATTATGTTCATTTGATTCTTCTTTACTTTAAACAGCTCTATTTGCACACTGAATCGAAATTTAAATAAAATCTTTGACACATTACTTCCTTGCCATGTGCAGAAGTACCTAGCGCAATGTCGATTTATCTCGAAGAACGTTGTCAAAATAATGCTCGAATTTCCAAGATGTTTAAGAAAATGCTTTTGACCGTTCCATATGCGGTAATTTCGTAACACACTAACAATGGGAATACTTTTAATGTTAACAATTCGACAACATTCATTGCGTTATTTACGTTGTCGAGCAGATGAATTTTTCAACCATATGAAGCAAGGGATTAGGAGTTTTTTTTTTTTTGGATGTGAAATTAATTATCAAATAACTTCTCCCCCCGCTCTGGGTGGAGCGGGAGGGCATGTCAGACTCTTACTGACTAAAACCCACCCGTGTTCCTTCCGTTGCCTGAACGTTGCCCGGGGCCACGGTATCCCTTTCGGACTTTCTCGCAAGGATTAGGGGCTTCACAATCATTCGGATTAGGCAATTAAGGTGCTCAGTGCTCAAAGGGGGCCCTTGGCAACGTACAAGCAACTGAAGGAACACGGGTGGGTTTTAGTCAGTAAGAGTCTGACACGCCCTCCTGCTCCACCCAGAGCGGGAGAAGTTATTTGATAATTTCCCACCCAAAAAAAAAAAAACGGTGCTCAGTGCTGATCTCTCCAGCCAAAACTCAATCCAACTAGTTGGGAATTTTGACTGCAACTTCACCACCATACATCTGGAAAGTTTACATTATAATATTACAATATAATGTTACCCATTTGCAGGAGAGGGTTGAGCATTGTCTGTGCCCGACCGCAGTGGCGGGTTGATATCTGTTTTATGTATATTGTTTAATCATGATGTGATTTCAGCAGGATTGTGTTAATTTAATTCACATGGGGGAGGGTAACGGATCTGCTTGTGACGCATTTTGTAGTTGTGTGATGAAAATCTTCGGTTTGTTTTGATGCAGTGAGCAGAGTGATACGAAATTTGTGTGGTTTAGAGATATGTGTGTAGTCATCATAATTCTCTTGCCACAACATCTTCCATACTTTTGAAAGAAAAAGAAAGAAAGAAAATACGTTTATTTGCGGTAAACATGACGCAAAAAAAAGAACACAAAATTAAAAAGCTTCTGGAAAATATGCGTCACATCCACGCAAAACGGCCATCGCTCAGCATAATGCTGCGACCTTATGCAAGACAGCCACAGCCGGCGTTGACGTAATGACGTCGACCGGTGCAGCCATACCATGAAATGTAATTAAGATATAAAAATAAAATAAATATACAATAATAAATTCAAAAATAATTTAATAAATAAAGTATAATATTCAAAAATGGCAACATTCCGTTAAGTCTGCAAACTTTTCTATTAGTCGACATCTCAGTAGTCACCCCCTTATCAAACATATCATCTTTCACACAGACCATCCATCGTGTCTTTGGTCTTCCCCTACTCTTATAGCCATCGACATTCATACTCAAAACTTTCCTCTCGACATTTTCCTCAGTCCTCCGCATCACATAATATCCATGACAACAGATTTCCACACAACTTTTCAGTCACCGGTGCCAAGTTCAGACTTTTTCTTATATACTCATTTCTTATTCTACCAATTCGCGTAGATATAATATTATAGGTACAATTTTAAAATATACATCTGGTACATCTTGGGCGGTAAACCATAGTACCACCTTGCTGACTGGCAAGTATGTTATCACACCATGAACTATTCACTTATAGTCTGTTCCAAAAATGTCTGATGAAAATGTAAACAAATGGGGCAGAAAACTTTCCAGTGGATTCTAATTTGTAGTGCCACGTACAAATTGAGTGCTTTGATTTGATTATTTGAATACTTAAACCCGAAATTCTAATTATAAATCACCTTATAGAGGTTGTTCATTTGGCAATTGAGGTTCATTTTTCAACTACAATTTAATAATATTATTGAAAAAATAATTATTGGAATAAGTGATGAGATTTAAAGTTGAAACTTTTTAAATTTAGAGGCTTTGTTAAAAATACTTCAGATAGATTTTGACGCAACTTTCATCGCCATTTTTAATCGCTTTGGCAATGCCCGCCGCTTGTTTATTACCTACATTGCATTTGCTTACATATATACTTGATAAATTACTATGTAGGTACCCTCAAATTGCTTGTACCCTAACTAAAAGCTGTCGTAATCAATCTAACCATTTAACAATCAATTCTAGAGGTGCTTGTAAGGATTAATTGATCAAATGACGTTTTAATATACCACCATTACGTTAAGGCTGAAACCACACACCTACACGGCATGAGTGTGGAACGGCTTTAATATGTTTTACGTGAATAATTAACTGGCTAAAGGTAAATATAATTATGGTAATTGTGACTATTAAATAAATTATGCGTGCTATGGTGGGGGTTGCGCGGTAGAGGGAGTGCGGGGCGATGCGCCGCGCTTGCAATCTTGTCCAAGCGGTCTTAGCGATAGCACGCCTAACGCAGTAATATTGGAAACAGTGTTTTATTTTACATACCTAACCTAAACCAAGACACCAAAGTAATATCTAGTTCCTAATATGGCGTAAGCTGTCCTGTGTCTAATCGAAGGTTTCATGGAATATGTACAAGTATCTCCAGGAACCCCGACTTGCGGTAGTGGAAGGAACAGTGGGGCTTTAGTCGGCAGGAGTCCGACATAGCGTTCTCCCCAGACGAAGGGTCCCCCTAACCATAAAGATATATTTTTTAAAGTAACAAAACTAAAACCCAACTATGACAAAAAGTCATCTAAAAAGGTATAAACAAGATATCACAAGCAGACAATTTAAAAATCCAGAGTCACACGTGTTAGCCATAAATCGAACAGATTACGTGTGACTCCGGATTTTTATTTGAAATTTTTTCATTTTTAATTTACAGTTCCATTCGCATATTACCAGCGGACGATCAAGAAGCTTCCAACGATGCCTCATTTGTCAAATTATGATCAGTAGTTTAGAAGTTATGAGGAAACAGATGAACATACATACATACCAGTCAAAATCATAACCCTCCCTTTTGCTTCGCCGTAGTCGGGTAAAAATATTTCATAGAATACTATTTATTTTATTGATTTATTCATGTAGGTATCTACACACAAAAGACTAAACTAGAAGAAGAAAAAAACTAATGCACTTTTTTGTTAAATGCTAATATTTTCCTAATGGTTTTCTTTTTAACAACAAAGTAAACAGTAGTGTTTCCTCGTCCGAATCCATGATTCGTAAATGATTGTATTGAAATTAATGACGCCTACACAACTCACGCCTACGCTAGACAAATGCCTACGCTAAACAATAGACAAACGCCTACGCTGAACTAATTCTCCGCAAACCAATTAAAGTTATTGAGAATAACAAATCCAACAATGTTCACCGAAAAATAGTATCTAGTATTAATTCTGTGGTCCGAAAATCCAGTCGAATTTGATCAGCCTTGTGTTAAGTCAAAAGATTTTAAACAAAACATAACCGTAGGATTCCCTTTGAAATTAACACATGTTTGCGTCCATTTTCCTATTCTCATATGGAACACTAGTTTCCCTTATATTTTGACAAGTTTGTTTGTGATGAGGGTCGAATGGACCGACGTACGACGGGCTGGCTTTCGTAATTTTTCATTAAAATTGAAACATTTTGATAAGTTACGAATAATTTATAAAACAACTAGCGATCCGCTCCTGCTTCGCACGATTTTCACGACTTGACAAAACATCGAGATTTATTAAGTAAATGTAACTTTAATATTAACGTATAATACCCAAAACTTCCGGAACAATTTCTCTAAACGATAGTGAAAACCTCATCAAAATCTGTTGCGTGGTTTAGAAGAACAACGCGGACATACAGACAAACGCGAAAAGCGACCTCGTTTTACATGTATAGATATAGATAATGAGTTTCAGCATCGTGACGAAACCTGACCTTTTATAACTCTGAAATCACCATGAGTAAACTTGATGATCAATACTCGTGCCTTCTCTGTATGAGAAGAGGCTCCCGTATTTAAATATATTGTCTGTGGAAGAGGCCTTTGCCCTGCAGTGGGACAGTAATAGGCTGGTATTATTATATTAGATTCAAAGGTGACGTAGTTTATATCAACCATTCTCTGGGCAGTCACTCCTGCGGACTATCTAATGTTTCCCTATAGAAGATAGCCTGACCTATTCTCGTATACCTTGTGGCGGCATCTACGTCGCCACATGAGAACTACGCATCACACGGACGTCACACAAATTCCTGCATCGCGCAAGCAGAGTTTACCGTCGGGCAGTAGCCCACCAGACAAAACACCGCTCTGGTCGGAGGATCCTCCCTTTTCTATAGAGGATGAGTGAACTTTACACGGTGTTCCTCAAATATCTATAACCTTGTTCTAACATGTAAGAAGACAGACCCACTGCAGAGCTAAGGCTTCCTATATACACAGTGTAGATCGACCCTGGTGCATTTAGCATTATATACTGAATTCATGATAATAGTTTGCACGTCTGTTGTGATTTCTATGAATTAATTTAAAAAAATGTATTATTTTATCACCGAACATCCAGTGAGCGATATCCAGTGTGGCAACACTATCAAAATACAAATTATTAATAATGTAACAAGATTTTAAATGTATTTTCTTTATGGCAACTGAATGTATTATTTTACTTTGGCAACACTTAGAAATAACGGTTAATGATATCGTTATTTATGGGTGGCGCAAAAGTCATTTTGAATAAGGAATAATTGTTAAAGTGGAATAAGGGCCTACGCACAGTGGCAGACGGCAGGGGAGAGCATTGAGGAGGATTCCTCTATCCAGCAGCGCACACTGACAAGAAAAAAACCTCAGCGATACCGCGGCATCCGCCGAGTAGCCACCGCTCGGATTTGATTATTCCATTAGCGATTACGCAGTCGAAAAGTTGCTTTTGAAAGAGTGGCAGATAGGCAGACTCCAGCGCATACCAGCGCATACCGGCGAATACCGGCGGCGCATACCGGCGCCTACCGCCGCTTCCTGCCTCAGTATCAACCACCGTGCTCTTCGATGCTCTAGAAAAAACTGCGCTGCGATGCTCCAAGGTTGACCATCGAGCAATGAAAGTATACCTTATTCCGATTAGATAAGTATTGGATTTAATTGATTTTAAAATCATCTACCATCTCGTCCGCTGGTCTGCGCAGGTCCTAAAAGTCTTAGCAAGAAAAGAGTGTTTTCATTTTACGTCGATGGTACACCGTGTAGAGAAAAGTAGTGCATTGCATTCCTTGCTTACTGCGTGTTGGCGTTCCCATGCTATTTACGATGTAAAGGTTTCTCTACTAAGTTTTTCTTTACTATACGTCAGATTAAATTTACTGTAGAAAGTCGAATCATAAAGTCCCTTACCAAGTTTGGTAACCGCAACCTATACCAATAATACGTTCGAAAACTTTTTGATGAAAGTGTAAACAAAACCTGTTCGGGTAATATTCTCACGCAATCACTCACTAAAGGGAATTAGTAACACATTTATCAGTATTTAGAATTTTTTTAACTTTATATCTCACCACTTTTTCTGTCAATTATTGTTTGAACATTGTTAAAATATTTCAAATAAAAAATTGTCGATGAAAATTGAGGTTTACAACCTCAATTGTCAAATAAAATAGTTTAATATATTAGAATTTTCGGCTTACGTATTCAAATAATGAAAGCACTTAATTTGTAAGTAATGTTTTTTTTTCAAGAAATTGTTAAACGCTAAAAATATGTAACCATAGATATGAACTCAAAGTTATCACTATATTTATTTGGGTTAAAAACTAAGATTGATGGATATACTTCTTGCAAAGATAACGTTTCATATTGTGTGATTACGAAACTAGTTTTCAATGTTGCATTTTCGGTATCAATGTTTATCTATAGGTTAGTCATCTCGATAAGTTATTGGTATGTTTTCATACAAAATTCTGAACAGGTCAAGCCAGTGTAAACTGATGAGATTTTCCATCGGCAAAAATGATGGCCTTCCATACAAAATTTCATCCCCTATTAAACTTCTTCAGGGAATTACTACTTACTTTTATTCAGCACAATTTCATGCTTCTGGACCTAGTGGTTTAGGCAAAGCGTTGTCTGTCAGTCAGTGAATGATAGTTATGGGCGTTATTTCACGAAATTAAATGAAATGAAATTGTTTATTCTGTAAATAGGATACTGCAACCTCATTTACAAGTCACATAAAAAAAAAGAAAAATTGCTAGATGTGTTCGGCGTTTCCTATCTGACTACTCTGAGAAGAAAGACCGAAACAAACTCAGAGGTCACAGTCTCTTTTAAAGTCCAGACATAATCTTGGTCAGGCCATATGAGGACCATGTAGATAAGTGTCTGAAATGGTCTTTTGAGGAAAGAACCACATAGATTCGAGTGGACCTGTCCAGTCAGTGCAAGCATTTGTCAGTAATCGTGAAGCTCAATTCAGAACTTAAGGAGCTCAACTCACCAGTTACAATAACTGACTACGATGCATGTAGCCGAATAGCTAGTTTCGAGTCAAACTGTAATCACGTAATTTTTGTAAAGTAGTTACAATTTCGATACAGCATCGAAAATGTAACTACTTACAAAATAACCGTTCTAAGCCAAAGTATTACGTTAATGATGTTACTGCATATGTAGCTACAATAACTTATTCGTTTCAAGAATTTAAAGCTTGTGATTGGTAACGTATTATGTAGGTAATGATCTGTATTACCGTTTCGCAAATAACTGTAATACTTCGATAGGATCACCATGTTGAATCACCGAATAGAATTTGAAAAAATAACTAGTTGCTAAAATCACTAGTTTTCAAAACAGGTGACGCTTTTGAAGTCATTAGTTACGTTACGTTTCACGAAAATCACATAACGACCCACGCCTTTTTTTTTTTTGGGTGCGAAATTATCAAATAACTTCTCCCGCTCTGGGTGGAGCGGGAGGGCTTGTCAGACTCTTCCTGACTAAAACCCACCCGTGTTCCTTCCGTTGCCTGTACGTTGCCAGGGGCCACGGTATCCCTTTCGGACTTTCCCGCAACCCCGGCAGGCATCGGTCCTATCGGACCCCTTCACTTGCTGACATCTCTTTGAGGCGCGCGTGGAACACAACGCGCCGTCGACCCGGGCCTGGTCCTTATCGGACGGCGAGCTACCCATTGCTCACCGTCCGCAAGCTCGCGCCTACGGTGGCCGGGAATCGGCCTGCGATTCCCGACGCCCAGGGCGTCTCCTGCGGCGGCTAGGGGCGTGAGGGCGCGAAATTTGCCTCTCCCTCACGCGTTCTGCCTCCTCCTTCGCGAGCATTACTGCATCGCAGAAGGAGGTGACGGCCTCCCATGCCCTCTCGCTCCGTACCATGGCCTGGACTAGGGCCGGACGCAAGAGATCCCCGCCGCCGATAACGACCCACCCCTAGCGAATGAACGAGAGTCCTATTACATTTTTTACGCAAATTCATCATTTTTGACGTCGTTATTTTCAGCAGCAGTAAAATATTTTAATTATGCGATTATAAATAACGATAGTGCCATTCTCTTTCTCGTAAGTTGGACTTGGACATTTAAATTTTTCTTTTCGTGTAATTTACTATAAATATTTTACGAACTCAGTTTACAAGAAAAACCGTTGGCGATGGAACTTTGACGCTCAAATTCACATTGTTTCATTCAATTCTAATAAAAGATAAAATTAATAAGAGATAAGTTGAATGTTTTACTTCTTTATTGGAGTTCTAGAATTTCTTTACATTTCTTGAGTTTTCACGGAAAAAATCATAAAGAAAAGCATTAATTGTCTTAATTCAGCGTCCGTTACAATCCATATAAACACATTTTTTTCAAATAAACTAATATGATACAAAATTTCTATCTACAATGAATATGTTTGATTAGTTTTCGTTTCTCAATATAATAAGACAAAATTACAATAAATAAAATTAAAGTACTAGGTATACAATATATATTCCGCGTCAATTCAGCAAATTACACGAAAAGAATGTGTAACTTCAACTTATAAGAAAGAGTACGGTACTATCGTTATTATAATCCAATAATTAAAATATCTTACTGCTGCTGAAAATTACAGCGTCAAAAATCATAAATTTCCGTAAAAAAAATGTAATAGGACTCTTAAGATTTTGGATTAATAGATATTACCTAGATAGGGTAGTGGTGACCCAGTGAGCAGTGGTGACCCAGCTGTAATTGCTCTGACTTACGAGTTGTAGGTCTTGAAAGAAAAGAAGAAAGAAAGAAAATACGTTTATTTGCGGTAAATATGACGCAAAGAAAAAAACACGAGAATAACAAATTGGGGGAAAATATGCGTCACATCCACGCAAAACGGCCATCGCTCAGCATAATGCCTATGCGAGACAGAGCCCCAGCGCTGGTTTTCAGCGACAGCCGGTCAGCGTTGGTTCGAACCCAGGCACGCGATCGGTAAATAATTTCATCACCACTGCTCTCAAAACGGTGAAGGAAAACATCGTGAGGAAACCGACATGTCCTAGAACCAAAAATTCGAAGACATGTGACATCTACCAACCCGCACTGGGCCAGCGTGGTAGATTATGGCCCACTTCCTCTCACCGAGGGGAGGCTTGTGTCCACTCCCAGCAGTGGAAACATTATAGGCTGATTATGCAGGCTCCTAACCTTTCTCACCCCAAGACTCTAAACATAAACGCTACAAAACTTTATCCTCTTCAAATATCTTACTTATTCTTCTTCCTGGTATTTATATACCTATCAAGTACATATTCACCATTTTTATCCCTATCGTAACGCTCATTCCCTTCCTAGGATGGGAAAAAGTCACATTTAAACATCTTTATTGTTTTAACTTCTTTAAGATGGAAGCCCTCCTTGATCGACTCTCGTCTTTCAAAGTTTGAGGAAAACTAAAGAACAATAAGCTAAAAAAAAGTGACTGAAAAGTGATGCAGAGAAATGACTTTTTGGGTAATGAAATACAGAACGTTATTACTGTTTATTATTCGGGAACTTTAGATTCGTCCCAACTTCCTTGTTCATAAACATAAACTTCATGTTTTAAGTTAAGTGGTGTGAAAGCAAAGTTTTTCATTTTACAAGAAAATTTTATCGGAAAATTATGTTATTTTTCCCTACTGCCTTGTTCTAATACATAAACCTTTTAATTTTTCAAGTTAAGTGAAGTGAAAGCAGTCTTTCGTTAGTATACAGGAAAGATAAAAAAAGCGTGTATATTTTATTTTGTCTTTCCCGTTGTTACTCTTCTAGGTGGAAGTATAAGCGTTTGAAACTAGGTACCCAGTGGATATAAAAAAAGTAAAAATTAATCAGAAAAATGATTGCTAGTCATTACATTCTCTACTTACTTACTGCAAAAACTGATCAGCAAATAAAAAACGGTCTTCCGATAGTTTCTGAGAAAATCGGGCACATTGAAACACACATGAATCAATGAACCTGCCTTTTCCAAATCGGTAAAATAAAACTCACCAAACTATTTTTTCTAGGAAAACGCATTGTTACCCAATATCAATTTTAAGAAGACGAAAGTATTTCTCATATCTTTCTTATCATCGATAAATCCCGATAACCTATCACACAGATGAAATGATTCAGTAGTCAACTATTTACCGTCAGAAGTAACAAGTCAAGATGTTACAAAATTGGTTTTATTTGTTGTTGGCGACCAGCGCTGTGTTATGTTATCCTGGTGGCTGGTTTGACACGCAGAAATTCAAAGTTGGGATTGAATATGACAGTAAGTAGTAATCCTTTAATCAGTATTATACATACTTATTTTTCCTCCTGAAAGCCAAGAAAGATAAACAAATCAAGTATCTTGACTTGGCTCGAGAGCTTTTCCACATGTGGGAGGTGGACTCGGCGATCATTGTGTCGTATTCACCCAATGGCTTAATTGGCAAGAGCCTCGATCAACACCTAAGGAGGCGTTAGGCAGCTAGATCAAGGGCTTGAGTCAGAAAGCTGTACTCCTGGACACGGCTCGCATTGTCAGTTAGTTTCTCTCTCTGGAGCCCTGATCGCCGGTAGCTTGGACCCTGTTCCCGATACCGGTGGGCTACTATTTTTAAATGTTTTTACATTTTTTTATTCTAATATTTATAACAAAAATATGTAATTAATGAAATAAAGGTTATAAATGCGAAAGTAACTCTTTCTGTCTGTTATCTTCTCACACCTAAACCACTGAATCCATCGTTATGAACGTCAGGGGCCGTATTATGACGTATTAATGCCACCATTATTCCAGTGTGAGTGAGAGACGGAGCTATACAAGGCCGTTAGCACCATCCTTTTTTCGCATTGGAATAATGATGGCCAGGATCAGGGGTCTTGTTCATAATAAGACCCCTGATCGGTATACTTGGACCTGCTGCCGGACATACTACTTTTCATCCTGAATATTTGTATTAAAAAAAAGGATGAAATACGCGCAGACGAGGTTGCGGGTAACAGCTAGTTTATTTATAAAGCACCTACGATACATGATGGACAGGTATTCTTTTGCACAAGTTGACTTGCATAACGTGAATGTTTACAGCAAGTTGACTTGCTGGAAGTTTTGGAAAAAGGATGTGTCCGTTTCGACCGCGCGGCCACGGCGAAATTTAAAAAAAAAAACCACGCCAAGATTTTGTAAAAATTTGTAGAAGTTGATTCCCAAAACCATAAATTTGTCAAAGTTATGGTTAAAAAGTTATAAGGGTTTGAACGTGGCCGCGCCATTGAAACGCGGCGAACCGCGCGGCCACGGAGATCTTTAAAACTAAGCGTTGCAGAGATCTGAAATTCAGGTAAATAACAGATTGAATTTGTAAAAAATTTGTAAAAATATAGAAAAAAATCCTAGGTTTATATTTTGGGAGCTATAAGACTAAAACTCCATGGCCGCGCCATCGAAACGATGAAAAATACGTTATCGCCGATATCTCGCTGAAAAAGCATCGCAGGGGTCTGAAGTTTTTTGTAAAACGTAGATTTGAATTTGTCGAAACTTGTAAAAATACTACAAAAATCCTAGGTTTATGTTTCAGGAGCTGTAAGACTAAAACCTCATGGCCGCGCCATTGAAACGGTCAAAAAACACGTTATCGCCGATATCTCGCTGAAAAAGCATCGTAGGGGTCTGAAGTTTTTTGTAAAACCTAGATTTGAATTTGTCGAAACTTGTAAAGAAACTTGTAAAAATACTACAAAAAATCCTAGGCTAATATTTCAGGAGTTGTAGTACGGTATCGCGTAGAAATAAGTCGTGATTATTTATCGAAGAAAGTAATTGTAAAGCGAGTTTTTTTTTGTAAACAACACCAATTAATATGTAAAACTACCGATACTAGGCAAAAAACATGTATTTTTTCGGTATTTATAACTTTCAATACGTTTTGAATATTTCGATAGGGTGACCATGGCTTTTTGTTTACAGAAAACTTTCCACCTATCGTTTTGGAAATTGTATCTCAAGGATTCTAAATTAAATTAAAATGAAACGACAAGATACAAAAAACATATTTATATTTCTTTTATAATCATATAAATCACAGATTATTTACTTACCCTAACACATATATTTCTTTCAAACTCACAAATCACAGATTATTTACTTATACTTTCTTTCAAAGTCACAAATCACAGATTATTTGCTTACACTTACTTACACTACTATATAGGGTGACTGGTAAGCAGTGACCGATACTTAAACACGTGAATTAGCTCATCATTATGAACAACTTTTACTACGGGACCAAACCTGAAATCGCGAAAAAAATATCAGCTGTTCCATACATTTACGATCGCCTAACTCGTCAACATGTATGGAACAGCTGATATTTTTTTCGCGATTTCAGGTTTGGTCCCATTGTTGCCATGTTTATAATGATGAGCTAATTCACGTGTTTAAGTATCGGTCACTAATTACCAGTCACCCTATATATATTTCTTTCAGTCACAAATCACAGATTATTTACTTAGAATAAGATATTTTTTTATTAATACGACCTCAGGGCCAAGGACTTTCTGGAACATTTGTCGAAATCTTGCAAAAAAATTGACATTTCAAACAAACCAAAACTATAATAATGAGGTACTCGCCAATATTTTTGGGATTTCGACCGGTTCCTTGGGTCATGAATATAACTTGTTACCTATGGGAGCTTATTCCCACTGTATAGTTTAATTTTACCCTGTTTTTTATTATTTAATCATCATTTATTAGACCATATGTTAAATTATGAATTGTCAGAGGTTGTTCAGAACTTGCGTGCGTTCCGGTTTTATTATCGTCGTAACAAATCATTATGGAATTATTTACTAAGCAATGACACTTGTAATGACCAATCACCTGTAGGTCTGATTGGTCATTACAAGTGTCATTGCTTAGTAAATAATGATAATGATAGGTGCTGTGGAATATGTCCCCCCGGTTGTACCGGGGGGACATATTCCACAGCACCTATCAGTTCATATTTTTTTTGCTTTATTTTGATGTAATGAGGTGTTTCTTGGAGCATAATTTTGTCTGTGCCATTGAGATCAAATAAAATAATATTACTCAATTCAAATTTAATTAATTCAATTATTATTACAAGACTAGGTCAACTATGTTGATAAAAAAATAGGAAAAGTATTAAGTGGTAAGAGAAGAGAGTAATTAGTATGAATTACTTACCTTGATAAGAAGTACTAATTTGAAATCAAATCCTAAGGCTTACGCCTTACGCTTTCGAAGTTGTAACAGTAGAACGTAGTTTTCCAAAGATAACAAATGTCCGAAACAGTGCACAAATTAAAGTCCGTAGGAATGTCAAAATTTAAAAAACACCAACGAGCAATCCGTGCGAATTAACTGAAAGTAAAACGACGACTGATCAACAAAAAAGCCTTTGGCGGGAAGACGGGGTGCAGCGGCCGGGATATCTCTCACATATTGGACTGCTGTGATTGGTTATACAGCCTTCGTCTCCCGCGCTGCACCCGCGTTCTGTTCGCTCCTGTGTACTGTAGTGTGTGTGGCCTTATGGTTAATTCCTTTAGTGCAATTCAATGTTGGAATGCATGAGTTAATTACACGTTACTTATGACATAATACTGTTAATTACAGGGGGTTATTTCTGGCAGAATTTAGTCTTAGACATAAGTTATGTGTTTGATTCCACAAATTTATTCATCAAATAATGCTATCTTACAGGAATTACGAATGTTGTGCAAAGTTATTTGTTATGGTTCTGGCACGTGTACTCAAAACCACAGTATTGTCAAATCAAGCAATGATTTAAGTGAATTTAAAAGAAATAAACATATGATTTTGTATTTTATCCGTTTCATTTTAATTGAATTTAGAATCCTTGAGATACAATTTCTAAAACGATAGGTGGAAAATTTTCTGTAAACAAAAAGCCATGGTCACCCTATCGAAATATTCAAAACGTATTGAAAGTTATAAATACCGAAAAATACATGTTTTTTGCCTAGTATCGGTAGTTTTACATATTAATAGGTGTTGTTTACAAAAAAAAAACTCGCTTTACAATTACTTTCTTCGATAAATAATCACGACTTATTTCTACGCGATACCGTACTACAGCTCCTGAAATATTAGCCTAGGATTTTTTGTAGTATTTTTACAAGTTTCGACAAATTCAAATCTAGGTTTTACAAAAAACTTCAGACCCCTACGATGCTTTTTCAGCGAGATATCGGCGATAACGTGTTTTTTGACCGTTTCAATGGCGCGGCCATGAGGTTTTAGTCTTACAGCTCCTGAAACATAAACCTAGGATTTTTTGTAGTATTTTTACAAATTTCGACAAATTCAAATCTACGTTTTACAAAAAACTTCAGACCCCTGCGACGCTTTTTCAGCGAGATATCGGCGATAACGTATTTTTCATCGTTTCGATGGCGCGGCCATGGAGTTTTAGTCTTATAGCTCCCAAAATATAAACCTAGGATTTTTTTCTATATTTTTACAAATTTTTTACAAATTCAATCTGTTATTTACCTGAATTTCAGATCTCTGCAACGCTTAGTTTTAAAGATCTCCGTGGCCGCGCGGTTCGCCGCGTTTCAATGGCGCGGCCACGTTCAAACCCTTATAACTTTTTAACCATAACTTTGACAAATTTATGGTTTTGGGAATCAACTTCTACAAATTTTTACAAAATCTTGGCGTGGTTTTTTTTTTTAAATTTCGCCGTGGCCGCGCGGTCGAAACGGACACAAAAGGATGCATGATGCAGTCATGCTTATTTTTATACACGTGAATGTTTTTCATATCTTGCCTACATGTAAAATGAATGAAACAATGCTGCATATTTCCAACCTGCATTTCATCTAAGAATTCATAACACTTTCTCTTTTATGCTTGATCTAAATGTGGTCACAACCACCACAATGGTGACCACAGTCAAACCCTATTTACACGATGCAAGCTCTTACGTGTGGCATACAATCAAATTGAAGCAGAAAATTACTTGCGTCGTCTAAACACTTTAGACGGTGTTTTATTGTTACTGTAACTTATGATATGCCATAGGGCCTATGGTAATTAAATCTCACAGTGTAAATCTGGCTTTATAGTATTACAAGGATCTTTTGGTGCTTGAATGACATTGACAGAGAAGCGTTGCTGGGAAAAATTTGTGAAATTATATTGAAACATAATTAGATTTCTCTTAATTCCAGAGTCACTCCCTATGAAGGGTGGTTCAGACAGATACAGACACAGAAATAACTACGATCCATTCTTTGTCACAATCACTGCACAATCCAAGGTTAGTGCCCTATCATCACTTCAGATACTTCTGTTGGCATACCTATTGGTCTGATAGCCACCTGTGATAAGAAAAGGTTAAATATTTGTAACTTATCTGACTCATATCTAGGCTATCAATGGTCCAAGGACAGCGAGCTGACTTTAAGAGCCAGTTTCGCCATAAATACATTGGCCATAACTGGTGAAATGTGAAATCGCATTCAAATTATATTACTTTATTATTGCGAATGTGAGGACTATGTTGATCATTTTTTTTCTTTCTCAGTTAGTTTCAATGATAGTCTAGCAGTTTAAGTAATTTATGCAGCTTACCAAATGACCCTTTTTTGGTATCGTTCGTCGAATCGTTGAGCTCCGTTAGAGCTAAGTTCTGAGTTGAGCTACACGATTACTGAAAAATGCTTGCACTGCACTGACTAGACAGGTTCGCTCAAATCTGTGTGATTCTTTTAGCAAAAGATCATCTTAGATAATAATCTACGAGTATATGGTCCTCATAAGGCCTGACCTAGATTATGTCTGGAGTTTAAAAAGTGACTCCTGAGTTTTTTTCGGCATTACTTCGTAGGGATAGTCAGATAAGAAATGTCGACTCCATCAAGTTTTTTTTTAATTTATTTTTAATATTTCTTGTACAAGTGATTCTGTTATCCTATTTACAGAATAAACAATTTCATTTCAATACAAATAGCGCGGTGTGGCCCAGCCGTAGTGTGCGATGGTCCATTACAAGATGTTTAAAAGTGATGTTGGAGGATTTTTGCGTTGTTTTGCGGCCCGCCCAAATACGCGTCACACACATATACAGCGCATTTTTGGCACAGCGTGGCCAATAATACGCCACTCTTATCAGGGTAGTTCTTAGGTCATATTCTTCTTTTTCTCACTTATAAGCAGAATACGACTTATTTAATGCATGCATAGTCGACCACGTAATTCTTTTACCATCCTAAGGTTGAAGAATATCATTTGCACCGCATAAAAAGGGTCTATTTGTCTTTGTGGCAGTTGGAAAGTTTCAACCGTATTGAAGTTTCGATTTTTTTTAATGGTTAGTCAATTACAAAATCGACTGGTAATAATATACCAACCTATTGACATGTAACATTTCCAAATTCACAGAAAAACTTCGTAATAACCTACCTAGAAGTGACAGCTACCGTTGATTCAGGAGGAACGATAGACTTCAGGGTCATCCGAGGTCAGACAGGGTCTACCACCATGGTCTTCCAACTGGTCTCCAACCATAGCGACTTCCTGTCCTACTCCTACATGGCGTATGGCATCAGGGAAGAAGAGTATCGAAAGGTGATGTCAGCTTCGTATGGTATTCTTTAGGTTAGTAATTTAATCGGACCTGCTGTGATAATCGAATAGTGGCCGATAGTATTCAGAAAGATGTTTTTTTTTTTTTTGTAATAAGTTTAAAAATCCTTTTTACAAAACCCTAAGTTTTACACAAAATATAAAATCATAAATAAATAAACTTTTATAATTATGAATAGCGCCATCTATTTAGATAAATAAGAATCACACTTGGAGATAGGCCCAACTAGTTCCTAATTAGTATGGTTAGTGAATCATAGATGACGCAAACTAATGTACATGCAGAGTTTTAATATAATAATACCTACCTATAGTATTTCATTAATTCAAAGGTGAGTCCAACTCTAGCTATCTCACACAAATAAAATTATAACATTTAGATTAAAGTTTATTCATGTAAAATATTAAAATGAATCCTTCATTTTAATATTTTACATGAATAAACTTTTTCAAAACGTAAGCTTTTAGACTATTCTATCATAGATGGCGCTTACACTGATTACGATAAGTAAAAAAAAATACAAATACAGTAAGTTTATTTTTTTCTTTCAGGTCGCAAATATTATAACCCTGCCGATACCAACAAATAAACAACAAATGCTTCATAATGGTTTTAAGATTATCAGTATATTACCGTTATTGTTTATTTCTATGTTATAATACTTAATTACTTATTTTTATTTTTTTGCATGGCAATTCGCTAAACGTAACTAGTAAATTAATGTAAAACCTACTATAGATACACCTACCATAAGAAATACAAAGGTAATTATTTTATGTTAACAATCTTAATTTTATAATTAAAATATAAGTACCTAATGAAAAATATATTATTGTTTACTGGAACACACTTTCTTGTGTTAATGAAAACTTTCCTTAAAGCACATAAGCATGGAGTAATTTAAGAGTAAGCAAATGCTTACCACGGAATTAAGCATTTAAGGTCATAAGAACCAAATTCGCTAAAAAGGGTTTAAAAAAATTGCCAAATCTATATGTGGCAGAGGAGAAAATGTAACCATCATCATAATTTCAGCCAAAAGACGTCCACTGCTGGACATAGTCCTCCCCCAAGCACCGCCACTTCGACGGATTCTGTGCCTCCCATATCCAGCGGATTTCTGCAGCCTTTACAAGGTCATCGGTCCATCTTGTGAGAGGGCCATCTAACGCTACGTCTTCCGGTACGCGGTCGCCACTCCAGAACCTTTCGGCCCCATCGACCATCTGTTCTGCGAGCACTACGCCATGCCCATTGCCACTTAAGATTGGTAATTCTGCGGGTTACGTCGGTTACCTTGGTTCCGCATGGTACCGGACTTAAAGAATAGCACTAGGTACCCTATTTCTTCCCATGGGTGTCGTAAAAGGCAACCAAGGGACTTACTAGATAATGGGCAGCAGCGTTCTCTATGCATTTGTAATACCATGCTGAGAACCTGCCTGCCAAGCGTGGTGATTAATGCAACAAACCCACTGCCAAAAACATCTTGAAAATATTTCTGAAAACTTGGTTGTTTTAAAAATCGGGCACAACACGAGAACCCCTGTGCTGCTACTAAACTTTATCTAGATAAATGAAAAACCCATATGACAGTTTGCTGGGGATCCAATCCAAGGACTCCAGGCTCAGCCATCGTGTTCGCGACTACTAAACAGGCATAGGTATTATGTCGACAATAAATAAAACCACGAAATAGGAACAAAATCTTTTTTTACAATACTTTCAATACTTCACCAAAATTAAAATTTTATGACTTGTTTAAAAGACACATCACCAAGCCGTAAGTTTTCAAGTTAATTCTTCTTCTCGAGATTGTGATTTTTTATTTGTACTAGAAGCGTGCGTACATCCAATTATTACGTTTTTTACGAAAGCAAGTTTTAAATGTTATAACTAAACATAACATTTGTGCTTGTACCGCAAACAGCGGATTTTCACGCCAAAAATAATTTTCATATAAGTATGTTACTTAGTTACATGTAGGTAATGAATGAGTGAATTACGGCTTGGTGTTGGTATTTTTATAACATTCTGTATTTTGACAAAGCCGGCAATCTTCATACTTGTATTTTACCCCAAAACTTAACTGTAGTGATACTGCTAAGTTCTCAAGCAAAACCTGTGTGTGAGCAGGTTTTGCTGTCGTCCAGTGACGACTGTAAAATAATAACTTCCGTTTAACTTCATATTGCTGTATAAGAAGTTCTCCTGAAAAATAAGAAGAGGATGGCTAATCAATATTTGCAATGATAGTGATCAGTCGGCAACAAATGCAGTAATGTAACAAGCTCGGCCCGAATGTAACGTTAAGATAAAAGTTTATAGCGCTCCCTCACAGAGAGCATTTGCCTATAATGTAACAATCCAAGATTTCACTGCAACGGTTACGGCTTTTCAAGTAGACTGCGCAAGTCATCAACTGCTAGGTAGTCTAGAGAGATAATTGAAAACCAGCAGAATAGATTAATACATATAATTAAATAGGTAGAAGTAACATGACTAGGTCTCAGGTAAAAGTTAAATTACAGGCGAATGCTCATGTGACGAGCCTTAACAATAACAAACGTTCGCGCAACGAATGTTCGCAAAACAAATTCGCGAAGCAAATGCTCGCGGTGAGCATTTACCGAATTAAGAGTTGCAGAATTAGAATAGGCATGATGCCTGGGTCAAAAAAAAAGAAATTATATTTAGTCCATCAGTCAGATAATTGAAAAATATTAGACACGTATTTTTTGCTTTGTCATATTAATAAAATATATACTTAGATACAACGTATTAAAGTTGGGGAGTGGGGGTCGCTACGTCACAAGTAAGTATAAAATCTACATACTCGTGACGAATGTATCGCCGTCATCTTGTCATTTAATTACCGAAGGTCTTGAAGACGATCAGGATACTGAGAGGGAGCGCAGGGCTTTAGCGGTCAGAGGTAACATACTGGCCCGCAGATTCTACCGCTGCTCTAGTGAAAGTAACATTGTTTAAGGCGTATTGTCAAAGCTTGTATACGGGGAATCTGTGGGTCAGCCACACCAAAAGGTCGCTGAATGTCCTGCGCGTCCAGTATAATAACATCTTTAGGATGATGTTGGGGCTGCCTCGCTTCTGTAGTGCATCGGGGATGTTTGTGCTGTATCGCACTGATGGCTTTCATGCCGTCATCCGCAAGAAAACGGTATCCCTGATCCGCAGAATGCGTGGCAGCTGCAACGGAATTCTGAAGACTGTAGCGGACAGGGTCTCTTCACCGTTGTGGGGTAAAAAAGGGAAATTTAAATTGAATTTTAATATTTTTAGTTATAATTTTAATTTTAAACGATTTGTATGGATTTTTTTATCTGAATATTTTTATTTTTTTATTTTTTATAACGTAAAAATAGAAAAATACGTGTCCAATATTTTGAATAATCTACCTGACGGACAAAAAAGTCATCAGCCTTATTGTAGCTGGAAACAACAGTTTAGTTCGGCAACGTCTGGGTGCTGCAGCTATCCTAAGAGCCCTATTAGACTATCATAGAAATAAGATCAGAGATGTATCAGTCATTTTTATATGAAGAACCTATGACGGTATAATAACTACATATGATTCATATTGTCTATGATCATATTTATGGGATCCTATTTCATAGCAAGCGTACAAATATGATCATATCCGTCTAATCTCAAAAATTGCTAAATCAAACACGGATAAATAGTTATCCATCTTGATTAATTATGACTTTTATAATTAATATCTTATAAGTGTAAAAATGAAGAACAGCATCATTTAACTATGATCATAGAATATGACAGATATGAAATCATATTTGTATGATAAATATATGATTGTGTAATTGGGGCCTAGTCAATATTTACCGTATGATTTCAAGTGGCTATTTTATAATACAACGAGTTCAGTTGCTCGAGGAATATGAAAATGAAGACGGTCATGGGTCCGATCTTCATATAGGTCGGCAGCATGCCACTCCATAGGGCCAAAACGCCTTCGTTCTTTATTATGGTCGACAACACTGCCATCTGGCTTGCGTCTTTTTTTGAGTTCTGTACTCTGAAACAGATAGGTATTTTAGTCACTATTTTACCGGTAAACTGGCACAAAATATTACCAGTGATGAGAATTTATAGAAATGAGCAAGTCCGATTCCACGGCGATAAGATAGTGTGGTCACTGCCCTAAACTAGGTACTCAGGCAGTCCTCATCACACAACGATGCGCGGTGGTAGCGGCTCTTTCGTGGTAAATTATTCTAGTCCTAGAGAAAATGACTAAAGGCCAGGGGTGCTAGCAGTCGGCTACTACTTGCAATTTTTCAAAGTTGAAACCAACGGGATAATTGCGTTTTCAAAGTCCTTTCGATTGTGATTGTAGTGTATTACGTAATTGGGGCGCTAGCTAGTAAATGATGTTGCGGTACCTCGTTTTGACGATGTCGATGGGCAGTGATGCAACAGTTGTGATGAATCCAGCGATCATAGCAGTTACTGTATGTAGATGTAAACCATCTCCCATATAGGATAGCAGCATCTGTCGACTCTGAAGAAAACTGTCTCTTGAAACTATATCTGACATGTATGAATACACATAAATACCTAGATACTGTAGAAAACAGGAAGCGCTTTTTACAGTACTTGTATGCACATGACATACTCAATTAATGTAGAAGTATGTATTTACGGCGAAAGCGAAAGGTTAATATCGATAAGAAATAAGCGGATAGAGTTTAAAGACGAACCTGCGCGTACGTGCCTAGTTGAGCGCCATTCACGACCATAGCTCTGCCGACAGTGGCGCTGGCGCCTCTCCAGAGCGTCGTTATACCTTCTTCTCGCGTTATCCTGCCAAGCGTAACATCAAACTATTGAAAGATAGAACACGTAAATGACGCTGCGCTTACAGCTGGGCGACTTCGTACCTACGGTTGAACGAATGTACCGACGACCCTACGTTAGCCATTTTTTTTCAATTCCGGAATTAAGAGCAGTAATATCGTTATTCCGATATTTATAAATTGTCTAATGTGGCTAAATTTGGTGAATAAACGAATAAAATCTTCGTTGATTCGTATTATAAACCTTTTCTTTTTCTAGAAACCAAACATCGTTGAAAAGGCCAGTTCTGGTACTATGTTCCTAGTATCGGAACTTAGTTTCGACATTGAAAAAATGCCGATATTGCATGCTCTAGCCCCGACGTAAGCTCGATGACTGCTGTTTACTAGCGGTATATAGAGTACAGTTGATAGAAAGAATGCTGAATGGCTCGAGAAGAGGCGATGCATATCCGGTGCCAAGCTGATATCTTAACTCACCTTTTAACCACGATTCGAGCTATTGAATTGTAAACTCAAACTCTATTTACTTACCAATTACAGTCACTTTTAAATTGTCAAGGAGTCGATCAGTCAGAAAAATGAAGCTAGTTGCCTAAAATAAGCCATAGCAGCTAAGAGATAACCATTCCCAACTGACGGCGCCCGTTCACGAACATTACGCATGCATCAGCACCATTTTGAAGGGAACCAAACGATCTAATACATGCACCACTATCAGCGAGAAATTTGAATGAGAGATGTAAGAGCTGCTCCAGTCATGTCATGTTGAGACGGCATGATGCGGCACAAGCCAGGCGGCAAAATCGAACGTTTATTTTGCCGCTGGCTATGCCGACTGGTTCCGAATCCGCTTACCCGAACAAATGCGTGACCTAACTGATGTCGTCGCTACTGAGAGAAAGTGGTTAATCACCTGCCCATAGCATTGAACACGTTTTTATAGTTCCTCTTCTTTTCGGGTGGAAGTCTTCCGTCTGCCGTCATACGGATAAGTGCTACTTCAGCCGGCGTCCCGATAAAACCGCCGATACCTCCAGCGACTACACCCATCCCTATTTTCATTGGAAATGAAGGGACACCGCGTTTTCTGAAAAAATACATGAAAACTATAAAGTATAACTGAAAGAAAGATACAAGTGAAATACAGGTAGACCAGGCTTAGGACATAGGAAAGATACTTTTTATCCCGGTGGTACGTTCGCGCGGGATAATTTACGACCACCGCACGGGCGGGCGGTGCCGCGGCCAAGATCTAATAGTAATTTGATGAGGAACAGGGTGTAAAGTTCACTCATACTCTATTAAGAAGGGAGGATCTCCGACTAGACGGGTGTCATGTCTGGCGGGCATTTGCCCAACGATTCATGTCGGATAGTCTTATATATGTCGTTCACGCGGTAAACTTTAATTACGCGATACAGAATTTGTGTGACGTCAGGATTTTTGTGTGATGTTAGGTCTTTTGATGCGTAGTTCGCATGTGGCGATGTAGATGCCGCCACATCACTCCCCTCCGGAGACCGGAGGTCGATAGTGGGCTGAGTTTTGTATCTTGCGATGCTTCACAGTGCCAGCTGAGGTTCCAGTAAGTCGGAACTGGGTGCCGCATAGTTCACGGTAAGTCGGAACTGTTTGTGGTAATCGCGGTTATTGCAGTGATTGTATTGATTGCGGTGATTCCCTAGTGAGTCAGGGTGGCGCTGCGTCGAGGAGAGTGTAGAATGGGCTCTGCTTGTCAGCCTGGCCGAAAGTGCAGGTGCTGTGCAAAGGTTGCTGATGAGGCTGAGGGTGATGACCAGGAATGCGCGTTCGCTGCATGCTAGTGGTCAGGATACTCGTTGTAAGCCGTGGGTGCTGGCTGGCTTTGTGACTCGCCTCACGAAACCTTGCGGGAGTGATGATGATAACGTCACGCTGAAGTTCATAATTGGGGTCACCAATTTAGAGGTATTAGGAACAGGGAGTAAAGTTCACTCATACTCATCACTTATATCGAAAAGGGAGGATCCTCCGAACAGACGGGTATCGTGTGTGGCGGGCAACTGCCCAAAAATATATGTCGTTCGCGCGGTAAACTATAATTGCGCGATGCAGGATTTATGTGACGTCAGGATTTTTGTGTGACGTCAGGTCTTTTGATGCGTAGTTCGCATGTGGCGAAGTAGATGCCGCCACAGTAATATAAATTCACAATACTAAGGTGTTCTCGTATAACTTTCATATTGCTTCAGTTACCCTCTGAAAATAAATAAACTGATAAAACAAAAACGAGAGCTACTCACGTTTTATACATGTCGAATAAAGCGTTAAAAATGCCTAGTCGACTAGCGGTGTAGGTAGCTTGTCGGACTAGGGCAGCAGATAAACCCCGATAAAAGCCAAAAATTTCCTCTTTCGCCACGATATCCTTAGCCACAGATAATGTAGACACATTTCTCCCAGCCGGCCCCATCAACTGCATTCGAGTTTTTAATAAGTCGGCTGGTTGGACAATAAAAGTAGCTAGCAAGCTGTGAAAGAAACTTTCACTTTAACAGAATTATTCATGGGTACATTTTTCTGCTGCAAACAAAATAATAGATTCGGAAACAAAACAAAAATGGGCCTATTTGGAGAATTTGGCTCTTGGCAGTGCCTTAGGGGCAGCAGTCAGCGCAGATAGATCTCGAGCAGTTTTCATAGACTATTCGATAATGAACTTAATGCAATTAAAATAAAGATGAAGATTGATCAGAACAGTATGCGCGCACGTGTTCCTTGCAACCACACGCACACGCTCGAGCATGCTCGGCTTGGGCGTCGATGCTTGCGAACAGTCGCCGCCGCAGCACACGAGTGAAAATGACCCCACAGAGACAAAACTACTAAGAAGGATTTTCAATTTGTTTAAAATTGAATATTCCGTATGTTATTATTATGGTGACGATAGCGCACGCGAGCGTTCACGAGACAGATCGAGCGTGCGCGTGTCGATCGTCAAACATCCGTTGCGTCTGCCAAATTTACGCGGTGGATTTTGCTAGAGCATACACTAACAGTTGCCGCGATATCCCAAGATTAGATGCTTAATTTTAACTTACCCACTTGTTCCTCCTATTGCAAAGTTCATATAACCAGGCATAACAGGCACAGCTGGCACAGCTTTAGATCCCTTCTCGATCATTTTATGGGGAATTTACAGTACACGATAGCATGAAAGTCTTGCCATATTTAACAAAAAGATTAAATTAATGTTTTATCATTTTTTTTATTTTTTATTCATAAATATAAGTGTATTTGTGTTCCTTTTTTATTTGACATTGGATTTTTTCTTAGATTTGTTGCTCCATTGCATCATGTCAATCGCGTCAATACAGCACTGACATACTTGTCAGTGCAATACTGTGATCAATGATCGTGAAAAATAGATCGTTCTGTCAGTCATGGAATTAGTGAGTACTAGAGAATTAGTGAAACCTCATTTATAAGAAAGGAAGTACTAACAATAATAAACTAGTAGTTCTGCGAACAGTAGACCCCGCGAGCACAAACTTTTACGCAACAATTAATATACCACTAAAATTATTTAAAACCCGATATTTAACAAGTTTTTAAAGCTTTTATTTAACTTGCCGTCTTAGTTAGTATGTATTGGTCAAATCTTGCAAGCTAAATTAAAACCACTTCCTCTTATCCTACAGAGTTGAAATTTTACATGTTGGTTCAGTTTTGAAGGCCATGCATTTCTTTATGATGCATGACCTGATTCTACACCCAGGATTGACTCCAGACGAAGGAACCCACAACATTCAGCGGTACAGGAACGCGCAATGGTCCACCTGAGGGACTGAGTATAGCAACCAAACCGCATCGTGTCACAGTAACAGACACGAAATTTAATATACGCATTTAATTATGATAGTGCGTTTTAATGTCTATCATGACCTGGCTGCAATATCCAGGATTTGCTCCAGATAAGGAAACTCCTCAGAGATCAACAATAGAGACACTAAATTTTACTGATATCCCGTTCTAAAATTCACCATGACCTGGCTGCTGCTCTCTGGGTTGGCTCCAGAAGACATTATATACCTAAAATATTCTATATTTTATAATAAATTAGATTTGTTACAGCTGTAGTGGCAATCATGTCATTTGGTCCAAATAGGTTTTTATTTTTATTATTTTATTTTGCTTTTATATAGATTCATTTCTTTTAGATTTTGTGAATGTGAGAACGTTGTAGGCTTAGCAGACTGTAGATCTGTCGACCATTTTCTATCTTGCTAAGTACCTGGTACTTGCCCTACACTGTCCTCTCATACCTATTAACACTGTAATTTGAAAACATTGTAAATACCATTTACTTTTAAAAGAGTAACCGTGGAGTTTCTTGCCGGCTCTTCTCCATAGGAAACGACGAATTAGCACTTGTAGGTTTATGTGAAATAAAATATTTTGAATTTGAAGAGGGAACTCCTCAACAGTCAACACTACAGACAAGAAATGTAAAATACGCATTCAATTATGAAAGCCCGTTCTTAAGTAGTAGGTATATCATGACTTGGATAGTGCAACTTGGTGGGCTTCACAACTAAACTTAACTTCGTAACTTGTGTAAATGCGTGTTTGGGTTCGTTGGATTTGTCTTTACAGGTACCTTGCAAGTGAAGGTGATAAAACAGATATTTAAACAAATTGTAATGCTTAAAAGTATAAAATAAAATTTAAGTAAAAACCTCTTTAAAAAAAAGCGTCTTATGAACTAGGGGCGTGAACGTCCTTCTTACACTTTAAGATAAACCTCGAGATTTTAATTAAATATTAATGTACGTAAGTATACGTAAGAATTATTTTGTTTACTTTTTAGTTGTTTGTTAAAAATCTTGTTTTTGAAAAGGTTTTTACTTAAATTTTATTTGTTTTTAAAAATATGGTAAATAGCACGACTGTGGCTGTAGGTTACTAAAAAGCATATGGTGGCAAGAAAGATAATTAAACAGAAATAAACTAACCCACAACTACTATCTGTTAAACACGAGACTTCATTTACTTTTGAAGCTACTGTACACCTAACAAAACTCAGTCACACAAAATGTTCAACGGGACCTAACCATTTGACGAGCGACAACGACAGCGCGATCTAGCGGAGGACAGTAGCACCATTTAGTGACCTTACTGTAAAACGCTTTTAGAAATTTCTGAAAATTATTATTTTATTAGTTTTGTGATGAGAAGGGTAGTGTAGGTGCAGGTGCTCCATCAATTCCTACCTAGTAGTTAAAGGGCCCATTCTACTGGTAGAAATAAAAAAGTGAGCAATTTACTGTATTTTGAGGAGCTGTTCTGCTCATCACGCCGAAGATCCTCATCAGATCTTCACCAAATTTTTATGAGACAACCTTTCAATTGAAAAAAGAATTATCGAAATCTGATCTCACTACGCGGAGATATTTCTCCCCCCTTTCCCCGTTTTTGGAGGAAATATTCAATCTAAAATCCCTGATGACAAAAAAATATATAAAGTCGTTTGTTCGACAAACTTGTAAACCAAGTTTCGTCCAGATCGGTTATAAAATACGACTGTAGACCAACAAACTGATACACGAAAGCAATTTTTGCTATAGGTACTTGAAACTGCAGACGCTTCGCTCACTCGGTCAATAACGCCATCTACCATCCGGAGTAAACATTTAATATTTGTTAAAAGTTATAAATTGTGCTTTAAACATGTAACAAAAACACAGGTTTAGTTTACTTATAATACAATAATACTTCTGTTATTGTAACATTCTGTAATTTTACTTCAACAATAAAACTACTTAAAATAGCGCCATCTATTATGTTTTGTGAGTATTACTTGTCTCGTATACTTTTTCAACTCGATTACAGATGACGCTAAAACAAATATTTTCGAACAAAATGATGTTGATTTACTTTTTAGATTCACAAACTCAGATATCTCATCAATCAATCAATCAACAGTAGCCATCGATGTAGGAGATATTAAAGTGCACAATTGTGTGCGCAAACACAGGTGTTCACTATGAGAGTGAGAGAAGACAGTTAACGAAACTCCACTTAATATGGGTATATCAACCATTGCCTTGATGTAAGTACTAGCTTCTTGACGGAAGTAACGTTTCAAACAAACAAAAACACGATTCATAAATAAATAACTATTTATTTCCTTAACCTTACAAATTTAGTATTTTATTAATAACATTCATATACTGAGACAGTGCTCCGTCTGTGTAGTTGCCACACTTGTCTACACTCACGCACTCGCCGGCCACATCTCGAAGGAGTCCGGGCGCGCATACGCAGCCTCCTTTGCATATGCGAGTGCATATCGGCTGCGGATCCTCGCATGAAGGCTCGCATGATGCGTTACATATGTCGTAGACTTCGTTTTGGTTTAGACATGGCTCTGTAAGTATAAAAGAGTTCAGTGTTGGAAGGTGTTAAGAATTGTATTAAAATAAGAATAAGGGTGAATTTCACCAACGAAACTAAACGCGATCAGCACATCTAAACCGCGTTCAGAGCTGTCAGTGTCAATATTCCACAACTATGAAACATTGATAACACTGAGTCACTGACAGCTCTCGGATGCAGTTATGAAGAGTCAAGCCAAGTCAGTAAAGCTGTAACTAGGAAATCACAAATGATAAACTAGCGAACTAGCTAACTATCGAAGTAAAAATAAATAAACAGTTAATTACTAATAACAACAACAAAAACCATGGTCAGCAAGACCCTGTCACCACAAGCAGCACCCGTTCACGAGCATAACGCAAAGATCAGCCATTACCCCCCTCGCCATATTTGAGGGCAGGAGCAACCCGACCCCCGACGCTACCGCAAGCAGTGACATCTAAGGGGCCATGATGAAATTGCTGCTGGTTGCTCTGGCAAGAATAATATGATCAATTTTCGAGGTCGCTAGCTGACCATATATTGACAGCTGACAATACAACTCATAAAAATAAAAATAAAAACTTTGTAAAGAGTAGTATCACTTTCTGTAATCGGTCCATCTAGCTAACCAATAACTTAATGCCGGGGTATACGCTAAGGTAGCCTGCGAAATTCTATATTAATTAAGTTTTTATGTAATTTTCAGGTCAGTGTCAGGTTGTATGTTTATGAAAATATAATTCACTACCATCAGAATAGTAATCATCAATGATACAACTGTCTAAGTGCTGAATTCACCAATGAAATTTAACGCGTTCAGCACATCTAAACGCGTTCAAGGACTGTCAGTGTACAATATTCCATAACAATTTTGACAGTAACAGCTTTTGAACGCGTTTTAGAAAGGTTTATCGCGCTCAGTTTCATTGGTGAAATCAACCCTAAGTTAGAATTGGGCTCAAATGTTATGATTTTATGAAATATTCATTCAATAGGGATATTTGAAATTGACAGTTGTATTGATAATATAATTCTGTAAATACATATTTAAACCTACAAATTGTTAAAAAACAAGGGTTAACCTGGCGCTCTCTCATTAAAAAGATCACTCACCAACAGGACACTTATCGATAGTCACACATTGATCTTTGACCGTGTCCCTGACATATCCTGACTTGCAGAAGCAGCCCATGCCGCAAGCGAGCCCGCAGATCAGAGGCTCGGGCTGCGTGCAGGTCAGGGGGCAGGCTGTGCCGCATGACAGGAACTCTTCGTTGGGGCCGCAGATCTCGTCCTTGCCTGAAAGTTTATGTACAGAATAGAACTTGTTTGAGGGAGCATTGCACGACTTTCTGCTGAATTTTGTTGTTGATGACGATAACTTGACAGAACTTTGAGGAAACTTGAGCGCGGTGACAGATGATTAATTTTTTATATACCTACATGTAAGTACCTATAGGTATCCGGTCATCCACTCATCAGAACAGAGAAAGAGTCATTGAAATCCGTTGACGAGGTAAAGAATGATCAGTACAAATACAAACACAGAAATAAATATTTTTGTATTTGTTCGGAACATATATTTCAAAAAAGAGTTTAACTAATTGAAAACCTCCTTCTTTTTTAAGTCTGTTATTAAAAAGGTACCTATATAATACTCACGACCCACACACAATGGTTTCGTAGTTCAAACATCTGAACTTGCTAAAAAAAAAACCGTACGTACCAACACACTGATCCGTAGTGACACAAGTGCCGTTATCGTCTCTGAGGTAGCCAGCCTTGCAGAAGCAGCCTTCCACGCAGTCCTCAGAACAGATGACCGGACCCTCAGGGTTGGTGCAGTTGAAAGGGCATGCTGAGCCGCAGAGAAGGTACTCTTCATTCGGGGGACATTCTTCTGTAAAATGAGGATAGGAAACATAAAAATAACTGTTCAAGTGCATGACGGGCCACGGGCAGTGAAGGGCTCTGTAGTTGCGATGAATATTCATTTTATCGATCGAAAATAAAGTTCGTATAGTATTTTCATAACTATTCTCGAAACACTGAGAAAATGCGTTTTCTGTGGTTGAAATAGAAAATATTCCATACCTACATATCTTATGAGTCTATAATACCTCAAATTGGTTACCATGATCCTCCGCTTTATCGAAAATACTGCAGCATTATTTTTTAAATAAATGTATGTTAAAGTTGAGAATTAATGTTAACTACTATGTTTGGCGAAAACACGATTCCATAAAATAGGAAAAAAAAACAAAGTTACGTCCAAACAGAACAATAAACTGAACTTAACTATGTATTTATTGAAAAACCGACCACAAATGGTGTTATTTGCTGATGACACATCACTGATTTTTAAGGTAAACAGACATGCAAAGGAACTTGACGACGTAAATAACGCTATGCTAAAGGTCCATAATTGGTTTACTGTAAATAATTTAGTATTAAATGAGAAGAAAACGAAATGCATAAGATTCGCGTTACCGAATGTTAGAAGTAGTGAATGTCACGTTGTATTGAATAAGGAGACACTAGAATTCGTCGAAAAAACAGTTTTCCTGGGAATCACGCTTGACTCAAAACTACAGTGGGGTCCTCACTTAACATCACTTGCAGGGCGGCTGAGTTCAGCCGCTTACGCTGTTTGGAAAATCCGCCAACTAACAGACGTGGATACCGCGAGACTGGTCTATTTTAGTTACTTTCATAGCATCATGTCTTACGGTATTTTTCTGTGGGGACGGGCCGCAGATATTGATTCTATCTTTATTCTGCAAAAGAGGGCTATCAGAGCCACAACCACCGCAGACGTGAATCTCTAAGGGAACTGTTTAAGAAAATTAACATCATGACGGTACCTTGTCAGTATATATATGAAAACATTATGTATGTTCGAAAAAATTTACATCTTTTTAGTAAAATAAGTGACAGGCATAATTTTAACACAAGAAATAGGAACAAATTAGATCAACCACGTTTCAGGTTGTCTAAAGTACACACTTCTTTTATGGGGTACTGTGTAAAATGTTATAATAAAATACCACTCGATATTCTTCAACTAAATGAGAAGAAATTTAAAACTTGCATTAAACGCACACTATGTAGACAAGCATATTATAAGTTGGATGATTATATCATAGATAAAAATGCTTGGCTTAATGCTGGTCCTGCTCCACAGCCACTTGGGCTCAATAGTTAACATGTTTATTTTTGGAAGAGTTGCTTCCCCTTTTTTATTTTTTCTGACTTTACGAACTTAATGTTTACTTTTTATTTTTACTTAACCAAGGTTTAATTGTTGAATACTCCAAAAGTTAATAATGTTTTTTTTTTTCTTTTTGGTAGTAAAATTCTTTTAATTTCACAAATTCATTGCAAACTATAGTTTTGTATAATTTAGAAGCATTTTTTTTTTCAATTTTTGTAAATGTGAGTACCATGGAGCCGTTTACTATGTTGTTTTGTTGTATGTTGACTTGAAAGAGCATGGTAGTTGAGAGTATGTCATGCTCACTTAAATGTCTCGCTGATGGTGGCGAGTGTGTTGGATCATTCGGTTCCCTACAAAATGGTTGAGCTGGATGGTGCTGATCCACGCGTCATGTTCGTGAACGGGCGCCGTCGGTTGAGACTGGTCATCTCTTATCTGCCATTGCTTATTTTTAATCTTATATTTTTAATCGTTTTTGATTATTATTTTATTTTACATTGTTCTCACATATAGAAGCAACAAAAGTAATGTACCCAGGATTTTGTAAATTCTATATTTAAAAGAGTGTCCTTGGAGTTTCTTGCCCGTTCTTCTCCATAGAGATCTACGTTTTGGAATGGGCAACTAGCTTCAACTTAAACCGATAAACTCGCACCTCCATACCCTCATTCCCATTGGGAACCCAATTAAACTATCAAGTGATACAATCATCTGCCCACTGATAATTTAAAACAAACCCATTCAAGTGTGAAAAGCCTCAAAAAACACTCGGAAATCTATTGGAAAACGATTTCCCATTGCTTCCCATAAAAACGACTCAATAAAAAGTGAACTGCTTTAATTAATTACTAGATTCATTTCACAGTTGACTTGCTAATTACTTTTCAGTTTCATTCGGAATTCGTTGGCTATGTTGATTGGCAACATTAAAATTAAATCAATGAAATTATTACTCTGTTTATCGATACCCAAGTTTACCGCTTCGAAGGTCTATAGGCATCCATGCCTATGAGCCACTCGAGTGTCGCTTTCCATCGCTAGACAAAGGACGCTCAGTGATTCTTACATTTTAAATATAAAAATACAAAATACCTACATGACTTTTAAACAACTGTGTTGCATTACATAAATAAATAGGTTTTGAACTGTACCTTTTTACCAAGAGATGTTTTCGGCGTGAAGAAGAACGTATCTAAAATTTTTTTACAGAAGATCTATTCAAAATGGTGGTCGAGAATTTCCGTGATTCATAGTTTTGAAGACCTGTGATATATGAAGTGTATTTTGTGCACGTCTGATTTATTAAATTGGTTTTAGAATTTATTAATCACAAAATCCATTGAAATGTTCTCTAAGTCTATTTTTATTGTGTTATATGTGGTGATTTACACAATCGATCTAGCAAGAAGTGTTACACTGCGTACGTATTATTTTTATATTTATATTCATCAGACTATTCGCCTGCCCTAACATAAAATCAACTCATTCCTCCTTTTTTGTTATTCATATTAATAAAACAAATGCGAAAGTAACTAGTTAACTAGGTAACTATTTCATGGTATGCTGCACCGGTCGACGTCATAACGTCTACGCCGGCTGTCGCTGAAAACCAGCGCTGGGGCCCTGTCTTGCATAGGGTCGCAGCATCATGCTGAGCGATGGCCGTTTTGCGTGAATGTGACGCATATTTTCCCAGAAACTTGTTTCCATTTTTTAATTTTGATTTCTTTTTTTTTTTTTGCGTCATGTTTACCGCAAATAAACGTATTTTCTTTCTTTCTAGTTTGTTTGTCAACCATTGAACTGATCGGTATGAAATTTGACAGATAGGTAGCCTGCTTGAAAAAGGACATAGGCTACTTTTCATCGTGCATAAAAAAATACCAAACATGTTTAGAGTTTCTTGCCGGCTCTTCTCCATAGGAAACAACCAATTGGAACCGTGCACCTAGCTTCTGACGTTTCATAAGTGCCCATGTGACATAAAATATTTTGAATTTTGAATTTGAATTTGTGATGTAGTCGTGTAACAGTTAGATTACCTATACTAGTAAAATGGCTTCTATTTCACATTATTCGTGGCCATTCTACAGCGTGTAACAAAAAACCTGCTGCTAGCTGTTGTTATGAATCATACTGAGAGTCTATTTATGTTGTAATTTTCAGGAAAAAAGAAGCATTTTTTTTTTATTACGTGGGGCGCGGGCGTCCGTCGATTAGCGGGTGTTGCTTCAAGCCATAACTTATGACCCCTGTTGAAAATTTACCAATTTTTTATGGAATTATGGATAATTTTCGCACTAAAAACGTTACGTACGTTAAATAGCAATAACTCATAAACAATAATAAAAAGTTTTTTATAACTTTTTGGTAATGTTATCGCAGTACCTACGAGTATGTTTCCTTTTCGGATCCGACAGAGTTTTTGTAACATATTTTATTTTTGAAAGAAAACTAAAACTAAAGAAACTTTATTAGTACCTACTCTTTCATACGAAGGAGTTCGTGGCTAAATAATAACAGCCGTACTAGTCAATCCATCAGGTTAAGCTACGCTTTCTAGGGTTGGTCCGTGGATGATCGACCATCTTCACAAACCCACCGAGACTACTCCGTGCCTCGGAAAGCACGTTAAGCCGTTGGTCCCGGCTGTCATTCGTACATCTTTGACAGCCATTACGGGTTGTCAGAGGGCGAAAGTCGGACAACCAGGGGTATCGTATTACTCAGTTACAGCACGCTTAGCATGAAAACCATAGAAACGGGTTTTCTACGGGTTTTTCGACGGAAGAATAGACGAAATGACAGGTTGTGATTGTTTATCTGTCATTTTGTCTATTCTTCCGTCGACAAAACCTGTTTCTATTCTGGTCGTGCTTAGCGTTCTGTGGGGGTCAGACTTGCAGTAGCTCCATGTAAAATACTGGTATTCGGCTGCCTCCGGCTAGACTGAAAGCCAAACCGAACATAGTTGGGAAAAGCCTAGGCAGATTGATTAGTACTCTTTCATATCTCCATCTGTTTTCTGCTCTACTTGCCACAAAAATAGGCAGTTCAGTAAACAATCTCTAATTGTTTTCAGGTAAAGAATGTCCAGCTGGTGAGGTGCACAAGTCCTGTGCCTTCTACGACGAGTACACCTGCTGGATACAAGACGATCGGATGGAGAGGGTCAAGTCACCACCAAAAAAACTGCCGCATTGCAAAGCCGGTTGTTATTGCAAGTAAGACAAGATCTTTCTCTAGGTATAAGTCACAGCTCTGTGCATTCGATTGGGATATTAAGAGGGAACAGGGCCTGCAATTCTCCATACAAATTTATTCCCCTTTTTTCTTCCTGGAGGCATCCAGAGCAATCATTTTTTTTCATAAAATCAAGGTCTACAGTAGACACGTCCCTGATATTTCTTTTTTTTCAGTAACTTATTGGTAAAGAAAATATGACCCTCCAAAAAATTACAAAAATGCCCCATTTTTACTACTAGACAAATTCGAAAAGTTTTTAACATAAAATATAATGATAGAAACCGAGACATACTGTTACTCAAAATTTTAATGTGAAAAATAATTGAATCGGCTCAGTTTTCTAGGAGAAAAAAGGGGAAAACGATACGTCAATCTCGTTAATTTTTTTGTGATATATTCGGTCTGAGCTGCAGCTGTCCCTATCCCACTCTACGGAAGCAGACTTGAGGTAAGACGACGGCAATAGTTTCTTCAAATACCTATTTTTCAAATTACTCGCAGGCCCTGTTCCCTCTTAACAATAAAATTAATTTTGGTGCTAGTTTAGATATGTTAAGAGTATAAAGACAGACCAATTTCTGCCCACGCACCCTTGCAGCCCCGATTTGTGAAATAAAAAATATGCTTGTTGATCTCGCATGCATCGCAAGACAACTTTCCCGCGTTTTTCGGGTTCAATTCCCGCACGGAACAAATATTTGTATGACCTACAAGTAGTTGTTCCGGGTCTGGCTGTTTGTGTATGTGAGTATAAATGTTTGTAAACGCACCCACGATACAGAAGAAATTCCTAGTGTGGGGCAAAGATTTATAAAAAAAAAAAAAAAACTTTTTTGTCGGAATAAGAACGTAGTAATTGGAGTGCTGAAAGCATTGTATCGTAATAAAATAAAAATAAAAAAAAGTCTGAAATTGCCCGCACTAATTTCTTCAATTATTAACAATTTTTTATAAGTCGGTGTAAATAGAGAATGCGTGGTTTGAGGTAACTTCGTGATATTTGAATGTCGAGAAAATTTTATCAATGTATGTTTCTATTCCAAAAATACTTGCGAATATCATATAGTTACTCAAACTATTTTAATTTTACACCCTTGAAGTCGGTATAAATAGAGAATGCGTGGTTTGAGGTAACTTCGTGATATTTGAATGTCGAGAAAATTTTATCAATGTATGTTTCTATTCCAAAAATACTTGCGAATATCATATAGTTACTCAAACTATTTTAATTTTACACCCTTGCTAATTCCAAGAAAAATATAACTTACGATTAGATGCTTTACCCCGCGTCCAAACCAATGCTATTGGTCGTGCAAATACGCGATCATCGCGGTCATAAATCACTAATTTGTTCGGAAAACCGAATGGCGCTCTCTATCGGTGCGACCACGCGTTCGGGTTTGCCCAACAAAATTGAAGTGACAATTACTTTAGTTAGAACGCGGGCTTAGTCCCGCTCTTAATCGATTCAAATAATTAAGTCGACCTTGTCCGAATGGTTTCTAATTAAGGCACGCACGATAATTGTTCTAGTGCATTTTGTGACTTATTGTGGTTTTAGATGTTGAACAACTTGAGCCGCTCAAATCGGTTCAGCGTGAATTAGTCTTTTCAGTGGGAAAAATCTACGCCTCTTAGATTTTTAAACCACCATCAGTCGGCTTCCCAAACAAGTGTATAGCACCCTATTTAATTCCCAATTTTCTTATTTCAGGAAAGGATTAGTTCGAGAATTTCCCCTTGGCCCGTGTATAGTAGCTGCTGGTTGCCGTAACCGAAAACTTCAGGCGGTCCTGAAGAATTTACCTACGGGACCTACGTTTATTCTCAAATACAATATTTAGTTAATTTATTTGCAGATTTTATACACTTTTCTTATTTTAATTGCTAAAGCATGACTTATAGTAAAATCTTATACAGAGTGGCGATTAAGTGACCTGCATCCGTCGAGGGGTGATTTCCTAAACAACTTTCGATATGAAAGACTATATGAATAAGAATTGTAAAAAAAATCATACGTGTATCTTCCGATTCGTGAAAAAAAAATCATATTCCTGTACAAACAGTGTACAGAAATTTGTTTTTTTTTGCGGATATAAGTTTCATGGTGATACTTGTTTAGTATGACGGGAAGAATATTAACGGTACTAACGTTTTATATTTATAGTATTTGTCTCCTGACTAACGTAATTGACCTTTTATGTTAAATAAATAAATGACCGGTCGTTTTCCTAATTTACAAATTTCTTAATTATTTGTAATCCTACTTACGTAGTATACCTGTGCGGTAATCGGGCGCGGAACAGAGTTACAACCCCTAGTGTAGTATATAAATGATATTAGATATTTTGAGGCCGAAGCCAGCGGGCTCTAAAGAATTTCATACCAGTTGAATGACAATTTATTGTGACTACGAGAAATACAAACGGAAAAATATGTTTCAGCTACAGACAAATAAGTAATAAATAAAAATCCTTACCTTGAGCAATATAAATACCGGTACTGACAGCCACAAAACAAATAACAAAGAAAATATTTCTCTCGAATATTGGCAGCATCTTTACCGATTTTTTTTAGTTAACTCAAAACAACCGTCTTTGTTGGCGATTCTAAATATTCTGGTTGTTTAAAATGCACAACCAGGGTTGTCGTGCGACCTTTGAATTGAATAGTTTTTGTTCGATCAATAAAAATGTGTCATCCTTGAGTTTAATGCAATGAAGCGTGTTGCATTAAAAAAGCGGTCAATTGCGAGTCCGACTCGCTCACGAAGGGTTCCGTACCACCGTAGAATATTTAACACTACATTGTTTTTTAAATACTTTTGCAAATATGCCCAAAAAACACGTTTCTGGTGTGGTTTCACGTTTCTTTATGGTGGGTAGGTTTCATTTTTATATTAAAGCGGCCATAGGTACACACTCTGTGAAAATTTCAAGTGTCTACCTATTACGGTTTAAAAGATACAGCTGTGTGACAGACGGACGGACACCGGAGCCTTAGTAATAGGGTCCCATTGGTGCCCTTCGAGTACAGAACCCTAATAACAAGCAGGTACATTTCAGATCAATCTAGAAAATTATACAATGGTAAATCAATTTGTTACAAATTGTGTGTATTGGTGTTATGCATAGTGCATTGTTGTTGTTAGTGTTAAAATAAAATACCTAGTGTTAGGTAACTCTTAATATAGTTGGCTTTAAATGTATTAATATGAGGCTGTAGGTAGTGTATATCAGTATTTTATCAATTCAGACTGCGAGACGAACAGTCAGGGTTTTTCTGAAGTGAAAACTTCTTTAGGCGCGTTGAGCACTTTTTGGGTTCTAAAAATCATGGAAATCGCGTCATCGTCACCGAACGCTTTCCATGAGCTATATGTATACTGTGTATATATGTGTACTTTTTGAGTGAACAAATAGCGTGAAACTCGCGTCATCGTCACCGCACGCTGTTTTTACTTCTATCGGGCGGCAGTCCCCAAAGACTGCCCCGCATGTTTTTTTTTAAATCAAGTTGACGCACTACGTCAATTTACCGTATTATAGCCATTTCATACAACTTTCAAAAAATGACGGTTGTGATTTGAATTACGGGCAATTTAAGTTGATAGTCAATTGGGTAAACAGTTAATTTTCGGTAGCTTTGCATTACTTAGTCGTTTAAATAGTTAAATACAACCATTCGTTGAGGCTCGGGAGTGCTGTCTGCACTTGATCAATACGAAAGCAAGCCGTTTCGATGCGTTCTAAAGGTTTATTCAGATATAAGCGATATCTATCTATTTTTATTTAAATATAAAACACATACACACTATACAACTGATATACATCCGTAAGATTTCCTCGTAACATAAGGTCCAGTTGAAAACCAGCGTCAGACACTAGTTGTCTGGCATTTACGCTGAACTGGGCCTATTTGGCGCAGTCGTGAGGCACATAATACCTACTTTTTTAAGTAATTATTTTTTCTGTTTTTTTTTTTGTTTTTGTGTGAATATTGTGTGGCCTAACCTAACCTAACCTAAGTCAAATAAATTTATTTTCTTTCTTTCTTTGTTTCTTATATCGGTGTCGTGCTCGGTAGCGATACTGGTCCGCCTCTTGCACGCGTACAGACAAAATGACAGATAAACAATCACAACCTGTCATCTAGTCTATTCTTCCGTCGACAAAACACGTTTCTATGATGGTCATGCTAAGCGTGCTGGTTGGCGAGCGCGACAGCGATATCTCTTACATCTGAATAGGCCTTTTTTTGTTTTGGTTAGCAAATTATCAAATAACTTCTCCCGCTCTGGGCGGAGCGGGAGGGCATGTCAGACTCTTACTGACTAAAACCCACCCGTATTCCTTCAGTTGCCTGTACGTTGCCAGGGGCCACGATATCCCTTTCGGACTTTCCCGCAACCCTTGCATCGGTCCTATCGGACCCCTTCCGTTGTGCTGACATCTCTTTGAGGCGCGCGTGGAACACAACGCGCCGTCAGTTGCCAGAAAGTTAATGGGCAGTTCTATAATAATTTGTTACATATATATTATACAATTGAATCAGCTATTTGGATATTTAGGCTTGGTCCAAATCTCTGACACTAACGAGGCCTATGTCTTTGCCCCCTATAAAATAAACCTTCTTACCTCTTTCTTAAATTAATTTCAAATTACTTTTCAATTAAGTTTTACGTATAGTCCGTTCTAAAAGTATCTGATGAAAATGTAAACTAATGGATCAGAAAACTTACCTGTGGTTGCCCATTTGTGGCACACTTACAAATTCAGTGCCTTGATTTGATTATTTGAATACATAAACTAGAGATTTTAATTTTAAATCACCATGAAGATGTTTTTCAATTGACAATTGAAGTTATTTTTATCACCCCAATTTTCCTCGACGATTTTCAATTTCAAATTAATAATGTTATTCAAACAACAAAAAAACAATCTGCCTAGCCCAACTATATGAGGATCGGCTCTATCGGCTCTCCAGTCTAACCGGATGCAGCTGAATACCAGTATTTTACATGGAGGACTGCCTATCTGACCACAACCCAGTTACTGGATAACGCGATAATCCCTGGTAAGACTGGTTGTCAGACTTTGGGCTTCAAACAATAATTGTTGAAAAAAGTCGTGAGATATAAACTTGAATCCTTCTAAATACAGATCAGGTTTGACGAATTCCCTTTTGTAAGTGATTGCGTAAAAAAATAATCTGAACAGGGTTTGTATACACATTTATCAAATGCTTTTTAAAAAGACCATGTTACGCGCGTACGCTCAATGATGTTTTTTTATGATATTGGTGAAGTATAATATAGATATAACATCAACCGCCTCTTGAATCATGAGTGGAGTGTATATTATAAAGCTGTTTGACCAAAGCGGCCAGTTGTTTGCGGACCGATCGCGTTACGTTGATTGGATGGACAGATAAACACACGACGTGCAATATAATATAATGTAGAGCTTGTGGCTAAATAATAACTGCACTTTGATCTACCCTTGGTACAACTTATCCTAACTTTTATAGTATTTATAATCCTAACTAAATGTTTTATGAAAAAAAAAATGAGAAAGTGAGTTTGTTTGTTATGCTTTCACGCTAAAACGGCTGAAACGATTTGTATGAAATTTGGCACATGGGTAGACCATGACCTGGAAAACGACATAGGCTACTTTTCGCGGGCAACAGCTAGTTTTAATAATATGCATTTATTCTTGATCGAAGACTGTGCCTGTTCGATAAACAGTGAACACAATGATTTACATAAGTTAAGCAGAGGTATGCCTATAGTACACCTACATTTCGCAAGTTATGTTTAAGTCCCATGTAATAGGGGGCGAGCCTATTGTCATCAACCGGACACAAATCCAGACTCCGTGCTGCTACTGAGAAATTCGAGATAAATCCCAATAACATCATCATTCATTTCATTCTTCGTCAAGCATTTTTATCAACGCCGTGAAAATCCAAACCTTAGCATTACCTACAAGGGCTGTGATATTGAAGAAGCTAATAAGGCTAAGTTCTTAGGCATTATAATTGATAGCCAACTTACATGGAAACCTCATTTTGTCATATGGGCTCCGCATGAGACTAAATATACTCTCATGTTAGAGCGCATACAAAACAAATTCACCAGATTTTTATACATGAAACTATACGGTGTCTATCCCTTCTATCCGTTGATGTACCCAACTTTATTCGTTATCGGTATGGTCGGGTACAACAAACTCGAGACAAGGAGGGACTTAGCTATAACCATATATGTATTCAAACTGTTACGTGGTAAGATCTATAAGTCCGGTGTTTTGAAGGAGATTTGTCTGAATGTGCCTGACAATTAGGGGGAAGTCCCGTAGCGCCGGACGGCACCTAGCGTCGGACACTCGTACTATGTCGACAAACGACAACGCGATCTATTCAAATATCGGTGAAAGGGGCGCGGGGGAACGTAGCGATACAGGATCACGCGACGCGTTTTGCCAGTGACGCGCACAGCGGCGGTGAGAGAGTTGGATTACTGTTTTTGGCGGGAAAGCGTTGCGTCGCGTAAATTTCAAGTGAGTATTACTGCTATGGTTTTGTGTTAAATTGTTTTTGTTATTTGTTCATAAAGACAGTGTTCTATTATAATTCATAAATTGTGGAAGTTTTTTTTAATTACCTAAACAGTTTTAGTATGAAGTACGTAATTTTGGTCATTCCCTGTCCCCTACCTCCGGACACTAAGGTGTCCCTTACCACCGGACAGTTTATAGGTTAACTTTTTGACTAAGCATTTATACTTATCATAATAATGATTATTTGTTGTTTTACAGCATAGAAGGAAGGAGGTATTTCAACATGGAAGAGACAAAAAAGAAAGGAAAATGGGATCAACAAAGTTTAAAAACTGCGATGGACAAGATTTTGTCCAAAGAAATGAAATATAATGAAAATGAAATACAACAAAATGAAAGAAATGAAATACAATGCTCCAGCTGCCAAGAATGGGCCCATGAAGCATGTGCAGACGTTCCGGAATGTGGAGATACGTATATATGTGATAGATGCACAATGTTTTAAGAATGTCCGGCGCTTGGGGTTTGAAGATTAACCCGTCCGGTACTAGGTGCCATTGTTAAAGACTTAATTTTTTTTACCAAAACTTAATTAACGTTCCTAGATTATGTTTACGCAGAAGTAGTATTTTTGTTATTTGATTTTGATTCTATATTTTGTTCATTTAACTAATTCATAAAAAAATACATATTTCTCGAAGTAGTTTTAATTTTATTTCCAGAAAACCTTATATGTCCGCCACTAGGGGACTTCCCCCTACGTATCGCGGCGCCGGAAGCCACGGTTACTAGCAGTGCCGAACGCACGAACCAACTTGCTCAGCAAAGCGCCACTGACGCGCGCCTTGCACGCACTGAATGACACGGCTGACAGGATCGATTTATTTTCCTGCTCTCTGAATTAATTCACAAAAATAATATTGTATGTGTTATGTTATTTAAGATAGTTTAATTAAGGACCACGCTACTGCATTAGAAATTTCCTGTAATGATAGCTGTGTTTGTGATAAATAAATAAATGTTGAAGAACTATGTAAAAAACTTAGCAAAACCGCATAATGCTCTTTTCAACTCTCAAAGAAAGTTAACAGTCAGGCTCTGTTAACAGCGTACCATGGATTGGTTGCCTCGGTTTTGTGGTATGGCATTATTTTCTGGGGGCAGTCTACTGATAGGGAGCTGGTATTTAGACTGCAGAAGAGATGCATCAGGTCAATGTGCGGTCTTAAGACAACTAATAGCTGTATTCCATATTTTAAATCGTATTTTTTTTTAACTTTGCCTTGTTTATATATAATGAAGACTGCTTTTTTCGTGAAATGTAACCCACAACTATTAAAAAAATATCGGAGGTCTGGAAAAAGCCAATACGGACTCAATACATCAATCAATTATGTCAAGCAAAATATAAAACGGCGCTAATGCAAAAAAGTTGTTTGGTATTAAATGAATGAATGAATGAATGAATGAATGAATGGTAAAATTGAAATGGTAAATTTTTATATGGTTTCACTTTATTCGACTTTCTAGTCGTGAAAATTTTTAAATAGACATAGTCAAAGCTTTCAAAAAAATGTATTATATCAAATTTTTGTCTTCCTACATTAATAACACAAAAAAATAATGTTAACGTTAACAATAATATATAATAAAAAATAATAAAATAATCACTATGTCAATTATTGCCCTACTCTTATATAATAAATAACAAATATGATGACATTAAAATTTAAAAGGGCGCTAAACGAAATTTTAATTATGAAAACTTATTACACGATTGACGATTTTCTTAATGATGATTCACTAACTGATTGACATTCTGTTACTCAGTATCCTAATTACGTAATACACGATCAATCGGAATATGAATCGTTTTGAAACAAATTGCTAATCCAATGCATACAAAGTTCGAAAAAAAATCTGCTCAACAAAGTAACTAACGCAATGAATGTTGTTGAACTGTCAAAATGAAACAAATTTGTCGAAATCGCTTACGAAAATATGTTGCGTAATTAGATAGCTGATTGACAATTATTATTATATACGAGTATGATCGTGGTTCACTAACTTTTTGTTTCCGTTTGACATTATATAGTCTTATTTTATTTTTTATTTCTGTGACCACACTGACATTATTTTTTATTTTTTTGTAATTTCCAATGAATCTGCCGCTTATTTTAGATTTTGAATTTCAAACCTTTGCATGCCCACGTGGCGGTAAAATATGGTAATAAGAGAAATTATAAAAACACATATACAATGTACTATACCCATGTTTGCAAAGAAATAAATTATTTGATTTGATTTGATAACACTGCCCGACCAACGAGACAGTCCCGAATCATTCGCTCATAGAAAACAGTACTTGATACACGCCAGAGAAACTTCATTGTTTTGGTAAATCCAACCCAAACTGGAAGTGTATTAACAACTCAAGATATTCTAGCAACGCTAAAAATATGTTTTAACTATCTGCGCCCCACGGTTTTACCCGCATAAGTCTCGATCCCGTGGGAATATCGGAATAAAAGATCCTTAAAAGGTAAAGGTTGGATCTTATGTCCTTCCTTGTCTTAGGTCCAGTTGAAAACCAGCGTAAGGCACTAGTTGTCTGGCATTTTTGCTGAACTGGGCCTATTTGGCGCAGCCGCGAGGCACACAGTACTTACAACGCACTTTACACTTTTTATTTTGTATTCTTTCTTTTTACTTGATTTCTTTTTACTCGTGTGCCTTTTAGTCTGTACTAAATAAATGAATTTTCTTTCTTCCCAAGGTCGTGGTCTACCTATGTACCAAATTTCATCAAAATTCGTTCAGCTGTTTTAGCGTAACAAATAAACAAACTCACTTTCGATTGATAGTCGTCAAGTCAGTTGTGTCAAAACGAAACAGAAACGTGACCATCTTTTGAGGCGGTAGGGCGAATCTAACGATTTAAATCTTTGGATAGACTGCAAGGTGCATGCCATGGTCAGTCCATGGATGGATGACCAGGCTAACTGTTCGTTTCACCTTGATACCTCCAGAATATGAATATGGTACCTAATGACTTGTGATAGTCATTAGGTACCATAGGTATTGTTACCTGCAGTCAGATGGCCTGAATGTCCGTAGGTCCTATAAGTGATTTAGCCTTTTCATATGATTGATTAGGACTTTTTTTTGTGGATCCTGTCGTAAACATACACTTATAAGTTAAATGCAGAACATTCCTTACCCGCGTTCTTCTTTTTCTTTTTCGTGTGGTTAGTGGCTAACCTGGTGTCAGAGTTTTTATGCCGCCCATGGGCCTCTGACTTGGCTTCACATGCCTTAAAGAAATATCTCTCAGGCATGGCAGGTGGTTTCCTCGCGATGTTTTCCTTGACGTTTTTGAAGCAATTGATAATTATACAATACGCACATGAATCCGAAAAGTCAGAGGTGCATGCATTGGGTTCGAACTCGAGGCCAATGATTTGACAGTCCGACGGTCACACCATGCTGCACCTGCTGCCGCGTTTACATCCGTTTAGACTTATCAAATAAATGTCGCGTTTATAAAAAAAAAAAAATATTGACGTTGTTTAACATGTATTTTTAACTACACTGACGAGCAATATGAAAAGCCACTTGCAAAGTGCCAAAAAATCTAAATATCTCCTAAAGCTCACTAGTTAGCTACATGAAGTAAAAAAAAAACATGTGGTGCAGTCTTTGGGGACTGACGATAGAAGTGAAAACAGCGTGCGGTGACGATGACGCGAGTTTCACGCTTTTTGTTCACCCAAAAAGTACACATCGCACGCTTAGTATTACAGTGACCGAATCCAAAAAAACACTTTTTTGGCAAATCGCAAAAAACGATTTTGCAACTACGACTTGCGCTGTTTAATTTGCTATAAATATGACATTACATAGATTGTTCAATTTAAGTTTAATTTTTCTAATAGTGTAGACATCAAAGTTTTAGGTGAAAGTGAAATTTTTGTTATATGTTATTTAGTTTCAATTATACAGCCTTTTAAAATTGTTTTTGTAGTTTTAGGTCTTTTTAATACTTAGTAATGGTAAATTTGCCAAAAAGTATTTAGACCTAATTTATTTTAAGTCTTTCTAATAGTAAAAACATATACAACTTGACTGTACGTCTTAGGTTTAAGTCTATTTATCACTAAAATAATTATGTCATTTTTGATTTCGGTCTTTTTTAATGATGTTAAGTCATTCTAATACTATAAAAATATACTAATTACGTTGTGCATTTTATTTAGGGTTCATTTATTAATAAAAAATAAAACGATATTGTTGGGTTCAGTCTTTTTAATCAATATAAAATAGCAAAATAAAAATTATAATCAGTCTTATTTCTTATGAAATCTTAGTAGACAGGTACAAGATAGATTCTAAACTTACACTTCTACTTATCTTAATCGTAGCTGCATGTATAGGAACTAAAAGAAAGATAGAGAAAGTTACTATAGTATAGTAACTAGAGGTTTATAAAAATAACTAGTAAATAAAATGATAACATCATGTAGCACCTGCAAGTAAACACAAAAATGAATGTATTGAAATTACCCTCAATAATAAAAAAAATGGAAAAATATTTTTTATTTGGTTACCTGGACATCAATACTTCTATCTGAGAGAATTTCGCTATTTTGTATCGGTTCATTAGGCACAGTATTTGCCTGCAAACAAAAATGGTTACAATTAAGTGAAAACGCCAGGGAATTGCAGGGAATTGAAGTACCTTCAATTTTCTTATTACTTACCTGGTCGTGTTCTTGGTAATGAGGACTGCCTTTATTATCAATTAAATCAAGAATTTTCCTTGATCGTGCAGAAGCCATTCTAGAAAGTAAAATCATAAATAAAAGCATTAATTTTTTCTACTATTTTAATTTGAATAAAACTTATTACTGAATACGGACACATTGTCAATTTTGACCACAAAAATATGCATTATTTTTGATAAAGCACAGACCCATTACTTTATGTGACCATGAGCAAGTTATCAATATTAGTATTAAACAGACGTAACACTAAACTATGACTGTAGCAAAAACTAATTTGACAACATTTTTACTATTAAACTGACTTAAATATTAATGTGATCACAAACTGTTATTGTTTTTTAGTTTTAAATAGACCTAAAACCGAATACGCCGGTTGCATGTAACAACATTTTAGAATTAAAAAGGCTCATTGCGGAAAGAGTCAAAATAATACTAAAAATATACATAAAACTTACCTTTAATTTCACAATGAAAACGCCTCAAACACTAATAGGTCACTTTAAAATTAAATGCACAAACTGTTTTTGTTGTAACGGTTGAACGAACACTGAATGAGTCTGTGTTATGTCAATCAACGTCACAAAAGTCGCGAAAATGAAAGAGACAGCAAAGATTGTAAGAGTAGGAAAACACAACGTATTGAAGAGTTTCTTAGAGCTATTTCATAGATGGCGTTGTTGTAGTCACGCCAGGTGCATTAACTCATTTTACGTAAATTTTGAGTTCGGTCACTATAATATTAAGCGTGCGACATATATACTTAGAATATATATAGCTCATAGAAAGCGTTCGGTGACGAAGAGGCGAGTTCCATGATTTTTGTTCACCCAAAAAGTACACATATATACTCAGTATATAATTATATAGCTCATGGAAAGCGTTCAGTGACGATGACGCGAGTTTCACGCTTTTTGTTCACCCAAAAAGTACACATTTATACTCAGTATACATCTAGCTCATGCAAAGCGTTCGGTGACGATGAGGCGAGTTCCATGATTTTTGTTCACCCAAAAAGTGCTCAACGCGCCTAAAGAAGTTTTCACTTCAAAAATCTTGAAAACAGTTTTATATGTGTTTGTTATGCGCTATTAAATACACTTGAATGTTGTTTTTTACTTCAAGAAGCTATCTTGCGTGGTTTGGGAAATTTTCATGATAAGTTAGTGGCTTTTTTATACTGCTCGTCAGTGTATTTCGTTCGCCTTTTTGACAAGCGTTCTCTACGTATTGTATAAAGAAAGAAAGAAAATACGTTTATTTGCGATAAATATGACGCAAAGAAAAAAAACACGAGAATAAAAAATTGGGGGAAAATATGCGTCACATTCACGCAAAACGGCCATCGCTCAGCATAATGCTGCGACCCTGTGCGAGACAGAGCCCCAGCACTGGTTTTCAGCGACAGCCGGCGTTGACGTGTGATAAAACTAGTCTTTACAACTTGTTTTAGTTGTAAATGATATACGAAAACAGACAACATGTAGAATATGTAAATGTTTTATTGCTTGGTGTATAATTCATTTCCAAAACAAAGTACCGATGGTCCTAAAATCAAATCCATATTTACTGAAAATAGCTGAATTCATATACTTTCCTAACTTTTTCATACTGTGTTAAATCACACAAAGTTATCGTGCGGCCCGCTATAAAATTAGCAGTTTATTCTGGATAAAATATTATTTTCAGATATTTTGGAAATATCAACGGAATGCTTGAACCTAATTGTTCCAGGGGCTGTATTGCTACATAAATCAATTTCAGCTCCCAAATAGTTTCTTAACGACTTAACGAAATCCATACAAAAACATTCAAATACCAACCCTATAAAATAAGTACAGAGTGCATTTTAGATTGGTATTTTCAACAAAGGAGACAGAAAATGAAATAATCATTTTTCATTTAATTCAAAGAGATGTCAAGTAAACACTGGGGGATATTATATGTATTAATTAATTAGGGGTGTTATTTTTACTGGAGGGATGAAAGGGGTGAATATTTCGGGAAATATTCCAGTTATTGGTAGGATTTCGGGTTGTCACGATTTATGCGTTGCGATTTACAAAAATGACGGCGTTCTGTTAATATAATTTGATAGTATAAATTAAATACGACACAAAACTGTAAAATGTTTTTTATGAAGAAAAGCACAGTCAAAAATAATAACTATGTTTTTGATTATTTACAAAGATCTTTTAAGTATTCCGATTTGTTAAGAGTTTTCTTACATTACAAGCCGGGGAGCCCAATGAGTATAATTCTCAACAGCTAAAATTAAGAACTTCAATACAAACTTTCTTTGCCTGTTTAATCCCTTTAGGGGGTGAATTTACAAAAATATTTTCTTAGTGCTTGCTCACTTTCGTTGCTTAAGGAACTCTTTTACACAACATGCTTAAACCGTTTAGGCTGTGCGTTGTCTTTGAGTCAGTGAATGTATTTATGATTTTTATTAAGTATACAAGCCGTGTGCCTGATTGGATTAACCATCCGTAACTTCTCAGGAGTCTTAGGGGATGAATTTCCAAAAAAAAGGTGATACGGCTACCGTTAACATAAAAATAGAAGTGTAAGTACCAACTTCCACGGTTCTAAATTAACAATGTCTATTCTATGTCTTTCTGTCTCCTTTAGATTTCAGGAACGGGAGAAAGATTTGAAATGCGAGTTAAACTGCGTCAGATAAACGTATCTGTATAATTAGAGAAACTAACAGGATAAGGGCGTTTCAAGTTTAATTGAACAATGGAGTAACTCAGTTGGTTAAGTTATACTTATGGACTTTTTGGATTTAAGCTCGCGATAGGAAGTTATTTAACCATGGGTTTAGATGAGTTAATCCCTGAAATATGAAATAGATATACAAGGTGTAACATAATATGGTGTTGAACATGAAAAGGGGCAACTTGGAATCAATTACAGCACGGTTGGCGCAGTGGTTAAGCGATTGACTGCTGCACTGCGTGTCGCGGGTTCGATTCCCGCACGGAACAAATATTTGTATTACCTACAAGTAGTTGTTCCGGGTCTGGCTGTTTGTGTATGTGAATTTAAATGTTTGTAAACGCACCCACGATACAGGAGAAATTCCTAGTGTGGGGCAACGTTTTAAAAAAAAAAACTATTTCTTGTAAATTACATTTAGAAGTAAGTGCCTTTAATGTGCCTGGTGCTGTCATTTCGGTCGTGTCACGGAGAATGAACGCCCTTTTCAGGTCCAACACAATTTATGAGGAGCAGTGGTGGCCCAGTGGTAACGGCTGGGGGACTTACCAACACTGGGCCCGCGTGGTAGATTACAGCCCACTCCCTCTCGATGAGTGGAGGCCTGTGTTCCAGCAGTGGGGGCAATTTTAGGCTTATTATGCTATCATTTATATTACACCTTATATATTTTTACAAAGTAGTTTGTAACTTATTTAATAATATATATTTCAAATCCCGGGATTCCGGGAGTGTCCATATTAAGACAACGTATTGCAAGTACCAAAAATTGCTCTGCCTACTCCAATCACTGCTTATCACCGAGTTTGACTGAATTAAACGCGAATCAGATGGTTGAAAATGAAAGCTTTAAAACCTTTGTTTTAAACTTTCAAACGTTCTAACACTTACGGTCTACTACATCTTTCCCGTCTCTTTGTTATGTCATGTTATTTGATTCTTAGTTAAGTATTAAGTAAATATATACTTAGGTACTTAATATTTCTTGTAGAACAGACCTTACAATCGTTTCAAAACCCTTTCAACCCGTCAGATGCCCTCTTCGTATGCACAACTCACAATATGACCTATTTCCCCACACGACAGCGAGGATGCAGCCGTCTTCCACTCTACTTGTCTTCAATAAAGAACCTTATGCGACCACCTTAGATCTGCATTTAACAACAATCTTAATACCAAAGCCATAAGGGTAAGAGTCGCCTGGGTAGTACAAGAATAAGTTGGCAAAACGGAATTTAATTTTCGATCCCAGCTAGCTCTGAAAGGATCTCAATTTGATGCAGTTTTACGGATTTTCAATTGGATTCGATGTTTTAAGGATTGTGAAGCTGTTGTTTGTTGGTGAGATGACTTCTTTGTCAATTTGCTTTAGGCGTTGTCAAACAGTTCGGACACGGTTCGATGTAAAGTTAAGAAGATTGACTTATCACATTGTTTTGATAAGTCAAAACAATGTGTTTCGTAAATCTTAACTTATGTTATAAATTGGTACCTTAACTTATATTATAGAATGATATTTTTGACTATAAACTTGTTGTTTATGACATTTTTAACTTATTAAAAATGTTATAAACAACAAGTTTATAGTAAAATATATCTCTGGGCCTTGTAAAATATGTGGTGTGCGTACGCGCAGCGGAATGTTGTTGAATTTAAAGATTTTAATTATGCAGATATTTAGTGTATGACGTCGTATAATTGTGTATGGTAAAAAAAAATTTGTGCACGCAACCATTGTGGAGAAATTCACCAAAAACTGATTCCGCTGGGCGAACGTTGTCCTGGCGGAACTTTTTTTAATCCATAGACTTAAGAAGAAAAGAGATGTGTCCAAAAATTAGTGTGTATTTGTGTGTAATTGTGTATGTATGAATAAAACTAGTGCATGCATAAACTTCGGAGAAATTCAAGTTTCCGCTACGCGAACGTTTGGCCATTAGCTAGTTTTCATATAAAGCGCTTACATAGAGAACTGTAGATTTTTACATACGTTGTTTTGAATTTGTTTATATTTGTTTAAAAAACAGATTTAGAAAAAATCGTAGGGCTTAAAAGATAAAAATATAAACGTAAAATACGCTTATTAGGTCTTAGTTCTTAAAGTATGCACTTTGGGGTCTAGATTTTCACGTTTATACAAACCTTGTAAGTGTCTGCAACATGTTGCCAAGTATCAATGATGTTCCGTTAGTAACTAAAGAGTTATAGGACAAATTTACCATGAACAGATCACTGTTTACAAAGCAGTCAAATATCACGACGTTCTGAAGGAATTGCATGGTAATATGTATGTCAATAATTAGTGTATTCATTCATCTATTCTTATGCAAAATTTCATGTCATTAAATTCAGTAATTAAAGAAAAACAATTATAATACTGACGAAGCATCGAAAACCTACATAACCCGACCAAGTTCGGATGGCTACAAAAAAGCGGCCATGCAATATATTTAGGTAACATCCCAAAATTTACAGTATAATACCGGTATTGAATTGGTACAGGTAATAACACAATTGTTGTTTCGATATAATTTATAGGTCATTTATTTTTGTACACCTACTGACATAATACATGACAGAAAGTAGGTACTATTTACGTAGGTACTTTATTTAAGTATGCGCTTGAGACTTGAGATATAATCTAAATATATTATTTAAGACAAATAAAATTCATACAGCTAATTTCTATTGAAGATTTCACGGATCAGGATTCTAACTATAGACCCCTTAGGGAAATTAAATATTTACCACATGTAAGTATGTACTACTGTTTAGGTAAATATTTATCATATTGTAGCTTATTACACTATTTAACCAATAGACTAGGCATGCACGAGCGTTCCCCTTTGCAACTTTAGTGGATCAAACAATCTAATAACTTAAAAAAAACTACTTCTTGAATCGATTTTTTTTTCTTATGTATGTGAGCGTGTTCCCCCGCACCCCACCAAAATATGCAGAATTATTTTGTTCGAAGTTCGGTACGCTTAATCCTTTAGTTAAATAGTCTAAGTATTGTAGTTATGAATTGATCAAAAATATTCTTGTGTGAAAAAAATTAAAAATATTTTTGTACGCGGATATTTAAATAGAGAAGTACTTGTTAATTGAAGATTTCTTTTTATCGTAGATAGTGGCGTTATTATTAAAAAAATATTTTTCATTCAAGAAATGCAATTGTTTTATTTTTTCCTAACGCTTGTGTACGCAACTGTACCATATTAATAAATACTATATTGGAAGGTTAAGAACGTTTCTTAGATATATGGCACGGCCGCTTTTTTGTAGCCATCCGAACTTGGTCGGGTTATGTAGGTTTTCGATGCTTTGTCAGTATTATAATTGTTTTTCTTTAATTACTGAATTTAATGACATGAAATTTTGCATGTGAATAGTTGAATGAATACACTAATTATTGGCATACATTTTACCATGCAATTCATTTAGAACGTCGTGATATTTGACTGCTTTGTAAACAGTGATCTATTCATGGTAAATTGGTCCTATAACTCTTTAATTACTAACGGAACATCATTGATACTTGGCAACATGTTGCAGACACTTACAAGGTTTGTATAAACGTGAAAATCTAGACCCCAAAGTGCATACTTTAAGAACTAAGACCTAATAAGCGTATTTTACGTTTATATTTTTATCTTTTAAGCCCTACGATTTTTTCTAAATCTGTTTTTTAAACAAATATAAACAAATTCAAAACAACGTATGTAAAAATCTACAGTTCTCTATGTAAGCGCTTTATATGAAAACTAGCTAATGGCCAAACGTTCGCGTAGCGGAAACTTGAATTTCTCCGAAGTTTATGCATGCACTAGTTTTATTCATACATACACAATTACACACAAATACACACTAATTTTTGGACACATCTCTTTTCTTCTTAAGTCTATGGATTAAAAAAAGTTCCGCCAGGACAACGTTCGCCCAGCGGAATCAGTTTTTGGTGAATTTCTCCACAATGGTTGCGTGCACAAATTTTTTTTTACCATACACAATTATACGACGTCATACACTAAATATCTGCATAATTAAAATCTTTAAATTCAACAACATTCCGCTGCGCGTACGCACACAAATATGTGATACCAATCGATAGAGAATTCTGAGAGAAATTCTGAGTCGAACGGTATACACCGATCATACTGTACCTATATAATATTTATTATCGATTTATAGTTCGGTCTAGTTATCGCAAGCGCTGAGTATGTAGCATGAGGTCCTGAGTTTGATTCCTAGGTCAGTCAAAGTGTTTTTGTGTCATCATGAATTTCTCAGTACCTAGCTGCTACATAGGACTTAACATAACTGGCGAAATGTGGGTGTACTACTGGTAAACTTCTGTCCAACCTTTCGTGGAAACAAGGCGTGATGCTACATATGTTACGTGTCGACGGCACGGCTGGCGCAGTGGTTAAGCGGTTGACTGCTGCACTGCGTGTCGCGGGTTCGATTCCCGCACGGAACAAATATTTGTATGACCTACAAGTAGTTGTTCCGGGTCTGGCTGTTTGTGTATGTGAGTATAAATGTTTGTAAACGCACCCACGATACAGGAGAAATTCCTAGCGTGGGGCAACGTTTAAAAAAAAAACTTTAAACATCTGTAATATCAGAAGCATCCCAGTTGTATTGCCACCCCAGAGACAAACGAAAATGTCTCATTTGCCTTTGACAGGGATGATACCTGGGTAAAAAAAAAGAAATTCTATTTAGTCTGTCAGTCAAATAATAAAAAAATATTAGACACGTACTTTTTGCTTTATCATATTAATTAAAAATTACTTAGATAAAACACATCAAAAGTTGGGGAGTGGGGGTCGCTACGTCACAAGTAAGTATAAAATCTACATACTCGTGACGTCATGGCACATTTTAACTCAATGTATCGCCGTGATCTTTTGATAACGTAGTAAAAGAAAAAATACGTGACCAATATTTTTTGAGAATCTACCTGACGGACAAAAATAATTGTTTTAGTCATAAACCCTATTACTTTGGAGCTATTTCTGCAGGGGTAGTTGGAATTCCGAAAACAGTACAACCAGTCTTACCAAGGGGTATCGTGGAGGTCAGATAGGCAGTCTCTTAATGTAAAATACTGGTAATCAATTTTTTTTTTTTTTTTTTTTTAAATCGTTGCGCCACTAGGAATTTCTCCTGTATCGTGGGTGCGTTTACAAACATTTATACTCACATACACAAACAGCCAGACCCGGAACAAGTACTTGCAGGTCATACAAATATTTGTTCCGTGCGGGAATCGAACCCGCGACACGCAGTGCAGCAGTCAATCGCTTAACCACTGCGCCAACCGTGCCGTCAATTGCATCCAGCTAGGCTAGAAAGCCGGCCTAACTTGGAAAAAACTCGGCAGATTATGATATAATATTTCAGCAATGCTACTTGGTGGTAGAAGTAAGTACGGTGGTACTCCCCGGGACGAGCTCCTTCACACAGAAGGATCTACTAACTACTAACACTAACTACTAATACCTACACATAAGGTTCAGTTTGCGCTACAACTTCATATTATTTTTTATGACTTTTTCAACAGTACTAGTCAGTCTAAAATCAATTTAATTTACACTCACATAAAGTTGATGTTTGTTTGGGTGGAAATAACATTGTTTTGAAACAATTATTTAAATAGACCTTATGTAGTTTATTTATTTATGTAGAGGTATAAAAAGTATGTATTAGGTATGTTGAAACTGTTGGTACTCCCCGTCACTTGTCCATAAGGGTTCATTAGAAAACCAGCGTCAGACAGCATTTGTCTGGCATTAATGCTGAAATGAACCTTTTTGGCGCAGCCGTGAGGCACACTATTATCGCTTTATGATTATTTTCACTTTTTTATTTTTATTTTTGTATTATGTGTTTCACGAACTGTGTCCAAATAAATATTATTCTTTCTTTTCTATTCTTTCTTTTTCGTCCCACGCAGCAATTCCTTCGTCCAACAACCTATATCTTTACTATGCCATTAAAAACCATTTCAGCTACCGTATTCAACTAATGCAGTATTCATGTAGTAATAATATAAATTAGAAGTTGAGTTAGATGTCAGGTTTATGGTGAGGAGCTACCATAAACTGTGGGCCGCTGTGGTGTTAACTGTTTGAAAGGTTTGGTGGTTAGCCATGGTAGGCAAGGAATCTGTGACGTAACAAATTATATCTTTGGTCAGTTTTGTAGATATTATTTCGTGACTTCGTGAGTGATATTTGTGGTTGACACACTTTATCGAGATGCTCGAACTCGGTAGACATAATCTGCTACCTTACAAAGTCAGCTTCAGTCAGACAAGCACCTGTCTAGGTTCTCCTCTCATAAGCCCTTTATTATTAAGATAATCTACCCGATTATTTCGAGTGTCAACTGCATCCCTAGCTTTAAGTAGGTGCATTCCTCGACATAGGAATATTTTCGGCACTCGGCATGATTTATGTACTCATCGATACAGTTTCGAATAGAATACCTGCCAATAGGGATGTTGCGTGGGTCAAAAAAAAAAAAACTATTTAGTACGTCAGTTAGATAATAAAAAAAATATTAGACTCGTATTTTTTGCTTTATCATATTAATAAAAAAATACTTAAATAAAAAGCATTAAAATTGGGGAGTGGGGGTTGATACGTCACAAGTAAGTATAAAATCTACATACTCGTGACGTCATAGCACATTTTAACTCAATGTATCGCCGTAATCTTTTGATGACGTAAAAAAAGAAAAAATACGTGTTCTTATTTTTTTTATAATCTACAAGACGGACAATTTTTTTTTTTTTGTCCTCATCCCTATGCGTGAATTGATAACTCACGAAGTATTGATAGCATTACACATGTTTTTAAACACAGAACAGAAAAAACATTTCTGTTAACAGTGTTTCTAAAGAATCCTATAACCTAACAAGCTGCATATTTCAGTACAGAAATATAAAGCATCCACTCAATTTTCCTTCCGCCGACGTAGATGCATGTCCCGACGTACACGCGACAAAATATAATTCTTTCTCATACAAAACTAAGTTATCGCGCTCCTAAATCGCATTACTGACTGAAAACTTGGTGCGAGTCACGAGAGGAAAGCGATTTTAAATAAATTGAAATGGCTCTCCTAGACTATAGTTAAGTCTAACTTGAAATACTTTTGTGTTGCTATTGCTTCAGAAAGTAAAAGTCATTTAATCGTCAAATGATCTTCAAGAGTTTAACTTTTGAACCCCCGGTAAAATGACGCTTAAAAGGAAGTTGAATTGCCTGCTCTGCGTTCTAACCGTTTTCTGAAAGCCTGCTAAACATATCTGGCTAAATGTGGGTGTACACAGGTATAGGTACACCTCTGCCTAAACCTTTATGTACATGTTACCCGTATGCTCAACTGTCTGATCAAAATCTGTGATTCTTTGGCTGATGGCTCAAACAACAGCCAATCACAACAGTTGACGTTATACAAACCGAGGTTTAGAGGTTCTTTAAACCTTCTCTCAGTCCTCTTCTCAAAGAAAGAAATACAGCATACAACAGTAACATAAAAAAGGGAAAAAAAAGGAGCATATAAAAAACTAACAAAATAATAACGACCTGTGCGAGGCCAAAAAGGCCCTATCTCAGCATAATACGGCGATATTTAAAAATAAAATACTACCGCGCTGGTATTCTGATAGGGCTGAGACTGTGATGCCAAGGATACATCGGGATTTATCTAAGTCCGAACAGAAAAAATAAAACAATAAAAATAATAACAAAAATTAAAAAATATAAATAAAAACCGAAACTATGTATCGACGCCAGCAGGTCAACCTACCCGAAACTGTCTAATTTTCCCAATCAACTTTGAACCTTACGCTTTAGTAATAAAGTTGAAAACCTATTAAAGAAATTTGACAGATTGTAGTAGGTTGATGTGCTGGCGTCTGTACAATAAATAATCTATGAATACAATCACGCCCGACGTTCCAACATCACTTGTCCATGGTGTAGACTATTATCTATGGTGACAAGCGAAGGGACACGGGCGCACTGCGAATCTGCGAAGCATTTGGCTGTCAAGAAGTAATTTTTGGAAATAAATAGAAATTATATATTATGGATCAAAGATCTACTCTTTAACGAGAGGTATTGATACAAATAAAACAATGGGTGAATAAATATAAGATAATTATCTCGAGTTGACACGAGTTTTCCACGAATCCAGTCAACAGGTTGGTAACACGGCGGACTTATTTTACAAGCGAATGCCTATCTGACCTCTACAACCCAGAAACTGGGTCACACGATACCCCTTGGTAAGACTTAGTGTCAGACTTTCAGGCTTCTTACTGTCAAACGTGCTTTCTGAAACACTTAAGGGTCGCGGAATGTAATGGATGGTCACAAATCCACAAACCGACCTCGCCAAGCGTTGGTTAACCTTGAAAGTCGAGCCGTGGGTCTGTTATTATTTAGCCACGGGCCCCTCCCACTTCGGACTTTCCAGGGTATGCTGGGCAAATCACAGTACGGTCACGTGTGGAATCTCTGTTATTCCAAGTTTCATTCCGCGTTCTGCTCACACCTTACATTGCAGTATATTTATATACCACCGAGCGTCTTCCCACTGCATACGAAGAGAACAGCTGTAGTCTGCAATACCGCGTTATTAGATCCGATGGCGAACAAACCTGGCTGCAGGTACCACACAGATTGAATGTTCGATTCAATCTGCGTTTCACTGTACTTGCATTTTAGTTAAGACTGCGCATTGTGCAAATTGTGCGGTGGTAAAGATTTGTGGTAGTGGTGTTGAGAAGGATGGGTTGAAGACGGTGGTGATTGGTTCTTGTGGAATCCTTAATAGCACATTTTGTTTTCCTTTGTGTATAAAGAATATTTTAGTTTTCAAATTACTATCGCTGGATTGGTTTTAGTTAAGTTACTAACTTTTTTTCTACTCTTTAAATTTGAATAATACTTTGTTTCGTAAGTGCTAGGAGATATCACGTCGTTATGATGATTTTTCCTGATCTTATTGTGACCGATTAAGAAGTTTCAGCAAGTTTGAGTAAGCACTATAAAAAAAACAGGTCCAGGAACTGCAATTTCCAATTACCCCTTGACACAAACAAACTTATCAGTCAAAGTCACATTTTGACAATTATTTATTTGCCGAATCAGCGAACCAATAAACGAATGGAATGACAAAGCAACATAAAAAAGCAATACAAATTCACCTCAATAAGCCTTCCAATAAATCTTACAAGTCTGCCGACCCCCGTTAGGAAAGGTTTTATGAAGGCAGTAACTCTTTGTACTGAGTAAAAAAATGCAGAAAACCAACTTATAGCGCCATATAGACAGAACAAGCAAGTACAGTAGACCGCACATCGGTGGTTACACTTGAACTGGCCTAGCGTTATTCAGTTCCAATAGAATAAAAGGCCAGGGGCTGCAGTCTCGACATAGCGATCGCTTTACGACCGAATTCGGACGCAAAGTCCAAATTGCTTGACAAACACCTAATTGCACAAGCACGTCGCGCGTGTCTAGGGACGCTTTTAGGATTTTGCGACCGAATTCGATCGTAAAGCGATCGCTATCTATATGTAGACTGCAGCCCCAGCTTGTACTGGTTTTGTTACCACTGTCGTGCGGCCTACCGTACAACAACAAGCCCATTTTAGTTGCAGGAGGAAGGCAGGCATATCCAGCTTGATCTTTAAGCCTTTTTAGCAATGTTAAAAGTCAAAATGATTTCATATCCTTTAATGCAGTTGTCTCGTATCCTAAGAAAGCTAACAGTTACGTAATAATATCTTTATTTCTCCTCCCAAAACAAGACCTTCAATCATCTTTTGGCCTTTTCCCAACTATGGTGGGGTCGGCTTCCAATCTAACCGGTTGCAACTGAATACCAGTATATACATGGAGCGACTGCCTATCTGACTTCCACAACACTGGGTAATACAATACTGGTTGTCAGACTTTCGGACTTCTGACGACCCGTAACGACTGTCAAATATCCACAAATGACAGCAAGGACCAACGGCGTAACATACTTTCCGAGGCACGGAGGGGTCTCGGTTTGTAAGAAAGAAAGAAAGAAAATAAATTTATTTGACTCAAGTTAAGATGGTCCTGATCGATCGACCCGTGCGACTGTTATTACTTAACCACGAGCCCCTCCCAAAACAAGACCTTATGGTAAAATAATGGAAACCATTTACCGACAAGTGTATGCGCGGAGCTAGTATAAATGTCACCGTTTAAATAGTTTATAATCTATCGGTATTATTAACTGCAACAAACCATTTACAATTTAACGCATTATTTTTCGATAGTTCATAATCTATCCATGGGAAACCGATAAATTGTGAACGGGTATCAAACTTGCTTGCGATGTAACGCACTTTGCGCTAATTCTAAATAGCCTGCCTCGCTGCAATTAACTTGGAAGTAGCGCTCGCTGGCCGCTGCCGCGACACCGCCCGCTTCGCTCGCTCGGCTCGCGCGCGATTTTTCACAGTTCTAACCTAACCCATTTCCCAGTTCACAACTTTTCGATAATTTATAATCTAAAGGAAATAATACCGATTGATTATAAACTAACAGTTCTCGCAATCTTACTGTACCTACTTGTAGTATAGTCGACCTCGTAATGCTTCACCACTTTTGACAACAATTCAAGGTTGCAACTATTTAACTGTCACATATACAAATAGACCTTAGTGGACTTTCAACCTTAGGGTGCTGTAAGTAATAACGAATTCGTCTAAATAACAAGCTTCTGAACTAATTCTCATTGACCAATCAGTCAGTCAGCAGTTCATGTGTATAGTGAACTTGTCACTCACGTGAATTCGTGATATACTGAGTGAACCTTCTATGATAATTATTTTGATAGCACGTTGACCCACATTCGAACTTACATAATTTCGTATAGAGATGTTCTGATTGATTTAGTGGTGACATTGATTGCTAAGTATTTGAGCAATGATTTAGTGTGGCGGAAGCTTTACTATTGTGGTTCCGTATTGTCGTGAGGACCCAATGGACCACCCTTTACTTTTGGTGGGTGTCAACGGTGCCAAAAGGTACCAAAATGTGGGCAAAATCTATGATTTTCTGTACATTTTTGTAAAAAGCTACGCCCTGGGGTTTCACCTGCATGGAATTTTTGATTGATTTGATTAAGATTTCCACAGAAACCGTCAATTTTTATGGCATTAAATGTATGCCTATTTCATTCGGGAATAGAATAGTTTTCTTGGTAGATTATGCAATCAAAACCTATATAATAATTAAAAAAGAATAGTGAAAATGAATATGAGCAAAACCTGATTACCTTAATAAGCTTGTAAATTAAAACCTTAATTTCAAGGGAAAAAATCGAAGATCTGTAATCCCAAATAATGTTTCAATATGGTTTCAACACGTTTTAAATCGATTCAATAATTATATGGAGTAAAAACCAGCAAGCAAACAGGAATAAATATTGTAAAGCAGCATCGAGTAGATTTCATGAATTTTCAATAAAGGAGTACATACCACAATACAATAGGGTGAAGACTCCAGTTATAGACAATAGATCGGGATAATCTTATGAGAGATTCTTGACGGTGCGGGAATGTTTGCCGCGTCTGGCGTGATATCGACGAGTACGAGGACTGGGCGCTCTACCCGACGTCGTTGAGATATTTCTTATTTAAAGGAATGACGCGCAGAAATATGTGCACTATTTTGATTGATTTTATTTTGTTTGAGAGTTTATTAAATGAGAAACACTGATAACAGAAGCTAGAAGCGATTACTGCAGAGTTATTCTTGAAAAACACTATTTGGAGACTAATTTGTTGATTGAAAGTACGAAGTTTACTTTTATTTACAGTAAATTGAATATTTTTTTTTTTTAATAAAGTTTTTGTTGGGTATATAAATGTGGATATATATACCTAAATATATATGTAAATATATAACAGTTGAGTAGCTACCTCATGTACTTAATTAGTATAAAAGCCATTAAAAGTCATATTAAATCATAGATAGTAGACGTAATGTGACGATTTAATGCGGTTGTAATGTACGCGTCTATTGTTGCACTATGGCTGCACGCTTGCATACTAAACAGTAGGGTAGATGGCACAGTTGTTATTATTTATTTATTTTTCATAAAGCTTACAGTCTAATATGTAGGTAAATAATGTACAATTACCGCTTACAGTTGCCATTTACAAGCTTTCACAAAACTAGGACAAAGTAAACTTTATTATTACCTAAAATGTGTACTTTTGGTGTCTAAAATGGTAATGCATAATTTCCTATGACATGTAGGTCGTACCTACTTTAAACTAAATCTTTATTTTATTCTGTTTTTACTATTTTTTGTTACAGCGGCAACAGGAATACATCATCTGTGAAAATTTGAACTGTCTAACTATGTATCACGGTTCGTGAGATACAGCCTGGTGAAAGACGTACAGACAAACGGACAGCGGAGTCTTAGTAATAAATTCAAATTCAAAAGTCATTTATTCAAACTAGGCTGAAAATCAGCACTTTTCGAACGTCAAAATTACATAAGACAGTCCCCCAAAAACGCCCGCCCTTCACCACTTCCTAGTGCTTTAGCTGGGAAGAAGAAGTGGCGCAACAAACTCCCCAGCAGCACAGCTGTCTGAATAGTTAGAAGAACATGATTCTATACAATAGTAATAATTTACTTTACGCAATGTTTTGTACATTAAATTAAATTATTTTCTATATGTCACCTAGCACACGCCAATATACCAACAACAAAAAAGTAAAAAGAACTTAATACCCGAATGAAAGCCTCCAGGCATAAAGGGCATGCCAAATCACAAATGATAAACTAGCGAACTAGCTAACAATCGAAGTATTTTACTTCGATTGTTAGCTAGTTCGCTAGCTAAAATCTAAAATAAATAAACAGTTAATTACTAATAACAACAACAAAAACCATGGTCAGCAAGACGACCAGTCACCACAAGCAGCACCCGTTCACGAGCATAACGTAAAGGTCAGCCATTACCCCCCTCGCCATATTTGAGGGAAGGAGGCAACCCGACCCCCGACGCTACCGCAAGCAGTGACATCTGGGGGAGCATGACGAACTTGCTGCCGGTTGCTCAGACAAGATTAGTATGATCAATTTTCGAGGTCGCTAGCTGACCATATATTACAATAAAAAAAAAAATCTCATAAAAATAAAAAAACAAAAACTGTGTAAAGGATAGGAATAGGATTCCGTTTCACCCTTTGGGTACGAAACCCTAAAAAGACGGTTTACTAGGATGAAAGATATCTGTTTCAAACGCGGTTAAAATAACTTAATCTTGATTTTCAGTCAGTAATTGCGAAACCTAATATTCTAGTTTTCGTGCCAAATGAAACACACTTGTAAATATAAAAACTTTTTACAAAAATCTTTCAAAAAAACACTACAAAGTGATAAATGACTTAAATTTCGGAACTCGGTGTCTTTGGTTTTGTATTTTCGTTATTTGCCACCGACTTCCGAAATTTAAGTTATTTATCACACTAGTGTTTTTTTTGTTGGAAAAAGTTGTTTTTTTTTTAAGTTTTTATTTCTTCTTGTTTGTGGGTTAGTTTGTAATTTATCTAAGTTACAATAGCCTTATGTCAACTACTCATCACCTTTTACAAAATATTGCTTTTCCCGATGCAGGGACGTTAATCGTTGAGGAGTTCTCCTGGTACTTCACCATCAGCTCCACTTCTCCATACGCATTGCTACGAGCATAAATTGTTTGGCAACCATATTAAAGTAATCGAATCGCAACCCGAGAAACATTTATTATTGAGCAGTTTCGATGGCCATCTGTGGTCTTCATCGTCAGTTCCACTTCACCGAATGGTGCTTTTCAAGTGCAACTGCACAAGTTACAATAAAAATACACAAATCGCTATAGGTGTGCCAATAATATTTGACGAGTTCCCTCGATTTCTTCAGGGTCCCATCATCAGATCCTGACCTGATGATAGTGGGACTATCTCGAAAATAAACCCTTTCAAACATTTTTTTTATTTTTAATCCGTCTGTATATGACGGAGTTATGCCTACTCCCTTTGGAAGTCGGTTAAAAATAGCTAACTAAACATACAACATTATTTATTTTATTTTATTTATTTATTTATTTTCTAACATGTAAAACACTGGTTAGTAGGCATGCATTACACGAATTTGATGATTCTAATTATTACAATTCATTAGGTACATTTTAATTTTTTTTTAATATATAATTTATATAATGATTACATTATATCTCAAATAAATCATTATTATTAATTCGTTCATTAATTTTAGTCATTATAGGTAGGCATAATGCATGTCTTAATAATAAAGACCATATTTTAATAATGATCATATTTTTAGATGCATATTTACTACACTGACATTACGGTCAATGGATTTCAGTCACTGGTTTCGAAGAAAGCCGTCGTAAATTTTATGGAGATGTGTTTGACACAATGATTGACATAAACCACTTTTATTAGTCTAGACACACTTTATGATTTTGACTAGACATAATCTTGCTTAGCTATACTATTCTATACCTAGAGGAATCTGATAATGGCTATAACATTTTCCTGTGCAACTGAGAGTAAGTAATTTCTGGAGTAACGCGCAAGAGGCGGTAGTTACTAAAATACAATTAGGACTGATTATTATGGTTATAAAATAAACCGGTGTTAATTTTATTATTCATTATTAGACACTGAATAAGACAACTTAAGTGTGTGCCAAGATTCTCCGCCGCCAAAAGAGTCTCCGTAGGTATACATTGTCTCAATAACAAATTCGCAAACTGTGTTAAGTTAACTGTTACACACATTGTAATGTCAAAACAACAAAATATATTCCACCTCGGACGACAACAGGGTCTCCCACCTTAACCCCGTATCCCGCTATTACGAAACCGGATGCATTTGTTAGAATCAAAGCGGGAAGGGGACAATGGCGTTATAATAATAATATGATAATTTTGTGCATTTTCACCTTCCGACATCCTACCACCGTAGTGCATGTGATAAGCGGTAAGGGAGATAAGTAATAATAAGGAAGATACATTAGGAATAACATAAAAAATCATCACGGAGTGTTTTAAAAGTCTCGAGCCAATCAATGCTTGAGACTTTTAAAATACGCCTGAACATCAAAACATCGGTTACATAAATTAATTTAAAAAATATCTATTTCTGGTTCTCCCATATTACAATTACAAGTTATGAAACACGAGATAAATACAAATCACAATATAAAAATAAATACAATGTCATCAAATCATAAATACAATGTCAAATAAAAATAAAACTTTAAAATTAATCGTAAATTAATAATATAAAATACAAATAAAAATAAAAGTTTAGGGGTTTGGGGTTTAGGTTATGATTCAGTTGCAATTTTTGACATCAATTGATATTTCAATCCACAGAAATAATATATTTATGTTTCAATTCATTTTTGCATGAAGCTATCTCATAAGCTAATAACTAATCCATGGATTGAGTTTGCCATCTAATATACACTAATAATATAAAGAAAAAGATATGTATTTTTGTTTGTAATGAATAAACTCAATAGCTACCGATTTAAAAAATCTTTCACCAAATGAATGCTATATTATCACTGAGTAACATAGGCTATAATTCATAAATATATCACACGAGTGGAGCCGCTGGCGGAAACTAGTCATTGATAAGGCGGTTAAAGATTGGAAAATGGTCAGTTTAGCGTGCCAAAATTCAAAGTTATTTCAATAAGCTTCAGCTTCAGCTTTCAGTTTGGAATTTCTACATTACGACCGTGAAAACTCTGTGGGTTTTTTTTTTTCAGACAAATTAAGCTCTGGCCACACTGAGGCGGATCCCGCGCGGGTCGTGACGATTGTTTTAATGATTAGGAAGTCACGCGACGATTCGTTACCATTTTGAACGTGTCCGTACAAGTTATTTAACACAATCGGTGCGACCGAATTTCGTCCTGCATCCCGCGCGGGATACTTTCAGTTTGGCCAAAGCTTTATTGGCACGTGTATAAGAGATCGGTCGAACGATATGCAACTGTCAAATCGGGATCGAGATTGGACAAGAAAAGCATTCGGGCGTAAATCGCGTCCGTTTATGACTTACCCCACAAGCGACATGCACGTGGCTACATTTATGTTTAAAACATACATTTGTATCAAAGCTATACTAAGCTGTTTCAGCTAACCGAAGCTTTTAATGGAGTGATGCATTATTTATGTAATAGTGTTATTGCTCGTATAATTAGTTGAGGGATCTTCTGACTATTGTCCTATTGCTGTGATGACAGCCATTCATGCCTAATGGGCTAGCAAAGATGAGAAAGTGGCACAGAGAACATGAAAAAGTGACACTTTTTCATTTTAGATTCGCACGAAGTTAATTTATTAGTGGGCGACTCGATAACTCCAGAAATACGTATTAGGCAATTGGCACATTTTGAATTTTATGCAAAATACTTAGTTAAACTTTTTTGTTTTTGTTTTTTGTTGGGAAATTATCTAATAACTTCTCCCGCGTCAGACTCTTACTGACTAAAACCCCCCGTATTTCTTCAGTTGCCTGTACGTTGCCAGGGGCCACGGTATCCCTTTCGGACTTTCCCGCAACCCCGGCAGGCATCGGTCCTATCGGACTCCTTCAGTTGCTGACATGTCTTTGAGGCGCGCGTGGAACACAACGTGCCGTCGACCCGGGCCTGGTCCTTATCGGACGGCGAACTACCCATTGCTCACCGTTCGCAAGCCCGCGCCTACGGTGGCCGGGAATCGGCCTGCGATTCCCGACGCCCAGAGCCACCAAAATTATTATTGTTTAAAAAAGAACTTTTTTGTCAACCTTTATTAATTTTAATCATTTTAACTTGGAATAATTATTATCTATTCTTTTTGTAAAACCAAAATTATTATTATTTTTTTTAGGTACATCACGGTTGTAATTTTAAGTTCCGGAGGAGCGAAGTGCCCTAACACAAGCAAATAATGCCTAAAGGACACTTCAACCACTAGATGTAGTACTAATTTTGTGAAATGAAATAATTTTTTTTTTTTTTTTTTTTTGTGTATGGCATCTCGTAGATGACCTCTGAGGCCATGACTACTTAACCGAGCTTTCCTGCGGATGCCTTAAGCTACTAATACTCAAAGCCTCCAGCCAGGGGCGAAAAAACTATTCTAATTAAAACTAGGCGAGCGCTCGCTAAGGGCACCCCCTGTGGGGTACGGACCTCGGCTTAGGGCGTCGCTGGGGGGAGGACAGCAAGATGGGACAGGCTGGATCAAAGATATGTTATTATTATTTGTCGGGGAGTTTAAAGCTACAGGCTCAGCATCGACGCGGGCTGGCGCATCGTCGAGCAAGGGTCGGGGTGGAGTATTATTTACTCGGGAGGGTCGCGATCGCGGAGGACCTCGGCGGCGAGGTCGGAATGCGGGTCGGTGTCTGTGCTTGAGCACTGTACTTGTGGCCCTATTGCTCTCCTGGAGGAGGGTTATGGGGTCATCAGGGTCGGTGAGGATTTGCCTAGGGCGGCGGATCTGACTAATTCTGCTGGGGACATAATCGGCGGCCTCGACAACCAGAGGGTTGCGATGTTTGGCAGCGGACTCAAAGAAACGCTTGGAGTTGCGTTTTAAGAATTGGTGGATTGTGGGGATCTTTAGATCGAGATGGAGGATCTCGTTCCTAACGTACCAGGGGGCACCGGTGATTTTGCGGAGGAATCTATTTTGGAGTGTTTGCATCCTATGGATGTGGTGAGGCTTTGCGTGTGCAAAGACGGCTCCCGCATATGTCATGATTGGGCGAATGCACGCCGTGTACGTACGCAATTTGCACTTTAGTGACAATTTGCTACGTGCATTCAGGATGTAGTGGAGTCTCCCTAGCGCGAAAGCGGCTCGCGAGCGAGCCTGCTTTATATGATCGCTAAAGGAGAGATGCTGGTCGAGGACAACACCTAAGTATTTGGCTCGCTTCTCCCAGGGGATAGGCTTACCGAACATGGTGATTGGTCGGGGGAGGGGGGGTTTCCATCGCTTTTTCGGTTTCGAAAAGAGAACCGCTTGGCTTTTATCTGGGTTAACTTCGATCCTCCACTTTCTAAACCAGGCGCCGAGGTTGTCGACTGAGGTTTGGAGAGTGCGGGCTATCGAGTCAGAGCCGGAACCCTTGTAGTAGATGGCCGTGTCGTCTGCGAACAGAGCCAACTGCGCCTTTCTACTCTTTGGGATATCGCTGGTGAATAGCGTAAAGATCAAGGGGGAGAGCACAGAGCCCTGAGGGACTCCTGCGCGGATAGGACGGGGGGAGGATATCGCTCCTTCGATGCGATAGCGGAAAGTGCGGTTTGACAAAAAGTCCCGTAGGATGAGCACGAGACGATCTGGCACACCGAGTTTGTAGAGCTTATATAATAAGCCGTTGTGCCAGACTTTGTCGAACGCTTTCGCTATGTCGAAGAATACTGCACCGGTTATCAAACCGCGTTGGAAGCCACCGCTTATGTGTTCGATAATCCGGTGGGCCTGGTGCACGCTAGAGTGCTGGGTTCTGAACCCAAACTGTTCGTTGGGAATGAGGCCCTTGGTTTCGGCATAGTCTCTGAGACGCTTATAAATAAGCCTCTCATAAACTTTACCGAGTACCTTGAGCAGACTTATGGGGCGGTAACTCGACGGTTCGGTCTTTGGCTTGCCTGGCTTCGGGATGCCGATGACCGTGGCCTCTTTCCACGCTTGTGGAAAGATGTTATTGCTTAGGGCACCATTGAAGATGGTGGCCAATAGCATTATCAGGGGGGCAGGGAATAGCTGGATCACCCTATTAGTGATTCCATCAGAGCCGGGGGCTTTGCGGGTTTTCAGACCTTTGATGATGTCCTGCACCTCGTCAGGAGTGACGGGAGGCAGCGGATTATCAGGGTCCTCGACGGGAGGGAGAGAGGCTCTACGTTCGACCTCAGCGTCGACCTCTAAGAGGTGAGTTGGGTCTACTGGTTGGGAGCTGGGGGAGCATTGGGCCTCGAGACTGTCTGCTAGGCATTCAGCTTTTTCAGTGTCCTCGAAAGCGATGGTCTTGTCGGGACGAGTCAGGGGGGGCATAGAGGCGCATTGCTGGGACTTGAGTTTCCTCTGAAGATCCCAGAATGCCAGGTGGGTAGGCTCTAGTTCGCTGAGCGTTTTGTCCCAGCCCGCGTCACGCAGCTCCTGTAAGCGTGTCTTTACAGAGTTCTGCAAATAACGCATATGGGCTTTGTTAGCGGTGCAGGGAAAGTTGCTGTAGGCACGGACGGCCGCGTTCTTCTCAGTTATCAGTGCACGCACATCGGCAGGCAGGCTCCAGCGAGGGTCATCCCCCACTGGGACCTCCCTTGAGCAACTGCTCAGGACCGATTGCACGTGCTCCGTGAGTGAGTCGATCGCGGCCGTCGTGTCCGCGATAGAGTCGAATTTGTCGGGGATGGAGTCCAATTGGGGGGACGTGTTGGATTTCAGCTGGGTGCTTACTTTCTTCCAGTCCGTTACCCTTTTGGTGAGAGCGGGTTGGGAGGGGTCGGGGAGACCTATGCGGGGGGCCAGTTTAATGACTACTGGGCGGTGGTCAGAGTTGAGCTCATGCACCGTTTCTATGGAGTCTAACCTTAGATTGACGCTCTTAAGGAGCGCCACGTCTAGAACGTCGGGGATATGGTCAGGGTCGTGGGGAAAGTGGGTTGGGGTCATCGGGGCGATGACGTCAAAGTTAAGAGTGGTGGAGAGGTCGAGCAAGTGTCGCCCTCTAGTGCTAGTTCTGGAGCTATTCCAGGCGGGATGCTTGGCATTGAGGTCACCCGCTATGATAGCAGAGTCACTCATGCCGAGTAGGATAGAGAGGTCGTCAGAGAGGAGTTGGAAGTTCTCCGAAGAGCTATGGGGAGGGAGGTATACCGATACCAGCGAGATCGGCTGATGGCCCGTCATGCCTAAGCGGCAGATTGAGACTTCTAATCGTGAGAGGGGAGGAGGGTCTATTGGGATGCAGTATAGATCCTTTTTATAATAAATGAGGGTGCCGCCCTTGTGACATCGCAATCTGTCATTTCGAACTATGCGATAGTTGGCGATTGACGGATTGCGGTTACAGGGTTTCAGGAAGGTCTCTTGGACTAGGAGAATGTCAATTTGATGGTTGCGGAGGAAAGCCGCGATCTCATCTCGTTGACCACTAATGCCATTTGCATTGAAATAACCTAACTTGAGGGATCGGGGTTTGAACCTAGTATTGGTGGCGTTATACATTATGGGTTCTGGTAGGGGTGCTGAGGGAGGTCAGGGCTTGCGTAATCTCGGGATACGCGTTATATATGGCCTGGATCTTGACGAGATCGCCGGCGGCTTGAGCGGCAAGGATTTCCTTAGCCATTTGGTGAGCGCGAGGGGAGAGGAAGGCTATGTAGGTCGAACTAATAATGTTGTAGGTCATGTTAGGACCGACTGAGGGGGGGGCTACGGTTGGGGGACGCGTTGCTACTGGAGCAGGTGCGGGTTGGACGGGGGGCGCGGGTATGCGAGTGCGGGGGTCCATGAGACGAGGGATGGTGGTGGTCGGGGGAGGGGGTGGGGGTTGTGAGACAGCCAGGGCTGGGAACGCCTGTTGATGGTGGAGATAGTTCCACGGACTAGGCCTCTGAGGGCTTAGTCGCTGTGGCATTTGGGATGAGGGTACTTGAAACCCAGAGGGGGCTTCTCTTTGCTGGCGGGCGTTAAAACGCTTGGCCAGTTTGGGAGACGAAGATTTGGGGGCTTTTGGGCAGCCACGGTAATTTGCCGGGTGCCCGACTTGCCCACAGAGGACACAGCTGGGTGGGTCGGGGCAGAGGGAGCTGTCCTTTGGACGGGTGCACTCTGAAGTGCCGTGCTCGCCCAGGCACTTTACGCACCTGGGTTTTGCGTGGCAGTTCCGCTGTGAGTGGCCGTACAGCTGGCATTGGTGACACTGACCAATGGCACCGCTTTTCCATGGTTTCTCTATTGAGAAACCCATGAGGGAGCAGAGGGACTTCAGCTGAAAGATAGGGTGGTGACCCTCTACCGGGGAGCAGACGACAAGGATCATGTCGTATGGTTCACCACGTTTACCGCGGTGCATGCGGTGGACCTCGTCGACGGGGATATTTTGCGACCGAAGGTCGGCTAAAATATCGGAGATGGGGATTTCTTTGGGGATCCTTTTGATCACCACTCGGATTTGGCGCTCCTCTGGGAGGGAGTACGTGTGAAATGACACACGTCTCTCTCTCAGGAGTTTTGTAAATTCCCTATAATCGCGGGAAGTTGGGATTTGGACTTTAATACCCTGTTGGGTATTGCGGGCACTAGTGTATGCGATCTTTTGATCGCAACACCACTTGGAGATGTCCGTCCACTTCCCTTTGTCCTGAACGAACACGGGTGGTGGCGGGGGGACCTTTTTTGGCCCGGGGGTAGGTGGGGTGGGGGCACCCTGTGAGGATGACGTCATCGGGCGGGGCGTGGGGGCATCCTGTGCGGAGGATGACGTAATCGGGCGGGGCGCGGGGGAGGGGGAAGCTACGGGGGCGCAAGTAGCGGGTGTAGCGAGAGAGGGTAGGGACGGAAGCGGTGACTCAGAGTCGTCCACCGCGATGACCTTATTGGCCTGGGTGGAGCTCTGTTTTCTGTTCTTCCTCTTTTTCCCTTTTCCTTGGACGGGGACGAATCCGTCGTCGTCGGAATGGGAAGAAGAGGACGAAGAGAACTTTGCCTCTTGGTCGGAGTGTGGGTATGGGGACGTGGGGCGCTTTTTAGCAGAGGTGATGGGCTCGTCAGTGTCCATAGACTCTGTCGGGCTGAGCGGGCTTTCCAGCTCTACAGCTGGGAGGGACGATTCAAGAGCGTCGCTGAAATCGGCGACGCTCGTGTCTGTGGGAGCTAGGAGGGCTCGCTGCAATGCAGCAAACCGAGCGCCCCATTTGGCTTGTAGCCGGGGTTCCTCGTCTAGCATGTCCTGAAAAAAGTCGAGGACCTTCGTGAGGCGAAGGTCCGCCATATTGATCGGGGGGACTAATTTTAGGAGGGAATGGTTCCTAATCCTAACTTTCCCTAAACCTATCTCCCCGGGGGATAACCGGGGATGTGTAAACCCTCCCTGTCGGGTGTAGACAGGGAGGTTGTGTACCTACTGGTGAGCCCTAAGCTTGCTTTTGCCCGTTGCCTATCTTATTTGTGCAACGGGGTCCTAACCAGTCTAATGCGAAGGGTGTAGACACACCCAACCGACACTAGGTGTGTGGCTGTTGAAGCAAAACAGTCACCAATGCCGACTAGGAGACCCCCCAAGGCCGAACACTGGGACCCGTCCAATTGACTGCCTTACCCTGAAGGGGTTCGGCGGGTGTGATTGGGTCAACACCCCACTCGGCTTCGTTGGCACCGTAAGGTATCCACCGAGGACCACGAAACTGTGGTTTTGCCCAGAAGGGGCCAAACAACGCGACGATGTACGTTTTATGACGATAATTTGTTATCGAATACTTTATTAATTGTGTCTTGAAAAAGACAAACAATTAATAGCGGTCGGTAGTCTATTCGACTACTTAGCTCGTCGCTCTGCACGACGATATCAGGAACCACAACACAATCAGGAACTCTCGAACACACTGTAGCGCACGTCCGTCCGCGACCGGTGCCGAGCGTCGAATGAAATAAATTATTTGTATTTGTATTTGTATTATAGAGCGTCTCCTGCAGCGGCTAGGGGCGTGAGGGTGCGAAATTAGCCTCTCCCTCACGCCTTCTGCCTCCTCCTTCGCGAGCATTACTGCTTCGCCGAAGGAGGTGAATATAATTAGACTAACTTTACTGCATAAAAATTCAAAATTCGTTCGAATCAACCATTAGCCTAAAAAGCAGCCGGAACAGGTAAGATGCAGAAGACGGTTTTTGCTAAGCTGATATCAGACGTGTCACTCGAGTAAATGTTCAGTCTTGGTTCATTCCACGTTCACACGACACCGACAATTACATAGGAATTAACATTAATCAGCTCCTTTCGTTTAAGTTTCGATCATTCGGCAGGAGAAAAGATGCCGAGTGCCGAAGTCCTTCTTTGTTGGATCGGTTCAATAATGAATTTATATTTCACTTTTGATTTATTTTGTGTTCAGTGAAAAATGCAGAATGAAAGACAAATGTGAAAAATAAGCGAAGCTTCTGATATCTACTGAAGCAACTTGGGAGATGCCTATGTCTAGCAGTAGGACTGCCCTAGGCTGGGTTAACTTCTTGAGACGCTGGGTGTGGTGCTACTTTGATTATGACTCGAGTAAGTCACTGAGTTGATCAAGTTTAGTAGAATAATCAGAAAAAAAAACTATTTGAATGCGTAACCTCCTCCATTTCCATCTCCTCCTTTTCAAACACACCTGCTGTCATATATTTACCTGCTTTGATTAATTTGGCAATATTACCGCATGGAAATAAGAAATATAGCTAACTAGTATAAAATATTAATAATGAATTGCAATTATAACACTGAATTTGATGTTGTAACCGTTTTAGGTGTAAAAAGGCATTTGGAAAGTTTTCAAATACTTTTTCAAATCTAAAACTAAATATTCAATGTTATAATATTAATTATTGCGTTTTACAATCAATATTTTAGTTCACTTGTTAGCCAAATTTCTTATTTCCATACAGTAATATTGCCAAATGAATCAAAACAGAAAAATTTGACAGCTATTTGCGACGTTGCCCACTTTCTGTATAAACACTCTTAACCTAGGCCTTCACTACTTTCCAATGTTACTAGGTTTGTGTTCTAATTTCTACACAATTGGATATACAATTTTAAAAAATCATAATCCCTATATAATCATACCTATTGACTTTTCATCCTTCCATGTTAAAGGCATATCGCGCATCGGTTAAAACTATAGTGCCATTTAATTGTAGCTCCAGCAGACAATAAAATACATCGGCAAATAATCGATAAAGTATTCCGCGAATGAGTTGAACAGTTGATTGAACGTGAACGAATGAACGAAACTTTGTAAATAATGTGGGCCTTTTTTGTTCGATGACAGCGACCAGATTTAATCGGGTTCAATTTAACGTGTACGGACTACGGAGTTCAAGTATCAATGGCTTATATCCCAAAAAAAATAAACAGTTTATGTAATTTTTTTTTGAGATATACGCCATTGTTATGGCTGAATCGGAAATTTTTATATTTTTCTTCAAACTGAGTTCATTACAGAATAGCTTTCTATAACTATTGCTTGCAATTAACTCAGGATTTAGCTTTCATATCGTTCATCCAAAAAGTTGGCAACGTCGCAAATAGCTGTTTTTTTTTATTAATTTGCCAATATTACTGTATGGAAATAAGAAATGGCTAACTAACGAATTAGAATATTAAAAATGAATTTCAATTATAACAGTGAATTTGATGTTGTTCCGTTCGGTACCCTTTGGGTGCGATACCTACCCTAAAAATAAGATGGCGGCGTTAGCTCCGATTTAAGCCACGCGCCAAAAAAAAATTGTATTTTGATATTCATTAAATTCTTACTTCAATCAAACTACGACCTATTTTTATCCCCCACTTTAATATACTCAACAAATCTCTGACAAGTCTTTCTTTAAAAGATAATAATTATGGTCTCAGATGCTTTCTAACTAGAATCCAATAAGAATAATTTTCCGGAAGCTGTCCATCAAATCACCATTAAGTGTAGTGATGGAAGTGTAACGAGGAAGCGAGATGAAAATAAAAAGAAAGAGATAACAGATGTAGTTGATAAATGATAGCTATGGATCAAGGGAGATGTGAAGAGCGATAAAAATATAACTTTATGGATTTTTAAGTGTAGTTTCTGAACAATCCATAAAGTTTCGTATTTGAGAGAGTTTATTTTTAAGTAAGCGACGGAACTGAAGTGCAACTTTCTGAAAAATGTGTAAGAAACCGACATAGAGCTTTCGATTTGTGTGAGGTAGATTGAGATTAAACTTTTAGGTACTTACAAAAGCACTAAGTAGGTACAATCAGCAAAAAAATACCACTAACACTGTCACTTTTACATATCATTGACACAAAATGATTCGTTAAACAGCTTTTCAGCTTTTCATAAATATGTATAATATGAATTATTATTCTTTTAATTTTACTTCTGTTATGATTTAAATTAAACATTTTGCTCAATAATTATGATTTTATAAATTGAAGTGTTAACTACTGCTAGATTCTGATGTTAAGCTTTCTTGTACGTATTTGTTCATATTTAGACCAATATGGCATTTATAGAAATACCACAGATACAAATTCATAATCAGAAAACGCAGACTTAAAAATATCAAAACTTATTAATAAATTAAATTAGATGCTTTAACGACTTTGATTAATGAGTACTGAGCAGCGTTATCTTAAGATCAAGATGACGTATCATAATCATTAATTATTCCATAATTAGGTTTAATATCCTTACATTTATTCTTGGCTGACATTAATATTGTCTAATTGTGTCCACTTTATTATCGTTTGGTACCTTTTTGATTGAATGATTTTTAAGTATGGCACTATTATTACCCTAGGTAAAAAAGTGATCTATTCTGTAAAAATAATCTTGAATTAGCTCTTTTCTTTCTCTGCATTATTTTGAGAAGGTTTTTCTCATATTTTTTAAAGGCTTTTTGAAACAAAAATGCTCTTGATAGATTGAGACTTGTCAATGTCAAAGAGAAATCGTTTATTTTAGAACGACAAAATTTACAAAAAAAAAGAATTTAATCAATTTTTTTCCAAAAGGTAGTTTTCGCATAGAGAAGAATGGGCAAGAAACTCCACCGTTACTCTTTTAAAATGTTTTACAATATTTTGTATAGGTACATTAGTTTTATAATTATATGTGAAGACTATGCAACTAGAATAAAATTACTATACCACAATAGATAAAAAGAATTAAAAATGAAGCAACAATAGATAAATTAATTATGTGATACACATAATAACACATGGTGCTCACATATCTACAAACATTGTAAAAGTAGACAATGTAAGAAGAGTATAAAAGGTTTTTGATAATGAAATACTCCCCATATTAGATGTATCTGCACTGTCAAGCACAGCAGCTTCGCTCGCGTGATATGTTTATAAATTATAGCCATGTTACTCATTGATTCAGCATTCTATTGCTGAAAGATTTTTTTAAATCGATTCAGTAGTTTTTGAGTTTATTCAAAAATACAAACATTACCTTTCCTCTCAACTGTGAGTATTTATATACCTATAGTATTTATGTTTATATATTTAAATTCTATGTATTTATTTAAGTATATATTAATTTATTACTTTATACGTGTAGTTTTATTTCAATATTTTAGTTTAAGACTTCGCATATTTATATTTTTCTCTTATTGTTCTCACACACTATTGTCTACATTTCTTTCTCATTTCTCCTATCGCAGGTCTGCTGGAAGAAATTTCTTAAGAAAATAATAAGCAGTACCTTTGTACTCATAATTATGATTATGTCTTCTATTTACTCATAATTATGATTATGTATCTATTTTTCTGTGTACATAAATAATAAAATAAATAAAAAAATAAAAAAAATACAAATCTTTTTTCTTTATAATATGAGTGATGAAGACTAGCTGACCCGAAAGACGTTGTCCTGTACAAATTTTAATTCCCATAGAAAAAAACACTTTCAGTTTTTCAATTTCCCCGGCAACTTTTCCATTTTGCTTCCCCTAAAAATCTTATTCGGAGTATTATGAACTAACATAATAAATGCGCCTACCAACGAACAGCATTTTGTTTTTGTGTAACAGAGTTATTTTCATTTATTGACGGGATTAACGCAACAATACTATCAGAATATCAGTGCCATCGAGCAAAACTCTCACTCAACGAAAAAAAAATCAGCTTACGTTACGAAATCTTAAGTGAAAAGTATCTACATCCAAAACCCCGATCCATTGTCTGCAATAAGCAGAAAGTTCAGACATAAAATAAAACACAATAAGGGGGCGATTTCAACCCTTGGCCAACTTTTAACACACCCCCTTTTATAGTGTCTGTATTTTATGGGGCCATTCAAGTTTTTTGGAAGTGTCATTCAACCCTTACAATCTTGGCGTAAGAAAGAAATGCGTAGTCATTTTGAAAGGTGGGTTATTTTTTCTTTTTATGCTAAACTTCTTCATTAAAATATGAAATGGAACTGGCCACTTTGAAAAAGTACTAAGAAAATAAAAGTGACTACTCATACGCACTATTTTGAATAGCTACATAAAATAAACTTATTTATTAATTTATTGAATTCCAACAAAAGCTGTATAATTACATGCAAGTACTTATACAAGAATCGGGACAAATACGGACAAGTGCGCTTCCTATTATAGGAGACCACATCGTTCACTTAAAATCTAGATAGGTACTACAATAAGTTTGACAAGGAAGAAAATTTAAAACTAATATTATAAATGCGAAAGAGAATTTGTTTGTGTGTTGTTGTTTGAATTTTGGCACATGGGTAGACCATGATCTGGAGAATGAGATAGGGTACCTTTTATCCCGATATTCCCACGGGATCGAAACTTACCCGGGTGAAACAGCGGGGCCCAGCTAGTAATAAATAAAAATGAAATACTGTTTTTTGGTAAGGGCATCACTTGAAAATGCCTGAAACGATTCGGCAACTTTTTATTTTAAAATGTTCATATTAGTCTGGATTATGTTTTTATCAAAAGAAAAATTGCAAAAGCTTCCCGATAATTTACAAATTCATGAAAAACTTAACGTCCTTTTTATGGGTGAGTCTTTGTATGAGAAAGAACAGGACGGCTAGTTTTTAAATAAAACAAACTATATATGAATTGAAATAGATGGACAAACTTTTAGAAATCATTCAGACCACCAAAATAAGGACAATGGTAAACAAATTATAAGAAAAACGCATTAGATACTTACAAGAAAAATAAATCAGCTAACGAAAATACACAAAAAATGCTATTTATTATTTTAGGTCAAAATAAAATCACTTTAATCAGTGTTTTTTTTTTGTTGAATATCTTTGGTTAGACTTACTGAACGCTGTGTTAAAATTTGTCCATCTATTTTAATGGGACCTTGTATATGAAACGAAAATCAAACGAAGGGAATGCAAAATAGTAAGGGCACAAAATAATACAAATTAATAATATCAACTTACTTCTTGTATTGATCATCATGATATCACTCTATCACTATAGGCAATCATCAGGTCCTTCAATGCCCACCATAATGAACGGCCGAAAGGTGAAAGCCGCTATAGCAAGATTAATGATGGCAGTTTGTTGTTATTAGCAGACAGGAGGACATTGCCAACTCCCCTTTACGTAATACGGCAATTGCCTATACGACAACCACGGTTGTGCAGCAGGTTTTAGCGATCTCGTGCACTAGACGGCCATGACCACGACCTGTGGTCGCAACGATCAGGTAAACTATAGAAACCGATACCTACGCAATCCCGCACTTGGTCGCAGCGGCCAACTTGCAGACCGTCGATCCCTTTCTCTAAGTCATTGGCTATCTGGTATTTTGGCCAACCAAGCACTTTCACGAGAATATACGATAGATTTACTAATCAGAGCTTCAATTTAGACGACATTGTTGGCGCAGTGGTTAAGCGATTAGCTGCTGCGCTGCGTGTCACGGGTTCGATTCCCGCACGGAACAAATATTTGTATGACCTACAATTAGTTGTTCCGGGTCTGGCTGTTTGTGTACGTGAGTATAAATGTTTGTAAACGCACCCACAACACAGGAGAAATTCCTAGTGTGGGGTCGCGTTTAAAAAAAACGGATAAAAAAATAAATAATTAATTATTCATTATTTTCTTGCAGCATATTTACTTCGTCCATACTACTCTATTAGTCGTCATCTCGGTAGTCACCCCCTTTCTATCCATACCATCTTTCACACAGTTCATCCATCGATTCTTTGTTCTTCCCCTACTCTTACAATAATAATAATAATAAATTAATTGATTTCAGGTAAATAACACCCATTGCCAAACATAAAGATGTCAGATGTCATAAAATAAAATTAAAATACATTAAAATAAATCAATAAAAAAAACAGCCGACTTACAAAAAATCACTACAAAGAAAAATAACTTTAATATGAGTCGGTAGTAAAAAACGAAAAAACCCACTTCCAAAATGAAACAACTTCATAACAAAATCAAACTGGTTGCAAATTTACTTGTATATTTTATTATTATTTTTTATTATATATGACATTGATTTTACATTCTGTGACCAATTCCTCGCACACTGACTTATTGATTGTAAAATTTTAGGAAAATCGTCTACTTTTACAATGTTTGTAAATATGTGAGCACCATGTATCTATCACATAATTAGTTTATCTGTTGTTGCTTCATTTTTAATTCTTAATTCTTTTTACCTATTGTGGTATAATAATTTTATTCTAGGTGCATCGTCCTCACATATAATTATATAACTAATGTACTTATACAAAATATTGTAAAACATTTTAAAAGAGTAACGGTGGAGTTACTTGCCCATTCTTCTCCATGCGAAAACTACCTTTTGGAAGGGGCGACTAGAATCATTTAAATTTTTTTGTAAATTTTGACGTTCAAAAGTGCCTTATAAGGGCCTATTTGAAATAAATGATTTGACTTGACTTTGACTTTGAAAGTTACTTTTCATGTTTTTTGTTTTTTTTTAGTCGGTTGTTTTTTTTTTTTGTAAAAAAAAATTTTTTTTTCATTTAGTTGTATTACCTACTCCACACAAATTCGAATACCACTACCTGCTACATGTAAATAGCAGAACTATAACATCATCCATATAAACTAAGTGGGAAAATTACCGTGTATTATTCAAGCTAACTCAAAAACTACCGAAGCATTTATATGGGACCACCTCTGAAGTTTGACCTACCAAACAAAAAAGCCAATCAAAATCGCGTAACGAACATACAAAAAAAACATATAGTAGTATTGAGAACCTCCTCCCTTTTTAAGTCGGTTAAAAATGTATACCTTCTTTCCTATATTGGTACAGCAACATGTCTGCTGGAACAAAACTTATGGCTGACATTCATACTCATAACTTTCATTCCGGCGCATCACATGCGTGGAAATGTGATTTGGCGCTACATCCTAGAAATAAACACGTTGTTTTGGACCAATTACTTGTATTGTTTTTACCTCGTCACTTCTTTACAATATAAATCTACAACCAACTAAATGTACAAAAACTGTTAAAAACTATCTTTGCATTGTAAAAAATCAATGTCTTAGCATTGTATAATTGCATAGCACATGTGTGAGTACTATGTACCGACTATAAAGCTACCATTTAGGTACTGGGTATGTCTTTCATTGACTTGAATGTGCCCTGGCGGCTGAGATTATGTCATGCTCACTCTAATGTCTCGCTGGCGGTGGCGCGTGCGTTGGATCATTTAGCTCCCTTCAAAATGGTTGAGCTGAATGGTGCTAATCCATGCGTCATGTTCGTGAACGGGCGCCGCCGCGCCGTCAGTAGAGACTGGTCATCTCTTAGCTGCTATGGCTTATTTTAATTTTTGAATTGTTCTTTGTTTTTTATATGTTTATTATGGACGTTTTTAACGTGCACGTCTTTCTACATTGTTCTCACATGTATAATTTCAACGTTAATGATGTAACCCATTTTTTGTAACAATTTTTTGATTTAAAAGAGTGTCCGTGGAGTTTCTTGCCCGTTCTTCTCCATAGGTACCTACTACGCTTTGGAATGGGCAACTAGCTTCATATTTCTGACTGACCGACTTCTTGACAATTCAAAAGTGCCTGTAAATGGTTTAATTGAAATAAATGCTTTGAGTTTGAGTTTGAGTACAGAATACAATTTGTTCAGAAAGGTCGATGGCAGCGGCGCGGCGGCGCGGGGAGCGAGAACAGTTCCATATAAAACTATTCATTTGTCGCCGCCGCCCCGCTGCCCGCTGCCGCCGAGAATACGGCCTTAGAAATTCAATCAAACCTGTATAAATCGATAGTTACTCAAGTAAATCTATAGCTGGACCTGACAATAGCTGTAAAACATCTAACTAATGAGCGTCAATTAGTAGCAACAATACAACAATCTTCACGCTTCGACAGTACCGGTATTAACTGCAACCATTTCCTTTTCACAGGTGGTTAGCGCTGCTGAATAGGAACTTAGAATAACAGATTTAAAAACGTTTTAACGCGTTGTTTTTTGTTACTTTGTTCCGTTCCGAGAGTAATGTTTTTAGGAACTTTACTGTGTCCAATGGAGGACTGTTTGCTTTTAGACATTTGGGTGGATATAGTGTATACGGAAATAGTGGACTAATCCGGTAGTACAGCACTTTACATTGTGTTCTTTGTCTTTTTAGTGCAAAACATAGGAAAACATTTTGGAATAAATAAGATTGCTTGAACTACTTTCATAATAGTAGACAAAACGTATATATTTTTTATCTTGTGATAGATAAAAGTACTTACAAATTTAAAAGAAAATCAAAGTTAGGTAAAAACAAGTATAGTAAGTAAGTATAATATAGGCTAGTGTAAAAATTCCACGTCCAAGAGCGTATTTTGCGTATGAAATTCAGTATATATGAATGCGAAACATTATTAACCGACGAAAAAAAGGAGAAGGTTCTCATGTCGACGCGATTTTTTTTATTACTGTTTTATGTATTACGTATAACTTTTTACCGAGTAATCCGATTTGAACGATTCTGGTTTTAATGGGAGGGTATACCTCGAAGTTGATCCCACGTAAAACTGATCATTAAAATCCACCCCTAAGAGTAAAAAAAATGGGGTTGATTGATTTTCACCTACTGAATTTTCAACTGCGAACCGATTCTATTGTAATTTAGTAGTCTGATGACACAACCACATAATAAAGACCTGGAGTTGATCTGTTGATGGACGCGGCAGACAGTCGCGAGAGCTCCTCAGCAGTTTACAGCAGCTACATCGAGTTTGGGCTTATTTCATTCACCTTGATGAGAACCTTAGACCTAGCTGGGGTATGACTGTCATCCAGGGTCTGACGATGGAGACGGAAGGCTATTGAGGAAATTCCTTACTTGAGGAAAACAATAAAATTAAATGGTAACTCAAAAGCCAGAAATAAAAAACTTTTTTACAAAAAATTGACAACACGAAAATAAAACTGAAAAAAGAACCCTGTAGAGTAACTAAGCTCCTAAACTAATTTAAGTACAGCGCCAAACACACATACAAAGAAGACCCACCAAGCTACCATTTTACGCGTATTTATAAGTAATCTATCAAGCTACCAAGCTACCATTTTACGATCTACCAAGCTACCATTTTACACGTTATTTTTAAGTAATTAATTAATTTGTTTGTTTGGCGCCATCTCAAAGTGTTTTTTTTTTATTTTCCGCGTTTGAGAATTTTTTTTCGTTGCTTTAATTTTTTGTAAAAAAGTTTTTTATCCGTACAAAAGTCAAACAAGTCCAGGATAAAAAAAATCGTTTATTTTGGAACAAAAACAGATACAATCATAAAACTAGTTAACATTTTTGCAGTTATCATCGTATAACTGCAAAAGTTAATAACTGTGGCACAGCTATCAACGCCCGGCTCCTAGTGAGAGGGTAGTTCGTTCCAGATATGAAGAATATACTTTAAAAATAAAACGGAAAAAATTTAAATAATAAATAACAAAGGACAAAATTATGGGATAAGTAATATGTGGTGTAAGTGTGACTGTGTGTGTGTGTCTGTGTGTGTGTGTGTGCGAGGGTGTGTTTGCATGTGTGTTAGCGTGTGTGTGTTTTTTTTCAGTTGCCTCATATGTAAGCGATTTTAGCCAAGTATCGAGTCTTTTCTTGCATTTATTTTTGGTAAAAGAATAGATGTTGATCGTTTTGCTGATTCTATTGTATAATTTTGAGCTTATGTAGGTATAATGACGACGTGCTGCTACATTTGTACAAGGTTTTATATCGCATACCCGGAATAATCTGTCGTTAATTGATAAATGTATGAACTAGCTATTCAAATTCAAAAAGAAAACTTCTTTATGTAGTAGCTTCATCATTCTCCTGCTCTTCTCTCTTCTTCCATGCTTCTCTATTAGTCTTCTATAAGTACGAAGTATATATTCCTCCAGACCGTATTTCAGCCACGGCGGCCAATCTCAACGGAGACCAGCCTTCGGCGCGGGAGATATTATAGTGCACAGGTGTATGCGCAGACACAGATGCACTCTCTCTTCCCTCACTCTCATAGTCCGATGGGACGGCAATCCGACACGACCGTAGAGAGATCAGGCGTAGGACCAACGGCTTAACGTGGCACGGGGGTATCACACCGCCAACTTCCAAACTCCGGGCTGTTACTAAGAAATTCCTAATGGAAAAACCCAACAACACTTTGCCCGACCCGGGATTCGAACCCAGGACCCCACGCTCAGCAGTCGCGCTTGCGACCACGAGACCAATGGGGCAGTTCGAAGTATGAACATACTATACCTATTTACGTCACCATTTGGTTCTCGCTACACGACAACCAAACTTATCGACTGTCTCTACCTACATATCCTGTCGTGGCGACACCCTTAAGAGGGAACAGGGCCTGCGATTCTCCATAAAAATGTATTCTTCCTTTTACTTCCTGAATAATGCCTCTAGAAGAATCTTTTTTTTTCATAAAATCAAGGTCTGCTGTAGTCACGTCCCTGTTATTTCCTTTTTTTAGCAACTTATCGGTAAAGAAAATATGACCCTCCAAAAATTACAAAATGCCTCATTTTTACCGCCGTGATTAGAGGAGTACCAGACAAAAGTTTTTAACATAAATTAAAATGATAGGAACCTAGACGTACTCTTTTTTTAAATTTTAATGTAAAAAATAATTGAATCGGTTCAGATTTCGAGGAGAAAAAAGGGGAATGTGAAACGTCGATTTCGTCAATTTTTTTGTGATATAATTGGTCTAAGCTGTAGCTATCCCTACCGCACTCTACGGGGGCAGACTTGAGGTAAGAAGACGGCAATAATGTCTTCAAATACCTATTTTTCAAATTCCTAGCAGCCCCTGTTCCCTCTTAATAACTGCACACTAACTTACATCTATATCCCCTGCTAAGCCAAAGGGCTGCACACACGGAACTAACCGCTCAGTAATTCAATTCCTCCGTCTAAGGCGAGTTACATAAGACTGCAGCACGATATATGCATCGAGTATGGTGAGCAAAGTGAATAGGTGTGCAGGCTGCATAAATCTTTTGTATTGCTGTTTGTGTCGTAGAAGAAAGTGAAAAATTCAAATCCAATACCAATTATGTGTTACATCATACTAATTATATTTACTTTCGTCATAAAACAGATCGTAAAATAATAATGGCTATTCCAGCTTTTTTGTTTTTTTTTACACCGATCATTTTCGATTTAACTATTTAAAACTATTAGGAACTTTAACATACACACATCAACACGGTCTAGGGATATTTCATACTCAATTAAATAACTCGAAAAGTACTGGCCGCATTGTAATCTTTCATACACCGATTTGTTTGTAATTTATCTCAGACTAATTCCAAATTCAAATTTTTGAAAATTCTGTTGTTTCGGTGGCATAAAAATGTCTTGATGTGTAGGAGAGGGAATTTTCATTTGTGCGAAATTTAGAAAACAATACGAATTACGTTTTGTTACAGTTTTTTTTTCATTTTTAAACGAAAGATAAAGTTAAAATTGTGGTATTGTAGCCATGCAACGCCAACATTTGACGAGGGCGGAGATGTTACGAGCTGTGGGAATGCTGGAAGCTGGGTCTGTTCAGCGTAATGTTGCTGAGGCCATAGGGACCCACCAAAATGTAATTTCAAGATTGTGGACACGCTATCGTGCCACAGGTGAAGTAGCGGAGAGGCACCGGGGGCCAAGTCGCATCACTACCCCCAGACAAGATCGATTTTTGCAAATTACTGCGCGAGCTCAACCAAATGCAACGGCGACTCAATTGGTCCAAAGGCTGCGAGTGGAACACCAAGTGCTTGTGAGTGACCAAACTGTAAGAAGGCGACTGCATGAAAGCAATCTACGCTCTCGTAGACCACTCCGGGTCCCACCTTTACGGAGAGGCAATCGTGGACGACGATTAGAATGGGTTCGGAACCACGTGGACTGGGGCCGTGAGCAATGGTCCAATGTGCTGTTCACGGATGAATCCAGGTTCGGCTTCCATCCAGATTCACGAAGGACGCGTGTTTGGCGAGTTCCTGGACGATGGAGCCGTCTTCAGAACCCTCAGGAAGTTCACCCACACCAAGGTGGAACAATTATGGTTTGGGCAGGAATTCGTCTTGGAGGACGGACGGATCTCGTTTGGGTGCGGGGCAATATGACGGCAGAACGATACGTCCAACAGGTGCTGGGGCCCGTAATCTTACCCCACAGAACACAAATGGGGCAAGATTTCCTGCTCATGCACGACAAGGCCCGGGCACACACGGCGAGAACGGTAGCAGTTTGGTTACACACACACAATGTTAGGGCTTTAGACTGGCCTGCTCAATCGCCAGATCTAAATCCCATTGAACATGCGTGGGATATGCTGCAAAGAAGAGCTCTGAAGGAAGTTCCTGAAAATCTGGCTACAGAAGATCAACTTTTTGCGCACCTCAGAAGGACATGGGACAATATTCCGCAGCAAGACATTGACAACCTTGTTCTGAGCATGCCGAATCGTTGCCGATGTGTTATGAACATCATGGGCGCTTTCTCAGACTACTAACTTCAAGTTTATAAACACAAATTAAATGATTTTTCAATTTTTTTCAGTTTTTACTCATAAATTAAAAGTTAATTCATATACGGTTTCCGTCTATGCTTCATTTTTTTTCCATAAAATCCTGAAATTTTAATCGAAGTACCTTAACCATTATTAAAAAATGGTAGAATATTAAATAACGTATCTTTTAAATATATACATGTCATATAAATAATTAACACATTGATAGTAATTCGCTTTTTTAAAAATATCCCTAGACCGTGTTGATGTGTGTATATATCATTTTTTTATTATTTTAAACTTTAACAAAAACAGAACCTTTCATTCAGTAAGTATTTAATTAAACCTATTACTTATTAATATACATACTACAATGCGTAGATTCGTTGCTTGCCTGTATACTTTATTCTTTCGCCATGTGTACCTATATACTTAGGTCGTGCCATTCTAAATGTCAACTGCTACAAATCGAATGTAAATGCCTTTTGAAAGTGCCATACTTCCTAATGTTTTCCTTATGAGAATTAACCTGTGTTGCACAAATATGTTGGGGCTGTAAACCTAGGGATTACAGCCATTATATAAATTTAAATGCCTTATTAGTCTGGGATTAGGTGACTCTTATGTTATAGGGTTAAGCCAGAAGCAATAAATTACGCTTTCTAGTTAATATGTCGTGGTTACCTTATTACTAGATACTATGCTCGCTCGCAGGTTCGCACGTTGCTGTTAACGAGGTGAAACTAACACTTTTTAAGACGTTCTGTCAATAGTTCTACGCAGCGAACCTACAGAGCCTTGCACACCCAGAATAATCACACTTTTAGGATTATGTTGGGGCTACCGTGGCACTGCAGTGAGTCTTGTATGTTTGCTGAAAGGTGTACGGTCGGCTTTCAACCCATCATGCGCAAAAAAGCAAACTCTTGCTCTTTGGTCCTTCGAGCCGGATCAATGTTAGCGCGGGGAGCAACAAAAGAGTGAACTGTATAAATAAGCAGTGGTTTAATGCCATCTATCTTACAGAAGATAAACTTTCCCGGGAAAACAGGTAGCAATTAATTGAGAGAGGAGTATCGAGTCCGTTGAAGCGAGTGGTCGTTGGGCCGAGCCGAATTGCCGCCACGTCACGCCTCAGCTTGCCGATGACGTGTTGATCACGCAGCCTGCTCATTCAGACAGCGCACAAGGTTTAGGGTTCGAATCCCAACAGTGGTGTAAATCCATACTTAATATTATAAATGTGACAATAACTCTGTCTATCTGCCTCATTTTCACGCCTAACGGCAGAACTGATGTGCACACGGCTACCTGGGTTAGGACATAGGATACTTTTTATCCTACGATCCAGTGGGATAATATCCAACTTCCACACATGCACATTTCACTTTTTCACAACACCAATAACTCGTATATTTATCTCATCTACTCGACGGCCGTATGTCACTGCGGGGATTCAGCAGAATACCAGCGTCAGGTATATTTGCCTGGCACATGCTGAGCTGGACTCCCATTTGGTGCAACCTTGAGACGCACACCGCACTTTTTTATGTTCGTTGAACCATTATTTTAAAGTGTGTCATAGCCAATAGTGTCATCACAATGTCTTGTTTTTATAAGCTAGTTTAATTATAAACTCCTTTCCCACTTACCAGCTTACCTTACAAGCAAAGCGAGCTTCAAAATAATCAACTCCAGCCTAAACTATCGCAGCGATTGAACGAAACCAAACTCGCTAACTGTTGTAGTTACTAGCTGTTGCCAGCAGCTAGCATTCAGTCTGCGAAGTTGCTGGTAACAATCGACAACTATAAACTATCAATCTGCGCTTCAAGGAGCTGGGTAGAGAGTTAGGTGACTGTAACTACTTCGTGGATGGTAGATTTTGGAATGTAATTGTTCTTGTTGTTGTTAATTGGGTGGTGAATTGCATTTTGTGGCGGGTTATTAAGAGGGAACAGGGCCTGCGATTCTCCATACAAATGTGTTCCCCTTTTTTCTTCCTGAATAATGCCTCCAGAGCAATCATTTATTTTTCATAAAATCAAGGTCTGCTGTAGACACGTCCCTATTATTTCTTTTTTTCAGCTACTTATTGGTAAAGAAAATGTGACCCTCCAAAAATTACAAAAATGCCCCATTTTTACCGCCGTGATAAGAGGACTACCCAAGAAAATGATAGAAACCTAGACATAAACTTTCCAAAATTCTAAAATTTGAATGTAAAAAATCATTGAATCGGCTCAGTTTTCGAGGAGAAAAAAGGTGAATACGAAACGTCGATCTCGTCAAATTTGTGTGATATATTCGGTCTGAGTTGCAGCTGTCCCTATCGCACTCTACGGAAGCAGACTTAAGGTAAGATGACGGCAATAGTTTCTTCAAATACCTATTTTTCAAATTCCTCGCAGTCCCAGTTCCCTCTTAAGGGGGTCTAACTTGAAGTGGGGGCAAGCGAATTTGTGAATTTCAACTAAGCAACTTTGTATATGAGTCGGTAACTGTCCTACTGCATAGTAAAGATTACCTTTTGTACAGAGAAGTTGTTTGTTAATCCTGTTTTAAGTAATATTCTATTCTATTCTATACGGTATATTAAGATCCAGGAAATTCAGGCAAGTATGAGCTTTTGAGTACCCAGTAGAGCTCTTTGTGAAGGAGTTTGTCCTGGACTCCTGGGAAGTAATACCGCCCATACCTATTTAAGTAGTTAATTTCAAGTATGCAATCGGCATTTTGTTTTGTTTGTTTGTTGACATTTGCCAGTGGCACATCGCATAGTAATTACGCAACGACGTATGTAAACCTATGACGTATGTAATTAACGTTTATTGTTTTTGGTCAAATTAAAAAAAATCTAATTCACATAATTTATTTCAAGTATATAAAAGGCACCATTGAAAGTCAAAATTTACAAAAAAAATTGAATTGATTCTAGTCGCCCCTTCAAAAAGGTAGTTTTTGTATGGAGAATAATGGGCAAGAAACTCCACCGTTACTCTTTTAAATTTTTTTACAATATTTTGTATGCATTAATTACCTATATAATTATATGTGAAGACGATGCACCTGGAATAAGATTCCTATACCACATAACCACAATAGGCAAAAAGAATTAAAAATGAATCAATGACAGATAAATTAAATATGTGATAGATACATGATGCTCACATATTTACAAACTTTGTAAAAGTATACGATATTCTTAAAATTGTAACAAGTAATACAAATAAGTCAGTTCAAGAGAGAGTAATAGTTCAAGTAATCACAGAATGTAAAATCAATGTCATAAAAATAATAAATCAGTTGTACACTTAAATTAGCAACCAGTTTGATTTTATCTAGTTTTGTGTAGTGGTCTTGGTGTAGACCATTAAATTGCGACCCGTCCTGACATCAAGCAATGGACAACATAATCTGACTTTAAAAAGGTTTTGAATACGAGGCTTTTGGCTATATTGTATTAGTGTATGTATTTTATCAATTTTTTTTTGTAATGTGCGTCTTGTTTGTGCCGAATAAACAATTTTTCTATCTTTCTTCTTTCTTTAATACTGCCGCTAAGCAGCGATGCTGTATTCCTGTTTGAAGGGTATGGGTACGTGGGAAGATAAGTGCAAAAAGTGCGCGTGAACAGATTGTTTCTTTTACGTATCAATTTAATATTTATTGTTAATATTTTATTATTAAAAAAAACATTTTGTTTTTAAGGGTTATATTTTTTTTTGCGTATGTACGCTATGCTATTGCGGGTTGACGGGAACGCCTGTCATTAAATAACATCCATTATATTATAATATAACATATTAACTATATCGATATATTATGAAGAGGTTGTTTGTTTGAATGCACTAATCTTTGGAACTAGTAGTCGGAATTGAAAAATTCTTTTTGCATTTGAGGCAGGTAAATTTTGGGCACGCCACTATTGCGGCGATAAGTCCCCTCTTTGAGGAGTGGCTAGAGAGGCGCCACGGCGTCCTCACCTTCCGCCTAATGCAGGTCCTCACCGGACACGGTTGTTTCGGGAGGTTCCTGTTCCGTATCAGGCGGGAGGAAACGCCCGGGTGTCATCACTGCGTGGATCGCCCGGAGGACACGGTTGAGCATACGGTGGAGGTCTGTCTGGCTTGGGCAGAGCATCGCCGTGTACTCGTGGAGGCGATCGGCGGCGGGGATCTCTCGCGTCCGGCCCTAGTCCAGGCCATGGTACGGAGCGAGAGGGCATGGGAGGCCGTCACCTCCTTCTGCGAAGCAGTAATGCTCGCGAAGGAGGAGGCAGAACGCGTGAGGGAGAGGCAAATTTATAAAACATACTGTATATTAATTTGAGATTTCAGCTCGCCGACTAAACATCCTAAATTACTTTAGTACTGCCTACGAAACAATAATACCTACTAGCGATACAAACAAACTAGTACGGTGTGCAAATAAAGATAGTTTACATTATACAGCGTTTAAATCTGTTTGTTTTGCCCCCATTACATGCGGAACTGTCGTGTTTATGTTGTTTTTGTTCGGCAATACGGGCTCCTGATTTCGTGTAAATATAATTTATGTGTATAGATGTTGTTCTTGATGTCTTTGGTAGGTTGTGGGATGTGTAGAGTTTTAGTTATCACCAAGCGAGCAAGAACCTAGTAAATATAAGGCTGCATTTAGACTTCTTTCTACATCGTTCTCACTAGTGTTGTAAAAGACGTCTTGAAGAAGAAGTCTTTCAGTCTTCATTTCAAGATCTAAGTAGATTTTCAAGACTTGGGACTAATAGTCTCCACGATTCACGAGTTTTTTCAGTATTTAAATCCTATGAGTTCTTTGAGCTGAACTAGATAAAAACGTTTCTAAATAAGATTTTATTTTCCACATAATTTATTATTAGTTTATGGTCTCGATATTATTTATATTATTAGTTTATGGTCTCGATAACATGTTAAATAAACGAATTGATTGTAACATATTTCTGCTTATTTTTTTTTTAAATTCATTTACATTCGGCTCGGATGGCTCACTTGGCTCAGTCCCGAGTTCTTTTAGACAAGAGTCGAGTCTTCCTATAAAAGACTTAAAATTCAAAAGGACTTGAGCTCTGAATATTTTTTATCAGACTCAAGTCTTCAAAAACAACTAAGTCTTCAAAGAATACTAAAGTCTTATTATTTAAGACTTAGGACTCGAGTTTCTTACAACACAGTTCTCACAATATGTAGCCTTAATTTGAACGTAGATGATGTAACCAATATTTTGATTAAAAAGAGTTTCCATGGAGTTTCTTGTCGATATGAACCTACCACGCTTTGGAATGGGCAACTAGCTTCATTTTTCTACCTGATCGGCTCCGTGACAGGACAAATGTTCCTGTAAATGGTTTAATTGAAATAAATGCTTTGTTTTTGCGTTTGAGACGGAGACGAAAACTTACAAGCTAAAGAACTTCCAAGAACTGGCTGAACGACCTCGGATTTATTTGACCCCATAGTTGTGCCGGCCTTCGGGAACTTCTCAATAGCAGCCCAGAGTCTGGATCATTCGGCTCGGCCCATATCACATGGGACTTAAACATAACTGGCGAAATGTAAGTATAATATACAGTAGGTATAAGTGACTCCTGCCTTCTCCTTCAGGAATACAAGCGTAAAATTATTATTCTGCGGCCTACTATCTACGTATGTACTTAATAAGGAAGTAAACCTTATCAGTAACATATCACTATCATTTCGTCATTCTGCATTCTAACGTGAAACTACAATTCCATATTTATGTTCAGAAAGTTCGAAATTCCAATGCTATAAAACGGTCCGCAAGATGGCGGCCGTAAAACGCGTGCGTCATAAACTTTTGTTGAAAAACGCAATGAAAACTAACTTAGCGTCCTACGACATCGTAAATCAATAGTTTTCGAAAGTTATTTGGAAAGTCTTGTACTTTAAGTCGAATTTGGAGTAACTATGAATAAATAAAAATGGTTACCATTTGCTTCGGGACCTTAAAGAGCCTTCACGAGACGTAATGCTGGTGCATAATAGAAAGGTTCTCCATCTCCTATCCTGCCTTCTGTACCGCAAAACATGCAGTCAAGGTGACCTCTGAGCTGCCACCAACGACGTGCTGGAGGTGGCAAAGTTTTGGGCCGGCAACATTTGAGACAATGTCGTGCCATCGACACGAATTAGTAGAGTCGACTGACTATCGATTATGCAGCGGTAGTTCACATCCTTGCTGATGAGTTCTTGAGATTCCTGTTATGTATGGGTTTGCATTATAGGATAAAAAGCTAGGGTTTTGACATCTGGTATCTCTTCGTTAATAGGGTGCAATCGGAAGGCTATGGAGGTGCACATTTATCTGGCATTAAGTACTAAGTCTTATGTGAATGAAATTATGAAATATTGCTCTGTTCTGCACTAAAATATTGATTATGAATTTCAATAATTAATATTGTAACACTGAGTACTTTGTTTTAGAAGTAAAAAATGCATTTTTTAAACTTTCTAAATGCTTTTCGTGATCATGCCATTCTATACTACCTTTGTCTGTTACATAAAGCTGTAAAACGAAATAAAGAAAATGCAAAATATTTTTTTTTAAACATGGCGTAACTTTGTAACCAAGCCCAAAGTCGTAAATCAATTTATGCTTACTTAATTTCTTATGTAACGTATTTTAGGTCACTCTTGACTTCCTTATTCCAAAATCGGTCAGTCACCCCAAAGGGCAGTGATAACGCGTGCATCGGTTAGTGCAGCGGTACTTAGCTATCGTTATCAATATTTTGGGGGTAAACAGAGTATAGGTAATTGAAACAGTTGAGCACTATATAGCATTGATTGATATGAGTACCTAGGTGGTATATATTTTAAAGAGTTTTCGAAATATTACTTCTTTATGGTGTTGCCTTTTCGTTCTGATGTGTGAAATAAGTGGAACTTAATTTGTGTGTGTGTATGTGTTGTAAGCCTGTGGCCGCATCCTATTTAAAAGCGATCGTCGCGGGATATGTTCTAAACGAAAGCAAGTCGTGCGAATACGCGATCGTTTCCATGAAGCGCAACGAACGCATACTCGCGCGATATTTGCTTTCGGTTAGCAATGGGAGACAAAAATATAAATCGTAATCATAAATCATTTATTTATTTGCAAACATGAATAAGAGACACATAGATATGTTTCCTTATAATAAAGTTCTCCATATTTTACCATCACATGGTTATGCAAATAGTGTAATACAATTTAAAACTATCAATAATGTCAACTAAATTCAATAAATCACAATTCTAACAACCATAAAAAATAAATCAGTAATAACAAAATGAAATAATAATAAATAAAACATACCTAACAATTAAATTCAGAATAATCAATATTAATTAAGTTCAAAATAATAAATAACAAATGATTTTTCTTAACATAATAAATCAGATGTAGCAGGCATATAGACATCTTTCATTTATTTATATGTATGTATAAAGAGTAAATTAAGTACAGCTAGTAATTTAGCAATTAAACTATAAGCTTTATATTGATCACCATTTTTCCCCCCCACAGCCAAATGACCACCATCCTCAACAAGTACCTATTCAAATTTTACTTACAGCTTACAAAATTATGTAATTTTAATAGCCCGTAACCATAAATTCTACCATTTTAATTATCTTTAAGCTGTTTAATGATCTCGTAAAATGTCTGCCTTAGCTATCGTAAAATATTTTGCATAAGTAACATGGCTACGTCCGTTTGCAGTAAAACATTTATTATGAAATATGAATGACATGTGCGTTATGCAAAAATAATTATAAATTCAGGAATAATTATGAGGTAGTCAGGTGATGGATTGACATTATGTCATTTCATAGGTAATGAATGCGGATTTTATTAGAGTTATTAGCAGGAACTACTTAAGTTATAAGTTTTTTGTAAAGAATAGAAATTATAATGCACTCAAAGTAGTTTTACAATATTAATTTAAGCTTTAACTTAAATGAGTGAAAAATCGTTGCAAAACGTATTAATTCCTGCGACTTTTTAGATTCATTCTTTTGTGGATCATAATAATTTTGATATCGATTTATCCATCATATTTGAGACATAATATATTATTAGATTTTTATAACTGTACGCTTGTCTGTGTCTAAATATTACAGTGTTTTCGGTTTAAATAATAACAATAACAACTTAACGAATAATATGGCAGAACTGTGCAGACGACAATATTTGTTTAGACCGTACTAAGAGGTGTCTGAGGCCCTAATGTGAGTTTCTTTTAATCATCTCGCCTTTACGCATCGACCGAGTTCGGCGCTCCGATTGGCCCTTCACAGGGCTTTCACTCGTGAAGTCATCCACTTGGAACCACAGGAAACTCACACTAGGGCCTCAGATCACTGAGGAGGTAGCCTGGCGGGTGAATACAATACCAACAAACTACGTCTTTGACAGCTCCAAGCGCACAGTTATAAAAAACGAGTTATATGTATTTGTTATTTAAAAACAAATCCACATTTGTTTCCTCGTATGGCAGACAAACGTGATGATAGCAAATTATGTGTACATACATCAAAAACTGCACTTATGCGCAAGAGTGTTTTTTGCATGGCATGGACAACAAATTGCCCAAAAGTTGGAAAGAGCAAACTATACCTAAATTTAAACAAACAATGAAATTGTTTTTGGCACAAAAAGCATATTTAGCATTACAGAATTTTTAAACGACTCATGGTGACTATTATTAATAAGTATAATTGAGATTGTAGTATTATGGTCATGTCTATATTGTGAATTTTATTATAATAATAATTGAATGCCTATTAAAGTAATATAAATCTTCATTGTGATAGTTGTAATATGTAATATTGGACAAGGAAAATAAATAATTGATAATGTAAATGATTGAATATAAAAAAATATGATATTTAATGACTGATATTTAATGTATTTAAAGAGTAATAATTAAGACTCATTAATTCAATAATAATAATTGTGTACCTAAGATATTTGCACGCCATGAGATATGGCAGGCATGTCGTGAGCCGCTCTTATTTAAGATCTTGCATGCATGTATTATTTTAATTCTGTATGTATATACACATGTTTGAGCAAATAAAATTTCTTATTCTTATTTAACTTGACATAATACTGATAACAAAAAGAAGAACTCCTTTGTCTTCGAATTAAGTAAAACAATGAAGTGAGACATTCTATAGGTACACCTTCCTATATAGAACACGTGTATCTATTAAAGACCACCCAACTGCACCCATGGGTATCGTTGGAGGAGACTAAAGGATTTATACTAGCGATAGAGCGTAACAATCACCTACCTGTGTGTTTCCTTAAAGCTTGTGTGTATTTTGTGTCCTCTTTCTTCCCTAATAACATACATAAACTCACGCCTTATTTCCATAGGGGTAGGCAGACACCACCAGACTACAGAACGCCACCTGCTACGATCCTTACATACTCCTTTTGCCTCGTTTACGTTCAGGTCGCACACGCACGCCGGTTGCGAGTACTACGCACCTGTCCTTTCTGAAGAACATCACCAATAAGGTCACTATTATGTCCCCTCCCGGTGGGCGTTTCCAGTCACAAAATGTCAAAGTAAAAGTCAAATCATTTATTTCAAATACGCCCTTATAAGGCACTTTTGAACGTCAAAAATTTACAAAAAAATTGAAGTGATTCTAGTCGCCCCTTCCAAAAGGTAGTTTTCGCATGGAGAAGAATGGGCAAGAAACTCCACCGTACATTAGTTATTTAATTATATGTGAGGACGATGTACCTAGAATAAAATTATTATACCACAATAGGTAAAAAGAATTAAAAATGAAGCAACAACAGATAGACTAATTATGTGATAGATACATGGTGCTCACATATTTACAAACATTGTAAAAGTAGACGATTTTCCTAAAATTTTACAATTAGTAAGTCAGTGTGCGAGGAATTGGTCACAGAATGTAAAATCAGTGTCATATAATAAAAATTAATAATAAAATATACAATTAAATTTGCAACCAGTTTGATTTTGTCTTGAAAATATGCCTTGTAAATACATTTTGTTAATGGCCTTTATGTCATTCAAGCATACTCTTTTAAATTTGTGTCACTACATCTTCTCTTAAGTACTTAAAAATAATAGAGAATAGGTTTTATTTATTTATTTAGGGACAACAACTGTTTGTATACACAACTGTATTACATTACTATATTATTATTATATTATGTATTATTACTATATTACACTACTGTTAGTGTAATATAAATAAAAGGTTAGAACTTAATAATAGAGGTAACAAATACACTACTCACAACGTTATCCACATATTATTAAACAGATCTACTAGTTGTTAGAAAGAACGGTATAAAAATAAACAGAATAAAATGAAACATTACTTAATTATTAGGGTTTTGATCACTTAAGGTACCGGTAAACTGCCCTAACTTTGCCTGGCGTCCTAAGTTTGCCTATAATGAAAATGATGTAATATCTTTTTCATTTTACTTGTATGGCAATCGAAACTTAAAGCTGTCTATAAAATCTCAAAGTTTCCTTTGCCATACAAGTAAAATGAAAAAGATATTACATCATTTTCATTATAGGCAAACTTAGGACGCCAGGCAAAGTTAGGGCAGTTTACGGTAGTAACAATTTCATTTTTAAATAAAGTTTTGCTGAGAAACATAATATCAGTTGAGCTAAACTGCCTACGTTTGATCAACGTAAGAGTTAATTATAATTATATTCTTTGTGTTATACCTAATTAGTTCAGTTTAATTGCAGCATAAAGCTGCAAATTGAATTAGGTACTTAACTTGATAAAAAGTAACCAAGGGCAGGTTTTATTATTGAGGTCTTGGATTCGATTCGGTGATCGAACACTGTTAAATTTTTTCAAGTGTTTTTTTTATAATATCTGTTCAATAAATTAAACAGGGGATTACGTTAGATACCAATTCATATTTATATCAGCCATTTGTAAAAGGAATTAGGCATCCAGTCCAGTGTATTACAAAGATCTCTAGTAACAAAATCTAAATGCAATGGATAGCGAACAAGTAAGTAAAAAGCAACAATATAAAGAGATAATTTATCATCGTTCGCTGTAGATGTCGCTTCAAGCGCTCGCGCCGTCAAAACATTATAATTGATAGATCGAAAAACGTTACAGAGAAGATAGCTTGGTTGTTAGGTGTCGGCTTGAATGGCGTTGGACACGAGTTTGAGTCTCAGTTAGAAAGTTTTATTGACGAAAGTTTACATAGTTCAAGTTAAAATTACCTATAAAATATATAAGTTTGTGGAAAGATTGAGTATTAGAGTTATATTTAAGTGTTCGAGTTTTACTTACATAAAAGAATTTCTTAAGTTGTTCTATAGGAATTCAAGGTTGTGACCAAAAAGGTCAAAAACTATCGCTCTGTCAGCATTTCATTGACTGGTATGGAATAGGATAAAAATCTGCTTCATTCATTATCTCATAACTTTTTGTTTATGGAGGTGGAAAAAATTGTAATCAGGCCAAAAGGCAGGACAAACATTCCACCTTTTTTTATTAAAAAGAAATCATATTTTTAAAATTGGAACGCGGAACGCACTGTGTGGTCGCATACACCACGCCCGGTTAACGATCTAGCAAACTGTTAAGTTAATCCGCAGATAAGCGTCGCGTGACACAAGCACCATTGTTCTAACAGAATAGATAATTTACGCTGACAACGTCGCCGGATTACTGGAGTTAGCGTTGTGTAACATGAGCATGGTGGCTTCTTGCTTGTAGGCTGGTTAGGCTTCGGAAGAAAACACTAGTATTTGCAGTTGTCGTTTACTGAGTTTGAGTCATAAAATGTCTTAATAAAGGCTTCGCTTGTCGGACAAACTTTGCGTACGTGAATCCCTGTTGATTTATACATTTTATACTTTACCACTTGCTGGTTTAGGATTTAGAGAGGGGGAAGTATGCAATCTTCCTTGTTTTTCTGTAAAAAATCACATTAGAACTTACTTCTTCAAGTGCCACAGCGTCAGTAATTAAAACCAGCGCCTAAACTATGTTTTATTTTTTTTAAATGTGAAGTTTTTCTGCACTGTTAGCGTAGAATAATAAGTGCAGCGCACTATTGTTTCTGTGTCCAAAAACGTCATCCGGGTCGTCCCGATTTCATGTAATTTTACACTATCATTAGCAACTGAACTCATTTGCATTATTTCCAAAAAACACTACCAACATGCCTTTCTATTTCTAAATAACACACCAAGAATACTCATCTCCACATTACAAGTCAACTCAAGTGAATTGATTGCCATCGGTACACAAGGGTGGCCGACCAGCTATCTATCACTAATCCAAGGGGATGTCGTATCCCAGACCATTATTTTGCTTATTATCAGATAAACCACACTTCATTAGGTTTTTGGTGGCAAAATGTTGGGTGTTTGTTAAAATGTTCGAAAATCGTTAAAAAGCGTACATTAATGGCGATGAATATAATTCAGTCACCAATGCAGAATAAACAGAAAAAATTCTTGAATATTGAGAAGTCGTGAAAATTGTTAATTTTGTCTTTGGTCTGTCTTTTTGGAATTTCTTTTCCAATGTTCCTTCTAGCATTGTCACGTATAGCTTGTAAGAAACCTTTCAATAAATTCATCTTTATACAAAGTATGAAACTAAGTCGCTTTTCGTGTATGTGTGTAACCGCTTGGTTCTTCATAAGTAGATTTATCTGTCATTGCTTCATTTTTAAATATTTTTACCTACTGTGGTATAGTAATTTTATTCTAGATGCATCGTCTTCACATATAACTGTATAATTAATGTGTACAAAATATTGGAAGGGGCGACTAGAATCCATTAAATTTTTTGTAAATTTTGTCGTTCAAAATTGCCTTTTATGTGCCTACTTGAAATATATTATTTGACTTTGACTGTGACTTAGACAATGTATTTTGATGCTGTTTTCATCAACATTTTTGAGAATATTATAACTTAGATATAGCACAGAAATCTCGATGTTTTGACATGTCGCCATGGCACCCGAGCAAAGAAGGGTGGGTCACTAGTTCATTTATAAAAGCCTACCTGTCATTAGGAAGACCGATACAAAGAAGAAAGAGCCTCTTAATTAAAGTATTACGGTAAACAGTTTATTGGCTATAAACACCATTAGCGCTTTGCGGCCGCTTTTATGTTCTTTTCTCTGTGAAACGTACTGGCGCTGGCGTGGCGGTAGGTACGTAAAACCTGGATTTAGCGTTCCGCAATGGTGCCAACGGGACCCTATTACTAAGGCTCAGGTGTCCGTCCGTCTGTCACAGGGCTGTATCTTTTGAACCGTAACAGACAAATTTTCACAGAGTGTGTACTGCTACAGCCGCTATAACAACAAATATAGAAAGCCGCCCTTACAAGAAACGAAAATATGTAGTGTTAAAAAACATGCGGGGCAGTCTTTGGGGACTGCCGATAGAAGTGAAATGACGATGACGCGAGTTTTCACGCAAAAAGTACACATATAAAAAACAGTATACATATAGCTCATGGAAAGCGTTCGGTGACGATGACGCGAGTTCCATGATTTTTGGTCACCCAAAAAGTGCTCAACGCGCCTAAAGAAGTTTTCACTTCAATATTGTACGGTGGTACGGGACACTTCGCGAGTGAGTCCGGTCCGAGTCGCACTTGGCCGCATAATAAACAATGTGCGGTATGTGGTGCAACTTGACCATAAACTTGGCGAAATCTAGGTTTAGCAGTGACTGTCTTGTGATAAATTGATTAAATCTCCAAGCGCGGAGTGTCTCTCGTAATTGGCGAAAACATCGGTAAAAAATTTCGAATTATTTAACGACAAGAACAGCGACATACATGGTTCAGGTTCAGTGCAAGTAACTATAATAAAATTAAGGTACCCAATGTGTTACAATAATATGTTTTGTGCTGCAAATGTTTTTCAAAATTGTGTAGTTCCTCGTACTAGCCCAATGTTCCTAGGAAATTCCTAGGGCTCGCTGTGGTGGAAAATCACTCCTTCCCACAAAGTCACGGTAATAGTTATGTTTATACCTTTGTGCGATGAAAATATGAAAATTCAAAAGACTTCGATTTAGCCTGAAGCAGACAGACTACCTGAAACAATTATGAAGTTAAACCAGCGTATGAAACAAACAATATAAATCAATGTGCGATCGAACAACATAAAGCGAACGATTGTATCAATTAGCCGCCATTAATGTGACGTCAACAAACACGGCGCCCGGTGCGCGGGAAAATTGGGAAAATGGCGATGATTTCGAGCTTGTAATATGATTTCATAACATAAGTACTTAAATGAATATGATAACCACATTGAAAGGTTTTTATTTGGTAACTTTTGAATAGACATCTTATCAAAGCCGACATCATGCAAACCAAATTCTGTTTTTCTATGTACCTAGTCAATTGATTATAAGAATCAAATTTTTCAAAATTCAAAATTCAAAGTATTTTATTTCACATAAACCTACATGGGAACTTATGAAACGTCAGAAGCTTGGTGCACGGTTCCAATTGGTTGTTTCCTATGGAGAAGAGCCGGCAAGAAACTCCATGGTTTCTCTTTTAAAAATAATGGGCTTTTACAATATTTTCAAATAACAGTGTTATTAGGTATGGGAGGACAGAGTAGGTCTTTCAGCAAGTACCAGTTTTAAGTATCACATCAACTTATTTAACTAGATGTTATTATTTTGGCCAAGCAATCCCAACAATTTCCTACTAAAGTACCTAACTGTTCAGATAACTGCATAATTTGCATGACATTTCCTAACGTTTTGTAGCTTGTTGCAAATCAAACACGGAAGCCTCATAAACATGACATTACGATCCGACCACGGCATCCATAACAATTGACGTCTTTATTATGTTATTAGACAAACACAATAAATCATTGCAACGATCAATTATCATAAAGTCACGCTCGATCAGTTGTTTCAATTAGCCGCCATTACTGTTACGTCACAACATGGCGGAAAGCGGGAAAATTCGTTATAGTCGATGTTGTGTTCCTGGAATATTTGTGATGATTTAATAATTATATTAAGCTTACAAACAATTTTATCAGGAAAATAATTATGAATATTAAAAAAATAAACATAGTATACTCAAAACAATATTGGCGTCTTTCGTCCGCCATGATGAATTTCCTGCATGTGACGTCACAAATATGACTTGGGATTCCGAGTCAGGGAAAATAAAACTAAGTGTACCTAATTAGTAGGAATTGTCATTGTTATAAATAACAAAGCTAAGCTAAGCTAAGCTTAAAAGCTTTAAAGGGTGACAAATGTGGGAAAATAACACAGATTAGTAAATTATTCGTTGAATTTATGCACATGTTATCAAAATACACAAAGAACACATTCACATTTCAAATCACATTCAGCACATTTAATAATTTTCCATTAATTTACATACTAAGGGCTGATTTCATCAATGTAACTAAACGCGAACTAAAACGATCAGCACAAATCTGAACCGAGTTCAAGAGCTGTCAGTGTCAATATTCCAAACAAAACACTGAAAGCTCTTAAACGTGTTTTATGCGCTGATCATAGAGTATCGCTGATCGCGTTCAGTGTCGTCCTTAGCTGCCACAATCAAAGTAATTTAGGAATTACAAAAAAGTTAAGATTTATGCACACTTTGATACTTGTTACCCTTTTTTCACAGTCTGTAGGTGAATACTTGTGGACAGTTGTGGACTCGTTGAGAACTGCTCGCAGACGGAGTCTCGATCAACTCGTGAAACGCTTTTTACTAAACGCTCGTTTGCTGAGCGGCCCGCCGCCGCCGTCAGCTGACGGACGTGACGTCATGAAGCCTTTTCCTATTAAATAAAACTCGTCGATAACACAAAATATTACAAAGGCTCGGTTCATACGTTGCAATTTTTATTTTGGCGTTACTAGAATGTATACTGACTGAACCAAATGATTCAGCTACTTTGTATTCGACTTTATAGCTGCTGGTTGAATTTCACAATATACAATACATAAATCCTCATTTACAAATACACATACAATACATTAACTCACGCCTTTTGTCTTGGCGATAGGCAGAACTCATAATTCAAATTTTCAAATTCAAATTCAAAAGTCATTTATTCAAACTAGGTTGAAAATCAGCACTTTTCGAACGTCAAAATTACATAAGACAGTCCCACAAAAACGCCCGCCCTTCGCCACTTCCTAGTGCTTTAGCTGGGAAGAAGAAGTGGCGCAACAAACTCCCCAGCAGCACAGCTGTCTGAATAGTTAGAAAAACATAGACCACCACCATGCTGCACCTGCCTGAACCTTATATCGGCGATGTTCTTCAGAAAGGTCAGGTACGGTGCAACCGGCGTGCGTGTATTACCAGATGTATGAACGTAAACAAAGCACAAGGATACATCGTCACCACCGTCGGGTTCCCAAATAACGGTAGGAGGAGTTCACATCGGCGTCGAGTCGACGATGAAGTACCTAGGACTCGTCCTCGACAGCCGGTGGAACTTCGTGGAGCACTTCCGACGTTTGGCTCCCAGACTGGAGCGGGCCGGGGCTGCTTTGAAGCGGCTCCTGCCCAATCTGGGGGGTCCAAACGCCTCCTGCCGGAGGCTATACGCGGGGGTCGTGCGGTCCATGGCCCTTTACGGGGCACCGGTTTGGGCGCGTTCATTGAGGCGGCGGCCAGCCCGCCGGTTGAACGCGTCCCAGAGGGTCATGGCCACCCGGCTGGTCCGGGGATACCGCACGGTCTCCGGTGAGGCGGCGAGCCTCCTTGCCGGATTACCGCCATGGGATCTGGAGGCAAAAGTCCTCGCGCACATTTGGGAGTGGCGCGAGGAGGCGAAACGCCGGGGCGTAACTCCGCTGCCGCGAGAAATCGCGGCACAGAGCGACAGAGCTCCGGCGGGATCTCATGGCGTCATGGAGAGTGCGATTGTCGCAACCCAGTGCTGGGCACGCCACTATTGCGGCGATAAGTCCCCTCTTTGAGGAGTGGCTAGAGAGGCGCCACGGCGTCCTCACCTTCCGCCTGACGCAGGTCCTCACCGGACATGGTTGTTTCGGGAGGTTCCTGTTTCGTATCAGGCGGGAGGAAACGCCCGGGTGTCATCACTGCGTGGATCGCCCGGAGGACACGGTTGAGCATACGGTGGAGGTCTGTCCGGCTTGGGCAGAGCATCGCCGTGTCCTCGTGGAGGCGATCGGCGGCGGGGATCTCTCGCGTCCGGCCCTAGTCCAGGCCATGGTACGGAGCGAGAGGGCATGGGAGGCCGTCACCTCCTTCTGCGAAGCAGTAATGCTCGCGAAGGAGGAGGCAGAACGCGTGAGGGAGAGGCAAAGTTCGCGTCCTCACGCCCCTAGCCGGGCTTGCGGACGGTGAGCAATGGGTAGCTCGCCGTCCGATAAGGACCAGGCCCGGGTCGACGGCGCGTTGTGTTCCACGCGCGCCTCAAAGAGATGTCAGCAAGTGAAGGGGTCCGGTAGGACCAATGCCTGCCGGGGTTGCGGGAAAGTCCGAAAGGGATACCGTGGCCCCTGGCAATGTACAGGCAACGGAAGGAACACGGGTGGGTTTTAGTCAGTAAGAGTCTGACACGCCCTCCCGCTCCACCCAGAGCGGGAGAAGTTATTTGATAATTTCCCACCCAAAAAAAAAAAAAAAAAAAAAAAAAAAAAAAAAAAAAAAAAAAAAAAAAAAAAAAAAAGGATACATCGTCATCTTAAACTCAAAATATATTAATATAGGTACCGTTCAACGAACTTGTAAAGCCTTTTTACTTCCCTATAAAAATCGAATTACGTAAGTATTAAAATCCTATAAAATCGTAATCCTTTGTATCACGGAACGGTACGGAACACGGTACGCAGATAAATAACTATAAAAATATCGTTACGTCGCATTATCGTCTATAAAGTGGAATTACCTGAAAATATTCTATAAATAATCGTTTTACGATGACATGGGTGGGAATACAGGCTATGAATAAAAAGGTAGGAATCCGATCCAATTGAATATTTTAAATTAATTTAAGGTATTTACAAGGCAGATGTGAGTGGAAACGCCGCTGCAAGGGGAAGGACATAAGAAAAAAAAAGAAAAATAGGTTTATTTGTCACAGAAACACGTGCATACAAATAACAACAATATAAACATAAAAACAACGGAAATATTCGGCAGCCGCACTTCCACTCAGCATAATTCTGTGCTATGAGGGACCCACAGCACAGCGCTGATTTTCAGTGGTCACCCGAGAAATACGTACGGACATCAAGTCAGTAACTAAATATGGATAAATCCAGTGTGTAAATATTGATTAAATCCACATCATACTCACCTTATTGGTGATGTTCTTCAGAAAGGTCAAATGCGTAGTACCTACTCGCTACCAGTGTGCGTGTATGACCAGAGGCCCTCGACTTTACGCATTGACCGCGTTCGGCGCTCTGATTGGCCCTTCACTGGCCTCCACTGGTGAAGGGCCAATCGGAGCGCCGAACGCGGTTGATGCGTAAAGTCAAGATGGTTAAAAGAAACTCACACTAGGGCCTCTGATATATGAACGGAAACCAGGCAAAAGGAGTAAGTTTGTATGGATCGTAGCAGGTGGCGTTCTGTAGTTTCTGCTTACCCCTGTGGTGAGAAGGCGTGAGTTTATGAATGTTATTTTTATATGGTTACCTGCTTGCTTCCTGTCGACCGAGACGAAGTCAAAAGCCCAAAAAGTCAAGAAGTGAAGTCTCAAATACATATTTATATATTTTTTTCAAATTTACTTGTAGTTAGAGAAGAGAATTCTCTTCGTATTTTGTGTCTGTCTTCTTCTTTTCGTATGGTTAGTGACTAGACTACCCTGGAGTCAGAGTTTTAAAGCCGCATGGGTCTCTGACTTGGCTTCACATGCCGTCGAGAAATATCTCTCACGCATGCCGGTTGCCACACAATGTTTTCCTTCACCGTTTTTTTTAAACAAGTGATAATTATACAATACGCACATGAATCCGAAAAGTCAGAGGTGCGTGCTTTGTATTCGAACTCGAGAGCTATGACTTGGCAGTCCGACGGTAACACCACAAGGCTATCACTGCTCTGCTCTGCTTTGGCTGTAGTAAATGGTAACTAAAGGATTACTAGAAAGAAGTTGGACTCCCAAGGCATGCATTATTCATGATCAAGATAAGCAAATACCTTAGTAACATTAAACACCCAAAAAACTTACTCTAATGCATAACATTGATGACCAAGAATGGCGTAAAACCATTAGTAAGTCACTACACTGAAAACCTTATGACATAACAACAAAGTATAAATTAGAATGATTGCCGTCTTTGATCTGAATGTCTTACTTTAGGTCTCAGAGAAACTTCTTTCCAGCTTACGAACTCTAAAGCAGTCTATTTTCGCTCTAGTATTTACACTTGCAATTTTACTTTCACACCACCACAACTCACCAGAAATCCACTCAAAACCAAACCAACCCAATTCACTTTAAAGTTCAACTCATTTTACATTTCGAAGTTAGCCAAACAACAAACAAAACCGGGCCGTTTCAACCAATCCGAACAAATGAGAGGCCAAACTTTGGCAATAAGTCAGGCCGTTTTGTGTACGACTGTACGTCAATAGGAACACCTGGTTATTGGCGCAAGTTTGTGGTTAACTGTACCTACTGTGAGGGTTCCGGAATGTTTGGAGATGAATCTGTTAATTTAAAGGTAGTAATGAGTTGTGTCGTATTATCTGAGGGAATGATCGATCGTGTCAAAAGTAAAAACCACCTAAAAAAAGTCCTAAGGAAGATCACCTGTCGATGTGTCCGTAGTTGCTGCGTTCGATCGGCGGCTTCGGTAGGCTAATGACTGTCATGGGTACTAAGTTTACTTACCATATACATATACACCATACATAAATCCTTGTTTCCAATTGATGTTATTTCCACTTAAACAAACATACACTTTATGCAATTGTCGATAGAGTTGATTTTAGACTGACTAATACAAATTAAAAAAAAATAATATATATATATAAAGTTGTAGCACAAACTGAACCTTATCTGTGGGCTTACAGTTGTTTTTCCTAAGACTCGCGTTTGTTTACATGTTTGGCAAATAAATTGCGAACGCAGATTAGGTACTATGGGATGGTCTCATGGCGTTTTTTGACTGTTGCACACTACACTCAGCGGTGTAGTAGTCGTGGCTGTAGAATCTGTGGCTGTGTGCGTAACTACTATGTATTCAAACACGGAGTGTTTGCCTGCAGAGCCATAGTCTTAGTTTTAACTTAGATTTAGTTTTTATATTATAGTTAAGCAAAGATTCGTGCTTAATCCACGACAACGTACTGCCAACAAACTGCTTAGGAGTTTGGCAGGTGTTATGTAAAAATAAAACTGTAGGTAAAATTACGGATTAAATAATAAATAAAAATAAAACTGATTTGGTTCTATAAGCCATCCATATCAAAACTTGTCTTGGGAGTTTGCTGAAGAAAGAACCATAATCTGCCCAGCCTATGTTGGGGTCGGCTTCCAGTCTAACCGGATGCGACTGAATACCAGTATTTTTCATGGAACTCGATACCCTTGGTAAAACTGCTTGTCAGATATTCGAGCTTCTCTCTCCCGTAAAGACCAAATGCATTCATAGATCTTTGACAGCAAAGATCTAAAAGTGCTTTCCGATGTATGGAGGGGTCTCGGTATGTAATAGTAATCACCCATCCACGGACCGACCGGAAACAAAAAATAAATTGCCAATAAAATAATTGCCGGCTGGTCCATCAATCAATCAACTCAGCCTTTTGCAGTCCAATGGTGGCCATAGGCCTCGCCTCTCTGGCTGGTCAGCTCAGGCGATTTCAAACCCCTTGGGGTTTTTCGTCGTCAATTTTACATCATTATCACGGCGATGCAGTGGTACCCCAGTGGTTACGGCCACGACTTACGATTTGTAGGTCGTGAGTTCGAACATATTTCTACGGTTCGAACCCAAGCAGGCACTTTACTTAGTGTAAATAATCACCACTGCTGTCAAAACGGTGAAGGAAAACCTCGTGAGGAAATCGGCATGTCCTAGAACCAAAAATTCGAAGATATGTGACATTCGCCAACCCGCACTGGTTCCACGTGGTGGATTATGGCCCACTCCCTCCACTCCTCCACAAAGAGAAGAAAGAAAAATAGGTTTATTTGTCACAGAAACACGTGCATACAAAATAACAACAATATAAACATAGCAAAAACATTCGGCAGCTGCACGTCATGACTGTGACAAGAAGGCTTCCACTCGGCATAATGCTGTGCTATGGAGGACCCACAGCACCGCACTGATTTTCAGTGGTCACCCGAAAAATACGTACGGCATTCAAGTCAGTAAATAAATATTAATAGATCCTAATGTGTAAATATTGAGTAAATTCAGTATTCTGTCTCGGTCCCACCCTCACCGTCGCGTCACCTGCGCGTGCGCGTGTTCTGGCGGCCTGTGTTCCAGCAGTGGGATCATTATAGGCTGATTATGCATGAGTCACGGCGTCATGGCCTTTTAAACTATTTACGGAAGTAACAAAATACGCTCGCTTTAACATTAACCGATTACCTACATAAAATCGATGGATGCATGTAATATCAAATGTCTCACGAATTCATGATGTAAGGAAAGCAAATACGAACTCAAAATCATAGTTTAAAATAAGCCATTGGATACCCCTGCTATCTAATTAAGCAACACATTTTCGTAAACGATTACGACAAATTTGTTTGACAGTTCAACAACATTCATTGCGTTGTTTACCTTGTAAAGCATAACTTTTTATCGAACTTATGAAGCAATGGATTAGCAATTTGTTTCAAAACGATTCAAATTCCGGCTGATCGTATCGGCAGAGCGTGAGGTCCTGGTTTCGATTCACAGGTCGGGCAGTGTTATTAGGTTTTTCCATCAGGAATTTCTCAGTACCAGACCCGGAGTCTCGTTTTGTGCCCGGTTGATGTCTCGCCCCCTATTACATGGGACTTTAACATAACTGACGAAATTTGGGTATAGGTACTATAGGAATATAATATATATATATTATTTGACATTATATACCTACAATTTAATTTCAACTCTTTACAGACTTGTTACAGCTGTAATAGCAATCACGTCATTTCGTTTAAAATACTTTTTATTTTTATTAATATATATAATTATTCTTTTCTATTTTGTGAATGTGAGAACACTGTAGGCTTAGTGGACTGTAGATTTGTTGACCATCATTACTCTGTTAAGTACCTGGTACTTGTTGAAAGACCTACACTGTCCTCCCATACCTAATAACACTGTTATTTGAAAATATTGTAAAAGCCGATTCTTTTTACAAGAGTAACCTTGGAGTTTCTTGCCGGTTCTTCTCCATAGGAAACGACCAATTGGAACCGTGCACCTAGCTTCTGACGTTTCATAAGTGCCCATGTAGGTTTATATGAAATAAAATATTTTGAATTGAATTGAATTGAATACGTAGACCTCTGCCTAACCCTTCGGGGAATACAGTTTTGTATTATATCTTATTTACCAACAAAGGATGAATGACCCCGAATAAAAACGAATAAAAATAAAGAAGCCTGCTACAAAATTGGCAGGCAAACTGGCGTGCCTGATATAGCTAATTGACGTTTTTATTCATAGCGGTGGACTATTAATTTTCATAGGTTTACGAATAAAAATGGTTTTCATGTTGTGTAGGGAAATAAATCCCTTTAATAAATTGAAATTAATGAAAGTAGATCATGCGGTTGGTTTGGCAAAGTGGCTTTTGCTCCATTGGTCGCTAGTTCGACTTCTAAATAGTACACAGTACTACAGAAAACGTACGACCACTACGAGTAGTATAACTAAATTCGCAGACAGGCGCGACGCGACACTGATAGAACAATTCCCGTGAAGTTTTCATAGAAATTGTTTCACCAGATTCGTGTCGCTCTGTCGCGTAACGCCTGTCTGCGGGAACTTGTACCTACAGAAAGTTATCCTGATTGTGAACACACAAAAACTTGTTTTGGAAAAATACGCTGTTTGTTAAAACTATTTAATTTATTATGAAAAACATGTGTTGTAAATCAAAAGTTCTTAGAGGAAACTATTCATTCTTAGCTTAAAGGTTCGTATTTGCATATTTCGTCACCCTCCCCGCTAACTGTTGTATCTCACAAACTGACGTATCTGCACTGACATTACCAAAGTGTTCATAACTTTTTCGTGTTTAAAAGTTTTGTGGCCTTAGGGCTTTAGGGCAACTACTAACTCAAAGAGCAATATAAAAAAGTTATTAATTCATTAATAAAGCCACAGCTAACACAACTACAGTAACATGATTGTAGCGCCCGACCGAAATATCAATTGCTAGTTAGGACAGTTAGCGGGGAGGGTGACGATTTTACAGCATTTTAATAACAAGTACCGGTGACCTAGCTCTACTCGGGTGAAAATAGAAATAACGAATTTTCCCAGTGAGACCTAGCTAGATCGAAGAAGAAGAAGTTAGAAGAAGAAGAAGTTGCAATATAGGGAAAATTACAACTTTCATCGAAATTGTTAGGGCCGTTTTCGAGAACATAATTACAAATATTAATAATATGCAACGTCCCATTAAAATAGATGGACAAATTTTAACACAGCGTTCAGTTCGTATAACCAAAGATATCTAAGCAAAAAAAAAACTGATTAAAGTGATTTTATTCTGACCTAAAGTAATAAATAACATTTTTTTTGTGTATTTTCGTTAGCTGAATATTTTTTCTTGTAAGTATCTAATGTGTTTTTCTTAGAATCTTTTTACCATAGTCATTATTTTGGTGGTCTGAATGATTTCTAAAAGTTTGTCCATCTATTTTAATGAGACGTTATATACAAATATTGCTCATTTAATAGAATAACGACATTATGATAACAAAGAAGCTCTAAAAATAATCTACAAGGCTGTCCTTGGTTACTACTATATAGGTATAACTCACTATGTCAAGATCTAACAAAAAATATTATCTCATTTATCAACACAACCTACCCCAACACTGTTTTATGATCCTTAATCATAATCAATGTTACACACTTACTTATCTAACAAAATTTGCTAAAGTAGACTTTATTATCTTAGCGTTAGGGTTGGAGTCGACTGCTTTAGTAATGTTGTTTACAAAAATGTCACGATTTTTGTTTTTTATTATAGAATCAAGGGAAAATCAACTCTGTTACTCACAAAACATGGCCGAGGTTAAGAAAGCACCTTCTGGTGTTGTTTTGTTGGACGAAAAAATCTCGAAAAAACCAACATTGACAGATCGTAAAGCATGTAATCTGAATTATGAAGAAATAATGGTAATGCCACCCGGGTTTTCTTGTAATAATATTAAGCCTGTACAATTTCGACTGACTGAAAACTTATCTGTTGTTGTCAAAAATACTTATTCATGTTAATTTTTGTTTGTTTCAGTTCGACTCGCAACCACGCTGCGTGATGGACTCTGTTCGAGATCAAAAATTGTTGGGCAAACACGGAATAAACATGAGAGTATAGCTTGTATGTGGTAGTGCGGTAATGCGCTAGTGGGGCGCGTTATTTCAGAGTGGACAAGCTATGAAACATAACGTTACAGCTGTTATAAGAAGGAGAACAGTTACGAATATTAAAACAGCTATTTTTTAAACTTGTTTAATTGTTATAAATAAGCACTGTAGAGGCTGTACCTGACATGGTTTTAATATACAACCTCCGCGAGTCTGTTATAAGTTGACGGTATAAATACGAGACAAACATTGAGTGTCCGTATGGATTAAGGAGCCATGTCTCATATTTAAACGCACCCCGCGTTTATTTATATTAACAATATTTAGTTCATTGGCTCAGTTTCAGGTGGCTCCTCAAACGAGCCACCTTAAACGTCCTGTAAATTATTAAGGGTTTCACTACAAATTCCAGGATCAGGTCTGCAAAATTGACTAATTTACTACTAAATATTGGTAGTACCTGCGTTTTAATACGAGACATGGCTCCTCAATCCATACGAACACAACATTAATATGTTTTGAAAATAAAAAAAGTAGGAGAATGAACATTAAGATTCCCATAATTTTCGAAGTTACACTATAAACTGGCATTTTATTTGTTACAGTACCATTAGCTCACCGAGAGCTACTCACTATGCCACTACTATGCCATTACTATGCCACTACTATGCCACTACCATCGACTCGCAATTGTCAGTTTCCTGATTTTCGATTTTATATTATTTTGACACTAATCCCAGAAACGATGGATTAAAAATCGCTGATGACGTGATTGATTGAATAGATTGATGGATTCTTAATAACATTATGACTAGCATGTACCTTCAGTTTCTCAAGCCGTCAATCTGTCTACACAACGTGTTGCGTTTTCCAACATTATTATATCCGCTCTTCGCAATTAATTAATGGTTTAATAAACATCTTCACCTGATTAAATAAACTCATTTCGAAATCTTTCTTTTATAAGGATCCCTAATATTATTAACTTCCTTACATTATAAGGTGTTTCTTAGGCCAAATTCAAGACTGTTTTTAGTCAGTAAAACATTAACAGGTTTTATGTTAGAACTGGTACTTTTTAACATCAGCAGACAACATTATAATTACTACTACACTCCTTTTGTATTTGTGTATTTTGTGTTTTTTATTTAAATGTGCGTTTTGTCTGTGCAGAATAAACGTATTTCTTTCTTTCTTTTCTTTTTCTAATTATATGACAAACAAAAACAAAGGATGGAACTCCAATTTTACTTGAAACCGCAAAAAACACAACATCTTCACCCACATCTGTCCACAAGTCCATTACGTCTTCTATCACATTTCAAAGACATAATGACACAAATGACAAAAATGTCATTACGTGTGAATGAGGTGACGAGACAGACGTCTGCGCAGATAATGTTACTGAAGTGCTTTACAATAGTAATTATGAAGATAAAAGTGCGAAGTGGATAACCCTATAGCCTAGTAGATAGTTTCAAAGTCAAAGTCAAAGTCAAATCATTTATTTCAAGTAGGCCCGTATAAGGCACTTTTGAACGTCAAAAATTTACAAAAAAAATTAATTGATTCTAGTTGCCCCTTCCAAAAGGTAGTTTTCGTATGGAGAAGAATGGGCAAGAAACTCCACCGTTACTCTTTTAAAATGTTTTACAATATTTTGTATAAGTCATTAGTTATATAATTATATGTGAGGACGATGCACCTAGAATAAAATTATTATACCACAATAGGTAAAAAGAATTAAGAATTAAAAATGAAGCAACAACAGATAAACTAATTATGTGATAGATACATGGTGCTCACATATTTACAAACATTGTAAAAGTAGACGATCCTCCTAAGATTCCACAATTAATAAGTCAGTGTGCGAGGAATTGGTCATAGAAAGTAAAATCAATGTCATATAATAAATAATAATAATAAAATATACACTTAAATTTGCAACCAGTTTGATTTTATCTTGATTCTAAATTATCCTATGGAGCAGGACCAGCATGTTTCCAAGCATTCTTATCTTGGATATAATCCTCTAATTTGTAATATGCTTGTTTACAAAGTGTACTTTTAATATGAGCTTTAAATTTTCTTTCATTTAATTGCAAAATATCACAAGGTATTTTGTTGTAACATTTAACACAGTACCCCATAAAAGATGTATGTACTTTAGATAATCTGAAAAATGGTTGATCTATTTTATCTTTATTTCTAGTATTAAAATTATGTCTATGGAATCATGGGGTCAGTTATGGACTATGGGTCCAGTTGCCAGTTACCCCTTGGCCACGACATCACCGCTCGCGCAACCTGAGTTTTAGGTCCGCGACCGCGGCGAGAACAAATATTAAAGTGCCAAAGTATACGTTTTTACAACAAACTCCCAATCCATGTTAAAGAACTGAGCCTCAATAAATTTAAATCATTTATTAAACACAAACTATGTCAAAAAGGTTTCTACAAAATTAAAGATTACTTAGACGACAAAAAGGCTTGGGACTAGCTCTATTCATTTTATTTGACTGTATAAGTCAATTTATTTAATTTAAATATTGTTTATTATTGACGAAATCTACTCTTTACACAGTTTTTGTTTTTTATTTTTATGAAATATATTGTAATATATGGTCAGCTAGCGACTTCGAAAATTGATCATACTAATCTTGTCTGAGCAACCGGCAGCAAGTTCGTCATGCTCCCTCAGATGTCACTGCTTGCGTCGGGGGTCGGGTTGCCTCCTTCCCTCAAATATGGCGAGGGGAGTAATGGCTGACCTTTGCGTTATGCTCGTGAACGGGTGCTGCTTGTGGTGACTGGTCGTCTTGCTGACCATAGTTTTTGTTGTTGTTATTAGTAATTAACTGTTTATTTATTTTACTTCGATTGTTAGCTAGTTCACTAGTTTATCATTTGTGATTTGGCATGCCCTTTATGCCTGGAGGCTTTCATTCGGGTATTAAGTTCTTTTTACTTTTTTGTTGTTGGTATATTGGCGTGTGCTAGGTGACATATAGAAAATAATTTAATTTAATGTTTTGTGTTGCGTAAAGTAAATTATTACTATTGTATAGAATCATGTTCTTCTAACTATTCAGACAGCTGTGCTGCTGGGGAGTTTGTTGCGCCACTTCTTCTTCCCAGCTAAAGCACTAGGAAGTGGTGAAGGGTGGGCGTTTTTGGGGGACTGTCTTATGTAATTTTGACGTTCGAAAAGTGCTGATTTTCAGCCTAGTTTGAATAAATGACTTTTGAATTTGAATTTGAATTAGAAGTTATAGAGCGTACCATGAATCGCCGCGGTGCAACTTGCGGAGAGGAGAGCGGCGCAAGACGGGACGTACCGCCCTATGTCGGGGCCCTGGCCTTAATCTGCTGCTAATGCAGCATTCTTCATTCTAGTTGCGCCTCAATACTCAAAACTATTTTCGTTCAGCTCATATTAAACAGCTCAGCAAAACATGCCTTAAACGCTTGCCATATCAACAACACTTACACCGCTTATCTCATGGGTGATGGGGAACATAAGTGTCATGGTGAATGATTGACACTTGTCTTGTCTTTATCTCCAAGGCTTCTTATCTGTGAGGGTGAGAAGAGCAAGCCTAAGGATTGTCATGGAATGTGCTTCACTTACTCGAGACCTTGTGTATTTCGGGAACAAGAGTTTTTTACCGAGGTGATAGTTTCGAATATACCTTTTAAGAATCTGAACTGTCTAAATAAATATTATTCTTTTTTTCTTTCTTTAATGTCAGTTAGAAACAGAAGGGAGGGATGTGCACGACAATAAGTTTCTACACATGAAAAAACAAACGCCTTTATGTACCTAGTCCATGCAGTTTACCTAAAGTATACCTACGTTTCTAGTACATATTCTTTATTTTATGAGGAAACGCGGTCATGTAGGTAATAAATTAATTTTAGAAAAAGAACCGACCACATGCGTGTCGGACCACGCACAATAAAGGGTTCCGTAATTGGGATTTATCCCAAGAACAAACTTAACATTACAGTTGAAAAATATGTTCTCGCATACATTCCAACGAATGTAAGTTTGTAGGCACAATATTGAGAGATTTACCAAGACCATAGACTTCTTATAGGTTTTCATGTAATCTATCAGTATACCTAAATAACCATTCTCTATATTTTTTTCTAAATGTCTTTAAAAGTATTTATTATTAAAAAAAAAAAATTAAATGATAGTCTCGGAACAAGCCGTTTCATTTGATATGTCACACGGTACAGTTAGCAAAACTTTTCTTGAATTTACTTATTTGCCAAAATTTATTTATTTACGTTACGTGTTTGGGTCACAGAAATTAATGTGTACCAAATTTCGACTTAATTGGTGCATTAGATTCGAAGAAAATTGGCTAGGACAGACAAACAAACAGACACACGAGTGATCCTATAAGGGTTCCGTTTTTTTCTTTTGAGGTACCCAACGCAACCCTAAAAATACTCCAAAAAAACAATACATAGGGACATAGCAGTGATAGATATACATTATATCGTAAAAAAATATTTGGACCAGTAATCGTTAACCAGGGAAAAACAGAGGAAGGTGTTATGGAATGAACGCGAACGACCACGTGTCATCTTCTCCTTTCCAGTGCTGTCCGGTTTGGTTTTATATTATTAACCAAGAACTAGAAAGAAGTAGGTACCCGAATATTATACTTCAAAACCGATTCCCGAAGGTAATACACGAACTAAGCGGGCCATCATCAAAAATAAATCATCCATTGCTCCGTACATCTCTGGCGCCCCCATGCCGTGTTACCACGTCGTTAAGATACCGTACATTAGAACACGGGGTTAAGATAGTGTTAACTGGTTGATAAGCTGGTTTAACGTTAATTTGATGGCTTACCTACTGGAGTATAATAACGTAATAGGTTGTTTTGTGTGTGGTCCTGGTTTACGAGTTGATTATGAACTTATGAGGTCGTAGGAAAAGTTTCCATGTTCTTCATTCGTAAAAAAGAATGCAAAATATTTTATTCGGAATACGCACATAGGAAATACAAACATTAAAAACTAACAAAAATACTTTTTTTTTTTTAAATTGACAGCACAAAAAAGAGACCTGTGCGAGGCCAAAAAGACGATTTATTCCATTCTAATACCAAAAACTAATACCACTGGTATTTGTTTCAACTCATATTTTTTTTCTATTCCGAACCGATACCACTTTTTAAATAATTTAATTTAATGTACGAACGAATACCAACAACTTGAATTTGGTACAGTCAGCGCAGTCAAACCTAATCAAAGTAAATTTGCTATCTCAGCATAACGCTGCGATGTATAAATAATAAATACCGCAGCGCTGGTATTCTGATAGGGCCGACTGTGATGCCACGGACACACCTACGGACATATGTATATTAGTATCAACCCGAAGGAACAAAACTAAAACATATTGATAAAACTAAAGCCAAATTGGGATGATAAATAACAGTTCGGAATTAATAATATTTTAGAGATAAAGCGTTTTTCTGAATGCAGAAGTAAAGGCTTCCAGAGACAGACGCGACGCGACTTTGATGGAACAATTTCTATGAAAACATTGTTTGCGGGAGCCTTAACAACCGTTAAGGCTCCCGCAGACAAGAGTGAAGAAATCTCTTGCTCACTGTTGTGAGCAAGAGATTTCTTCAATTGTTCAATTGTGTTATTTGATGTTCGCGATTTTAAACCAAGTCTAGGTTTCTTTAAGATATTTTCTCTACCATATGACACGTATGTAACGTAGCAATGGTAATCTAACTGACGACACTACCTAAATAAAATTAATTTAATTCAGGTATAACTACCTAACCCATATTAATTCAAATTAAATTCAAATAAATGTTAAGTAGGTATTGAAAAAAAAGAAAAGAAAGAAAAAGAAAAAGAAATAGAAAAGAAAAAGAAAAAGAAAAGGAAAAAGAAAAAGAAAAGAAAGAATAATATTTACTTGCACACAGTTCGTGAAAGACATAATAACAAAATAAAGAGTGAAAATAATCTTATAGCAAAAATAGTGAGTGCCTCACAGCTGCCAACGTGGCAACGCCGCCAGTCTCTTGGGTACATTACCAGACGACAGCGATGCGGAGGAATTTTTCGACGCCATATTTTAGTTTTGTAATAGTTTAAGTTAGGTTAGGTTATTATATTTTAATTCTATTCGTTTGTTAATTTTGTATAAGAAGTTTAACCTAGAATAAAGAATTCAACCTTATTTATCCTAACAATATTACAAATTAAATTTCACAATATTGTTACAGAATACGTTAAAAAAAACTGAATTGATCGCGAACATGTAAAGAGCGAGCGGGGTCATTCATACTCGTCCAATACTTCAATTAATATTGAGGTCGTTGCCCTGTACTAGAACAAATCCATTCTGACTATCTGATATTGTTTATACCAGTAAAACCGGCAATTTATGAGTATACTAGCACACAAATTAACGCAAATACCCCAGCTAACAGATAGATAAATGACGCTGACAACACTATCTACGTTTTTCTGCACGAATACCATCACGCTAGTGCTAATCAGGGCGTTCCCAATAACGTAACATATCGGTTTTTACGTAGCGTGACATCACTCGATAAATAACGGTTTAGCTAACAACGTCAAAGTGTGTAATCTCGAGAAAGTGCACCTCTATCTCATTACAAATATCGTGACGATCGATTGTATCTTTGGTCGTACAGAAATTGAAAAGAGCTACTCTAATAAGACAGCTGTTATCGATGAAAGTGACTTTATACTGACTAGTTTATAGCAAAGCTGTAGAAAATAACAGTTAGCCAAATAACGAATTTTTTAACTGATGGAACATAATATGAACGATCGATTTTTTTATCGAAAATACAACTATCTTTAGCATTTTTGCAACAAGCACAATAATTAGTATACTATCACCCATAGATATACCCATAGAGAGCAGTGGTGGCCCAGTGGTACAGGCCCCAACTTAGGCGTTGTAGGTCGTGGATTCTAATCCAGTGGTTTACTTTGTGTAAAGATAAAATAGATCAACCATTTTTCAGATTATCTAAAGTACATACATCTTTTATGGGGTACCTACTGTGTTAAATGTTACAACAAAATACCTTGTGATATTTTGCAATTAAATGAAAGAAAATTTAAAGCTCATATTAAAAGTACACTTTGTAAACAAGCATATTACAAATTAGAGGATTATATCCAAGATAAGAATGCTTGGAAACATGCTGGTCCTGCTCCATAGGATAATTTAGAATCAAGACAAAATCAAACTGGTTGCAAATTTAAGTGTATATTTTATTATTATTTTTTATTATATGACATTGATTTTACATTCTATGACCAATTCCTCGCACACTGACTTATTAATTGTGGAATCTTATGAGGATCGTCTACTTTTACAATGTTTGTAAATATGTGAGCACCATGTATCTATCACATAATTAGTTTATCTGTTGTTGCTTCATTTTTAATTCTTAATTCTTTTTACCTATTGTGGTATAATAATTTTATTCTAGGTGCATCGTCCTCACATATAATTATATAACTAATGTACTTGTACAAAATATTGTAAAACATTTTAAAAGAGTAACGGTGGAGTTTCTAGCCCATTCTTCTCCATACGAAAACTACCTTTTGGAAGGGGCAACTAGAATAAATTAATTTTTTTTTGTAAATTTTTGACGTTCTAAAGTGCCTTATACGGGCCTATTTGAAATAAATGATTTGACTTTGACTTTGACTTTGTAAACAATTTCATCACCACTGCTCTCAAAAGGGTGAAGGAAAACATCGTGAGGAAACCGGCATGTCCTAGAACCAAAAATTCGAAGACATGTGACCATCAACCAGCACTACACCCTCGTAGCCCACTCCCTCTAAAATATATATACTAATAATTATAATTTAGTAGGTATATAAATACAAAATATGCAACTATGACGAAAATACTATTATTAATTATTTGAGCTGATTATGCTATAGATATAAATAAAGTCTTAAAACTAAGTCAACATTATATTATTTTTATTTCTTAATTTTTTTTGGTACACCAACAGCAGTAGATACGAGGAACTAATAGAAACAATAATAAAATAAAAATACTGGTATGTATTCCTATATACGCATCATTCACATCAAGACAACAACGTAATTTTATAAGAAAAAAAACGTAATTAACGAAAATAGTTCGAATTTATGTTAAGTTTTCTCTGCACGTTCGAGATAGAGCGAGAGGTCGTTGGCCCCTGTTTAGATCATAAAGCAAAAATTGTTTTACCACCTAATACAAGTTTCTATCACAAAATATCTGAATTTTTACATCGTCATGCTAACTAACTAGTGACTAGTGACAAGTGGCTCCCAATCCGCCTTCGCAGGAACACTCGGATCTTATGTCTCCTCTTCAACGTCTTACACAACCCGTCTTATCCTTCCTACCTGCGTGAGCGTTTTTCTTACGCTCGCCCTAGCGACGCACCATGTAGATCACACCTTAGATCCCTCCTTAAATCTCATTCTCATAAAACAAGCTACTATTCCTATTCCTTCTCTGTCCATGCAGTAAGGTTGTGGAACTCACTTCCGCCTAGCATTCGTGATTTAAAAACTGTTTCACAATTCAAATATAATATAAATCCTATTGCTGGTATGCTGGAAGAGATTTCTTTAGAAATAAGCATCACCTTTGTACGTATTTTTCTGTTCTTTTCTTCTTGTCTGTTTATATAAATGTGTGTACATAAATGGTTAAATAAATAAATAATAAATAAATAAAAAGAGTTTATATACCTATAGTATGTATGTTTATATATTTAAGATCTATGTATTTATTTAAGTAGGTATATGTTAATTTATTACGTTAAACGTGTAGGTTTATTTCAATATTTTAGTTTAAGACTTCGCCATATTTGTATTTTTCTCTTCTTGTTCTCACACATTATTGTCTACATTTCTTTCTCATTTCTCCTATCGCAGGTCTGCTGGAAGAAATTTCTTAAGAAATAAGCAGTACCTTTGTACTCATAATTATGATTATGTCTTATCTGTATCTATTTTTCTGTGTACATAAATAATAAAATAAATAAAATAGTTCGAATATTTATGTTAAGTTTTCTCTGCACGTTCGTGATAGAGCGAGAGGTCGTTGGCCATTGTATAGATCATAAAGCAAAAATTGTTTTACCACAAGTTTCTATCACAAAATATCTGAATTTTTACATCGTCATGCTAACTAACTATAAAAAAAAACAATACGAAATACCACAAAACAACACAGATGTGGCCATATGAAAAATTATGACGAAAAGCCTAATCAAATAAAACAGTATCAAGTTCTAATAAGGTACTAATGAAGTGAAACCTGCCTATTATAACTACAATACTTCGTAGATCGAAAAGAAAAAGTAATCATCTAACAAAATACCCGAAAAACGATGACAATTAAACAAGTTCAAATATCTAATAGAAGAGGAACATCTGCGACCAACCCTCACTACCCCACGGGTGGTGGGGTAAAAAATACCCCAAAAAAACTTACAGTGAGACAAATTAGGTTTCAAATGACATATAATTACTTGGGTTTATTTATCTGTTTGTCATTTTTGGAACTATGGTATAAATAAATATTTTGTTGAATCTAAGAATGGTATTTTAGGAAAGGAATACATTTTTTTTTTGTTTTTTTTAATATTCTGACTGAATTTCGGTCACGGTACATAAGTAATCTCAACGGAAACTTATCAAGTAGGTACGTAGAAAATATTATTTGAACGGTTTTTTTTTCATTTGAATTTGAATAAAAATCATTGTTGTTGATGGCAATAGGCTCTGTTACATTTTACTTATACATAGCTGGCAAAATGTGGGTGTACTATAGGTACAACTCTGCCTATCCCATCGGGGAATACAGGCGTGATGTTATGTTTTGTACTTCTTTTTTCAATAAAATATTATAGTGCAAAACAAATGCACTCTCTCTTTTCCCTCACTCTCATAGTCCGATGGGACGGCAATCCGACAGGATCTAGGAGAGATCAGGCGCAGCACCAACAACTTTACGTGCTTTCCAAGGCACGGGGGTGACATAGCACCCAGCTTCCAGACTCCGGGCTGTTACTGATAAATTTCTAACGGAAAATCCCTATAACACTTTGCCCGACTTGGGAATCGATCTCAGCACCCTTTTTTTTTTTTTTTTTTTTTCAGCATTCGCGTTAACGGCCTCGAGACCAATGGGGCAGCCAAATGTGCAATAGAATACAATATCCCTACATACAATGTAAAATAAAACTAAATACAACCAAAACCCCAATTTCCCAATTTTTTAATTTGTGCTTTGGATTTTTAGTATTGAAAATGCTTTCTGATCGCTTCAGTAGGGTACTCGTTTTCAAGAAAAGTGGTCCCGGGGCTAGCGCCCTCAATTATTAAGATATCAAAAGAAGTGTTACTGAAAGGGCTACAATCCTGCTATTTTTTCTTGCAACTCTATCTTAATAATTGAGGACACTAGCTAGAAATATTTGTTTCAATACTCCACCTATCATTTAAATTTCAAATAAATTAAGTCAAAGAAAATATTTGATATAGACAACGATGTAAATTATTTAAGTTAACCTATCTATTTATATAGAGATAGTAATCGAGAAAAAGAAGTTAAATGGAAAATTAAATAAAGAAGAAAATTATGAATAAAATATTTGTTCATTTAAGGTTCCAGGCACTCCACTGAGCGTAAATAACGCAATTAATGTAAATGTGCTTCACAATTACCCCGTAGTTTGTATTCGAAAGATTTTTACGCTTGAATGTCACAAATATACATAGCATAAGCATAATCAGGCTAGGACACATGCCTCCTCAAGGTGACAGGGAGTGGCTGTAATCCACCACGCGGGCCCAGTGCGGGTTGGTAGATGTCACATGTCTTCGAATTGTTGGTTCTAGGACATGCCGATTTCCTCACGATGTTTTCCTTCACCGTTTTGAGAGCAGTGGTGATGAAATAATTCACACAAAGTAAAGCGCCTGTCAGTCAGGGTTCGAACCTACGACCTACAACTCGTAGGTCGCGGCCGTTACCACTGGGCCACCACTGCTCTCCCAAATCTGCTCTCACATATTATATCGTAAGTCACTGAATCGCTTTTTCTACAGTGTCTGTTGGTGTACAATACAGTTCTGCATACCCCATCCGGCAATACACGCGTGATGATATGAAAAAAATGCAACAAAAATGGTCACAGCAACATAAATAATAATGTTTATAAAAAATCATTTTTACATTTCTGCCTACCCCGTTAAGGATGAACTGTAAGCATTAAATGTAATATAATTTTGACATGAATATGTAAATACATCTTCCTGGTTGTTACACGGCTGATCAACTTCAAAAATTGACTGACAGCAATATACCCGAATACAGTGTATCATATAATCAGTTATTTAAATATTATCAAAATTTATGGAGCGTAGTAATGATGAAATATTGCAACTGCCTATTCTGAACTTTTACTTATTTATTCATTTATATAATTAACCATAAGCTGTTGTTATTACAACAATAACAACAGTTGTTATGTAATAATGTAGTTTTATGCCTTATTAATAAGTTTTGTTCGTTGTATTTGTGCAGAAATATCGAAGTGTCAATCTTGTTCCTTACAGTTTCTGCCCTGCGTTTGACCACTATCTCACATATGTAGACATGGTAAGCAACAATTTGATCGATGATGGTGCCCGCTAACCTATAAGTAACCTTTTCATTCACTCGAGACTTAAAGACTCCACTTTCAATCACAATCTGAATGATTTTTGTGGGATATTGCTAATCCATTGCTGCATATGTTCGAAAAAATTGTCTGCTCAACAACGTAAATAATGCAATGAATGTTGTTGAACTGTCAAAACGTAAGCCATTGCTACTGTAAGTTTGTTAAGTAATTACCCCGCAGGTCATAGCAATCGGGAACAACAGACTCCGACAAGGAGAGTTATCATTTTTGAATACAAATGTAGACTAAAAAGAAGCATATACATACATATATTCTTTTCGAGATCCCACGCTTCATAAAGATGGGTTCAGTGACACTGGTTTAGGCGTGAAAAGTTACAGTACAGAGACACAGACAGACAGACAGAGTTACTTTCGCAATTATAATATTAGTATCTATGGATTACAGATTAGCACTATCAGCGATTTCAGAACAAGCTTCTAAGAACAATCACAAATACCCCATGGTTTGTACCGAATGAAGCTCTACACCATGATCTGAAAATACCAACAGTCAAAGAGGAAATAAAAAGCTATATTATAAAGTCGTATAAAGAAAGAATAACTCGCCACGCAAATATCCTGACGAACCACCTAATGGATAAGAAAGGAATACGCAGGCTAAAACAGAAAATTCCGCAGGATTTAATCTTGCAAACTTAACTTGTTGCTTATAAATACTAGGATGTGTCCTAGGACGCATACTAAGCAAGACATCTAACACGTCATAGTAATTACTGAATTTCCTAATAAAAATAGTGACAGATTGTAAGGAAATGGAGAACCAAAAAAAAAAAAAAAGTACTATCAGCAAGAAACTGGTACCTAAAACATAGATCCAATAATTTTAGAAACTATCGCATTATTACGAGTTATCACTGAAACAGTGCAGGTACTTTTAATGTGCACATTACCCGGATAATGTCCGAACTAATAGCTGACGTCAATTTATGTTCCTGAATATAGTTTGACTGTTTAATTTTAGGTGAAGTGGTAGGTTTGGAGCTAGGCTAGCTAATTTTATTAACTGAACTAACTTACAGGATAGCCTTTACCAGAAGTGGTCATCGTATTTGTGGTTCAGCAGCTTCAATATAATCAGGATTGTATCGGAATATAGCAGTTAGCCGTGGACGTCGTACGACAGCAGCTCCGCTGACATCATAATATTATTCAAAGGAGATCACCCATTCTGGGCTAATTTTTTTTTTTTGGGTGGCCCTCGATAATTCTTACATATTTTAAAAATATGTATAGAATACATTATTTTTTACTATGGCACCAAAGACGAGAACAATTTGGGTTCGAAGATTTATGTTGCATGTAAAAATTAAAACAACAATTCGTTTTGGATAATTATTAGGAATTATATTTGGTACAAGTAATACGTTTTGCGCGTTCAGGTAAAAACCTGTTCTAAAAAATAGGGATCGAATTCAAAATGTATATATTTTTAGCTGTTTTTCCTAACCCAAAAGTTGCCTGGTAGAAATTACTGCCAAGCAATAAGGCCGCCCGTTGCATTATGTTCTTTCCATTTTGTTATTTTATGAATACCAAAAACCATGAAAATCGGTCCAGCCGTTCTCGAGTTAAAGTGTTCGAACAAACCCGATTTTATTTTTTAAAGACCGTTCTATATCTTTGTCCCTAAATTAATTATAACGTTGTCACCATACAATTTTCTTTCTACTCCTGTAACCTTTCAAATAAAATGTATTTCATTCCTGGCCGCCAACTTTTTTTTTTTAGCCCGAGTCGCCCTACTAAATGGGTGATCTCCTTTGATACAGCTGTAATAGCAATCACGTCATTTCGTTTAAAATACGTTTTTATTTTTATTTTATTTTTTCTCTTTATATAGATTTTTTTCAATTTTGTGAATGTGAGAACGCTGTAAGCCTAGTGGACTGTAGATTTGTTGACCATCATTATTCTGTTAAGTACCTGGTACTTGTTGAAAGACCTACACTGTCGTCCCATACCTAATAACACTGTTATTTGAAAATATTGTGAAAGCCCGTTATTTTTAAAAGAGTAACCGTGAAGTTTCTTGCCGGCTCTTCTCCATAGGAAACAACCAATTGGAACCGTGCACCTAGCTTCTGACGTTTCATAAGTCCCATGTAGGTTTATATGAAATAAAATATTTTGAATTGAATTTGAATCATCTCTGTCATTAAAAGACAGCCGCCACTCAACCATCTATGAACGCATCGATACGACGGTCTGCCAGTTATAGTGGTCTGCCTAAGTCCAGTTTAGATGTTACCTCATGGAAAGCCTTCATCTGCTGATCATATTACACTGACTTAATTATAAGTTTGAAGGCACAGCAAGTGGCGCCATCTAGTTTAGTAACGAAGTTACAGGAATCACCGAAAAGGTCGGATAAGTAACGAATACTAACCAACTAGTTTTTACCACTACTGGTGTTTTTACTCATCGTTTTGACGTTCAAAAGTAAGTAATAGGTAAGTTATTTTTGTGTTTAAAACTCTGACTTCAAGTTTGACTAACTTGAAGTCAAAAACTAACCACACGAAAAAGAAGAAGAAATACATAAGTAATCTCAACAGAGACTTATCAAGTAGGTACACACGGCTACACATCAAGCTGTACATTCCAGTATAAGCTGATCTCGCATTGTATAGGATTTCCGTACAAAGCGAGGTCAGTGTAAACTGGAAATGTTTAGCTTGATGTGTAGCTGTGTGTACACAGGACATATTATTTGAACGGATTTTTTTTCATTTGAATTTGTATAAAAAATCAAGCCATTGTTGTTGATGGTAATAGGCTCTGTTACATGGTACTTAAACATAGCTGACAAAATGTGGGTGTAAGGCACAACTCTGGCCAACCCATCACATTTTCATCGGGGAATCAGCATGAAGTTCTTCAATAGTACCTTATATGTGCCTATTTAAAATAAATGATTTGACTTTGACTGCCTCGTTGTCGAGTGGTTGCATGCGCTACTGCTGATGGGCAAAGTGTTTTTAGGTTTTTCCATTAGGAATTTCTCAGTAGCAGCCCGGATTTACGATACGCACACACTCCCATACTCACCACTCATTCACTTATACATACTTGTACAACTTGTACTTACACATTTACATACCGGCACACAAATGTATTACTAAACCACCCTCGCGCTTAACACCCTGGCTGCTGTTATACCTACATGAATAACAGCCCTGTATGGCCTAACACCGTCTCCTAAGATACAGGACTACCTAGTTTAGGAGACAGGGTTACATGATCTGTGCAGATTTATGTTTCATAATAAAGATTATTTATTTAAAAAAAAAAAAATGCGTGGCACTTAAACATATATAGCGAAATGTGGGTATACTATACACCTCTGCATAACCCTTTGGCAATTACAGGCGTGATGTTATGTCAGTTTTTTACCGAAACAACGACGGTTTCAAAACCGACTTACAAATCATTACAAAGCTAGAGATTGGACTGCCTACTACTACATCCAATACACAAGGCATCAATAGTTCAGTACCGATGACAAAAAAAGTCAATCACATGCCTCCGTCCTGGTATCGATTGCACGCTGCGCTCCGGTAGCATTCATTGCCGAGCCTACGGTTACGATTACGGTTAGCAAAAACAGTGCATTATTTCACTTGTGTGCTAAAAGGCTAATCTAAAAATCAGCATAGCTATTCACAACCATTTGACAGGTTGTCGTATCGAAAATGATACATTTTCAATTACTAATTTGGCTTGCCCCGACACCAAAGAGCTGTTGGAAGAATGGCGGTCGTCTATTTGATTTAAACTGACAAAACTTTCGTGTTTTTGATTTGTGAACAGCTTTAAGAGAACTCCTTTGATGACATTGATTGATGTTCGATTCGGCAAGGAAGTTTATTGAACGATTGTGAATAGCTATTCTGATGTCAGTTAGATATTCGAGACAACTTTTCGAAGTCCACTCCTCGACATTCAGCAAAATTCTACATTATAGTAATCGTCTTTAAATCTACATCTTGCCATATTAGCTACACTGTAACATTGGTCAAAAGGAAGCGCCTCAAAGGATTTCTTTACACTAACAATCCTAATTAAATGGATCATGTTTTTTATTTCAATTCAAATATTAACTTTGATAAAAAATATTTTATAATATTTTCTTCTATATGAATCCTAACAACTACTTTTATTAAATCCCTTAATCCTAAATTAATATTCTAAATGCGAAAGTGAGTATGTTTGTTTGTTTTATACGATTTCACACTAAAACGGCTGAACGGATTTGGATGAAATTTGGCAGATGGGTAGACCATAACTTGGATTGGGACCTAGAATATTTTTATCCCGATATTCCTACGGGATCTAAACTTATGCGGGTGATAGTATTCCCATAAACATAAAAAATTATAACAAAAAAAAAATCTTAGCCTTTTTTGCCAACGCTACCGCAGTAGAAAGGGTTTAGCGGTTACCGAAAGCCGAAATGATTTATAAAAGGCCTCATTTGAATCCGAATGGGCTTTCAGCCTCAAACCTTACCATTGACAGTTAGATAGGATATTTTTCACATGTAAAATAGCCGAAAGTTATCGGATATTGGATTGTTAAAAAGTCTGGGATTACCCACCGTTTGGGATTAAGGTAAAGATGGGGGTAGGGGAGGGTTGAATATTCGGTTGCCAAGGGTTGATTAATGTTGGTTTGTAGGATATCTTGCCAAGGATATTGGGCAGTTCAATTTAAACAGGTAAGTTATGGATATTTTGTTACAAAGGGTTTTGTATGTGGAGATCCGGGATTCGTAATCTCTTTGATTTGATGAAAATGGCTATGTATTTATATACCTACTAACAAATTCATTTACCGAAAATAGATCAACCCCGCTCTTCGTGTGTGTATCTTAAGGCTCACACAGACAGGCGCAACGCAACAGCGCGAAGTGACTCTGGTCATTGCATGTGTAATACTAATAGGTTTTAGAAAATAAGCTGTTTATTAAGTTTGCTTCACTATTGCATTGGGTTGTACCTGTATTAATAGTTGTAAGTGATTATATAAATAAATAAATAAAAGAATTTCTATGAGAACTTGTTCTACCAGAATCGTGTTGCGCCTTTCTGCGGGAGCCCTTAAAAAGTAACAAATTGTAATTTCATAAAAAGGGGGAACCTTTGGCCTGGACACGCACCGCGAGAGCCCTCAGGGTGCGGCCAGGCCAAGCTCTCCACTCAATTAGAGTTGGCACAGAAAAAGAGTACCGAATTTTAAAGAGGGCTGTGTCCTGGAATGGAACAATATAAGCAAGTAAAGGATGGGTAGCATTAGAACAACAAATAGTAATCAATTTAATGAAAACAACAAGTTACTAAGCATGGAAGTATTTCTCAAAACTTTAGATTCATTATCGGCCTAGCCTTTTTCCAACTATGTTGGGGTCGGCTAACCGGGTGCAGCTGAACACCAGTATTTTACATGGAGTGACTACCTATGTCATCGCCACAACCCAGTTACTGGGTAACACGATACCCCTTGGTAAAACTGTTTGCAAGACTTATGTCATTCTAACTACTCGTAACAACGTTAAAAGATCTACGAATGGCATTAAGTCCGCCTCTGTACATTTGTGTGCTTGAAGTATTAAATAAATAAATAAAATGACAGCCGGGACCAACGGCTTAACGTACTCGCCGAGGCACGGAGAGGTTTCGCTCGGAATGTACAAGATGGTCACCCATCCACGGACACACCTCGGAAAGCTTTGCTTAACCTTGAAGATGGACCCGTGCGGCTGTTATTATTTAGCGACGGTTTACATGACCACAAACAGTAACCGGTAGACTTCTATAAATCCATTCCCAATAGGTACATGAAAATACTTTTAACCAGTTAAACTAAACGGCCAATATCCATACTAATGAAGAGTGTATGTATTTGAACAGAGTAATGTAATGATGTTAGAAATGCATGTGTCGATCGCACGTGCTTCGGTTGACCGCAGCACGTGCGCTTGAACTATTGATATGTATATCTAATGATTGTTAGCGTTTAGATTAAAGGCTACTAGCTTAAATCTAAACGCTAACAATCTTTAGATATTATTGTTATTGTCAGTGTTGTTATTTTAGTCGGGGTTTCAGGTAAGGTAAAAACGAAAAGAATATATTATCAAATAATCAATAAATAACAGAAATGTTACTAATGCATTATGATCTGCTAACGTCCATGTTATTCATGCTAATATTACAAAAGCAATGCGACGGTGCGAAGCGATTCTGGTAGAACAATTCCCATGAAGTTTTCATAGAAATTCTTCTACTAAAGTCACGTCGCGCCTGTCTGCGGGAGCCTTTACTCTGTCTGTCTGTCTGTTGCCTTTTCATACATTAACAGCTGAACGGACTCGGCACGCGGATAGACCATGACCAGCAGGGCTAACATGACAAGCGCGAGAACGCTCTTACTCAACCCGCTTACTCTTTATGATACTCAACATATTATAGGTAATAATTTTTCATATTTTCCATGCAAAAACTGAAAAATTCCATATAAAACACGCCGTTCCAATATAAATAGTATTTACATTATTAATAGATTGTAAAATAAAATGATGACTAAAATAAGTACAATTATGAAACTGCCATGTTATTTTGGAGTTTTTTTTTGTATCATAATTTTGTCTACTCTTCTCGTCGTCAAAATCGAGGACGAGTAAATACGACTAAATGCCAGAAGAATCGGAGATTATCTCGTGTTGAATTGTCAAAAATCGAGATAACTAAGGTGCCATGTTAGGGTTTGTCGAAAAAACATCAAAACTTTGACAGAAGGAGTCGACTATTTTGTATGGAAGCGCTGTCATAAAACGAGAAAAGTGACAGAAATACACAACAATTACTCACGCGAGAGTGAGTAGCCTGCTGGGCTAGGACACACGATACGTACTTTTTCTGTCCTATTTTTATTTTTTCCCTTAGTATAATTTCCGACCTCCACGTAAACCAAGCCCTCGGCTTGGTTCGAAACTTGGTTGCAAAACTAATCCACAGCAAATGAGATAAGCACTATCACGGATTTAAGTGTCATTCAAGTGTGTTCTCTTTGTGCGTTCGTTCCTCGACCTCACATACAATAAATTCGGCAGCGAATTCGGCTTTGAAGAAAATTATTTAGATAATAATTATTCGTATCAAATCGCGAAGTTATGTTTAGAACACTACAGTAATTGATCATAATCTGGACAATATTCTCCTCATATTTGCTTAGGTACTTCATAAGTTACAATGAAATACCCTTGACATATATTTGTGACCCATATAATATATAACTTAATAATTAATCCATATCCCTTTGAACTGATTGAAGATGTTTCATTCGGCGTAGAGGACTCTCGGCCTTTCAAGATGGTGGACAAACAGTGTGAGTCAATATGTTCGGGTTTAGAGTAGCAAGACGTATGGTTGAACTGTTTGTTGATAGGTTTATCAAATTACTAGCTGCGCCCCTCAATTTCACCCGCTTATATCTCGATTCCGTGGGAATATCGGGATAAAAATTATCCTATCTCCTAACCTATGTAGGTCATGGTCTATCCATGTGTCAAATTTCGTCCAAATCTATTCAGCCGTTTTAGCGAGAAAGCGTAACAAACAAACAAACGTTTTTTTTTGGGTGGGATATTATCAAATAACTTCTCCCGCTCTGGGCGGAGCGGGAGGGCGTGTCAGACACTTACTGACTAAAACTCACCCGTGTTCCTTCAGTTGCCTGTACGTTGCCAGAGGCCACGGTATCCCTTTCGGACGAAATGAAATGAAATGAAATTGTTTATTCTGTAAATAGGATATTGCAATCACTTTTACACGTCATATTAAAAAAATATTTTAAAAAAAAGAAGAAAATGCTAGATGTGTTCGGCGTTTCCTATCTGACTACTCTGAGAAGAAACACCGAAACAAACTCAGAGGTCACAGTCTCTTTTAAAGTCCAGACATAATCTTGGTCAGGCCATATGAGGACCATGTAGATTAGTGTCTGAAATGGTCTTTTGAGGAAAGAACCTAGAAAGATTTGAGTGGACCTGTCCAGTCAGTGCAAGCATTTGTCAGTAATCGTAGAGCTCAACTCAGAACTTAAGGAGCTCAACTCGATGAACAATACCAAAGAAAGGACATTTGGGTAGGTCGCATTAAGTACTCAAACTGCCAGACCATCATTAAAACTGACTGAGAAAGAAAAAAATAAAGAAAGAGGAAAAACAATAAAAATAAAATATCCACATAGTCTTCACATTCACAATCATTAAAACAATATAATACTTTACAAAGTAATCATGTTATTTTGTATATAATTTTCAACATATATGATTTTCAACAATGTCAATATGTATATAAAACTGGTATTTTAATGATTTACTTAATAATTAAAGTGTAAAATTTTATGGTTTTATCACAAGGCTTAGCAGAGCGAGCAGCTCAATCCCACGCTTTTTTATCTTCTAAATAATCTGAAATTTTATAGTACCCTTTTTTATAAAGTTTGGTTTTAATACAGCTTTTAAATCGTTTAATGGGTAAGTTTCGAAAATCAATGAGAAGTTTGTTGTAGAAGCGTATACATTGACCCATGAACGAGTTGCCTACTCTGTGGAGACATGTGCGATGCAAGGTCTTTAGGTCTTTTCAAGGACTTTCCAGCAACCCCGGCAAGCATCGGTCCTATCGGACCCCTTCAGATGTGCTGACATCTCTTTGAGGCGCGCTTGGAACACAACGCGCCGTCAACCCGGGCCTGGTCCTTATCGCTCACCGGTCGCTATTGCTCACCGTACCGGACGCGAGAGATCCCCGCCACCGATCGCCTCCACGAGGACTGCTCAAGCCGGGCAGACCTCCACCGTATGCTCCACCGTGTCCTCCGGGCGATCCACGCAGTGATGACACCCGGGCGTTTCCTCCCGCCTGATACGAAACAGGAACCTCCCGAAACAACCTTGTCCGGTGAGGCCCTGCGTCAGGCGGAAGGTGAGGACGCCGTGGTGCCTCTCTAGCCACTCCTCAAAGAGGTGACTTATCGCCGCAATTGTGGCGTGTCCAGCACTGGGTTGCGACAATCGCACTCTCCATGACGCCATGAGATCCCGCCGGAGCTCTGTCTGCTGTGCTATGATTTCTCGCGGCAGCGGATTTACGCCCCGGCGTTTCGCCTCCTCGCGCCACTCCCAAGTGTGCGTGAGGACTTCAGACCTCATGGCGGCAATCCGGCAAGGAGTTTTGCCGCACAAACAAACAAACTTACTTTCGCACTTATCATATTATATTTTATGTTAGGATCATCTGCTAGCCACGCGCCCCTACCTAGCGCGGTTTTTACGACTTGACAAAGAGATTCGAGATTGATTTATAAAATGTAAGTTTAATAATGTATTATGCACACGAAACTTCCGGAATAAAGGCTCTAAATGATGTTGAAAATCCGTTGCGCAGTTTAGAAGGACGCAGCCAGACACAAAAGTGGCTTCAATTTATAATATGTATAGATATTAAATATAGATTATTATTTTTGTTCGGGAAGCTCAGAATATAAAGAGGTATTTTCACAAAAAAAATACTGTACTAACTACAGGTGCGACGCGTCAGCGCATCGAGACTAGTAGAACAATTTCTATGAAAACTTAATGGAAATTGTTCTAACAGGAGTCGCGTGGCGCCTGTCTGTCTTAAGGAGTTAGTAGAGTTTGATCTTCCATCCTGTAGAAATTGCTTTTATTTATACTTTATAGATCACGTAAGTAAAGTAGTATTAAGTAGCGTTCCGGAAAACATTTATGTACATACTTAGTCAAACAATTGTAGATTTATGGCACCAAAGCATAAACTTTAATCTTTCAACCAAGGGAATCTATATATACTGCATTTGAAATAAGATTAGAGATTTAAATAAACCTTTTTTGAAGTCCGTTCAACCGATTTTCACTTCTATTGCGTTGGCGGCATGACAAATGGCAGCTGCAGTAAACAGTTGGTATTGTAACTACTTCTTGCTTTTAATGCCATCCTTATGCCTACGGTATAGAAGTCAAAATTGGTTGAACGAACTGTAAACAAGGTTTGTTTATATGTCTAATCTTATTTCAAATAGAGTATAGGATTATTTGAATCCATCCCAAAATAATTAAAAACATTCCACTTCCCTTAATTCCATCCAAAAAACCCTTTACACGCCCTCCTTATAGGAATTAATGTTGTTTTGATCACAGTCGAACATGTGTTCTCATATAGAGCCGTCCTTATGCGAGGACGAGCCGTCTGGAGATATATTAATATCTCGAGATCGTTCTGTAATGCACTGCCGTGTGTCACTTAAACTGAGTGATGGATGACGTTCATTTTAATTAAATTTGAAAGTGTAATGAGTTTAAGGTGTAATAATATCACATGATTAAACTCTGTGCCTGGTGGTATTAATTCTGTCTTTAGAAATGAAAAGAAAATATGGTTGTTTTGTATATTATAACGGCCAGGTCAGGAATGGTCAAGAATATCGGCCAAATATAGTAGAGTAAAAGGTGGTTACAGCTACTGCTAATAACTTCAGAATCCATGACGATTCAGTACATGATTACTACGCGGTCAAAATGTATGGAATAGCAGATTTTTATTAAATAACCGACGAAAAATTTCAACGCAGTGGCGTTCAGAATCACGCACTGAATACATGGTTAAAGTTTTCGCGTCTATGTCCCTGCCACCCTGTATACTGTCGTTACAGTCGCCGATATACATTATCTGCAACATTAAGTAAGTTATTGCAAAAAGATATAGTGGCCTTGCCCATTTGTTAACTTTGTCTGTAACGTGAAACAACCAGCAGGAACAATGTCATAGACCATTCACAATGGACATGTGAATAGTTGTACCAAAAATCACTTTGCGACTGCACTAATAGAACAATCAACTGTTACTGCCTTTTATAATCTTTCTGACGATCAAATGTCTCATCTTTCTTTCTTTGTTTTGTCAGAGATTTGAAGCCGCCCGGCCTTTGACTTGGCTTCATGCCGTCGAGAAATAGCAAGTTATCAAAAATGTTTCATGAATTCTGTGTTGCTACTAAAACAGACTCAGAAAGAGTTACACTTAACATTCAAAATTTAAACCAGCATTCTTACAGGCACTTAACATAAAGATCTAAACAGAACAGCACAACATGCGATTGATATTATTTATTTACAAGCAACTGAATGGCGCCTAAACAATCTCGTATGAACGTAGACAGTGCAAGACGTAGGCACTGGTATATAGGCTTAGCTTCATGTATCTATGGAAATGGAGGCTTATGTGAGTATCCTTAGAATAGTGGATCAAATTGCTGCAAAGACAGAGATTGGAAGCTTGAATCTTCTATATTTTGAAAACCAATCCAATTCTTGAGAACGATAAGATAAAGCAAAAGGAATATGTAAGGATCGTAGCAGGTTGTGTTCTGTAGTTTCTGCTTACCCCCATTTGAAGAAAGCGTGAGTTTATTTATGTATGTATGATTCAATGCACCTAATCTTCTATCTTCTAAACTTATAATTTTGCTGTAGAAACAGTCACTTCATCAACCAATTATTTGATTCTCCCTTTATTGTACAACTAAGCACCAATAAACAAGCAAAAGAAAACAAACAGACTAAGAATCCCATCTGGATTCACACCACTTAAAACGATATCGATTCCATCAGAATCCCATGCCCATATTACACGGCTAGTCCATATTACACAGCTATCATGCCATTTGGCTTGCACCCATATCCTCATTTGGCATCAGATAGGATGCACGTGTTTATGTGCCAGTTCGGTGCCCATTTCCGGACATTTTGTTTAGTAGATCGGGATGAGGTTAGCCTAATATCGGCTTTAGATACGACGAGGTTTTTGATGGATCCTGTTTTGTAAGCTAAGAAGGTAATGATTTATGAGGATTTTTTTATTAAGTGGTTTAGATTATGGGGATAATTTGTGGTGAGGACTTACGTTATGAGTAAGACCACCTCATCGATTACTTTAAAATAATATCCTACTAATTTTGAAAGTTTGTGAGTTTGTATGTTTGTTACTCAATCACGCAAAAACGACCGAACGGATTTAGATGAAATTTGGCACACAGATAGTTTATAACCTAGAACATAGGATATTGTCACATTTTTACCCCGGTATTACATTCCCGTGAGATAATTTAATGAAAAGAAAGCTAGTGATTTAATAAATATTCACTATTACGAATGATCACTAATCATTTTAGAGAAAACATGGAAGGAGGCTTAACATAAGAGATACCAGCGATTTAAATTATTTTCACCGAATGCTTCAGGGTGATATCAGTTCTTTCGATTACAATGCAAATCATCATCATTATAAACATGTTCTCCAACCGGTCATCACCCGTGTCCTCCAAATCTAATTTATAAATAATTAAAATTGTAAATGATCCTACTTCATCATTCTAATCATATCTTCACGCTATAACGAGGGGTGCTACCCAATTAAGAGGAAGTCAACCGTTGCCAAAGATAACGCGGCCTGAAATTGAGGGGATACAAAAACGCGTGGCAGCTATAATGTAGCATATGTTGCTAATAATGACGTGACAAGCAGGCATTGGAGTGTTATTGGTGATTCTGGATAATAATGCAGGAATAGTAATTATGATGAAAATGATGCTACTCTTTTTAACCGACTTCAAAAAGGAGGTTCTTAATTCGTTTGTATGTTTTTTTTTTTTTGTTGTTGTATGTTTGTTACGCGATTACTCCGCCAGTTATGAAATGATTTTGATTATTCTGTTTTTGTTTGGTAGGTCATACTTCAGAGGTGGTCCCATATAAATTGTATTAACTTTGCTTGGGAAGTTTTTCATTTAGCTTCAATAATAGGTATTTTTCCCACTTAGTCTATATGGATGATGTTATAAGTTCCGTCACTGTTATGGTAAAAAAAAGTGTTTTTTTTTTTTATAATAAATTATTTTTGTTACATACAGCTGTAGTGGCAATCATGTCATTTGGTCTAAATAGCTTTTTATTTTTATTATTTGATTTTGCTTTAATATAGATTCCTTTCTTTTAGATTTTATGAATGTGAGAACGTTGTAGGCTTAACAGACTGTAGATCTGTCGACCATTTTCTATCTTGCTAAGTACCTGGTACTTGTTGATAGGCCTACACTATCCTCTCATACCTATTAACACTGTAGTTTGAAAACATTGTAAATACCATTTAATTTTAAAAGAGTAACCGTGGGAGTTTCTTGCCGGCTCTTCTCCATAGGAAACGACCAATTGTCCGTACACCTAGCTTCTGACGTTTCATAAGTGCCCTTGTAGGTTTATATGAAATAAAATATTTTGATTTTTTTTTTTGTGTGTGTTAGGTACCAACACCATAAAGTGCAAAATAACTTTAATTTCGAAAGTCAGTTGCAAAAAACGAAAATACAAAACCATACACCGACTTCCGAAATTAAAGTTATTTTGCACATTTTAGTGTTTTTTTTTATATAAGTTTTTATTAGTTCAGTGAAATGCTAATGGCGCCCTAGACCTGTTGATAATGGCGATAATTAGCGGGACACCCAATAGTGTGAGACGTGCGAGGAACCTAAAATCATAACAAAAGGTAGACAAAGTTCTTCATGGAGACTAACCTCCACTAGTTTCAAGAGCTGAAACCCAAGCAAAAATATGTAGGTAGCTCGCGCCAATAGTAGACTAATGGAATGACGATTTTGAAATTATTTTTAGATCTATCAGTAATCAGCTGTAAACCGATAGTGCCGTAATACCCATGTTCGGCAGATTGATTAGTTATTGCAATTTGTTGATAACTACTCATACTGCAACCACCAAGCATATGATGATACCTACGCATCATCCGTTTCATAGAAATGCTACTAAAAGGCAAAGGCCTGCTATTTTGGGTCAGTCCTTTCAATAGGAATCAAGCTCTTAATATTAAAGGATTAATAACTCTATCCCCGTGAACTATCCTCTTCATTATAAGCAACAGTGGACTAAGTTAGGTTCAATACAAAAACAATCTAAAGTGTAAACACATCGCATACAAATGAGACATTTATTTCTCCATTTTGTGTCGCAGTCTAAAGATAGCTTAAAGTCAATTCTAAGTTGAGCCGTGTTGGCAAGTTAAGTTACAAACTTGTTGGCTTGCTCTACGAGTGTATATGTTAAGTTCTACATAGTATCAATTTGTAAACTAAAGCGGGTTTAAATGTGTTGAAATGTACTAAAGTAAATGTATTTGGACTTTTAATCTAATTCAGTAACTTCATTTCATTCATTTTATTTCATTTCATTTATTTGCATACTATAATGTGAATTAAGTTGTTACAAATAGGCTTAAAGCTAAGATACAGTTATGGACCCTGTAAGGGCACAGCAACATAAAATATGTAAAGATAAATAATTGTTTATGTTTATGTTTATTTATTCATTAAAAAAAAATACAGATAGTTACAGAATCAATGGGTAGATAGACATATTTATGTTACTTTTTGTTGTAAAATCTGTAACAAAATGTTTAAAACCCTGCCTCTCAAACTAGGTGATAACCTGTATTTTGAGAAACAGTGTTCGGCCACAAAATTATTATCCACTATTACTGTTACAACAATTAATGAACAGTGTCGTCCTACCGCTGCAATAATTTATGTGATTCTGTTTTGACGTGTGTATATGTGAGTGAGGGTGTGTGAGAATGTAGTGGAAGGTGAGGGTGTGTGTGAGTGTGTGCACGTGTGATAAGGTATGGGTGCATGCGCGCATGATTAAATGTGTGTGTATGTATCGAAATCGGAATGCGTGAGAGATTAGGTGATGTATATTAGTAGAGACTCCGTGTAGGCATAATCCCTCTCTAGTAGCCACTCTGTTACTCTAGTTTTTACCGTGTGTGTGTTTAGTTTTATGATATTTAATTCTTTATTAATTTTATTGTAAATATAATTACTTAGAGTATAAAATTGATGCGTTGCGAAGGCGGTTTTATGTTGAAATCCCCTGATAAGTTGTAGTCGCTTATTTAGATTTGGCGGCGGCAGCTTAGCATGAGTTCTTAGAATCGATCGAAGCACAAAAATCTGACGTACCGTAAGGACTTTGCAGTTAGAGTATAGTTCAGTTGTTGGGAATATATAGGGTTTCCTAGTCATTACCTTGAGTATGGCTCTTTGCGCTCTTTCTACTCTTAACATTTTAGTTTTTGCTGCACCGCCCCATGCAGTAATACAATATCCAATAACAGATTGACAAAGAGCATAATACACCATCTTCAGAGTGTCAAGTTTGGCCGACTCCCTCAGTGACTTAAAGACGTGTATAAGGCGCATTGTTCTTGTGGTAAGAGCGTCAATCTGTTTGTCCCATCTTAGTCCATCATCGATCTGAACTCCAAGATATTTTATATTGTCAGATCTGGTTAGAGTGGGACAGTTACAAGAAGCTAATGGATTTGAACATGAGTGGGCTGCAATACTAAAGGTGTGAGACGGTCTCGTGTTACGTCGGATTGCGAAAGGGATGTAAGTGGATTTGGTTAAGTTGAGTGTCAGAAGGTTAGAGTTCAGCCATTTCATTATTTTGGACAGGGCTTCCTCTGCAGTAGTCTTAACCATGCCCCAAGTAGGAGCATAGACGAGGATCGCGGTATCATCCGCGTACGCGTAGATGTTACAGTTAGACAGTTTCATCCTGCAGAGGTCGTTGACGTAGATTTGAAAGAGTATGGGGCCGAGTATACTACCTTGGGGGATGCCATACGTTATTGGCTCCTCGTCACTGTAATAAGTATCTACCTTGACAAGCTGCGTTCTATTATTGAGGTAACTTTTAAAAATTTCAAGTGGTAATTAAAATTAAATATTAAAATTAAGTTAAATAAGTAATAGCATTTAGAACATGAATAATTCTTAATTAAATTAAATGTATTTAGATTATAATATTAATTATTTTGTTGACATGATCTACTCATTGCAATGTTTTTTATTTTTTTTGAGTTGTATTGCAATATGTGGTTAGCTAGCGACCTCGACGATTATTTATTTTACCTCGATGGTCCTAGTTTATCAATTATAACTTCTAGTTACAGCTATATGTAAGCGGGCACGCCCTTTATGCCTGGAGGCTTTTATTTAGATATTGTTTTCTTTAGTTAGTTATTTTTATTTCTGCCTGAGTTTAGTTCTCGATGTTTTTGGTTGGTATATTGGCGTGTGCTAGCTGTCATATGGCTATTAATTTTATAATTATGTTTTGTGTTGCGTAATGTAAATCATTTTGCATACTATTTTATAGAATCAAGTTTTTTCAATTGAACAGATAGCTGTGCTGCTGGGGAGTTTGTTGCGCCACTTCTTCTTCCCAGCTAAAGCACTAGGAAGTGGTGAAGGGTGGGCGTTTTAGGCGGCGGCCAGCCCGCCGGTTGAACGCGTCCCAGAGGGTCATGGCCACCCGGCTGGTCCGGGGATACCGCACGGTCTCCGGTGAGGCGGCGAGCCTCCTTGCCGGATTACCGCCATGGCATCTGGAGGCAAAAGTCCTCGCGCACATCTGGGAGTGGCGCGAGGAGTCGATTGTCGCAACCCAGTGCTGGGCACGCCACTATTGCGGCGATAAGTCCCCTCTTTGAGGAGTGGCTAGAGAGGCGCCACGGCGTCCTCACCTTCCGCCTAACGCAGGTCCTCACCGGACACGGTTGTTTCGGGAGGTTCCTGTTCCGTATCAGGCGGGAGGAAACGCCCGGGTGTCATCACTGCGTGGATCGCCCGGAGGACACGGTTGAGCATACGGTGGAGGTCTGTCCGGCTTGGGCAGAGCATCGCCGTGTCCTCGTGGAGGCGATCGGCGGCGGGGATCTCTCGCGTCCGGCCCTAGTCCAGGCCATGGTACGGAGCGAGAGGGCATGGGAGGCCGTCACCTCCTTCTGCGAAGCAGTAATGCTCGCGAAGGAGGAGGCAGAACGCGTGAGGGAGAGGCAAATTTCGCGCCCTCACGCCCCTAGCCGCCGCAGGAGACGCCCTGGGCGTCGGGAATCGCAGGCCGATTCCCGGCCACCGTAGGCGCGGGCTTGCGGACGGTGAGCAATGGGTAGCTCGCCGTCCGATAAGGACCAGGCCCGGGTCGACGGCGCGTTGTGTTCCACGCGCGCCTCAAAGAGATGTCAGCACAACGGAAGGGGTCCGATAGGACCGATGCCTGCCGGGGTTGCGGGAAAGTCCGAAAGGGATACCGTGGCCCCTGGCAACGTAAAGGCAACGGAAGGAACACGGGTGGGTTTTAGTCAGTAAGAGTCTGACACGCCCTCCCGCTCCACCCAGAGCGGGAGAAGTTATTTGATAATTTCCCACCCAAAAAAAAAAAAAAAAAAAAAAGGTGGGAGTTTTGGAGGACTGAGGAATACCAATTCTATCAAAAAAAGGTAGTTAGGTGAAAAATAAAGAGTGAAAATGAACATTGTAATTAACTTACATTATAGTTCTATCGAATTTAATAACACATTCGATTATAGCTTTCTCAACAAGACGACTAACGAAACTCGAACTTTGGCGAGGGACATTAAGAAAATTGTTGTAATGTAGATTAAAAGCCTCTTACAATACTTTCTCTTCTACTGAATAAAACCATCAAATTGAACCAGAATTTGAATATACATTCCCCTAACACATTTCATTAAAGATTTTAAAGATTTTTTTTAACTCTTGACTACAGTAAAACAGAAGACCTATTAATAATAGAAGACAGAAACAGAAGACCTATAATCGCAATATACATGAACAATGACCACTCTATACACACAAACCCACCAACCCACACACACACATACACTCCCACGCACAGTGACACACACACACACAGAAAACCTTAAAAACACCCTGCTAAGAATTCCTATTACACAATAACATTTTATGTAGAATGCTGTTGCATCCAAAACACGGATGCGGCTTCGATTCCTACCCACCCCAAATTGAACATTGAACCATGAAGATAAATAAAAACAATGTCATTCGTCCCCCATGCAGTTAATAATGTCGTGACAGACAGACATTTGATGTTGTTATTAGAGATCCCGTATTGTAATTTGTAGCATCCATCTTTGAGGAAAATTGTGACAATAGTTACAACGTCTTTCCCGTTTCTATGTTATAAAAAAGACACTACAAAATGAAAAATAACTTTATTTCGGAAGTCGGTGCCTTTTTGGTTTAGTTTTTTTTTTGTTTTTTGCTACCGACTTCCAAAAATGTAAATTTTTACTTTGTAGTATTTTTTTTGTTTTATGCCACCGACTTCCGAAAAAGTTATTTTTCAATTTGTAGTGTTTTTTTTAGATTTTGTGAATGTGAGAACGTTGTAGGCTTAACAGACTGTAGATCTGTCGACCATTTCCCATCTTGCTAAGTACCTGGTACTTGTTGTTAGGCTTACACTGTTCTCTCATACCTATTAACAGAGTAATTTGAAAAAATTGTAAAAACCATTTATTTTAAAAGAGTAACCGTGGAGTTTCATGCCGTCTCTTCTCCATAGGAAACGACCAATTGGAACCGTGCACCTAGCTTCTGACGTTTCATAAGTGCCCTTGTATGTAGGTTTATTTGAACTAAAAGATTTTGAATTTTGAATTTTTTAGACTACCCGAAGTACAGGCGTAATGTCAGGTAAATTATTTATTTAGCAAATTAACTGCCAACTAAAATTTTGTACACTGCCATTCCTTGACAATTAAATGAAATGGCTGTAAAAGGCGTTGACGTAGTGTCTCAACTTCTGTCTGTTTGCACTCACAGAGGTTATTTCGATAAACTGTTAAAAAACTCCTGATACGATTTAGAGGAATTAAATCAAACAGTAGAATGAAAGTTCGTAATTCCAGAGTATATAGGTAAGTAAATTCCTCACTTTAATTACTTAGGTACTTACCTACCGACAATAGGACGAAGCCGGAAGATAAACGAACACATTCCTAGCTTGACATAACACCATACACTTTAAGACTACCAACGACCTATTTGGCGCCAAGAACAATGCTCAATATGCTTTTCACTTAAAATTACAACCTTATACAAACCATCGTCCTGAACCCACAAGAGAATATTGTCCTATAATCCAGGGACAATACAATCTAACATAAGGATAAGCGCAAACTGAGTCAAGAATTTCTATTTGACAAACGCGACTTCTTGAAATAGTCTCATAGTCAAAATAAGAGTATAATAGTCAAAATAGTGACGCCTCGTTGGTGTAGTAGGCGCAATCGCTACTGCTGACCATGAGGTCCTAGATTCGATTCCCAGGTCGGGTAAAGTGTTATTGGGTTTATCCATTAGAAATTTCTCAGTAGCAGCCCGGAGTCTAGATTTGTGGCCGGTTGAAGTCAATAGGCTCGCCCCCTATTACATGTGACTTAAACATAACTGGCAAAATGTGGGTGTACTATAGGTACATCTTTGCCTAACCCTTTCGGGATTACAGGCGTGATGTTATGTAGTTAAAATAGTCCCAATTGCCTGAACCGACAACACAAGACAAAATCTCTTGGCACAGCAAAGTCAGGAGACCATTCAATGACACATTACTGCAATGGCTTTTTGGCGACGGTGAGGTTGGGAGCGAGACAGAACACTGGATTTAATCAATATTTACACACTGGATTTATTCATATTTAGTTACTGACTTGATGTCCGTACGTATTTTTCGGGTGACCACTGAAAATCAGCGCTGTGCTGTGGGTCCCTCATAGCACAGAATTATGCTGAGTGGAAGCCTTCTTGTCACAGTCATGACGTGCAGCTGCCGAATTTTCTGTTGTTTATATGTTTAAATTGTTGTTATTTGTATGCACGTGTTTCTGTGACAAATAAACCTATTTTTCTTTCTTTCATTTTGACAGTTCAACAACATTCTTTGCGATATTTACGTTGCTGAGCAGACCAATTTTTCGAACACATGAAGTAATGGATTAGCAATATCCGTCAAAATCATTGAGATTGTGATTGAAAGTGTGTTTGAAAATTAGTAAGACCCCAAATAATGAGAAAGAGGAAGGACAAACAAGAAGAGGAGTCAAAATAATCTCATAGTCAGAATTGGCTTTTCTAGCCATAATCATCTCTTGGGTGTGATGACTTAGATTTAATTTTTATTTTATTTATTTATTTAAGACACAATTTTATCACCTTTACAGACTACATCCAAGGCGATGTTATAAGTCACAGTGTACAGTATTACAAATGTACCTGTAAGCAAACCACCTAATATAAAAACTGGCCAAGTGCGTGTCATATCACGCACAATGAAGGGTTCCGTAGTTGGGATGAATTAATTTATCCCAACTACAACACTTTAAAGCTTAATATTTCGCAAACGGATCCCTGAATTGAAAAATAATTTTCACACACCCACAATATTGAACGACCTTTCCAACGACACCCAACATCATGGATAGACGAGAAAAAAAAAACATTACCACTTTACGTGTAGGGGAGGAACTGTAAAAAAAATTTTTTTTCTTGATTTTATTTATATGTATATCCATGCCAAATTACAGCTTTCTGGTACTAACAGTCTCTGAGCTAAGCCACGGACAGACAGACAAACAGACAGACAGATAGACAGACGGACATGGCGAAACTATAAGGGTTCCTTGTTTACTACGAAACCCTAAAAATTAGATATGGGCAGGTGAATGATGATGACATCCATAATCATCCGGTATTCTAGGCTGGACTCATGTTAGGACCCTAAATAATTGGGTATAGAAAAGGGCAGATCATTATAATGACAATTTAAATTAACAATTTAAATTATTAAATGAACACAAGAAAAATACAGTTCTCTCTTTAATACGCAAAACTGTTTCATCTCTAGTGTGAGCTCCGTCTAACACAACTTACCCCACAACATATGGGTCATTTTCTCACAGCCAGACCATCGCCAGTATGTCTAGGAATGCAGTCATTTCCGTCCAGGCATGTCTAACTTATAGCCTAGACTAGTTTCACCCACGGCGCCACCTATGGGAGATTGATAGCTGTTTATGGTAACTAGCTTGAAAATAGTGTGATGGCGTAATTGTATGCTGGTGAGTTGAGTTGAATTGTGCGTTATGGTGTTACATTATATGGGTTATTAATATAATTTTTCTTACTGACGAGTAGGTACATTTGATTGCTATTTACTCCAAAATATTTAGCATAGTTGACCTCGTAATTACTTCAACACTTTTGACAACAATTTCCAGTAAATTGAAGACAAGTAAAATTTGTCGTTTTATGCCGTTTATATTGGTATTAGTTTTAACTATTTAAAAAAATCTGAATATATAAATAGCTTTATCTTTTATTTACATACAATTTTCTAGTAAAATATACGGTTATTACGTTATTAAATAGGTAGCTACAGGGGCCATATTATTATGAGTATTATTTCCATCATTATTCCACTGCGAAAAAAGGATGCTGCTATCAGCTTTGTATAGCTGCGTCTCTCACTGACACTGGAAAAATGGTGGCATTAATACGTCATAATCAGTGATCGGAGTAGGTGGATTGATTTTTGGTACTTGTATCATAAATGCACACAGAAAGAATAACATGGATAAGCCATTTTTCCGTAAAGCAATTCCGGTATTACCGGATTCAATTAAATATTGTTAATGTTGGTAGTGATATTATTACTACTCAATTCAAAGTTGGTGATGGTATGTTCAACAGCTTAAGCAAACAAACACAATACTAAAAATATTCTTATAGTACATCCAAACATGCTTTAAACTCCTTGTAACAAGTAAAATATTACTTACCAAAGCTTGGAATCATGACTGTGTGCCGTTAAAAAAATTATGAAGTATATAATATTGCTCATTTGAATACAATTCCTATCTAAGTTCCGGTTTTTTTTAAAATAATTAACCAATTCCGGAGGAATGTCCATATTCATATATATGTTTCGGATCAATGACCCCAATTCAATCTACCTACTCCGATCACTGGTCATAATAGGGGCCGTTTACCGAAGTAAGCTATAGTGGAAAACCCTACCGTTGGCTACAGACGAATTGATTGTAGATTGAAACTAAAATATTAACTCAATATAACTGACCTACCGCAACCAATTCCTATTAATACAGCATCTGTTCAATTGATCAATTAGTTGAAAACTACCATAAATTGACAACGTCTGTCGGCATGTTTTATAAATATTAATTCTGTTTGCCCCACTGCACCCCACAGTGATATTCATTAAGCTTAATAATAACTATTAATTCATTCGATATGCTATTTATTTCGTTTTGTTCTGTTGTTGTCTGAAAAGGGGCTCGTGGCTAATAAAAGCCGTACGGGTCGATCGAAGGTTAAGCTACGCTTCCCGCAGTCGGTTTGTGGATAGGTGACTATTCATTAGGTACATATCTAATCTGCGTTCGCACTTTATTTGCCAAACATGTAAAGCTCCACTAGTTTTCGGAAAAACAACTGTAATGCCTACATATAAGGTTCAGTTTGCGCTACAACTTCATATTTTTGATGACTCTTTTAACAGTCTACAACTACGACAACTAGTCTTATTTTGACTAGCATAAAGTTGATGTTTGTTTAAGTGGAAATAACATCAATTGGAAACAAGGATTTAAATAGACCTTAGACCCTCTCCGTGCCTCGGGAAGCACAGTAATCCGTTGGCCCCTGCTGTCATTCGTAGATCTTTGACAGTCGTTCTGGGTACTGAAGCCCAAAAAGACAACCAATTCTTCCCAACGGATATCGTGCTACCCAGTAACTGAGTTGTAAAGGTCAGAGAAGTAGTCGCTCCATGTGAATTACTGATATTTTAGCTGCATTCGGTTAGACTGGAAGCCGAACTCAACATAGTTGGGAAGAGGATTAAGCAGATTGATTGTAGTCTAAATAACAGTATTCCTTGAAAGGGTAGGCAGAAGTATAAACAAGGTGCAATAAAAATACTGAAAACCTCTCATTGTTTATAGGACGAACCATGAAAACGCAAAAAAATAATCTGCTATTTGAACCTACATTTTCTTGAGTAGTGCGATCATAAATGTCTGACAAATAACCCTTAAGAGGGTTTCAGTTATTTCAATTACATTTTGCATAACGGATCTCGCGCAACAGACGGCCACCACCGACCAGGTAAACTATAGAAAACGATACGAATCGAGCACTTAGTCACAGCGGTGAACCACCATACAATACCACTAGACCGACCACGACTAGGGCCCGTCGTGGCCGGTTAGTACGCGAGATCCCTAACACCCATGTTTTAACTAGTTGACCTTTACTGTTGACCCCTGACCTCATTAAAATCAAAATATTTGATTTCAAATAACCCTACTTGGGCACTTATGAAACGTCAGAAGCTAGGTGCACGGTTCCAATTAATCGTTTCCTATGGAGAAGAGCCAGGCAAGAAACTCCGCGATTACTCTTTTAAAAATAATTGGCTTTTATATTTTTTTTTATATTACAGTGTTAATAGGTATGGAAGGACAGGGTAGGCCTGTGCATCGTCCTGTGTGGTCTACCAACTTGGTTCACTGAACATATCACACATTTTAAATAGGCACAAACTGCAAACCTGTATTATAAAGGAACCACACGACCTGTTTGCGAAATCAGAGCAAAATAACTAAACTCTTGGAACAGGCCCAGCTAAGACCACCAATGCACCGAATTTCTCAAAATCTAACATTAACAAAAAGAGCCGTCACTTTAGTATGGATATCTTGTACAACGAACGTGGCTAAACACAATATTATAACAGAATTCTTAATCGATTTAAAGAAGTATTTACATTGATACACGAAGTAAAAGATTCAGAAATCCTAGTCCTAACAGTTGTTATGACCAGGATTTCTAAATCAGTTATTTTATATTAGCAAGCAACTACATATTTTGTTTGTACACGTTATCATTCTAGCTAGAATGGCTTCACGTTTTTTCTTGCAGTACGGTACACGTCAACAACACGACTTCTTCCGAAAGCCGAAGTTCAGAATTCAGAACACTCCTGAGTTATTCGGTCTTCTGATCTCCTGTAGGGTACCTGTATCAGGTTGACATTTATGTGTTACTGAACAACAGACTGATTTTCGCGGCAATGTTTCAAATCGTAGATCATATCAATATACTCGTACATGTTAACGTATGGATTTTCGGAACGTATTCCTTCATTATTAAAACCGAACTACATTATGCTAACATATTCACGACGACCAGCCAGAGGGATGATCAGAATATTAAGACTCGGACATTCCTGTTCGTGTGACTAAGAGCTTCTCGGATAACGATCTCGGATTGCTGACTGTCGGTATGTATCTTTTACCAGCTTAAACTTAATTGTTCTAAAAGAAAAATCAAGTCATTTATTCAAAATGAACTGAGAATCAGCAGTTTTCGAACGTCAAAGTTACATAAGACAGTCCCTAAAACGCCCACCCTTCACCCCTTCCTAGTGCCTTAGCTGGGAAGAAGAAGTGGCGCAACAAACTCCCCAGCAGCACAGCTGTCTGATCAGTTAGAAAAAAATGATTCTATATAATAGTATGTAAAATAATTTACATTACGCAACACAAAACATAATTTAAATTATAAATTAATAGCCATATGTCAGCTAGCACACGCCAATACCTATACCAACCAAAAATATCGAGAACTCAGGCAGAAATAAAAAAATAAAGACTAAACGTAAACAATATCTAAATAAAAGCCTCCAGTCATAAAGGGCGTGCCCGCTTACATATAGACATATATAGCTGTAACTGGAAGTTATAAATGATAAACAAGGATCATAAATAAACAGTTAATTACTAATAACAATAACAAACCCAGCAAGACGACCAGTCACCACAAGCAGCACCCGTTCACGAGCATAACGCAAAGATAGCCATTACCCCCCTCGCCATATTTGAGGGAAGGAGGCAACCCGATCCCCGACGCTACCGCAAGCAGTGACATCCAAGGGAGCATGACGAACTTGCTGCCGGTTGTTCAAGCAAAAAATAATATGATCAATTGTCGAGGTCGCTAGCTAACCACATATTGCAAAACAAATACAGTAGTAACGGAGTACTCTAGGCACGGAACATGTATTAATGACTTCATTCATTCAATGTTCATCCGGTTATTGTGCTAAGATTGTATACAAGATGCCTTACATACTATAAAACAGTGATGGTCGCCTTTATATCATCTGCCTAGCTTATTCCCAATTATTTTTGGGGTCGGCTTCCTGTCTAACATCTGAATACCTTTTTTTACATTGAACGACAACCTATCTTACCTTCACAACCCAGTTACTGGGCAACACTATACCCCTTGGTATGACTAGTTGTCAGTTTTCGGGCTTCTGACGAACCGTAAGAACTGTCAAAGACCCACGAATGTGAAGATCCACGTGGAAGCTCTTCTCCATAGGAAACAACCAATTAGAACCGTGCACCTAGCTTCTGACGTTTCATGTGGGGGTTTATGTGAAATAAAATATTTTGCATTTGAATTTGAATGACAGCCGGGACAAACAGCTTAACGTGCATTACTTAGTCCAATACCGCGTAAGTACTGAACTACTCATGAATATTAAAACCTTTTAATTCAAGAGCAACTCAACTCAGAACCACAGTGTCCGCGAATTGGACACTGCTTGCTTGCTCTACGAATTCGAAGATGGTCACCTACTCAAAGTTTTTAACTACTTACGTGCGTTTTGCCCCAGGTTAAGTAAGGATGCAATAGTGAACCTAGGCATAGAATAGGGCCTTATGTTATTCTCTTCGTGACTTCCTCCTTACAGAAAACTCAAGTTAAAAACCGCAGCTTAAAACCCGGCTTTGATCCTAAAAACACCACCACGTAACTCCTCGCATGCCTTATACAGCCTTACACTGAAAATCCCTTTAACACAAACAACACAAGCTAATGCATTTACCTTGTATCCCTTAGTACCAACATAACGGCTCACTTCCGCTTCCTGTATGTAGCTTATGCTAATGTTGGCAGTCCCAAATTAGCTAGACTTAATTGCTGGTATAAAATTTATTTGTGTACGTGATTTTTTTTTCGTTAAAGGGTTTCTAAGGGCAAAGGATTTTGAAAGGATTTACCGTTTAAAAATCCACTCTAAATAAAGTTAAAACGTTTTCTTAACTCAGACAGAATTTCTGGTTATCTCACAATTGTTTAAGTTGTGACATTTCTGTAGTTATCATAAAAATAATTATATGTACACTGGATAAACTTCTTTTACTTACTAAATTAACTAACAAACTAATTAATATCTACAGACAGATCCAATTCGAGGTTCGTAACTTTTATTTGAAAACAAAATGTAACAATATCTTAATTGTTATTTTCTTTAATAATAATATTTTCTTTTTCGAATATTTAGTATTATTGATTAATTATGGAAAATGATGTCAGGCAAATGGCCGCCTTTGGACCATCTGCAGCAGTTGATTCTTTCGAGGTAATTTTCGACTACTTTTTCGCAAATTTCGTGGGTTAACTCGGCAATAACTTGGCGGATATTAGTTTTTAGGTGCGCCAACGTTGCAGGTGTGTTGTTATAGGCGTCTATTCTCTTGGTATAGACTGTTAAGAAAACCTCACAAAAAAAAACCAACGGCGTTAAATCGCACGATCTTAGCGGTCAGTTGACGTCACTGTAACGTGAAATAATGCGACCTTGAATGTTTTGCGCAAAACATTTAACGTTTCACGCGCTGAGTGGCAAGTTGCGCCGTCTTGGTGAATCCAAAAGGATTCATTTTGTAAATGTATTGTTACAAACTAACATTTGATGATTGAAACACGCGCCATTACTAACAGCTGTCAAAATTACAGTGTTGCAAATATATGAACCTTTAATTGGATTAGCCTTTATTTATTTAAACTAAACAACGTCGATAATTTCATTGGATTATTGCAAACTAACGAACAAAAGCTTTTTTTCTTGGCATTAATCTATATGACGATTTATTTGTTACCTAAGTATACAACCTTGAATTTGAAGTATGTATTGCATGCCATGTCAGTCAAATTGGCATTTTGCCACAACAAATACATAAGTACCTAAATGCACAACACAACCCATTAATAAAACAGCACCCTAATTACGTAATATACAATCAATCGGAATTTGAATCATGTGAAAAAAATTGCTAATCCATTGCTTCATAAGTTCGATAAAAAAATCTGCTCAACAACGTACATAACGCAATGAATGTTGTTGAACTGTCAAAATGAAACAAATTTCTCGTAATTGTTTACGAAAATGTGTTGCGTAATTAGATAGCAGATCAATAAAATTCATTTCAATTTAATAACCCTGAAGCTATCCCTCTTCGATCCCCATGGGAGTCTACCGTCACACTACAAATTAATTTGTAGTTCCCCCACTAGTTACAAACAAACAAACATCTATAAACTTCTTTGTAGTCCACTTGTGTAACTGAAGTATCATGTAACATGATAATTCATAGTTAATTGTTGGTGGATGAATATTGTCGGGAAGTTTAAGGGGCCTGCGGAGCATGCGTAGTTCATACAAACGTAATACCAAAATAATCTGTAAATCAAACATATTCTTAAGGCAGTGTGTATTTATTCCGATTGGATTACAAAATATCTAGGCTCCCAAATATATATTTCGAATGGACACTGATATAAAGACGAGATATGAGGAATTTCAAATTTCTATAGAAAACTTATTTTTCTCATAACTCGTCTTTAAACTCAAACTCAAACTCAAACCATTTATACTCAAACTCAAACATATATATATTAAAAGGACTGATGGAGATGTAAATTATAAAAATAAAAACAACATTATACCGAAGGCCAATTTTTTTTCTACTATCTCATCTCAGCGACAATCAATGTCAAAAATTAAAAAAAAAACAACTCGTTGGCGTTCATCCAAAATATTGGCAACGTCGTGAATTGCTATCAAATATTTACCTGTTTTCATTAATTTGGCAATATTATTGTATGGAAATAAGAAATATGGCTAACTAGAGAACTAGAATATTAATACTGAATTATAATTATAACACTGATTTTCATGTTGTAACCGTTTTAGGTATAAAAAAGGCATTTGGAAAGTTTCCAAATACTTTTTTACATCTAAAACTAAGTATTCGATGTTACGATATTAATTATAGCCATATTTCTTATTTCCATACTGTATGGAAATAAAGAATATGCCAAATTAATCAAAACAGCGAAATATTAGAATGCTATTTGCGACGTTGCCCATTTTCGGTATAAACGCTCTTAAACATTGTTTCATACATAAATTAAGGCAGCCCGAGTAAGTTATAATAGTGCTTGTATCGGAGCTGTCTCACTCTTCCCATAAATGGTTAAACAAAATGGTAAAATATAGAGAAATTTGAGGTATTTTTGACAGATCTTAGAATGCGAACGTTCTTAAAAATGCGGGATTTGGTCTTTTATCTTATAAGTAACTCTTCATTGAACATGTTCAACATGTTCTTCAGTACCTATTACTAAAATTGCTATTCTGTGTGCCTTTGAACTAAATACCTAAATGTGTTTGTGAATCGGAACAAGTTCAGAAAGGTTTTAAACTATAATCTCTCTCTCTTTGACCCGAAGCTGTCGACGACTTATGATCCTTTATGAAAGTCAGATTGCAAAATTTAAACTGCACTTAGCCCATGACAACTTAAGATAATGTAAAAGCCGCAGTTGGTAGTCCATGCACTCTACCGAACAAAGATCAAATTAAAAAACAGTAGAATGAACGATGTAACCATGCGATTTCTAGAACATCAATCCATTTAATTCAAGAAAACTATTCGTATCGCTTTACTACTGGGATCAATCAATCTATCTTTCAATCAATCTCTTGGGAATGAACGAATGAACGTCACAAAGCAATTAGTTCTTTGTTCTCGGAAGCAAATAAACAATAACATGTAATAAAATAGAAGGGGTTGTTATATTGAAGAGCACTTCATAATAACTTGAGGTACAAGTATTACCTACTGCAGTAAGCTGATTCATAGTTACTGGTAATATAGTTAAAGCAATAATAAAATATACTTGCGTATGATCAGCATCTGGTACTTGTATGTAAAGAAAGCGATCAAACAGACTGACGCAAAAATGAAATCATCGTTATCATGCGAAAGAAGATGCCATCGGATGGACATATGCTTCCTACAAGAATCGACCTAACACAATAAATCCACAATACAAAATAAATACAGCTTTCAAAATAATACAAAAGTTTACTGTTACATAAAAATGAGATGAACAGCTTTTCAAAAAAAAAGTTAACTAAAGTAAAATAAGGGAAGAGAGACTCATGGCTACTTATCCTCACTAAAATAATAGCATCATAAGGTTTCCATAATCCGGTCATTTAGCGAGACCTCGAGATATCTTGGAGCGTGACCGTCACTTGTTCTCAGTTATTAATATTTTAGCGCCACGCCCCCAAAACGACATCGCCAGATACTCCTTAAATATCTGACATGGAGAATTTGACCCAATTATGCAAATTTTAATAGCCAACCACCAATTCATTAAAAAACCAGGCGCAATAATACCCAAAAGACAAAAAGACAATGCTACTCAAAAAAGCTCTCACAAATAATTTTCTTTTATCGCATGGCGTTCGATAAATATCATGCTTTTGTACACGTACCTACCAAATAACACTAAAAACTAATGACAATTCTACCAGAATAGGTCGCCTGCGCACTCCATATATGGCACGCGTCTGTCACAGTCTGAGTGACAGACAAACAGACAAAAACAACGGATATTGGTGACACGTGCCCTCATAATTTTGTTCACCCCCTATGCTTAGCTGGGGCGAGGGGAAAGCACTAGTTGCATGGGAAACTAATAAACATAGTGACAGAATGGGGTACAAATTAATATTGTATTGTGAAATTTTTGGCTTCGTGTTTATAGGAAAGACAATTTCAAAAGCATATTATAAAATTAAAGACTACGTTGAAGACAAGGAAGTTTGGCAATAATTCCTTCTGTACATGTGGCTTTCTTGGTACCTCATTAACGGCAAATTCTAAGTCTATTAACTGCTCCCAAATTACCATGTTTATATTTTTTACATTCTTCAAAGTCAAAGTCAAATAATTTATTTCAATTAGGCACAAAAAAGGCACTTTTGAACGTCAACATTTAAATAATAATTGATTCTAGTTGTCCCTTCCAAAAGGTAGTTTTCGTATGGATAAGAATGGGCAAGAAACTCCACCGTTACTCTTTTAAAATGTTTTCACAATATCTTGTATACATCAATTATATAATTATATGTGAAGACGATGCACCTAGAATAAGATTACTATACCACGTTAGGTAAAAATAATGAAAAATTAAGGAATGACAGATAAATTAATCATGTGATAGATGCATGGTGCTCACATATTTACAAACATTGTAAAATTGTACGATATTCCTAGCATTTTTACAAGTAATATAACTCAGTGTGTGACATAATCACTCTATTACTTGACATTATATATTATATTACAATTTGTGGACATGATAATTATTCAGATTTGTTACAGCTGTAATAGCAATCACGTCATTTCGTTTAAAATACGTTTTTATTTTTATTAATTGATTTATACACAGATATAGATTATTTTCTATTGTGTGAATGTGAGAACGCTGTAGGCTTTGTGGACTGTAGATTTGTTGACCATCATTATTCTGTTAACTGTACTACTGTGTACTTGTTGAAAGACCTACACTGTCCTCCCATACCTAATAACACTGTTATTTGAAAATATTGTAAAAGCTAATTATTTTTAAAAGAATAACCGTGGAGTTTCTCGCCGGCTCTTCTCCATAGGAAACAACCAATTGGAACCTAGCTTCTGACGTTTCAAAGTGCCCATGTAGGTTTATGTGAAATAAAATATTTTGAATTTGAATGAATTCTGTCTCAGTCAAGCCTGTCTTTTGAAGCATCATCATCTACGTAGCCTTTTCCCAACATGTTAGCAGCTGAATACCAGTATTTTACATGGAGCGACTGCCTATCTGACCCCCACAATCCAGTTACTGGGTAACACAATATCCCTTGGTAAGACTGGTTGTCAGACCTTAGGCAAACAATGATGGCGCGCACACAAACAGTCTCACATAACTTATCAAAGTTGTATATTCTACAGAAAAAACTGTTTTGACACGAGTCCAAACAAAACTGTTATGTCTAGCCGTCTACCACAGACAATGTCTTGTAAATCCAAAACAGAATCTTACGACTTTTCGTCGTCTCACTTGAAAATCTTTTGTAAAACACAACGTTTACTGTTAGTGTAAAGTATAATATATTTTATTAAAATTTTGTGAAGTGTGAGGACTATGTGTATTTTTTTATTATTATACTTATTTTATTTTTTTCTTTCTTATTTAGTTTTAATGATGGTCTGGCAGTTTGAGTAGTTTATGCGGCCTATCCAAATGTCCTTTCTTTAGTATTGTTCCTCGAGTTGAACTCTTTAAGTTCTGGGTTGAGCTCCACGATTACTGACAAAAGTTGCACTGACAGGACAGGTCCACTCAAATCTGTGTGGTTCTTTTCTCAAAAGACCATTTCAGACACTAATCTACATGGTCCTCATATGGCCTCACCAAGATTATGTCTGGACTTTAAAAGAGACTGTGACCTCTGAGTTTGTTTCGGCCTTTCTTCTCAGTCAGATAGGAAACGCCGAACTCATCAAGCAAATTTTTTTTTTATTTTTAAGATGACATGTAAAAGTGATTCCAATATCCTATTTACAGAATAAACAATTTCATTTCATTTCAGTACTTTCTGTAAGTTATTTTAACAATAGCTGGACTATTGTATTTACTGATAAAGTAACCGTCGTCGTCGTTAACTGATGAAATCTATGGGTTTCTTTCATAACATTATCAGTGTCGCAAATTGCAATTTTCCTTTAATTTAAAACCGACATAACTTTCGCAAAGGTTATGTAAATATTTATGTTGCATCATTTGCACACGTGGAAATAAATTATTGTTTGGTACGATAGTCTTGCGAGTTGATTAACGACAAATCTTTTACTGAAATCCTTGCCACATAGCCCTGCCATAATCAAAAAGTCAATTTAGGTCAATTTTTTTATTTACTTGGGATTGAAGTTGGAGTTTCGAAACTTGTTTAAAAGCCTTCTTCAAAGCAACCTTTCATTTGTTTTTCTCTGACACCCAGATCAGACATGTCATCACCAATTTTCCTCAAATAAAGAACCAACGTTTTTTTCGTGAATTCAATACAGACTCCTCATAAGAATACCCCACTGTTTGTCCTTTGATGTGACGTTATCGCAATGATCTTGTTTTTTCCGTTACCTTACAAATATCTTGACGTCTACGTAAGTAGGTGGAATTGGAAGTTTTCAGAACCCCTGTTGCTGTATTATTGGAAGGTATCTTTATGGTATTTTTTTCTTATGGGGTGATGCCTAAGGGACAGCTTGGAAAACGAAGTGCAACAGTTTGCGCTTCGTTTTCCAAATTGTTGTTTTGCATTTATTTCGGTTTAGTGGTCACAACCACGTGTGGGATCCAGAGTACCTATGTCGGGCAAAAAGTATTTCCACGATGTTTGGATTCGTGGAATGATAATGACAATAGCCAGTTTTTACTTGGGACTGAAACATAACTATCGAAATAAGGTCGCAGGTACAACTCTGCCTACCCCTCAAAGGACTATAGGCGTAATGTTATGTTCTGTGATATAATGCATTCTTACTCATTCACAAACAACACAACTGTTTTCTGATCGTCATTGTGAGAACCAGTTCCTACAGTGCCTTGACGACATAAAGACGTCTCGTCCAACGCAGCGTTGTTGCTTGTATATTTAATAAAAAACAAGTTTTTCACATACCACGGCACGATTACGTTCGATCGCGATAACATTATTTTGCGGAGTCACGACTTTCTGTCGTGCGTGTTACTACCGTCACGATTATCTATCGTAAATTATCCGTCCGTGAACTGGCGTGACCTCATTCACGTCCCTCTTCCCCTCGCCCCGCCCGCGCGCGCCTGTCGTTCGTTAGTAACAGACTGACGCTTGCGCGAGAAGGACGTGTAACGTGAAACAAGATGGCGGACATATCAGCAGAAGAGTTAATTCCTCTTGTGGAACAAAGACCCGTCATTTGGGATAAGAACTCGGATCTTTTCAAAGATAAAGCATTGAAAACTGCTGCTTGGAGAGAGATTTGCTGCGTTTTTAATCCAGACTTCGATAAATTGGAAGAAAATGAGATGAAAGATTTTGGTAAGTTTCTAAAGCTATTGTTTTATAAAATATGTGAAGTTGTTTTCTGCCAAGATACTGAGGCAATTTGTGGAACAATATTAATAGTCAGCAAATACCAAATACCGCAATACACTGGGTTCTCCACGACTATTGAGGACGTAGATTACGTTACGTTGACGTCTCTAGATTAGGTGTCAGGGTATACCTTATGAGATAGCGATAGTCTTTGAGAGTCACTTGTAAACTGGTACTATCTTATGTATTACATATTTTCTATTTTTATTAAGACGCAGATATATGCCAGTGACTCAGTCAGTGAGCTCACGCAACACGTCGTACTTCCAGCCAGTAATAGGACTCGCACATCAAGGAGCGCTGTCCCAAATTAGACGCATTATTAATTTATTATACATAAAACTAAAGGTATCTTAATAAAACATGTATACTAAAAAATCAATAATTAAATTATCTTTAAAATGGTGAATTTTTCAGAAAAATACACTTGATAGATTTTGCATGATACACAGTTTTTTATCCGCGTTAGACATAAATTTACTAATTAATTACACTACGTAATATAAAGATAATCTAAAATATTCCTATATTAAGTTATTAAGAAAATACTCTAATTTAACATATATTTTTTCCAAACCATTAACACGTGATCTTTAGTATAAAATCATTAAAAGTCGGTTATCGTCGCTTTAAAAAGCAAAGCCGATGTAGACTATTCTGCCAATGTTTAAAGTGAATAGGAAAAATAAGTGTGCATGATTGAAAAAAAAGTAATCAAAAAGAAAATTAACAACTGAAGATACAAGTCAAATTCTTCGATAGATACGGGTGAACACAATGTAGGTATTGTTGGTTTAGTACGGAACTGAAACAAACAAAAAATATATATATATTTATAACTGTTAAAACATAAAATATACGAATACCACACCCATACAGACAGAATAATTTATAATTTTATTTTATTGTGACGGATGAAGGTCATCAGCTATCTAATGTAGTCGGTTTATACCTATTTTCCAAAGAAATCGTACCGTGATAGCTGTCTGGAGTCAGACAAAAAGTTTTCATACGCAGAGGAGATAGAGAAAATACATTTCTGTCTCGTTTACTCTCACTACTAGATGTAATTAGTGTGCCCTCGTACTTTTATTATCATTTAGTGACTTTTCTATTGCTATACTCTCTCTATGATTGAGGAGATAGAACAGACACCTTTTTTGTATATGCTCAAAGTTGGTACTAGGGTTGCGTCAGCTTTTGTCAAAAAACGTCATTAAAATATTCCACAGATTAAAAATACTCCGTTAATAGAATAACTTCTAAAATACCATAAAATTATTGCATTTTCTGTTTTTTTTGCAGCCAAAAGCGTGAACACGAAGTGGGTATACATACGGGACGCATTTCTAAGATCACAGAAGAAAAATATGCGACCTGGTGCTGTAAAGAAATCAAAACCATACGTTTATACGAATTTACTGAGTTTCTTAACGAGCGTCAATGAAATTCGGACCAGAAACGATTCCTTTAATGAAAGCCAAAGTAATTCTTGGAACAGCAGCAGTGACGACGATGCAGTACCAGAAAAGAAGTTCCAACCACCTCCAGTTAAAAAAATGAAGATAGAAAATGTAAGAACAGTGGATGAAAAAATGACACCGTTTTTAGACTCAAGATTAAGTGACCAAGATGAACATCCACACATATCCTTTATGAAAGGAGTTTTACCATCTTTAGCAACATTTGATGATGACGAAAATTTGGAGTTCCAGGCGGGTGTAGTAGAATTGATTCAGAAAATAAGAAGAAAACGCCAGCTCCATGAGGAATACCCCTACGACATCAAAATCTTTGAAACCTGAATTGTTTGGTGACTTATTCTTTTTTGTTATAATTTATTCTTATAAGTACTATATGTTTTTTTTTAAAATTTAATTTCATATATATGTAATGCTCTCATTGTGGTAAAAAAACTTGTTACATTGTTAAGGATTCAGGACCAGACATGAACCCTGTAAGATTAAATGTAAATTAATATTCATTTTAAATAAATCTTTCTAACTCTATTATCTTTTTATTAAATACATAAGTAGGTAGGTAGTTCTTATTTCTAAACATAGGTAATTAGTTATATGTGCTATATTTGACCATTTGTACATTAAATGTATTTACTTACAGTTTCGAAAAATTCTAGCCGCGTGAAAACTAAACTAAACAAATATTTAATAAAAAAAATTATAAGTAATATTTTTTTAATGAAATATTGATTTCGTTTAATTTTTATATGTTATATTATATCTAGGGATTAATTTATTTTATAGGAATAAAATAAAATAAATAAAATATTGTACGTAGCCCTTCGTATGCGACTGGAGTTTGCCTATTCCATAGATATTTCTATTATAAATAATCGATAGTGTTATTGTTCAGATTTTTCATTTGAACTGTAAAAATAAAAACTATTGAGAGTTTATCTGAGGACATCAGAAATCAGAAATCAGAGGATATTAAAGCCGATTGCAAATCCAAAATTTTCACGCACCAAGAAATCTGTCGTCACTACCAAAGAATAACACATACATAACATAACATCACGCCTGTATTCCCCCCCAAAGGGTTAGGCAGAGGTACCATCGAAGAAGTTCATATCTATACACCGTAAGGACTATTTCTGCTTGCAGCGCTCGGCCGCTATAAAACCGGGGCGGTAACAGATGTTGTCATCGTGTTCACGGGATTTTGTTTTCAAACTGCTTAGATATGAAGTTCTTTGATAGTACACCCAAATTTCGCCAGTCATGTTTAAGTCCCACGTAATAGGAGGCGAGCCTATTGCCAGCAACCGGGCACAAGTTTCTCCGGGCTGCTACTGAGCAATTCCAGATGGAAAAACTCAATAACGCTTTGCCCGACCCGGGAATTGAATCCAGGACTTCATGCTAAGCAGCAGCGCTTGCGACCACTAAACCAACGAGGCAGTCCAAAGATTAATTACACTATTTATTTTTATTTTTTATTACTACCTTTTGTGGGAATCGTGTTAGTAAAGCTATGGTAGTAGTGTTACATATGTCCCACTAATGCGATAGCATGCATTGTGCTTGTACCTAACTGTGGAATGCAGGAGATTATAAAAATAAAAGCTGTGATAAAACTTATATTTTTAGTTTTATTCACTCTGACAACACATTCAAGGTAAGGTATCTGACAGAAGACAGAACATGCAAAAAAAGGAAGGTAGAAAAATAAATTTAATCAGAACAAAAAAGGTCGTTATAAAAAAGAACTCTTTTATTCAAAAAAATCGGCATCACAGATCCATACACCACACACCACGTACCTACTTTTCAAAACCATCATCGACAAAAGAAAAAAATGCTACGAGTAAGTTAATCACCACATATCGGTAATGATATTTCGGTGAAAGCTCGTACAGAAGGAAGTGTACGTTACCCCAGCAGGAAAGTGTCTCCTAGAGTTATATGAGTGGAACATTTAATTGGTGCCTTAGCTGCTGTAAATGTGCCCCCACATAAAAAATGTGTGCCCCCCTGTCGTTTTGGAAAAAAACGGAAAAAACGATTCCTGCTGGGGTAACGTTTTTCTAGCAGGAAAATTCTAAACGAATGATCGGAGAGAGAAAAATTGTGCATGGCCAGAGAGCTTATATGTGTGCCAAAATGTGCCCCCAAAAATAAAATCTGTGCCCCTTCAGGTTCTCGAGATATTGCGTTTCCTGCTGGAGTAACGTTTTGCAGAATCGTATATCTCTAAAACCATTGCATGTGCCCCTGTAGAATAAACATACACGAGTAGCTCTTAATGTGTGCCCCTTAGTGCCCCAATTAGATTTAAGAAAATATTTATAGTTTTCAAGTTATCGTGGTTTTATGAAAACCCGAAAAAACATCGCAGCGCCTAAATGAGACAAGGTATAAGTTCGCTGAAAACTGTATTCGGTCCTTCTTGACGCTAATAATAACCATACAAAGTTTCAAAACTGTTCATGCATGCGTTTTTGAATAATCTTGCTAAAAGTCAAAACGATGGTGTCATAACTTTGACGGCAAAATACAAGGAACCGGCTCAATCCCAGATGTGCAGGTGTAAACCAAAATCATGTGCCTTTAGTCAAAATTATAATGGTGAAAATATTCAGCTTGGAATGTTTTGCATTAAGTAAATATTAACAAAAAACCAAAATATGTAAGCAACGGCTGGTTATCCGACCAAATTCGAATGACTACTAAAAAGCGACGGATTCATACATATCGTTGACCTTCTTTATTGGACGTATTATACCTAAGCTGTTGTCCGTACAGTCGCGTTCAAAAGTTTTGGGGGCTAATCAAAAAATATATTAAATGCACCTTGTGACCATATTAAATTAAACAGCTTGTTGATGTGGAAATTATTATTTTTATTCATATACAAGTAAATATATAAACATATATAACAAATACGGGCTTTTTATTTATATACAAAATAGAGCTACCTCTTTTTCGTAGTAGGTATTCATCACACATTTCATGAACTATATTTTTTTTTAAACATCGGGACCAATCAAATTTTGGGTCAAAGACCTGGGAAATATCTGGATGTATTTCTTTCGTTCACACATAAATTACTGGATGTATTTTAATTAAATTTAGAATGGAGAAGATAGCTTACCTTGGAATAGCACTTAGGCTATTATTTATAATGTACTTAATCGTGTGTAAAGTCACAGAAACAGCAAGAATATAATCCAATAACAACTTTATTTTATTACTTATTACTTTTCTACTTCAGCGTACTCAGGCACAACACGTGTGAGCCGGCTAGTGAGTAAAGTAAAGAAGGTCATCGATATGTATGAATCCGTCGCTTTTTAGTAGTCATTCGAATTTGGTCGGATAACCAGCCGTTGTTTACATATTTTGGTTTTTTGTTAATATTTACTTAATGCGAATCATTCCAAGCTGAATATTTTCACCATATATTTTTGACTAAAGGCACATGATTTTGGTTTACACCTGCACATCTGGGATTGAGCCGGTTCCTTGTATTTTGCCGTCAAAGTTATGACACCATCGTTTTGACTTTTAGCAAGATTATTCAAAAACGCATGCATGAACAGTTTTGAAACTTTGTATGGTTATTATTAGCGTCAAGAAGGACCGAATACAGTTTTCAGCGAACTTATACCTTGTCTCATTTAGGCGCTGCGATGTTTTTTCTGGTTTTCATAAAACCGCGATAACTTTAAAACTATAAATATTTTCTTAAATCTAATTGGGGCACTAAGGGGCACACATTAAGAGCTACTCGTGTATGTTTATTCTACAGGGGCACATGCAATGGTTTTAGAGATATACGATTCTGCAAAACGTTACTCCAGCAGGAAACGCAATATCTCGAGAACCTGAAGGGGCACAGATTTTATTTTTGGGGGCACATTTTGGCACACATATAAGCTCTCTGGCCATGCACAATTTTTCTCTCTCCGATCATTCGTTTAGAATTTTCCTGCTAGAAAAACGTTACCCCAGCAGGAATCGTTTTTTCCGTTTTTTTCCAAAACGACAGGGGGCACACATTTTTTATGTGGGGGCACATTTACAGCAGCTAAGGCACCAATTAAACGTTCCACCCATATAACTCTAGGAGACACTTTCCTGCTGGGGTAACGTACACCAGAAGGAATATTAATTGCTAGCGGCCCGCTCCTGCTGCGCACGGTTTTTACGACTTGAGTAAACATCGAGATTTCTTAGCCTATATTTAACTTCCGGAATAAATTCTCTAAGCTATGGTGAAAACCTCATCAAAATCTGTTGCGTGGTTTAGAAGAACAACGCGGTCATACAGACAAACACGAAAAGTCGACTTCAACTTTAATGTATAAGATGATGAATTTTCGGAGTGGGGGCCAAGGTCCTAGCACTTCACAGTTTGTAAAATACTTGCAACTTTTCAATATTCTATGTATTCTACGTACTTTCTTAGTGAATCTGAGACAAATGATAAATATGATGCTTATTCTGAAAATTCGTTTTAACAAACAGTGACCTTGTAAAGACTGCAGGAATCCGCTGGATGCAGGAGGCACAGAACCGGTCGAAGTGGCGGTGCTTGGGGGACGCCTACGTCCAGCAGTGGACATCTTTCGACTGAAATGATGATGATTATGAAACAGTTATAGGCACACGTCATCTAAACTAATATTATATTATTTAAAGATTTGTATTTCTGTTTGTAATTAATAAACTCAAAAACGAATGGACCAATTTAAAAAATTCTTTCACCAGTAGAATGCTATATTATCACTGAGTAACATGGGCTATAATTTATGAAGACATCACCCGGAAAGCCGCTGACGGAAGCTAGTAGAAAATATTTAAAAAACTAAACGAGGTCTGTGTTTACTATTTAACTACTCTGAGAAGAAACACGGAAACAAACGCAATGTTCCCAGTCTCTTTCAAAATCCAGACATTATCTTGGTCAGATCATGTGTGGACCATGCAGATTAGTTTCTGAGATGGTCTTTTGAAGAAAGAACCACACAGATTTGAGTGGACACGTGCAGTCAGTGCACGCATGTGTCAGTAACATTGACTCGCCACTGTCTGGAAACCTTTGGTAGACTGAAATCGTCAATACACAGTAGCAGGCCTCAGCAAAGGCCTCTGATCACACGTAAATAATGAGCATTGTCAGTCGGCCCGTTTGAAAAGAAACCTTTGCCCTGTATATAATTTCACTGTATCGGATGGATTTACTACACCGATCCACGAAACCACAGTATAATAAAGCAACAGTATTATATCTCGCCAGTGACCTTGAAATAATTACCTACGGCCGCTCGGCAGATAAACCTTCCGCGTCAAATGGCGCGCACTCGATACTGTTGCGTATTACTCGCGTTGTTGCGGCCGTTTTCTATGAAGGCATAATACTGTTACTTATGTATACTGTGACGAAACTTTCGCTCTATAGATATAATCTTCATTAGGCAAGTTCAAAACTCTTGGCGGTCTACCCTCCTTCTAAGCGAAGCGAAACTAAAACTAAACATAAAGCATTAGTGATAAATAGTCCCTAAAAACAAAAGGAAATTCAACGCATTTCTTTCCAAATAATTTAAAAACAGCACTAATGGAAGTTCTAAATTCGAACGACAATGGATGCGCACGAGTCACAATTGCGTTCTATTTCTGTTGTGCGCAAGCGCATATCCGCTCGATTGTTTACGAGACGAGGGTGGCTAGGGTTGTGCAGTGTCGGATATCCGCAGCTGGCGGATAGGGATGTATTGATAGTTATTGGCGGATATTTTGTGTTACCTGGGTATTGTGAAGAGGTGAGAGGTCGGCGGTTAGAACTTGGTGACAATTTAATCAATTTACAGATTACTTATTACATAATCATGTTGCACGTGGTACATATGCCCTTAAAAATTTTCTCACCTACCATGAACTACCTACCACGCCAGCATTAAACCTCGTGCAGACCGGCGAGACGCGACTAACAAAACAATCTCTAAGAAAAATTCACGGTTCTATACTTCACAGACTCACGATTTTATTTTAAATTTATTACGTGTTAATCTGGTGTCAGAGTTTTTATGCCGCCCATGGGCCTCTGACTTGGCTTCGGCATGCCTGAGAGATATTTCTCGACGTTTCCTCACGATGTTTTCCTTGACCGTTTTTGAAGCAAGACGTGTTAATAATTGCCTACGTTAAACTGATATTATTATACATACTTAGATCTAAACACGTCAAATACTACTACATTTCTACACGACATAATATGACAATTACGTTGATTACTTCCTTAGTTTCTTTCAATTACATGATTAACTATTAGTGTTAGAAACTGTTTCTCTTTCTCGATTAGGTACAAGATGCCTCCACGACTTCCTTGAATGACGATATTTTACATCCGAACGGAGCACCCTGACCTGTCAACTCCACTACTTACTACATTCCTGTTGACTGGCTTAACTTTTTGCTACGGCGTGACCTGTCCTCACAGCTCAATGTAAATATTTGAGCTAGTAAAATTCTTTTAATCTCACAAATACATTGCAAACTATAGTTTTGTATAATTTAGAAGCATTTTTTTTCAATTTATGTAAATGTGAGTACCATGGAGCCGTTAACTATGTTATTATGTTCTATGTTGACTTGAAAGAGCATGGCAGTTGAGAGTATGTCATGCTCACTTAAATGTCTCGCTGATGGTGGCGAGTGTGTTGGATCATTCGGTTCCCTACAAAATGGTTGAGCTGGATGGTGCTGATCCACGCGTCATGTTCGTGAAGGGGCGCCGTCGGTTGAGACTGGTCATCTCTTATCTGCCATTGCTTACTTTGAATCTTATATTTTTAATCGTTTTTGATTATTATATTTTTTTTACATTGTTCTCACATATAGAAGCAACAAGTGTAAACTCAGGATTTTGTAATTTTTATATTTAAAAGAGTGTCCTTGGAGTTTCTCGCCCGTTCTTCTCCATAGAGATCTACGTTTTGGTATGGGCAACTAGCTTCAACTTTCTGACTAACTGACCGACTCTTTGACAATTCAAAAGTGCCTGTTAATGGTTTAATTGAAATAAATGCTTTGAGTTCGAGTTTCAGTTTGAGGACCGATCCCTGCCTCCTATAACCCGTCAGACGTCAAAGCAAGAGTCGACAGGCATCTTCTGGGCAGTCTCGTTCCATTGCAGACCTCATACATTGCTTTCCATTCCATCAGGCAAGATCGAAGTCAAGAGCAGGCAGCCAATAAAAACTGGTATTAGCGCCATCTATATTCTATAGCACAGCACTTTTACCACCTACCATAAAATCGCTCAACGCGCTTAAAGAAGTTTTCACTTCAAAAATCGTGAAGGAATTGTCTTTGATTCGCTACCTCGCCATTTACTTACGTCTTCAATATGTTGAAGCATTGGTTATATAAAATTTGTGTTTTGTAACTGTAATTCAAGGTTGTGCTTACCGTGCTCTACAAAGCACGTCAAAATATCGAAATTATCCTTCCAAGAATTCACATTGCTTAACTTCAGTACTTTCAACATAAATTGATCTACGCAGTACTCACTTCCCCGATCCTCTTTGTCTATAAATAACAAAAATCATTACAAAAATATCATTAAACCCATATGTTAAGTATTTGCGCACGCGACTTCGAGTAGGGTGAGTGGCCCCATTCATGTCCCCGTAATTAGGGTTCCGCATTGACCAAAACAATTTATTATCGCGCACCTGGGGTTCCGTTTGATAAATTGTTGTATTGTAATTAGTTTTAATGATTAACTAAACGTGTAGGATCGGGTGTAAATGATAGGGTCGCGTGGTTATTTTGGTGAATGGGTGATTATGGGTGATTGTGGTTATGAAAGTTTGCGTCAGCTGCGATACGCAAAAACTGAATGGATTCGAGTTTTCTCGTGTTTGTAGGTGGTACTGGCAAGGGTAGGCACCTAATTAATTATTGAAACTCACGTTGCGGTAATTGTAATATCTTATTTCTCTTTTCATCTGGAAAGTTGACGATTTTTAAACGGACCTTGTTTTCAATTGCTACTCAATTGGCGAAGAAGATCAGCGAATAGCCTTCAAACAGTTGTGTTTCTCTGTATGTTTATGCTATACAAAATTCACAATAATTACAAGACTTATATTATTATGTCGTTACGTCTTAGTTATTACTTACCAGTTAATACATGCCCGCATCAGCAAGATGTAATTAATTAGGGATATTCACGATAATCCCTACCCTACATACAGGCTGAATACATGACATAATACAGCCAAGGTATTATAATGATTGGTTATGTAGAGCGATTTTGTTTCAATTTCAACTTATCAAATAATACGCACAATTTGATTGTTTTTAGTTTTTGGTGCTCCTACCCTACCTAGAATATGGGACTTATTTATTTATTTATTTAATACTTCAAGCACACAAATGCACAGAGGCGGATTTAATGCCATAGGCATTTTCTACCAGTCAACCTTTGGGTGATGCAGAGACAAACAGTGGTAGGTGCAATAGCGAGAATTGAGGAAAATATGTTTATTTAAATATAAAGATAAAAACTATAAATATAATAAATTATATATAAAAATAAGCACAAATAAGACAAACAATGGGAAAACATTACCGTTGTGATGATACTGCCAGCTTCTTGCGAATGTGCTCGCGAACTTTAATTATAAAAGATAAACGTTAAAAGAGACAAAATAATCACGCCTGTTTACCCCAATGGGTTAGGCAGAAGTGCTCCTATAGTACACTACACCCACATGTAATAGGGGGCGAGCCTATTGCCATTAACCGGGCACAAATCCAGACTCCGGACTGATACTGAGAAATTCCAGATGAAAAAATCCAATAACACTGCCCGACCCGGCAATCGAACCCAGGACCTCATGTTCAGCAGTAGCGCTTGCGAGCACTGGACCAACGAGGCTCAGACTTTATTAGGTAGGTAATCATAGAAGACACATCAAGATTTTGTTCAAATTCAAATTCAAAATATTTTATTTCACATAAACCTACAAGGGCACTTATGAAACGTCAGAAGCTAGGTGCACGGTTCCAATTGGTCGTTTCCTATGGAGAAGAGCCGGCAAGAAACTCCACGGTTACTCTTTTAAAAGTAAATGGTATTTACAATGTTTTCAAATTACAGAGTTAATAGGTATGAGAGGACAGTGTAGGCCTATCAAGAGGGGTGATCCAAAAAGAATCTTCCTAAGGGTCAGAGGCGTCGATAGCAAATACATATATCTAAAAGCCGATAATACCGACAACTGACTAATAATACATAGGGTGGAGGGGAAGGGCAGATAGTCATTATTACTTTTAGATAGTTTTATGGCGTTACTTATTGTGAAACTTCGGGTGCATTCGGGAAAATTCGGGTGTTCTTCGTGGTATTTTTCTGGAAATGCTTCTTTTCTGAAACCACTGTTGTTTACTTTAGCAGTGTTTCTCCAATTTTCTTATAGTCTTTACCAAAGTTTTTTGTATGTGATATTAAATTTAAACTTATTTGTTTGATCCGGTATATTGTATTAAGTATAATTTTACTACTATCTTTCTCAAAACGAATGGTTTCAGTTCAGTCACAACTCACAGAGTATCAAAGTCAAGACACAGTGATCATACATTGTTATAAGCAGTGATCGGAGTAGGTAGATTGATTTTTGGAACTTGTATCAGAAATGCACACAGAAAGAATAACATGGAAAAGCCATTTTTCCGGAAAGCAATTCCGGTATTTCCGAATTCAATTAAATATTGTTAATGTTAGTTGTGATATTATTAATACTCAATTCAAAGTTGGTGATGGTATGTTCAACAGCTTAAGCAAACAAACACAATACTAAAAATATTCTTATAGTGGATCTAAACATGCTTTAAACTCCTTGTAACAAGTAAAATATTACTTACCAAAGCTTGGAAACGTGACTGAGTGCCGTTAAAAAAAAATTAAGAATAATATTGCTCATTTTAATACAATTCCTACCTAAGTTCCGGTTTTTTTTAAATAATCAACCAATTCCGGAGGAATGTCCATATTAATATATACGTTTCGGATCAATGACCCCAATTCAATCTACCTACTCTGATCACTGGTTATAAGTTATAAGGTTTATTATAACTTATAACCAGTGATCGGAGTAGGTAGAGGAGTAGTAGTAGGTAAGTTTTTAAAATCAAAATTGCAGCTAGTATATTTCTCCATACATCCTACACCCTTTTAAAACAGCCACTAGCCAGTCTGCCTACCCCCCTACACTATAAAAATTTCCCACGATAAAATTGACTTTACAATATTTGGAAAATGCTTTAAAAGAGGCTGCACGCTTCACTGAGCTACGTTCAAGAGCACTTGAAACTATCAACTCGACTTCCACAACCCAAAACCAACTTTATTGCGACAATAATAAAGCTCTTTTTCGAAATTTCACGTGTTGTCCACTTCTGACTTAAAGGATGTTGGAAATTATATTTTGTGTGCGTTGAAATAAAGTGTAATTTCAATTGTTATGTCTTGAAAGCTTTTCAACGCTTTTAAAGGCCGTGGTTGAACAGGATAAGGTTAATTTTAGATTTTCTTACGTTTAGATAGTATTGAATTTGTAATGGGATCTGCTTACCTTCACTTAGAATCACGAAATGCTTTTTGCATTAGTTATGCCATTTGACCTAGACAGGAAGGATGGCTATCCAATAGTTGGAAATGAATATAAGGTATAAATTACCTACCGTAAGCCCAAAGATCCTGGGGCCGTCCAGGGTACTCGCTAACATAATATATGATACCGTGTAAAACTTGAGTTTTTTTTCATGAATAGGCAGATTTTTCTAGTATCTAATGCGCGTTTTCACTAACACTAAGCGACACCTACATGACTGCCTAAATAAAAGAAATTATATTTTCAACTTTCGGTACAGTTCAATTCATTTAGGTGTCACCAAGTGCAAAAGGGCATTAGTATCTTATCATATCAATCACTTAAATTACCTACAAAGTAAATTATATTTGTAACTTTACCAAGTCGATGTCTGGTTGCCAACAAACCGAATCAAAGTATACTATATATAGTATATATTCACACGTTACGGGACACTAAACGCCTCCAGACGTACACAAACCTACGGTGGCCGGGTATTTTGCCAAGTCGATGTCTAGTTGCCAACAAAACAGAATCAAAGTATACTATAAATAGTATATATTCACACGTTGCGGGACACTAAACGCAAACCTACGCTGGCCGGGTACTTTGCCAAGTCGATGTCTAGTTGCCAACAAAACAGAATCAAAGTATACTATAAATAGTATATATTCACACGTTGCGGGACACTAAACGCCAACCTACGCTGGCCGGATACTTTGCCAAGTCGATGTCTAGTTGCCAACAAAACAGAATCAAAGTATACTATAAATAGTATATATTCACACGTTGCGGGACACTAAACGCCAACCTACGCTGGCCGGGTACTTTGCCAAGTCGATGTCTAGTTGCCAACAAAACAGAATCAAAGTATACTATAAATAGTATATATTCACACGTTGCGGGACACTAAACGCCAACCTACGCTGGCCGGGTACTTTGCCAAGTCGATGTCTAGTTGCCAACAAAACAGAATCAAAGTATACTATAAATAGTATATATTCACACGTTGCGGGACACTAAACGCCAACCTACGCTGGCCGGGTACTTTGCCAAGTCGATGTCTAGTTGCCAACAAAACAGAATCAAAGTATACTATAAATAATATATATTCACACTTTGCGGGACACTAAACGCCTCCAGACGTACACAAACCTACGGTGGCCGGGTATTTTGCCAAGTTGATGTCTAGTTGCCAACAAAACAGAATCAAAGTATACTATATATTCACACGTTGCAGGACACTAAACGCCAGACGTACACATGCCATCACGCCAGTAATCCCCGAACGCCAGCATACCTCAATAATAGAACGCAGCTTGTCAAGGTAGATATTTATTACAGTGACGAGGAGCCAATAACGTATGGCATCCCCCAAGGTAGTATACTCGGCCCCATACTCTTTCAAATCTACGTCAACGACCTCTGCAGGATGAAACTGTCTAACTGTGACATCTACGCGTACGCGGATGATACCGCGATCCTCGTCTATGCTCCTACTTGGGACATGGTTAAGACTACTGCAGAGGAAGCCCTGTCCAAAATAATGAAATGGCTGAACTCTAACCTTCTGACACTCAACTTAACCAAATCCACTTACATCCCTTTCGCAATCCGACGTAACACGAGACCGTCTCACACCTTTAGTATTGCAGCCCACTCATGTTCAAATCCATTAGCTTCTTGTAACTGTCCTACTCTAACCAGATCTGACAATATAAAATATCTCGGAGTTCAGATCGATGATGGACTAAGATGGGACAAACAGATTGACGCCCTTACCATAAGAACAATGCGCCTTATACACGTCTTTAAGTCACTGAGGGAGTCGGCCAAACTTGACACTCTGAAGATGGTGTATTATGCTCTTTGTCAATCTGTTATTGGATATTGTATTACTGCATGGGGCGGTGCAGCAAAAACTAAAATGTTAAGAGTAGAAAGAGCGCAAAGAGCCATACTCAAGGTAATGACTAGGAAACCCTATAGATTCCCAACAACTGAACTATACTCTAACTGCAAAGTCCTTACGGTACGTCAGATTTTTGTGCTTCGATCGATTCTAAGAACTCATGCTAAGCTGCCGCCGCCAAATCTAAATAAGCGACTACAACTTATCAGGGGATTTCAACATAAAACCGCCTTCGCAACGCATCAATTTTATACTCTAAGTAATTATATTTACAATAAAATTAATAAAGAATTAAAAATCATAAAACTAAACACACACACGGTAAAAACTAGAGTAACAGAGTGGCTACTAGAGAGGGATTATGCCTACACGGAGTCTCTACTAATATACATCACCTAATCTCTCACGCATTCCGATTTCGATACATACACACACATTTAATCATGCGCGCATGCACCCATACCTTATCACACATGCACACACTCACACACACCCTCACCTTCCACTACATTCTCACACACCCTCACTCACATATACACACGTCAAAACAGAATCACATAAATTATTGCAGCGGTAGGACGACACTGTTCATTAATTGTTGTAACATTAATAGTGGATAAGAATTTTGTGGCCGAACACTGTTTCTCAAAATACAGGTTATCACCTAGTTTGAGAGGCAGGGTTTTAAACATTTTGTTACAGATATTACAACAAATAGTAGCATATTATCTATCTACCCATTGATTCTGTAATTATCTGTATTTTTTCTTTTTTTAATGAATAAACATAAACATAAACATAAACGGTTAGGCAGAGGTGTACCTGTAGTACACCCACATACGTAACCCCCAGAAACAATTACAATAAAACTTCTATTGCGTCTCGTTCAGTATCCTTCAACGGATTAATACACTGGGGCATTGATATAGCTACCTTAATCGATACACATCTTATTTATTTATGTATTTATTTAGCCAAATCTTACCTACAAATCGATCGAATCAAATCGATTCTACTTCAAGATATTTTATTCCCAAGAAAAGGCAAGTCTCGACAGTAAATATCTTCAGTTTCCAGCCTATTTGACTAATCAGATATCGAATAAGACTGAAACTCGAAAAGGAGAGCCTACAAATTGATACATCAATAATTACACCATTAACTGAGAAATCACAAGGCAATTTCAACCTTATTGCTTAGGAAACAGAGGGTAAAGTTGTAGGAAAGTAAGTGTCGGTAAAAGAGACATTATTTCAAGTAAATAGCAAAGGGAGGAACAAAAAAGTTAGTAATAAACAGGACGCAAAAGTAATAAATTATATCCATTTGCTCTCACAAGCGATGAAAGTAGAAATGTTTTCTGTAATCAGAATGTAGGTTAAGATGTCTGTCTGTACGGGTTGTAAAGTTAGCGAAATTATTGCAAAGCAAATTGACTACCAACTTAAATTGTCCGTATATTCAAATCACAACCGTCACTCCTTGACAGTTGTATGAAATGGCTATAACACGGCTAATCGACTAAGGTGTCTCCTCTCTAAATTGTGGTGCTGATGACCTTCATTCGTCACAATTACATAGAGTTATGGTATTCTGTCTGTGTGGGTGTGGTATGCGTATATTTTATGTTTTAACCATTATAATATTTATTTATTTATATTTTTTTGTTTGACAACAAGATCTACATTGTCTTCAACTGTATCAATCGAAGAATTTAATTTGTTTTCAACTTTAACTACATTTGTTTTTACAATTCACTTTAGATATTGGCAGTATAGTCGACGTCGGCTTTGCTTGTCATTTATTAAAAGTTGAATAGAAAAGACGTAGGGTGTCAATTTGCCTAAGAATTAATTTCCCTGACTACTACTTACATTTTAGCTCATTCCTGGTAATTCTTCCAACTTACTGTACATGCTAAAAGTGGGTTCCCTTCAATAGTGCAACGGTTGGGGTCAAACTCATGACCGCTTGCTCTATTATCCTATTGAAGACCTTTCATTCTCCATTCTTTCTTCCATACTTCTCTATTAGTCGTCATCTCAGTAGTCACCCCCTTTTTAGCCATATCATCTTTCACACAGTCCATCCATCGTTTCTTTGGTCTTCTCCTACCCTTATAGCCATCGACATAACAGTAGAGGAAGCCCAAAGAAGAACTTTACTTCTAATAAATGGAATACTTCGAGGTGGATATCTCAAGGTTTTCAAATATCGGTTTTTTGATCGCTGCAATAACTAGTGTTTTTTTTTTTGAGAAATTATCAAATAACTTCTCCGTGTGGCGTGTCAGACTCTTACTGACTAAAACCCACCCGTGTTCCTTCAGTTGCCTGTACGTTGCCAGAGGCCACGGTATCCCTTTCGGACTTTCCCGCAACCCCGGCAGGCATCGGTCCTGTCGGACCCCTTCAGTTGCTGAAATCTCTTTGAGGAGCGCGTGGAACACAACGCGCCGTCGACCCGGGCCTGGCCGAGAATCTGCCTGCGATTCCCGACGCCAGGGCGTCTCCTGCGGTGGCTAGGGGCGTGAGGGCGCGAAGTTTGCCTCTCCCTCGCGCATTCTACCTCCTCCTTCGCGAGCATTACTGCTTCGCAGAAGGAGGTGACGGCCTCCATGCGCTCTCGCTCCATACCATGGCTTGGACCAGAACCGGATGCGAGAGATCCCCGCCACCGATCGCCTCCACGAGGACATGGCGATGCTCTGCCCAAGCTGGGCAGATCTCCACCGTATGCTCAACCGTGTCTTCCGGGCGATTCACGCAATCATGACACCCGGGCGTTTCCTCCCGCCTGATACGAAACATGAACCTCCCGAAACAACCGTGACCGGTGAGGACCTGCGTCGGGCGGAAGGTGAGGACGCCGTGGTGCCTCTCTAGCCACTTCTCAAAGAGGGGACTTATCGCCGCAATAGTGGCGTGCCCAGATGTAATAGTGCTTGCAGTATGTTGGTATAACTCTGCTACCGATTCACTCTTTGTCACATTTTACGACACCCACGCATCGTCTTTTAACTGCCTGAAAACACATGAGGTACTTGAATATTTTGTCATGATCTCACAATCTTCCTGCCCTTGTCATATGTTATTTGGTGTCGCTGCAACACGTTTTCTTCTTCTATTTTCCCCTCTCAACCGTCACGATATCATTTAAGTACTCCCTTTTCTTTCATATAATTCAACTCACACAACTGATCCATCTTTTCTTTGGCTTTCCTCTCCCTCCATCAACATTTAACATTTATAAGTCATACTTACTTAGTTTTTACTTGACCATAATAACTCTGGATCATCCCACTGCATGACCTCAATACTCTTATTTCATTCTGTTTCTTTCTATATCTAGATTTCTAGAGTCACTGAAAAACAGACAAAATAAATGGGTCGGGCACCAAGAAAAATTCTGAACACATAGCAGCTAAAGTCGAACTAAAACCTAGTATTTGAAGAACTCTTGAGAAAAGAGTACAAGATATATGTACACACTTGAGTGGGTTCGCCCTTTCCGCTCGCGTGTATAGCAGAATATGTTACAGTAGTAAATAGAATAAATACTTTGTTTTGTAACAGATTTATCGATAGAAAATAATTATTTGCCAGTGAAAGGTGGCCTTATTCCGGTTGCATGGATCATGGAGCAGAAACACACGTGGCGTATTTATGCAGCCGTCTCTCGGTCCAGCGCTCCCTGAACAGTCCGTCCCTACATCTTGCTGCTGACCGGCTCACATAAAAACATATAGATAATTCCTACCCGACAACTGCCCGTAAAATGATCCTTATCCTTGCTATCTTAATAAAGATTTGATAGCGAAAGTGAAGACATAATTCTCCGAAGTAAAGGTAAGAACAGCATCCAGTAACACGCGAAGTTTTACAGCAACCTCACGGCTGCGTGGTTGTGTGTGACTCAGTAACGTACGCAACACTTGCACACTGTACTGGCACACTCAAGTACGTAACGCTCAAAAGCCGGGCAAAAAGCTTTACACGACGGGCTGTTAGGGTGTGGGGTTGGTGGCGAGAGATGGCGATGTTTTCAAGCGTTTAGAATTTGGTGTTTTTATGATAGGTATTATCGAAGAACTTCAATAGCGGCCGAACGCTGCAAGCAGAAATAGTCCTTATGGTGTATAGATATGAAATTCTTTAATACATACCTACAGTGTTCAAGTCTACGCTGATGGATTTGCGAATGCGAGATCATTTTCATCACTGCGTAAGTTAATAGCAAGGTCCTGTGGAGCAGCTATATCTAATTTCAAACTAATCAATAAATTAGGCATTCCCCGTATAAGACATTGACATTTTGAATATTAAGATTGTATCCGAGGCAACCTAGAGTCGCTTCAGCTGTGGCAGAGACAATGCCAGTTTACATTTACGCTCACAACAACGCATCCTGTGACAGTGTTGAGAAAGGTTAATGGTGTAATTTAGGTAGGCAAGCCATTAATAATCCACACCGTTCAACTGTTAAAGCTTGAGGTTTTTAAGGCAACGGCGGTCGCCGTTGCCAGTTTAAAGCTGCAACGACTGCCGTAATGAAAATGACTGCTTGGTGTTTGTCTTGCAGGTGCCAATAAAAGCATTTTACAACGACAACGCTGTTTTCGAAAACAGAAGTTTTGGTAAGGCGCTAATTCACCCGCTTCCGCTCCCGCTCCGCTTATCACACAAACCCCACTCTATAGTAAAAGGCTAAAGCTTTGTTTCAAAAGGCTCGCCTTTGAAGCTAGTTGGACATTGTTCTTTTGAGAATGTCACGTCACTAATCACATAGTGATGTACCTTTGTCTCTATGGAAAGTCTTTAATTAAATATGTTTACAACTATGTATGTTATGGTTTATTATGTATGAAGTTTATTATGCATATTCTGTAACTGTTTAGTTAGTTAGGAGAGTGTCCTTCACTTCATACCTAGGCCCTATTTAACACAATAAATAAAAAAATGTAAATTGTAGATGACAGGCTACAATTCCACAAGTTTATGTTTAATAGAAATTATAAGTTACTAATTTGTAATGGTGGAAAATTTACAAAATTGTTAAACATAATTATTTCTGTTTAATAAACATTTTCACTTACAGGGATCAGCTTACATATTTGTAGGGTAAACTACTTTATTGAACACATAATTGTCACTACAAGTTTACAAATTTTGTAAATTGTAATATAATTGATGACAGGTGGTCTCACGATGTGTCAAAACTTTACAATTTTGTGCCTCAACCTAATGATTAAAGAAATTAAAATATTATATGCAAAAAAACTGTTGAAAAAAACAACGAATAGTCATATTAGGGACGATGATATTGTGATTGAACGGCAACGGCGAGTTTTTATATTACGTAACGAAACATTTCGTAATTTTGTTGTTATTTTCTATGACTTTAGTGATGCACCAAACCAATAATAAAGTACTCCGTGAAACACAAAAATTCTAAACTCAACAGTAAGAAATCTACCCACATTTATTAAGAATCTGCACCAAAAACTTTCATTTTATGTAAATTGTAACTTAAAACTACATATTTGTAAATGCAATATTGTCATCGAAATCTACATGCGTTGTCTACATAATTATGTAAATGTTTATTAAACGGCATATACAATTATAATAATTGTAAGTTATTTACTTGTTACTTTCTTACAGATTTGTAAAACTTAACAAATATGCGACGTTTTTTTACAAAATTTTAGGATTGAAATTGTAACGTATATTAAACAGGGCCCTGGAGGCAGCTAGACATTTTTAAATGTTCTAGATAATTGAGGAGCTCGTGGCTACGTATTAACAGCCGCTCGGGTCCATCCATCAGGTTAAGCTACGCTTGCCGGGGTTGCATCTTTACAAACCGAGACTCCTCCGTGCCTCGGAAAGCCATGAAGTCCCGGCTGTTATTCCTGGATCTTTAACAGTTGTTACGGGTCGTCAGAAGCCCGAAAGTCTGACAACCAGTCTTACCAAGGGGTATCGTATTACCCAGTTACTGGGTTGTGGAGGTCAGGTAGGCAGTCACTCCATGTAAAATACTGGTATTCAGCTGCATCCGGTAAGATTGGAAGCCGACCCCAGCATAGTTGGGAAAAGGCTAGGCAGATTTTTAAGTGTGTGACTGTTCTGCCTGTTATTATTTATTTAAACTTCATTTACAGCAGTGGGACTTAATGCCTGAAGACACTCTCTACGAGTCAACCTTTGGGTTAAAGGGATAACACGATGATAAATAAATAAAATCATTTTAATTCGGACAACTACGAGATCCCATAAATTGTTAGTAACAGGTTTGCACTTAAAACACTATTGTTAGTAACTTAAACTAAAGTCGAATTAATGAGAAGACCACCCATCAAGTAGACAACGAGAAATAGAAACCAGGGTATAATTCTTCTCACAAATTGCCTTATTATGGCCGAGGAGGTATCTGCCGCCACAGCCTTCAGGATGCTATTGTGACTGCCCCTTATTCTGCTGAGAGGTAGGTGAAAAAAAAAAAAAAAAAAATTCTCCTCAGAACGGACACGGGACGACCCTCGGTAATGAAGAGAAACACGGAGATGAAAAAATATTCCTAATTTACTTACTTAGTAAATAATTAAACACGTTTTTAGTGTTGGTGTTTTGTTATCAGATAAATTATTTAGAGTAGGTAGGTCATCAGTTCATCGCATGATTCAACACAAAAAAAAACTTTGTTACACAATATTATCTAAGCTAAAGTAATCTTCTGTCATGTTCACAACCCAAAATACATAAATTCTGACCCAAAATCAGCACAACTAGAAAAAAAAAAAAAAACATGTTGCAATCGAAAACATTTTTCGGCCAACGGCAGAAGTTACACAACTCAGAAATTAAAAAAAACGCGGTGCTTCGGATCGGACTCGAAAGCGAAATAAAAACGGACATAAAACTTTTTTTTCTATGTTTTTGCCAACGACCTCTCGTTTCGTATAATATTCATGGCCCGTTTTTTACACCTTACGCCTTTTACCCCGCATAAATGTGAATTATATCATTTTTACCAACATTTTTGTGCCGAAATATCGAAAAATTGGGTATTCACATGAGAATTGTAAGAGAATGACCTATGTATATATTCTATTTTACTGTTTTTTCGAATATAATGTGAAAGAGTTTTATGAAGGTTACGTGAGTGGTGTATTTAATAAGTAGGTTAATGAAAATGAGAACGTCAACACATATGGGCTATAATTGTTATTGGTTGAATTGATACGTCTTTCTAGGCATACCTATGGTTGTAAAAATAATAGTACCTACTTAAGTACATCATTTTGTGAATAATAATAGGTACTCAAATAGGTAATTAATTTAGTTTATTTTGGATATATTTTTAAAACACTTTTTATTTAATGTCTTATTATTAGGTACATATTTACGTTTAATTAAAAGAACTGAATTATCCGTTCGTCAAGTAGGACGGATTATCTTACGCAGTAAAATAATTAAATAAAGGTTCAGTTTACTTTTTCCTTAATTAAAGTGTAGATTGCTACAGGTTCTTTCTACGTTTTCATTAAATCTCCTGCAGCAAATATACCTACGGTAAAGTGCATATGGCTACGCATAATTTTGTACTTTTATTTTTTACATCAACCTTACGCGTTTTATTAAAAATATGTAAATTAAAAGAAGTCCCCCCCCTTGCTGTAAACATCGTAAACATTATATGAAGCACTTTTTATACGCATTAAAACCCAGAGACTTTAAGTATGCACTTCGACAAACAAAAAACAAAACATACTCATCGAAGAAATGTTTTTATTTTTAAACATAATGTATTTGAATTTGGAACACGTGGCCCTAAACAAAAACGCGCCAACTCACAATTTGTGCAATGATTGTACTAAAACTTAATGCGTGCCATGTGGTCATTCCCGGTCATGCCATCGCGGGTCCGCTAACTTCATTCTGATCTCCCCATCCTTCTCTCACAAATAGTTTTCCATTCAAATTTTATATGTGCTTTCTCTCGCTCTCGCGCGGCCGTCAGTTCGCGTCGAAGCGTACAGCGTTGTGGACGTGCGGCTCTCTGCCGGCACACGTGACAACTTTCGTAAAAAAACGTTGTAAATACTTTTTTTGAAAGTACCGCGGTGTTTGCGCGAGTGTCAAAACAATTTCTGTGTACAGTGCGTTGGATTTTCGTGAGAAAAATATTTTTGTTTTGTGCATATTTTGGAATGTTGCAAAGATCACAGGTAGTCGCGCGGTTGTGAGCGCGAAGTGAACGGATTTCTATACGGTTGGTATTATTTTTCTCTTATCAATCTATTGTCAGTACTGTTTCTACGTGGCTGTTAAAGTTTTTTCGATAAAACGTACAGTTTTATCGTTATCGGAGCGGATTTGTTGATATGCTCTGATGTAAACTTATCTGTTTGAACAACTACAAAGTACGTAAGTGCAATAAATTCAAAGGTACCCGCATAACGAATATCATGAGAAATCCAAGGTTTTCCATCAATCGATTAGCGGTTTAACACAATTGTGTAAATACTGATTTGTTTTAACATTTTATTCATGTTTCTAAACTCTAACCGCTGTGTAAAAACTTGAAGGTTAACTTTTATAGCCTTAATTGTGCCTGTTCACGCAAAAACTTTGTCCATTCACGAAGATACCTCGTTCACAGACAGTAATTGGCTGGAATAATATTTACATCGTTAAAACGATACGTTATTCAAAGAAGTTGTTTATTTAGTCGACATAATACATAATATATTTATCTATTAAGTCCAAGGGTAAATAACTCGTGGAACTTACCCAGTTGGCCCGTACCCACCTGTTTTGTAATAAAATAATTTTGAAATCGACTTCTGTTCACACTATGGGCCACGCTGGGCCGGTTTAGCAATTAGCTTTCATTGAGTTCGAAAAAACTTCGCAGATGGATTTCAGATAGGTACCTAAGTAAGTAAAAGAGTAAAACTCAAAGGACATTCGTCAATTTTCAAGTAATGGCAGTAGGTAGGTATCTAGGTACTATATAATTTGTATTTGTAGGCTGGCCACAGTTCGAAACCTAAATCCAAGCAATCGCCATTAATATCTTTACTTGAAAAAAAAAGGTTTAAAAAGTAACCGAGTAAGAAACTAGGTATGTTGGATTATGTGTCTACCTACCTTGTTTCAGTGCAGGGGGGACATAGTGTGAGCCTCCCTGCATCGAAACAAGGTAGGTAGGTATTATCGCTGTCATTTTGTGAACTGATAAGAAAGAATACAACTAACACTTGCCTTTTCCATCTCACTTTAGATATTGGCAGAATAGTCGACATCGGCTTTGCTTGCCACTTAATAAAAATAGAATACAACTACCTAGTTACTTAATATTGTCATCACCGAAAATGACAAAACAGTTTCACAGAATCGTGTTGCTGGCTATTGTTTCAACTTAAGTATAAATTGTGAAACTTCAAACTTGAAATAGAATTGAAAAAAAAAAAACAAAAGGCAAGGTTTTAGTCACGGAATACAACGTTACAAAATATATTTTTTTAATATTATCTCGCGTTGCAAAAATGAACGGTTCAACTGCGAAAATGGTGTAACACTTATTTTGCAATTTTTTAAAATTAAAAATGACTAAGATATTTTATTATTGTAACGAGTATTAAAGATCCTTATTATTACTAATTATAAAATGCACGTCATCTTATCTCTTTTTGTTTTCATGTAATTAGAAAGATTACTACATACTCCACAAAGCCTCGTCTATTGATTTGCGATAGGCACGTCTTAGGCCGATAATATCGGCGCCGTAATTATGTACTCGTCAGTTTTAATTGTAACAGGAAACTGTGTTGTTAAAGGCAATGTTTCTTGTCTTATTAAGGTACCTATAATTAATTGTGTTGAAGATTTTAGATAGAGATGCATCGATAGTCGATACGCATCTTGGGCCGATACGATACCGATACCGATATTTATGAATACGTATCGGCGATACCGATACTGGACGGTTAAATTAAAAGGACTGACTTTAAAAGAAAACAAATTATTTAATAATATTTATATGTGCTTAATAAACTTACGATCACAAAATAAAACTGTTTTTTTTTTTATATAATTTTTTTTACTCAAGTTATACGGAGAAAGGCGATTTCGCAAGTCCGTTTGAATGAGGCCTGGTGTAGGAAATAGTCTCTCGGATGCGAAAGAACTCATTTGGAAACTAAAGTACACGCGTGTATCGTCAAATAAATATTGTCGATACCGATATATCGGAAAAATCAAAATATTGCCGAAATATCGGTATCGGTATCGGATATACCCCTAATTTTAGATGACGATAGCAAAAATTTGAAACATAACCCATAACCTCGCCTGTATTCCCCAAAGGGTTAGGCAGAGGTATAGGCTATAGTACTTACACCCACATTTCGCCAGTTATGTTTAAGTACCATGTAACAGGGCGTGAGCCTATTGACATCAACCGGCCACAATCTAGGCTACGGAAAATTTTTAAAGCTTCGAAATTCTTAGTTCTGTTGAAATGACGCGTTTTTTTTAAATTGTCTATCTTTTTCTGATGTAATCTCAACCTGGGCTAAAATCTGCTAACTACAGAAACTACAAACTTCTTTGTATTTAACTTATGTTTTCTTGGGATTACCAATAATGATTATATAATTTTTTGTGATCGTAAGTTTATTAAACACATATAAATATTATTAAATAATTTGTTTTCTTTTAAAGTCAGTCCTTTTAATTTAACCGTCCAGTATCGGTATCGCCGATACGTATTCTTGGGATAACAATCGTAAATCTATGAAAGATTTAATTGCTTGAAGCTCAATGTCTATATTCCTGGAACTTCGTAATACCTAATTGCTAATTTTGAAGGGCATTTAGGCAATTTTGTGCTATATCGGTACCCAGAATACCCAAGATCCTATCATCAAGATACACACGTACAAAATGTATTTAATAAAGCAAAGCCAACCCAAGTACTAAGTCCTCATATTAGGGTCTACGGTCATAAAACGCGGGTTGGCTTTGTAATTAGTTTTCTTGTTGCTTCAGTCCATACAGTTTAACGTTACACAATGAAATAACGTCCCTGGGGCGCTTCCACCAAATATCAGTCACCGTTTACGACTTGTGACAAGATTCTGTGAAGATGGTGACTTTAAGCTTGAATGAAGTCCTGTTAATTTTAATATTTAATTTAAAAGTAAAGAAAAACAATCGTTTTCTATAGAAAAAAAGATAATCAAAGATTTTTGAAAAGTGGAGAAGATCGATCAAGATGGCGCTGACGATCCAACTCATGGGAAATGTCAAACCAGGCAGACAATGTTCTGTTTGGTAACATAAAAAACAGTAATTGCTTTAGATTTAAAGTGTAGTTTTCGCCCATAGAAATTCTCTGTGTAAATGATGATTTGAGTTGAGTTGCAAACAGATGATTTGGTATGTCTTCCATGCGAATTGTTCTGCAATAGTGTACTTGCTCTTTTCAGGTCTACTACGTCAGGTCATGCTCATTCTCCCCAGAATTCGAATTACATAATCGAAATCTCGTAATAATCCACACAACTGGCTCGGCTCAAGGTGTTAATATCAAAATACACACCTTGAATATTCTATTCAATTAACCGCAGAGGTTTTGCGGTCGAATCGGCGATCAATATGTACTTGTAGTACCCACTTTAACTGGAAACTAATATGCCTTTATTGGCTCTGTTATTGTATTTTACATAAGTACTCGTAGTATATTAAGTTAAGGCTTGTTACATCAGTACTTATGTGTGGACGGATTGTAGTACGAAATGTTTAACTTTTTGATTTGATTCCAAGAAGGTTTTAGAAAAAAATGGTAGCAACTTAATTGATTGTTATAAAAATAACATTTTTTTTTTCTTTGCGGCTCTGTTTTCAGCAATGATAACACCATTCGGTGACGCAGACATTAGTAAAAAAATAATATGTAATAATATTATATAAAATATTTAAGAAATTAAAAATAACTTTTTGTAATATCGAGATTAGTATCTTTGTATTATATTCAAGATACAATCGACACCTTGTTAACAAGTACCACAACTGAATTACAACTTGACTTGAATCACAAACAGCTGGTCGGAATTCCTTCTTTTAACAGACTTCTTATAATTGTGGCCCTACAAAATAATATAAGTAGGAGGTGTTACCTTCTGTTAGAAATGCGACTGATTCTAAGTATTTTTCTATAGAAACGAAACGATATACCTAACAAACAGTTCTTTGAAACAAGTGGTCAGGTAGACGTTCTCAGAATTCTCGCCTCATATTTCAAAAGGTGCCTCAATACAATGTAATTTATTAAACTCCTCGACTTTGTGGGGTTTTTAGACTAAGCTAGGGTCTTTCCCTGTGGTCTTTGCTGAGGTTAAAGTCCATTTAGTACGTTAATTCGTTTATTTAACGGGTCACTTTTGCATTTTGAATATTACTCTGTCGTGAGTTATTGATTCGCGCTAGCAAAGTGGAATAAGTATTTTTAAGATTTTTTGTTTAAAATCATTTTTTTTACGTAGAACTTTGTAGTGTTTTTTAACCAACGAATCAAGAACGTGTACGTGTTTTTGTTTTTACAAAAAACCAAAATGAATATTTGCGGTTGGCTACATTTGTTACTACTTTAGGAAGCTTTTTTGACATTATCTTCGAGTGTCTTCGACATATTAATATATTCGAGTCAACTCTTCATTAATTGAACGTGTACACGTGAAAGAAATGAAAATAAATTGCCTTACGTTACCTTCGCGATGAACGTGTAAGTAACATGAAACGAGAAGTGCTGATAAGAAATTACTCGTGAATACATAATTATACACGACTTCTACTCTTTCCTTTTATTTTAAAATCTGATTTTATACAGTAACGGTATGTTATGCATAAATTTTCTGGTATTAAATGCGACAATTGTTGACCATAAAGCCAGAAACCTTCAGGCGCTGTTTTTATTGACACTTTTGACAGTCCACTGACAGAAATGAGTAGTAGGTTAATTTTTCTGTTAGGAGCATTTTTTCCTTACGTTTCATAACTTCGGTACGTTCACCTCTTTCTCCTCGCCATTGTTTCATCGAAATGACGCCTCGCGTTCCTTATCGCTTAGTGCCGATTGAGTGAAAAACAAACTTTATTAGGAGTTCGTTGCCCCATGTCATGGTCTGCCGAACTATTACGAAGTAAACCGAACTTTAAATAAACACCTTATTTACATAACTTCAAACAAACCGCGTTCAAACCACTTGTAGACTCTTTACAGCTTTAAAGTCAATAATAGTTTTCTTTTAAAACTACTACAGAATAAATATCGCATACATAGTAGGTTAAGTGTGCATTAATCAAGTAAATACTGAATACAACTAGGTACCCTCATTTACATAATTTGGTCAAGTACAGTCCGGCCGTTGAGAAAATGCGTTTCTGACACCTGTCAGTTGGACAATTTCTAGACCGCTTTCCGAATTAGAACATAATCGCTCACAGCGCTGAAATCGATAATTGGCGTTCCGATTAAGATATCACGATTATGACAGCTGAGGGCTGTCAACAATTCGGAACGCTCGTGAACGCACTCACAGTACTCGCTCAACGTCAAAACTTGCATATCATATTTCTTTGTGTTTAAACCACAATTTTCTTCTTCTTCTTTGGTTAGGTGGCGAACGGTAGCCAGAAGCACAATTTCGAAAATACCACGTTAGTTTAAAGATAGGATGCGAGTCAAAACAAAACAGCACAACTGTCATTTTTGACAGTGCTCACGGTGATATTAGTAAAAGGCATGGTCGGCGTTATTGCAAGATGGCGCATGTCATGACGTCATCTATGACGATTCAAGACACACGTTATCGCGCCCACGTTAATTCGGTACAGGAGTTAGCGCGCTCAAATCGATTACAGCGTAACTCGGAATGCACCCCTAGTAGTAATAAGGATCGAATTCGCAAAACACATATTCGTTAGTATGAAACTGACAGATGTCAAGAACGTATTCTCTCGACGGCCGGACTGCAGTCTTATTCTCCAAACATCAGTTTTAAATAACATTGTCGAGGTGTCAATCCGGGATTAAGTTGAGTGAGATTTGAAGTGAAGTTTTCAAAATGGCACTACAGGAACTGAACTGCATTTATTATCATCAAAATCAAATCATCATTCAAAAGCACACTTAAAGGTAGAGATACCTTTTATTAAAAACTGGAGAATACCATTCACCAACGTAGTAGCTGAAAAATGCGACAGTAATTTACCTTTTTGCGGTCGGTATCGAATATCGAGTAGTCGTGATTCTATAACAATACCTAATCTTGAAATATCCACGTATTGTTTCACTAGCATTGCACACTTATCGCTGATATAAAACATACACACACTGCTTATCTTATGGCTTTAATGACGTCATGAAACATGACCAAGGTTCGTAAACCGAAGGTCGTACAATTGTGCGGGCCACAAAGGTTGCCCTTTAGCCCTTTGAATATGTTACAGCTATTTTATTAAATTACGAGTTCGCATGGATCTGTGTGTGTAGGAAATTGATTCAGGAGTCTGCGGATATTAAAATATAGACGTCAAGTATACAGTGATAGGTTTGTTATCAAAGCCTTTTTTTTGTTTTTGTCGAATGACTGGTGTGAAGTTGTCTACCTTTGAAGACACTATACATTTTTATCCTGATTTTCATAAATACATAAAAAAACAATTTTGTATTACTTTCGTGATTCTTGTTTCTACCTATTCAAATAAATCGTTATCATATCTATTTTATCTCCTTCTGCATCAATAATCTTTAAGTACTAAAGTCGTCTAAAGCATAACAAAACAGCTGCTAAGTACTAAAGTTTCCAAGATAATCTATAGCCTAGACTTTACAGTTAAACTCAAAGTAAATATTACTATATTACAAGAGACGGAGTTAATAATCTTCTGATATCTTCATAAATCTTCCAGTTTTAATCGGTTTACCTACTGCAAAGGAAAGCTAAGAAGGCTATTAAATATTGTAAATATTGAAATAAGTAGGCTTTTGATAAACTTTTGATACTCGAAGGAAAAATTCCAATCTTCTGTAGAGATTATTCCTTTTTTTATTTACTGATGAAGGTTAGAAAGGCGTTAAATACATAACCTCCTACTCTTTTTAAGTCGACTAATAAAAAGTTTGTGAAGTAAAGCCTTAATTATCTTTTTCTGTACCGATTGAGTAATACCAGTGATTGGAACATTCACATATCCGAATCCAATTCTAGCTCAAGCAACTTTATCTCGCCAAAAATTTCCTTAACAAAAGAAAATAATGACTCATGCTTGACGGGCACCGTACTCACAATTCCGTGGAAAATTTTAAAATCATTTGATTAATTACCCTTTGAAGAATCCCGAATCATTCTAAAGATTGAGATTTCATAGTCTTGAGACGAAGACAAAAAACAATCCATTGAAGATGTTCTTAAAAGCCAAAACAGGTTTTAGAGGAAGTGGCAAAAAACGCGCGTAGCCTAACTGGTCTGACTTGAAATAATTAAACGCATGACATTGAAGAATTTTTGCAATTAACGAAAAATGTTTGCTTTGAGTTTTGATAGCATGCCTGCTGATGTTTTTACGATGCGATTTATTTTAACTTGTTTTTTGGGAGTCAATAAAAGTCAGTGATAAATAAATTAGAATGTGTACTAAATGTGGTGATTATAGACAATAATTTAGATACGTATTTTTTAAAACGCTGCCGTATACGCACCAACTTCACTTTTATTTTATTTTATTTTAGAATACTTCATTAAAATAGTTTAATAATACTTTTTTTGATATTTTTCCACCCTGCATAAATCGAAATCAATAATAAAAAGATAGATCTAAATGATGAAACTTGTTCTCCAACATACCTAGTTTTGTAGTTTCTGAACACAAAACTTTAATAATAGAAACATAATCTCACATAAATCTCGGGCTAATATGTACAAAGTACACAATTCTCTGTATTGTCGCTTTATTATTCAGCAAAGTAATTACGAAGTTAATAAACTAGACTATTTACATGCTCCGGAAATAATGTTATAAATTTATTAATTTTATTATTTAATTACGTGCGTTCAAAAAATATGTGCTGTAAATTTAAAAAAATAATCTTATGCTGTTTTGTTTTTTGACTGTTTGTTGCGTAAGTGAATTTGTTTAGGTAAAAATGTCAGCATTATATTATGATTTATGACGGTATCGTATCGATCGATTATTAAAAAAGTTAATAATTAAATTTTCTCGATGTGATACCGTGGTAACGGCCGAGACTAACAACTCAGTAGTAACGGCCGCGACTTACGAGTGGGAGATCGTAGGTTTGAACCCAGACAGGCGCTTTACTTTGGGTATTTTCTTTTCATCACCACTGCTCTCAAAACGGTGAAGGAAAACATCGTGGGGAAACCGGCATGTCCTAAAACCAAAAATTTGAAGACATGTGACATCTACCAACCCGCACTGGGCCCGCGTGGTGGGTTACAGCCCACTCCCTCTCACAGACAGGAGGCTGATTATGATGTGGGGTGTAGTCTGTTGAAATGCATACCTAAGTCAAACTCAAACTCAAAGCATTTATTTCAATTAAACCATTTATAGGCACTTTGGATTAGAAAGAAGGAAATATGAAGCTAGTTGCCCATTCCAAAGCGTAGTACGAGTAGGTACCTATGTCAAAGTCAAAGTCAAATCATTTATTTCAAGTCGTATAAGGCACTTTTGAACGTCAAAAATTTACAAAAAAAATTGATTGATTCTAGTTGCCCCTTCCAAAAGGTAGTTTTCGTATGGAGAAGAATGGGCAAGAAACTCCACCGTTACTCTTTTAAAATGTTTTACAATATTTTGTATAAGTAGGTACATTAGTTATATAATTATATGTGAGAGTGGAAAAGAACGGGCAAGAAACTCCACGGACACTCTTTTAAATCAAAAATTTGTTACAAAATATTGGTTACACCATTCATGTTGAAATATACATGTGAGAACAATGTAGAAAGACGTGCACGTGCGTTAAAAGCGTCCGTAATAAAAATATAAAAACAAAGAATCATTCAAAAATTAAAATAAGCCATGGCAGCTAAGAGATGACCAGTCCCGACCGACGGCGCCCGTTCACGAACATGACGCATGGATCAGCACCATTCAGCTCAACCATTTTGAAGGGAGCTAAATGATCAAACACACGCGCCATCATCAGCAAGACATCTGAGTGAGCATGAGTAGAAAATGACCTTCACCCTCCTTGGACAAATTTACTACTTAGGTGCAATGTTCATTTCGAGGTTTCGAAGGTTTGCTTTCATTGCAAAGGTCTTCGTAGGTCTTTTAGCAATTCATGTTTCTGCTAAAAGCTTCAAACGTTGACCACTTTTTTTACCTATTTATTTGCCAGTCATAACAGGGCTTATGATTGGGTAGAGCAATACACCCTTTGGCCACTCTCTGCAAAAGTCATTGCGAGGTTCTTTCTTGGTTCTTGGTTTTTACATTTAGGTATATTGTCTTGTTGCTCTTTTTCTTTTTCATTTTAGATATGTATTTAGATTGTATTGGAAATGTATTACATTCCCATATTCGATTAATATTTGCACAGCAGAAACCTGGTAGAGTATGAGGGGAACCTAACGATGTATGTTGTATTTATCAACTTAAGGCTCAGAAAGGCGCGACGTGACTTTGGTTGAACAATTTCTATGAAAACTTCACGGAAGTTGTTCTGTAGATACTCTGTGCTCACTCATATTCTTGCCAATAAATTTTAATGATTCTTGCTTCGTATTCTGCTTCATTATTGTAGTATTGTACTGGTCTAAAGTCTAGACTTCGCATTCATTCATTTAATAACCAAAAAAACTAAACGAAACGACCCTGTAACATCACAATTCACAATACACGAATAATTAACAAACCTTATTATTACAGACGGACCCGGATATGGAGCTATATTGTGTATTGTTATGTAACTGATTAATAAAGTCGATATAAAGCAACAGAACTGCTGATTGATTGGCAATATTAACTGTAATGAGAAAGTATTAGATTTAAGCACTGTATGTTGCTTGCAGCTTCACTTGTCTGTCTTGTAGAAGGTACCTATGCAATGTGATCTTTTTCGGTTATATAATGCTTATGACCTAATGAGTAGGAGTACCTAGAATTGTAACGATATTTCCATGAAACTGGGTACAAGAGCGGAGCGGTGAGCAAATAAATATTATTCTATCTGCATAAAAAAATTGAATGTTTTCTAAATACATGTTACGAACTTGTTAATTTTCCGACTAATTATAATTATAATTCAAAATTCAATTCAAAAGTCATTTATTCAAACTAGGCTGAGAATCAGCACTTTTTGAACGTCAAAATTACATAAGACAGTCCCGCAAAACGCCCACCCTTCACCACTTCCTAGTGCTTTAGCTGGGAAGAAGAAGTGGCGCAACAAACTCCCCAGCAGCACAGCTGTCTGTTAATAAACGAGATAATATTAATAATTAACGAGATAATATGATTTTCTGAAAATAGGATTGTTTATCCAGTTTTACAGGTCAAAAATAAATTAGAAGTCTGTCTGACTGGCTCCTACTCAAAAGCCTCAACTTGACACTTCTTCCTATGATTATAAATTTTAATTATAATAAAAATAACATAATTTATAACGTTAATTTTATTTAAGGTACTGTCGGTATCCAAGGTCGATTTTATTTGGGAAGCGATCTCCAGATTCATGATGTTATTTGTTCTTGCTTTAGATAAAAACCAGCTTTTAATATTTCTCCATTTATGTTTAAGTCCCATGACGTGAGCCTATTACTATCAACCGGGCACAAATCCAAACTCTGGGCTGCTACTGAGAAATTCCTAATGTAAAAACCCATAAAACATTGCCGGTTGGAATCGAACCCAGGACCTTATGCTCAGCATTAGCGCTTGCGACTACTAGACCAACGAGGCAGTTATTAATACTTTAATGAACTAAGTAAATGCTTTCTTGCCCAAATCTAAGCAAAATGCTAGGAAACACGTTCATATTAGATTCTTCTTTTCTTCATTTACAATGCTACAATAATCTTTTGGCGCTTGAATGACGTTGACAGGGTGGCGCTGTTCGTAAACATTTGTGAAATATGTTTTGTACAATGTATTGAAAAAGCAAAATGGCGGCGTTAGTTCCAATTTTGGCCACGCGCCAAACGATTCTCATACTGGTATACAGCTTGCTTTTCAAAGGGCCTATTAGGCTCCAGTTTGCTCAAAAGGCTGGTAATGCCTCATTAACGGACGCACGACTAAAAGTTTAAGAAACTGGTCGTGAGCTCATTATCGGCATGTCACTTCTACGTCTTTGTACTAAGTTAAAGGATTTATTTACATTCGGGACTTGCAGTTCTTCCTGTTTGTTGATCAGGAGGTCTTTAATCAACGGAATAAAATACAACGACCGTCAATACATCAATTAAAAATGTATTAGCATGATTATCGATGTTTTTCTAAAACAAAGAATTAAGAGGGCGCCCAACGTCACTACACTAGCGCCACTTCTTTAAAAAAAAATATCTCGTGATTGAGAAGGAATTATGAATAACGGCTAATAAGGACCCTTGGTAAGTGTGTCTAGAATTTTCGAATACCTTTTATAAAGTTTCATATTGAGACACGAAGCAACAAAATTCGATCTAAAGAAAAGCGGCCACATTTCTCTAGTTATATCGTATTTTGTTTGTTCTTACGTAATAGAGTCAATTCCAATCGATATACCTATCTGTTCCTTAAGCCACCTCTAGCAAGTCTTATTTTAGATCGTGACATTTCTATTATTTTAATTTCCAACGTTATCCTAGTTACAAGGGTGGATTTATTTTACAAGGTAAAACTGAATTGCGTAAAGTCTGTTTTCGTCAACACAAATAATCCCAAATTCGCGAAACACCTCGACTAACTTGACAAGACTATAATCCATCAAAACTCGACACCATAACACAACTAACTCCATTATATAGAAACCACAACTTCTCAGAATAAAGCTTAAACACACAGTCCCAGGTCGACAAGGCAATAACAATCTCTCGATTACCATAAAGTCATAAAACATATTCAATACACAGCCTTATAATAGGAAATAAATAAGACATGTCATAATATGTACTTATAAGAACAGGATTACGTCATCAAGTCCTTTGAATTCTACCTGAGGTCCTTTATAATTATAAGTTTATTGTAGGAAATATGACATCATGCTTAAGGTCTGTGCAAAACTGCAAACTGCCTTCCTTGGACCTTGAATATAATATCATGTATTTTGGTTTTAAAAGGATTAGGACTGCCTGAGACTACTTATTATTCCCCACGTAAAATGTAGGTAAGTCTTAAAATAAAAAACTAAATACAACCAATAACTACAACAATTTTTGGAAGTGTATTCCAGAAATTCACTCAATTTCATTGTCTTTATAAGAAGAGTCGGATTTTCTACAATATTTTGCTCTGCTGATAAAGGCTCCCGCAGACAGGCGCAACGCGACACCGGTAGAACAATTTCTGTGAAGTTTTTATATAAATTGTTCCACTAGGGTCACGTCTCGCCTTTCTGCAGACCCTTTACTTGGAAGCATGAAAAATTTGATGCTTCTACTTAAGCCCATCTTTTTCGTCCACCACCATCGATTGATAGATGCGACCCTGTTCGTTAATAACACTTAATCTTCATTCTTTTTTGGCTACTTTTGTAATTTCTACACGCAAAACAACTACACAGACCTTCCAACCAAACCAAACAATTGGATTATCTCTATGACACTGTCACACCATTCCTATCAATCTACTTGATATTCAAGAGACACACCAACTGCAGCCAGATCTAGATCCAGGCAAGGTAAACTAGAACATTATTAAAATGTCAGTCTATCTAACAGTTATCTAGAACCTATCAAAAGTGAAGGCTATGCGAGATACTAGGCTCCCGGAACTAAGCAACAAAGATATAATTTGTCACAGGCTGTTTGAAACTGATTTGTATCAAAGTTGGTGACAATGAAATTGGCTATAAATGTATTATATAATTGTCTAGGTTTTTTTCACTCAATGGTTAGAAAAAGTGACAAGTAATGTTTGTTTTTAAGGGATCTCGCGCACTAGACAGCAATGATCACGACCAGTTCTGGGTTGAGCTCCACGATTACTGACAAATGCTTGCACTGACAGGACAGGTCCACTCAAATCTGTGTGGCTCTTTTCTCAAAAGACCATTTCAGACACTAAATCTACATGGTCCTCATATGGCCTGACCAAGATTATGTCTGGACTTTAAAAGAGAATGTGACCTCTGAGTTTGTTTCGGCCTTTCTTCTCAGAGTAGTCAGATAGGAAACGCCGAACTCATCTAGCTAATTATTAATATTTTTTTTAAGATGACGTGTAAAAGCGATTCCAATATCCTATTTACAGAATAAACAATTTCATTTCATTTCAGTTGCCGGCACCGACCAGGTTAACTATAGAAACTGATATGACTCGTGCACTTGGTCGGCTAGTTGGCCGTGCGACCAAGCGCGCGATTCATATACTGGTCTGGATTCTGGTGGTTTTGTGCGTGAGTTCCATAAAGCACTCAGAACTTTCAATCGGTGGAATATAGTGTACCTACAAACTCAAACTCGAAGCATTTATTTCAATTAAACCATTTACAGGGACTTTTGAATTGTCAAGGGGTCAGTCAGTCAGAAATATGAAGCTAGTTGCCCATTCCAAAGCGTGGGTTCCTATGAAGAAGAACGGGCAAGAAACTCCAAAACCCTGCTTGCATCTGCTACACTCAACGAATGAAAAGTTTAACCATTTTTTTTCATCTTTTAGAACTGTCATTTCATGAATGTCAGATCTAAAACGTAACTGAGCAGGTTCTCGTGCTCAGCAAGGAAAGTTGGGACATTCATTAAATAGATTTCAATTTATCCCTCTGGAAAGGATAGGTTAAAATCTAGTTATCTATGCAAATTGTATTCAGTCTACATTACTCGAGAATAATGAAAAGAAGGCAAAAGGATAGGAAGGCGAAAAAACATCCTATTAGAGTAGAAAATAAACAAAACAACGCGTTCTTAACGATAAAGTAAAAAAAAATAAAAGATGTTCGCGAATTGGTAATTTGAAAAGGTCTAAGTTATTTGTCTGCCTTATTTGCAAAAACATGTAATAGGGGGCGAGCCTATTGTTATCAACCGGGCACAAATCCAGGCTGTTACTGAGAAATTCCAAATGTAAAAACTCGATAACACTTTAGGCGACCTAGGAGTTGAACCCAGGACCTTACGCTCAGCAGTAGCGCTTGCAACCACTAGACCAACGCGGCAGTCGAAGTTTAAGCATAAAATATTATATAATCCTAACTAATATTATAAATGCGAAAGTGAGTTTGTTTGTTTGTTTGTTACTCTTTCAGGCCAAAACGGCTGAACGAATTTGGATAAAATTTGGCACATGGGTAGACCATAACCTAGATTAGGACATGTATACTTTTTATCCCGACATTCCCACAGGATCGAGACTTACACGGGTGAAACCGCAGGCGCAATATTAGATAAAAGGAAAAACAACGACAACAATGCGTGCACATTTAGCCAACGCCCCTCGAAGGTCGTTTAGAGACACCCAAACTCGAAAACGATCGAAAAACTATAATTAACTTGATAATTATAAGAAACGAAACAGCAATGTGACACCGAAATAACTCCCTCACGCCTCGCCTAATGGGTATGCACAAAAACCATAAGATCCTGCTCAAAGGAAAGAAAAACTTACCATAATAAAAATAAAGCATCTTCTCAACTGCCTTGTGTAAAATTCTCATGGGGTAACCTTGCTGTTAGAAAAGAAACTGTAAGGAGATGGGGATAAAGTTGAAAGTCAATTGTAGTGAAACAAAATTCTCATGGGAGAAATATCGGCGTTTCCCGAATCTTGGGCTTGAATGTTTAAGTAAATAAAACATGGCGTTGCTGTGTTTGATCATGTGTACCAAGAATGTATGTGACGCGATCGTATTTGCTTTTATTGGCTACCTTGTGTAAGTATAATATTTATGGTCGGAATACTAGTAACAGTTGTGCCAGATACCCCTTCAATGAATGAAGCAGCTGGAGACAGTATACATCTACAGATCTACATAACATTATTATCTATAAAATCTGGTCCCCAGGCTGGTCAGCCGTGTGTGGTCCAGCACTTTCCACCTCTGTGTTTCGTTAAAGGAAAAAAATATAAGCAAAATACCGTAATTCACGATCATTCGCAAGTTCGAAAAAAAAACTGCTTAACAACGTAAATAACGCTATGAATGTTGTTGAACTGTCAAAATGGAACAAATATGTCGTAATCGTTTACGAAAATGTGTAGCGTAATTAGATAGCTGGACTTCATAGTCTGAAATTCTGAAATCGCAACTCAATCAATTCCTTTTCTATGAGCAAAGAAGTGCTTCATTTGTTTTAACATATACAGGGTTTTCTAAGGTAGCCGTAATTTTCCAAATAATTAAGCTACATTTTACCAAGTAACCTTAAACTTCTTAACACACCTGTATTCCAAAACTCAGCTAAACTCAAGCAGAAAACTTGTGCCCACATAGCATTAATACTCCACAAGCCATGTCTTGGCAGTCCTAAGTCAATACAGGTCGGCCTTGGTAGCTGCTACCCGGAGACTTGTTCAAATACCAACAGGTGGAACGAATAGCAGGTACTATGCAAATTATATGTGCAATGTTACAAGGAAATGTGACATTTGGTGACAAGGAACGGAGTTTATAATTATAAAAAAAAAACATGAAACATGAAAGAAAAAAAAGGAATAGGAAATTGACCTGAAAGTTTTTATTTTATTTTATTTATTAGGGACAAAAAACAGTTACACGCTGCAGATTACAGAGAAATACTTAAACTAAGTTTTAATAAACATGTAACCCACACCATTGTCCTCATTTTAACTAAAGATTAACAGCAGTGCTGATGACAAGTGCAAAAACAAAAACAAACGAAAACAACAAAACAATAGTCGCTACCACAATAATGCTGTGTTGCTAAGATTAGCTTAACATAACTTAAACCACCTCGCCAGTTAAAACATCAAGAGCCATTTTCTTAAATAATTGCTTTGATTGAGAAAATATATCCAGTTCCATAAAATACGTGTTATAATTATCAACAAGGCGACGCAGAGGTGCTCGTTCCCCAGCATTGGTCCTGCATATGTCTGTATGGAACAGTTGAGGGACGCGCACCCCCCTTCGAATAACACCTCTAGGTACCTTGAGATGAAGTTTGTTTACTAGGTCCGTACAATCCAATTGGTTATTGCATATGCCATGTAGCGTCATGACATCAAGAAACAGCCGCCTGATTCCCAGATCCTGAACGTCATACCGCTTCAACAGCTGCACGTAAGGTACCTTTGATTGGGAGCACTTGTAGTTCATAGACCGTAAGAACTTCTTCTGTACCATTTCTATTCTAGTGCTGTATTTGTTGTAGTATGGGTTCCAGATCGGAACGGCGTATTCTAACTGGGATCGCACCAAAGTCTTATAAAGTATTAAAAGTTGTCACGTTAAAAAAGTAATAAGTTGGTTATACATGGTTTATTTTATCTTAATCGATATAGAAGTAAATAGAAAGAATTACGTCGATTATTTCACTTAAAATTTCAAGTTTTATCGAAAAGAACATGTTAGTAAAAATATCAGCCATGATAATGAAGTCTTTCTCAACACGTTTAATTTATCTGCGAAACTAAAACCAAGTATATTCTTCGCGAAACTGAGAGTTTCTTATAACTCCATTAACATACAGTAACGGCAGAAAAAACCACAAACATCAATAAATAAAATACCGAGACGTGTCATTTAATTGTCAGAGAATACGATACAAAATGCACTTTCACATAACTTCACGTAAGTAGCGCCTGCGCCCGCGCAAGCCACTCGTATCTCAATCGTAATTGGTGTAAAAAATCGAAAGTGATGGAGATTGGTCAATCTTGTGTTAATCAAAGTTAATCAACTATTGATGATGATAGACTTCATTATTTATGCCGCTGTTAAATTAACCAGTAAGTTGAAGATAAAGAAGTAGTGCATAGAATTGTAGATGTCATCCATAATTTCTCCACTTACATTGACTGTACAGTCACAATCATATATTATACCTTACAATTACGCAAGATTCTAAATCGATTGTCTCCTAAAGAATTGATAGAAATTTTATGGTCTTACGAACAGTCGTTTCGAAACCATAGTGCTATTTCCATAGAATTTGGTATTTTCTCAAAGTCACAATCGTTAATTCACGAGGAAATCGCTTATGAATTTTGCGTAAGTATTCTACCTAGCCTTTTCCCAATGGCTATGTTGGGGTCGCCTTCCAGTCTAACCGGATACAGCTAAATACCAGTATTTTACATATACCGACTGCCTATCTGACCTCCACAACCCAGTTACTGGATAACACGATACCCCTTGGTAACGCCAAGACGCTTGGTGCCTTGGATACGTATTATCAGACTTTCGGGCTTCTGACGACCTGTAACGACTGTCTAAGATCCACAAATGACACGTGTTTTCCGAGGCATGGAGGGGTCTCGGTATGTAAAGACGGACCCATCCACGGTTCGACCGCGGCAAGCGAGACTTAACCTGATCGATCGACCCTTGCGGCTATTATTACTTAGCCACGCCACTTAAGAATTTTGCGGAAGTGTGAGGTATTTATGCGCATTGTGGGTAGCAGGCAGGCAGGCAGGCTGCCGCAATACGTGACAGCCTGCTTGCCTGCCAACAAATAAATCATGAAAGCAGAAAGATCGAGAAAAAAGCAAACTGATTAATGCAATATTTTGTCAAAGAATCTGTCAGTCCAAGCTTTACCCATAGTCTTATAAAACACCTGACCACCACCTAAACACCATACCTGCGGTTATTATTTTATTAACAGTTCATTTGGGGTGGCCCAAAAACAGTGATTCTATACACCTCTTAGTTACGACACTCAAAAATCCACACATAGCCTGATAGGAAACGATCACTGAATCATGGCATGAAACAGAGTTGGTCCTAAGATGATTCCCTAACAACACCCAATCTAATCTGAATCAGAACAGACTAAAATAACAAAGTTTAGTAGGTAACTCTGTATAACATACAAAAAAAATCCGCGTAGGTATTGCCTTGGCTAAAGATTCTCGGAAAGCCTTCTAACATATTCGCAGCATTAAACCAGGAAAAACACATTAAAATATCTCTTTTAGGCATCTTGTGAGGACATTTTACCTTTCATGACGTCAGCGCCTACAATAGAACACTATTCTGTTCTAATTATTTTTTTCTGGTCTTTAAGACCGTTCTTAGTCAATTGTCAATGTCAAAGAGTCTTCACTCCGGGCTGCTACTGAGAAATTCCAGATGGCAAACCCAATAACACAGTATCCCCCGGTAGTCCCGCTCTTACACACGGTGTCTACATCTCTTTTTACACTCTGTCCTACCGCAGGTATGCTGGAAGAAATTTCTTCAGAAATAAGCATCACCTTTGTACGTATTTTTCTGTTCTTTTCTTCTTGTCTGTTTATATATGTGTACATAAATAACACTGCCCGACCCTGGAATCGAACCCAGGACATCAAGCTCAGCAGTAACGCTTGCGACCACTAGACCAACGTGGCAGTCAGTCAGTGGATATTTTAATGATATTACGATTCAAAAGTTACGATTGTCGAAAAACGGTCTTTTGGAAGACTGTTTCTTCCAAAAAACGTTATTCCCGTATTAGTATTCAGTAATTTCTTATATATTTATCATATACAGAATATATTTACCGTAAGCAGGCCTTAGGCTAAGATGTTCGGGTCAGATAAGAAGGTCAGGGGTTCAAATCCGATTAAGTTAAATTATATGGCCCAAGCGGACTCAGCTTGGAGGGCAAATGTAAATCATGTTCCTAGGAAATTATGTTTAGAATAGGGAATAAGGTAAATAAGTACTTATTTAGAGAGACTATTGAGGAAATTGATACATTTTCATAGTCCGGGTTTTATGGCTATAAGTATGGTACCAAATTATTCATATGTAGTGGAATCTTAAAGCTGGTATTCACTCTAAAGACAATTTCCACGCAAGCTCCGCCCCCATGCACCCTGCCACTCCATTAAGTGCTAAACGCTAATACATCAGTAATAAAGTTGAATATTGCGTGCGCTCTTTGATCGTGTTCGAGCTCGGAACTAAATGGCGTAAGTTTTAATTATTATTTTTTTATAACAAACTAAAAATTAATCTAGAGAAAAAATATCTTGCAGCTGGATAATAAAATATAATGTTCTTACTGTGAATACTTATTTTAAACATAAAAGCCGAGTAATCTTGATTTTATTTCAATAATCTTTAAAAAAAATATGATTTTCGAATAAAAAGAGAAGAGGTTTTAGAGGGTTAAAATGACGGGACCTGGCACCTAGCAATAACTCTCATTTATAGAGTTTTCTCGCGTAGCCAGTTCTCACATAGTCAGGTTTGATAAACAAAACTTGTGTTAATAAATAAGGCTTAGACTATGTTAGTGGCACATCACTTTGCACTAGCTTGACTTTGTGCTGTCCTGTGGAACTTGTCCGCGGAAGCGACGGAACACCACATCCTGCGGCCAACAGTCTTCTTCCATGACGAGGGGCAGATAATAATAGACTGGTATTATTTATTTATGGAACTTTCTTAGTTTGAATATTAACTAAAAACCTTAATTTTCTTTGTATTTATGAAAGAAGTGATAAAATAACGGATCACTGTTTTAACCCTTAAATGCATACGGAATACCCAAAATTCCTACTTAACTTGACGAGCTGAATGACAATCCCAACCCTACAAAAATCCCAATAACATTCAAGACACGTACTGTCTTTAAAATCCCTTTAAACAAAAACGAAAAAAGCAAATCCTATAGTCCACCTGCTGTCATAAAAACACGGCAGGTGTGGCTGTGTCGAGTTTACTGCAAAAAACCTTTACACCTGGTCAAGCTAACCGGTTAACTGGCAATCTGTGATTACAGTTAACTTTGACGATGTTAAAGGTAAATTAACTATGAGACATTACCACGCGTTTATTTCCCGGGAAATTGTAGTTAGAGATGTGCTACTCGTAAGTACAGTCAAGGAAATTGATCGTTAAGCAAATTGACACCCTTCGTCAATTTGCCGCGTTATAGCCATTTTATATAACTGTCAAAGAGTCACAGCTATGATTTGAATATACGGACAATTTAAGTTGGTAGTCAGTTGCTTGACAATCCTTTTCCCTAACTTTACATTCTTGTAGCGTAGTTTTAAGCCAGAATTTTCCAGTGAGCCATTACTTTTTACTGGCGGCTATCATGAATTGAGACCTAACTTAACACTTGACCCAACTAGAAATCGAATTGAACACGGTAAAAGTCGTAAGTTGCATTCATCAATGATTCAGGTACAACATTAGGTTTCTTCCAAGTTTTGTGAAAATCTTGGTCTAAAATCTCTCCAATTCAATGTATGCAAACTATTATTATTTGAGTTTTTTTTTAATAGGCTATTTTGTGTCCCACTGCTGGGCAAAGGCCTCCCCTTTTTCCTTCCAAATCTCTGTTTTGTGCGACTTCAGGCCATGTTGGCCCCATGATTAGATCGTCACGCCGTCTTCGCCGCGGTCTACCTCGACGGCGATGTCCTCCGTCAGGCGTCCAGTGAGTGACGATCTTTGCCCATATCTCCGGGAGCATTCGCGCGACTTGGCTGGCCCACTCCCATTTCAGCCATGGCTGTTTTTTCTCCAACATCCACTACTTGAGTGTAAACCTCATCCATGAATGCACATATCTTTGAGCGGCTACCCTTTAACCCTTCTCCACTGCTATCTATCATAGATCACTATATCACTTTCAATCATCGTCTGCATCCATCAGCTTCGCTAATGCATGCACATGTCAAAACCCTGCCCTGAACCTGGGACATTCATCTCACTTACTGGAAACTATCCTGACATGAACATATCAATCATGGCACTAAAGCTGTAATTACTGATTAGGCATGATCTATTAGGATTTATGTGTTAATTCTGATAATCTAACTCAATATGTAATGTTATAACTGGTTTTAGTAAGGATTAGTTGAAGAAATCCGGTTAAGCTGGTATTCATGTTTTTCGTTTGATATATTTTGAATAGCATCTTCCTCATAGATTTTACTAAGTAGAATCTTAGATATAATTAAATATCGGTTAAGGAAAACGAAGTACATAAGAATGGCAGACGCTTGCTGCAGTAAATATACAGTTGGCAAGATAATAGTGGCTTAGTGTACCATTGAAGAAATTCATACATCGTAAGGACTATTCCTGCTTACAGCGCTCGGCCGCTATAGAACCGAGTTGGTAACAGATGTGGCCATCGTGTTCACGGGATTTTTTTTTCAAAATGCGTAAATATGAAGTTCTTTGATAGTAAGTACAATATCATCAGCACTGCTCTCAATCGGTTCAGTAAAAAGTCGTGAGCAAACCGGCATGTCCTAAAACCAAAAATTCAAAGACATGTGACATCCACCAACCCGCACTGGGCCCGCGTGGTGGGTTACAACCAACTCCCTCTCACACAGAGGACCTGCTGACCAGCCTGTGTCCCAGCAGTGAGGACGTTATAGGCTGATTATGCTCGGTGGTAACGGGTCTGACCGTACAGCATGCGCCAGATGTAGACGCTATATCATAAGCTACTTTATGAAACTAAATACTGACTGACATTGGTCTAGTGGTTGCAAACTGTGCTATTAATGAGCACGAGGTTTTTACATCTGGAATTTCTCAGTAGCACCCTGGAGTCTGGATTAGTGCCCGGTTAAGTGTAGTCGCCCCCTATTACATGGGACTTGAACATAGGGGTCGTTCATTACCCCTATGTTCAAGGGGTCGTTCATAGGGGTCGTTTGGGGGGGGGGGGGTCGAGCCGAACCTCGCCCAAACTCACGTGGCTCCCCCACGTGAGATTGGGTGGTGTTCGGCTCTCAATTCGGAGGGGGTCTCGGCAAATATCACGTAATTTTATTTTTCGCACGAAACAACGTACCTAATATTGAGAGAAAACTGGGTTACTCTTAACTGGTCTTAAATAAAAATAAATTATCAAATTACGTTTTTTTTAATAAATCCAACGCAATCAAGCACAGATTAGTTACAAAAAAAATACGCATTTTGAAAATAATCACGCGTGAGATTTGGCGGGGGGGAGGGGTCGAGCCAAATCTTCGTAATTAATGAACGACCCCTAACTGGCGAAATGTGGGTGTACTGTAATTAAGGTGCATCTCTGCCTGACCCTTCGCGGTAATAAAGGCGTGATGTTGATGTAAAACTAAATAGCTCTTCACATGACGATGGACCTTATTACCTCATACGTGATACCCTCATGTCTACACATATATAAAATATTATGGCATCGAGATGATCAGGTTTGTCCAGTTTTTGCTTTATTTAATAGTTCGCTACAATGTTATTAGTCAAGTTCAGAACAGGTATTATTATTGTTTTTATACAATGTCAGTAAACTAAGATTATAGGTTGAAGAGCTGGTTGCTGACCAGGAAGAAGGAATGTAGCCATTGACTGATAGACTCATAGGCTCGCTCATACTACCTTTACATGTGAGAACTGGAGACCAAATCCAAAAGTTGACATTAACGTTGTTTCTACGCAGTTTCTTCCTATTATAAATAAATAATATAATTTAATAAAATAATCTGTGTTCAATTTGTAACTCAATTTTAACCCTTCGACGGCTTAAACTTTTAAAAAACTCAGTCAACATTCATTAAATTCCCTTAAATATCATTTAGTTAGATGATAAACCGATCAATGCTGTCAATAAATTGTATTTAAATTTAGAAAAATAGCCGTCTGCCTTTGTACAGAAGCGATAGTTGGCTATATTAGTTATAAGCTACAATGAACAACATTTGTCGATAATGACCATGTTCCGGAGAGAGTAGCACAAAAACATGCGTTTCTAAGCTTTCATTATACACTTGGGAGCAAATAAATCGAGCCACTACCTTTTTTCACGTAAAATGGTAAATATTTTTGGTAATATGGAACGTATCAATTCGAACTATATATCGCCTAAAAGTTTAGTTAATAACCTTTACAATGAGGGTAAATTATTGAATAATAACCTTATTGAATGATAAATTATTGGCTCTGCAAGAAAAATGGTAATTTTGATAGAAAATTTAGTAGGGCTAAAACAGTCCATAAAAACAATAAAAAACAAAATTATTGCAAAAAAAATATTCTTAATAACTGGTATTACCCCCCCGGGCCCTGATACATTCTTGTAGCCTATTAGTCATCGATCTGATCAGCGTTACGATGACATATTGTGGTATGTTCTCCCACTCTTCAAGCACAGCGACTTTAAGCTCGGGAATGGATGAAACAGCGGGAACCCTGGCTCGGACTCTCCGTTTTAGCTCGTCCCATAGGTGTTCGATCGGGTTCAAATCGGGACTTCGTGCTGGCCATACCATTTGTTGAATCCCGATCGCAGACAAGTATTCCGTAACGATCTGCGCGGTATGAGGTCTCGCATTGTCATGCATAAACAAGAAATTTTCTCCGACAAAACCAGCATACGGCATTACGTGGTTTTCAAGAATGTCAGTTATGTATCGGTCAGCTGTTAATCCACGTCTACCACTGCCATCGTTGGCGGAGTCGACGAAGACAAGTTCCGTTTTTCCGTCTAGAGAAATTCCTCCCCACACCATACAAGAACCACCACCAAAACTCACCGTTTCTCGAATGCAACATTGGGAAAATCTTTCACCAGGACGTCTATACACTCGGTTTCTCCCGTCATTGCTAAAAAGACAGATTCTTGACTCGTCAGAAAACAAAACTGACCTCCAGTCTTCTAACGTCCAATTAATGTGTTCTCGAGCAAACTCCAAGCGAGATCGGCGATGAGCTACAGTCAATTTTGGGCCAGTTGCTGGTTTGTGTGATGTTAAATTTCGTTCTTTTAGTCTTCGTCTCACTGTCCACCTACTGATTGCGACTCCTCGAACGTCACGTAACGCTTGCTGTAGCTGAACAGCATTAAGTCCACGGTCGCGCAACGAATTGGTTGCAATAAAGCGGTCGTCACGTTCTGTTGTTGCCCGTGGTCGGCCAGTTCCAGGTCGCCGAACAAAAGCACCAGTCTCCAGATACCTGCGGTATACCCGCTGTACCTTTGAACGACTCAAATGAAGTCTGCGTGCCACTTCACGTTGTCCGTGTCCAACCTCAAGTAAAGCTACAACTTGGGCAGCTTCCGTCGGTGTAGTATCCATTTTATCAGGTTATTTTGATTACACAGACACAGATAAAGACAACAATAACAAGTAATATGGGTATGATTAACAAAAACCTCAAATTTAATCTTTTCTTAACAGAGTACAATAAAAATGTCATAAGCAAATTAAATGCGATAATTTTATTCTACCCTTTAAACTTTAATAAAAATGAAATTTTGACAACTAACTACCCTCATTGTAAAGGTTATTAAATACCCTTTTAGGCGATATATGTTTCGAATCGATGCGTTCCTTAATACCAAAAATAATTACCATAATGCGTGAAAAAGGAAGTGGCTCGATTTATTTGCTCCCAAGTGTATATTCATTAAGGTCAGAATGATCTGAGAGAATTTATTATATCAACATGTGTATTATTATTATGTTTATTTACGTTTAAGATACATACATGATGATCGAAACATGTTTCTGATCGTGAAATTAAGTGAACTTGAATCTACATAATATATTATGAGGCACTTACCTTCTATTCTTCTGTCATTATTACTATACGAGCAACTTGAAGATAATATCGTACTAGGCCGAATAACCTCAATCTGGACTCAAGAATCTTACAAAAACACTTAATTTCAAGGGAATCAATTGGCCACACCACTATTTCGTTTATTAAATCAATTTTAAACTACGAATGTCGATCAAAAGTCGTGATCGTGATGCTATTACTTGCCATAACCATACCTAATATCAGTTTCGGTTGCGTCAACATGTAATCTTGGCGTTGCCATGTTTAAAAACTTTTAAAACCGTCGTCACTTCGGTAATGAAGGGTTAAGTCTATCGTACCAGTTTGTGAATGACGATCGAATGGTTAATGGTGTTAAATAGAGTATTTGATGGTGTTTAGATATACCATCAAATTGTTTATATTGCGTTTTGATAATTAAATGTTGCGCACGTATTTTGTTTTTATTGGTGAGCTGCTAAAGAAAAGTTATTTTATGCCTAGTATTTCACGGTCAGTTTAATATTTATGATATCTGTAGTGACAATCATGTCATTTGGTCTAAATAGCTTTTTATTTTAATTATTTGATTTTGCTTTTATATAGATTCTTTTCTTTTAGATTTTGTGAATGTGAGAACGTAGTAGGCTTAACAGACTGTAGATCTGTCGACCATTTTCTATCTTACTAAGTACCTGGTACTTGTTGATAGGCCTACACTGTCCTTTTTTTTTTTTTTTTTTGGGTGGGAAATTATCAAATAACTTCTCCCGCTCTGGGTGGAGCGGGAGGGCGTGTCAGACTCTTACTGACTAAAACCCACCCGTGTTCCTTCCGTTGCCTTTACGTTGCCAGGGGCCACGGTATCCCTTTCGGACTTTCCCGCAACCCCGGAGCCTACACTGTCCTCTCATACCTATTAACACTGTAATTTGAAAACATTGTAAATACCATTTACTTTAAAAAAAGTAACCATGTAGTTTCTTGCCGGCTCTTCTCCATAGGAAACGACCAATTGGGACCGTGCACCTAGCTTCTGACGTTTCATAAGTGCCCTTGTAGGTTTATGTGAAATAAAATATTTTTAATTTTGATTTTTGATAATATTCTGCGGCCGTTTTCCTCATGTAAGCTAAGATTTACGTGTTTTTGACAGAAACAATTTAATTCAAACATTTAGAAATTATGTGCAAGGATGACGTCCAAGGCTGATTATAGGTAGATATGCTTATAGGGCGCGAAGTGGACCTATGTAATCTCGAGTCTAATACAAACAACACGTGCAGCTACCTTAGTATTTCCGTGTGTGTAGCAGCTCATATGAGTAACATTGTGTGACATACTGACCGCCTTATTGGTCTAATGGTCGCAATGCTACTGCTGAGCATGAAGTCCTGGATTCATTCTCGGGTCGGATAGGATAGGTGTTTTCATCTTGAATTTATCAGTAGCAGTCCAGAGTCTGGATTTGTGCCCTGTTGATGGCATTAGGCTCGCCCCAAATTAGTTAAACAAAACTGGCGAAATGTGTGAACACTAAGAATTATTCCTGCTTGCGGCGCTCGACTTCTATAGTAACGTATCTACAAAAAAAAGGGCCGGTAAACAGATGTTGCCATCGTGTGCACGGGATTTTGTTTTCAAAGTGGTTATCTGCGTGACCGCAATGGTACACCTCTGCCTAACCCGTCGGGGAATACAAGCGTGATGTTATGTTATATAGTTAGTATTTAAAGTCTTACACCTTTATTATACATCCATCACTTTTACAACATCTCTAAAAACAAAGTCCAACTATAAAAAAAATACATAAAAATTATATCTTTTTTATTGCGAACAAAAACAGCGTACTGCGAGTCTGCGAAGCACTTATAATGATTATTGTGCATTAAAACATTACGCTTCGCATTGGGTGTCGAGCAGTTGCCAAATCGCCTCCGTTACACAATAATAACCTCAGATATTACTTTTGTAGTAAAAGTTCGTGTTTTTCACGAATTTCATGCAATCTCGAAAACTGCCGCCCCGTTTTGTATGATTACCTCGTTAAGAGATTGCTAAACTTTGGAAAGGTTAAAAGTTTTCTTGTAAATTTTTTGGTGTTTTGCTCCGTTGTTTTTTTAAACTTCCAGGTTTTTAAGGAAAATTCGTGTGTTATGGTGAAACGGCGACGTTAATAAAGTTCAAAATAGTGTACCTTCGCAGTCTCAGAAGGTCTTACTTACAACTCAGACGTTAATCTACTTGTTTTTTTTTTTTTTGTTAGTCAGTTATAATATATCATTCTACTGGTGGAAGAATGTTCAAAATCGTGCCCGTAGTTTTTGAATTTATTAATTACAAACAAAAGTACAAATCTTTTCTCTTTATAATGCATAAGTACTATATTTTTTATAATATAAAGAGGTAACATTGGCGATCCGATTCCGAAAATTCTATCACTAATGGGAACCTACACTATTGCAGAGTTTCATAAGATATAGGTATTTTATGTTAAAACTAGCTAAGCTAGTCTTTTCATATGGTCACTAGTCATACATTAGTTATAAAACTAGTTTACAGAAAAAAAAAAAGATAAATTAAAATACCGAGGCAATCATTATCACAATAAATGTCAAAGCACTTCTTCAAATAACAATCGTCACAAATAAATAATACAATTTTACAAAAATCTTATCTCAAACGCCGCTATCTAGCCAATTTAAAACAGCTGATAATTACACTACATTCTTTTCTTCAAACCCTTTACTGAAGTGATACTTATCAAACTCAAACTCAAACCATTTATTTCAATTAAACCATTTACAGGCACTTTTGAATTGTCAGTCAGAAATATGAAGCTAGTTGCCCATTCCGAAGCGTAGGTTCCTATGGAGAAGAACGGGCAAGAAACTCCACGGACACTCTTTTAAATCATAATATTGTTACAAAATATTGTTTACATCATTCATGTTGAAATAATACATGTGAGAACAATGTAGAAAGACGTGCACGTAAAAAGCGTCCGTAATAAAAAGATAAAAACAATTCAAAAATGTCCCTACTGACGGCGCCCGTTCACGAACATGAAGCATGGATCAGCACCGTTTAGCTTAATCATTCCCTAATGTTACAGTATAGCCAATTGTTCTAAACCTGCTCTAAAACACCACTGTCCATTATAATGCACTCTAATTTTCCTGTGGCTTGGCACGCTTGCCAAATCGCGCTTCGAACATCGGTATGGTGTGTTTCATAAGCGACCAGCGATTCTGGACACAGGCCCAACGGCTTTAGAAAAAGCAGCTGGAGCAAATTGACTAATAAGAGATTTGTGGTGGTTGGTGGGTAAGCCACACTAGTCCCAACCCTTGCAACGCCTGAAAGCCAGAATCAACAATGGAGACCACCAGAATAGCTAAGGGAATGAAGCGCGTCGAGTCCTGAAGAAACGATTCAACTCTCCCGCATTCTTTACGGAATCCAGGACTGATGAATCGTTTAGTAAAGTCACTTGTGGTACAAGTGAGTCATTGTGATAATGTTTTTGCACCTACTGGTAACGGAGAAATTTAAGGTTCCAACTTTTCCAATAATACATTTAAAAACATTTCGGTAAAGAGAATTTATGTCGTACGTATTGTACTTTTAACAGTCTTTTAAGACTATGTTAAGCTTCCATGGTGCTTTTTCGGGTGTCCTTCGTTCGTTAACATTGGAACTAAGTGTCCATAGAGTTTCTTGCCCGTTTTTCATAGTACCTACTACGCTATGGAATGGGCAACAAGCTTCATAATTATATCTGACTGACCGACTCCTTGACAATAGGGATCATCATCCCTATTGTCAAGGAGTCGGTCAGTCACTCACTGGGTCAAAAAAAGTCACGTTATTTAGTCCGTCAGTAAGATAATAAAAAACTGTTAGACACGTATTTTTTGCTTAATCATATTAATAAAATATGACTTAGACAAAACGCATTAAAGTTGGGGAGTGGGGGTTGCTACGTCACAAGTAAGTATACAATCTACATACTCGTGACGTCATGGCACATTGTAACGCAATGTATCGCCGTAATCTTTTGATAAAGTAAAAAAAGAAAAAATTCTAAATAACTGCATTCGATTCGTATTCAATCTTCGAAAGTATGATCATGTATCTGCGCATCGATTGCTTTTAAAATGGTTACCCATACGTCAGCGTAGAGAGTTGAGGGCTCTGTCTATGTTGTATTCTATACTCGACAAACCCACTTCTCCTTCTTACCTGACTTCCCATGTTCAATACCTATGCTCCGCCCATAGTAAAAATCTTCGTTCTACCAACAATCGTCTTCTACGATGTCCTTCTCACCGCTCTGGTTTTATACACTCTTCTTTCTTTGTCCAGGCGGTATTTCTTTGGAATGCGCTTCCTCTGAACATCAGGATGGCAACTAGTCGGTTATCTTTCAAACTGAAGGCACGTGAACATATTCGAGAAAAGTTGACACAATCTTTGCAGCGCTGATTTGCTGCATTTGTTTTCTCCTCTACCTATCGTTATTTCTCCTGACAAAGTTTATTCGGTTTATATGTATGTATCTATGTATGTATGTATTAGTAAGTATTCATTTTCAAGTTATCTATTACTTATGTTGCACCTGCCATGTTTTGTCTCTGCTCCACCCTAAGGTTGACTGGTAGAAAATGCCTCAGGCATTAAGTCCGCCTTTGTACAGTATTTTTTTTTACTTGTGCATAGTTTTAATAAATAAATAAATAAAATACGACCAATATTTTTTAATAATACAACTGACGGACAAAAAAAATTTTTAATCGTCATCCCTATTCAGAAGTGCCTGTAAATGATTTAATTGAAATACACGCTTGAGTTTAGAACCTTCTTAGCTCTTATGAATTCCACCACAAACTCCAGCATAGACATGTTTCTGCAATGTCTGTCACTTAATGAGGTGTAACGTGGATTGCCAACTTAATGTTATTATACAGCCGACAATACAGAACGTCATTACAACAAAAAGGCGAAATTATATTTTGTGTTTTTGTTGGTAATAATGAGTTTCTGTGTTGTGGACTGGAAATATTGTAATTTACCAACTGTAAACGAAGGAATTTAATGACTTGAGAATCATCGCTTTTTTCTCAGGCTTAGGGAAGTCTGAACAAGGCTCTGATCAGTAAACCAGCCAATTCTTGTGATGGCTCGAAGTAAAAGTTAATCATGTAAATTGGCTTCAAGTTTGAAATTAATTCGGTTTTTAGAAACTTCTGGGATTGACTGAAGAGTTTGCGCGACTGGCCCGCGTGGTGGATGTCAAAGTCAAAGTCAAATCATTTATTTCAAATAGGCCCTTATAAGGCACTTTTGAACGTCAAAAATTTACAAAAAAAAAATGAAATGATTCTAGTCGCCCCTTCCAAAAGGTAGTTTTCGCATGGAGAAGAATAGGCAAGAAACTCCACCGTTACTCTTTTAAAATGTTTTACAATATTTTGTATAAGTACATTAGTTATATAATTATATATGCGAGGACGATGCACCTAGAATACAATTATTATACCACAATAGGTAAAAAGAATTAAGAATTAAAAATGAAGCAACAACAGATAAACTAATTATGTGATAGATACATACATGGTGCTCACATATTTACAAACATTGTAAAAGTAGACGATTTTCCTAAAATTTTACAACTAATAAGTCAGTGTGCGAGGAATTGGTCACAGAATGTAAAATCAATGACATATAATAAAAAATAAAATAAAGAAATACAATTAAATTTGCAACCAGTTTGATTTTGTCTTGATTCTAAATTATCCTATGGAGCATGTTTCCAAGCATTCTTATCTTGGATATAATCCTCTAATTTGTAATATGCTTATTTACAAAGTGTACTTTTAATATGAGTTTTAAATTTTCTTGCTTTTTCTTTCGATGATGGCCCTCTCCCTCTCACAGAGAGGAGGCCTTTGACTCAGCAGTGGGAACATTATAGGCGAAGTATGTTGCGTAGCTAAGGACCAGATATTTCATCCGTTGCGTGCCCGGCTTTCGCCTCTATTACGAAACAGTCTTCCACAGCATCTGCTATATCGATATGCGAATAAGTTAAAGTAGCAATTTATTTGTAACTAGCTGCTGCCCGCGGATTCGCCTTCGTGGGCCATAATTATTTTTCTAAAATAAAAGCAGCCTTAGTTACTCCTTAAAACATCAGCTATCTGCCAGTCAAAGTCCTGTCAAAATCGGTCCAGCCGTATCGGAGATTAGCCGGAACAAAAAGACAGGCAAACATTTTAAAAAGTGCTGTGTTTTTTGTTATAATAATTATCGTATGTTATACTTTCACATGCATTTAGTAAAAAGCTTATTTTGACATTAAAAACAGGCACTTACATTTTATTTATTTGTATAGATATATAGATTCATAATTCCATTTATTTCTTTGCGTGAAGTAACAAAAGTTACTTGAACAGACGCCAGCACATCAACCTACTACAATCTGTCAAATTTCTTTAATAGATTTTCAACTTTATCTCTAAAGCTTAAGGTTCAAAGTTGATTGGGAAAATTTGACAGTTTCGGGTAGGTTGACCTGCTGGCATCTGTACACACGACTACACAAAAAAACTATATATTTCCAGTTTATGCTGATCTCGCATTGTATTGGATTTCCGTACAATGCGAGGTCAGTAGCTTACTGGACATGTATAGCTTAATGATTTAGAGATTAAAGAAGAGCACGATGTACACACGTACATCGTGCTCTTCTTCTATCTCTAAATCATTAAGTTCAATCAGCTCACAAATCACATCACTAATAGCTCCAAATACAGATCCCCAACTCAATATCCGGTAACTAAGAGCTGGTAGACTTAACCCGGTTAATTCCGGACATTGTCCGGGTAGTGTCCGGGCAGTGTCCGGCCAGCTATCCACCGCAGAGCTTTAATTGGTGTTCTAGAATACTGCGTTTAGGCGGTATTAATGTAATAACGGTACCGAAATTGCATTCTGATTGGTTGAAGACGGAATTATGTAGTTATACGAGTCATTTTGTGCGGTCAAAAAAAGTTTTATGGAATTCATGATGGAGTCTTTGGGCTAGTTAGAATATAGGCGTATCGAAAGAAATGTAAGGGTGTAAGCTCGTGAATGGGTAACACCATTAAAGAGTCTATTATACCTCAAATTGCTTATTATGATCCTCCGTTCAATCGAAAATGCTGCAGCATTAATTTTGTAATCAATATGTGGTAAAGTTGAGGATTATTGTTAAGTACGTAACGCCCTATGTTTGACGGAAATACGATTCCATAAAAAAAATTGTATTGAAAAAAAATCCAATGTTACCTCCAAACCGAACAATAAACCGCTGGTACCTATTAAAAAAATACCTTCTTCAAATAGGGTCATGAAACTGCATAATAAATTAATAACTGAACTAACGCAGATACTAGGTTTTTTTAAATTATTAAATTTTCGCCGTAAATAAATAACCTAAACTATTGGCGCCTTGGAGCCTTCCCCGCTCAGCCTCGCTCTCACTCAGTTCGCAAGCAGTATCGTGCGAGCGAGACAAGGAGTGAATTTCAGCTGAGGTATTATGAACCCTTAACACCCCTAGTAATTACCTTATTATTTTATAAACCAATGTTGAATGTTTCTGCTCTTGGTATTCTTTAAATAAATAAAAAACACAGATTTTTCACCGCTTTTGGTTAAATTGACAAACAACTTGTTTTGGAAAAGATTAGGAAGGTTGTCATATAAATACTTATGATAGTGTTACATTGAAAAACCATTTCGTCCTCTTTATCCTTCAGGAGGGACAGAAATAATCAAAAAAGACGAACGCCTTCTTATTTCAAGGTTAAAATCTAAACATAGAGAGTAACAACTGTTATTAAACCAGGCATTACAGATGGGATGACAGCATTAAAAGATTACATACAAATTCGTCACCTCATCACAATGACAATACTCCGAAAACCGCCCCTAACGCAAAACAGACAAAGTTCAATTTACCGCAGACGTGTCTAAGCTTGACCGCAGAACAATTTGATCTGCGGACGACATATGGCTGACGGGTTCGGTTTTTGTATGGTTTTCGGTTTTTGATTACAAAATCATATTTCGGACATCGTGTTATGTGACTAGTTCGTTTTGGACGGGCTCTTTTGGGTAGGAAGGGTTTCTGAATATTATTTTTTGGGCCTCTATCTTCATGGTTCTCTTGGTGAGTAATAGGACCGAAGGACCACGCTGTTTTACTGGATGTGGATAGTATAAGAATTTGTACCATCATTTGTATTCGAACTTCGGGTAGAATCGGGTCTCCATTATGTAACTGTATCACTTTGATACGCGGAAAAAAGAATAATAAGTCGTCTAGCAGATACAAACATTATTGAAGATCGAACATAGAAAAATATTGCATTATTTCTATATCAATTTATAGCGCGACTGTCAAAGGGTTAAACCCCACCACAGACATAGCTATAATATATATTATAGCAAGAAATATTACGATATATTTTCCATAGTAATCTTCGAGTAACCTTAGACCTATAATATATATTTCTAGTACGCACCAATACTACGCAAAAAATAGAAAAAGCAAAGTACACACATCAACACGGTCTAGGGATATTTCATACTCAATTAAATAACTCGAAAAGTACTGGCCGCATTGTAATCTTTCATACACCGATTTGTTTGTAATTTATCTCAGACTAATTCCAAATTCAAATTTTTGAAAATTCTTTTGTTTCGGTGGCATAAAAATGTCTTGATGTGTAGGAGAGGGAATTTTCATTTGTGCGAAATTTAGAAAACAATACGAATTACGTTTAGTTACAGTTTTTTTTTCATTTTTAAACGAAAGATAAAGTTAAAATTGAGGTATTGTAGCCATGCAACGCCAACATTTGACGAGGGCGGAGATGGTACGGGCTGTGGAAATGCTGGAAGCTGGGTCTGTTCAGCGTAATGTTGCTGAGGCCATAGGAACCCTCCAAAATGTAATTTCAAGATTGTGGACACGCTATCGTGCCACAGGTGAAGTAGCGGAGAGGCACCGGGGGCCAAGTCGCATCACTACCCCCAGACAAGATCGATTTTTGCAAATTACTGCGCGAGCTCAACCAAATGCAACGGCGACTCAATTGGTCCAAAGGCTGCGAGTGGAACACCAAGTGCTTGTGAGTGACCAAACTGTAAGAAGGCGACTGCATGAAAGCAATCTACGCTCTCGTAGATCACTCCGGGTCCCACCTTTACGGAGAGGCAATCGTGGACGACGATTAGAATGGGTTCGGAACCACGTGGACTGGGGCCGTGAGCAATGGTCCAATGTGCTGTTCACGGATGAATCCAGGTTCGGCTTCCATCCAGATTCACGAAGGACGCGTGTTTGGCGAGTTCCTGGACGATGGAGCCGTCTTCAGAACCCTCAGGAAGTTCACCCATACCAAGGAGGAACAATTATGGTTTGGGCAGGAATTCGTCTTGGAGGACGGACGGATCTTGTTTGGGTGCGGGGCAATATGACGGCAGAACGATACGTCCAACAGGTGCTGGGGCCCGTAATCTTGCCCCACAGAACACAAATGGGGCAAGATTTCCTGCTCATGCACGACAATGCCCGGGCACACACGGCGAGAACGGTAGCAGCTTGGTTACATACACACAATGTTAGGGCCTTAGACTGGCCTGCTCAATCGCCAGATCTAAATCCCATTGAGCATGCGTGGGATATGCTGCAAAGAAGAGCTCTGAAGGAAGTTCCTGAAAATCTGGCTACAGAAGATCAACTTTTTGCGCACCTCAGAAGGACATGGGACAATATTCCGCAGCAAGACATTGACAACCTTGTTCTGAGCATGCCGAATCGTTGCCGATGTGTTATGAACATCATGGGCGCTTTCTCAGACTACTAACTTCAAGTTTATAAACACAAATTAAATGATTTTTCTATTTTTTTCAGTTTTTACTCATAAATTAAAAGTTAATTCATATACGGTTTCCGTCTATGCTTCATTTTTTTTCCATAAAATCCTGAAATTTTAATCGAAGTACCTTAACCATTATTAAAAAATGGTAGAATATTAAATAACGTATCTTTTAAATATATACATGTCATATAAATAATTAACACATTGATAGTAATTCGCTTTTTTAAAAATATCCCTAGACCGTGTTGATGTGTGTAGATTAATATAATTATTATAGCTACGTCTGTAACGGGCTTTAACCAACATAATATTTATTTAAACCACGATAGAGATGCTAATTCAATATCAATAAATAAAGTATCCCAAGAGCCTTTTTGGTAGATAATCGTATTGAAACGAATTCTATTAACACAACATCACGCCTGTATTCCTCGAAGGGTTAAGCAGAGGTGTACCTATAGTACTTAACCTACACACACATTTCACCAGTTATGTTTAAGTCCCATGTAATAGGGGTCCGAGACTATTGCCTTCAATCGGGCACAAATCCAGACTCCGGACTGCTAAAGAGAAATTCTAGATTGAAAAATCCAATAACATTTTGCCCGACCTGGACATCGAACCCAGGACCTCATGCTCAACAGTAGCGCTGTCGACCACTAGATCAAGCCAGAATTCTACTAAATAATAATATAATCGGAACCACGCGCCAGGCAGGTGGTCTTTGCGATCGTATTGAGTACAGCCGATACGATACCCATTGTAGGGATGTCAGTCAAACGTTTTGAACGTACCACGTGGCATTTAATAGAGATTTTTTTCTATTGCCTATTATGCCGTAGTGTATGTCATACATGACGTGTTCTTTTGAGGTGAAAAGCTTATTATTTAAGTAGGCCAAATAATCAGCATTGCTATACAACGTGGCAATGCTGCCAGCCTTTTGGGCACTTTTCTTGTTGACAGCGATGCGGACGAATTTTTTGATGCCCCGTTTTTATACACTTGTATATATTATTATTATTTTAAGACTTAGTTTTTAAATCATGTAAATAGGCACTTAGATATAGTAGTGTAGTAGTATTTTAATTTTTCAATTGGTTTTTTGCTTTTTACTACACACGCTTTGAACGTGCACGTCTTTCTACATTGTTCTTACATTAATTATAACATGAATAATGTACCTAAAAAAATGTATATTGAAAAGAGTGTTCGTGGAGTTTCTTGCCCGTTCTTCTCCATACGTACCTACTACGCTTTGGAATGGGCAACTAGCTTCATAGTTCTGCTTGACCAACTCCTTGACAATTCAAAAGTGCCTGTAAATGGTTTAATTGAAATAAATGCTTTGAGTTTGAGTTTGAATAATAGTCGGCGATGAATATTTTTTAATGAGTAAATTATTTTATCTAAGTTGTTTTTTTTTTCATTTCTTTGGCTTGCTTGACACCAAAAAGCATGCCTAAATAAATTGTATCTCTTCAAGATATAGTTGGATACAACCGTTGAAATCTATTTAAGTGATTCGTTGATGCATTATTCTTACTTTCGGTACTACAACAACACAACTCGCAAAAACCCCAATTATCGCAACATTACCTCGCTCTATTAATCACAAGTCGTCCGATATCGCACAAAAAATTAACATTATGTTCAGTATCTGATGCGTGACAGCCCTGACCATCTGCCTGCTTGCACAGTTGCAAGGAAGCATTCTAGTATAATAGTATCTTTGTCCCAAAAGTGGGTGCGAATTTAACAGTGTCTTATTGTGAAAAAAAAAAAGTTTTCTACCTCTTGTGCGAAGCAGATGTTGTTCGAATTTTGAAATGTAGAAAAAAACGGTGGTTTGCCAATTATGTGTTGCTGGGTATTAGCTTTCTATCTTGGTTTTTGTTTAAAATGTTTTTTTTTTTTTGAGAATGTCCCGAGAAAGATTGTTTTTGGAAACAAAGTAATCGACATACTTAGAAGAAAAAGTTATTTGCTACAACAACTGTTGTTCGCATTGTTCACTTAAATTGTTCGACTGTGTTGACAAATTATATTGTACGATTTTTTTTATATGATTAAATGTAGTGTTTTCTGAGATCTAGATAAATTTATACAGCACAGTCAAAACATTCCATTTCAAGTTTGGCTATTACTTAAATTCGACAACCTCCAAACCGGTAGACCTCATTAAAATTACGTGGCCTTAGACTTAAGCATAATATGGCCTTTATGTTATAGTATAGCCTTAAAGCTAATGCAAAAAATATAATTATACTAAACTGCAATTGGCCATCGTGACCCTACTTCTAAATGGGCAGACATTAGGGGGAAATAAATATTATAAATGATTTTGGGGCAGATATTAATAATTTTGTCGGAAACGTTAGCCGAATATAAATGAAGTATTAAATATTTAATATACAGCGTGTTGATTTTATACACAGTTTTTGTTACAAAACAATCTACCTAATCAAAAAGAATTACATAGTAATTCATTAGATATAAATAACCGTTTCTTTTATGAATCAAACAACACTATTCCATTTGTATTTTTCTTTATTTAAACTGCACAATGCTTTTACAAAATTAGGTACCCACCATTTTATTTGTTTTCTTGCTCTAATCTTTTCCGGCATGAATTGTAAAACGTCAGTTTAACAATGAAATAAACGGGCACCTATCTATTATGTTTTTACGCCCATATTTCGAGTTCCTGATCCCATAAACACGAATAATTTCCCTCCTGAATGCGTGATACACGCAAATGCTGGACTTTTTACAACTTCCCTGACAGGAGAAAGTTGTTATATTATGTATCTATGTAGATTATCGTTTGTGTTCCATTCAATCGTTTAATATGATAGTCCTGTAGTTATGGCTATTGCACGATTGGATATAAAATATCTTGAATCGACATAAATAATATTACACTTCAGTCACGAACATATAAATGTCACTTGAAATGGGTAATTTCTATTTTCTGTACCTAAATACAGAACTTATAATTTATTTGAAGTAGGTACTGTCAAGGAATTCTCAGTGATTAATTAAATCGAAGACATTATCACACTATGCATATGCAATAGTATTCAAATAGGTAGCAGTTTTTATACGAACTCGCAGCTAAAAAAAACTTACCAGAACGCGCAATCGCTCATTACTCCAGTGACACATTTACAGATACACCAATCCTTATGAATACCACATGGCTATCCTACCATCTGTAGTTTCTGTAATTAAACCTACTGTATAAACATTACGTAATTTTTACTGCCAATAAAACAGCCTGTATCGTCCAGCGTACAATCAATAAAAGCAATATTTACAAAGTGTATTAATGATGGAAATCCCCCTGTATTCCGAACACATCTGCAATACATTTTATTGTCCACATGGGTACCGTTTGTGTATGTTATTCAATCCGTGGCATTTTAGGTACCCCAGGGCGTACGGGGATTAATTTTTTCTCGCCCTTTTTAGGGCTGTTCTGTGTTTATTTGGGGAAATAAGGAATTGGTGTGAAAAGGTTTAGGGCTTTTTTGTGTTGAATAAATTATTCATCTGGATAAGTAACATTTTTTAAGTGCATGAAGTTATAGTTGCGGATGCAGTGATACAATGCCATGCTCACTCAAATGTCTCGCTGGTGGTGGCGTGTGTGTTGGATCGTTAAGTTCCCTTCAAAATGGTTGAGCTAAACGGTGCTGATCCATGCGTCATGTTCGTGAACGGGCGCCGTCAGTGGGGACTGGCCATCTCTTATCTGCCACGGCTTATTTAAATTTTTGAATTGTTTTTATGTTTTTATTACGGACGCTTTTTACGTGCACGTCTTTCTACATTGTTCTCAAATGTATAATTTCAACATGAATGATGTAACCAATATTTTGTAACAATATTATGATTCCTTTGTAATTATTATGAACCTTCGCTTTGGAATGGGCGACTAGCTTCATATTTCTGACTGACTGACCCCTTGACAATTCAAAAGTGTCTGTAAATGGTTTAATTGAAATAAATGCTTTGAGTTTGAGTTGAGTTTGAATAACTTTAAAACGTTCATGTCTTCTTTTCCATACATTTATATTAATCTTTTCCATAATGTCTTGTCTATTTATTTACATTTCAATAGGTACAGCACATTTATGTTTTTGTTAAATTGCTGTTAGCTTGTCTAGACAAAATATCATTATTCACCCTTTTCACCCCACCAGAGTAAACAAATTATACATTTTAAAGGTCATACAGATTTTTCATCAAAATAAGTTTTTTGTTTTTCACCTTCTATCGACATTCAAAAAAGTTTTTTAATTTCAAACAAACTGCTCAGTTCGGGTACAAAAAGTAAGCTTAAACAAATCTTTTGTTGTATATTTTTTTTTTATATTCATCGCATTTGGATTCAAGGGCTTAGTTAAAATCTGAGTTTTTATTAAAAATATGTCTAGTTTTTATTAAAACGACGGGTACTAAAGCTATGGATATTGGCATGGATATAAAACATTTTATTTTACCTTTCTTGGTGAGATTCCAAGTTTTGATCACACAATATCCTACAAGAATAAGGTATTTGAAATATATTTTAATGAAAACAACAATTTTTCTTTTTGGTCCTTGTGCTCCCGGGCTAATAAAACACACTTCTGTTGCTGGTGCCAAGATAAGCTATTATTTATATAATTATTATTCACCAAATGTGCCGTTATAGCAATTCAAGGTGGCTCTAAAAGATAGGTTCAAACTGCAGTCACCAATACACCAGCAAAGCGTGGTGATTTAATGAAATCTCTTTTAATTATACAATTACCTAGCTTATTGTTCACTGGATTTTGGGCAGAATGTGGAAGGAAATAATTCACCAAAAATTATCTTGGTAAGTTGCTTTGAAAGAAAATCATCGTGAGGAAACCGGCATGTCCTAGAACCAAAAAAATCGAACACATGTGTGACATCTACCCACCCGCGCTGGACCCGCGTGGTGGATGACGGCCCACTCCCTCTCGCAAAGAGGAGGCCCTAGTCCTAGCAGTGGGGGAACATTATAGGCTGAGTGTTCTCAAAGGTCCAAAGAGAGGTTATGTATCAAAGGACCACAATTAGGTAACTCCTTCAAAAGCTCCTCACTAGCTCTGAAATTAAAAGTTGAGTATGTAAAATGGAACCCGCATAAACCCGAAATAAATAATTCAAAGTGAAAACTTTGACGGGAACCGACCTCCAAGAAACTCAAACCTTTAGCGTCGCTAAGTTAGAAATACTTAACTAACTTCTAAGTTAGAGCTTACTTAGGATATTCGAGGCTTTGAGTACGTCCACAATATCTTGGGAAAGTCAGTAGATGTGTGTATTTCAAACTTTGTGAGAAGTTATAACTTGGTCTTTTGAACTGCACTTTTTAAACATCTCTCATGGAATGGCTGGTGTTAGTAACATTTGCAGTCTGTGAGCCGCAACTTACTATTGAAATAATAGGTCTTTACCTATGAAATTGCCGTTCTGCAGTACTAGCCATTTCAAATCAAAATAATTTTTGTTTGGCTAAGAATTCTAATTTCAAATTAATTTTATTTTAAAAACATGTTCTTTTTTCCAAAAGTAGTCATTTGTTTATTGATTAGTGTTACATTTTCATCGCATTTCAATCTTTTTCGTCATCATGGATACGTTAAAAATTCGAGTAATTATGGAATATGAGTACCGTCGTGGCAGCAACGCGGCACAAGCGGCACGCAACATCAACGACGTTTACGGAGCTAACACTACAAACCAACGCACTACCTGTTATTGGTTTGCTCGCTTCCGTTCTGGAAATTTTGACCTGAAAAATGAACCTCGCGGTCGTCCGAAGACTTTGGTCGACAATGACGAATTAAAGGCGATTGTAGAAGCTGATGATACACAATCTACGGCTGAATTAGCAGCAGCTTTCGACGTTAGCGTCGAAACAATATTAAAGACCTAATAAAATCAAATTTTGCTAGATAAATACTGAAACATTGAAGATAACACTGCGAGTCTGCGAATGTCGCCAACTACATCGTTATTTATTTCTGCTGCACCCGAAGCATGAGCACCATAGAAACGGGTTTTGTAGACAAAATGACAGACACACAATCACAATCTGTTATTTTGTCTATTCTTCCGTCATGCTACGCGTGCAGCTTTCAATCTCCAGCCAAAATATCAATTTAAATTTATACTAATAATAATATCTTTTTTTCCATATCTTGCAATAGTCCTGCACCAACCGGGGGTTGTCCTTGGGTGCACTAGCATAGTGCGTACAGGGATAATCGTCGGTTGGTGCCTCGTTTCATTAAACACGTCTAACGGGCCTCTGCAAGTTGGCTTCGGCCCCTCGTACGCCTTTCAAAGGTCCGGGACTAGGGTCCCGGACCTTTGAAAGGCGTACGGTCCCGAGAAATGTCAAAAAATAATCATATATAATAATTTTACCTTTTTATAATATTATTATAAAAAGGTAAAATTATTATATATAAAAATTTGTGAGTTTATATGTAATCTTCGCAACTACTGATCCGATTCCGAAAATTCTTTCACTAATGAGAAGCTACAGTATTGACGATATTTTATGCTATAACAAGAAATTTCACGCGAGCGTAGACGGCAGAACCTAGTATCTAATAAATATGATGCTTATGTCCAATTTGTATCATAAATGGTTCAAAAGTAGTCGCTAAACATCAATCCAATTATCTCACCTCACATAATATTCGTTACACCTAACATTGATTGTCATGGGAATCCTATGTAGGACGTAATTTGCCACACTCCAGATTTTTTATCATCCCACGAAACCAAATCAAAAGTTAGACCGAAAATAGCGAACAATTAATTTCAACAAAAATCCGCCACTTTGCAATTTTTTATACTCATTCTAACAATTAGGCGGTTCGTACCGTAAAATCGTTCAGAATTACGCAGAGACAAAAATCTAGACGCGACCAATGGCTCATGAAGGTCAGATGCTATTGCGTCAAAGTTTATTTAGATCTTATCTTACAGCCATAAAGTTCAAAATTCCTTGGTAGAATTATTATTATCGGTAGGTATAGTGACTGACTGTAACATTTGGTAGCCAATTGATAACATTAATTATATCCTTGATTTTATAAATATTATTAACTTTGGCTTTATTTACAAGCTTGTCTAATGAGTTATTTAAAAATGGACTATTTATCTTGTAATTAAGGCACTTAATAGTTTGCACTTAGGATCGGGTCACACGGTGCATTTGTGCAGTGTCGCAATTCGTATATTGTTGAATCCGTTCCGTCAATTGACAAAATGGGTTTGCTCTCATATCAATGTGTTTGTGGCATTCGCAACGCAATTGTGATACTCGAGTGTTTGTTGAAGAATCGGGTCAACTTCGATACTGTGTTACTACAAAAAATATTTGGAAAACTAAATTTTCAAATATTTTTGGGGTCCGAACCCAGACAGGCGCTTTACTTTGTGTAAATAATTTCATCACCACTGCTGTCAAAACGGTGAAAGAAAACATCATGAGGAAATCGGCATCTACTAGAACCAAAAATTCGAAGACGTGACATCTACCAACCCGCACTGAGCTCGCGCGATGGAGTACTCCACTCCCTCTCATCGAGAGAAGGCCTGTAGTCCCAGCAGTATGAACATTATAGGCTGATTATGCAGTTAAATCTTGAAAATATATAGTTCTTCTTAATAATATACTAGAAAGTTGGTGGCCTTCAATCTAACTCAGGCAATGAATTAGTTTATTAAAAAAAACTCGCTCACAAGCACATAATTTACTATTATAATTAATACAAACTTTTTCTTTTTTGCAGATTAAAAGTGAACGCAGTGTACGGTGGTAGAAAAGTTTCAGTTCAGAATAAGAATTAATAAAAAGTGTGAAAAATGTGTTAGTTCATAATGTCGCAACGGTGGCGCTGCGGTCGCATTACGTGACGTTTACAATCCAAGATGGCGGATTCGAGTCCCGCCAATTCTATCATCGAGGGTACTGTGAAGTTTCGCGATGGGAAAAAGGTGGGTAATCGAATTAATCAAGTTACTGTCTTTTTAACATCGAGATTTTTCGTTTTTTATGGCGAGACAGTAATCGAATAATTACTGAAGACCGTATTTTATGTCGATTTATATCAATTCACATGTATAACCAGGAAAAGCAAAACTGTCATGTGACTTTTCCATTTGTAACACTGCAGATGCAAGTGCTGCATTGCATAGTTCTAAGGACTAATCCTGGCATGTAGATAATCATCTACATACTTCCAAATATAAATTGTACTTCAGGGGTATCAGTCATCAAAGATTTGTTCATTGGCATTTCACCGCTTGAGGTTCCGATTCAAAGAAGTATTAAACTCGTGCGCAGTCTGAATAAATTCAAAGAACTAGAACATAAAATTCAAGTAGGTACCGATACCAACATTTGGCTGTTCAAAATTCAATATTAGATATCAAAACTTATCACAAAATTCAAACTAAAGTAGCTACTAGAGACGTGCCTATCTAATCGATAACCAGAAATGTGTCATGTCGATAACGTGTGTTTACGCACTTTTACTACGACCGGTAGTTTCTGGGAACCTCTTGACGGATATCCTTGTGTGGCTATGATTTTAAAGGTGAAACGCGTATGGAAATTATGGGAGTGGCAGATATGGTGGTAGACTGTGTTAACTAGGCTGTCGTATCGAAAAGGGAGAGTTTAATATCAGAAATGCCTAATGATTAAGCCGTGTATAAGTTTGGTTAACAGTTTTGAAAATCGCCATTACCATGCCACTTTTCATCAGGCATAAGCCTATGGAAACGTCTCCAATAAGGATGATGATTTGGAAAAAATCTATTTAGTCCGTCAGTCAGATAATAAAAAACTATTCTACACGTATTTTTTTGCTTTATCATATTAATAAAAATTAATTAGATAAAACGCATTAAAGTTGGGGAGTGGGAGCTGCTACGTCACAAGTAAGTATAAAATCTACATACTCGTGACGTCATAGCACATTTTAACGCTATGTATCGCCGTAATCTCTTGATAAAGTAAAAAAAGAAAAAATAAGTGTTCAATATTTTTTAATAATACAACTGACGGACAGAAAAAAAAATTGTCGTCATCCCTATTGCACGCTTTTTCAATAAGATAAGATAAGATAAGATTTCTTTATTTGTTAAACATTGTATACATACAAGAGCATGCAAGATCAACAATTCTCGGCCACTTTCATGCATTCGTTACCAACTACACTGCGTAGATCTTCGCCCCACGTCTGAGAGCGTCCTTCTCGGCATTTGTCGGTTTCTCTTAAAATCTACAATTCTCTCTTGATGCTGGTTCAGAAAATTCGGAATCTTGTAATTTGTTGCCGAAGAATAGGATGATCTCCTTCAACATCGAACCACAAATCTTAGTTCACTTGGAGCCTCTTTGAAACTTTGCCAGCCCTCACACGCCTTCCGCATCAGAAAATTACTTACCATAATTGAAGCATCTTGTCTCTTAACTAATGAGCGACCATTATTAAGCCAACGTAGACCTTGGCCACTCGCCAACAAGATCTTATAGCCAACACAGCTTAAACAGGAATGCAAATATTATTACTTGGATTGAATATTATGGGAACCTAGGACCAATTATTATAACAATGATAATTTTGTTTTGACGTTAATATGAATTAGTCACATTAGTTCTTGCGCCCTTTTATTGTATCTGTATGCAAATTGTGAGTCACAGGCGTGGTTACTTCCTGGGTTTTAGTGCGATTTTATAGCCATGTGTCATCTGCCATTTTTATTGTATGCTGATTCGGGAAATTAATGATGAGTATTTAAAGTAATAATGTTTTGGTCCTTCAAATTAAAACTGAATTTTGTTTAGAATTTACTGTAGAAATCCACCATCATCATAATTTCATCCGAAAAACGTCTACTGCTGGACATAGAAAGAAAAAAAAGAAAGAAAATACGTTTATTTGCAGTAAATATGACGCAAAGAAAAAAAAACGAGAATAAAAAATTGGGGGAAAATATGCGTCACATTCACGCAAAACGGCCATCGCTCAGTATAATGCTGCGACATAGGCCTCTAACCACCGCCACTTCGACCGGCTTTGTATTTTTCGCGTCGTGGCACCATTACTTTAAAGCAGGGGTTCCCAACCTTTTTTTGTCTACTGCCCACTTTAAGAATAAATTATTTTTTAACGCCCCCCTTTACACAAAAAAGAGGGAATTTCAAACGACTGGTGGGGCCTTTTACACAAAAAAGTGGGGATTCTTAACTGATAAGTGGGGCCAAGAAATATCTCACGTGGGGCCCTAAGGGCCCCATGGGACGGGGGTTTGACATCACTGCCCTACACAATGCCCCCTTTTTTTTCTGGGTCTCTTACCGCCCCCCTTTAGGCCTGCAGCGCCCACAAGGGGGCGTTATCGCCCACGTTGGGAAAGACTGCTTTAAAGTATAGATGAATGTTTTACTTAATTCCATTTCTTTGAAATGTCAACATTTATCATCCAGAGAATTGTTTTCTATAAGGCAGTTTTTGGTAAGGGATCTAAATCATTTGATGCCATAGGAACACAGATGTCATAGGAAATCTTAACGTCAATCACTCTTGTGGCTTCAAGTTGGTGCTTGTGTCCAAATGGAATTGGTCCTTTCGACCATGATGGACATTTTTATTCGACATTTTTTTTAGGGTTCCGTACTTCAAAAGAAAAAAACGGAACTCTTATAGGATCACTCGTGTCTGTCTGTCTATCCATCTGTCACAGCCAATTTGCTCCGAATCTAATAGACCGATTAAGTTGAAATTTGGTACACATATTCTGTGACCCAAACACGGACGTGTAACGTAAATAAATGAATTTTGAATAGGGGGTCACTTTTGTGGGGCAAATAAGACATAACTTTACCGTGTGATATATCAAATGAAAGGGCTTGTTGCGAGAATCACAAATTGGCTTCTTTTTTACAAATTTTAAAATAAATACTTTTAAAGATATTTAAGAAAAGTTATGAAAATTCACCATTCACCCTTATCTCCGAAGCTACTGAGCCTTAAATTTTGAAAAAAATACAGATAATGATTCTTTATTCATAGATAACAGGAAACCCTATAAGAAGTCTAAAGTCTTAAAATAACATGGTAAATCTCTCAATATTGTGCGCACAAACTTACATTCGCTGTTGAAATGTATGGGAGAACATGTTTTTCAACTGTAAAGTTTGTTCTTGGGATAAATTCATCCCAAATACGGAACTCTTCGTTGTGCGTGGTTTTTACCTTAATTAATTAGTAATGTATTATAGTGATATTTATGGAAAACATTTTCATATCAGTATCAGTTTGAGAGCTTGTAGATAAACATGATATCTCGCCCTACATACAAATATGATGCATCACTTCTGAATGACGATACTTACTATTAATGTAGGCAAATATGTCGGTACTAATGGCGCCTAGTGGATAGATTGCAGAGTGGTTTGGTTTGAAATAAGTGAGTAATTATAATTTACTTCCTAGTTATGGAGTACCTACTTATCTCAAGATTCTGTAGGTTACATTGAATTGAATCTGTAGGTTTAGTCAATTGCTCTATTAAGGGGTCGTTCATTAATCACGTGAGCCTCGAAAGGGGGGGGGGTCCCCCCTTTCGAAAAAAAACATGAAATATCACAAGGGGGGAGGGGGGTATAGTGCGATATCGCGTGTATTTATTTTTTCGTTGAACGCGAGATTTCTAAGCCGAAAAGTGGCATGTGACCTTGACGCGCCGCTGCCAGGAAACGATTATGCCTGCATTTAAAAATAAAATATTCAGATTTTTTTTAAGATACTTTGTACCAAAAAAATATTCGAGATTTTGGGTAGGAGGAGTTAGTCTAGATTAAAACCTCACCACGTATCACTAGGGGGAACCCCCCCTGAGTTAAAAAGTTGCTAAACACATCATGTGATTAATGGACGACCCCTAATTTGTATGACTAGCGTAGCTCAACAACAACAGTTATTGTTTTAGAATTATTTGTAAGCATCATAGTCTTTAATATCCGGAAAAACTGATGAAGATTCTTAATGATATCATTTCCGCATTCCGGAATTATTTTGGTTTGAATGATAATCACTGACTGTAGCAGGTTAGGTACAGTCATTCTTGATGTTACTTTTATATTTTATAGCTCTTGTAACAAGATTGATAGGCAGTCCGTCTAATTTCATGTCTCTAGAGAAATATCTGATAATTTATTGGTTTTTTATACAGGTGGATTTTGAGATGGGGCTGTAAGGGTTTAACACTGTAAGGGCAGGTACCTTAACCGTTGTCGAAAAACGGTCTTTGTACTTAAATTTTGGAGGCATTTTCATATGCGTTCACAGATTTAAAAAAAAAAGTACAGACAGCAACAAGATTGGCAATTTTCACAAATAAAAATCCATTTCATAATGAGACATCCTCACTGTAATATTTTGCGAAAGTGAGTTTGTTTATTTATTTGTTAGGCTTTCACGCCAAAATGGCTGAACGGATTTGAATGAAATTTGGCACATAGGTAGACCATGATCTGGAGAAAGACTGAGATACCTTTATCCCGATATTCCCACGGGATCGAGACTTTTGCGGGTGAAACCGCGGGGCGCAGCTAGTAATAAATAAAACAGTAAACCTACTATCATGAAAATAATCCAATATTCCGTAAGTACCCACAGTTTTATCGGCCAATTCACCGCAGAAAATTATTACAACAAAAAATGTTTAATGGCAGCCAATTTGTGGCGATACGAAACACGAACGCAACAGTACGCCGTTGTCATCGTGTTAATTAAAACGCCAGTGAGCAATACGCCGATCCGATACGCGGAGCGGTCAATACGCGGCTGGCAATTAATTTTGTTACGGTTGGCTTAAGTAGAAAAAGAGACTGATTAAAAGTAGAAACAGAGTTTTTAATTAGTGTCTTGTCTGAGAGAGCGAAATGATTTAGCGATAGCAGTTAATCAAAATGTTCACCTACTCCTATTGAGGTGAATACGTGAATAGGTAGCAACTGCATCGTTGGTGTAGTGGTCGTAAGGCTACTGCTGAGCATGGAGGTTCAATTCCCGGGTCGGGCAAAATGTTTTTGAGTTTTTCCATCTGGAATTTCTGAGTAGCAGCCCGGAGTCTGAATTTGTTCCCGGTTGATTAAGCTCACCCCCTATTACATGGGAATTAAACATAACTGGCGAAATGTGGGTGTACTATAGGTACACCTCTGCCTAACCCTTTGTCCAAATACAGGCGTGATGTTATGTTTATGTAGCAACTAGCAATCGGAGTCCATTTCTGAATTAGGAAAACACAACAATAACAGTTCTTAGTCAAAAATTTAAATTTTTGGTCCTTCTGTTCTAAAAAAAGTTACCAGAACAGTCTTTAGCCAATTAAGCCTAAAGGCAAGTGCACAAAGTCCCACATTTCTGCGAAAAAGAAATAACCAATCACGCTAATGCGTGTTGAATGCAGTAATGTAAACAAAGCACTACAAAGAGTTAAAGCAAATGGAAACGCATGGCGCTGTGTAATTGTCAAGTTGAGCGCACCAGTCACTGTGAAGACAGGCGAAGGGATATTGCAGTCCTTTCCTTATATTTTTGCATCACTGTCAAAATCACAGTGAATTTTATTCTTATTGCTATAAGGTTGGCGTTGGGGTGATACTTGGTGTTAGAGATAAAATAATTGTGAAAGACGAACAAGGCGCTTAGTTTGTGTTGAGAGAAAGCTGTGAATGAATAACATAGAGTAAGGAAAATTAACATAAGTCGTGTAATTCAAATTAGAGGTTTTACTCATTAGGTATTCCTTCATTCCTGTTAACATGAGCGTGTTTTGATAAATATTGTCCCTATTATACGTGAGTGTCTTCAAAACAAGATTTTATTAACGCAAACCTGCCTAAAATAACACTTCAAATCAAAATGAACAAAGTAAATCTGATTTGACATAATATGACATGAATCCAAATTCTGTACCTTTTTGAGAGAAATAAATCATTCATTCATTCAATTACATTTTCTTTTCATTTAAAAACATCAAACGCTTTTTTTTGACACTTTGTGTATTAATTAATATTCTCTACTCGCTATTCTATGAATAAATTAAAATTAGTATCGCAAATAGCTCTTCTAGCAGCGACAATCTCATTTCTCTCTTTAATTAAAATTTTGTATCGATTTCTTTCATGAAACCGTAAAAAGTTTTATGCTTCAATTTCATCTTATGGCGTGAGTAACAACTCTGAAGTACTCAGTATTAAGGCGAGCTTCCAGACAGGAGTAGATCTTCGTAATATTTATTGATTTTTATTTATTCGAATTTTCTTTTATTTACAAAGGTTTAAAAATAATAAACCGGCCAAGTGCGAGTCAGACACACACGGATGGTTCCGGACCACCGTTCAATATTTTCATCTAAAATTATAAAAATCGCAAAGATAATTTTGTTTTTCATAATGATAGGCTATGATTTACAAAGTTATTTTTCATAATAATGCTATGGATTACAAAGTTATTTTTTGCAGTTGCAGAAATCACCCATATTTAAATAAAATACCTTATAAATCGGCGTTATTAGTATTTGTTGATTATATACAGTATATGGTACATGATAATGCAGAAGTTTCTAATTCGTAACTTGTTTAGTTGTTGTGATAGAGCTCGTACAAAAATGGTCTAAAACTGACAACTTTTACGGCCCCCTATTTCTTAATTTTTGAAGATAAAAATAAATAAAAATAATATTATATAACTCTAGTCGATGAGTTCAAAAAAATTACACTCCACATGTCAGGCTAACTTTTTTTTTTTTAATAAATCAGTATGTTATTGTTGTATGGGGACCCCCATTTAATTTTAACTTTTTCAACTGTTTTCTATTACGGTTCATGAGATACAGCCCACTGACAGACAGACAGACGGACAGCGGAAGCTTAGTAATAGGGTTTCGGCACCCTTCGGAAACCGAAAAACGCCCTAAAAGTCAATAGTATACCTACGCAGTCTTGTCTACCATTATTTGCATGCTCTTTTCATCTCTTTGCACATAAACAAGTGCACGAGATCGGTAAAAATCCAGCTACTTTTCTCTCCTATAAGGACCAAAATAACTTTTAATTTAACCATTTTAACTACCTTTATGTTTTTTGTCTCCATAAACGATTATTCAGTCGTACAATCGGCGTTTAAGTGTCAGCACTAAACTAGAATCACGTGCTCAGTTTTTAGAATGGCCACTATCATTTTTACTTGCATGCAGTTCGCATTCCATATATTAAAGGGTTGAATAAACGAGAACATAAAACGTTATAGCTTTAGGGGTTCCGCATAGTCCAGGGGTCGGTACTCGTTAGCCGTAATCATGAAATCAAAGTAAAATTAAAAAGAGATTTTATTGTAACAATTTAGGAAGGAATATTGTAAATATTATCAAAATAGCACTAAAGATAAAAACAATGAAGAAGAATTTTGACTTATTTAAGCCACAAACTAGGTATTAATTCGTACATAAATCTAGTTAATACTAGAAAAAGAAAAACCAAACCCATGAAGCGGCTGCCTATCTGACCTCCACAACCCAGTAGTTGTGGAGGTCAGATAGGCAGCCGCTTCATGTAAAATACTAGTATTCAGCTGCATCCGGTTAGACTGGAAGCCGACGGCAACATAGTTGAGGAAAAGGCTAGGCAGATCATAATGATGATGATATGGTAATTACAAATGAAATGAAATGAAATTGTTTATTCTGTAAATAGGATATTGCAATCACTTTTACACGTCATATTAAAAAAAATTAAAAAAAAAAAAGAAGAAAATGCTAGATGAGTTCGGCGTTTCCTATCTGACTACTGAGAAGAAAGACCGAAACAAACTCAGAGGTCACAGTCTCTTTTAAAGTCCAGACATAATCTTGGTCAGGCCATATGAGGACCATGTAGATTAGTGTCTGAAATGGTCTTTTGAGGAAAGAACCACACAGATTTGAGTGGACCTGTCCAGTCAGTGCAAGCATTTGTCAGTAATCGTAGAGCTCAACTCAGAACTTAAGGAGCTCAACTCAACACTCAACATACGGCCCATTCCTTCTCGAAGAGTGCAGGCCTATTTCCCAGCAGTGGGAACAATATTGGCTGATTATGATGAAGCTGTGACCAAATGGTGGCCAAGGTTAAAAGAAGCCAGGGCCGACCAAAAGCGCGTTAGGTTAATGATATCGTCCAAGTCGCGGGAAACACTTGCATGATGAACGCATGGAACCGGAAAATATGGCAGAAATAAGGGAAGACCTATACTCAATAGTGAGTCATTCCGGGCTGAAATTATGATGATGAGCTGATGATGATGACTAAAGAAAAAAAAAAACATATTTGGAAAGCACATACCAAATTCTTTAAACTAGGTCATGTTAGCTACATGATCCAGTTTAATGAGCGAATTGCTGCTCGAAAAGCCTAATTATAGTCTGATTGGATTTCTGTACAATTTTTTTCGCACTCCTATAAATCTTCTAACCAATTCGCAAAACAGTTACTTAAAAGTAGCTTTCAATAACAAATCTGTATAGCGCACAATCTCTTAAAAACACGTTGAAAGCCTCAATCTTATTGTATTTAAATATTATGAATAACACTTGAGTCACACCAGTTAATCAAGATAACAATCTACCTACAGATCTCACATATTATTTACTACTTAGAAAGTTAACTCCTACTCATTCGAAATAAAAGTCCACTTTATTGCCTTTCTTTAATTCTGTGAATTCGCGGAACTAGGTTTTGCTTCGTCATCGTCTCGAAAAGTAATATCTTTCAATACCCTTAATATTTCAATCCTTGCTTCAAACTTCTGTTTCGCCTTCAACTTCCTAAAGCTCGGAACCAACGATAGCATGAACTGCCTATCTTCGTCTTCTTCATCCTTCTTTATATCTTTTAACATATCCAAAATTTTATCTTCTAAGTTTTCACTTCTTTCGTACATTGGTCTGAGGAATGTGGCATTGGCTGGTCCCGGTTCTGGTTCCGATTCTATTTCAAAACTAGTGGAGTTATTAACGGTCATTGATGTCTCGAAAATTGAAGGTTCGTTTTTAATACTTTCTAGAGGATCTGGATCTAAAGAGGAATTATCATCATCATCGTCATCTCTCTCAATGTTGTTCTCGTCTCCAGGTTCTAAAAGAAAGGACATTACGTTAAAATATTCATATCTTTTTCTTTTTTTGAATAGTCCTTGTTTCTGTTGTCTTTCCAAACGCTCTTTCTTCTGGAGCCCCAGTTCTCTTGTGAAGCATGTGCGGAGGCTCTTCCAGCGTCTTTGGAGTTCGTGGACTGAAAAATAAAGATGGCGTTTGAATAAATACATAAAATCACGCTTATGATCTTTGAAAGGGTTAACCAAAGCTACGTGAGTGCAACTGCGCCGTTTGAAAACACGCCTAGATGATTTTGCGGCTGGATCTTGATTGTTATTGACACTTTACTTCTACTGGTAGTCATAACAGTAAACATTTTGATAAATAAGGCAATCATTGAATTACTTGTTCATAAAGAAGCCAATTTAGTTCAATTGTTTTCAGTTCTAGGTAATACCTTGAGCTGTCTAGGCGTTATAACAATTAAGCCAATATAAACTTGTGTAGACTACCTAGTGTGGTGTGCCCTCTGTGTGCCCTCGTTGTCCTCTTTTGCATGTACCTAAGTGAGTACGTAGACGTATTTAGAAGCCTAACAATAATGTTCTTGTGATTTGCATTTGTAATGAACGGTCACTTGTTTAGACAGCGGTGAGTAATGAACTATTCGAATTTATGTAGTCGAAATAATCTGGTGAAATCGATCAATTGCGAAAGATAGTATTCTAAGCAGCCATCGTATTCGTAATGCGTCTGCAAGGACTAAAATTATTTTGCTTTAGCTAAGATTAGCTAACACAGTCTTGCTGCTTTTACAGAATTTACCATTAATGTGACTGTTCCTGGAACCTTTTATTTTAAGTGTTGCGTGGATGTGGCGCAATTTTCCCCAACTTGTTCTTTTTTGCGTCATGTTTACTGCCAATAAGGTGTTTTCTTTATTTCTTCTTCCTTTCTTTGTAAAGGTCCTTTCTTTTTTTATTACCTTTCTTGTTGAAATACCCTGTCCATTATTAAGCCCTATCTTAATTATATTATTTATCTTCCTTATATTTCCTTCTGTTCTATTATTAACCCTTCCAAACAAACCTTTACGAATTCCGATGAAGTTGTTCAAAAACATTTCCGTGTCTAAAACTTTGTTCCAACCGGAGATCGAACCCCGTACCCGTCTCAAAAGTGTCCGAGCTGTCTCATTAGGATACTGTGGGAACACGGGTTTAATGAATTTCATCAATACTGTGAAATGTACTGTCAATGTTTTTATTTACTTTCAGTAAGACGGACGAAAATATGCATACAATCACCATTTTTGAGAATTTTCGTTGATATTTCTTTCCAATAATGTTATCTATTGAGTGAGGGCCTACCCTGTACCCTAATTGCATAATACACGATCAAACAGAATCTGAATCGTTTTGAAACAGATTAATTGCTAATCCATTGCTTCATAAGTTCGAAAAAAACTGGTCAGCAACGTAAATAACGCAATGAATGTTGTTGAACTGTCAAAATGAAACAGATTAGTCGTAATCGTTTACGAAAATGTGTTGCGTAATTAGATAGCTGATATCCATGACAAAGTAGTACAACTGTTGAAACGCAGTAGCAGTATTTGCTTTTAAACTTGATTACAACTCATCAGAGATAACTGTTAATAACGAATAGTTACTACCTATTGTAAGCAACTCAATCCAAAATAATGTGACAGAAACGGATTTTACATTTTACCTGTCAAACCGACAACAACAATCTCTACTTCATCGTATTTTTTAACCTTCCGTGACTATACATTTTAAACCTTATTTCCAACTGTCAAAGTACTTTTTCCGTCGCATTTACCTCTTAAAAGTAACCGACAACAAATTGTGGCCTTTACCTAAATACTACACAAACGAATTTCGCTTTTATTTCTATTTCGCTAAGTGGTAAAATCGTATGAAGTTACGCCGCAATATTTACAGTTTTGATTGCTCACCGTGTTCAACTTTGTCTTGTGGCTTGAAGTTATCCCAATCCGCGAACACTTCTTTGCACGCCTCAACCCACATTCTGGCTTTGTGTTTCTTATTGCTGTAGTAATTAGGATCATTTTTGTTGTACAATGCCGGGCGTTTTTTCACTGCCATTATGAGAGTGTCTACGTCGATTTCTGACATTTTGCGTGGAATTTTGGCGGGAACGGACGTGGAGTTGCGGTGAAACGCGGCGGGCAACTGAGGGCGACTACGGGGTGACGGGGCGCCGCAGTGGGGCGACGTTGCGCGACGTCGGCCTGGCAGCGCACACTATATTTTTCGATCGACTAGGGTGTCTACGGTTTGTGATTTTTAGAAGATTTAGGTTGAACTTTACTAGATAAACCGATTGAAACGTATTTGACGGAAAATGTTATTCTATATTAAATTACGGCCAAAGCTGAGCGACCACAACGCGGGACGCGGGAGCGTCAACAACGCGAAACTATCGCGGGAATTAACGTCCACACCTGGGCGACTATAGCGCGACCCGCGAACTTCATTTTGTTTAGTGAATAAGACGTGCGGCTGTGACAGCCGCACGTCTTTATCTAGTGTAACACATCTATGTGTTGTGTTATGTCAGTCTCATATTTAACATCAGAATTTGACTCTGTTGAAGAAGACCCTTTATTGCTTGCTCTTGCGTATGCGTGCATATTTTATCTTTTTTACGTTGATTCTTATATGTTAGATTTTTCAGATCTTACAAGATAGGATGTTATCTCACTCTTTCTATAAACATCTCTGTCAAGTCAAAATGACAGGTTAAAATAATGAGAGATTATTCGTACACACGTCTGACCACAAGACGCGTGCGTCCCGCTCACTCCCGCTTTGCCAACACCGTGACCGTAAAGCGGGAACACCGTGTACGTGTGCAAGGCGCCATATAATAACACGAGCAGCGTCCGCCGGGCGGTAGACGCTCTCGCTTCACTTCCCGCCTCCCGTGTTGTGGTCGCCCAGACTTGACCGAAGCTTTATGTTCACTAAGTTCATCATCGGTTATACCGAACTTAGCTTAAATTAAATGTCATTACGAACCATAAGTAAGTAAGTAATTGGTTTAACAGTAAGTCACCGGGTATTTATTATATTATGTTAATGCTGCGTGATGTTCTTTTCAATTTGTTACTATTCACTTAAATCTGGAAATCATTATTATTAAGCTAAACAGAAACTTCAACAACAAGGCAATAACTTTGTAACAAAGAAACCAGTAACAAAACATTACTTAATACTTATCTGATTTGTTGACAATATAAACAAGTGATAGCTATTTATGTAGCAGCTTACAAAGAAAACATGTTATTTACAGCCAGCTATAACAATCTACTAAAATTATTGCATACAATTACTGAAAAAAAAAAAAACCTGACTGTCCCGTTTCTATCCTTAAAACAACAAAAAATACGGCCACCCTACACATGAGCAATTGCGGTTGACGCGTGAAAGCAACAGCACATAGAAAAATACCGCAGTGCGAGTGAGATGGCGATATTATTATTTGTTCGTCGTCATAACCACAGTAAATCGCTGTCTAGTTGGCAACATGTGGCTTGGCGGTGTACCGACTGTAAGCGTTGGTCAGTGAGTGTGTCCGAACCATAAAGAACATAATATTATTCCGTGTTGATGGTACGACACTTATCTTTACGACAGTGAATTAAATTTTGTTGGCCTTAACTTCGCCACTTCGGTGGTAGTGCAGAGGTTACTACTGTTGCATTTTTTGACACAGAACAAACCATGCTGCAAATAAAATAGTCATTGCTAAGTAATATGTAGTTGACCGACTACTGAGTCAGTCCCAGTCTTTAGAAGTTCTGGAATTACCATTGTTTGGTAACAGAAAGTTTGTTACTTTAATAGGAACAAACATTTTAATAGTTTTCTGTGATTGGACATAATTCAATTTACTCTTACAAACTGAGTAGGTATGTGTACTGTAGTAGCTATTGAAAATACAACAATCTTCGAACAGACATTGGTATTACAAAAAAGTTGAAACCAGTTGCTAAAAAATTAATTGCTTCCGATTATATAAATTATTTTAGTTGTTTGTAACAGCATGGAGCTTTGAACTGGAGATTTTGAAGCATTTTGATTCCGTTTCAGTTGATCTTGATTCTTTTGAATAACAGTTTTCCTCTCGTTTCTATTAACGTAATTTTTTTGCACTTCTTTGAAATTGCAATATTTTGGTTTTATAATAACAACATAACAGCTGTTACCTGGTGATGATGGATCTTCGGATGCATTTTATTTTGCGAAAAGTTTTTATTCACTTTATAAATGGACCACAGTTCAATATTCAGATTTTTCTATTATCTCAAGGTCTTTCGACTGTAATAAGTACCCTATTGCATATTATTAATATTCAATTACTTATTTTTACCTACAAATATCTATTCGTTTTTTACCATATCTACATAGCCATTACCTACGTGTTCAAACTTAGCGTTTAGAATTTAATTATATTTTAATCAATTATGTATTTTACTACCTGATATCCTTGGCTCCGTTCGCAGTCTCGATTAATAGCAGTTTTACGACTAGGATAATATCTATAGTATCGATTATTTTGCTAAATTTGACAATTATTAATTTACTGGAAGCAAAACAATTGACAAATTACTGTAATTTTGCTACTTTATAGCTCTTATGTAATTGAAAATGGATCCACCAATTTAAAAAAATCTGTGTTTTGTGTAGCAATCTGGTTAAATTGAAACAGAGTTTTACAAAGTTTTATGTCACTTTAGATTCTAATATCATGCTGTCGAAAAAAGTAACTTACTATACTTACACCTTTTTTTATGACATTAGACAATTATACCGAAATAACACCATCGTTATTTCGATATAAGTGAGTAAAAAGCTCTGCTATTTTAAGATAAATACAAAGAAATATAACCTATTTACTATTTACAAATAAATTTAAACCCTAAAATGCAGTCATTTCAACAATATAATATAACGCTATAATAAATGGAGTATAATAACTATCATAGTGAGTGAGATTATTTAAATGTCAATAAACTAAATTTTTGTTTTTTTATTTTCAGTGGAAATCGCGATGGTGCGTCATGCGGAAGTTGTCTCCAGTTGCAGGTAAATTATGAACACCCTACGCCAATTAATTTGAATGTTTTTTTTTTTTAATAATTGATTTTTAATTTTTATATTACTTAAGTAGGTACTTATTATGTGTTTTCAAGCAAAGGGCTTCCGCGTCCGTGCGTAACTGCCGCGCACTCCGAGACTGTTGCGTACTGGTATACACGGAGATTTCGAAGCGCGTCGTTTCGGCTGTTTTCTATGAAGAAATGTGTAATACTGTTACTTATTTATACTGTGGCAGATGGATGCGATTTTGCATGTCTTTTAACAACTTTTAAGATTTTTATCGTAGGATAATTTGATGGTGTTTGTAATTGTAGTTCGCTAAGCAGGTAGTTAATTCATTGGCAGTAGGTATTGTATGGACTTCCTTTACATGTAAAGATTGATAGGCGTCGCTAGCAAAAAGTGACACAGGTCGCTATGTCCACTCTAATCTTGAACGTAAGAAAGAAAAAAAAATACAACCACCGCACAAACATAGTTTAATGGACAGACACAATCACCATCACAATATCCGAACACACCATCATGTCATCATAATTTAATCAATTTCCAGGGGTAGCACTTGGCCTCGGCCCGTACTACCCCATAAATCCGGCGCAACGCCGAATTACGTAAAAGTATAAAAAAATAATAATTATAATAATAAAATAAATCCTCTAAGCACACTGCTGGAGGATTCAGGTCTAGGCTATCGGTTGAGAAGAGGTGGTCAGGTGATATCTCACCTCCTTTACATGGATGACTTGAAACTCTTTGCTCCCAACAAATTGCGACTGTTGGAGCTACTGAAAGTAACAGAAACGTTCAGTAGCGCCATCAGGATGGAATTTGGTGTAGACAAATGTGCAGTCATGCATGTAAAGCGAGGGGGGATTATGGAATCCGTGGGAACCCAACTCTCGGATTCCATATACCTTAGATCCCTTTCCTCAACCGAAACCTACAAGTATTTGGGTATGTCGGAAGCATTAGGCATCAATGTTGCCGACATGAAACAATCGTTGAGGGAGCGCTTCTTTGGCCGCCTGAATAAAGTGTTAAATAGTCTTTTATCAGGCGGAAACAAGGTGCGTGCCTTCAACGGTTGGGTCATGCCGGTTTTGATGTATTCTTTTGGCATACTCAAATGGACTCAAGCGGAACTTGACGCTCTGGATAGGAAGGTCCGTACATTGTTGACGGCAAATCGAATGCATCACCCACGATCATCAGTAATGAGACTGTACATCCCGCGGAAGTGTGGGGGTCGAGGTTTCTTAAATGCTAAAACCCTCCACAACCGCGAGATCTGCAGTCTCAGGGAATATTTCTCAAAATGACGTGGGGATGCACCGAGATGTGGTCGCAGTGGACAAAGGCCTCACCCCGCTCTCCTTGGCGAAAGAGAACTGGCGCAAACCTGCAGTACTTGATACTAACGATCGTAAGGAAGTATGGCAAGGCAAAGAGCTTCACGGACGCTTTTTCCGGGCCCTACATGGGCCTGATGTTGACTTTTTAGCGTCTGTATCCTGGCTACGTTTCGGCGACCTCTTCGGGGAAACCGAAGGTTTTGTCTGTGCGATTATGGATGAAGTTATCATGACGAATAATTATCGGAAATACATTGTCAAGGACGGTACGGTTGACATCTGTCGGGCATGCCACCGTCCCGGTGAATCAATCCGACATATTGTTTCCGGTTGTTCTCGTCTTGCTAACGGCGAGTACTTGCACAGACACAATCTAGTGGCTAGGATTATCCACCAGCAACTTGCCATGCAGTACAACCTTGTGGAGTCCGAAGTACCATACTACAGGTATGTGCCCGACCCAGTTCTCGAGAATGGTCACGCCACATTGTACTGGGATCGATCTATTATCACTGACAGGACTATTGTAGCCAATAAGCCTGATATTGTGGTAATAGATCGACGAGAGCGCCGTGCAATGATTGTTGATATCGCTGTCCCTCATGACGAGAATCTCGTGAAAGCTGAGAACGATAAAAAAATCAAGTATCTTGACTTAGCACACGAGGTTGTCGACATGTGGGACGTGGACTCTGCAATCATTGTACCGATAATCGTTTCGGTTAATGGCCTAATAGCGGAGAGCCTCGATCAACACCTCAGGAGGCTCTCATTGCGCGGCTGGGTCAAGGGCTTGATTCAGAAAGCAGTACTTCTGGACACGGCACGCATAGTGAGGAGGTTCCTTTCTCTAGAGCCCTGACCACCGGCAGCTTGGACCCTGTTCCTGATGCCGATGGGCCACTATTTTTTATATTTTTAAATGTTTTTTTTTTTTTTGTGTTATTTATAAAAATATTTAAAAATGTAAACGATATGTATTAAAAATGAAATAAATCCTAATATGAAAGCATGCCGCATGCATGACATTACCTACCTACTAATAACATGCATTGTGTGAGCTGCGAGTTAAATAAACAAAACTAAATAATAACGAATGTTTTATTAGATAAGTAAGTATTTATTTTGAATTATAATAATTTAGTTTTATTCATTATTTTTGTTGCATTTATTATTAATTAATTTGAAATTATAATTAGAATATTTGTGCGCCGTTGACGGCAAGACGTAGCGTTCATGTTATATAATAATATAATATTAACAACTGTACTTATTTTGTTTACCTATGTTCTACAAATAAAAATATTTGAATTTGAATTTAAATAAGTAAATTACTTTGACTTCAAGAACATTGAGCTTTTCACCGGGCCTAGATAGGTACCTATATTTATTTAAATAGTTTATCTTAGTTGACAGGCTAACTAGACACAAAAATAACCTATAATATTAATGCTGATGAATCAAACAGACAATAAACTTAATATAAATTATAATTAGTGTCAAAGCCCTCTATATTATCGTGTTAGTGGTTATAAAAGTGGTATATTATTATTTGTATAATAAATAACTGTGCATAACAATAGTGACAGCCTCCAATTAGATATAAAAACAATTGTAAAAGTGTGGCCATAGAAAAGTTGCGGGAGAAAAGGTTCACTCTGCACAACGTGCAAACATATATGTAAAAAATATACTAAAAAAAACACTTTAACAATGTAAAAAAAAATTGACAGAAGACGATTGCATTCATTCCGGATTTTATCGTTAAACCCTATGAATTTAATGTTTGTGCTAGGAAAACACCATAGCAGGAGCACTGGGTTGGCAAGTCAGATGGATGCTGCAAATATTCCGCAATCCGTCGCTTCGATTCAAAGTCAAATTAAATTAATGAATAGTTGTCAACACTGACAACATCTAAATCTAATGTCTTTGACAGGAAAATAAGAACCTGCGGGATAATTGCATAACCTACTTACAATGAAAATACCTTTTATTTTGAATGTTCAACATCATTAATTGCGTCATTTACGTATTTGAGCAGACGAATTTTTCAAACATTTATGAAGCAATGGATTAATAATTTCCTTCAAAATCCCTCGAATTGTAATTGAAAGTGTATTACGCAATTGAGACGCGAGTGGTTTTTCTTCTGAGTCGTAATAATACAATGTGCCTTCTGCAGCTTCTCATAATATGTACCTATCCTATCTTAGCGTGACGTCACACGGGCGCAGTTCTCAGAGTTCTAAGAAAGAATCCAAGGCGAGCTACTCGACTGACTTTAAACTCTGTCACTTTGACTTAATCCTCTATCTGTATTTCATAATTATATTCATACAATTATGACTAGATCGTTAAAACACAGTATAAATAAGTAACAGTATTATGTCTTCATAGAAAACGGCCGAAACAACGATCAACAACAATCTGTACGCAACAGTATCGAGTGCGTGGCTGTTACGCACCGATGACGCGGAAGGTTATCTACCGAACGGCCGTACGTAATTATTTCAAGGTCACTGCCGAGACATGATACTGTTACTTTATTAAACTGTGGTTAAAGTGTTGAGAAACGATAAATATAAAATTCTTAATAATGCATTCCTAACTGTTCTGCACAATGGCGATGGTGACAAAATTTTCAAATCTTCGATTTAATCTTTTAATAAGTTTTTATTAACTTTTAGGTAAGACCTAGTCACTTCTAGTGATAACTAACAGGTACCTGTAAGTATATTTCGGTAGGTAGTAGCTTACTCGTAAATTCTTGAAAGTTCATTAAAATACAGAGTCAAATTACCCAACGAAACCCCGCAGACTTGATAGTTATTTGAAATTATGAGTTTAGAAAACATTATTTTGTTGTTTTGTCGTCATTAGTTAACGATATCCACCAAATCTACGGAGCTTCGCCAGCTAGCTAATTTAATTTGACCCTGTAAAGTAATGCATAAAAAGCAATGTGTTCGTGAGAAACGAAACGACTTCCAAATTACTTCGTGCGAATGCAGTTTGATCCAAAGCCTACTTCAGACTACTTACATAGTTTACTGATACTAATATAATGTCTTAATTATGACGAATTAATATGTTGAACTAACACACAAACTAGATTGAGTTGCGTAAACTGGATTATTAATTACACTGTAAATGTCCGAACAAGTGGCTAAGCTGTTTGTACTACTTACTAGTAAAGTTGTAATCCGGGTAATAAGAATCAATTACCTAAAATATACGTCCTATTGCAAGACTTTATATCCAATTTCAAGACAGTTTCTAGTGGCAAGAAAAGGCTGATAAGTTACTAATCTGTTTCATTTTGACAGTTCAAAAACATTCATTGCGTTATTTAGCAGTATTTTTTTCGAACTTATGATTGATTAGCAATCTGTTTCAAAACGATTCAGATTCTGATTGATCGTCTATTACGCAATTAGGGTACAGGTTAACATGGAAATACACTTCTTCAGTAAATGGTGGAAAAAGTAAGGCTGATCGTCCACATAGCTACTCAAGAGTAACCAACCCTTACACACTTTCAATCACAATCTGAGTGTTTTGAAGTATAATGCTAATCCATTGCTTCATAGGTTTGAAACGTACGGTCTGGTCAGCAACGTAGATAAGGCAATGAACGTGAGTGAACTCAAAATGTCAAAATGAAACCCATTGCGATCAATTGACATTTTGGTGGTTTGAGATTGTACACGTTACCGTTGACAAGCGTCGTGAATGAAAGTTAATTGAGTAAACTTCTGGTAAACTGGGTACCTATTGAAGAACAGCTGTTGAGATTGAGCACTGTACCATCGAAGAAGTTCATATCTATACACCGTTAGGACTATTTCTGCTTGCAGCGCTCGGCCGCTGTAGAACCGGGGCGGTAACAGATATGGTCATCGTGTTCACGGGATTTTGTTTTCAAACTCCTTAGATATGAAGTTCTTCGGATAGTACATTCAGTAGATATTTAACAATCCAAAACGTATTTTAATAATTTATTTACTTCTTCATCTGACTGCCTGGGTCGGCTTCCAGTCTAACCGGAAGCAGCTAAATATCAATATTTTACATGGATCGACTGCCTATCTGAACTCCACCACCCCCGGTTACTAAGTAAAACAATACCCCTTTGTAAGACTGGCTGTCAGACTATCAGGCTTCTGACTACCCGTAATGACTGACAAAGATCTACAAATAACAGCCGGGACCAACGGCTTAAAACGTGCATCCGAAGCACGGAGGGGTCTCGATATTTAAGTAATGGATGGTTCAGGGACCACTCAGCCTTCAGCAAGCGTCGCTTGACCTTCCTGCGGCTGTTAATTTAGCCAATTTTAATAAAATACTGTAAAACCCAAAACAACATACCGTTATTTCATAGGAGTATTGAACAAGGTAACAGTACATAATATATTTAATTCGCAACCGAAACTAGGCCATACTCTTGTCTGGCTTTCACCAAAATTTCGCAAAAATAATCCACGCGAAAAAGTTTTTTAAGTGAATTAATTTCTGTACTTAATTAGCAAGATGAACTCACTACGATATTTTTAGTAATTAAGATTTTGACTAAGATATTAATAACGGACATATTTTTGGGTAAGTATGTTTTTTGGTCGTTATTATGATGAGAGATTGTGACGGCGGCATGAGGATCGGCAGACGTCCTTCTGTGATAAATGTGATAATACTGATAATAACACATTCGAAACTCACCCATTAAACGGTTTAAAAGCTGTATTAAAACCAAACTTTGTACAAAAGGGTACTATAAAATTTCAGATTATTTATAAGATAAAAAAGCGTGGGATTGAGCTGCTCGCTCTGCTAAGCCTTGTGATAAAACCATAAAATTTTACATTTTAATTATTGTGTAAAATCATTAAAATATACCAGTTTTATAATACATATTGACATTGTTGAAAATTATATACAAAATGACATGATTACTTTGTTAAGTATTATATTGTTTTAATTATTGTGAATGTGAGGACTATGTGGATTCCTTCCTTTCGGGTTGAGTACAGACGCCAGCACATCAACCTACTACAAACTGTTAAATTTCTTTAATAGATTTTCAACTTTATCACTATAGCATAAGGTTCAAAGTTGATTGGGAAAATTTAACAGTTTCGGGTAGGTTGACCTGCTGGCGTCTGTACATTTGATATAATCTAGGTAGGGTAGAGCGGGGCTTGTTGAGCATAGGGGCAAGTTGGGCAATCGAAATATCTCGAAAACTATTCACCGTCCGTATAGGCATCATATGGCGGAAAGAGGGAGGCGCGGGAGGGGTAAACATCACGCGATCGCTAGTGGCCGCTGGACAAGTGAGTGAGGCGCACGGGCGTTTTGTTTATTTTAAGATCAAAAAGTAAAAACGTCATTTATCGCAAGTTTTCGTTTGTATTAGTCAAATGTTATTTGTTTTTAATCAGGTAAGTGTTAATCTTCCATATAATTATCGTACTTTTGATATGCAGAGAGGTTCTGGGTATAATTCTCACGGTTTTTTTATAACCTCACTTTTATTTTGAAATTCTGGGTTGGGGTTAGTTGAGCATAGTTGCTCAACTTACCCCATGATTCAAACAACTAAACTAATAAATGTTTTATTTTTTGTTAGGATGCGGACTTACAAGAGAAAAACTACAAGATGTTCTTCCAACAAAATAAAACCACAAAAAAAGTTAAGAAGACAAAGAAAGACTGAATCTAATGGTGAAGTTATTCCTAAGATACGTTATTGTTTTGTTGATTCTACTTTTGGTTAATTATTCAAAGAAAATTACTATAAGTTTTGTTTTCTCTGTCACTAAAAGACTATAAATAAAGAACTGATTGTTAAACACTTATTTTATTTCATCACTAGTCAACATTGAACCTATGGTTTCATTATACTTTCTTAGTGCTCAACTTGCCCCATACCTTTGCTCAACTTACCCCACCTATGGGGTACATTGAGCGTACTTGACTTTCTGCATTAAAACAGCTGTAGCTCTTAAATTTTACTTATTACAAAAAAATACTATTGACACTTTTGTTAAGCGATAAACAACAAATCCATCAAGCCGCATAACAATTTATTGAGACTTATCATTGAGGAGCTACATCCGTTTAAGTAAAAATTTGCTCAACTAGCCCCGCCCTACCCTACTTATCTGTGAACTAAGCGTTGACAACACCAACATCTCAGCCGAAAGAAGTCCACTGCTGGACTTAAGCCCCCAATCATTTCGACACAAAGATCGGTGTGTATGTCTAGGTATTAGATTAAATAATACCGGCTTCTTATTGTACTACTGCAGGGCAGAGGCTTCTACTCATACAGAGAAGGCACGTCACGCTTGCTCACTGTTGTACTAGATTACCTACTGTTTATTATAAGTCATCTACGTTTCGTCTGTTAGCTGTGGCTGGGATTATGCATGTTAACCGACCTTTTCCTTTCTGGGAAGACAGTGGAATGACACAAACTTGCAAATGACCCTGCGATGCAAGGGTCATAAAGTAAGCTATAGGGGTAGCTTTCCACGCTTCTCTTACTGCCTTTTCTAGCCAATCCTAAAGAACGCTCACAACTCAAATCTTTAGCCAGCAAAAAAAATATTATAAGAAAAATACTTCACAATGATTAATCACAACAAAACCGGACGTCAGACATACCAAACGCTATATTTTGTGCCTAATTAACTCTTATCCATCATCTCGTGACGTTTTATTATCACGCTACGTATTTACGGTACAAACAGATGTGTCAGAGACTTTGTTTGTTCACGACTTGTCGCCACAACGACTTCCTTACAACTGACTTGTTCCGACCAGATGCGGGTATGTTTGAATAGGTTTAAAGGGATTCTGAATTTGAATAAAAGTTGTTTTTTGTGATATTGGTTTAGTTGGTTGTGGCCTTTGCGAGCGGAAGCTTGTGAGATTAGGAGACAGAAAGGTACATTATGGAGACACTATTATAGGACTGCTGCCACTTATTCTATGCGATGAATTCAAATCTAGTTTTCAGTTGCTTAGTATTATTGGCAAGGTAAAACTATCTAAAGCTATTTGTGTTTTTCCCACAGACATAACTGTCAGTGATTTTTCCTGCAAAAACTTTAGCATGAGTTTTATCTAGGATTCTAATCAATCTTCAACTCAACATTGAAAGGGTAACTGCTACAATCATTATACGCATTAGGAGATGATATCATTTGTGCTCGTATCAATAGTATTCCATGCTAATGATATCATTAATGCTCAAATGCATAATATGCATACCGCTAGAAGTACCTACATATTGCCAGATAAAATCTCTCACACAGCACAAAAATGCGGAAAAAAAGGCAAACACAAATAGGCCCCACATTGTCACATTGTCACTTTCCCTAAACTTATATGTTATTATTTTGTGTTGTTTTTTGCGTCATGTTTACCGCAAATAAACTTATTTTCTTTCTATTCTTTCTTTATGTCAACAATAGGGACAGCGTGTGTCAATAATTTGTGGTATATTAAAAGGTGGGATACAGACCACAAAACTGAACAACTTTATCTATGGGACCAACATCGTAATCGCAAAAAAATCATCAGCTATCCCGTACATTGAACTTCATATCTAAGCAGTTTGAAAACAAAATCCCGTGAATATGATGACCACATCTGTTACCGCCCCCCCGGTTCTATAGCGGCCGAGCGCTGCAAGCAGAAATAGTCCTTACGGTGTATAGATATGAACTTCTTCGATGGTAGGTACCTATTAAACTTTTGTATGGGGCAACGGATTATTTCTCGGTCTGACCACACATTTCTGATACACGCTGCACAATGTTCCTCCAGAGTAACTCCCAAGCCACGCAGAAAGAGCAACACCCGATAATTACAACACACACAAATAAACGACGACATTTCACGAACGAAGCGTTTCGCAACAACGTGCGACAAAATGACGCGGGCGCTCGCACTTGACACATTTATGTCTGCACGCAAATACCTGGGGGCATAGAGTAGGAGTGAAGAATTGTTTGTGTAGATGGGGCAGGGAAAAGTAGAACTGGAAAAGAGAGAAAAAATGTAGTGAAATGGGGTAATGAACTGAAGAGTGACTATATGTTGGAAGGTTCCACTAATACCTAAGTAAATGCCATTAGGGTTCAGTATTTCTTGTAGTCAAAGTCAAATAATTTATTTCAATTAGGCACAAAAAAGGCATTTTTGAACGTCAACATTTACAGAAAAATAATAATTGATTCTAGTCGCCCCTTCCAAAAGGTAGTTTTCGTATGGAGAAGAATGGGCAAGAAACTCCACCGTTACTCTTTTAGAATGTTTTCACAATATCTTGTATACATCAATTATATAATTATATGTGAAGACGATGCACCTAGAATAAGATTACCATACCACGTTAGGTAAAAATAATGAAAGATTATGGAATGCTCACATATTTACAAACATTGTAAAATTATACGATATTCCTAACATTTTTACAAGTAATAGGTACTAATAAGTCAGTGTGTGAGTTAGTAGTTTATCATAATCATCATACTCTCTTCTTCTTCCCTTATGGTAGCATGAGCTTTTCTTGTATATCTCTAATTTAATCACCAGATTTGGCAAAACCTTATAGTTATAGTCCATTTATTTGTGAGGATATACATAGTTACAGAGATGGTACATGGTTTTTAACTAAATAATATTCAGCCGTTTCCGACGTACAAATACATTGTGAGGGTTTTGGTTTGTTTATAAGATCACACATTGAAACATTTAATGAAATACATGAGGATAACATTCAAATTACAAATTAGTCAAATATTAGCTATAGAAATGTCAAAAAGATTTAATTAAGGCACTAGATAGAATAATATTATAATTATTTCCTATTATTTATATATTAACGATGGCTGTGTGACCATGCTGGGACGTAGGTACTTAAAAATCATCAGTTGTGTAGGATCTTGTACCCATAATCACACTTCGTGTGTTTTTTTTTTGCGTAATGTTTCTTTAGCAACTTTTTAAATCCCCCCTCCTAACCGACTTCAAAAAGGAGGAGGTTCTCAATTCGACTGCATGTTTTTTTTTTGTATGTTTGTTACGCGATTACTCCGCCAATTATGACTTGACTAGTCTTTATGGATGATGTTATAGTTCCTGTCACTGTTATTTACATATAGCAGGTACCACACCTAAAATAATGAAAAATAAAACTTTTAACAAAAAAAAAAACTAATATCGGAAGTCGCTGACAAAAAACGAAAATACAGAACCAAAGTCCGAAATAAAAGTTATTTTTAAATTTGTAGTTAGTTGTTTTTTTTTTTTGTATAAAGTTTTTTTCGTACTAAGTATAAAGTACATAATTATATACGTAGTACATCTTTTATTTTATTGGAAATCGTGCGTTCAACGAAAAATTAAATACTGCACGTAATATCTCATTACACCCTTGTGATATTTCGTGATTTTTATCGAAACCCCACTCCCCCTTTCGAACCTCACGTGAATAATGGACGTTCCCTTATAGCCTCAGGAACCACATTGGCATCAACACCATGACATCTAAATACGCATATAGCATCCTACCTAAATACAAATCTGCGCTAACTGGTCTATGATCTAATAGGGCGCTAATACCGAGAAACATGACTGACATCAGTATATAAGAATCTGTGACATAAGTGAGCAGTGAAGCAGTGCTTATCTATACATTGGCAGTCAGACAGTAACATTTAGTTTTCATCATTTAGAACTTTGTGATGAACTTTAAACTGAAAGTATACCATGAGGTTAGGGGTTACTCAGAGCAACTCCTCCGCGGAAAGAGGATTCCAAAGACTGATATGAATCTTCTTCCTTAGTATGATTTAACTAAAACATCCATATTTATGGCACAGGGCAATAGTGTAGCATTCAATCAGTCAAAGATTTTTTGTAATTGAATCAGTACACTTACAAATAAACAATATTATCTCTTTAGATTATTAGTTAGTGTAGCTCGAAAATTCCGTCAAACGGTCTTTCTAAAACTATTCTAGTCGTTACTTGTAACATATTGGTGTTCAAAAGACAACATTTTGAATTCCAACTTAGGGATCTCGCGCACTAGCCGGCCACGACCACGACCGCGACCAAGTAAACCGATACCAATCGCGCACTATTGAATGTCTATTCCATTAAAATCATTACATTTGAGGATTATGCTTACTTAGGAGTTTTATTGCTGATTTTAATGATTATAATTATATAAAGCCATATTTGTTACGGTCGCGAATCATATTTCAATCAACATACAACGCAAATTTTCTTTAGTCTTTTGCTATTTGTAAAAAACTAAAACTAAATTTGAATTTCACGGGCTACCCTGGAGCATCCCCCTTAAAGTGTGTTGGTTCCAACAACAAGTAGGTAACTATGACAAATGAAGTATCACATACACAGTAATACGAAATCTCTTTGACTTCAAAAATAACAGCAGAGACGATATAGCACTGCACTTGGAAAGCATCGAATGGAATGAAATCGATAAAATAATAAATGTACCGTACCATTTCACAAAGTTACAACAACACTGTAATTAACTGTTGTAACATTTGATTAAGACAGTATGGCGCTGGTTATAAACTATAATTATTCTGTTTACAATAACAAGCTGACTTGGGAATTACTGGGAGACAATTAATATGTAGAGCGTAGCGACTACATTCCTCAGATGACATTCACATGTACCAGACAGACAGACGGGCCACGAGATTGTCTTTTTATAGAAATACATAACTATTTTGACCAGGAATCCAGGATGTTGAGGAACATGATACGGTAACTTGAAGTTTTGGCGGGCATACTCAGCCTATAATGTTCTCACTACTAGTACACAGACCTCTTCTCTATGAGATCCCAGTTGAAGATGTTCTTGAAGTTTTGGGCAGAACTCAGACCGAATTCTATATCTGTATTGTCAAAGTCCTTGGCCAAATAGAGACCTTTAGATTTAGTTGGTAACAATATTAGTCAATCATTCTACACGTGCAGTCTTTGGACCCGCTTTACGCAGCGGACATACAGCGATCTGCGCGTCCAATATAATAACGCGTTTAGGATACTGTTGGGGCTGTTGTGGCGTTGTAGTGCGTCCACTATGTTTGCGGAGGCGCGCACAGACGATTTTTACGCCATTATAAGAAAAAGGACCTCCGCCTCCATAGCCGGCCGGCTACGCACCGCCACCAATAGTCTCCTGAGCGTGTTCTCAGATAGGTGGGACTCCCCTCTGCTGCGCCACTGGGTGAGGATCCATACCAATTGATATTGTATTCTGTTATCTCCTCCTTATTACTAACACTAGTCATTAAGTTATTTTGTTGCTACTACTAACACTATGGACTTACGTCTGAAATAAAGAATTTGAATTTGAATATCATCATTATTCAGACTTGCAAAACCTCTTAGCTGAAGCCAACTCCTTTTTTTTGCCCCTGAAATACAGAATGTTCTAGTTCAGGGGCCGAAACCTTATTGATGTAGTAACGTGGCACTGAAGTTTTGGAAATAAATTACTATTGCTTACTAAAATAAGATAACCCAAAAAAACACCCCTTTTACATATTTTATACAATGCACAAGTTTTTCCCACAAAAAGTTTTCTGTTGTCCTGCTTTCATTGTTAACTTTCAGCTTGAGTCGTTACTTTAGACCAGAAACTGTAACAAACAAATACCACGCTCTGTCTGAAGGCTTTCTCGCATGATTCTTGTAAAATACAACCTAATTAAAACTGCTTAACATCTCACAATAATTACAGACATTCAAAACCGCGAGACCTCATTCAAATCACACGCTATTTCAATACGTTTCATTTGTGAGAAAGAGATAACGCTACTTAGAATGAGAGAGCTTTCCAATCAAAGAGATATAGGGACAGAAGGTACACAGCATGACCTTGTTATTGGTATTTCTTGCTGCTAATGCTTCAATAGCGTACTAGTACTACCGGTAGCCAAGTAATCATCTCCCTAGCCTTTTCCCAACTATGTTAGGGTCAGCTTCCAGTCTAACCGGACGCAGCTAAATACCAGTATTTTACACGGAGCGACTGCCTATCTGACCTCCACAGCCAATACCCCTTGGTAAGACTGGTTGTCAGACTTTCGGGCTTCTGATTACCCGTAACGAATCTCAAAGATCTCGAATGACAGCTGGGACCAACGGATTAACGTGCTTTTTGAGGTACGAAGGGGTCTTGGTATGTCACCCATCCAAGGACCTAAACTAAACGATCGACCGCAGCTGTTATTACTTAGCCACAAGCAGTACCAATATTAAATCTAGAAATCCAGGACAAGCGCTATTGCATTTGGTATTCAGACAAATTGTTTTTGATTGGTCACTATCAGGTCTACGTCATGTTTGAAATACCAGCTAGAATACTGATGATGACAAATGGTCTTTATTCATTCAGTAAATAGGTTACCACTTATAACTTTACTCGTCATATATGAGGCCAGAGTTTCCTTGTGAAAAAACACGAAAAGTTTTACGAAGCAAAGTCTGCATTCAAGTCCAGACATTCAGTGACACAAGAGTTTTTCGTTAGAAAGCTATGAAAGAAATACAGCACTCTTTGCAAACCATATGCTTCTTACCTCCCATTCATCTACGAGACTCCTCATCAAGTATTTTTCAAAGTAGTCCTTCTGAATCCCCTCAACAACAAGGCGGCAGTCCACTCGAAAGCGCAAGCGCAGTGCAGCGACCGCTAATGAATGCGTTCCTTGTCTGTCTGTCTGTTTGATAGATACCACTCGCTTTCTGTGCTCCTGTTCTGATATCCGATTGATGTTTCCGTGTGAATATTATGTGGGACAGGGCGGGGCTTTATAAGGAGCTGGACAAAGGTGACTGGAGCTTTCGACGTCTCCCCTGGTATATGCCATGAGAATTGTTTATTCTAAACAAGCATATTACAAATTAGAGGATTATATCCAAGATAAGAATGCTTGGAAACATGCTGGTCCTGCTCCATAGGATAATTTAGAATCAAGACAAAATCAAACTGGTTGCAAATTTAAGTGTATATTTTATTATTATTTTTTATTATATGACATTGATTTTACATTCTATGACCAATTCCTCGCACACTGACTTATTAATTGTGGAATCTTAGGAGGATCGTCTACTTTTACAATGTTTGTAAATATGTGAGCACCATGTATCTATCACATAATTAGTTTATCTGTTGTTGCTTCATTTTTAATTCTTAATTCTTTTTACCTATTGTGGTATAATAATTTTATTCTAGGTGCATCGTCCTCACATATAATTATATAACTAATGTACTTATACAAAATATTGTAAAACATTTTAAAAGAGTAACGGTGGAGTTTCTTGCCCATTCTTCTCCATACGAAAACTACCTTTTGGAAGGGGCGACTAGAATCAATTTTTTTTTTTTTGTAAATTTTTGACGTTCAAAAGTGCCTTATACGGGCCTATTTGAAATAAATGATTTGACTTTGACTTTTTTAGTCATAGTACAGAAGGGTTATATTCGCGCTTTACTCAGATCAAGGACATAACGAAGTTTATCTCGTTTATGTGGGGAGTGTGAAAATCTCTTTTTTCCTGTGTGGTCATCTTCGCTGATAGTATTATCTCTAGGATCGTTGATTCTTTTAATGACGAAGATAATGGTCAGTTTTAGCTGTACTACTTTTAAGGCGACTTCAGAACCTGGCTACTGGGCTACTTCATAACAAGAATACTTTTTTATGCCTTGTGTTTTTTATGGGTCTTCTATTCTATCAGAATTAACCCCTTCAAAGATGAAAATAGCCTACTAATGCAAACATAGCTAAGTGTAACGAAGTCTATAAAGCAAGGAGTAATAATTACTAAGCCATAAAATCCGAACGAAGCTCCATTTTATGAACACTTCGTCAGAATATCCATAATCTTAATATGCAGTTGAAATATTCGGGCAAGCAGTAAATATAAAAATAAATGCAAGCTCTCCAATTAAAGTTTATCGGTAATGTTATCAAGCTGAGGCCACTAAAACAGCTGAAAAGCGCTGGTTTTGCGAGCGAGCTCCACTTGGTAAAGACATGTAAACTGGTTTTGTTAACCAGTTTTTTTGTAAGAAATTTTGGCTTGCAGACGGAAATTATCAGTTAGAGATCGTTAATCAAGTAACTTAAGTAGAATAAAAAGCATTAGCAGCACGTGCTTGTTTCGAAATATAACAGTTGATAGTTATTGACTACAATATTGTATTCATTGGCTTCAAACTGTAACTTTCAGCATAAATTCCGTAAAGAAAATATATTTTCATAGCTGTAGCAAAAATATGTGGTTTGTCGAAAACGTGGTTATTTCGTGACATCAGCGGAAAGAGCTAAGCTTTGAGTGCTTTGACCTTGGCTTGTGTTGCGGAATATCTGCACGTAGGTACTATACAGATAAAGCCTTCGCTAATTTTAAGGCCTGAAACACACTCCTACATAAAACGAGGCAATCGCGAAATTGTTGGTCAACTATCCTTAACAATGTAAAATGACCTCTATTTTGACGAAAACAAGATATTTTTTAAGTTTGTTTTTTTTTGTAAATTTTAACGGTTTTTTGTTTCACATTCGCACACGTAAATCCAAAAATGATAACATTTTATTTAACTACTAGTGATGGGACAATACAGATTTTTATCGATACCAGTTTGTGCAGTTATGTTTCTCTACGGCCTTTGTGAAAGTGTTATGATTTTGACGATAATGTTAAATGTTAGATGCTTATAATTTTGTTCTTTTATGCAACGTTGTTACATTTTATCTTAGATTAAAAATGAACAGAAGTAGACCCGTTTCTTTGTATAACAATGCTATAAAAGATGTGTGTCAAGGATAAAATGACACGGACATCCTGTTTGTATCATGGTTTTTGGGATGGTTTTAATAGTATAAGAGACAATAGACATAACATTATATCACGCCTGTAACGCTCGAAGGGTTAAACAGAAGTGTACTTATAGTACCTACCCACATTTCGCCAGTTATGTTTTGTTGTTGTAATAGTTTCTAACTCTAAAAAATCTCTAAAAGCACCTAAATATTATATGCGTTCAACGCTACTGCCGTTATCCATAACATTTCTCGTCACCGGAGCGTAGCAAACAGTTTTTTGGCAGTGTGATTTTCAATAAAACCTTTTACAAATATAGCGGTAACTACTTTCCCTTCTACACCAATAGTGGCCTTTGCGTGACCATAGCCAAACTACCTACCGTACCTAAATTGAAAATTACTTCGTTTTATAACCGAAGTTTAATCGATAATATTATCGACGTGTCCCCTCACTAGGGTCGTATAAACACGTTATAGTGTTGTTGACTCGTCGACAGGTGGAAACATGCAGGACATAGTTTTTGTCTTCCGCAAGCAAAGTGCAAACAGACGAAAAGATTATCTTTTTTGTGTGAATACTTGAATACTTACTTTATTTGTTTTGTGGAGAGGCTCATAACTTTTCTGTGTGGTGTGATATTATTGTTAGGTTAGGTTAGGTTGGTACTTTGTACTTTTGCTAATATACCGCTTTAGTAAGATTCAAAATTGTAATTTAAACTCTAATTAATTAATTATGTCGATTATAATTTTATAATAATGTAACTAATTATTTATTGGAATATTCTTTAGGTACTTTCATAAAACATTTATGAAAAATAACTGTGTGTCTTCTACCTACTTAATAAATACTTAAAAATAACATAAAAACACACCTGTAATTATTGTTAGCCAGAGGTGTACCATTGAAGAAGTTCATATGTATACACCGTAAGGACTATTTCTGCTTGCAGCGCTCGGCCGCTATAGAACCGGGGCGGTAACAAATGTGGTCATCGTGTTCACGGGATTTTGTTTTCAAACTGCTTAGATATGAAAGAAAGAAAGAAAGAAAAAAAAGGTTTATTTGTCACAGAGACACGTGCATACAAATAACAAAAATATAAACATTTGGCAACATAAATATTTGGCAGCTGCACGTCATGACTGTGACAAGAAGGCTTCCACTCAGCATAATGCTGTGCTATGAGGGACCCACAGCACAGCGCTGATTTTCAGTGGTCACCCGAAAAAAGATAAAGATAATAAAGATATGAACTTTTTCGATAGTACCTATAGTTCTCGCGCCCACATTTCACCAATTATGTTTTCCCATGTAACAGGGGGCGAGCCTATTGCCATCAACCGGGCACGAATCCAGACTTCGGCTGCTAATAAAAATAAAGTTGTAATTTAAACACTAGCTCTTCCTTAAACAAGTTATACATAGTGCTGTTGTGAATTTTGACACCCACGCAAATTATATCAATGTCTACTTTTAGACTATGACAACTAACAACCCACTCCCTCAACTAAATATAACTTAATGTCGCAACACGGTACAATCAAAGATACAACATACATTTTATTAAAGCCATCTGCACACGTCTGGTGCTCATCAAACAGGCACTCTGCTGATACCCTAATGACGAGGTTATCACTTCAGCGCTCCCCTTTATCGGCAGTCGGGCACTGTGCCAAATTCCGTTTTTTGTTCAACGACATGTGATCTCTTGATGTAACACTAATGTTTGGTGAGTGAAGGTAGAAGTACAGTGACAACTTCTAATGGATCCCACCGATTCCTGAAAACTCCTTTTCGAAAAACTTAGGTTGATCCGAAGTGGTAGCCCACGAAATTCAAATTTTCTTACATTTTTTGCAATTTGCAGGTTAGTGTTAGGTTATATCTTGATCAAAATATGATTCGCGACCATAACAAATATTTATTTACAGAATTAGAATCATTCAAAGTCAAAGTCAAATAATTTATTTCAATTAGGCACAAAAAGGCACTTTTGAACGTCAACATTTAAATAATAATTGATTCTAGTTGCCCCTTCCAAAAGGTAGTTTTCGTATGGAGAAGAATGGGCAAGAAACTCCACCGTTACTCTTTTAAAATGTTTCATTCATACATCTAAGTTAGATTGTTGTTCCATTATATGATTTTTTTATCAAATCATGACATTTGAGAGAGAACCTAACCTTTGCGTATCAACCTTAATCTCATAATGAATTCATTTGATTGGCTTAACTATACTGTAATTTCATTATTGAACCAATCACAACTAGATCACGTGATTTAACAGTAAACTAGTTAATTTAAACAGAAACCTACAGTCTTTCAGAACCCGAGTTTTCAATTCAACCGGCAAATTAATTCCTTTTCAAAATAAACCCATTATATACCAGCACTGGTGTGGTCCGGTAAACCGGCCCCCGGATGTGCACCGGACTTACAGTCAGGTGGTCAACAAACCGGTGTTGTCCTCAAGGATTACCGGATCAGTGCGTAAACCTTACGGGTGCCGTAATGTCCTTTGAGAGGGTCAACAGAAGTGGTCCCGTTGTAAGTCCATATAGTAGATTAAGAGGATTATCATTCTGGTGTGATATTTTTTCGGAATTATCTTTTTAATTAATTTTGTAGAGAATGTTTAATTTTTATCATTTTGGTCGACCTAACCAATATATTGATTCGTTTCCTAAAATACCAGGCAGAAAAAAAGGGGTGTACAAATGTCACTCCTAACTTAAGTACCCGGTAAAATTGATTAGTAGGTATTCAGGTAAAAGTCCTATTACATTTTGTACGCAAATTCATGATTTTCGACGTTGTAATTTTCAGCAGTAGTAAGATATTTTAATTATTTGATTATGAATAACGATAGTGTAAAATATTTATAGTAAATTACTTGAAAAGAAAAAATTAAATGTGTAATTCCAACTAACAAGAAAGAGAATGGCACTATCGTTATTATAATCAATAAATTAAAATATTTTACTGCTGCTGACAATTACAGCGTCAAAAATCATGTATTTCCGTAAAAAAATGTAATAGGAATCATAAGAATCAAATATGCTAAAAATAGTATGCTTATGTGCACACATAAGCATACTGTTTTTATTGTTATTGTACGTTTGAAGTTTTAAGCCCGCGTTCTATTTAAAAGCGATCGTCGCGCGCGCTAATTCGCCATCGCGTGCATGTCATATTTCGTTCGGAAAACCGAAAAGCGCCTTCGGGTTCACCGAACAAAAAGTTCGAACGATCATGTATTCGCGCTCGCTTTTAAATATGACGCGGGATAAAGCACAAGATGGTTGACAACGTCACAGATAAGAGCGATGGCAAAGTCCGTGCTATTAACAAAAGTGTTTCAAGTTAGCCGCCTTGATATTATATTGTTTGTCCACCGTACGTTGTATTTCTGCAACAGCGATCCCTAAGCCATTACAAAAGTAAAGTTACATTGTCACCAAAACGGTACTTTATACTCAACATCTGTAGTAACTGACACAAAAAGCACAAAAAATATCGTTTCGAAACTTTACACTTTGATAATCACTTTATTTTTATTATTGGACACTTACAACCTTAACATTGCCGTAAAAATTTGCCAAAATAACCCTTATCCAATAGAGATAAAAGGTTTATAAGTTTGGATTAAAGTTTGTTTTGAAAAAGTCACGCTTCGGATCTCTTGGGAAGTTGGTTTTAATCTTTTTTTAATAGATTGAGCTCTTGCGCCGATTGTAACAGATTTTGTTACAACACTATTATCATATCCGATGTCTTTAAGAAAGTACTTTATATCTTTTTAATGAATTTGTTAACGTGTCTGTTGAGTTTATTATTTGTTTGTTTGAAGAAAATAAAGTTTCTTCTGCAGTTCTGGAGTAGATGCAGTTTTACCTGTTGTCATTTCTAAAGGAAAGGAATGTCAGGATGTTATAAAGGACTTTTAGTGGCTCTTTTCATAGAAGGTATTTTATTTTAAATGGGTATGCAATGCCATTTTTTTCACTTTTTCTTTGGAAGTCAGTTAATTCCTTTTGTAAAAAAATATTTCTTCCGTAGTAAGCTTTTCTATCTCGTAATTTATCAAATTCGAGAATATGGACGATGATGTCATTTTTTTTATACCCCTCTTCAATTAATTACTTCACAAAACATAATAAGTTCAACCTGTTGAACTAATTTAACCTAGAAATTGCCATCAAACTGCGCACCACTGAAGTACATCTCAAAATTTTCCTCTGTCACTCAAGCCAAGAATAAACATGGCTGTTTGAATTTATCTCGTTTATCACGATAAGGCATACATCTACCTACGTTTTGCAGAATTGCAGGTGATTATATCTAAAGATATAATGCACTGTAGGTATGTACAGTAGAACGAACAATTTGGTATGCAAGCAAAAATATTTACCTTTCCGTGGAAAATTTTATTTTTGTAACATAGAACATAATTATCATAACAGCACGCCTGTATTCCCTGAAGGCCGGTATTCCTATAGTACACCCTTTTTCGCCAGCTATGTCTAAGTCCCATGTAATAGGGGGCGAGTCTATTGCCATCAACCGGGCACAAAATCCAGACTCCGTGCTGATACTGAGAAATTTCAGATGTAAAAACCCAATACCACTATGGCCAACGGGAATGGAACCAAGAACCTCATGCGCTTGCGACCACTGTACTAGACAGCCGAGGCTGTCGTGGCGTTTTACTTTTTACTAGCGTCCGCCAGCGGCTTCGCCCGCGTGATATCTTTATACATTTTAGCCTATGTTACTCAGTGATAATATAGCATTCTACTGGTGTAAGAATGTTTTTAATCGGTCCAGTAGTTTTTGAGTTTATTCATTACAAACAAAAATGCAAATCTTTTCCTTTTGTAATATTAGTGTAGATTGTGTGCGTAATAATAACACTAATAAAGGAGAAAGTGCATAATACTTATTGTACCTTATTAATCTTTTTTATCGTGCTTGTTAGTGATCCTAAGTTTTCTACAAATTGTTCTGTCTTTACCCGTGAGAACCTGTAATTGGCTTTATGTTTCTTAATCAGCTTTTATCCATTTGTTATTGCTGTTGGTTCTCCTATTAATAAATAAATAACTTTTTCAAGCTTTAGACACATAGAAAAGCGATGTAAAAGACATGACTACACACTCACTCGAAAGTAGGTTCAAGCTGAATACCTATCTCTTTGTTTGACTGTGCCTACTTACCTATTATAATGTTTGCCTGATAATAACTTCTTATCGTAGGTTAGAACTAAGTAGTTACGCGATGAGTGTCAGATGTCTCTTGTTGTTGCAGTAATTAAGTAATTATTAAGTCATCTGTGTTTATGGTTTTACTCGCGTGTTTGTCTGATTATTATGATAACAATAGTTTTGGTTCTGATGATCACACAGGGAAGTCTGGGCTTTAGTTTTACCGAATCCCAAAAGAATACGCGTCAAAGTGTTCAAAGATACTTAATTCAGAGCTCTGAAACGTTATTTAAAATAACGTTTTTAAAACGTTTCTAACAGTTCTCGTTCTTCGTTGTACAGACACATCAACCTACAAAAATCTGTCAAATTTCTTTAATACATTTTCAACTTTATCACTGAAACATAAGGTTCAAAGTTTATTGGGAAAATTTGTCAGTTTCGTGTAGGTTCACCTGCTAGCGTCTGTACAACATTTTTTTCGGAACGAAAACGAAATGAGAACGTTTTGAAAAACCGGTTTATTCTGCAGGACGCAGCCGCGCACGGGGCGTGCGCCGACAAGCATGAACTTGTTTAGTTAAATATTGTACCTTATCTTCATTTCATTACATCATTGATTCCAATGCGCTTGCCGCTTACGTATTGATTAGGGTTGTGTTGCGAGTTTCTTATCGATCAACCCTAAAATGATTAAAAACGTTTTAATAACCGAGAACGATTTAAATACTGTTCTTCTTCAAAAACGTTTTAATAACGTTTCGTTCGAACGTAACGGAAACAAATCGTTTCTTAGGTTTTTAAGACGAAACCGTTTCCAAAAATATATCGTTATCCGAGCCCTGACTTAATTGAAGTTGCAAATAATAATAGTTATCTGTTTACCGAACCTAAAGAAAAATTTCCAATTCCTAGAGAAAAATATAAGTTTTAGCACTAATTGGTATTGGTAAATATTAATCTAAATGGTAATGCTATTTATTTATCAAAATCTAGCCCCTAAATACTTTTTTGATTTCTGACTTTTACAAATTTTCTTTGACCATTGAGCGTAAACAATGCCATAAGCCATAACAAATACCCATTACCAAAAGTACTTACTAATTCCATGCGATCACCCACAACGACCTTTGTCAATAAAAATTCAAGATGTCTTCCAATTAAGTTGCACCATTAATCCCTAAGCAATAAATAAATTAACATTTTCTGTACACACAGCTACACATCAAGCTATACATTTCCAGTATAAGCTGACCGCGCATTGTACGGAAATTCTATACAATGCGAGATCAGCATAAACTGGAAATGTATAGCTTGATGTGTAGTCCTGTGTACATTATAATAATTATCTTCCCTCAGCTTGTTCACTATATCCATTTTACTGTACTTAGAAAACACGGTGAAAGTAAATATTGCGCTTTCTCTGCCTACCCCCGAGCGAATACGCCTATTATGTACCTAGCCTAGAATTAGTCGAAAGGTCATAGACAGCTTACGATATTCTTGGATATGTTTTTATGAGCTTCTTAGTCATGACTCATGACCATAGACACAGAGAATTGGACTGGGCGTTAGCCTTACAAAAGTAAACCCTTTCTAGAAAGAGACAAAGCGACTGTCCGGCCAATACCTGTAGGACTACTAAAGAGACAACTACTGGCCAAAAAATTGCCTTGTCTCTCTCGCACTTTTCGGTCTGTATTCACTGCACAACTGAATACGGAACGCTCAGTCCATTCTCTGTGTATGGTAATGACTTTACCAATACGAAGGCAAAGGTCTTAAAACCTTTGAGTCTTTGAACTAAGTCAGCAAGCAATATATATGCTGAGTCGGCTCAGAACTTAGCTACGCGTTTGGCATCATCAGTAGAATCCATGCATTCCTGTAGCGTGCAGGCCTCAGGGCACGCAGGCCACGAGATCTTGTGGAACAGCACCACATTGACTCTCCAGGTTGGAACCTAAACTAATATTATAAAGAGAAAAGATTTGATTTGTTTTGTATGTTTGTTTGTTACGCTTTCACGATAAACGGCTGAACGGATTTGTATGAAAATTGGCACATGGGTAGACCATGACCTGGGTTAGGACATAGGATACTTTTTTTCTCGATATTCCCACGGGATCGAGACTTATGCGCGTAGAGCCGCGGTGCGCAACAAGTCGTATATAAATCTTCATCTGAGCAGATTTTCTTAGCTTCGACCAACCTGAGTCTGGAGTCGACTTAGAGACTTCTAGGTTAGCCAAAGCAACTCATTTTCAGATGGGAGATTTTCAGCAGGTGGAGCGAATGGGGCTGGTAGGGCAGCACTATATCGTCACAGCTTCAATGTTTCTTCAAACCGTTTACCAGTGAGGGGGGAACACACTTCATGTAGCTGTGCTTTGAACTTAGTGAAAAATAGTTAAGGAAAAATAAGCAAAGGAATTGTATCTCCCACGAATTAAGGCTTATTTCGAGCCTGGCTTTATCGACACATAACGAGAGTGAAACCATAAACGATCATCCCCTTTATAATGAAAATTATATAAAAAACACTGTCACTGTCTAAGCCCGTCTAGTAAGCAATTTGAACAGTAAACTTTCATGTGTTTATCCCTCAGACAAATTGTATTTCTGTCTCTTGAAGAAAACATAAGTCCTTTGTTGAAAGTAAAAGGCAACCTCAAGGGAGGCTTACGTGGAGACGCGGGTTGCTTGATCACAAATATGGTAACACAGAATAGATACATTCTTTATTACATTTTGCAAAAGTTATGTAGGTATCTCAGGATGTACGGAACTGACTTTTGCGTTTTCAATTTCATATTCTAATACCCGGTTTCCGAAGTGAGAATTTCATGTAAAGAACTTGTCAAATTCTTCTTACCCATTACTTACCTTGCTGTTGGCCATATTGTTTTGTTTTATTTAAATGTCGACATATTGGTATTGATAAAATGTGTATTTATTATAATTTTTGTTTGAAACTATGAAGTACAAATGTAATTTATCTTGATGTGTCAACTGTAATTATGTAATTGTTGTGTTCAAATTCAGATACAAATTACTTGTTTATGAATAAATGACTATGACTATGACTTAAGGTGACTCCTTCAATGTTGCCCGCGAAATTCAAAATTTCTTTACAAAAATGTAAGATGAAAATTTTGAAAACTTTAATAACACACTTAAAAAAAGTCTTTCGGTCGCTGCAATACACCAAAAAACAGCTATAGTCGTCAAGTGGTGAGAAGGCGACTTGAAATTAAGTTACGTCACAGATTAGAACATGGGACACTCCGCAAAATCATTTAAATAAAAAGCGACTCTTGCTACGACACAATAAAGTGCAATTCAGGTCGCACAGCGGTAATTACCTACGGTTATATTCACCTAGAAGTTGCCTCTTTCTATCGCGTAACTCTTAGATCTTCTGACTACGCTACACTCACTGAACTGGCCCAGCAAGACGGGCCCGCCGCATAGTTTCATACCTAGCGTTGCCATCCGTCCAGATAAAGCCGGACAGTGTTAGGCTTTTTGACCTCTTGTCCGGGCCAATTTGACTGCGTCCAAAGATAGATTGAAGATGATGATGATGATATTATCATCTGCCAAGCCTTTTCCCAACTATGTTGAGGTCGGCTTCCAGTCTAATCAGATGCAGCTGAATACCAGTCTTTTACATGGAGTGACTGCCTATCTGACCTCCACAACCCAGTAACTGGACAACACGATACCCCTTGGTATAGACTGGTTGTCAGACTTTCGGGCCTCTGACGACTCGTAACAACTGTCAAAGATCTACATACAACTGACAGCCGGGACCAACGACTTAACGTGCTTTCCGAGGCAAGGAGGGGTCTTGGTATGTAAAGATCCAACCATCCACGGACCAACCTGATCGATCGACCCGTGCGGCTGTTATTACTTAACCACAAGCCCCTCCTACAAAACTTTAATTTCTACTCGAGCCAAATGTATGAGGCAGTTGATTATCCTTTGTTGATGTTGATCCCATGGAGAAGTTATTCTCTTTGACGGTCTGTACGGAGATCCATTTCTGATACACGCTGTATTACTAGATTCCATCCAATGGTTTAAATCTGAAGTTGTCTCGCTTTAATTAACACTCGTTCCTAATCTCCTTATGACCCGAGGTCTTCGCCCTCCACTAAGTTAATCACCAATAGATTTTTTTTCTTCGACTATTTCGTACATTTCCTAACCATAAACAACAGACTCTCGTCGCTCCCTTTACATAATAGGGTCGGCACTAAAATTAGAAGCCGGTGAATGTAGCCGTTATTGGTAAACACGATGTTTTTGCGAAATGCATGCTATTAGTCTGAATACAAGTCAATGTACAACGGTACTCCATTCAAAACATGTTTATTGTTACTGCTTTTTGGGTCGAGCGGCAGAATTTTCAGCCTTATTCATTTTGTCATTGTGTCTATCTACTGAAAACATGAGGTGAAATACTGTCATCATTATTATAACTTCATGTTTACTTAGAGCTCATTACGTATTGAAGTGCGAGTAGATTGATGATCATGATAAACTGACTTTAGTCGCAATAAGCTCTTTGTTTAGAGACTGTTGTAACTCCTGTGGCGACATCTACATCGTCACATGCAAAGTACGCATTACATAGACGTCACGCAAAATCCTGTATCGCGCAAGCAGGGTTTACCGCGCGACTAGCATATATACAATGTCCTGACATCAATTGTCGGGCAGTAGCCCACTAGACACAACACACGTCTGTTCGGAGGATTCTCCCTTTTCTATACAGGATGAGTGAACACTACATTGTACCTCGGTGAACAAAAAAAAACATTCTAATTAAAAACATTACTTATCGGCTTTTAATACAAACATGTTTATTTAGGTACGTATCGCATGACATATTCACATGATAGGTATGATTGAACAAATATTAGTTTGGCCTACTGAAAGTTATTCCGGTTCTCAATGTTTGTGTATGTGAGATTTGTTTGTAGCCACACCCACGATACAATACAGTAGAAATCCTAGTTTGTGGTAAGATAAGTTTACATAAAAAATACATTCACAGCAATAGAATATTGATTTTTCGTAATACGTTAACACTTAAAAAGCGTGACTAGAATTTTGAAAGAAATATGGTGGATTGTATGAAATCAAATGAAATTGGATGGCGGAATCACTTTTACACACAATATTAAAAATAAATAAGTGTGCGGTCGGTGGACTGGACCCCCGTCAGGAACGAAGTTCCTTACGCGACACTCGCACGCACACACACACTCGTTCCCTTCCATTTATAACCATCTGCCTTCCAAGCAAGAGTGAACAGGCATCTTCTGGACACGCTCGTTCCATCATAGACCTCATCCATCGCTTTCCACCAGGCGACATCGAGGTCAAGAGCAAGCCCTTACAGTAATAAAAAAAAATAGAATGAGACAGAGAGAGATAAAGTCGCATGGAGGGACATAACGCTTTATAATATTTATATTAAAAATAAAATTAAGAATTAAACAATTAATATTCGTATAAATTATATTATATTAATATATTAAATTTTAATATATATATATATATATATATATTATATAATATAATTTTTAATTTAACTTTATACTAAAACCATTTTTAATAAATTTTCATATAAATAATGTCGTGACGATTTATACCAGTCAACTCCTGCCGCAAGCCCCGATAGGGAACAATGATTCAAAAAAAAAACAGCTAGGTGTAGTTGACATTTCCTATCTGACTACGAAATAAACACAGGGTGGAATGTGCATGAAGGGGTCCGTTAGGACCGATGCCTGCCGGGGTTGCGGGAAAGTCCGAAAGGGATACCGTGGCCCCTGGCAACGTACAGGCAACGGAAGGAACACGGGTGGGTTTTAGTCAGTAAGAGTCTGACACGCCCTCCCGCTCCACCCAGAGCGGGAGAAGTTATTTGATAATTTCCCACACAAAAAAAAAAAAAAGGTGGAATGTGCATGTTGAATTTTGGTTTAAGAATCACTTAATTATATTTCAAACGGGTATGCTGCATACTGTTGCAATTCATACATTGCTTTTATTACTGTCAACAACAAATAACTTAACAACCCATGTCTCAAAATTGAAAAACATACTATAATTTTACCACAAAGAAAGATGAAAACCTTCTTTAAAAAACCCAATAATTGCCTTTCAGACACCACAAAAACGTTAACAAAAATGCCTTTTAACAAGAATTCAATAAGTTGTCAATACAACCAATTTGGGTGAACAAGAAAGAGACGAGACAATCTGGGTGTATCCCGACTCCCACCTGTCTTTCCGCGCAGCTGTTGTCCGCTGCAAAAATGTTACAATACAAGGGTTTTTGTGAACATTTCGGCTACCTATACAGTTTTTTTTGTGCGGTGTTTAATTCTAAAAGACGTGAAATTAAGTGGTTTGGCAAGTGATTAAAATGTTGCAGTTGGCTTCCTGATTGGTCGTTATTGAGCGATGAAATAAAGGCTCGCCAAATGTACGAACGAGACTCGATTTAAGGTTCCCGCAGACAGATGCGATGCGACGGCGCCACGCGACTCTGATGGAACAATTTCTATCGAAACTTAACGGAAACTGTTCTACCGGTGTCGCGTCGCCTCTGTCTGCGAGAGCCTTTATGAATATGTGCCTGTGTAATATTATGCGCTGCAAATGGGCTCGGTATGACCAACATTTGGTGTAACACTAAGAATTGTAAGATCTTTTAAAATTCAGAATGACAATTTGCAGAGATTAGGCACCTATGTTTATTCGACTCAAAGATAAAAAGTTAGAGTTCGCTTTTAAATAAAAGCGTTTTAAATAAAGCCTTTCTGTCAAAAGCAGCCTCTGCAAAAATCATAACCATGAAATAATCGTGGCTAAAGAAAATTATCACATTATTCTCAAACTCAAACTCTAAAGCATTTATTTCAAATAAACCAATTACAGGCACTTTTGAATTGTCAAGGGGTCGGTCAGTCAGAAATATGAAGCTAGTCGCCCATTCCAAAGCGTAGTAGGTACCTATGGAGAAGAACGGGCAAGAAACTCCACGGACATATTCAATATTCATTCCCTTGCTTTTTATTTAGTCAGTGACCATAAAATTATTAGTTTACTAAAGGATTAGTACAATCATGAAGTTATTTAAATTCACTGGACATAGACGCAAACCGGACAATAGAATTCACCATCTTACCGAACTCAGTAACAAGTTTACATCTCCCTGAAGACGACTAAAGGTGCGGCCACATTATACACGCGGGCATTTTATACAAACGAGAACATCTTTCGCAAAGAGCTTGCAACCAGAAGCAGATTCAGCGCTTGTAAGTACTTACTTCGATCACCAATTGATGATCGAAGCGCTTGCGATGCTGTAAGTGTTTTTGGCTAAGAAAATCCAGAAGGCCAATTCTCGTACTTAAAAAACGTTCCACATTCAAGACAGAATCTGTCAAACTTGTCAAAAATTTTGGTAAATTGATTGTATTTTTGACATATTGCGAATGAGATTAGAAGAACGTTCTTAAAAATTACGGGGATTGCCGCTCAGATCATTTGTAACAAGTCGTAGGAAACAGAGGTTTATGATAAGGGTAATCAGCTCTTCTTAGGATTCCGTAGTCAACAAGGAACCCTTATAGTTTCGCCATGGCCATCTATCTGTCTGGCCGCGGCTTAGCTCAGAGACTTAGTACTAGAAAGCTGTAATTTGGTATGGGTATACATATTAGGTTGGGGAAAAAGTCTTTTCGCATTATAGTATGTATGAACTTGTAATAAAATCTCTTTGGCTATACTATGTGTATCTGGCTGGTTTTGGTATCATTGAAAGTTTAAATTTTAAAGAACATAATTCCAAATTCAAATTAGGAAAATGTGTGATTTTTATTTGTTTTTCGTACTGTCAAGATGAGTGAATCTAATGAAGAAATTCGATACATTTTAAAATTTTACTACAAAAAAGGTAAAAATGCAACGCAAGCCGCGAAAAAAGTTTGCGATGTTTATGGACCTAGTGCAGTGTCTGTGAGAGTAGCACAAATTTGGTTTAAGCGTTTTCAATCCGGAAATTTTGATGTCAAAGATGCACGTCGCTCTGGTCGCCCTATTACGGATAAAATGGATGCCATTTTTGAAAAAGTGGAGCAAGATCGGCATATTAGTAGTTACGACGTAGCTGAAGAACTGGGAATTGACCACAAAACAGTTTTGGCGCATTTGAAAAAAACTGGGTACACAAAAAAGCTCGATATTTGGGTACCTCACGAGCTCACTGAAAGAAACCTAATGAACCGTGTACTCATTTGTGATTCTTTATTACGACGTAATGAAACCGAACCATTTTTGAAGAAGCTGATAACTGGTGATGAAAAGTGGATCACGTACGACAAGAACGTGCGAAAAAGGTCGTGGTCAAAGGCCGGTCAGGCTTCACAGACTGTGGCAAAACCCGGGTTAACTCGCAACAAGGTGATGCTGTGTGTGTGGTGGGATTGGAAGGGCATTATTCATTATGAGCTGTTACCACCAGGCAGGACCATCGATTCTGAACTCTACTGCGAACAACTGATGAGATTAAAGCAAGAAGTTGAGAGAAAGCGGCCGGAATTAATCAACAGAAGGGGTGTGGTTTTTCATCATGATAACGCTAGACCTCACACATCTTTAGCCACTCAGCAAAAATTAAGAGAGTTTGGCTGGGAGGTGTTAATGCATCCGCCGTATAGTCCTGACCTTGCACCTTCAGATTTCCACCTGTTTCGGTCTCTTCAGAATTCTTTAGGCAGTGTCAGGTTAACATCACGGGAGGACTGCCAAAACCACTTGTCGCGGTATTTTGATCAGAAGTCCCAAAATTTCTATAGCAATGGGATCATGTCCCTACCTACAAGATGGCAAAAAGTTATCGAACAAAATGGTACCTACATACTTTAGTTAAATGTAAACATACTATGTTAAAAAATGTTTTGAATTTTCTTAAAAAATGCGAAGAAACTTTTTCCCCAACCTATTATTAATCACACCGACAAAGTGGTAAAATAAAACCATGAAAAAAACTTTTCTTTTACACGTAAAGTGGGGATGTTTTTTTTTTCTCATCTGTCCCGTGGTGTATCGTTGGAAAGGTCGTTTAAAAATATTGTGAGTGTGTGAAAACAATTTTTGGATTCAGAAATCCGTTTGCGAAATATTAAGCTTTAAAGTGCAACTTTTTGTTAGAGTCAAGTCGGTGTGTCCCTGCTAAATGGTTGGTTTTGGACATGTGACAAAATTCATGGCAGTAGTATATATAACGAAATTAAAAGGAAAACTATCACAGCTAAGTAGGCTCTACAAATTAACGAGTAATTATCGACCAACTTACATTATTTTTATAATTATTAAGTTTGTTCTTGAGATAAATTCATCCCACCATGTTATATTTTTTTTTTTTACATTCTTCCTTGACATAATCACCCTATTATTTGACATTATATACCTAAAATTTAATTTCAACTCTTTATTAGTGGCTTTTGTGGACATGATAATTATTCAGATTTGATACAGCTGTAATAGCAATCACGTCATTTCGTTTAAAATACGTTTTTATTTTTATTAATTTATTTATCTTTATATAGATTCTTTTCAATTTTGTGAATGAGAGAACGCTGTAGGCCTAGTGGACTGTAGATTTGTTGACCATCATTATTCTGTTAAGTACCCGGTACTTGTTGAAAGACCTACACTGTCCTCCCATACCTAATAACACTGTTATTTGAAAATATTGTAAAAGACCATTATTTTTAAAAGAGTAACCGTGGAGTTTCTTGCCGGCTCTTCTCCATAGGAAACAACCAATTGGAACCGTGCACCTAGCTTCTGACGTTTCATAAGTGGCCATTTAGGTTTATATGAAATAAAAATATTTTGAATTTGAATTTATTTTGAATTTTGAATCCCAACTACGGAACCCATCATTGCGCGTGGTCCGACACGCACTTGGCCGGTTATTTTAAATTCATATCCATCCAGTATCAATGTCAATTCATTCACAGCCTTCTATTTGATTGCTAAGGCTTTTAAGCCTTTGCAATTAAAATATAATACTGGGTGTTAGGGTTTAGTTGACCTAAGAACATTGACATGTGAAACCAAGGGCCGATATTAGTGCACCCTTGCAAAATTACTGCTGTCGGTATGGCCTAGTTCTAAAATAACGAAATACCAATGTGAGGTAGTCGTGTGATCGCGTATAGAGAACGCGCGTTTCTGCCGCCCGCGGGTTTTTCGTGTTTGTGCTCACACCCTAAAGACTATGGTAATGGAATAACAAAGTTGCGCCTTCCCCCCTCGAGGCTAAGTCGTGAAGATACCGTCACGAACAGATTACCAAGCTTAAAATAAACTGGGAGGCGACAATTTGTTATAAACATTCCAAGTGGCGGTTAGGGCTGCCTGGTATAAAGGAAAGGCTTGACTAAGATTTGTAATAATGTAAACTATCGAAAGTTTTTGAAGTCCAAATTATTATAGGAGACAAAAAAGGCCCGAAGTTCACTACATGTTATGATTGTCCATTGACATAATCTTTAAGTTAGTTACCTACCTACTTTGAACGTAAGATACCGATGAGATTTAGAAGGATAGGCTTTTTCCAGTAGATTATAAATTAGTGACTGAGTGGTAATACTGCCAAAGACCACCAATGAATTAGGTATGGAATTAGTGTTCGTAGTTTGTTTAAAACATTAAAAAACGTAGACATAATCAATAAAACGAATTGTGCAAACGGTTAGGTTAGGGGTAATTTCACATGAGCCAGAATACTACGATAGTAAATAATATCTTAGTGCGATGTTAGTCTTAGCCAATTTTTTAATGTTGTATGCTTTACTATGCTTTGGCGGACGAATCGTTGACCTTACGACTGCTATAGTCAAACGGCTAGACGGAATTCAAGATTATTGAGATAGTTTTTTTAATTAATTAAAAGCTTAGATTCAAAATATTACATATTATGTGTGTGACTCACGGACTTATTGATGATGTTTACGGCTTAAATAGTTATGTGCAAATTATTGTTCATGTACGTACATTGTTTACTTATTTTTATAATATAGGCAAATAATGTACGTACATGGATAATATACATGAATAATATATAATAAGTAAATACAAGTGATATTTAAGTGATTAAAGAGTGTTCTTTTGGCGAATAGAAGTACCAATACAAACCATTTCTGGTTTAATGGCACAAAACAAACATGAACTTGTGATTAAGACTGTAACAAACAAAAAAACAAATGTTCTAATTTAAATAAAGAAAACTACATTGTGTTTTTGTATTGTTGAAATGTGTTTTGACTCTTTTCTCTTTTTACAAAAATAGCTTGATCTTATAGCGAACTAAAGATTCTTCTTATTTATCATCCTTTCAATTATTTATACCTAACTAAAATCCACAATGCTAAGTGGCTTTTTGTTAAAATAAAATGATTTTAAAATATTATCATTTCTAATGACTCGTTCCACTCACTAAACATTTAAGTTTTTTATTGACAACCCGGCCAACCCCTGCCTTAAAGCTTTGCGCGTGCGCACATCACCTGTCAACTTACTGACCCATTCACTGGGTATTATAACATTCTTATACACATAACTTAATGCCATGTTTGTCACCATTATAAAAACGTTTATATTTAGAGTTTTTGACCCTACTTATACAGGGTGGTGATTTAGTCAGAAACTTTCAATTATAGGGTGTGTTCTATCCGTGATATTAAACAACTTTTCCTCACAAATGCAAATCCGATTCCTGAACAAAGGCTTTTCATTAGAATCAGCCGATCAGTTCATTGATTGTATCGTGATTACCATATAGATATTTCATTATCTCCTTTAACAAAAGTTTCTTATTAACTTTACAACTTGAATATTTAAAAAGTCAGGTTATGGACCCCTGCTTTGTTTGCGTGTGCGCGTAATTCTCAGCACCTGCCTAATGACTAATTATACGTTTTTTTTTAATCCTTACTTACAGCTGCAGGGTAATTGCGTAGCACACATAGGTACAATTTGACAATTCAACAACATTCATTGCATGATTTATGTTGTCGAGCAAACTAATTCTTCAAACATATGAAGCAAGCAAGCAACCGGTGGATTGTATTTGAAAGTGTGTTACACAAGAAATTGGAGCGCTGGTTCCTTTTAACCTCACGGATATATATGTTTTGTTCCCCTAATATAATACAAGATTGTCAGATACCGCCTAACCCTTGCTTACCCATCCTTGCGCGTGCGCTTGTTTCAACACCACCTGTCAACTGACCCATTATACTCAAACAGTCAACCGTACGTCAGCGGAGCAAGAAGTAACACATGAACTTCAAAAATCGCCCTTACTGCTATGATATAAAGACGGTGTGAACGTTAAATTGTTAAGACATGCGGTGGTCTGTACGATCACTGTTTCATGTCGAACACTCAGGATTATTTACTTGTACTGAAACATGAGGTGCTGATAGAGGGTGTCATCGCCGTCAGAGGTACCTTTGTGAAAAGAAAAGGAATTGACAAATTGAAGGTGAATTAGACACAAGTTTATTTTTGTTTGGCGTGAGAAAAGGCTGACCCCAAATACATTGGGATAAGCGCCAGGGCCAGAGATTGATGATGAGTGCTCTTTGCCGGTAGACAACCCTGACATTATCTTTTAATTAAGGCTGAAGTGGTCCTGGGAAATAACTTCTCCCGCTCTGGGCGGAGCGGGAGGGCGTGTCAGACTCTTACTGACTAAAACCCACCCGTGTTCCTTAAGTTGCCTGTGTGTTGCCAGGGGCCACGGTATCCCTTTCGGACTTTTCCGCGACCCTGGCAGGCATCGGCCCTAACGGACCCCGCCAGTTATGTTGACATCACTTTGGGGCGCGCGTGGAACACAACCCGCTGTTGACCCGAGCCTGGTCCTTATCGGACGCCGAGCTAGCCATTGCTCAGCGTCCGCAGGCCTACGGTGGCCGGGAATCGGCCTGGGATTCCCAACGCCCAGGGCGTCTCCTGCGGTGATTAGGGGCGTGAGGGCACAAAGTTTGCCTCTTCCTCACGCGTTCCGCCTCCTATTTCACGAGCATTACTGCTTCGCAGAAGGAGGTGACGGCCTCCCATGCCCTCTCGCTCCGAACCATGGCCTGTACCAGGGCCGGACGCGAGCGATCACCGCCGCCGACCGCCTCCACGAGGACACGGTGGCTCCGCCCAAGCCGAGCAGACCTCCACCGTGTGCTCCACCGTGTTCTCCGGGCGATCCACACAATGGTGACACCCGTTTCCTCTCGCCTTATCCGGAACAGGAACCTCCCGAAGCAACCGTGTACGGTGAGGACCTGCGTCAGGCGAAAGGTGACGATGCCGTGGCGCCTCTCTAGCCACTCCTCAAAGAGGGGACTTATCGCCGCGACTGTGGCGTGCCCAGCTGGTAGACAAACCGGACACCACCTTTTAGTTAAGGCTGAGGAGATCCTGGCTGATGTCTAGAGTAACCTTACATTATCATGAATTAGCTGCGCCCCGCGGTTTCACTCCCATAAGTCTCAAATCCGTCGGAATTCGGGATAAAAAATATTCTATATCCTAACCCAGGTCACGGTCTACTCATGTGCCAAATTTCATCCAAATCCGTTCAGCCGTTTTAGCGTGAAAGCGTAACAAAGAAACATACAAAAAATCAAATCTCTTTATATTATAATATTAGTTTAGACTACTGTTTAGTCATGTTTCTATGCCTCTTTTTCTACTAATTCACATAGAAAGGAAGTCATGAGTAGACATCTGAATTTAATGAATTAGTACTTTATGTAATAACTAGAAAAACACAAAGGCAGCTCACATACACTCAATATACAAAGTTCAGAACACGGTTAATTATTCATTTTATATACAACAAGTCTACAAAGAAAGTAATTCTTTGACTACCCAGCATAGAGGCAAGCTTACATTACGATCTTCACTTAATTATAAATAAATCAACGCTGTCGACAAGCAAGACGGCGCGCGCGCAGCATGGCCATCGAAATCGTCTGTCAACCAGCGCATTATACTAACACGATTATATGTTACGATAATAGAATTCGTGTTTCTTGTCACGTTGTTCAAATATTTACGGGCTTGGAGTTGGATTAATCTTTATTAATTTCTTTCGTTATTTTTCTGATACTTCTAATGAACTTTCTGACCAACTGACCGAATCTTTGAGGACTTTCTGAGTAACTACTTTAATTGTAATAAATGTTTCGACTGACATCTCCAAAAATTTGTTAAGAAACGGGATGAATGGCATAATCATTGTTTTTGACAAACTTAACGAGCTCTTGTTTAGTATTAACTTAATTTTGTTTAGGTCTCTATTCGTCTTGAATTCTAAAATACCATCTGACGAACTTACGGTAGACTTGGTACTTAAGGCGACGATAACCGACTTTTAATGATTTTATACTAAAGATCACGTCTAAACGAGTAGTGTTAATGATTTGGAAAAAATATATGTTAAATAAGAGCATTTGTTTAGTAACTTAATATTTAAATATTTTATATTATGTTTATATTACATAGTGAAATTAATTTGTAAAGTTATGTCTAAAAGTATAAAAAAACTGAGAATCACGCAAAATCTATCAAGCGTATTTTTCTGAAATCTTAAACATTTTAAAGATAATTTAATTATTGATCTTTTAGTATACATGCAAATACCTTTTGTTTTATGTGTAATAAATTAATAATGCGTCTAATTTGGGACAGCGCTCCTGGATGGTCGAGTCCTATTACAAGCTGGACGTACGACGCGTTGCCTGAGCTCAGTACAGAGCACGCAAGCTAACCACTCATGGTCACTGGCATATATCTGCGTCTTAAGGAGGTGTTCCATGTTTCAAATTGAAGAAAGTCTAGAGAACCTGGGCCCATAGTCGTTGAGTGCTTTGTAAGTTAGCTGTTAGTCTGTCCCTGCTAAGAGATGGCCGCTGTTTTCTTTTTGGAGGCTACCAAACGAAACGTAGTATCTTATTCTATAACGGGAACCACACGAAACTATTTTCGATTCCTTGCACCTGCATTCTTACACGTCATAATAAAAAGACATACCGTCAACCATCCGCTCATACATATTTTATTTAAATATAAATATTAATTAAGTACTTAATGGGATTCTTATTCTCGTTGTATGCTTAAAATATTTAACTTTTAAACTAATTATGTTTTTTTTTTTGTTACAGGTATGGTTTCTAATTTCTCAATTTTTGAATTTTGGTAAGTTTTGATTACAGAATGTAATGTAGTACCTACTTCTTAAAAGTTAATTTGTTTCATTAATTTGAAAGAGTCTCTTGATAAAATTCATGGATTTCAGATTTATGTAAAGCTAATCAACAGAAAAGTTGGCTAACAGACTTACAGAGTATGTCAAGTGATTTGACTGGTTGGTTATCCTAGTTTCTGTCTGTTAATTCAGTCACAGGAGTTAGCATAATGCTAACTCCTGTGACTGACTGACTCAAAATAACAACAGACAAGGCACTAATGTCGTCTTACTCATGTTATGTTTCGACTTACATTTATTTCTCTTTTCATTATGAAATGTCATCCTTTTTGTCACTGTCATATTATTAAATATATTGAATATAAAATGAATTAAATTATTTACTTAAAAGATACATAATATTGGCAGTATGAGTTTGACGATATTATAGTGCCTTTTCTTTTGTCATTATTCCTAATTTACCTTTTAGGCAGGTAGCCTTGTCGGGACGACTTATATACTTACCAAGTTACCATATAATTTATTTATACCAACTTGTAACTTAGCAACAACCTTGCTTACCCATTAACTCTTACCACTAATTTCTTAACTTTTACTACATCGGGAAACTTGCCGTAAATAAATCCCTGCGTGTGGTCGCTCATTGGTCATAAATATTTTACGACAGACCATATATTTTGAGATGTAATAATATAGTACAAGGTTGGTTAACTGGTAAGAATATAACTTGAGACATAGTCGTGTGTGTTTATGACCGTGGTTGTAAACAAAGTTATTTTACCTTACATTTATTTTAGCATTGATAAGTATTATCCACGGCCGCACATAGGTTTAATAATTATTTGTACTTAAAAATATTGAATACAATACAATTTCTGAAATTCCGCTTTCCTTACTCTTGCGCACCCAACCTCAATCGTTGGTTAGTCAGTTCTATTTTCACTGTTCTTTATTTCTTACGTTAGTTTCACCAATGGGGTCGTGGTTTGCACTCGTCTGACAATTTTTTCAGTACCTACCTCCTACCTAAGATTCCTAGGAATGCTGTTTGTATATTGGACGAATTTATTGATTAGTATTTTAATTAAATCAAATTCTCTCCAGTTAGACTGTCTAGACGACAAATTCAATAAACCTACTTTCGCCGAAACATCAAACCAGAAACAAATCTAAAACTCACTCGACAAAACGGCTTATTGGTTCATTCGCACGAATTTACTCGCCCGAAACGGGAGAATCAACTCCTAAATAATAGTATTTTTCTTGAGGTGATTCGCACGTAGTTAATTTGTTTGTGGGCGAATCGGCAAGTCAGAAATACGATCACTAAGCCGACGAAACAATAGCAAAAATTCTGTTATAAAAAACATAAAAAAATAAAGTTGTAAAATGGGGTCAAACACCTGATACTGTTGTACTCGTATGTTACCTACATAATATTTAAATACGGATTAGTAAATAAAATATAACATCGGCGTGTCAAAGTAATAACCCGTGTTTCGCAAGTCGGTTAAAAATTCCATGTCGACACATCAATTTGCATCAATCAATATCTGTCGATATTAACATATAAACGTTTTATATTGCATAAATAACTCTATTGGGTTCTGTTAAGGTGTCTTTTGGCTTGCAGATCAATGGACCGATATAATTTGATACGGCCACATTGTATAATGAATGATTGAGTTGAGGTTCTGTGGTTGAGGTTCCGTAGCATTAAAGTTTATTTGGTTAGGGAATTAGCAGTGTTAGTAACGTGATTTGTGATTTAACATTTACCTATAGGTTTTGTATGGGTATTTAATATGTTTTGGGGTTTTTGACACAAGTAATTAGAATGTCAGATAATCTATCTTGAATGAAGGGTCTGAAGGCCACAAGAAAAAGTTAGGTAGATTTTATACCGACTTGTGACGTAGCGAGCCCCCACTCCCCAACTTTAATGTGCTTCATCTAAATAATTTTTATTAATATTATAAATAAAAAAATATGTGTCTAATATTTTTTTATTATCTGACTGACGGACTAAATAATTTTTTGCCCCAGTCAGCACCCATATTCTGGGCAGTCAGCCGCGCTACCACGCTTCCTGCTGACTGAGTAATCTTTTTTACCCATTCCTCCCATAGATTTTGACACGAACGAAGATGTCAGTGATTGAAACATCGCTTCTAGTCGGCTCTTCATCCCAGCACCAATCAAATTTACGTCCCACGGATCCCTAATACCGTAGCAGATGTCCACACTCACAGCCTCCAGTCGGCACCTGTTCCGTTTCACGTCCGGACCTGTTCCAACATGACTTGTTTCATATGGTTTTGTTTTAACTGCGTTAAAATGTTAAGGAATACAGGATTTGGTCCTGTGAGGGCAAAAAGTCATTTTTGAAAATGTTTTCATTTGATGTTCTTTTTTAAAGTTATATATTTATATAGATATTATAATTTTTTATAGACTAAATGGATGTGGATGTACCCTGAGCTGCTGGGCAAAAATGTATTAAGTGATTTTGACCGACTTCAATCTGTCCGATTTTTTTTAAACTTCGAGAACTTGTAGGGATTTCATGACTACAATATACGCGAATGATTTAGAGTAACTTATATTTTTTTAACGTTGAAAAAATAAAGCTTAAATTGTTTAAAAAGAAAACAATGTTATCCTCGAAAGACGACTATAAAACTACACCCTTTCTTGGGTTTGATATGATAACTAAAATAAACAGAGGCGAGGCGAGTCGGTTAATTAAATAAATTGATATTGATACGTTTACTATCTTGAAAGAAGCTGACATTCACCCCAAGTGGACGTTGGGTTGTTAAACTTCAAGATATAATATACAAATTTGCATCTTTAAGGCGTCTGTATATTATCAATCGACAATTCGAAAAGTATTGAGAAAGAGTATTATTGACTTGATGAAAAGTGTAAGTGTAATGGCTGTAATTCAAACTCAACTCAAACTCAAAGCAATTATAAGCACTTATGAATTGTCAAAGGGTCGGTCAGACAGGTCGCGAAAGTAGTTGATAGTTACGAAAAATAATAAAATTGTAGGTTGAAGCCACCTTGCAGGGTCTTGTAGGTTATTAGCCGTAGATCTGAATTTTCAGACGAAAGCATTTAGTAACGCCCTACATTCGTAGATAGTTGATACCTAGTCGGATGGCAACAGTTTCAACTGAGAGTTAGATCAATAAGAGTCATTCATCATCATTCATTATTGGCGGCCTTGTTCCAACCATTGCGGAGTATAGCCTATAGGTATCCTCCCTTTTGTGCCACGCTACCCTTAATAGCAATCGTTACGGTCTATCAATAATTTTGATTTTGATTTTCTTATTATTATAATTATCAACCGTTCTTTGCATCTTCTTCATCATCTTCACCATCATCTTCGTCTTTATACAGTTATACAGGGTGAAATTTTGTTGCCTCCCAGTTTTCCTTTCATTTAATGTATCATGTTTGTTAGAGAGATTTGATCCTAATGATTGACCCTATCGATTGATACAATAAAAGTACCTACATGATGGTATTTTTTCTAATTTTAGCCGGTTCCATTCCCGAGTATGGCAAGCGAATTGTCGAAAATCTTTGTATGCAGATTTGTTTCTTTAAAAAAATAAAGGAATGTTTCCTTTGAGTAAAATTTGCTATCTCCGGTATTAAGAGTACTTTCCCTTCAGGAGAGGTTAAAAACTTCCACCCTATTGTATACAACCTAGATAACAGACTACTGACTGTGGAAAATAAATTAACGTCATTCATTGTCAAATCTAAACATCCAGACGCATTTGTCAAAGCTAGTAGCTTACTCGAAAAAAGTTAGCAAAGAGCTACCTGCAACTAATAATCCTCAAACCAACCTGAAAGCCATCCAGTGCTGGAGATAGGTATCCTTGGAGAAGAGAAGATAGTCAATGACCAGTACCTATCTCCTTGCCACTCGATTAGAACTAATCCTCCAACGAATCGAGTTATTCTCAACAGTAAATTGTCTTTCGCGGCGCTTGCGCACCTCGTGTCGTTAGCATGCGCAAGGTCACGTTATGTAAGTCTAATAAAATGTACATACATAATGTATGTATGTTGTTGTAAGGCCATCGTGTTTATAAACAATAAATTTGATGATGAAGGGATTAAATCTTTGAGGAACTTGATTCTCTTTGTTTGAATTGTAGAGGAAATCGACAAAGATAAATCAAAAGTCATTGGTTGTAGCTACCTACCTACTTATTTCAGGTTTTGTCAAAATTGATCAATTTCTGTCGCCATGATCCAGAACCCAAAACCTGAAACGATACACGGAACCGACACCTGAAACTGACTCTTTCAAGTATTAAACTCGATTATAAGCACAGACCTCTAGAAAATGTTACTTGAAACTGCTTGCTCAAACATATCCATCGACATACTATTGGGTCTTCAAAAAATTCCCCATAACCCCTGCTTCTATGAGAGTTAATTGTCACCTACCTACATGAATTACTGCATCGTTCTACCATACATTTTCATTGGTTTGCGAGCACTATTTCGCTAGAATCACAACAACGATCACACATCGTTTTAACGTTCAAATCACGCCACATGTCAAGAAAACACGAATACCTTATCAACCTAGCTATGGTCTGTTCCGAAAGTATCTGACCAAAAGGTAAACAAAATATGTTCAGGTATAATTCTGACGCAATAACTCACTAAAGGGAATTAGTAACACATTCATCTGCATTTAGGAGGTTTCAACTTTATATCTCACCACTCTTTCCATCAGTTATTGTTTAAATAAAATAATTAAATTGTAATTGAAAAATTGTCGACGAAAATTGAAGGTAACAAAATATTCAAGGTGATAGATTTTCGGCTTTAAGAATTCGAATAATCAAATAAAAGTACTCAATTTGTAAGAGAAACTACAAATTGGCATTAATAGGTACATTTTCAGATCCATTTGTTTACATTTTCATTAGATACTTTTGGTACAGATTATACCTACCTTCACAAGACACTGATTTAATTACAAGCAACCACGTTCGCCATTGTTACCGTTCTTTACCACAATTACCTGCGCGGGAGTGCCTAGGCCAGTCACGACTGAAGATAAAGCTGCAGTAGATGAATGTGCCAGATTAAGCGTACGACGTGATTAACTAGGTTCTTATGCTACTTAGTGATGTAAGTAACGAGGGGAATTTAGGGATGTCTGTCTGTGAAATGTGTGATTAAGTAGGAAGGGTACGTGAAGTTGTACGGCGTATTTTTGTATTTCAAATTGACAGAATTTCAATTTGCCGTGTCATAGTCATTTCATAAAACTTAAAGAATGACACTTTCGCATTTATAATATTATAAGTTAGGATTTAATGTTATTCTTAGTATTTAATTAATAGTTAATCAATTTGAAAACTTGTACAACAATACTCTATTGCCTACTGTGGAGGCTTGTAAATGGCTTGCCGTCAATAACCTTTTCTTTCTTTGGGTGTGAAATTATCAAATAACTTCTCCCGCTCTGGGTGGAGCGGACGGGCGTGTCAGACTCTTACTGACTAAAACCCACCCGTGTTCCTTCCGTTGCCTGTACGTTGCCAGGGGCCACTGTATCCTTTTCGGACTTTCCCGCAACCCCGGCAGGCATCGGTTCTATCGGACCCCTTCATTTGCTGACATCTCTTTGAGGCGCGCGTGGAACACAACGCGCCGTCGACCCGGGCCTGGTCCTTATCGGACAGCGAGCTACCCATTGCTCACCGTCCGCAAACCCGCGCCTACGGTGGCCGGGAATCGGCCTGCGATTCCCGCCACCGATCGCCTCCACGAGGACACGGCGATGCTCTGCCCAAGCCGGGCAGACCTCCACCGTATGCTCCACCGTGTCCTCCGGGCGATCCACGCAGTGATGACACCCGGGCGTTTCCTCCCGCCTGATACGAAACAGGAACCTTCCGAAACAACCATGTCCGGTGAGGCCCTGCGTCAGGCGGAAGGTGAGGACGCCGTGGCGCCTCTCTAGCCACTCCTCAAAGAGGGGACTTATCGCCGCAATAGTCACACCTCACCTTTTTCTTCTGGTTGTAAGACTGTAAGTAGGGTCCCAGGCCGAGTCCCGCCGCGGGCTTGCGGGCAGTGGGTAGCTCGCCGTCCGATAAGGACCAGGTCCGGGTCGACGGCGCGTTGTGTTCCACGCGCGCCTCAAAGAGATGTCAGCACAACTGACGGGGTCTGGTAGGACAGATGTCTGCCGGGGTCGCGGGAAAGTCCGAAAGGGATACCGTGGCCCCTGGCAACACACAGGCAACTGAAGGAACACGGATGGGTTTTAGTCAGTAAGAACCTGAAACGACCTCCCGCTCCGTGAGAAGTTATTTTATAATTTCCCACCTAAAAAATAAAAAGGCTGTAAGTAGGGTTGCCAACCCTACTATATAATACAGTATTCTACTACGAGTATATTAGAGGCCTAAATACTATATTTCTAAAGAAAAAATATAGTACCTAAACGAAACTATTACATTTTCATTTCAATACGAAATGGCGACATGATCGAAATAGGGAGAGATTTAATCTCTTTAAAAGCTGAATAGATGGTATTATGTAAACATAATTTAGAATGCAAAAATTATTATGAGACATTGAAAAAAAAAACCTGTTAATAAAGGCTCCAAGTAGAAAAAATATGCATTTAAAGAATAAAAATAAATGTTTTTGAAACATACCTACTATATTTTTCGCCATCTACTATATTTTTACAGGCTTCATGGCTTCGAAAATACTATATTTGATATAAATAAAGTTGGCAACCCTAGCTGTAAGCCACCCAAACACAATACAATAAAATAATGGTTTAAAATCCATAACACATAGTGCTAGCACGGTGATTTTTGACCAAACTTCTCTGTATCAGAAGAAGAATTAACTCTGAAGTTGTTGGTTTGTTTTAAAATCAAGATCACTGAAAACGAGTCTCTACAAATTACTATAATTAACATCACATAACATCACGCCTTGTTTCCCCGAAGGGTTGGGCAGAGGTGTACCTGTGGTACACCCACATTTCGCCAGTTATGTTTTTAAGTCCCATGTAATGGCGAGCCTATTGCCATCAACCGGCCAAAATTCCGGACTCCAACTGAGAAATTCCTGGTGGAAAAAACCAACCAACTCAGCAGTAGTGCTTGCGACCACTAGACCAACGAGGCAGTCAAATACATTACCTAACTATAATTAATCTTTTTAATACCAACCAATAAATTAACACTTGTTATAATGTTGAAACAAAAACACGTCCGTAAAAACAATTGCATTAGCATTTAAATATAATAATTAAAATTGTATATAAAATACTATGCTCTTTGGAAGTTATTAATGAGTTAGATATATGAGCTATGTTAATAATATAATTTTACATAATTTAGATAAGCGATGCAGAATGATCTCCATTCACGTTTTTAAAATATCAAGGTCGGCTAACGATTTTATACCAATAGAATATAACGCGTTTTTCTTATCTTATTGATTGCCTTTATAGCTTGTGGCTAAGTAATAACTGCCACATGGTTCGATCCATCAGGTTAAGCTACGCTTGCCGGGGTTGGTCCTTGGATGAGTGACCATCCTTACATATCGAGAGTACTCCGTGCCTCGGAAAGCACGTTAAGTCGTTCGTCTCGGCTGTCATTCGTGGATCTTTCACAGTCGTTACGGATCGTCAGAAGCCCGAAAGTCTGACAACCAGTCTTACCAAGGGGTATCGTATTACCCAGTTAATAGGTTGTGGAGGTCAAATAGGCAGTTGCTCTATGTAAAATACTGGTATTCAGATGCATCCGGTTAGACTGGAAGCCGACCCCAACATAGTTGGGAAAGGCTAGGCAGATTGATTTTGCCTTTATAAAATAAAATGGCTACAATGTTAGAAAAAAAATATGCAAAACTCGCGTGTCTATGACGGCAGTGACACCCGATTGTAAAGTTAAAGTTTCTCTAAAAAAGAAGTACCTACCTTACAGCATCCTGGTTAATAGGTAATACGGGCTGGTTTCCGCAACTCCACGTCAAAGCGCGTATTTTGCGTACAGGTGGGCAAAATCGGTTATTCGATCCACCCCAGGCCCTGCAGTCTCGACATAAATAGCGATCGCTATACGACCAAATTCGGTCGTAAAGTCGTAATGGCGTCCCTAGACGCGCGACGTGCTTCACAAGCACGGGTCTAGGAACGCCATTAAGACTTTCCGCCCGAATTCGGTCGTATAGCGATCGCTATCTATGTCGGAATGCCACCCCAGCTCCTCAAAGAAGGCCAGCAACGCCTTGGTGTTACTGGCAATCTCGCGTAGGGTACCTGGGTTACCAAAATACTTTGCCCTGTAAGTGGTGACCACCGGGAAGTTTAACAGCACGTGAGCTGCTGTCTCGTCGTCCTCCATGCAGGCTCTGCAGAGCGGACTGTCTGTGACTCCTATGACAAAGAGCTGTTTATTAAATGACCCGTGGCCAATTATAGTTGCTGTAACCGCACGCAGCTGTTTTTTAGTTAACCCTTATTGCGTAACATACTTTTAATCACAATCTGAATGATATTGAAGGATATTGCTAATCCATTGCTTCTCATGTTCGATAAAATTGTCTGCTCAGCGACGTAAATAACGCAATGAACGTTGTTGAACTGTAGAAATTAAAGTTATTGCTACTGTAAGGGTGTTACGCAATTATCCTACAAAGGTTTGGAATTATAGTCGTGAGGATGACCCAAACAGACAGACACATCTATTCTCACATAAATATGGTATGTATAAGGTCTCAGTTTGGGTCGTCGAATTACTAAGTAAAAGTCTTCGCTTTGTAAGTTATTAAATATTCATTTCCAACATCAGACTACTACAAAAATAACTTGATTAAATTGCCTTTCTTAAAAAGACCGACAGTTCCACATACTTAGCACTTAATTACCTTCTCATAAACAAGTGACTCCCCACACTTAAAATAATGACGAGCTCTCAAACTTCAAACAACTTTTTAACTCGGAAACCTGCGGGATAAACAAACATACAACTATTTTAACACCTCCACAACTGAAGTTAAACAGTCATCAAAGGATGTTCACTGTTTGTAGTAAAAAGTTATTTTTGGGAACTGTGGACAGTGAACTCGTTCAGATAAGGGCTGGAAAAAATAATTACAAAATGGTGGTATTTTTTATGAAAGGTAATACCTAGAACATGTAGCATAAGGATAAGCATAATCAGCCTATAACTCTCTCAATACTGGGACACAGGACACAAGTCTCCTCTCTGTAAGAGCGAGCAGGCCATAATCCCCATGCGTGCCCAGTACGGGTTGGTAGATGTCACATGCCTTCGAATCTTTGGTTCTAGAACGATGCTATGTGTACCAAATTTCAACTTAATAGGTCCATTAGATTCGGAGCAAATTAGCTGTGACAGACGAACAGACAGACACAAGTGATCCTATAAGGGTTCCGATTTTTAATTCGGAAAAAATATTTATTAAAATAAAAAATAAAAAAATAAATAAAGTAAAAAAAAAAAAAAGTATTTATTTATTTCAATTAATATGAATGCATAAACACTCACATTCATTGAAATAAATAAATAATTTTTAGTTAGTGTGAAAACTAAAAGGCTTGTCTAGTTCGTGAATTATATTTGCTTTTAATTTACAATGTGAATGTTTAATTATTTTCATAAACAAAACAATGGGTATTTAAACAACAGTTAGCAATTTTAACGAGTTGCTATTCTATTCACACTAATTAAACAATATGAGCACTTTCTTACTGCTAAAACAGCACGAGAAGTATTCATTAATAAAGGCAGACTAATTATTAATGCAGTGTTTTGCAAAATAAATTTACCTATTATATTTTTCACAGTCCTGATTTCACCATTTAATACCTACTTAGTACGGGGTAAAATTTGTGAGTTTGTATGTAATATGCTATCTCTGGAACTACTGATCCGATTCCGAAAATTCTTTCACTAATGGAAAGCTACAGTATGGCCAATTATTATAAGATATATTATTTTATGTTAAAACAAGAAATGTCAGGTGGACGAGGTTGCGGGCAGAAGCGAGTCCGGGATAGTTGTATTAAAATAAATTAAATACAAAAATACACGAGACGTAGTCGCGGGAACAGCTAGTAAACAATAAACTTTATTCAGTTGACATTTCTTGCACAAAACAAACGTTTTGTTCTCATTCAAATATCTTACATGCTTGAATGTTTAAGAGGTGCTCCTCAATTTTACAGAGACCCACTTAGAATTGCTCTTTGATGTCGCTTTGATACTTGAAACTCTGTTGAACATATCCTTTCGTAATCGTTTATAGTTTCTAAGATAGTTCGTAAGTGAGAGAACTGTGTCATATGTAGTACATCTTCGATATCTATCTACACATATTATAAATAGTCGGTTATCGTGTCTGTCTTTGTGACCGCCTTGTTAACTACGCAACGAATTTCTATGCGGTTTTCACCACTTTTTATAAATAATTTAGCACCAAAAAAGCGCCTAACACACATACACACGCCCACACGTCCCTCACACGAACGAACACCACTCCACACACACACACACATACACACACACGCACACTTCCACACACAAATAACCTAATTAACAAAACTTTAGCTTTTATGTAAAGACTAAAATTTCCACTCGAGCCACCAATCTTTTTAGAATGTTAATCTTTTTATATTTTAGGTTGTCAGTGTACAAGTACATAACAATATAAAATGTATAATTTTGTAAAAGGGCGGAGGCCTGGTGTCCTGAAATACAGGTCTAAGTTTAGTTTAGGCACCAGTCTCCCACAATATTAAAATGTTGTCTGACTAAGAAACCATGAAATAATTGTATTTTGTAATATTGTGCTGAGAAATAAATCTTAAATCTTAATTTATTCCGGTAGGTTATGCGTATAGTACACTCATATTAAACTTACATAAAATAAGTCGTTAAGGGACTTGTCACTCTGGATGCGTTCTGCGTCCTACGGTCCGGTCAACTTAAACATTTATGTTATGTTTTGTTTGATATGACCGGACCGTAGGACGCAGAAAACATCCAGGGACAAGTCCCTTAAACCGTGCGAAGCAGGGGCGTGTCGCTTGTATTTCACAAATGACTTAGAGTTTTTAACTTTCGTTACACACCTTTGAGTTTGTATCAGTGTTTGTATTCTATATTAAAAACCATTTACTGTACAATTCATTATCATTTCAACTGATACTTCGAACTTACCCAAAAATACTTAGTCACTCGAATAGGTCCTAAACAGTGAATCAGTGACTAATTGAAACATACACGTCACAAAACATAAACAATTATAAACAAGTCTACAGCTTATTGTACATGGATGATAGTATTTTACTGACCCTAGAGGTTTCCCATTGTATCGGTGTGTGGTTCTACTTACAGAAACTTGTCGTGTACTCATTATCGAGTGCAGGACCGATGCCAAGACACGGAATGAGATGGGGTGGCCCATTTACCGGGGGCCTGTACGGGGCTACACGTAACGAGGGACCTATAATGTAGCCAAAGGTATAGTAGTGAACTCTTTGAACTAACGTATCCACTCTTAACCTTATAGTATGGTCGGACATGGACCTTAGGACCGTGTTTATGACAGAATTCTCTTAAAATTAAAATAATTCAAAATGAATTCTTTTAAGAGAATTCTGTCATAAACACAACACTACATTTATACTACTATTATGTCTTTTAGTGATATTTATTTTAGAAATTTGTATCATGTAAGTATATTCTCATAAAGTAGGTATGTTTTATTTAAATTAGTGAACTGTTTTGTTTTTATTTTATGTACTTTTGTTTTCTCTTCTACTCTTACACTCAGTGTCTGCATCTCTTTTTACCTATTTTCTATCGCAGATATGCTGGAAGAGATTTCATTAGAAATAACCATCACCTTTGTACGTTTTTTACTGTTATTTTCTTCTTTCATGCTGATCTCGCATTTTATAGCATTTCCGTACAATGCGAGGTCAGCCTATACAGGAAGTCGCTTGATGTGTAGCCGTGTGTACATAACCGGTTAAATAAATAAATATAAATAATTTGGTGATCATAATATAAAATGTCTTGATCCTAAAGCAGGATGCAGTTATCCATTCTCTGCCTATACAGACACGATTATCTTTCCCAAGCAAAGGCATCAACACACCACATTGCACCTCTGAAAGGGCACAAGATATTTCCAACCACAAAACAGTGCATATGAGGTCAACAAAGACCATCTACATGCGAATACGTTACTATTGATATGTTAATAACTACTGCGAGAAATGTAGGGCGAACCCACTATTATTGTCTTTACGAACAAACCTAGTATGATGCTAATTTTGACCTACATCTATACATATTATAAATTAAAGTCGCTTTTCGTGTCTGCCTGTGTGACCACGTTGTTCTTCTAAACTACGCAACGGATTTTGATGGGGTTTTCACTATCATTTAGAGAATTTAATCTAGAAGGTTTATGTGTATAATTGCCCGTTCTTCTCCATAGAGATCTACGTTTTGGAATGGGCAACTAGCTTCAACTTTCTGACTAACTGACCGACTCTTTGAAAATTCAAAAGTGCTTGTAAATGGTTTAATTGAAGTAAATGCTTTGAGTTTGAGTTTGCATTTATACAAAAATACATAATAATAAAGAAATATTTATGTTTTGTCAAGTGGTAAAACCCGCGCGAAGCAGCGGCGGGTCGCTAATAAATACGATTTTAGTCAACGTGAGTCTATTTGGTTATTTTTCGTCGTAAAAGTTTAGTCATTAACTTTGTCTGGCTCCGTGTGATTTTGGCGCACTGTGTACAGTTATCGTGAATGGTGTTTTTGTTTTAGTAGTTCACTGAATTTCACTTTCTTGTTGTACCTAAACAAGCTAATTTTTTTCTTTGTGATCGTGTTTTTCCAGTTTGTAGGTGAACTAGGACACGGTCAGGAAATGCTATGCTTTAGAAACGCCTATCGTTTTACCTACATACAAAAAAACATGCATGTTTATTACAAGCTTGAGACGACAATACGACAATAAATTAAAATTCATATATGTAATGACGTTCCCAGTCTGTATACAAAAATTCAACTAAATATATTCAATAGTTTAATGCTGAAAATCAGCACTGGGGCTCTGTCTCGCATAGGGTCGCAGCATTATACTGAGCGATGGCCGTTTTGCGTAGATGTGACGAATATTTTCCCCCAACTTATACTTTTTTTTTTTTTCTTCGTCGTGTTTACCGCAAATAAACGTATTTGTTCTTTATTTCTTTCTTGTCAAAAATTGGCGAAACCCATAGTCGGCCCATCACTACTATTTAGTTTGTTTTCAAATGTCAAAATATGCTTTAGGATTTGTGTCAATCTTCTAAACCAACTTACGCTGGTCATAACTCACCGAAAGTAAAAGCATATTTCGGAAATTATGACCAGAAAACGTTAAGCAGCAAAAATCATATTCTGGTCCAAAACTAAAAGTTTCACTTCAGAATCTGTCACATCCTTTGTTTTAATGACTTAATGAGCAGTGTTCCAAAATGTCGAAATGGTGGACAAAAATGCTCGAATAATGGCCCATTAGAAATAATTACAAACGATTGTATTCCGAGCAGACTCTCATTGAATATTCTCTACCTTCCTTTTTCGTTTCAAGGAAATTGTAAAATCGTTTTTTGGCGACTAAATCGTTACCCTTGGGCTAAGGCTAATTGTAAGGTCGGCAAAAAGGACGATTCAATTCTATTGTACTGTATTGTAATTTTTACTCAATCATAAAAAGTTGAATATTTTAAGACCCCCGCAGACATTTGTGACGAGACAGAGTGACGCGATTATACTAGAACAATTTCTATGAAAACAATGGTTCTACCAGAATCGCATCGCATCGTAGCGTTGCGTCTGTCTGCGGGAACCTTAATGCTATCTGTCAACCACTCTGTTATTAATTTTCTCTAAGATAATGTATAACTTCTAAGTAATATTAATAGCAGCAAATGAGGAACATAATTGTCTGTGGGTAAGTACTTTCTTAGGTAAATACTTACATTATTAAGAATGCATAGTAAAAAAAAAGTGAATAAAAGTAAGAAAACCATAATTATGTAATTTAAATGCAAATCTTATACATTATTTGACATTCAAGATGGAAAAGGCCATCGAAATTGATTTCCATTACCATTAAAATTACATTATTATTCCTCCTTCGCTAATGGTCCTCATCTGTTTTGTTTTATCATCACATTTATCTCATATACCTACTCTCTTTTTGGAAAAACCTAATCTACCTAGAATAACAGCGATCTTTGTAGCTATTCAACATATAGAAGTATTCGACACCGACAAAAACATAATTATAATCACACAAAACATAAATAAATTATCTCATTATAAACTTCACCGAAACAAGATATGCCTACAAAAAAAAAACAGTTTAAAGACCAATCCAATAATTCCCACAAAAACAAAAAACTTAACCCAAAAAAGATTTCATAAAAAATCCTTATCCTTTCCAATACAAAAAAGTAGATTTTCCTCAATAAAGTACATAGTTCAATCAATAATGGCGGGCGATACGAAAAAACGTAATTACCATAAAGCCAGCGATAAAACCTCGCTGGATAATACCGTACTTTACCCAAACCTTTTCTAACTGTCCCTGACTGTCCCCGTTGTTTCAAATCCCCATTGGTCTGGCCAAAACATTCATTCTCATTCGGAATGTCTAGGGAAAATTGTTGACAGTTTTTCGTGAATGTCATTATTTGGGTGCGAGCTTCGGACGGAAAGGTTATACTAACGACACGTACTTATTTCAGGGTTGTTCACATATTTACATGCATGCATATTCAATAATATTTCCTGTTTTATGAAGATACTATTGCACTCTTGAATAACAGTAATTTTGTGACAGTCGTGCGTCTCTGTATGAGACGAGGCCGTTGCCCTGTATGCAGTGGGACAGTTATAGGCTCGTATTATTATTGTCAGATGATTAGAAATAGGCACTTTGTTACACAGCGATGACAGCGATCCTTTCACTCTAAGAAATATTACAATAATTCCTCTTTAAGGCGACGATAACCGACTTTTAATGATTTTATACTGAAGATCACATCTAAACGACTAGTGTTCATGATTTGGAAAAAATCTATGTTAAATTAGAGCATTTTCTTAATAACTTAATATAGGCATATTTTAGATTATGTTTATATTACATAGTGAAATTACTTTGTAAAGACTAAAAAACTGAAAATCACGCAAAATCTACTAAGCGTATTTTTCTGAAAACTTCACCTTTTTATAGATAATTTAAATAATGATCTTTTAGTATACGTGTTTTATTAAAATATATTTTGTTTTATGTATACTAAATTAATAATGCGTCTAATTTGGGACAGCGCTCCTTGATGGGCGAGTCCTATTACTGGCTGGACGTACGACGCATTGCGTGAGCTCAGTACAGAACACGCAAGCTAACCACTCAAGGTCACTGGCATATATCTGCGTTTTAAGGCCCAAAGCTAGACAATATCAAAATAACCCTAGTTACTCAATTTCCGTCCACTCTGACCTTGGTAAACACTATTAATTCAAGAAAAATGGTCCTAAGGAACAAGGGCTATGAATAAATTTCTCCACATCATTATCGACTGACGAATCTAAAAAAAAATATATTCAGAAGCCGTCCATTGACTTCATTCATCATGTTTGAACGTGGAGTGAATGTGTTATTCAAATTTGGAACGGGTGCTGGCAATTTGAAGCTATCTGATTTGGGAAGCGTCGTGAGTTTTTTAAAGAACGATGTTGATATTTTTAGCTTAAACTTTCTGGCTGGGTCTTAGGTTCACATTGTGCAATCCAAGATCTGCTTGGACTTCCCAAAATATTTTAAATTGACACTAAATTCTTGTAGAAATAAAAATACATCGGTTGGACTTGTTCTTTAATTGCGTTGTAGTATCGAATCACAGTGGCCTAGGATATTTAGTATGTATTTCTACAAAATATTTAGAAATTGCTGGCTAGCTGGCTAATTTCTGCAAAGAGTACTACGCAATAAAGTTAGTTCTTGAATCTTTGTGGATATTCTAAAAAGGCACGAGCACTTAGGAATAAGCACATACCAACTTAGGCACCTGTTTTATTTTGTGTCTATGGGACTATGGGAGAATTTGCCTAAAATATGCAATGCAAGAATCAGCATTGCCATACAATGTGGCAATGCTGCCAGCCTTTTGGGCACTTTTCCTGTTGACAGCGATACGGACGAATTTTTTTATGCCCTATGATTATTTGCCCTCCTTGTTTATATACTTGTTCATATTATTATAATTATATTAAGTCTGTTAGTTTTTAAATTATGAAAATATTATCTTGAAAAAGTAAATAATTGACAGTCTTCAATTCAATAATAACTCAAAGACGATTTCCTTGTTGGATTTTACGACAGCCGTATTTTCTATCACAGCAGTAAAAGATCTGATTGCATCAAAATGGATTCAGACTCAGACTGCTTTCGGCATCGTTCGGATAAGTCCGGAAGTAGCCGATAAAACACAAGGCGTTTCCCGCGTTTACGAGCTTTCCTAAAGAACGCCTTGTATTAAGTAAAGTTACGTTTTGTAAGTGAGATAAAATACGTGAAAAAATATTCACGCTACCTTCTGGTTCCTATAAGTTAGAAATAAATTTAAAAAAATAAGAAAAAAAATTAAGCTTTCAAGAACTTCAATTTAACCCACTATGCATGACTCGAAGGACCAAAAATATTTCTAAAAAAATAATAAAAATTGGATTATACCTAAACAAATTATAGGTACTGACTGCTGGCTGGCTACTTGGTCACAAACATAAATTCATACAGTAGAATAACGCTCTTTAATTACTAATTACAAGGTACCTACCGTGTTTATTAACCAGCTGCTACTAATTAACATCAGTAATAGAACAAGCACTAATTGTAATTAAATATAGTGGTTTTATAGTGCGTTAAAGTATGTAAACGTTAGATTTAACACCGATATAGTATACAATGTATAATTGCAATCTAATTTTGCAATGTCTAAAAAACTTATGAAACTAAATTCTTTTGTTATGATTTCCAAATATTGATAAGATTTGTAGTGATTTTAAATACTAAATATAAAACTAAAAATATGTGATTTGCTTCAAATGATTTTTTTATCAGTGTAAACATGAAGTTTAAAAGTATCTCATTTGACAGTTACCGTAAAAGTAGTGATTTTTTAACGGAACATGACTTTTGGAGCGTCCGCGTCGCTTAGCTTCTAAGTCAGTTCTCTTCGAGCCTTAGAACCTAATAGTTGTCTTCAAGAAATCTAAAGTCTATAATGATAATATATTGCGTACCTAATTAAATAGTTTGTTAAATATTGCTAAAAGTATATCAAGTTTGTATGTGTGCAAGAATTTACATAAAGGAATATTAGTATTGAAAGGTGTATCATTTCACTTTATACACCCAGTTAGGAAATTGTGGCGCAAACTTGATATTACAAAAATAAACATAACGCCTGTATTCCTTGAAGGGTAAGGCAGAGGTGTACCTATAGTAAGTACACCATCATTTCGCCAGTTATGTTTAAGTCCTATGTAATAACAGGCGAGCCGAATCCGGATTGCTACTGACGGAAAAACCCAATAACACTGCCCGGGAATCGAACCCAGGACTTCAAGCTCAGCAGTACCGTTTGCGTGCACTAGACCGACGAGGCAGTCAGACAAAAATAAGAATAATGTAAGTACAGCCAGCATAATGCGTTCAAAACTAAAGTAAAATCCAACCTCTGTTCAAAGGCATACTATTCTATCAACGACTACTTAAATGATAAGAACAGTTGGTCGCTGTGATTAACTCAAGACAATGTTTAAATGTTCTTTCTCCAGAATTAGCTTACTTACTGACAGGTTATATGATTTTATATAATTGTTTATAATTTTACTAATTTTACTTTATTTATTGTTGACATAATCTACTCATTACAATGTTTTTTTTAATGAGTTGTATTGCAATATGTGGTTAGCTAGCGACCTCGATAATTTTTTAATTTACCTCAATGGTTCTAGTTTATCAATTATAACTTCTAGTTACAGCTATATGTAAGCGGGCACGCCCTTTATGTCTGGAGGCTTTTATTTAGATATTGTTTTCGTTAAGTTATTTTTATTTCTGCTTGAGTATAGTTCTCGATGATTTTGGTTGGTATATTGGCGTGTGCTAGCTGTCATATGGCTATTAATTTTATAATTTAAATTATGTTTTGTGTTGCGTAATGTAAATATCATTTTGCATACTATTATATAGAATCTTTTTTACTGAACAGACAGCTGTGCTGCTGGGGAGTTTGTTGCGCCACTTCTTCTTCCCAGCTAAAGCCCTAGGAAGTGGTGAAGGGTGGGCGTTTTGGGGGACTGTCTTATGTAATTTTGACGTTCGAAAAGTGCTGATTCTCAGCCTAGTTTGAAAAAATGACTTTTGAATTTTGAATTTCATATTAATGATCGAAATGGTTCCGAGGATTTCTAACTCCGATTAATAGGAATTAGAATATTGAAAGTCCCGTGAAAGTTTGTCGAGTAGTCGAAGCATGATTGTGATCCCATTTCGGGTCGTTTTAGTGTCCCCAGTTCCCCACTCCATTTTATGACCGTTTTCAGCGGGTAGCGGAATGTAACTTGACAGCATTAGATTGCTTCGTAAAAAGTAACTATTTACTTAAAAATAGGGAGACAGTTATTCTCGCGAACGCATTGAAGGAAAACGAGAATAGGATGGTTCAGATCAGTATCGGGTAACAAGAAAAATATATATATATATATATATCGTTTAACATTACATCACGCGTGTATTAAGCAGAGGTGTAGATTAAAATTAAGAAGAAACTAAAATTTTGCAAGTTTTGTTTAAGTCCCATGAAATGGGGGAGAGCTTATTGCCATTAACCGGGCACAAATCCAGACTCCGGGCTGCTACTGAGAAATTCCTGATGGAAAAATCCAATAACACCCGACCTGGGATTCGAATCCAGGACCTACAGTAGCGCTGGCAGCTATGTCACCTTAGTATTAAGTATCTTTAATTTTTAGTTTACTCAATAATAAAGAAATAAAAGGCAATTTACAAACTCTCAACTTGGATAAAAATCGTTTCAGAAATATAAAAAAATCCATTCACACCTTTTTTTAAAGCTTTAAAAATCAAAACATAACGATGAAATTCGAACAAAAAAGCTGTAAAACTTGATATCCAGGCTAGCGACACCAATACTGCCGTTTAGTGATTCAAATAAAAATAACAGTTACACGAACTTCTAAATTCCTAACTCCACTAACAGGGTGAGCTACCCAAAAATCGGTATCGAAAACGCAGCAAAAACAATTCTCCCATCACAACGAGGCGAGCCCGCGATCCAATCGAGCGGAAATAGTTTATAGCCGACATTTGGTACGTTCACCTCATTCGGTAACGCACTACCATTGCGAAACCACTGTTTCGCTTCTTTCAGTAAACTAGTGAATCTAATGTGTAATGATATGCTCTGAATGTCTTCTTTTCGAGGTTAAATAAGTATTTGTAAATAGGCCGTGGTGTGTTTTACGCAAAAGTTGGTGCTGTCAAATTAGAATGCAGTAACGGACTCCATTGTCCTACTTTTCTAAATAGAAACCTTTAATTAGAACAAAATAATATCAGCCTGCAATTGTTATTCATTGCTTGTTGTTGTAGGGCAAAGGGATTCAGAGATGGGACAAGCATTAATCACCAAATCACCACGCTTGCTCAGCTCACTATATGTTATCTATTTTAGAGCATTTAATTCAGGTTCCAAACAACGTTTTCTTTACTCCATGTCAAGGCATTTACCGTGTACCGAAGGCCCAGTATTTTAGCATCGCGGAACCCAGCAACAAACTATATATATTAACTTTATTACTGGGTCTCGCGTAGGCTTAAGACGGAACAGGGGCTGCGAGGAATTTGAAAAATAGGTATTTGAAGAAACCATTGCCTCAAGTCTGCCTCCGTAGAGTGCGATAGGGATAGCTACAGCTCAAACCAATTATATCACAAAAAATTTACGAAATCGACGTTTCGTATTCCCCTATTTTCTCCTCGAAAACTGAACCGATTCAATTATTTTTTACATTAAAATTTTAAGAAAGAGTACGTCTAGGTTTCTATCGTTTTATTTATGTTAAAAACAGTTCCAATTTGTCTGGTACTGCTCTAATCACGGCAGTAAAAATGGCATTTTTGTAATTTTTGGAGGGTCATATTTTCTTTACCGATAAGTTACTGAAAAAAAGGAAATAACAGGGACATGACTACAGCAGACCTTGACTTTATGGAAAAAAATGATTGTTCTAGAGGCATTCAGGAAGAAAAAAGGAGAATACATTTGTATGGAGAATCGCACGCCCTGTTCCCTCTTAAAAGACTACCGATGAATAATTTTGATTCTACCCTGTAAAAAAGATACGTGTCTGAGTATATACTTCAAAAGTACTTGGAAAGTGTTTCGTGAAAGTACTAATCGATTTATCCGGTACCGGAAGATGGAAGTACGATGTCTTCGTTCAGCCGACGAGACTGATGTATATACCTACGAACATACTATGGGAGTCTATGTAGATCTATTGTATTTATAATCAACTACTAACACTGGAAAAGGATTTCTGAAGGGATGTAAATGATAGTGTAAATTAGACTTAAGACGACGATAACCGACTTTTAATGATTTTATTCTGAAAATCACGTCTAAACGAGTAGTGTTAATGATTTGGAAAAAATATATGTTAAATTGGAGCATTTTCTTAATAACTTAATCTGTATTGTAAAGTCTTACGCAGATAAAAAACTGAGAATCGATTCTGCAACCGTTCTCCGACAGTCGTTTCTCCTTTGGACTGTTCACCGACAGGACGTTTCGTTTTTGAGAGATTCGTCGATAGAACGTTTCACCTATGGATGTTTCTCCGACAGAATGGTTCGCATTTGTTAGTTTCGACGACAGGACTTTTCAACTATGGAATATTCGCCGTCAGATCGTTTTGTCTACGATTGTTTCGACATGGCTTTTTCACTATTTAACTACAAAGCCACCAAAAAGCTACTAGCTTGCTACAAAGACATGAAGAAAGAAATTGTTTTAATGGAAGACCGTCTTTACTTTTAATGAATGGTATTTATCTATTACCTATCCATATTCGTTTATTTTGTTATTGCAAACATTGGGGAAATATAAAAACAAAAGATTAATGAAACGTATTTATTTATATTATAAAGTGTAGATTACAATGTGATTAAAAAAAATATCTTCAATTTACAGTTTTATTATAAGTAGGTAAGTAGTTAAGTATACCTAGGTTTTAATAATATAAAATTATTTCATTAGGTGACAAATATGTGCCCATCCGTTTAAATATGATTTTAAGTCCATCTGATTCTTTTCAGATAAATGTGTCTCAATCCTTTTCCTGTAATAATCTGTACCTCCACGCTTTCGCTTAGACATAGGTTCTGCGGATTTTATTCTTTCAATAATGTTCACTGTATTCTTTTGCTCCTTTTTAAACTCAGAGATAGTTTTAAATATGTTCCACTTCTGTCGATTTAGTAGTGTGTTCCATCTATTATGCCACGATTCAAGGGCGTTTTGTGATAAAGGAACATATGATAATATACTATCATGTACTGACCACAGAGTAGGTGGAAATTGCGGTGGAAGTCGTTTCATTGTCATTATAGAGCTAACTGATTTTGTAATTCTCATTGATCCGTTGATATAATATTTTTCGAACCACGTTATCACATCAATTGCTTCGTCCGGTATAATTTCGTCTTTTATTATAGCAAAGGCTTCAATAATTTCACTTGGCTCTAGAAATGCCAGTGCACCGATATGCCGCATCTTATGAGCGAAATCTGCATTATTATTGTATTTCGTAGCTAGATCAGCTTTCTGTATATGACGATATATACTCTGATTTAAGTGGAAAAAACACAGTTTATTTAAACAATTGGGAAATGTTTTTTTGATAGCTTTCATAGCGGAAACTTCAAAATCGGTGAGGATAATGTCCGGATCCAAATGGATATTCAATTTATTAAATCCCACGCATTTAACAATTTCTAAAAAAATTGTATAAGATTTTACTGACTTGTGAGAAAGCAAACCGTACACTAGGGGAACTATTTTATGCGTGGAGTGTGGTGCGCCAACCATTGCATGTATTGTATAGATCTGACGGAATGGACGCGGGCAACAAGCGAAGGTCCCGTCCATCATCCAAAACTTCGCTTCGTTCAGCAATTTCAAATTTTCCTTTGTGGAAAATACTAATACGCACTCATTATCATCAATATAGTGCCCGATCTGAAATTGTTCACCACAGTCATTGCTCATTAATTCTTCGGGAATCACGACACTGTGAATATCCTTTGGAATCGGTGGAAGATTTTTATTTCTTTCTCTTTGAATAATTTTCCTCATAGCATCTTTATTGGGCATATGGGGAGCACTGGTACTCGGTACCATTTGGATGCACCGCTGTACAATTTGTGCAGGTGAATCCATCGATTGATTAGCTTTATCTTTTAAATTAGCCTTTAACTTCATTTCAATACGTTTTTCAGGGTTGGGTAAGTGCATATGATCACGATTTTGGGACAGCACAATGTGTTGATTGTTGGTTGTAAGCAAAGAAGTAATAGATACATTACACCGAGTACTATCTTTTTTCGTACATCTCCAGTAGTAGTTATTATCACGCCTCTTATTTAAATGATACGAATATCCTTCATAAATTAACACATCTTTGCCACGTTTCGACTTCACAATTTCACTTTCATTCATTTTAAAACCGTTAATTAAGAAAAAACACAGTCGTCAATGAGGATGCAGAGCATACTATAACCAATGAAGAGAAAAATAAAACAGATAATCATGACTACCCACATTTTTGTCACATAATTTTTATTATACTAAGCTAAGTATCAAGCGCCTATTACTAGCAATGTTACAAAAAGCAACTTATTTCGAGAAAGTTTTTGTGTAGTAAAATTGGCTTAAAAATGTGTACCCAGTTGCAATTAAATAATTTTATAATCTTTTGTTTTATTATTTCCCCAATGTTTGCAATAACAAAATAAACGAATATGGATAGGTAATAGATAAATACCATTCATTAAAAGTAAAGGCGGTCTTCCATTAAAACATTTTCTTTCTTCATGTCTTTGTAGCAAGCTAGTAGCTTTTTGGTGGCTTTGTAGTTAAATAGTGAAAAAGCCATGTCGAAACAATCGTAGACAAAACGATCTGACGGCGAATATTCCATAGTTGAAAAGTCCTGTCGTCGAAACTAACAAATGCGAACCATTCTGTCGGCGAAACATCCATAGGTGAAACGTTCTATCGACGAATCTCTCAAAAACGAAACGTCCTGTCGGTGAACAGTCCAAAGGAGAAACGACTGTCGGAGAACGGTTGCAGAATCCTGAGAATCACGCAAAAACTATCAAGCGGTTTTTTTTTCTGAAACCTTGACCATTTTAAAGATAATTTAATTATTAATCTTTTAGTATACGTGTTTTATTAAAATACCTTTTGCTTTATGAATAATAAATAAATAATGCGTCTAATTTGGGACAGCGCTCCTTAATGGGCGAGTTCTATTACTGGTTGGACTTACGACGCGTTGCGTGAGCTCAGTACAGAACTCGCAAGCTAACCACTCAAGGCCATTGGCATATATCTGCGTCTTAAATGATGGTGAAATGATAACCAAGGGTAGGGTAGATTACAATTTATCAGTGAAAACATCAAGATTTTGACATCAATCTCAGCAGTATTCAGTGCAAATGTAACATAGCTTTGTCAAAAAATCTGAGCAAACATAGAACTCGCAAACTCAACGGCAACACATCAATAATCAAAACAAAACGTATTCAAATTCAAACAAAAGAAACACGAAAATTTTGCTCCAATCGTAACACTTACAAGGGTCGAGTCCCAATTGTGTTATATTACAATAACATAACAATGCACAATAACGTACAGAAACAAAACATTATGCTGAACTTTAATAACGTGACGTCATTTGTTATGACCACCGAAACATTTTGTTATAAAATGGAAGGAATTTTCCATATTTTGTTTTAGGAATTAGAAGCGGTTTTTGTTAAAAATAAAGTTTAAAACTTAACCCAACTACGTTATAAACGCCAATTAAAAAGGTATAAACAATACATCAGGATTCTCACGTCATTACTAAGTCATGTAATTAAGGTAGAAATAATACATATAACGTGTAACTCCGGAAAAAGCGACATCGATGTATTGTTTATACCTTTTTAGTTCGCGTCTTTGTCTTCACCGCCCTTTTGGCTTCACCGGAGTTGGGTAAAAATTACACCATGCACCAATACCTCTTCAGACGCATGATAATTGATCCCAGTCTATGAAAATAAAATATTTCCCAATACATTTAACGGGTCATTGGTCTGTCATAAATGAAGAGGACTGACATCATGATAAAATATGCTTTCAGTGCTATTTATAATGTAATTGTTTGACAAGATCTTCCAAGTCATATTCATGAACTGTGCAAAACTCTTTACCAGGTATGAAGCTTCCTCACTCAAATTCTGTCAAAGTCAACTAATCAATCAACTCGGCTTATTGCAGTCCACTGCTGGACATAGGCGTCTCCCAGCCTGCGCCACAACACCCTGTCTTCCGCCTTCCTCATCCAGTCTGTCCCAGCCACCTTTTTTAAGGTCGTGGTCCACCTAGCTGGGGGCGTTCCACACTACGCTTGCCGATACTCGGTCTCCACTCCACTGTCAAAGTAGCCCAAATAAACTATCAGATCAATATCCGATAATTGACCAGTGAAATACTCATTGCCCAATACTTGACCCATGATATATCCAAAGACAAACAGACTCACTTATTGATCTTAATCAAGAGAAAGCACAAACAGAAACACCGTATTTCTTAATCCGATTACATTATTCTCCACTTTAACTACAACAACAGCAATGCAAATAAAAGTGAGACAGTTTTAGACGGCACAATATTTGAACTAGGGTGACCATTTATCCGAAATTGGTCCAGCACTGTCCGGTTTTTTTTCCTCCCGGACATCTTTGCTAGGAGGGAAATAAAAAAACTTTAATGAATACTGAAAAAACAAATACTTAAAAGAAAAATGTTCGGACTGTTTTGCAGGTGTCAAGTTTTCTGTCAGGACTTTAAAAATGTCGAATTGGAAACCCTAATTTGAACATGGTTTAGCATCCGACTATGTCTGTAGAATTTATTACTTCTAAATCCAGTCGTCGCGTCGGGATACACTGGCGGAATCCTTAAGTGCTCTTACAGTTTTCTTTGTTGCCTAAAATAGAGTAGTGTGGTTGAGCTTCGAGTTATCTTTAAACACACTGTACTTAGTCATTGAGGATCGGTAGTTGTGTCCGTTTTTGAATTTGGTTTGAGAAGCGTTTAGTGAGGTAACAGGTTAGTTTATATGAGACTTTTTGATGACCGCAGAATTAATACGGTGGTGATAATTTTGACGTTACAGACAGATGCTCCATAGACAATCTGGAAGCATCTTAAAATGCCATCTGTTTTAAAAGTTATCTATTCCAAAGTGGAGAGAAGAATAAAGATAAAGGGATCCCAAAAAACTCCTGCTAATTAGGACCACCGACCCTCACATAAATGATTAATTCATACCAGCTATAGCCATAAAACCTAACTTCCTATAGATCTAAAGCCTAACAAGACATTCCTCTCCAGTTAAATTAAAATAATACCCAGACAAACGCTGTTTTTCTTCCATTTGCACATTACTATGGTAATGAAATCTTCTATTAATACTGAGACAAAGTATTAATAAGCACAGGACTTGATCGCAAATGGGTAAGTCTTGTACAGTTAAAACAACTCATCCTAATTCCAGACAGACGGAGGCCGAAGTTTGGCAGACGGGGAGGCTGCCCCAAGTCCTGAAGTCCGGACGCGGATTTACTACATTGGCATTTTAAATGATTTTAAATATTTAAATTTCTCGCGGTGAATATTTTGATATTAATCTGGGTGGGGAGGGCCAGGATTTTGTTCCTCAAATTCATTTGAATAGATAATACTATTTTTGTTTCTACTTTTTTTTGTTGTTTTTGCTACTTAATTTTTATTTTCAGAGCCTTGTAAAAGCTGATTAGATAATTAAACACAGTTTAGAGTTCTTGTTAAATCTCTTTATTTTGTACGTATCTAGAAAATCATAAACATGATATATAATGGGGGACTAACTTCATTGCCTTGTTGGTCTAGTGGTCGCAAGCACTACTGTTCAGCACGAGGCCCTGAGTCCGATTCTCGGGTCGGGCAAAGCGTTATTGGGTTTTTCCTTCAGGAACTTCTCAGTAGCAGCCCGGAGCCTGGATTTGTGCCCGGCTGATGACAATAGGCTCGCCACCTGGTGAAATGTAGGTGTTAGTATATGTGTCCGTGGCATCACAGTGGGTCCTATCAGAATACCAGCGCGGTGGTATTTATTATCGCCGTATTATGCTGAGATAGGGGCCTTTTTGGCCTCGCACAGGTCGTGATTTTTTTTTTGCTTTTTTATTTTATTTTTTATATAATTTTGTTTTTTTTTTTTTTTTACTGTTTGTATTTGTGCGTGTCCCAAATAAAATATTTTTCTTTCTTTCTTTCTTTCTTTCTTTTACATCTACCCTTCGGGCTTGATGTAATAAAAATGTTGATGTTGACCTACATGCTTTTGAGTTCTTGTCAACTCTCTGCAGTTTGTATCTATTGAATAACAAACATAATAATGAGGTATTATAACTTTGTTTTTTGTTGAAAGTTATGCAATGTCGACGCTATCATTTCGCTCACGAACCCCATAATATTCCACGATGTGAATGATGTGTTATGTCATGAAAAGTTAAAGGTTATCGTGCGGGAAGTAATTCAATAAAATAAAATGTAACTTTTATTATGATTTTAGATTACATCACAGACTGTATATTTTCAGTTTAGAATTTTTTAATTTGATTTTTAGGCAGTTTCTACGTCAACGGCCTTCAATGTAGGTATTTATTAAAACTTGAAACAATCAGACAAGGTTCTGCAGACTATGTAAATCTAAGTTAAATCAGTCGACTTATTTCGCGCTAGCGCCCGCGACTTTGGCCGCGTGAAATTACTTGTTTTTATATAAAATTTATATCCTATGACTTTTCGTAATCGGATTAGTAGTTCCGAAGACATACTAAGTTTCAAATTAAACCTTTTTATAATATTGATAATTTGGTATAGAAAAAAAAAGTCCAAAGTCAAAGTCAAATCATTTATTTCAAGTAGGCCCGTATAAGGCACTTTTGAACGTCAAAAATTTACAAAAAAAATTAATTGATTGATTTTTTTTTAGATAGTATAGATTTGATAAAACTCAAACTCAAAGCATTTATTTGAAATAAACCAATGCACTTTTGAATTGTCATGGGGTCGCTCAGTCAGAAATATGAAGCTAGTCGCCCATTCCAAAGCGTAGAAGAAAGGGCAAGAAACTCCACGGACACTGTTTTAAATCAAAATATGGTTACAAAATATTGTTTACATCATTCATGTTGAAGTTATACATGTGAGAACGATGCAAAACATTAAAAGCGTCCGTTAGAAATAAAAATAAAAACTAATTCAAAAATTAAATTAAATTAACAGAAAAAAATATCTGAAAGAAATGGCCCACTGGTATAAGAATAATCACCAGGTATCTAAACATACAGAAACCCATGCATATACTAGTGTAATAGTAATTTTGATTAATTACCGAGTTATCAGCAGTGTATTTCCTGCCACTCTGACCTTAACTCCGGTCCTCGTTGATAAATGAGACACCAGATTGAATGCTAAATTAAAACTAACTTATTTTCATATAGCAACATTTTAAAACATAGTTAGCGACTTTGCGTATTCAGCGTTTGTGCAAGCCGTAGGTAAGTTATCAATTACGCCGTTTTGCTAGAATTTGGTCAGCCTATTATTACTGATAACAAAAGGAAATCTGTAATTCAATTTGAAACCAGCATCCGAGGAGCGAAAAACGTTGGTCTTTTTGTTACCCATACCACTGATTAATACATTTGCTCGACTTGTCGGGCCAATTCAGTGAGTGTAACGTAGTCAGAAGATCTAAGAGTTACGCGAGAGAAAGAGAGGCAACTTCTAGGACTCTTGGTGAATAACTGTAGGTAATTAGCGCTGTGCGACCTGAATTGCGCTTTATTGTGTCGAAGCAAGAGTCGCTTTTTATTTAAATGATTTTGCGGAGTGAACCATCTGTAAGTATTAATTTGTGCCTCTACGTTTTTTAACCAAAAACAAAACACGTCCCATGCAATTACAACATCAAGCATTTACAAAGCCATTACCTTCCTAAACATCAAAGCCATCCACACAGTCGCCCACCCATCTGAAGCCTCACCTTGACACCCGTCACTTACCCTCACTAAATCTAACTGACGGGCGCGTATTTCAAAATGTCACCTTTTTACTAACACTAATAAATACGCGGAGACAGTACTTGGGGTGCAAACGGTGCAGTTGAACTGTTGGAGTTATTTTGGGCCTCCTATCGGCAAGGAGACATACCCCATGGGTGCAATAAGGACCGCGTGGTGTTGTGCACTGATGCGGAACGATTACGTAGTATCTATTATAGTTTTATGGGGTTTTTAGTGAAGTGCTTCTGGAGAGTATAAAGCGGTGTTTTCTGCGAGAGGGTGGGTAGAAATGTTGCTTTGTTTTGAGAAATATTGGAAATAGTTTTTAAATTCTGTCACCTACGGGTTTTTTTACAAGAAAAAAAAGTATCTTCTTTAGAATCTTCAGGTCTCCAGTCCATTTCAGGCGAGTCATTAAACCTTTGCTGACAGGTTTTTTATTTTATGTTTGTATATTACTTACTTAAAAAATAATTATTAAAATATCTTTCTCTTTCCTGTATTACCTACACAACACTTAATAATAAGGAAGTTGATCAAACGGTGGGGTGAAGTGACCATTTATCGTCCGGCTAATTTTGTGTTGCATCATATTCTGGTACATCTCTAATCTACCGCGTTTCCACCTCCCGTTGTGCAATGAACCATGGTAAGAGTTGCCACATTAAAGTTAAGCAACTATTTCAATTTTGTGGTAGAAAATACAGATGACAGCGTGGACACTTTAACGTTTGCCCGAATTAATAGAACTTTCATTGAGAAAACTTTATTTGTGGCATTATTCAAGTGATATATATGTATTTGTATTATGAGCTTCATGTACATCGTAAATAAAAAAAAAATTGAAACTATTACATAATATAATTAACCATTTGTTAACCATATCTAATTTGATAAGAGACATTTTTTTTTCACTTAGATAGACATTTTAAGGGGTTTCTGTGACTTCAGCCCGGAGTCTGAATTTGTTCCCGGTTGATGGTGATAGGCTCGCCCCCTTTTACATGGGAATTAAACATAAATGGCGAAATGTCAGTGTACTACAGGTACACCCCTGCCTAACCATTTGGGGATTAAAGGCGTGATGTTGTGTTATATTTTAATTACATGAACGTGTCAACGTTTCCCAAAAAATCTGCGTGATCTTATAACTTAAACCTCAAACTTACTGGACGTAATTCAAACTGGTGCGTTTCGCTGCGCACACGCCGCACGGTAATTGGCCGGCCGCTGCCTTTGATCTCGCCGCGCACGAATTAGCACTCTCGATTCGAAATCCGAACGAACGCGTTTCCGTTTCCGACGTCTTTTTGTTTTAAATACTGTGTGACGGTTTTTCTCGGTAAGTTGGGAGGTTAATGGTGCTTTTACCCTAAAAATGGGGCATTGTGTTGTTTAACAGTGGGTAGGAACAGTTTATGAAGTTACAGTTAATTAAGGAGTATGTCAGAGCTATTCTTAAGCCCTGGCGCGGTCGTATTTATTGACAGTGATCGATTATTTAGTTTTATCGATTTAAATATTCTTTTATTTAAATCGATAAAAGAAAGAAAGAAAAATAGGGTAAAGGCTCATGCAGACAGGCGCGACGCAACGGTGCGACACGATTCTTTTAGATCTTCCATGAAGTCTTCATAGAAATTATTCTACTGGAGTCGCGTCGCGCTGTCACGTTGTGCCTATCTGCTCCCTTTAATTGTCTCATAAATAAGTGCATGCAAACTTTATAAGTCAAATCCAATTAAGTAAAATTTCATAGGTACTAAGTGCCGCAGGTCTGTAAAATAATTATGTTTTTGACAGTTAAAGAGATTTCAAAAAGCTTTCTATGTTATGCTAACTCAATTGAACTCCACTATTCTCTTTGTGAAAGGTCGTGGAAAAATCTAAAAATATTTTGAGCATAAAAATATTCATAGATATTTCCGATCCGTTTTTCATAACGGACGACATCGCACGTCAAACGCAGGTTTGTTCCGATTAGAACGTCAATAACACACCCCCCGTATAACCGATATGAATTTAAAAAAAAAACATCGACGGATGCGTGTGAAATATCAATTTGATTTTGTTAAATCGAACGCGCCTCTTTTTAAGTCAATTCAATATTGTTTTTTATGGCAGATTAAATTACCAAAAGTCTAGTGATTCATTTTGACGGTTTACAATATTCATTAGTAGCACAATTAATATTTTGAGCAAAACATTATAAATAGGTTAGGTCATTTTATATATTGATGGCAGTTATACCTAAACTAAAAACTGACCCCAGCTGCCCACGTGTTAGGTTCTGGGGTAAGGAGTAAAGGCAACGACAGTCTTTGGATTTTCTGCTTTCAGAACTCTAAAAAGCTATATTACTGAGAGACGTTATAATAAAAACAATATCTGAGGCAAATAAATATATCAAATCGCAATATAAACTTTACCAATTTATATCTGCCAGAAACACACGAGAAACAGCCAAACAATTTTGAACCCCATTTATTTATCGCCCCAATACAATACACCAAAATCAGACCGAACCTGATCGCGTTCAGATTAACATTTGCGTACTATTATAAAAAAGTTACCTCTTTCCGGTTGCTGTCAGTGAGAAATGGCGGGTAGTGGCTGATTGACGTGGCAGGAAACTGGGGCCACGCTTGGGCTAGGGCCCGCCAGGGTGTTGGGCGAGCGAAAAATTGCGCGTCATTCTTGTGGCAACACTGGCGTTCATTTTGTGTTATGACATGCTATGTTTTTCATATTTTTCCTAATGTTTAAAACATTAGAAGTTTATGAATATGAAATGGAATCTGAAATTCGGTTTTGTATTGGAATTTTGTGGTTTCTCGCTTTGTTTTCCTTGTCTTCTGCTAAAGTTAGATTTTTAAAACGACTTTGATTTAGAAAACATTTAAGGATAGATAGATAGGATTAGCGTAAACAAGAGTTCGGTGGATAAATGAATGTAAATTATGGAATGACATAACATTCAAGGGAAAGTGATAACTTATCGAAAAATTACGTCCTTATGTTCTTTTGATATTCATTGACGTTCCTCAAAAAATTGCAATAAGTGAAGGCGGTAGTTTACTAATTCAGAGAATCCAAAATGGTGCTTACGCTGGTATTCCCTTGCGGGCGTGTTACAAAGCGTGTTAGTAACGCTTGCCGCTCTGTTCGCCCAGAACGGAAAGGCATGAGCTCTGCGGAATAATTTAGTTCCTGATTAAATAATAAGTTATCTATTTTGATAGTCTTAGCTCAAGTAGAACCAAATATAACGGAAAGAAACGTAAAGGGAAAACTGATGCATGAACCACTAAGGTAATTCACAAGACCATTGTGAGTTATAAGAAAGTTTGATGATGTAATAGTAGTAATGTATTTCACACATTACGTTGTGGTCGGGTTTCAGTCCAACCGGGTGCAGCTGCAATACCAGTATTTACATGGAGCAACTGCCTATCTGACCTCCACAACCCAGTTACTGGGTAACACGATAACTCTTGGTTCACTGGGTAACACGATAACCCTTGGTGATACTGGTTGTCAGATTTTTGGGCTTAGCTACCCAACCGTAACGACTGTCAAAGATCTACGAATGACAGCCGGGGCCAACGGCTTAACGTGCTTTCTGAGGCACGGAGGAGTCTTGGTATGTAATGGACCCATCCACGAAACGTGCTCAATCTTCGATCTACTCGTGTGGCTGTAAATTATGCCCCTACATTATGTTAGTAGGTAGGTATCATTACATTACAAAATACCGAAATATTACTGCAGCTAAGCAATGACAGTGACACAAATTTCGCTTAGAGTAGGGGTTCATGGCTAAATGATAACAGCCGCACGGGTCGATCGAAGGTTATGTTGGTCCCGGCTGTCATTCGTAGATCTTTGACAGTCGTTACGGGTAGTCAGAAGCCCAAAAGTGACAACCAGTCTTGCCAAGGAGTATAGTGTTACCCAATTGGGTTGTAGAGGTCAGGTAGGCAGTCGCTCCATGTAAAATACTGGTATTCAGCTGCATCCGGTTAGGCTGAAAGCCGACCCCACCATAGTTGGCTAGGCAGACTGATATCATCTGGTAAGTCCCGTACCGATGCATGTTTTGGTTCATTATTAGCATCAATTTCCTGCCCATAACCAATTTATTCGTGGTCTCTTCCATACTTCTCTATTACATACTTCTTTATTATTCTCTCGTCTTCACGGGTGTGACCCCTTTCTAGCCATATCATCTTTAACACAGTCCATCCATCCGCCGCCGTCGCCGGCAAAATAACATGCACTTTTAATACCTACATAAAAAAAAGAAAAGAAAGAAAGAAAAATAGGTTTATTTGTCACAGAAACACGTGTATACAAAAAGACAACAATATAAACGTATAAACATGACAGAAATATTCGGCAGCTGCACGTCATGACTTTGACACAACATATACATATATACAAATCTGTCTCTGTACGAGTCATGTATCGTACATGGCACACGTTCATTGCATAGATACACAAATCATAGTGTAAAGCGACAGTACACAATCAGCGTTCAAAGTCAGCTGTATTCATTCACACAACATTCATATATCATTCGTTACGTGGTAGTTAAATATATTCAATAAACCATCATCTTTGGCTATCCGAGACTTATCATTTCAAGCTATCATCCAAGGTGTGTGCGACCCATTCAGCAGCGCATACAGTCTCTATGATATTTTCCCTTATAAGTTAGCAAAAATAACCACACATTCCATTACCAAAGGCTCACCACAGTTTAAAGCACCTGCAAAAGAAATCCATTGTCAAATTAAATATATTACATAAGAGACTCATAACATGAGTAACATTTATGGCTATTACCAGTAATATGTCTGTTATGTATTGCAATAGAGAACGGAACTTGTATGACCTCTGTCAGTTTGTGGTTGATTAATCTAATCGTGCGCTCCATTTGATACGTTATGTCGACTAGCTGTGCGCGTGCGACTTTGTCTGTGCAAATTTTTTTTTTTTTTATAAATGACCATCTAAAAAACTTTAAGATATTATCGTAACATGGAACTCAAATAAAATATAAACAGCACGGTTATTGGCTTTTTATCTGCACAGTTGGTTGCTATTAGCATTTTTTTTATTACTTAATGATCAAAATCAAAATATATTTTTTTTCAAATTAGGCTGAGAATCAGCACATTTTTGAACTTCAACTTTTACACGACAGTCCCCCAAAACGCTTATTTAATCGCGAATGCGGTGTTTGAAATTGTACCCTTGTTTATCCAAGCTGACTTGGCAAAAAAAACATGGCACCCAGGAATAAATCTGCCTTCTCTACCTAGAATATAACAGAATACTTTTTATTATGTACACCATAGGAATTACAGATGTCAATTACAGGGTCTTATCGCTAAAAGCAATCTTTTGAAGACAACCTTTAAATGGATTAATAAGGAGTAGGAGCGAAAATACTGCAGGTAGTCTGTGGTATGGTGTTGATTCACATAGACAATAAATACATAAAGCATATAGTTACTCTGAACATATTTTTGCATACCATACTCAACACGCATCAAACCATTCATTCAATCGTTCAATCAATCATTAAAAGAGCATAAACATTCATGTAACTTTTCATTCGCCTTGACATCAAGAACTACTTACTCTAAATAGAGTGGAGTCACGCAGTGTTTATAATTTTATAACGATCTGTCATCATTGTCTATGTGACAAATGACGTCATGTTTGATTGATAAATCGAGAAATGATTGACAGCACACATTCTTACGGTAGGTAGTACTATGTCTACTTCTTTGTAAAACTTAGCAAAAATTTCAAATGTAGGGACTCATTTGTTTTTTTTTTTCTAAATCATGCCTTTTTTTTGGAAATTATCAAATAATTTCTCCCGCTCTGGGTGGAGCGGGAGGGCGTGTCAAACTCTTACTGACTAAAACCCACCCGTGTTCCTTCCGTTGCCCGTACGTTGCCAGGGGCCACGGTATCCCTTTCGGACTTTCCCGCAACCCCGGCAGGCATCGGTCCTATCGGACCCCTTCAGGGGCCTAATGCCCGTTTTGTAAATAAAAGTTCACTGTTGGATTTTCAACGCTCGGCTCAGCGCTGAGAGTTGAAAAGCCTACAGTACACTTTTATTTAGGGATTCTTTTAGGGGTCACTTAGTTGTTGGTGAAAACGGGCAAAAGGCTACTATGTTGCAGTGAGTCTCTCCATTGTGTTCTGAGTTTTTGACAAATTTCCAACACAAAAACTATCCAAGACTAAATTGGCCCCTGTTTTTAAAGGCCATTTGCAATTTTACCAAAACTCTCGTTCTAAAACTTACATGCTTCCATGATTTGACTTGAATAGAAAGCCGAATTTACCTACACTACAAAACTAAATAGTAGCGCAAACTTAATTATTCACTGATAGTATCACGTGTCAGTAATTATCAATTCACACTTGAAACTGTCAATGAATAACTAAGTTTGCGCAACTAGTTTAGTAAAGTAAATTCGGCGCAAAGCATCGTCGTCGGCGGTGCCATCTTCAACTGTTTTTCTCTAAACAAGGCGTAAACATTATTAATTTATTATTGCAACATCCATCACATACATTCTTCTTCTAATCCATCAAAAAAGCCAGCTCTATTAAACTTTATTTTCAGACAAATATAATGTACAGCCGTCACATCATTTGCTACCAAAGAACACTGCTCTTACCTCTTGGCGTTTCCATTTGTCCTTTGTTTTTGTCTAACTATAAAACCAGAAACAGCATGGCGACCGATCTTACAACCGCATCAACATTTTACCGGCAGTGTTACGAGCGGTAGTAACGTGGGGGTTAAAGGTGACTATCAGAAACTGTGTAAGTAGACAAGCGTGACGGATCATTCCTCAAAAATTTGATGAATCAGTCTTCCTTGCTGTTTTTATCATATCTTACGTCATATTTACCGTCATATTTTTAGTATTCAAGAAAAAGTAAAGAAGGTAAAAATGTGTCCTTTCTAAATAATGCAAAGATAAATTCTTAATTATGTAGCTGTCATTTCTCTACCCATAAGACTCCCGCTGACAGATGCGACGCGAATCTAGTAGAACAATTTCTATGAAAACTTCATGGAAATTGATCTACCAGAAACGCTTCGCACCGTCGCGTTAAGAAAGACCCCAAAAAAACCAAATTTATAATTTCATCTTTTTATTTTATGTTAGTTTTTAATGTTGTTCAAATGTGTTCCTTACATAGTCGGTACTGTGCCAAATCAACATTAAGTATTATTTTCTTTCTTTTCTTTATTACCTTCTTTTACTATTCTTTTTGAAAAACGCAGCATTGTACCAACAGCCGACAAAAAAGACGTTTACTATTCATCGGACCACTAAGCTTTTGTTAAGTTTCAATTATTTTGTTTATTCAGTTGTGTTCAGCTCTGACTGCACTCCCGACAAAACAACGACCAAAACAATCGATACAATCTTCCCTCAAAGTGACATTAACAAAATCCCTCACAGATGGAAATAGCGTTCCAAATCCTGGTACGTATAAATTGTGCACAGCGGTTCATTTTTCACGTTCTCTCCTCAAAATTGTTTGTCTTTATTGTTTGTTTGCCATTTCTGATTTATCTGTGAGGCAGGAGTTTTGACAGGCATGACACTGACGGACGCGAGTGCGGCAAGCGAACTTCCTAGAGATGTACTTTACACACTTATCTTTTGGCCCCACTCACCCTTGGAAGATGGTGGTGTACTTAGTTATGGGAGCTTAAATGGGGAATTTAAATTATCTGTTTTACATTGTAACAGCGAATCAATTTTGACGCCTCCCCTTAAGACCTAGGCCAAATATTTTTTGATATTCAGATAGCTCATGACCTAAAGAAGTACCTAATATAAAGAACAAGAATAAAAAAGCGATATTTTGTGGGTTAAAGCTACTGACACTGAAGGACTGAAGGTAATACTTTGGATTGTTGCAAATCAAAGAACTGTCTAAATGGTGACAGCTCCGAATCGCAGCTTCAAATTGAACGATACGAGAGAAATTTCTTCGAATGCATCTACAACTGTTGATAAGGCGTAAAGGGCTATAGAAAATTTCGGCGTTGTTGTCCAACATATCTTCGATCATTCATATTAGTTAAACAGTCTGTGTTAAAAACTCCATGTACCTCCTTTTCAACGGCACTAAACTAAGGCCTAACTGCCAATTCATAGGTCGAACCCAAGGCACCTGTGACTTTTCGGATTCATGTGCGTATTGCATAATTATCACTTGCTTCATAAACGGTGAAGGAAAACATCGTGAGGAAACCGGCATGCCTGAGAGATATTTCTCGACGGCATGTGAAGCCAAGTCAGAGGCCCATGGGTGGCATAAAAACTCGGACACCAGGTTAGTCACTGACTACACGAAAAAGAAAGAACTAAGTTGTTGAGCTTACAGGGTTACTTACAAATACTTGCACTGACTGGACAAGTCCACTCAAATCTGTGTGGTTCTTTACTCAAAAGACTATTACAGACACAAATCTACATGGTCCCCCAACACACATGATCCTCACATGATCTGACCAAGTTTATGTCTGGACTTTAAAAGAGATTTTCTCCTCTTGTTTTCGGCCTTTCTTCTCAGAGTAGTCTGATAGGAAACGCCGAACTAATCTAGGTTGTAAAATATGATTGTCGTGTAAAACTATTTTGTGCAAACCTATTTACAGAAATAAAATTATTTATCATTAAACGGCAACTTTCAAAAGGAAATAACGATACTTATACCGAAAATGGACTACCGAGGCTCACTATCTGTCATAATCATAACAGGAGCATTTTAATTAATCATATTTTTTCTTGTTTCAGGTAAGGACGAGTTTGACGACGTTTTTGGGTTAAGAAAACATTTTTACAAAATTCGTTTCACGGAAAAAGTACGCTTGAATTATGATTTTTATTAGATTTATGACAATATTTAAGTTCATAATGAAGCTTCAGTAATTACATTAATTTGGGCTTATTTTCTCTTGAATTTGAGGTAAGATTATTATAATAGAGCTACGTAAGTATATTGACCTAATAATATGATAGTGAAGCATGACTTGACTAGCTTCTCCAAGATTGTCATATGAAATTAAAGGAAGCAACTTCAAGAATAATCAATATCAAAGCATTGATATGAAAATATAATAATCCACCTACACGAAAAGCATAGTTCAATCAATAAATCAACTTAGCCTATCGCAGTCCACTGCTGGACATAGGCGTCTCCCAGGCTGCGCCACAACAGCCTGTCCTACGCCTTCCGCATCCAGTCTGTCCCAGCCCAGAGTAAAGCATAGCTACTAGCGTGAAAAACCACGTTCATGCTCTCAGCGAGCATAACATAATCAGCCCTTAATGTCCCCAGCGCTGGGTCACAGTCCTCCTCTCCGTGAGAGGGAGTGAGCTGTAATCTACCACGCGGGCCCAGTGCGGGGTGGTAGATGTCACATGTCTTCGATTTCTTGGTTCTAGGACATGCCGGTTCCCTCACGATGTTTCCTTCACCGTTTTGAGAGCAGTGGTAATTAAATAATTTACGCAAAGTAAACCGCCTGTCTGGATTCGAACAGCAAATACAGCTTCAATTTCAGTTTCCAATTACTCATCAACATGAATGAGGTATTCTCCAAGATTTAAACAACCATACCCAAAACTAAGCCCCAGTAATAACATGGCATATCTACCAGAACAGCCATAAAATGCCAAACAAGATTGATGGCAATTAGCCCCTATCGTACCTGTACGAACGACTAGATGGGGGAATGCGTCCCCCAAATTAGATATTAATTTAAATCCTCCCCCATCCTTCCCTTTGCTTCAAAACGTGTTTACGCACAATTTTGTGATGAATATTATTGAATAACTCAACTGGTTTAAATCATTTATAATCTTTGAGACAACTCTTTGACAAGGAAACGGTGGAAAACTGGCTTTGGTAATTTCGAGAATAGCAGTTCTGCTACTAAACCAGATATCCTTTCAGAAACAACTAGCTGCGCCCGCGGTTTCACCCGCATAAGTCTCGATCCCGTGGGAATATCGGGATAAAAAGTATCGCATGTCCTAACACAGGTCATGGTCTACTCATGTGCCAAATTTCATCCAAATTAATTCAGAAGTTTTAGCTTGACAGCGTAACAAACAAATAAACTCATTTTCGCATTTATAATATTATTAAGTTAGGATGGTTTCTGTGCAGATGACAGAACAATGATTTGTTTATGAGACACGAGTAAAAAAAAAACGACAAAAACTAAAAAAACCCGACTGCAACTAAAAACTTCAAAACAAGCTCAGTTTTTAAGCAGTCTGCAGTGGCATCACATCTGCCACCAACTGCTGTGCAGTCATTGCTGTCGCGCAGTCGGGTAATAAAGAATTTCTTGGTGATTTGAAAACTAAAAACTACATGAAATACTTCTAAAATACTTCTGGGCTCTCCAGATACTTAAGTCATTTAATCATTTGTTTAACATAAGTACAATGATAATGCTATAATAAAGATAAATTATAAAGAATCAAAACAATAAATAGTAATAGAAATCCATGTCAATAAAAAAGAGAAAAAAAAAGAAAACTTTGACATTCATCTTTTTCATAAATCATTATTCTGCCACAGTCTTCTAATCAAAAATAAAAACATACATGTACGGCTAATCACATTGGATCAATCAGAGCAGTTCTGTCTGTGACTGAGTGCCAGATTACAAGGCTCTCGTCGAATCATGGCACGCGCTTAAAAATATCCATTTGTTTTGGTTTAAACGAATCCAGGGCTGTAGGTACAGGCGAAGGTACATTAATTTGCATGATCCTTGGATTAGAGAAAAGCTGGATGGGATTTAAAAGTGCTCAGAACAGGACATACCTATCTACCAGTTTTCCACAAAGAAGTTATTTTGGGGATTAACATTGATTTATTAATTTTTTTCCGTGCGAAGCATGTGTGGTCTAGCTATAAATTAATGATAGGCTGAGGTACCTATTACTTGTAAAAATATTAGGAATATCGTATAATTTTACAATGTTTGTAAATATGTGAGCACCATGCATCTATCACATAGTTAATTTATCTGTCATTCCTTAATCTTTCATTATTTTTACCTAACGTGGTATAGTAATCTTATTCTAGGTGCATCGTCTTCACATATAATTATGTAATTGATGTATACAAGATATTGTGAAAACATTTTAAAAGAGTAACGGTGGAGTTTCTTGCCCATTATACTCCATACGAAAACTACCTTTTAGAATCAATTATTATTATTCTGTTGACGTTCAAAAGTGCCTTTTTTGTGCCTGATTGACATAAATTATTTGACTTTTACTTTTTGAGGAATGATGTGATAAGACAACGGTGTGAGTTAAAAGACGATGTAGTGACAAAAATTGAAAAGGGTATGCTGAGATGGTTTGGTTATGTTGAGAGGATGAATGAAAGGCGACTAACAAAATGTATTTACAAGGCAGATGTGACTGGAAACGCCCTAGGAGGACATATACTGACCTTATTGGTGATGTTCTTCAGAAAGGACAGGTGCGTAGTACTCGCAACCGGCGTGCGTGTATGACCAGATGTATGAACGTAAACGAGGCAAAAGGAGTATGTAAGGATCTTAGCAGGTGGCTTTCTGTAGTTTCTGCCTACCCCCCAGGGGAAGAAGGCGTGAGTTTATGTAAAAAATTATGCTCTATTTATTCATTTGAATTTAAAAATAGAATAAGAAATAGTACATACCTATTTCTTATTCTATTTTTAAATTCAAATGAATAAATAGAGCATATTTTTTTTATTTTTTTTTCCCTACATGTCAAAACATGTAGATCCCGTTCGCGAATGTTATTAGCCATGCAAATTTATTGTTTATGTACCTGCTGCTACTCATGTTTTACAAAAAAATAAGGCTAAATTTTTTGGACAAAATAGGTGACTTGTGAAAGGCAGGAATCGAATGGAAATTGTGATGAAAGATAGAAATAAAAATCCATTTGCTGGTATTGCAACAACAAAAAAACGCATCGTTGACATTCCGTAGCATTTTTCAACTGTAAAATCCTAGAACAAATTTCGAAAATGATAATTATAAAGAGCTTACCACATCGTTTTTGTCTACGAAAGTTGAAAGGTACAACTTTTCAATCCGAGATTCCTTTACTTGAAAAGTTATGGAGAAGGACTAAGCCACAGTATAAATAAATAACAGTATTATGTCTAAAAGAAACTCTTCGTCTTGACAAAGTCCGCAATGAATACATACGAGGCAGCTTTAAAGTCGCACCATAAGATGGTATGGACACAGTGAATGCAATTCGCCAAAATTCGCAATGAAAATCATGTTGTACAAATTGCATTAAATCTGCCGGAACAAAAGAGAAGCAGAGGCCGCCCGACACTGACCTGGTGGTCAAATATAAAAAGGGACCTCAAAAAAGCCCAATTGCCAGAACCGACAACCCAAGACAGACTAACTTGGCGCAGAAAAGTGATGAGACCCGACCCCAAATAATGGGACCAGGGACGGAAGAAGAGGATTATGTCTTAATAGAAAACGGCCGAAACGACCCGCTTCGAAATCTCAGTGTATATCAGTATTATCAGTATGCAACAGTATCGAGTGCGCGGCAGTTACGCACGGACGCGGAAGATTTATCTACCGACAGGCCGTAGGTAATTTCAAGGTCACTGACAAGACATAATACTGTTACTTTATTATACAGTGACTAAGCTAAGAAAACTGAAATCTACAGTTAAGTTGAGTTGCAACTTATAGTAAAGGAACTTAAAAGGCACTTTTATTTTTCTTCGTGAAACCTTAAGAAAATATACTTTTCCATCTTGAATGCAGCTCAGGTATGTTATAGGTAACTGTAGTAAATAGTATTTTCAAGGTAAATAAGTATGACTATAATAAAACGGTCGATATAGCGGGTAGGCGTAAATTGAGAAAATATCTCCCAAAAACAGGTGCGGCCGGAAAATTCAAGTTTAATGCACTGTGCATTTCATTTTAAGCTTGGTACACCTGGCCATGTGGTGCAAGAAGAAAGATTTTAGCGATAATGTCATGAAAACCTTTTGTGGTTACGTGTTTTAACTGCCATACCCAGAAGCTTTTATGATTTAAATTTAAATGTCTACTTCTGAACATGCGACACTAAAACGAACCATTGTGGCTGTGTTACACTTAGTTTATCCTGTAAAGTTTTTTACAATAGATAGCAACGCTGTCTTAACCGTTTATTACAACTTTACAACTTTTGATTTTTAAAATCGTCTAGAACTATTTACAGGACAGAGTACAGTCAACATATTTATGACCATTTACTCTGCGTGATGAACTGATGACTACACTTATAAGGTTTTGCCTTTAAAATAATGTAATAAATCTCAGATATTGGATAAGTAATCTCTCTAAACTTATAATATTATAAAGAGAAAAGATAAGATTTTTTTGTATGTTTGTTTGTTGCGCTTTCACGCAAAAAGGGCGAAACGGATTTAGATGAAATTTGGCACATGTATAGACCATGACTTGGGTTAGGACACGAGATACTTTTTATCCCAATATTCCCACGGGATCAAAACTTATGCGGGTGAAACCGCGGTACGCAGCTAGTGTTATTACAAATCGCCGTCGCTCACAACTCACAAATTTGTACCCACTTTCTACAAAAGGGGTGCGAGTTCAAACTCTGTAACCACCACAAACAACTGAGCAACCAGCTTGAACATAATTAGGGTTAACCCCCAAATTATAGGCACAGCTTCTCCGCTACCGCTTATGAATGAGGCCTCTAAAGCCCGATTCACACGTTGGCCGTCAATTCGGTTATTACGTGACCTACCTCGCAATTTTCGTGTTTCATTTTCCTTCTCCCCGTTAAACATGTTGATGAAGTGGGTACGCTGTTAATCGTCGTACGTAGCTTTTAAGGCGTAAGAGATGCATAAATACACTTGTATATTTACTGGGGCAATTTTACTTACGGAATTGGTATCGATGTTTACCGGTATAATTATATCTTTCCTTCCTGGCTATATGAGACGGCCCGGTGGTCTCGTGGTCGCAAGCGCGACTACTGAGCGTGGGGTCCGGGGTTCGTTCCCGGGTCGGGCAAAGTATTATTGGGTTTTCCCGTTAGGAATATCTTAGTAACAGCCCGGAGTTTGGAAGTTGGCGGTGTGATACCCCCGTGCCTCAGAAAGCCGTTGGTCCTGCGCCTGATCTCTCTCCGGTCGTGTCAGATTGCCGTCCCATCGGACTATGAGAGTGAGGAAAGAGAGAGTTCATCTGTGTCTGCGCACACACTTGTGCACTATAATATCTCCCGCACCGAAGGCTGGTCTCCGTTGAGATTGGCCGCCGTGGCCGAAATACGGTCTGGAGGACTATATATATATATGAGACTATCTTATGCCTGGTCAGTTTCGATAAATCGTCATGATGGTTTTTTGAGCTTTTTGGCAAACATAATCTATTTTCCCTTTCTTTTATGAACTTTTTGTCACCAAAATAAGATTTGAGTTATCATTATAGAGTTAGAGAGACGGAAATATGAGCAACTAGCTGCGTCCCGCGGTTTCAACCGCATAAGTCTCGATCCCGTGGGAATATCGGGATAAAAAGTATCCTATGTCCTAATCCAGGTCATAGTCTACCCACGTGCCAAATTTCATCTAAATCTGTTCAGTGGTTTTAGCGTAAAAGCGTAACAAAGAAACAAACTCACTTTCGCATATATAATCGTAGGTAGGATTTATATATGCTAATTTTATCTAAAGGTGACAAGAATATTTGGATATAATGACAAACTAAGCGGTTTCTAACAAGATCCGCTACATTTTCTCACTGGGGTGTCAACCCTAATACACCGTACTTCGCAGCCCTTAGAACATAGGGCGCATATTATTGTAGTGATATTTGAATAAATGTTCTGTTTCCATGTCTACCTGGGATCGTCAACAGTTAACTGCTTGTAGACATGTCTTTACTTTTTATCTATTGTTTAAAGATGGGACTATGTTCTTTCTTTCTTCTGTTGTTTTGGTACGACTTTAACCATATAACATTCCTCAAAGGGTTAGGCAGTATAGTACACCCACATTTCGACAACTTTAAAGTGAAAATTAAGATCCACATAAGTACTTACGAGATTACTACCACCTTTCAGCCTTCCAATAGTATTTGGTAGCCCAATTTTGCAATATTCCACCCTACTTAAATGCTATTTTAGTTTCAGGTTATAGCTATTATAACCATAATTTCTGTAGTGTTCTTATATACAGTAAAAAATAGCCCATATAATCAGCCCACACCTCTAAGAGATTCCTTTACAGCATTCCAACAGGTTCCATACTAAAAATAATTAAATTATACACAAGTTACCAATTCCTACACGCACAAACTCCTATAAACCAATTCCCTAAACAATTACGTTCCAGAAAAAAAAAGAAAAAGTAAAAAAAATCATAACATTGTTAAAAATTATTTCGTAACAAAATGTCGCCCACGTAACCCTTCGTTCAGCGGCGTCGGTCCATAAAAGACCCTCTATTTACATATTTGTATTTACTATACTCGGTTATTGAACCTACTATCGTTCAGTGTATTGGAAAAATAACTGTTTGCACAATACTTTAACAAATATGCTTAGACGGTCAACGTAAATGAAACGATTATGAGTAGGTCCGATGAGATAATGCTTGTGTAATTATATCGGGAATTAAAGTGCTTGGTAATCTAACTGGTTTGTTAACATAAAAAAATGTATCGGTTTTTTAGTGGAATAGTTATGTAGTTTTTAGCGTCTATGGAAAGTAGTCCTGCAAGTAACTTTGACGATATGATCGACAAATTCAGGTTCTGTAGACACTTGGTCACAAATAATTATCTATTTTCGTAATACATAGTAGAATTGTTTTAAAATGTTTTGCTCTGTAAATAAAGCATTTGTGACCCACTTCAAACTGTCACTTATGTAGTTGCCCGGGCTGTCGTCACTACTTCAATCTTGAGGTTTGTGGTTTTTCAAGAATGATACGTCCTTTTTGGTATTGTGATCTTGGCTTTAAATACTGTAAAGGTTGTCTGCAAAAGGAATCCTTACATCATTCTGGCTGGTAGAAAAATTTATGGTTGCATTCGAATTAAGAATTATTTTTCAAAATTGAATATTCGATTGTTTACAAAAAACAACAGTTTTTATGATAGGCGCGTAGAATTGTGCACGGCCTCTTGAAATAAATTGCGAAATTCTAATATTGCTTATTTAGTGTAGCATTTGCGGGGATACGATCCTGCGTACTGCTGAGTCACACACATTTCACATGCAAAGACATTTTCATATACCTTAAAATATATTACATTAAGAAAGTGGTCTCCAAAGATATTCACTCAATCGCCTCCACCACACAAAAGCAAGTTAACGTCACTATAAAATTCAACAATGTTATCAACGTTTTTGCATGAATAAATAGATTGAGTCCCGAATTGTTCAGTGAGACGACTCGGTCCCTCACATTCTGAAACTTGGCACTACACTCCTTGCGGGGCAAAACTTTTAAGACGGATTCCCTTGTCAAGCTCTTAGAAGTCCGAAGGCCCTGTTGAAGTCTGAATTTTCAGAAATAAGTATTTAAGCCCTCTTATTTGTTCTTTGATACTTTTAATTATAAAGCGACAAATTTTATTTTTTTGTACATCGCGTAGCGTTTCAGCTTTGAATTTTTTCGGGGCAAGCGGATATTTCCATCGGTATTTCCCGTTAGTTTAAAAAAATACGAATACGCTCTCGTAGATTTTCACGCAATAACGTTTCAATTAAAATTTGGAAAAAGGAAAACCATATTCAAAAATAGCCTTTGGGTTATTTTATCGGATAACATCATATAAAAGAGTTTAGAGAGGAACTGCTCAGGATATTAAATATCGCAATAACGAGGAATACATGAAGAAAAAAAAAACTCGCTCTTGAGAATAAGCAATAATGCAAATGTACGTACATTACAAGACTCGAAAATATAGGTTACTAGAACTCACAGGAAACGGTTATGTGCTGATGTAATCTTGGACTCAACATGTGACTCCGAAGTTGTAACAACTTCCGTACTGAGGTCTTGCAATAAGACATATGAAAGTAATTTTCGGGGCAGATTTGCGTCAAAGATTTGAAGGTAAAGCGAGGAAAGGTGTTACAGTCTTGGGTAGTGCAATTTTTATGTAAAGATAGTTCAGGAGCTTTCGTTTATATTTTGCCTTATATGGTCCAAGACCTCAAGTCTTTTATTTTGAACACCTACGACAAGTTTTGTCATTTCGACATCAACATCTCAAGCTCACTCGAACTAAGTGATCGATTTCTCTCTTTAAACGCTCAATTACGAGCTACGACTTTCCTCAATTATCATTACCGAATATGACGTAATCACTTGAACCTTTATTATGCAACTTTCTTCATCTTTGGAACTAAAGGGCCTTAGCAGACAGGCACGGTACTTATAGTTGACGACTGTTGCCCGTGATTTTGTCTGCGTGTATTTCGTTTTTCTCATTTCTTAATACAATTATATCCAGGATGAAAATTAACCTTGTCCTCCAGGGCCGGTACCTGTCTGTTAAATTTTGGTTCACTGGTTTAACCGTGAAAAGGTAACATATTATGTATGAGTACGCCTCGCGTTTTAGCAACTCTTTGCGTTAAATTGCTAATTACCATTGCTAAAAATCGCCGATCGCCGATGCTGAAAGGATCATGTCTGCTAAGCCTCTAAGGCGTATAAACCCAAGTGTCAATATTTAATGATACATTGACCCCAGTGTTTGAGAAATGTGGTGTAGGGTATCGAGTTTCTGTTGTGCAACGTTACAATGGATCTACATGGTCTGTATGTATGGTCTTGTAATGCCTAGGTATGCATGTATTGTAGGTTAGCCGCTAGACTGTGCAAACATTGTGTTCTGGGAACTGATGAAGTATGATATGGGTGTTGAGTTGATTTACAAGAAGAAGAACAAGAAATCTTCTAACTAAACAGACATATGTGTTGCTGGGCAGTTTGTTGTGCCAATTCTTATTTTCAACTACTGTTTTGGAGGACTGTCTTATGTTATTTTGACGTTCAATAAGTGCTGATTTAAGGCCTATTTGAATCTGCCGGGGTTGCGGGAAAGTCCGATAGGTATACCGTGGCCCCTGGCAACGTACAGGCAACTGAAGGAACACGGGTGGGTTTTAGTCAGTAAGAGTCTGACACGCCCTCCCGCTCAGACCGGAGCGGGAGAAGTTATTTGATAATTACCTACCCAAAAAAATAATTTAAAAAATGGCCTATTTGTATTTTTGATTTTGACTTGTGGCGCACAAAAGAAGCAAAACAGTTTTGTCTGCGTAGACAGAATAGTTATTCCAGAAGATTTTTTGACAACTTCTACGACTACGAGACTGTCATGATTCGCCAAAAGATTGCTTCCCGATCACAAAATTACGTAGTTTATACAAAGACAATACGGTGGCGTAGATTTTATGCGACAATAACATTCTATTGTATTGTAAGCAAATTACAAACCTGTTACTAATTGCGCACCTGCATACTTAACCAACGAGTTACTAGACTGTAACAGAAATCTGGTTCTAGCGAAATACACCTCTAAATAAATATATATTGTGTGTAATTTATAAACATTAGCTCCAGGGATACTAAATACTGCTTTTTGAAATACCTGCACCACAGTTTTTACATAATTAACTCATAACTCATGCTTTCTTCCCATGGGATCAGGCAGAAACAGAAAACAACCTGCTACAATTCTTACATGTCAAAGTACACCATTTACTTCGGCGACGTCTATATAACAGCGGCAGCGTGATATTTGCGTAACAACACAATGTCGTTCATTTTGACAATTCAATAATATTCATTGCGTTATTTATGTTGTCATGCAAATCAGTTTTACCAAAGGGTATCGTATTACCCAGTTACTGGGTTGTGGAGGTCTGATATGCAGTCGCATCCGGTTAGACTGGAAGCCGACCCTAATATAGTTGGGAAAAGGCTAAGCAGATTGATTGATTGATTTACGTTGTCATGCAAACGAATTTTTGAAACATTATGAAGTAATGGATTTCGAATTTCCTTCAAAATCCTTCGGATTGTGATGAAAAGTGTGTTACGTAATTAAGGTATATTTGTACGTATTTTTCTGTTCCTGTCTTCTTGTCTGTTTTTATGTGTGTGCATAAATGGTTAAATAAATAAGGTGCCGGTCAAAAGTGTGCGCCAGTATATTTACATATATTTATTTAAAAAACTTTAAACTAAAAACTCTCAACCACCGTTCCACAAACATATAGATCAACCCTCCGCTCTCCACAGGCCATAGATGTCCTCTTCATCAACAACTCAGTAGGACAAACCCGGGCCATAAATCATGGCGTCCGTGGATTGGCGCTAACGTCGACATCCGCCCACAGACTATCAATTTCGAAGCCGTCTAGCCAGACCATAAGTTATCGAATTTGTACCTCGCTTTTGGGGGGTTAAGTATTGATTGCTGGCCTTCACACTGTTGGAGACAACGGTTTATTAAGTGTTAAGTTAACACTTGTAAAACGACTTAAATGATAGATCATTTAAGTCGTTTTATCCTAGAGGATTATCGTATTGTTTTGGGGGGTTAAGTATTGATTGCTGGACTTCACACTGTTGGAGACAACGGTTTATTAAGTGTTAAGTTAACACTTGTAAAACGACTTAAATGATAGATCATTTAAGTCGTTTTATCCTAGAGGATTATCGTATTGTTTTGCTTGTGTTGTAAATTCCATAACGTGACAACACAATGATATGCAAAAACAGCCAGATAGAAGCAAATATGGCGATGCAAATAATTATCTCGATTCCCTATAGGAAAAATTCCAAATTTATTTTTTACTTCGATGGTTCTAGTTTATCATTTGTGACTTCGAGTTACAGCTTTAACAGTTATATGTAAACTGGCACGTCCTTTATGCCTGGAGGCTTTCATTATGTTTACTATTTAGTTTTTATTTTCGCTTGAGTATATTAGATTTCGATGGTTTTTGTTGGTATATTGGCGTGTGCTAGCTGACATATAGCAAATAATTTAATTTAATGTTTTGTGTTGCGTTTCGTAAATTATTTTGCATAATTACTATTGTATAGAATCAAGTTTTTCTAACTAAACAGACAGCTGTGCTGCTGGGGAGTTTGTTGCGCCACTTCTTCTTCCCAGCTAAAGCACTAGGAAGTGGTGAAGGGCGGGCGTTTGGGGACTGTTTTATGTAATTTTGACGTTCGAAAAGTGCTGATTCTCAGCCTAAATAAATGACTTTTGATTTTTGAATTTGGAAATTTTGATTTGAGTTTTCGATTTTTTTTTAAGGTTGATTGAGTCTTTAATTGGTAAATCTGCTGTTAAATTTCATTAAATCACTTCAAAAGAGATATAACTAAAGACCGGAGACCAATGTTAAGTCTATTTTCTCAAATAAGGTTGGTTGGTTTGTCATAAATGTATTAACAGAAACTGCACGTATGACGTGTTACACACGAACGTGCCCCAGCGTCTTATTTGCACGCAAACACCGGTAGGCCATACAACCCACCGAATAGACGGGAATCAACCTTAAGTCCTATACCACAATAGATAGACGCTCCACTGACGTAACTGACGTATTACGTCATTAGTTATGTCAGAATAATAGCTGTCATCGCCCTGTCGTCGCAGAATTTCAAACTAGCACTGTTTCTGCAATAATAGGCATGCTCGTTATCACGTAAAACCTAATTAAGTCGTAACTTCATTAGGAGATTGTGTGTTTGACAGTACCCGTCGTAAGTCTTGTAGAGCTTTGAAAAGCTCTCAAAAGGGTGTTATGGATAGAAATGCATACCACAAAATAGAAACGCATTATTCATCCAATTCATTTAAAAAATTACGCGTTGTAATATTTCATATTTCTTGTTTTTACGATAGGGGAGGACATTACTCTCGCGTTGTTAATAAATTATTAGGTTCCTATAGATTTTTTGTACTAATTGGACCACACGGCACGGGAGGGTTAGTACAGTGGCGGTCGTAATTAGTTGGGGTTATTTTAGTGCAATTATTTTGAGGGGTTGAATGCGTCAGGGTGTTTACAATATCTATCTTCTTTTAAGTTGAATTAAATCCACCTGAGTATCCGATAAAAAGCCGATTTTTCAACAGATTGCGATTTGTTTCAAAACATTTTTCTTTATTATTCAATCTACCAGCAACTTTGAAAACGACCCTGAAGATAAAAATACCTAAATACACTGAATGTTAAATAAAATACGACTGTTTAAACTGCCTAATAAAATATAGGTGTTACGAATAAATTATAAAAAATGGGACACTTCCTATTTCTACATATTACGAGTTAATATCTAATCTGAAGAGTTTGTTTGTTTTTTTTGTTTGAACGCGATAATTTATAAAATATTTTTGCATTTGATAGCCTAATTCTTGGGGAATGTTATAATCTATTTAACGAAAGAAAAAATAAGTCAGAAAGAAAGCTAAGCGAAAACGAAATAATAGCTCTGCCTGGTGACGCGATGTGACGAGGTGCGGACAAAGTCGAAGGCAAAAGCTAGTCGAAAAATAAACCCGCGAACGATAGAAACAACGTTCTGTTTACCTTCAATTTCATGAAAACACCACTTAATTATAAAAACGTAAATAGTTACAACGCTCGAAATTAGTTCAAGGTTTAAACTCAAAATGTAACAAAACATGTTTATACACTCACAAAAAAGTCTATAATACGTTATAAACCCAACTCGATGTCACACACAAATTAAAATTGATTACAAAAAAAATTATCCGTTTTTTTCGTCCGCACGTGTAACATGAACGATGGTGTAATAAAATATGTCACACCATAAAAATATGGTTTTATTAATAGCTCAGAATGAAATTATTAGGGCGGACATGGGCTATAATGAATAGCTTTATACCAGATCGGAATGGTGATATAATTGAGCTTAAGCTATCTTTAAGCTTGTTTTCTTTTTGGTAATAGAGCGTAAGGAACATAATTTATTTATTTCGGTGTGATAATTCATCGCTCTTTTAAAATTCTTTCACTTCACTTATAGAAAACTACATTGCCGAGTCCAATCAGCTAGCCTATTCCCAACTATATTGGGGTCGGCTTCCAGTCTAACCGAATGCAGCTGAATACCAGTATTTTACATGGAGCAACTGCGTATCTGACCTCCACAACCCAGTAACTGGGTAATACGATACCCCCTGGTAAGACTGGTTGTCAGATTTTGGGGGCTTTTGACGACTGTCAAAGATCCACGAATGACAGCCGAGACCAACGGCTTAACGTGCTTTCCGAGGCATTGAGGAGTCTCGGTATGTAAAGATAGTCACCCATCCATAGACCAACCCCGGCAAGCGTAGCTTAACTGATGGATCGATCCGTGCGGCTGTAATTGTAGCCACGAGCTGTTCAAAGCTACATTGCTGAGTACCATAGGATATACTTTCTGGCATACTTGGCTTCCACTCGGACAGAGTCGCGGCCAGAAGCTAGTGATAAATAAATTGGTCTCGTTTTGTTCTGTACAAATGGTTTCCACGTTTATTGGAAATGAAAATGGCGTCCAGTGTTGAACCAAATTATATTACAGAAATGTAAAGCTCCCTTCATTTGCGTCCAATCGATTGATATAAACGAGCGATGATACTGCCGTAATCAATCAGCAAGGCAGAATCTGTTGGTAGAGGATTGGTTACAAATTCGCCCACCTTATGAAAGATATAACAAAAAAAAAGAGAAAATTAACGGGACTTGTTTATGGTCTTAACTGTCCCCGAAACTGTCAAATTTTCCCAATCAACTTTGAATCTTATGCTTTGGTGATAAAGTTGAAAATCTATTAAAGAAATTTGACAGATTGTAGTAGGTTGATGTGCTGGCTTCTGTACGTCAAATAAAAAATATTTATAAAAAAGCATATTCTGAATTAAAACTTCAAAGAAGTTAGTTTTACAACTAAATCGCCGTTGGGCAAATTTTATCATTTTTAACAAAGCTATCCGTATTTGCATCATTCATCTGCCTAGTCTTTTCCCAACTCTGCTGGGGTCAGCTTCGAGTCTAACCAGACGCAGCTGAATATCAGTATTTTACATGGAGCGACAGATTTATTTCCTTATTCTCGTCATTGGCATCGCTGAGATGCTTCTCCATAATAAATATGATGTAGCTATAACTCCATAAGTCTATATATTCTAAACAGAACCCTTTGAAGCGATACAAACACTCATGAATTTGTCCACGTTGTGTCCAATAAATCACTGAACGCATTAGAGTTATTTCTGACACAAGATACAGTAATGATAATCCTAAATAGTCCTCCTATATAGCGACTAACAAGCCCTCTGACATTTGTCTTGTGTAACCCTTTCTTAGTTTAACAAAATTTAATCCTAATTCCAAAGCACAAAGTTGAAAATCGCTTGTTGTTGTGTTGTTCTTCAAAGCTTTTTAACTCAACTGCACTTTTTAACTGAACTGCATTTTGCTCGAGGCTGAATAAAAGACGGCAGCAAGTCGTTGTAAGTTTTACTAAAGTAATAAGTTCTTTGTTTACGAAAAGCTTGACTTAAAAGTTTGTAATTAAATAGTTTCCCTCTGAATATTATATATAGAAATTCGTTTTATACTTACAGAAAAATATCAGTCTTATGCAGCGAAGCTAAAATTCTCATCAAAAAAAATCCTCAAAAATTGAATTAAAAACAAAATATTACAATTCATAAAACGTGTTTCGTAACAATCCCTGTTGCCAAAATTTCTGGACCTACTTACTGAATTCCCAGCCTTCTTTTTATTACGAGAGTGGCTTAATTTTTTGGCACGCCAGTGTACCCAATTCAGTACAGTCGGCAACGTGTTCGTTTTTCAGAAAGTGCTTTGAATGGTACAACTTGAGCACTTTGTAGTTAGGCAAAAGTGCCAAAAGTGCTTCGTTAGGAAATCTCAACAAATAATATTTTCTTTGAAAGAAATCTTTGGGTAACGCACTAATGTTAGTGCGAAAGCTAAGCATTGTCGGAATTGATACAATATAAGAAGTATTTAGGCGTCTTTTAAATCTCTTTGTTGAATTAATTTAGATGCTTATTTATGTTTATTCTTGTAAAAAAACTTATTCAGAATTAAAATGAAAAGTACATAATTAAAATTTATATCTAACTAGCTGTGCCCTGTGGTTTCACCCGCATAAGCCTCAGTCACGTGGAGATATCGGTATCCTTTGTCCTAACCCAGATTATGGTCTACCCATGTGTCAAATTTCATCCAAATCCGTTCAGCCGTTTTATTGATAAAATACAAATAAATTATCCTAACATAACTAAAACTATTAAAAAACTAAAATAAGGCGTCGAAAAAAAAATTGTTTAATTTAATATTTTCACAATAGCCTAAACAAATTTTAGCGAAAACGGCTAATAAATTCTATATTGCTTAACATTTTGAGCATAACATAATACCTACTCAATCTATTATCGTTATGAACATAAAGCAGGGTGCAATGTTTATCGTTTACCTTCCCACACGTGTCATGGCGCCGATCAGGGGAAGTGATATTAGATATTAATATTGAACGATTGTTTAGCAGGAACGGCTGTAAAACGTCCGCCATAATATATTATGTTATTATGTGTACTAGGCTAAGGGTGTGTGTCGCCTCTCATTTTAGAATTGTCTAGTATAGAACGATATATTATAGATTGAACGCCTTTTAATTCAGGGGGTACGCTAGTCGATGATTCTTCCAATGTATGGAAGAATGATTACTCGTCTGTTTGACGGTGTACGTTCAAAACTAAAAATTATATCAATTTGTCTTGTCATTATCTAGCCCTGTATGGAAGCAGAATTGGAAAATAATATTGGTTTGGAAGATAAGAGCGTCGAAACTTCCATATTTCAACACTAATTTTAACTCGTCTTTGGGCGTAAATAAATAACTAATGTAGTAAAAAAATGGCAAAATAGAAACCGTACAGAGATAGATAATTTATTCAATAGTTCAAATAATTTTATTTTGAGTAAATACATCCAGTAGTTTTTCCATAATATCTATACACCCAAAGGTCTGTTCATGAAATTTTACGCGCTCGTTTTCGTTATAAAACTTCGTCTATGTCACAAAATGAATTAATAAATATATAAATAAAAACTAGAAAATAAATACTAAATAAATAAAACTAAGTAAATAAATAATTAGACTAATTAGCATGGAGTCCGAGCCGTCGACTAGGGTACCCTTAGGTAAAATAATGTCAAAAATAATCTGGAGTCCCAGTTTACTTTAAGCACAGAATAGTACTTTAAATCACTGAAATACTGGTATCCGGTTAGACTGGAAGTCGACCCCAACATAGTTGGGAAAAGTCAATGTAGATGATGCTGATTTAAAGGCACTGAAATCAACTTTATTGAGTTTCTATTATACTGCCTTAAATTAAAAACAAAACAAGTCTGAAAAGCTGGGTCAACATTTGAGCATATGACAAAAAATGTATGTTGACGCCACAATAACGATCCAATTTGTTGACCCATCTTGAAATGTGTAGGGAAGTTCATTTCCTTTTCATAAAATATCTTGACCACGTCCCAGCGCACACAAACGGACTACGCCGTGTGTATTTTTGCACAGTTGTGCTTAAACTCTGTGGCTGTGTAAACTGTGTGTGAGTGGAGCGTCTCCATTAAAGTCAATTGAACAACGAGTGGCTGAGGAACGGCTCATGTTATAGGGAACCACGATTTGTTTTCTTTAGTTCAGTATACTAAACTAATAATAGGTTGGGGAAAAAGTTTCTTCGCATTTTTTAAGAAAATTCAAAACATTTTTTAACATAGTATGTTTACATTTAACTAAAGTATGTAGGTACCATTTTGTTCGATAACTTTTTGCCATCTTGTAGGTAGGGACATGATCCCATTGCTATAGAAATTTTGGGGCTTCTGATCAAAATACCGCGACAAGTGGTTTTGGCAGTCCTCCCGTGATGTTAACCTGACACTGCCTAAAGAATTCTGAAGAGACCGAAACAGGTGGAAATCTGAAGGTGCAAGGTCAGGACTATACGGCGGATGCATTAACACCTCCCAGCCAAACTCTCTTAATTTTTGCTGAGTGGCTAAAGATGTGTGAGGTCTAGCGTTATCATGATGAAAAACCACACCCCTTCTGTTGATTAATTCCGGCCGCTTTCTCTCAACTTCTTGCTTTAATCTCATCAGTTGTTCGCAGTAGAGTTCAGAATCGATGGTCCTGCCTGGTGGTAACAGCTCATAATGAATAATGCCCTTCCAATCCCACCACACACACAGCATCACCTTGTTGCGAGTTAACCCGGGTTTTGCCACAGTCTGTGAAGCCTGACCGGCCTTTGACCACGACCTTTTTCGCACGTTCTTGTCGTACGTGATCCACTTTTCATCACCAGTTATCAGCTTCTTCAAAAATGGTTCGGTTTCATTACGTCGTAATAAAGAATCACAAATGAGTACACGGTTCATTAGGTTTCTTTCAGTGAGCTCGTGAGGTACCCAAATATCGAGCTTTTTTGTGTACCCAGTTTTTTTCAAATGCGACAAAACTGTTTTGTGGTCAATTCCCAGTTCTTCAGCTACGTCGTAACTACTAATATGCCGATCTTGCTCCACTTTTTCAAAAATGGCATCCATTTTATCCGTAATAGGGCGACCAGAGCGACGTGCATCTTTGACATCAAAATTTCCGGATTGAAAACGCTTAAACCAAATTTGTGCTACTCTCACAGACACTGCACTAGGTCCATAAACATCGCAAATTTTTTTCGCGGCTTGCGTTGCATTTTTACCTTTTTTGTAGTAAAATTTTAAAATGTATCGAATTTCTTCATTAGATTCACTCATCTTGACAGTACGAAAAACAAATAAAAATCACACATTTTCCTAATTTGAATTTGGAATTATGTTCTTTAAAATTTAAACTTTCAATGATACCAAAACCAGCCAGATACACATAGTATAGCCAAAGAGATTTTATTACAAGTTCATACATACTATAATGCGAAAAGACTTTTTCCCCAACCTAATATTACAACGAGATCTGGAACTACTGATCCAATTCCGAAAATTCTTTCACTAATGGGAAGCTACAGTATTTCCAAGTGTCATAGAATATTTTTTATGTTAAAACAAGAAAAAAAGTTACTACTGTAATGTACAATTAGACGACGTATATTTAGTAACCTAATCCGCTTAACTGTTCTTAAAGAGTCATAAAGAACCCTGTAAGAAATTGACACGTGTTTCACCTCTCAACGAGGCATCCTCAGGATGACGATTGACTTGTTGCGAACCCGGACACGACGTGGTGTCACGTCAAGCGCCGAGCGCAGTGTCGATTGATCGCAGTGTTGAGGTGAAACACGCGTCGATTTCATACAGGGTTCTTTATCGGATTAGGTTACTAAATATACGTCGTCTATTGTATTTTATAATGGATTTCCGCAAAGTCACGCCTGAGTCAATTAACTAGTTTAAAGTAAATGTTTATTGAATCGTGCTGTCTTGGCTTCGAAGTGTCGCCACATTTTTTTAAACTATTCGTGCCTAGACTTTATGATAGTTGGCGGCTAAAGCGAGAAAATTAAGACATTATTAATTATGTATGTTCTTTATGAAGGACGAATAAAAAACACAGCTACGTACCTAAAAATCATCATCCTAACTAAATCGACTCCGTGAAACCGATTGAAGAAGGCTACCGGGACATCGCCAAGCGGTTGGTCGAATCTTCACGTGACCAGAGGGCTGGCCAATTTTTAGGTCAAAGAATCAGCATTGCCATCCAACGTGGCAATGCTGCCAGCCTTTTGGGCACTTGTCCACTGACAGCGATGCGAATTTTTTGATGCCCAATGAGTTCTTCCTTTATTTTTTATATTATAATTTTTGCCTCTGTGTACTTGTCCATCATTTATTTGTATTAGTGTTAGATGTATATTATATTTAAGATGATAAATGAAATAAAAATTTGATGTCTGCACCAACTTATAAAGATGTATATATACTACTGAATGAATAAATACAATTATTTAAGAGGCTTTCAGGCTATTGAATGTTTTGGTAACTATTTTATACGACGTTAAACCTCCATAAAAGAGACTGAAGGAGGCTGTTGTATGCTTCAGTCACATCTTTTATGTGACCTTGTAAGTTTAACTTCCAGACTTCCCTAACGTCAACTTTATGTCTAAATCAATTACTTTCTAGATAAACAAAAATTACCATGTCACCCTTGTACTTTTCTCAACTATTTTAGGTATACCTCTGCCTAACCCTTCAGGGAATACAGGCATGATGTTATGTATAAAATAAATTGTCTGCTTGTCTCCCTCTAACAAAAACCGTCGTCGCTGCACCATCAAAGCCGTCTGCTTGAAACACGTAATCTCATGGGAAACGACGGACCACCGCAGTCCATGTAATTAAATTATATCGTACTTAAACTGATTTTATTTATACCACACACTTGATCGTGAGTTGTCTCTGCTGTTTGGCGGAGTCAAGTTATGTAAGTTATTTGTTATTCTCGTGTTTTTTTTTTTCTTTTTCTTTGCGTCATATTTACCGCAAATAAACGTATTTTCTTTCTTTCTTTCTTTCTTCTTATGGGTTATGGGGGATAAAAGAGTTAAGGCTATTGAGGGTAGAAACATTTGGGAGGTTGTCCTTTGCAGGGATTTTAGACGATTTGAGACCAAATCAATATATTAATATACAATGCATTGCATTGCATTGCTGCTGGTTTAAATACGTAACTTATTTATTTGTCAAACATAGGTGATAAATTGATAATATACAAAGATCTTAAATATTGCGGGAAAGTCCGAAAGGGATACCGTGGCCCCTGGCAACGTACAGGCAACGGAAGGAACACGGGTGGGTTTTAGTCAGTAAGAGTCCGACACGCCCTCCCGCTCCACCCAGAGCGGGAGAAGTTATTTGATAATTTCCCACACAAAAAAAAAAAAAAAAAAAATCTTAAATATTAGGCAGTTCGCTATGTTTTGCCAATATTGACACATAAACTATTAATATGATCAAAAGCTATTCAATCATTACGATTAAATTACAATGACAACTTATTACAATTTAATTAAATAAGTATTTGAGTAGATACCTAATTATTAATTGTTATTAATTATTGTTGCTGGCCATTTTGTCGGACAGAAAATATACTGAGAATCACTGAAACCTTCCTTGAAATGTTGACTTGTAAAATACGTGTAAAATAGTTCAATGCACTGCAGGCCAAATAAAAATAAACACATTTAAAATAAAAATATTCCACAACAGCAAAGCGTTTGCCTATCACTGCCAGAGCAGCTCAATATTTATTGTCCATTGAACGCCACATAGGAAATATTTTTCACTCCCGACCGCAAGTTTGACATGTCCAGCAGTGGAATACAAAACAATAAAAAACCGTATAAAAAAAAACCCGGTATTTACGTTACCGACCGACCCAACCATAAAAGTCGGGCCAAAAAATTGTAACAGTGGCAGCAACAAAAGAAATAAATACTACGTACACTGGAGTGCAAAAAACTGTATTGACGTAAACTGATGAAATGCTCTCCAGTGGACGAGTACTGTTCGGAATTATTCCTTTTTTGACGGCACTGTGCCAGTGGTGCACTGCTGGCCATAGTTAGGTATCCTTCGGTCAGATAAGAACTACAACTATTTGTTTACTTGGCAGGAGTGTCGTTAAAAATGGCTACTCGTTGAACAGACTTTATTTATATTTATATCACGTTTATTTTCTACTAGGAGTGGGTTTTTAAATAGATTTATTACGTGGTTGAGCTGATGTGGATAAATGAGGTACTCAGGGTGTCTTGACGGCTAACGGCATGTTTTTGAAGCGATGAAACGCCTACAATGTATTCTTAACTAAGCAGGATAAGTAATTGCTCACGATATTCTTTATAAAATAAGCAACGGTAACTAAATACGGCTTTTAATTTTGATGTTTTAATGAACTGGTTTAAGCAACGCCTTTCCATTCAAGTTTAAACACAGTCGTCATGCTTGTGATTTTAAAACAATAGGTGTATAATATTTGCTTTCATCTTCGATTTCATTCACAAACTGTTTGAATGTTTCCCCACACATACCTACTTTCATTAAAAAAAACAAAATTTCAATCTATCTGGCCCATTCTAGTTCCACACCACATACCAAACTAAAACATTCTCTGCACGATTCACGAAATTCGCAAAAAACCATCTACCGAGACACAAAAACATAATCTTTAGATCAACAATTTAGTACGCATCGCAATAAAAGTGGTAATAACAGCTTACAGAAAAAATCGCGAGAGGGCGTTCAACCGCTGGTTCGTTTTTTGTGGCCCGACGCGCAACCGTGATTGGCCTTCTGCGGAAAAAATCATATCGCGTGATGTTTTCATGCAACGTTACTATTAGTTCAATGTATGTGAATAATAGGAAATAATATAGAAACAAGGTCGTTTGAGAAAGAATGGATCAAATGTAGAATGTTTGGTGGAAGAGATTGGGTTGTGTTGTATATTAATGTAGTTTTCTGTGGGTGTCTCGGAAAACACGTTGAAGCCCACCACAGACGTAGCTATAATATATATTATAGCAAGATATATTACGATATATTTCCGGCTGTCATTTGTAGATCTATGAAAATCGGTACTGGTAGTCAGAAGCCCGAAAGTCTGACAACCAGTCTTACCAAGGCATATGGCATGGATAGGCAGTCGCTCCATGTAAAATACTGGTATTTAGCTGTATCCGGTTAGACTGGAAGCTGACACCAACATAGTTGGGAAAAGGCTAGGCAGGTTGATTGAGTTTTCTGTGGGTCATCAAATGTAACTTTATTTATGAAAGAGTAGAGTTCCTTGCCGGCTCTTCTCCATAAGAATAGGAAACGACCAATTGGAACCGTGCGCCTAACTTCTGATGTTGCGTAAGTATGTAGGTTTCATAATCATCATTTTTGCCGAAACACCGCCTCTTCGACCGGTTCACAATGGCGGCGTATCATGGGTTGGCACCCGCGGCGGTTTTCTATCGAGCACCCCCAAAATAAAACAACAAATACTAAACGTGATTAATTATTATTATTTTGCTAAAATATTCGATCAAATTATCAAAATTAAAATAATTATGATAAGATTGGTAAGTCACGCTTGGCTTATTGTGGATCTTAAGTAAGATTTTTTCAATTTCAATTTTAATTTTGAGAAACAACAAATAGTTTTAAAAAATCCTAGACACAGCGCTAGACTTGGAATAGACTCAGAATAGTCCCATTTATAATGAATTCCAGAAGCTCCAAGGTAGTCCATTGGATCACTTCTTGGAAAGAAATGCTGAAGGTCGCCTCAGTCGTAAAATCTCCAAAATAATGTCCTCCGCAGAAAATTCATCACAGATCTTGTCAGATTTTAAGCAGAGTTTTAGGCTGAACAATACCAAATGTTATGAGAATGTCATTCACTGCCCTGTAACGAAATTCTTCGTGAAATCTATCAAGAAATTCTACCATAGCTCTCTGCCTGGCAATGTTAGTCCAGCGTGTAGTCACCACGTTGTCACCCCTTGGTGTTTGGCACCCGGGGCGGACCACCCCATCGCCCCCCCCTTTACGCCGCCACTGCCGCGTTCATCTATGTTCATGTGAAGCAAAATATTTACATTTTTTCTCGAAGGAAATGAAAAGAAAATTCTGTGGTTAATTACAGGATTAGGTTTGTGTGTAAACATACACACAGGAACAATAACAAGATATTCTTACGAGTAAGACGGTGAAAGGGTTTAAATTATTTATTTATTTGCGGGTCTAAAGTTTGTATACAATACAAAGTAACTGACTACAGCTAGAATACATCTTTACATACAAGTACATACATACAATACATACATTTACATACAAATAAATAAAATTGAAGTGTCTGTTTTTAATGTCAAAATAACAGCTTTTTTCTTAATGCATATTAAAGTATATACGATACTTATAACAAAAAATCTACTTTTTAAATATTTGATTTCTGTGTGTTTATTCCCGCTAATCTCCGAAACGGCTGGACCGATTTTGACGAGACTTTCACTGGCAGACAGCTGATGTTATAAGGGGTAAAAATAGATATAATAGTAGAAATAAGTTGATGAGAACTAAGTTTGGCAAAAAAATGTTAACATTTGAAGGAGCACAATTGTACAACAAAATACCCTCATGTATTAAAAAGGTACACTCATTCAATGCATTCAAAACTCTATTAGCTGAATATTTGATCACAAATAACACCCTTCCGTAAATCTGAATGCATTGGATGGGTGTACATGATATCTAATTAACAAAATTGCTACCGTGACGTCTGTGACGAACTTAAATTATAATTTATTTTAAGCATTGTTCTCATGTAAGTGACTTTGTGTCTTTTTTTGAGAATAAATATCTTTAAACCAGAAATAGAGAAAGGAAAAATATTTAGGGTCCAGGCGGGCCAAGGAGACAGCAGCTAGTATTTAAATATATTATATATAACAATAACGCAACGACTACCCTTATCGCCAAACACAGTCGTGACTGGTTGCAGGTTGTAATAAATAATCAATTTTAGCACAATTATGTTATAACTTATCTTTTGTTGCAAATGAATCATTCATTATAATTACTCAGTTCCTGCTGTTGACTGTCGGATGCCAGCTGTAGTCCATACACGTTCGTTTATCTTCTGAATACAGTTTTGTGAATTTGGAAGACTATTGTAAATGATGTATTTGGTTTGAAGTGACTGAAGATTTATAATTTTTGGTGAGTTTTCCTTTTTTTGTATTTTGAAATTAAATAATATGAATTTTAAAACCATTTTGGTTAGAGGCACAATAAAATTATTACTAATCTAAAATAAAAATTATTTAAAATCCAAACATTCAAAACCCAATCACAAATTGTGTTCTGTCCTTCAGGCCGCCATGCTCGTTGGATTCTCATTTGAAAAAAAAAAAGTTTCAGGCTGAAAGCTTGTACAATGTAAATTTTTTGCAATGTTAGGTACAAAGGCTGATTGTCTATTAAGTATATTTTTAGTATTAATAATCCTCAAACCACGCTGTCGTTCGTAGATCTTTGACAGTCCTTAAAGACTGTAAAAGAAAGAAAGAAAAATGCGTTTACTGGCATTATAAAAAACAGTCCTTAAAACTATAAAAACAGAAAACAAATTATTATAATGCCAAAAGGGCCTCAGCTCAGCATAATGTCAGATGACAACACAAAGTGTACCACCTGACGCAAATTTTCAGCTTCAACACACGAGTACCCAGTAACTGTGTTGTGGAGGTCAGATAGGCAGTCGCTACATGTAAAATACTGGTATTCAGCTGCATCCGGTTAGACTGGAAGCCGACGGCAACATAGTTGGGAAAATGCTAGGCAGATGGAGACCTCAAACCAAGCCAAACAAATATAAAAAGAGCACCTAATTCAGTACCAGCATCGCGTGTCAATCAACACTCACGTATGTACTTCCGATAATGACAGACAACGTGACACGAGGCTCAGCACGCTAACTGAATATATTATTAACTTACTGCTGATGCTTGATTAGTTGGATAAACGAATGGCATATATATTGTATGTTAAAGGAAGTTTGATTTTGTAAGGTTCCCGGCTGAAAACTGGCCTGTATCTTCGAGCATGTTCTTAAAAAGCAACTAGGCAAGTAACCTTATTTAACCTAGGCATAATGCATACTTGACAATAATACTGTAATTTAAAAGATAAGTAAGTAAGTTACATTATCGAAAATCATCGCCTATATCCTTGCAAATGATATTAAAGGCTATGCTTTATTTAGCACTAGCTGCGCCCTGCGGTTTCACCCGCATAAGTCTCAATCCCGTGGGAATATCGGGACAAAAAGTATCCTCTGTCCTCACCTAGGTCATGGTTTACCCATATGCCAAATTTCGTCTAAATCCGTTCTGCCGTTTTAGCGTGAAAGTGTAACAAACAAACAAACATACAAACTTAAGGCTCTAATAATACAATTCCTAAGAAAACTTCATGGAACCACCGGAGCGTCGCGCCTCTTCGAGCCTTTGCAAACTTACAAAAAATCCAATCTTTTCTCTATACAATATTAGTTTAGATAGTTAGGATTTGCCGTGCATGACGAGAGTAAAAATAACCCGTAAAATTAAAAAAAGATGAGTTCTTGAGCTACTACGCAAACCATTATCTGCCAAGCCTAGTGAACAAACTGTATTTTTAGTTGAGGAGCATTTAAATAGCACCCATTACCATTAGTGGCGATAGTTAAATAAGGTATATATATGGTCTATTCTCAAAGTATCTGATGAAGGCGTAAACAAACCTTGTTCAGGTTAAATTCTCACGCAATAACTCGTTAAATAGAATCAGTAACACATTCATCTGTATTTAGAAGGTTTAACTTTATGGTTATAAAGATAAAATTGTCATATGAAAAGTGATTTAAAATTAGAATTTCGGGTTAAATTATTCAAATAATGAAATCAAAGCACTCAATTTGTAAGTGGCACTACGAATTGGTATCCACAGGTACGGTTTGTTCCATTTGTTTACATTTTCATTAGATACTTTTGGAACAGACCATTGTAGCGAACTCCGCTACCACCTCACCAATTTATGTATTCACACCACGGCATTAGCTATCCTCATACGCTCGTAATTCGCGCAGACACGAGAGAAGAATTTGTAGTGATTATGATTATCTATATAAACGTGTTTCTGGAGAAGTCATGTGGACTTATGGACTTTAATGGGCCAATGATAGAGCTACAGGTACTACCATATGTCGTATTGCATAAAGCATGAGCCTAAGATCAGTATCAGCACAATTTGCAAATCAACTTCAAGGTAAGGGAACCAGGCAGGGTTATTGACATAAGTATTCTGTCCACGTACTTTGTTAACGACGGTAGCACATGGTCATGTTTAGTGGTATGGAATACCAGTTACAATGTTTGTAATACATACTATTTGCGGTAAGGAGCTTGTGGCTAAATGGCTACTTGATGCTGGTATACATTTCAGTATACTTCGGTTCGATCGGGTTTTAACGAGAAATGTTCATGCCCTGATGAAAAGATTAGTCTGCCAGCAAGGTTTAACGTCTACTAGTGTCCAGCTACTGGATGATTTCAATGCATCTATTCGACAATGCAAAATATCTGTAGATTGTTACAATACTACCGACAATATAATTTAAATTATCCATGTTACCTAAATATAATATCAGCCCGTACACATTATATAGTATTTCACACAAATAACTGCATCCTGTTTCCAATTACCCAAATGATGGTAATTTAACTCACAAAACACTGTATTAAAATTAATTAGCATTCAACTAACGTGCCTAAAACAATTGTTCAAACATCGGTTAAAGACCTTATATTCCCGTTTAACACATATGATTTTAGACCGTCATGTAAGAGGAGTAAGGTTGGATTTAGGTTTTTGTGTGCGCCTGTAAGGGACTTTACACATGTTAAAGTTGCTAAATAGTAAATGCAGAAATTAATACATAGTTGTACAATATGCGAAAGGATTTTATTCAAATAAGTTGTGTCCGTGGATATCCCGTCTGAAATAAATAATTGATGCGCCTGACATCCGTAATGAGATTCGATTCTACACACCGAACCACTCCGTGGCAGAAAACATCGACTGCTAGGCGTGCCTTGGTGTCTGATAGCAGCCCGAGCTGCAACACGCGCGGTACTCTTACCGCGCGTGTTAACCGCACTAAATAAGGTCGTGGAAGCCAATCCGGACTGCGATCTGTTCGATAATAAATTTGCCAATTTAATGGTTATGTGCCTACATTTTTGTGAGAATAAAAAAAATATTTAATTGTTGTTATTCGTATTGTGTTATGTTTATACTTATTATATATACTTTGATTTCCTAAGCCGTGTAAATCAAATAAATGAATAGATAAATAAAAGAGAAGCATGAAAGTTTTCATGGGAAAGCTGGTCTATACATTAAAGTTGCAAAAGTACATAGAAAATTGCGATTGTTATGTTTCGGTCACCGTGAGATGTTTCGATTAGCTCGCGAAAATCCACTACTCTTGCCTCCTCTTCTCTTTGATTGCTCAACATGCTGTTACATTTAAATAGAGGTTAAAAGAGGAAATCGCCTATACCTACATGTCTTAGCGGAATATATTGCTATCAGCGGATGGTATCTGCTTACCCTTGACCATAGAGTTATCATAGAATCAATTCTATTTTCTTGTCAATTTTGACAGTCAAAAGTGCCTTTTGAAATAAGTGATTTGACTTTGACTTTAACATACTCGGCATTTAAAAGTAAAGACGCTCCTCACTTTTCTGGAAAGTTCGCGAAAAATTCAAACAACTTCACGACAAAACAACAGGAAAACAAATGAAGTTACAAAAGATACCATTACTTAATTACACTAAGCAATCGAGCGAAACAAACGGATGCACAGCGGGTGAAGGAAACTAACCTGATTAAATGATACACGCTCTTCACGCCGGATAACTGCAGTTTAGCAAATAACTGCTATCTTGTCATGTAAACAGTTGTATTTTGTAGAGTTACATCAGTACTTTCCTGTTATTTAATTAGTCAGTAAAGGTAAGAGAGTTGTTGCTCCGATATTAACTAAGCTGGTACCTTTTTCACTCCCTGATTATCTTCTGCATGGTTCTGTTCTCCTAGTACTTTCACTATTCTGCTCGTAATCTCATCGTTCTGCTACTGATCTGTATAGACTTGAAGCCGACTTTGAGTGACTCAAATGCCATGTTGTCGATACGATATCTCAGTCCACTGTTTGCCATATAGTCCTCAAGGGCACCTCAACACCCGGTGTCTGTCTTCTGCATGCTTCTATATATCTTTGTCATCATTATCATTCGAAGCCCCACTCTGACCGCTGCTGGCCTGCATAGCCCTTCATCTCATTGCTGGTGCCAATCTTCACATTCATGCGCCAGGCTCATCGAGGTTTTACCTGCGATGGTAACAAACTCGTCCGCCCATCTCTTAAATCAGAGCCTAGACATAATCGGTTCATGACACATTTCTGGATAGACTGGAAGCCAACCCGAAAGAACTCAAACAATATGAAGGCCTAGCCTTTTCCCAAATTATGTCGAGTCCATCCAGCTTGCTGTCTAACCGGATACAGCTGAAACCAGTATATTACATAATGGAGCGACTGCTTAACCCGACTACTTAGCCACGAGCCCCCTTCGTCTAAAACCCATTCATTGCTCTTAAACATTCATAACCTACACACCACTGAACTCACAAAGTCGCCCATAACCAGTTAATCTAAATAATCGAACACTAAACGTTACGACTTCCGATGGCGGTGTGGTTCGCCCTTAACATGCGTACGCGCATGACTCATGGCGCAAAATAGGCACTTGTCACGTGCCGGGGCAATGGCCCTTCAGTTGATGGCTTGGCAAGGGGGTAGACAGATGAGGGCTACAACTTGTGTTGGAAAGGAGATAGATTTAAGAGGGGAAATATTTTTTGAGGGTTTGAGGGAAAAGGCGTTTTGGCACGACAACCAAGACATTTTGGCAACGTTAGCAGTCCGAGGTGTGTGCCGAGGTGTGTCTTTAAATAATATATTTTAAAACCCAAACTGACCGACATTCTTACAATGAGTAGGACGTGTCTTTGAAAACCCAGGATGGCAATCCTACATTGGACCTGTTTACAGACATTGATTTACATAGAAGTAAATGTCATCTCAGCGTCACCGTTCCGTTTAGTAAAACATGAATCTGTGGGGATTTTCATCCTTATATTCTAACACCTTAATTCCTATTAAGTTATTTATTTTATATTACATAGCCAGAAAATATGACTCACTGATCACAATGAATGAAAGTTTAACAAGTCCTGCGCGTACGCGAAATAGACACCTGTCAAATGTCGGGTCATTGAACTTTTGACTTATAGTAACACCTTGTAACTGTCACTTTAGATTAAAGAAGTGAAACGATTATGTACATAGTTTGACGTGTGGTTTAGGCAATTAGATTAACTGTCAGCTAAAAATGTGACACAGGGTGATCAATCAAAAACTAAATGGTTACTGATACTTACCTGTTTCGCTAAGATTGTGAAAGAGTGAAAGTTTTGGCAGGTAGCCCTCTACTATTGCGAAAGTTTTGTTTACATTCATGAATGGTTTAACGCAATCGATTGTACGTATAAATAAAACCTACAAAAGGTTGTATTTCAAACTTAAGCAGCTCTGAAAATACAATAAAAAAATATTATGATGTTTCCGAATGACAGCGATGCGGACTTACTTCAACGCATAAGACGCATAAGTATCCTTTTGTTTTAGTATTTATATGTACAGTAAATTAGTTAAATATTTAATTTAGTGCCTAGTGTACATAGGATTTTTTTTAACCTTCCCTACATTTTGACGAATTATGCAAACATAAATGTAGGACATAGCTGTTTTTTTTTCGCGATTTCAGGTTTGGACCCATAGTAAAAGTTGTTCATAATGATGAGTAAAGTCACGTGTTTAAGTTTGCGCACTGGTTAAAATTTTTCCTGTATAGTTATTAGTGTAATAAATTGTATATAAGCAAAAATATCATACACTATTCCATGTTTTTTTTTTTAAAGCTTAGGTATTTATCTCGCCTGAAAGTACCTACAGTTAGATAACATTGTTATTTTTCTTTAATTCCGCACATTACACACACACACACACATTCACTCATATTTACATACATTACATTCATTTACTCACATTTATTTGACTTAAATTATTTTCTAAAAGCGATTAAAATGCGCTGCTGTTTCAACAACACAATATTAAACTCTGCACACACTAGCATATTTATGGCATATTCTACGTCAAAAAGTCATTTAAAATCTAAAGAGCAACGCGTATGACGTAAGCAAAACAAATCTGTAACATAAATACTAAATAGTGCTGGAAACATTGAAATTAAACCCGGGATGGAAATGATAAGAATCGCGGGATTTGCGGTAGCCTGAGATTATGTCAGTCATAGTTAATGAACGCATCTATCTACCTATCTGTATGACATGTGCAGGAACAGTAGTTGGAGTTTAAATTTGGTATCATTTTGGTTGAGTAGGTAGAGCAAATTATCTATTTATTCCAGTAGTTTACGTTCCATAGATGCATAAATGAAACCTTTCAGATAAAAAAGTATTACAGCGTGTTATCTTTTATCAGTTTCAGGGCAACCAGAGCGAAAACAGTATCAATATCGAACAGACAATGACGCAGTTTTAGGTATTGACCGTATTAAGCACGTAGCGTTTACCAACATAGTCACATACAGCTGTTGTGGTAAAAACAAAAATAAAACTGTTTAACCGCAATCAAAATCACTGTCACGTATAAACTGATGACAAAACATTTACAAAAACCGCCACATTTTGTATACAATTTTTACGACTCGCCTTAAAATCCCGTGATACCGGGATCGCCAACCGGGATACGTACAACACGAACCGTTGCATAATACACACAGGATTTGAATCGTCAACTAGCTAGTTATTAGAATTGCAAAATTTTGCAAATCCCGCTAAATATTCCGGGATGCATCACTTCGGTTGACAAAAGTTAGTTCTCGTTTACATGTACACCGTAGTTTATTTAGTCGCAAAGTTTCGGGGTTTTGCAGTTAGTATTCATAGAATACTTGTTTCCGAAAACTTCCGAACCTGCCTCGGGGCTCTTGCCGAGTGCCATATAGTGATTTTTTCAATGTCGTAAATAATGGACTTTCTGCTCAACTTAACTGAAACACCACTAAATAGTGTTCAGAATAACATTATGAGGAAATCTAAAAATCTTCTATAATTCAGGAATGAGTCGGCAAGCAAGTAAAGTGGATCATTGGTTGAATGCATTTGCGTCTATGAATATGTATGGAGAAGCTGGAATTAGACCTTTCCAAATCATAATCACCAGGCTTGGCAGTTTTTCGATGTTTTTTTGCAAATCAAGATGACACTGACACTGTTTGTACTATGACTTAAGAAAGAAAAGAAAATATTTTTATTTGTGGTAAACATGACGCAAAAAAAAGAACACAAAATAAAAAAAGAAACAAGTTTAGGGTAAATATGCGTCACATCCACGCAAAACGGCCATCGCTCAGCATAATGCTGCGACAGAGCATCTGCGACAGATCTATGCAAGACAGAGCCCCACCGCTGGTTTTCTGCGACAGCCGACGGTGACGTTATGACGTCGAACGGTGCAGCATACAATAAAATATAATTATGATATAAAAACTAAATAAATATACAATAATTAATTTTACATAAATAAATAAAGTATAATATTTAAAAATGGCAACATTCCGTTAAGACTTCAACAACTACACAATCTTTGAGAAACCAACCCCTCAATACCCTCAAAATCTTTCCACAATAAGTACCGAACAATCTCATCATGTCACGGTAATCTGATAAATAAGTCTTCACTAAAAAGTAAGGGCACGGCCGCACGTTACGGCACAAAATCGCAACGTAAGAGGAAGTCTGATGTGCTGCGTCATTCCTTAATATTGGGTGCTTAGGATCTTGAGGAGGGAGCGTTTACGTTGATGGCATTTACGAGTATCGCTGTGTGAAGACTTATAGATTTTTGTGGGCAAAACAAATGTCACAAATTTTGTCGAATTTTTGTATGAGTCCTCGGAAAGCACGTTAAACCCGGTCCCGGCTGTCATTCGTAAATCTTTGATAGTCATTACGGGCAGTCAGAAGTCTGACAACCAGTCTTACGAATGGGGTATATGGATAGACAGTGGCTCCATGTAAATTACTGGTATTCAGCTGCATTCGGTTAGACTGGAAGCCGACCCAACATAGTTGGGAAAAGGCTAGACAGATTGATTGATCGAAACTACAAAATGTGTCTATGTCTCGTTATAGGAACTGAAGCTTCTTTTCCTTATCCTATGGGGTATAAACTCAAGTGTCTAAGTAATCTCGCGCACTAGACTAGTGGTCGCAGCGACCAGGTAAACTATAGTAACTGATACGAATCGCACACTTGGTCGCAACGGCCAACTAGCCGCAGACCATACAATACCGCTAGACGGTCACGCCACGACTGGCCGGAATCGTGGCCGTCTAGTGTGCGAGATCCCTAATAGACGGCGTTCGAGTGAGGTGCATTTATGATGCAAGTTATTTGGTATTAGATGGCCTTAGCCCGGGCCAGCGTAGATCAAACGAATATCGTTCAATAGTCTAATTGCATATTTGAAATGTATAGCGATCTAAACGAAGAACGCATCCTAGAATAGACTACTACTAAACCAAAACAAAGGTTGGGTGTCGAGGATGTACCTAACGAATTCTGTTTTTATTCAGCCACAGTTTATATACGACAAGTCGTGTGCCCGATGGTATTTTACATCGGCAAAAATGACGGAATTTCCATATAAATTATCATCCCCCATTGAACCCCTTTAAGGGGTGAATTTTGGAAAATCCTTCCTTAGTACTCACTTTTGTTACAAAAGGAACTTTTGTGCAAAATTTCATGCATCTTGACCGGGTTTAGGCTGCATTGTCTGTCAGTTGATAAAGCTGCACTTTTCTGCAATTATAACTGATATTTAGTTAGTGATATTCAGTAACGTATTTTTAGTGCGGATATAGAAGTGATATCACAGTAGTCACTAAAGCTATTAATACCTAGGTACTATTAAACATAGTCAGCGCATAATACATTAATCAGTTCGTAAATGGAATAACAAAAGACTGACGCCATATTGGATCGTTAGTGCAACGACAGACGACGTTTTAAGTTTTTCGTCTGTTACAGAAAATTATGTTTTACTTCACAATTTTAAGGGTCTGCTATGTAATGCTGGATAGACAGACACTAACTACGAGATAAACTAAAAAATAAAACACAATGTGCCAAAAAAAGAACTGTATTGTAATATACAATATTTGGTTCCTGTTGCTTAAATCTAATTTTATACTCTCCAAATATGGAAATTTCACACCGTAAAAATTTTACTTAATTTGAAACATTTTCTCCTAAAAAAAACTAAAGTATGGTGTTCCTTTTTTTCCAAAGAGAAGGTTTTATTCGATTGTGGTAAAGTGTAACTTATGGCTTAAGACCTTTTAGGAGACTCCCCCAAAAGGACCAGGCGAGTGAACTCTCAAATATATGACTATTGTTCTTAACTACAATATTTTCGTGGTTTTATTCGCCAATTCAGAAAATCAGGAAATATTTCTATTACAGTGCCGGGCTACTTAGCGCCTGTCGGCTTTTCAAATATATTGACATCACTTTGCTACCAAACTTTCAAATTCAACAAACGTGCATTACCTAATCGGAACAATTTCCAACATTTACCAATTTTTGCCTCAAATCACATTGCGATGAAGTTACAAATATATTACACAGGGCTTCTACAGGCGTGATGTTATGTTATAACTTCTACTTTGTCTTTGGATTATGCGAGCACAACAAGTTGAGTATCTGTCATAAGATGTAAAAGAAAGAGTTACCGCTTAAGGGATCTGCACTAGACGGCCACGACTCCGGGTAGTCGTGGCCGTCTAGTGGTATTATATAGGTCTGCGGCTAGTTGGCCATTGCGACCAAGTGCGTGATTCGTATCTGTTTCTATAGTTTACCTAGTCACTGCGACCACTGGCCGTGGTCGTGGCCGTCTAGTGCGCGAGATCCCTAACACCAGTTCAGCCAACGACCAATACTTTCACTCACCTCCTCTTCTCAAACAGCTACTGCATCCGTAACCCATATATTCTCTGCGTCACTTTAACACAATTTAATCTTCATAAATATTAACACTGTTTTCATTTTCTCATAGCGTTACCCGTCAACACTGAAGGTGTTGCCCGCTGCCATTGTATGCTAATTTAGAAGGTCAAGGTCCAATGTCAACGCAATGCACTTAATGCGTTATGGAAATAAACGTTGAAGTAATGTTTTTTAAAGTAGAATAGGTGAAAAGGCAGTTTGTCGAGTGTCTTTTCATCGTATTTTAATGGAGGAGGCGTTTTTGTGTATATTTCATTGTATTGAGGATGATATGACATGAGATAGTATTTTTTTTGTTATATTTGACTGAACTAACAGAGCTTAAAGTTAACTTCATGTTTATGACCAGAATGCCCGCGAAATTTTGTTATAGCATAACTTTTTAATTAGTCGAGATATTTAATTCATATTCTTTATGGCACCTCTTCAGCAGATATCTTTATGGCTGGTCATGACATGACTATACGAATTAAAAAAAATATGCCTTTAGTGGTGCCACACCATCATGCTGTGTTCCAATTTTGAAATATATTATTGCCAGAATCTGTTACAAACCTATAAGACGGAAGTTTAAGAGCGTTTATACAGAAAGTGGGCAACGTCGCAAATAGCAGTCAAAAATTTCGCTGTTTTGATTAATTTGGCAATATTACTGTATGAAAATAAGAAATATGGCTAACTAGTAGAACTATTAGAACTAAAATATTGATTATGAAATGCAATAATTAATATCGTAACACCGAATATTTAGTTTTAGATGTAAAAAAAGTATTTGGAAACTTTCCAAATGCCCTTTTTACACCTAAAACGGTTACAAAATCAAATTCAGTGTTATAATATTGCAATACATTATTAATATTCTATTTCACAAGCTAGCCATATTTCTTATTTCCATACAGTAATATTGCCAAATTAATCAAAACAGCGAAATATTTGGCAGCTATTTGCGAGGTTGCCTGTTTTCAGTATAAACGCTCTTAAAGGTCTGAAGTGCCTGTAATTTCAACCAGCACCAGCCCCCATACTAATCAAACAGGAATTCAGCTATCACTTGCTGCCTCAAAGAGATGTCAGCAAGTGAAGGGGTCCGATAGGACCGATGCCTGCCGGGGTTGCGGGAAAGTCCGAAAGGGATACCGTGGCCCCTGGCAACGTACAAGCAACGGAAGGAACACGGGTGGGTTTTAGTCAGTAAGAGTCTGACACGCCCGCCCTCCCGCTCCACCCAGAGCGGGAGAAGTTATTTGATAATCTCTCACCCAAAAAAAAAAAAGCTATCACTTGCTGCGCTGTATGCTGGAAGAGATTTCTTTACAAATAAGCATGACCTTTGTACGTATTTTTCTGTTCCTTTCTTCTTGTCTGTTTATATGTTTGTGCATAAATGGTCAAATAAATAATAAATAGACCTACCTATTTAGGTAGCAGTACTACTTTTAACGAATAGCTCATTCATCTGTAACGATAGTTGTAGATCAACAAACCCACAGAATTATTCAGAACGCAATCAGAGAGAAGTCTCTTCCTCCGAAATGTAGGAAGATTATAACGACGCATCCTCCGTACATCAGTAGAGTGTCCATAAATCCCAAACTTTGCAGATTAACTCCCTCTTCGGATGCTCATCTGAAACTTAGGACGTATTTATTTTCCAAATACCCGCTGTGATGAGATTTATTCGCTCGAAGTCGTATTAAACATCCTTTGGCGGCATCGTTTGCTAAATATTATGATCCATTAAGACTTAACGTTGGAGACTTAGTTTCAGTGCTTGTGTGTGATTAAGAGCTGCTAAAACATGCTATCTGGCTTCATTAAAGGCGGTATTATAAACTCTATGTTGTATGCATGTGACTGGAGAATTTGACTCAAGTGATATTTGATATTGCATTGATATAGAAGATAAAAGTGTCATTTAAACATGTTATCTGGAAATTCTGACAGTGAAATGACTTATCTGTCATTTTGGAAGGCTAGAAATAGAATAGATTTATAGTTTTATCTGTTTGTTGCATCAAGAAAGTTGAAAAGCAAAGAAGTGTTTGACATTATTCATAAAACTATCAAAAAATAATAATGTATTTTATATTCCAGCGCCAGTTGCCACATATTTACTCGCCCCTAACACCACCCCAAACAGAAAAAATACCACTTCATATCCCGATAATTACATTTCAATGTTAACGATGAAAGCTGACAATAACGATGGTAATATAAAGAAATGCGTTCGTTAACGGAAATCGTGAAATGCGTCGACGTAACGAGACGGCTGACGATCACGGACAGGTGTTACTGAACTGACGTAGATATTGACGGCCGATAAAAATAATGGCGCGAGCAAATGAACGCTCTAGTGGCGGACATATTGCAAGTTGTAAATTGTAGGTCAGTGGTGATAACATTTGATGTTTGGGCTTTGTTGTTATGTACTGCGAAAAAGTATGGGGGAAAGTTTTAGCATTTTATCATGGCCGACAAGTTCCTATCTGATTATTTCGCGCTGATTAAGAAAAAAGTACGAAAACTGCCTGCATCGATACGCCAGCGTTTGTCAGCGCTGACAAGCGCACGTTGTCAACGCTGGTTTTCCAGTTTTCATACTTTTTGCCAAATCAGCGTGAACCGGCGCCGATAAGCGCTAGCATATCGACGCTAGTTACCAGCATTCTACATGAATACACCCTAAGGTATTACGCCGTTGGTTGCGGGAAAGTCCGAAAGGGATACCGTGGTCCCTGGCAACGTACAGGCAACGGAAGGAACACGGGTGGGTTTTAGTCAGCAAGAGTAAAAAAAAAGGTATTACGCCGTCGAGAAAGAAAATGCTACCCATCCTTTTGGAGTTATAACTTAGGGATCTCGCGCACTAGACGGTCACGACTCCGGCCAATCGTGGCCGGCTAGCAGTATTGTATGGTCTGCGGCTAGTTGGCCATTGCGACCAAGTGCGCGATTCTTATTGGTTCCTTTATGATATGATACGATATGATAATGGAAATAATGTGATAATAATAATATAATCTTCTTAATAATTATGACATTTAAACGCAAATAATTTGCACGCTTACTTGTAGGCAGGAAACAATGACTTTAAGGCTGTAAGATCTTCCCTTGTAAACTATATATTTTCTTTCAAATTAACATTTTGAATTTGAATATAGTTTACCTCGTCGTTGCGACCACTGGTCGTAGTCTGGCGAGCGAGATTACTGTCGTCTGTTAAAGAAATTGTTTACACATTTACTCAGAAACACGAGAAAACTTGATAACGAGGTTACAATATCACAAAATGTGCAAATTGTCTTTTGATTTCTTCTTGTTCCGTTTTCAACATGTTTTCATATTCAGCGTCTGAATCTAAAATGTTATTTGAAGATAACAGAAGTCGCTGAGTGACACATATTGCCCTTAAAATGTAACATGAAAATGTATGTGTTGTCTGCACCATAACTTGATATAAAAATACCATCATTTTGTCTTTTTATTTGCTGCCGAAACGTATTTCAACAGTGACATGAATGAAGATATCATTATTTCTACATTTTGTTCGTTTTTGAGTTTCTCTCGACACTGATATGTTTTACATTTTCACATTTATTTTAGTAGAAATCATTTGATATTGGAAATGTTTTTAATGAAATGGGAATATCGTTAGCAATGAGATCTCGTTGTCCGTGTCCATTTTTAGAAATAGCTCTTATAAAGCGTGTATCAGAATTAATAAAATAATTATATTTATTATCAATTATGCTATTTGAATTTTTTTTTGTTGATTTTTTTTTTTTTTTATGTAACTAATTATATTTGTGTGTTCTTTTGCTCTTATGTTACAAATCTGTTTTCATGTATGTTTTTTTTTTTTTTTTTTATATATAGTAACATCACAAAACTTGAAAATATTGCAAGTGCTGTGCACACCTTTAAGTGGCAAATTCACTTTAGAGTTTAAGTTTGATATTGTACCCCTAAAATGTTCTAGTGAATAAGTCGTTGGAGTGCCGTAATTAAATAAATAAATAAATAAATCAGAAATGTGTGTTTAGGTATATTTAAGGGTATGGTACAGACCATAAAACTGAACATCTTTCTCCATGCGACCAACATCGTAAGCGCGAAAAAGTAATCAGCTGTACCGTACATGAGTCGAGTAGATATTGAAGTTTTTTATTGAATTCTAATTCAAAAAAAACAGGACATTTTTTTTTTTTTGTTCATGCTCCTAGAATCAGTCCTATTTCTTACTTTAAACACGAAACTATTACGTGCCTCGGCCATCTTGGAAACAGCCCACATTAATTTGTAACAAAGGTATTTTTCCTCAACGTTTCTACGTGTATAATTATAACGTAATTCCTTTGAAATGAGCGTGACGATTTGCAGCCATTTTGCTCCGTCACAATTAAGAAAAAGAACGAATAAGGCCCAGGTATTTCTGGAACATTATTTAGCACAATTTCTTGTAAGTTAGGTAACTCAGGTATTCTTTTTTTATTATGTAGGTACCAAACTTTTTGTTTTGAGTTCTTTTGTTTTAATTTTGCAATGAAAAACGGGGTCAATGATTTGTTAATGAACGAACAGTCATTGTGTATAAGGTCTCTTTCATTTCTGAAGTCAATTGCGATGTACCTATGGAAGTACGTATTGCTCTAACTGATTCCGAATTTTAAGAAATTAGTGTACCTAGTAAAGATGTACGTTCAATGAAATTATTCATAATTTGAAGACTGAATTAAAAAATCCAATTTGATCATAACAATGAAAGAGCAGAACAGTACAAACTCTTCACAATAATAGCTGCATTACTTATAATTAAAAACAAACACAACACCACTTCAATGCCAAACAAATCCTAGTTTACAAATCCAACATTAGCTTACATTAACAAAATTAGGATTTCTGCAAACTCTGTAACCGATACCCGTCGACTCCAAATTGCGACTAATTAATCGCGTAGTGTATGGATATCAAATTACGCAAGCGAGGTATTATCGGCACGAAACGCAATGACTGGCGGCCGGCCTATTCACGAAGCGACTCGTAAACGCAGCCCTGACATATTGCGATTGTCGACCACGCGTGATAACATGTTTGGTAATTTTGTTACGAGTCGGTGATTGGACAGGAAATGGCAGAAGTGCTAGTTGGAACAAAATGTTTCGGTTTTCACTAAAGGTGGCTAGCACTGAAAATTAGGTATGTCTTTTAAACCGATTTCAAAGAAAGAAGAGGTTCTATTTTCTTCTGTATGTTTTTTTTAATCAAACTCAAACTCAAACTCAAAGCATTTATTTCAATTAAACCATTTACAGGCACTTTTGAATTGTCAAGGGGTCAGTCAGTCACAAATATGAAGCTAGTTGCCCATTCCAAAGCGTAGGTTCCTATGGAGAAGAACGGGCAAGAAACTCCATGGACACTCTTTTAAATCATAATGTTGTTACAAAATATTGGTTACATCATTCATGTTGAAATTATACATGTGAGACCAATGTAGAAAGACGTGCACGTAAAAAGCGTCCGTTATAAAAAGATAAAAACAATTCAAAAATTAAAATAAGCCGTGGCAGATAAGAGATGACCAGTCCCTACTGACGGCGCCCGTTCACGAACATGACGCATGGATCAGCACCGTTCAGCTCAACCATTTTGAAGGGAACTTAACGATCCAACACACAATGTATGTAATGTATTTTCATCGATAGCTTTTCAATTACCAAATGAAGCTTAATAAAGATAGAAAGCTATTAGTGGCAATAAGAAGAACCTCCTCGGGCCCTCAATCAGACATAAATACTACCGATGCTACTTTTTTCCGCCAACCCACGACCTTTTTTCGCTAACCCACGACCTTTTTTCGCTAACCCACGACCTTTTTTTCGCGAACTCACGACCTTTTTTTCGCGAACTCACGACCTTTTTTCGCGAACACACGACCTTTTTTCGCGAACTCACAACCTTTTTTCGCCATTTTCTTCATACTGTCGCCACAGATGAATACAGATGGTTCTCTCCGCAAAATATTTAAATAAACAGCAACTCTTGCAACGACACAATAAAGTGCAATTCAGGCCGCACCGCGCTAATTACCTACAGTTATAGTCACCTAGATGTTGCCTCTCTTTCTATCGCGTAATCTTCTGACTACGTTACACTCACTGAATTGGCCCGACAAGACAGGCTTGCCGCGTACTTGTAGCTTCATACTTAAAATGCGGAGTGAACTATCTGTATTCGTCTGTGCTGTCGCAGAACTTTTCCTCCAAATGGCATTAGTACAAGAAAGCGTACCTACTTAGTTAGAGATCGGCAAGATGATACTTAGTACAACACACTTGACCCACTGTAATGTATCTCTAAAGTGACAACAAACACGCTGTTGATAATTAAACGGTATTCTACGAGCGCACAGAGTCGTTAATTTTATACGAGTACGTTGTCGAGTTTTACGTTACTTTATTTATTTTATATTTAGTTACACTTGTAAGTTCTATGTGCTGAACTAATCAGTTAGGTTTAGCAAAATACAAATAAATGGTGTTGTAGGATTTATTTTAACGATAATGTTGGAGTTTTCTCGTGTCCCTATTAACTAATAGCTATGTAATTAATTCTACAAAGGAATTAATACCAAGGACTCCTATAGAAAATCAGCGAGACAAAATGTTACTTTCAAAACCTAAACACTAAGACAAAATATGAAACTAATCGAATCTTTACAGCCACGCGAAAACAAAAGAAAATCGTTCACAATTTAAATTCAGAACGCTAACTTGTAACCAGCAAAAAGGCGGGAATTTAGCAAAACAATAGACAAGAGATGTAACTTTATAAAATGTGTGCCACCAAGGAGTGCTGGCGCTCCACAAATTGTATTGTGACGAGAATGTATGGCGCTGTTGTGGCACGACATCGTCGCCTGGTTTTTATTGTTCCAATTTTTAAATTAATTTGTTACGTGGTTTGTGCATTGTATTTAATTTGTGCTAGTGATGATGTATTACATTTTTTTTCGAAAATACACAGGAGCGTGGACCAAAAATATCTAATGAACCTTCCACATTTCACTGCAGGGCAAACCATAGACAAATCCTGCTTTTCAAAACTCAAACACCTATGCTATGCTCGATTGCTTCTACAGTTTTTCTATGATAATCCCGTAGTGTCCCATAATTTACCTCACTGTTGGTCACACATTATCTCATCCTTTTCATGACATGGAAATGTCCTCCGAAATAACGTAGGTAAAAACTTTTTATACACAGGGCCGAGCGTAAATCCCCATAGACAGCGAGTGACGTGTTACCATAAACAGAATTATTACTTTTGTAAACACCTGTAGTAAACTGAGTTAGGAACTTTTTGCCTTTCTTATCGGCTATTCTTTTGTGAAATTTGGTAAGATCATTTTGGTATTGGACAAATGAAATAAGGAACTATCTCTAAATCATAGAGCGTCTTTTTCAGCAAGATAAAACAGAATGTTTGTTAGAATTTCATATAAAAAAGATACAAGCTAAAACAAACCATAATACCCTACCAAAATAACGAGTTGTAATATAAGATAGACCTATTACATTTTAAAAGTGACAGAATTATTGTTGCTTTATCATTTTGGTCATAGCCTTAATACAGTATAAATAACATGAATATTCCATAACCATTATCTACCAAAAATGTTCTATCTACCTACTTTCAGGTCGCCAGCCCTCATAAGCCCTGGTATCCACAAAACATCTTCAAGTAACTGAGCAATACCGTTCTTCGTTCGGCATACCCGAGGGGACGCTAAACTGTCTTGAACCTTCAAAGAATATTACGAGAAATTCCGACCGAATTTTGTATCATTTCTGTGGAAACTTAGGCCAGTATTCATAATCCAGTCTCATTTCAGAGCCCATTTTGATGTCTCTAGAGATTCTGTTTCAGAAAATTACCAACGTTAGGTATTTTTATTTAAAAGGTTTTTGTGGGAACCGATCCTCCTGTGTTATATCCGTCAGGTAAGTGTGCAGACTGGCGCGACCCCGGTTATGGTTCTACCGTGAAGTTATCTAGTTCTTTCTATTTGTTTGTTAGAGTCGCGTCGCGCCTATCTGCGGGATCCCGAGCCTTTATTGGCACTGTACGGCTGGTCCATACATTCAAGGTCGCTCAGCGAGTTATGGAACGACCTATAGTTGAAATCTCTCCGAGGGATAGAATCCGGGACAAAATGATCCGGTAGAGAACCAAACTTGTCGACATAGCTCACAGAATAAACAAGCTGAAGTGGCTATGGGCCGGCCATATTAGCCATAGAACCGATAACCGTTGGGGTAACGTGTTCTCGAATGGAGACCGCGAATCGGCAAACGTAAGGTAATACGCCCTCAGGCTAGGTGGAGCAACGATCTTTGCAGGGTGGCTGGTAGCAGCTGGACGAAAGTTGCCGACAATCGAGTTGAATGGCGAGCAATTGGAGAGGCCTGTTTCTAACAGTGGACTGCTGTAGGCTGATGATGAAGTGTTATTGGGGTTTTCCATCAGAAATTTATCAGTAGGAGCCCGGAGTCTGGATTTGTGTCCGGTTGATGGCAAATTAATTAATTAAACATAACTGACGAAATGTGGGTGTACTATAGGTACATCTCTGTCTAACCCTTCGTGGATTACAGGCGTGATGTAAATAATATCAATTTCTACTAGAATATCCTACATAATTACTTATTCAAAACCTAAAACGTAACCTAAATCGTAGAATGAAATGGTGCAAAGGAACGCAATTCTAGAACGCATGTGGCTACTAAAATTACTACATCTTCCTACAATCATAATTTTAATAAAAAATATCAAAGGTTAATGAGCTTTCGTTGTATTTATATTGGTTTTAGATAAGTGTTAAGGTAAAATAAGCCCCACTATCAGGTTTCAGCGAAAAATTTGCGTTATCACGATTACCAAGGGCAAAGGATTTACATGAAGTACTATACAATTTGATTTTCCCAGAAAGTTCGATACTATAAACTAGGGCTTACAGATAGATGTCAAAGATGTGCTAACTAGCAATTAGAATCACTCCGAATACAAATACAAACTTCTGAGAAATATCACGACCATTACTGTTAATTAAAAAAATTTTTGCAAACTTCTGTTTTTTTTTTACGTTGTACAGTGCTTTCTAGCTAATATGTCTTCAACATTTTATCTTCTTGCCCGTATATTTCGGTGACCCATCTACATGCTAGAAATATGATAAATAAATAATCTACAAACAAGAAACGAATCTGCTCTTTATATTGTTAGTAAGATAACACTCAATTTTCTGCTCACCCCGAACAGAAACAGGGGGCGAAACTTATTTAAAATCACCTTCAAACGTTTTCAATATCTTTAGTACAACGTTAAGGGTTGAAAGAACAAAGAAAATTCAACCCCCAAACGAGTGCAGGGGGTGAATTTATTCAATTTCATGTTCCAGTATTTCTTTTGTATCCATTTCTTATTTGCTTGTATCCAAGCAAAGCCCGCTGGGCAGAAAATCATAACTAATTTTGTAAAGGAAAAGTTTATTTTTTTGTCTGTTAAGGGTAGAAAAACCTTTGATCAACATGAAATTGAAATATTTGTTTTTTTGAATAAGTACTGAGATTCTTTGTCTTGGTTTAAATACACAAACATAATGAACAAAAATTATCTAAATTTAGATTAATTCAGTATATTTAGCCCTGTCAAAATATATGTTGTTATAATCCGAATAGTTAACGCCTACGCCATAAAATACTATCTGATTGTGTGGAAATAGCTTCTAGAATTTGATAATTATAGCTTCATTTTATTGATTAATCATGAACCTTTTAGAAATCGGCACAGGTTTCATTAAATCAGTTCACCCCCAAAAAAAACCCTTTTGAAAACATGTCCTCTATCCAACTTTTACTGTCACAAACATGTAACTACCACTTCTGCCGATCTCCCTAAAGGATACGCCACAAAGATTCCTTAGCCGTCCGAAGTTCGGTCGTCATCCCAAAGCGTGATTGATTATACCGTATCAAACATGAGGCCGAATATTGGCACTACAACGTTGATATGAAAAAAGTTGGCAAGTTATATACAGAACTAATGTTATGGGACTGTGAGTGTTTCTTGAAAGTGGAGGATCATTGAACTCATTTCATTTCATTTTCAAATATCTTTATTTAACATAGATACAATGAACATGCACTTATCCTAAGCCACACAAACTCACTATAATTAAGACACTTTATGAGGCTAGCGATTCACCTTTCAAAGCTTTTAAGGGATATTTTTATAACTGTTAATAACATAAACATAACACACAATAATCATGGGAACATGATGGCAGTTGCGCAAATTATTTTGCTAGTTATAATTTACTGATTGCATGTAGGTATGGTCATTGAACTGGTATTGTTACTGGCTTAAGGCGACGATAACCGACTTTTAATGATTTTATACTGAAAATCACGTCTAAACGAGTAGTGTTAATGACTTGGAAAAAATATATGTTAAATTAGAGCATTTCCTTAATAACTTCATTTGTGAATATTTTAAATTATTTATGTTTATATTACATAGTGTAATTAATTTGTAAAGTTATGTCTAACGCTGATAAGAAACTGAAAATCACGCAAAAACATTCAAGCGTATTTTACTCAAACCTTCACCATTTTAAAGATAATTTAGTTATGTATCTTTTAGTATACGTGTTTTGTTAAAATACCTCTTGTTTTATGTATAATAAATTAATAATGCGTCTAATTTGGGACAGCGCTCCTTGATGGGCGAGTCCTATTACTGGCTGGACGTACGACGCGTTGCGTGAGCTCAGCACAGGACACGCAAGCTCAAGGCCATTGGCATATATCTGCGTCTTAATAAAGTTAAGTAGACACGGTGAAAACATTGTTATTACCTCTATCGGCAATGAAACTGTTGATCCCAATATTAAATCAAGGTTTCATATTTTTTCCCTGTATCCATGCATCCATGCTGTGGCCCATAATCTTCCACGAATTCGAGCAAGAGATGTCCTATTCTATATGGGTATCAGACCCAAGATATTAAACATATATACTTACATACAATACAGTGTACATAATATTACATATTCTGTACATAAAGGTCCCTTGGGTAAATAGAATTCGGCGTCTTGTTGAAACGGTTTTCCTCGATAACAGAATTTTTTAAATATACGGGAACGCTTTGCACGCGTTGCGTTTACGTGATAAAATCATTTTCTGTTTTTTAAGGGAATAAAAGCTATGCGAAAATTGCTAGGTTCACAATTCAAGCTTATATCATTTTCTGAGTTTACTATAAGACTTTTATTCGGCCCGTAGTGACTACTGTTTTTGCAACTACCTGTATTCCATTTGCAATAAGATTCGACATCTAAAGAAACCTTTTTTTACAGTCCGTTCAACCGATTTTGACTTCTATATCGTAGGCATAAGGATGGCATTCAAAGCAAATAAATGGTTACAATACCAACTGTTTACTGCAGCTGCCATTTATCATGCCACCAACGCAATAGAAGTCAAAATCGGTTGAACGGACTGTAATAAAGGTTTATTTAAATGTCTAATCTTATTTCAAATGGAGGGAGATATAATAGAGGATTAAAACGTTCAAATAAAAATTAAAAACTATTAAGGAGTAAAATAATTTCACAGTTCATACACTGGTAAAATTAAAACATCCCCCGTATACAAATTAATCTCACAAACGTCATTTCACGAGATTCGCCCCCAAATTTCACCCCGTATATTTTCGCCCCGTTCACCAAGGGATTCGGGGTGCAATGTCAGCAAAAGATTTAGGTAAATTGACACGAGCCAGGGACTTATTGTATATTATGGAGAGAAACGTGTTTCGTACGCTAAACGACGAGAAACCAGCTGCTTACTACGTTATCAGGTTTTTTAATACTGCCTAAAGGTTAAACAGATTTATTTGAGCGAGTTTGAGTGAGAAAGGAAAAAAAAAATACAAATATAAGTGCATACTGATTACTGCACAGTTTTTAGGGTTTCGTACCAGACGGGTGCTAAACGGAACCCTATTACTAAGCCTCCATCCGTCCGTCTGTCTGTCAGTGGGTTGTATCTCATGAACCGTAATAGGTAGACAGTTGATATTTTCACAAATTGTGTATTTCCATAACAAAAAATAATAATTTAAGGGGGCCATACAAGAAACTTGTTTTATTCGGCGTTTTTTGCTCGATCTTACTAAGGTACAGAGCCCTTCGTGTGCGAGTCCGACTCGCACTTAGCCAATTTGTTACTTATGAGGTTAAGCAACCATTCCATAAATTAAGTAAGGTTGGTATAAAAAAAAACCGTAGAATCTTAAATGGGTTATATAGTTTTATAACATTTTGCACCATTCTCATGCAGAAGCGGAACGAGCATTTGTTCAAAAGAATTGTTCAAATGTGTGCAAAAGATTCAGTATTTTCCGGAACATTAAATCCAGCTTTCCTCATGATTTTCTTTCTCAAGTTTCATACAGACCACGATTAATTCATATTTATTAGTATTACTATTATTGTTAGTTTATATCATACTGTCCTGTCACTGTCCAAAGGCCTCTATAACGTCCAAATTTTTCAATCCAGGGCTAATGTTGACCACTGGTCGTTTGTTTTTATTATTTATTTATTTTATATTTCGTTTATTTATTTTCTTTCATATATTATTAGATTTTTAAATATTTCTTACACCAAAAATATATTTAAAAATATTATATTTATTATTACCAGCTACTTCGGCTTCGCCCCCGTGGACGCTAATTCTTTTTCTAAAATAAAAGTAGCCTAAGTTTCTTCTTATAACATCAGCTATCTGCCTGTGATAGGCCCGTCAAATTCGATCCAGCCGTTTCGGAGATTAGCCGGAACAAACTGACAGACAGACAAAATTTAAAAAATAGTGTTTTTGTTATAAGCAGTGATCGGAGTAGGTAGATTGAATTGGGGTCATTGATCCGAAACGTATATATTAATATGGACATTCCTCCGGAATTTGTTGATTATTTAAAACAAAACCGGAACTTAGGTAGGAATTGAATTAAAATGAGCAATATTATATTCTTCATAAATTTTTTTATTGGCACACAGTCACGATTCCAAGCTTTGTAAGTAATATTTTACTTGTTACAAGGCGTTTAAAGCATGTTTGGATGTACCATACGAATATTTTTAGTATTGTGTTTGTTTGCTTAAGCTGTTGAACATACCATCACCAACTTTGAATTGAGTAGTAATAATATCACTACCAACATTAACAATATTTAATTGAATCCGGAAATACCGGAATTGCTTTCCGGAAAAATGGTTTATCCATGTTATTCTTTCTGAGTGCATTTATGATACAAGTACCAAAAATCAATCTACCTACTCCGATCACTGGTAAGTATACACTTTCATATAGTAAAAAGTATTTAGTAATAAGCTGTTATTTTGACATTACAAACAGACACTTCAATTTTATTTTATTAAATATATATACATAAGGTCCCATTAAAATATATGGACAAACGTTTAGAAATCATTCAGACCACCAAAATAAGAAAAATGGTAAAAAAAAAATAAGAAAAACGCATTAGATACTTACAATAAAAAAATTAGCTAACGAAATTACACAAAAAATTTTGGTTACCCAATGCCATTTATTTTTTGAGGTCAAAATAAAATCACTGTAATCAGTGTTTTTTTTTTTTGCTTGGATTTCTTTGGTTAGACGTACTGAACGCTGTGTTAAAAATTTTCCATCTATTAATGGGTCCTTGTGTATTTATATTTGTATACATATTATATTATTATTATTAAAGTATTTATTGCGAGTAACTTAAGACTCATAGTTACAACATTAACTTAAAAAAACTATGTTAGTAACAATATCTGCTCAAAACTATGTTAGTTCACAACAAGGACGTTACACAATACAAACAAAAATCACTGCTGCATAATTCCAGCCGCAATTCTGGAGCATCGATTCACTATGCAGCAGTCCAACCTATCAGCAACCATGCCCAGGATGCTGTTAGAGCTGGCCCGCACCCTGCGCACCAGGGATGCACACCTTTTTCGCATAACAGCGTAGAAACAGTCTACATGCATATCAGCGAACATCCCTGACGCACTACAGAAGCGAGGCAGCCCCATCAGCACCCTGAAGGCATTGTTGTACTGAACGCGCAGGGCGCTGTACGATTTAAGCGTGTAATGTACCCACAGGCTACTGGTATAAAATGAAGTACAGTAAGCTCTAAACAGCGTTACTTTAACATATTTAGAAGCACGCGAGAACCTGCGGGCAATCATATTCGCCCTCACCGACACCGACACCGACATATGAAATATCATCTAAAATCTACTTAATTAAAATTATAAAGAATCGTAGTCACACGTCAAAAAACTTGTCAAATCACCCGCCCCCGGCGCCAAAGTGCCCATAACGCTTGCTGCATTACCACGTTGGATGGCAATGGCTAACCTTTGCACCAAGAACGAGCCGGAGCGGGAGTCACCCGTTTTGTCACTGAGCTTGTGCCATATATCACTAATGACATAGTATATTGAGATTTATATTTATTTTATTACAAATAACATCGCCATACAAAACAACAATGACCTAAATAAACTAGACATGTTAACAATTCTAAGATAAGTTCGTTCGTCAGTCACGAGCAATAAAAGTGAAATCGCTGTGTCAACGACAAATATATGAGTGGAGGTCGTTGAGGTCGGCTGGGAGTCGATCACGACTGCCCTAGGGAGGTAAGCATAGGTTCAAGACAATTGTAGACCTTTTTAGATAAAAGTCGTACTCTGGTTTGGAATGTGTAGGTTAGTACCCTGAGTTAATTTCGAAATTTCTTCTCTAGGGTCATATATAGGAAATGTCGACTCCTAGCTTTTTTTTTTTAAAACGACGTGTAAAAATGATTCCGAAATCCTATTGACAGAATAAACAATTTCATTTTCGACGCGATCACACAAAAGCTGTGGAAAGCAATGGGTTGAGAAACTTACGTTCTACGTCTTCTGCAGAAGTTGGAAGGTACAGGTTAATGAATTATTTTATAGGAAACATTTTTTTTGGCCCGAATTGTGAATGTTTTCATATCGTATAATCATGAGGAAAGGCTCTATCTATCATCGCATCAAAGATTCAGACATTCTTGACTCGGCCTGTTATAGCTATAAGGCGCTATTCTCCCGGCCAAAACTTTTTAGCGTAGTCATCACAGATGCAGCGTTTTGAAAGACAAATTGCGATTTTTTAAATATCTAATGAAAGACTATCATCGTATAAAAGATTCAGACATTTTTGGCTCGACCTGTTATAGCTATAAGGCACTATTCTCCCGGCCAAAACTTCTTAGCGTAGTCATCACAGATGCAGCGTTTTGAAAGACAAATTGCGATTTTTTAAATGATATCTGAGGAAAGGCTCTATCATAGCATCAAAGATTCAGACATTCTTGGCTGGGCCTGTTATAGCTAGCTATAAGGCGCTATTCTCTCGGCCAAAACTTTTTAGCGTAGTCATCACAGACGCAGCGTTTCGAAAGACAAATTGCGATTTTTGCATAAACGAAATTCGAAATAAAACGGCTCATAAACTTAAAATCGAAATATCCAGGTTTCAAAGATACCTACAACCTAAAATAGAGAAACAAATCCTTCACTAGTACGATGTCAACACGAAACTTCGTATTGGTAAAAACTATCGTTCGTAATTTATACGTACGGATCGTAGTTATTTATGACCGGTAACTGTTACCGTTCGTATCTGCTTTCTGAATCGGCTTGTATTGGACGTGCGTCGTCGCGTCGCGTCGCCGGGCTTGTTTTGTCCTTGTGAAACATGGCTGAACGTTGAACTAGGTGTTCGAATTTCAAACTGACCAAGCGGGGCTTTCCTCCGTGGTGTAATTTTTTTTTTAAATATTGCTACTGTGTGTGTGTCTAATTTTGTATGGCATAAGATTCAATCTGGAACTCAATTTGGATTTAAACTTGTGTGTAACTATACAAAATTAAACAGGAGTTCGTAATTCTATCAAATTGTTTTAACAAACACAATCGTCAGTTTGAAACACAACGTCTATTGTAAGAATTTGTATGTCATGTAAATTCAAACTATCGTATAACTTCACACAAAAGCGCGGGAACAATCACAAAAGCACTATACACAAATTACATTCCAAATTCAAACACACACTGATTAGAACCGAACAGAGCCGAGTCACGTCGCGCCAATTAGAAAACGGTCCCGAATTAATTTGAAAACGGAACACTCGATTTTGATGTAGTGGAATCTGTCGCTGTGGGCTTTGTTTTCCGCAAACAAACAAATACCGACTTTACTAAAACATATTAAAGTCTGATATATAATGTGATAAAATTCGTCCAAACTCATGAGATAATAGGTGAAAGACTGAATGTCATTCACAGGTTTTTGTATTCATTAATTATGTACCTTAAATACGTAACATAAGGTCGACATTACATCGCCACCTGTTATGTAATTAATAAATGTGTTCTACTTGCGCCTAATTTCTGTGATATCTTGTTCTAATAGGCAATTTATAAAATGTCGTTCTGAGTCATTTCGTCTTATTTATTATTAATTTTATGAGTAACCTTCCTTACGACGGTCAAAGAATTTTTCCCCCGGCAGGAAAAGGTACAGACATAGTCGGTAATAGCGATTTTTACCTTGTCCCTTATAAAGTACATATAAATCTCTAAGGAAAGTTATCAGCAATAAATCTGACCTCGCTTCTCTGTGCGGGCTGCCCATGTAGTAAGAAATTAATGGCGGTTCCATCTTTTAATTTCTTCTTTCTAGTCTAGCCTTTAGTTTTAGTCTTTAACTTTTATCTTTAGCACTTCATTGCTTTCTGTGAACGTGAAATATGTTTTAAGATAAAAGTTACATTGTAGAACTTACTGCTTTGCAGAAAGATTACAAAGTACAGAAACATTCACAGTAGCAGTAAAATTCTAGTAATTGAGCGGACTCATAACCCTAGTATTTAGTGGTCACTTCTTCTATAGGTAGGTACAATATCTAATTTGTTCTTTGTGTCAGTGGCCTGCGCTCGTCAACTGTTATTTCAGCAGTAGTCCAGCCGATTTTGTAAAAATTTGAACGTCAAAACATAGATGAAATGATCTGTCATTAATGTCAATTCAGTTTCAACTGAGCTGTCATTCCACCTGATGGAATGACAGTTCAATAGTGAGATTGACCATTAGCACCCCTACTGCACGCCGTAGCCGCACGATTGATCAGGTTAAGCTACGCTTACCGCGGTTGGTCCGTGGATGGGTGACCAGCTTTACATACCAAGACCAGTCCGTTTCCGGAAAACGCGTTAAGCCGTTGGTCCCGGCTGTCATTCGGGGATCTTTGACAGTCGTTACGGGTTGTCAGAAGCCCGAAAGTCTGACAACCAGTCTTATCTAGGGGTCGCGGAGATCAGATAGGCAGTTGCTCCATGTAAAATACTGGTATTCAACTGCATCCGGGAAGACTGGGAGCCGACCCCAATATAGTAGGGAAAAGTTTAGGCAGATGATGAGACCAGTAGCACTTTCAAACCAAAACACAACAACGCTGCTTGGTGTCAAAGATATTTATAGTAAGAGTTGTACTTCCTCGGACGATCTCCATCACAGGATCTCTAGGAAATATAATACTAAAAGATGATATACCTACTACCTACTAGTATATTATGAAACTAATAACTATCTACCTTTCCCTCTATTTTAGCACAAAAATCCCACAGAAGTACACGACCCGCATACAAAAGCGCCCTCCGTACTTTTAAGACCCAAACTTGACATCATTACGTCTCCTCATTAAAGGGTATCGAGTGGAACAAAGCAGGTACACTCGCGTTCATTAGGCGCCAGCAACATTTTGAGCAAAGGAATTTTTGGTACAACCAGCTACAGTCATTTTCTTGATTACTGTACTCGAGCGTACAATTTCTGTCAAGCATTTCTTTGGTGCGCGGTAAATTCTTTTTTTCTTGTGCCTTTTTTTCTTCTATGAATTAGGTTAAAGGCTTTTGGCCCGAAAAATATTATGATCATGCTTAGGTTTCCCATAGAATAGATTTATTTTATACTGGTTACTCGTGACTCGTGAAAAGTACAACTTATGACAAATAACTTGAACGTTTTTTTATTTTTTTTCTATTATTGTGGAATCCGTTTCATTGTTTCATTACAGATATTTTCCGAGATTGAAATTAAAAAAATAATACTTTGTTCCACATAACTCAGTAAATCGTGTAGCTTTTTCTTTAAGATCATTTAAGTTTACTGTTATACCTCCACTGAAATATTAGCAGCCATTTACTTACATATGAAGAACAAGAAGTAGCACTACAGCGCATTGTTTTATAAGAAATAAATACTGTTTTCTTCGGTACTTTTATCTTATAAGACGTTAATTAAAGCATCGCATTGGCACATTTTAGCTGTAATGGTGTGATTTACGAAATAATAACAGCCGCACGGGTCGATCCATCAGGTTAAGCTATGCTTGCCGGGGTTGGTTCATGGATGGGTGACCATCTTTACATACCGAGACTCCTCCGTGCCTCAGAAAGCTCGTTAAGCCGTTGGTCCCGACTGTCATTCTTGGATCTTTGACAGTCGTTACGGGTCGTCGGAAGCCTGAAATTCTGACAGCTAGTATTACCAAGGAGTATCGTATAACCCAGTTACTGGGATGTGTAAGTCAGATAGACAGCCGCGCTCCATGTAAAATACTGGTATTCAGCTGCATCCGGTTAGACTGGAAGCCGCCCCAACATAGTTGGGAAAAGGCTAAGCAGATTGAGTTTTTGATGTTTCTTACGAAGTATTAAATAAATAAATAATATTTCCTTTCTTTTTCCCCAGACTGCGTCCACCTGCAACTCTACAAGGATTTGAAGGAGCGACAGAAGAACGGGCAGACGAAGGCGTCCCTGTCACTCCAGCAGTACCTGGGCATAGAGTCCGGGTTTACCCTAGACAAGGAGTCGAATACCCTGGCAATACTGTGCGAGGACGTCGTGCCGGTCCTCGCGTTCGATACCCGGGAAATTTTGATGCACTGGAGAGTTAAAGTGAGTACTTACAATTTTCGCTTTCCTGCAATTCCAGAATATAAAAATTTAAAAATAAATGTCCATAAGTTGTTAGTAGTTAGTAACAGACTGTGGTTATATACTATGTTAGTGTTGTCAGTACTTGTACTATACTTATCTCTTACGAGAGCTGCTGCAATCTGTGGGAGTGATTTCGTGTAAAGGGACGGAAGTGTGTAAATGGAAGCCGGGGATTTGACCAATGAGCGCGCGCGGGGCTAGAGTTGCCGTCAGGTGCTACCAACCCATTTTCCCAGAGGTCGCTACTGTCAGCCAAGATGTCAGGTGTTAGACATCATAAGCGACTACTGTAAGGTTGTTTATTCTATAAATAGGATTGGAATCACTTTTAAACGAAATGTTAAAAAAAAAAATGCTAGATGTGTTCGGCGTTTCCTATCTGACTACTCTGAGAAAGGCCGAAACAAACTCAGAAGTCCAGACATAATCTTGGTCAGGCCATATGAGGACCATGTAGATTAGTGTCTCCAATGGTCTTTTGAGAAGGCAGATGATTACGTTGATTGTCGTCTGATTTGTGTCACATGTAGCGTTGTCCAATGAAATCCACTAAAACTGGACCAGTAAAACTGGCTTTTCCAGATATTAATAGCCCAAAAGATTAAAGAACCATTCCAGAGCTATGAGCATCATCGTTTCCTAGCATACTTATTCATGTGCGTACCAAGGGGGGGGTGCAAGGGAGGGCAGCTGCCCCCCCAGGATGTTGTATACCTAAGTACCTACTGTTGTCGATAAAAGTTATGTTAGAATCACGTTAAGACTTACTTTACAATTATAATACATATATTATGCATTCATTTTAAGAAAAAACCGCGCTGCTTGTCCGGTTTGTTGTGTCATGCAAAATACGCAAACGCAGCACACAGTTTATTTATTTTACTATACATTTTTGTGTTCTTGTGTTTGCCCTACACACTACATACATCTGCCCCGTTGGTCTTCGTGGTTGCAAGCGCGACTGCTGAGCGTGGGGTCCTGGGTTCAATTCCCGGGTCGGGCAAAGTGTTATTGAGTTTTTCCATTAGGAATTTCTTAGTAACAGCCCGGAGTTTGGAAGTTGGCGGTGTGATACCCCCGTGCCTCGGAAAGCACGTTAAGCCGTCGGTCCTCTCTCTCCGGTCGTGTCGGATTGCCGTCCCATCCGACTATGAGAGTGAGGGAAGAGAGAGTGCATCTGTGTCTGCGCACACACTTGTGCACTATAATATCTCCCGCGCCGAAGGCTAGTCTCCGTCGAGATTGGCCGCCGTGGCCGAAATACGGTCTGGAGGACTATACTCGTACATACACCAACTTCATGTATCGTGTAGTGTGACCCGCCTTAAGAAATTTCTTATTTGCCCACCCTGGGCCAAAAGCTGGGTACGCCCATGCACTTATTGCAGAATCTGCGATATTGGTGTCATTAATTTCAGATTTTCCGCATAGACTAGTCCGTATCTTTTGATTTATATTCCTGTGATATAAAATGGACAAACACACAATAAGACTATAGATTGCAATTGTATTAAAAGAAGCTTCAGTAAATAAAGATCTCTTAAAAGCGTATTTCCTTGAGACAATACTACTGCAGCTTTAAAAGACAAACTTTTACATTTACAATGAACTTTCAAAGATAATTGAAGCTTCTCAGTAGGACTCTTAAATTGATTGCTGAAGAACACTATCCGATTCTGTTTTATTTACTTATATTTTATAATTCAACAACAGCAACATTTATTTAAGTTGGTACACCAACATTGCGCCAGTTATGTTTAAGTCCCATGTAATAGCTGACGAGCTGATTGCCAACCGGGCACAAATCCAGACTCCAGCAATTACTATTATTTTATTGTGGGCTATAATTATTTTGTCATATCAAATTCAAAATATTTTATTTCACATAAACCTACATGGGCACTTATGAAACGTCAGAAGCGAGGTGCACGGTTACGCTTTTAAAAATAATTGGCTTTTACAATATTTTCAAATAACAGTGTTATTAGGTATGGGAGGACAGTGTAGGTCTTTCAACAAGTACCAGGTACTTAACAGAGTAATGATGGTCAACAAATCTACAGTCCACTAAGCCTACATTCTCACATTCACAAAATAGAAAAAAAAATATATATAAAGATAAATACATTAATAAAAATAAAAACGTGTTTTAAACGAAATGAGTGATTGCTATTACAGCTGTAACAAATCTGAATAATTATCATGTCCACAAAAGCCACTAATAATATCATATTGAAAACATAATATTTTTGGAAATACTGACTTAAGACTAAATTACCTTTATCTGTACTGACAACATGGCGCTTCGCATAAATCCTAGAACCAAACTAGCTGTACCCAAAATTCTAAAACCCATTTATCAAATGATCAACATTCTTGTAATGAAAACTGACGTGTGCATATACGACAGACAATTAATATGGCTGTGTAATTGAAAATCCATGTTTCCCCACAGGTACAACACAACCTCGGCGGCAGTAAGGAGTTCGCAGCTGTCATCATATCAGCTCCAACGGCTGCCAACATTCGGGCCGGACCCGTCAGGCTACATGCATGCGGCCCGCGGTTAGCACTGTGTGCGTCTAGGCCACCCGAAGTATTAGCGCTGTGGGACGTCAAATTACTCAGGTAAGAGTTCGCAGAAAATATATTGAAAATTGCTTGAAAACCGATGTATTCACATAAGACGTTATCGCAAGATTTTCAATACACCACCTATACTAAAGGCAGCATACGGCCTCGCTATCAAAATGCATTTTACATGCATATAAATAAAATGGAATTGGCTGGTAACGGTGTTGTCTCCGATGTTGTTACTCCTGCAAAGGCGGGGAGCCTTGTCATTTAGTTATAGGGTAAGTGCACAACGGTGTATGCAATAGATAAGGTTTAGGCCCGTCAGGCTACACGCGTGCGGCCCGCGGTTAGCACTGTGTGCGTCTAGGCCACCCGAAGTACTAGCGCTGTCGGACGTCAAACTACTTAGGAAAGAGTGAATATAGCAGTAGACGAGGTTTAGACCCATTAGGCTACACATATGCGACCGAGGTAGAGATGAGAGTGGCGGTACGTAGGCTGAATGCCAAAAATACCGCCCCAGGACCCGACGGCTTACCTGGGAAAGCCTGGGTCCTGGCCTTGGAGGCTCTCGGGCCTCGACTAAGGGGGCTCCTAAGCGCATGCTTGGAGAGGGGCCAGTTCCCACTTCGCTGGAAAACGGGGAAACTGGTCCTCATTAAGAAGCCGGGGCGCCCTGCGGAATCTCCGTCCGCTTACCGGCCCATCGTGCTGCTCGATGAGGTGGGCAAGCTCTTTGAAAGAGTCATTGCAGACCGCCTCGTCGGGCGGCGGGTGCGGGTGGGGCCGGATTTGGCGGAGAGTCAGTTTGGTTTCCGCAGGGGGCGCTCTACGGTTGACGCCATCATGCGCGTGCGAGCCCTCACGACGGGGGACGCTGTGTCCCGGGGTGGGGTCGTCTTGGCGGTGTCTCTAGACATCGCCAATGCCTTCAATACCCTGCCCTGGAGTTGCATCAGGGAGGCACTCCGGTATCACCGGATGCCGACCTACCTCTGTCGTGTGGTCGAGGCCTATTTGACGGACAGGGCCGTCATCTACCCCGGTCACCGGGGAGAATGGAACCAGCGAGAGATGTCGTGCGGTGTCCCACAGGGATCGGTCCTGGGGCCGCATCTGTGGGACATCGGATACGACTGGGTGCTGCGCGCTGACCTCCCTAGCGGCGTCAGCGTCGTTTGCTACGCTGACGACACGTTGGTCCTGGCGCAGGGGAGGTCGCACCAGGCGGCGGCCGAACTAGCGACACACGGGGTTGCGACAATCGTGGGCAGAATCCGGCAATTGGGACTCGAGGTGCCCCTGCACAAGTCCGAGGCCATGTGTTTTCATGGTCCTCGGAACGCGCCACCGTTGGGGTCCCAAATAACGGTAGGAGGAGTTCACATCGGCATCGAGTCGACGATGAAGTACCTTGGACTCGTCCTCGACAGCCGGTGGAACTTCGTGGAGCACTTCCGACGTTTGGCTCCCAGACTGGAGCGGGCCGGGGCTGCTTTTGGAAAAAACTCCCAGTAATGTAAGGTTGACTATCTAGGGGTCCAAACGCCTCCTGCCGGAGGCTATACGCGGGGGTCGTGCGGTCCATGGCCCTTTACGGGGCACCGGTTTGGGCGCGTTCATTGAGGCGGCGGCCAGCCCGCCGGTTGAACGCGTCCCAGAGGGTCATGGCCACCCGGCTGGTCCGGGGATACCGCACGGTCTCCGGTGAGGCGGCGAGCCTCCTTGCCGGATTACCGCCATGGGATCTGGAGGCAAAAGTCCTCGCGCACATCTGGGAGTGGCGCGAGGAGTCGAAACGCCGGGGCGTAACTCCGTTCCCGCGAGAAATCGCGGCACAGCGGACAGAGCTCCGGCGGGATCTCATGGCGTCATGTAGAGTGCGATTGTCGCAACCCAGTGCTGGGCACGCCAATATTGCGGCGATAAGTCCCCTCTTTGAGGAGTGGCTAGAGAGGCGCCACGGCGTCCTCACCTTCCGCCTAACGCAGGTCCTCACCGGACACGGTTGTTTCGGGAGGTTCCTGTTCCGTATCAGGCGGGAGGAAACGCCCGGGTGTCATCACTGCGTGGATCGCCCGGAGGACACGGTTGAGCATACGGTGGAGGTCTGTCCGGCTTGGGCAGAGCATCGCCGTGTCCTCGTGGAGGCGATCGGCGGCGGGGATCTCTCGCGTCCGGCCCTAGTCCAGGCCATGGTACGGAGCGAGAGGGCATGGGAGGCCGTCACCTCCTTCTGCGAAGCAGTAATGCTCGCGAAGGAGGAGGCAGAACGCGTGAGGGAGAGGCAAATTTCGCGCCCTCACGCCCCTAGCCGCCGCAGGAGACGCCCTGGGCGTCGGGAATCGCAGGCCGATTCCCGGCCACCGTAGGCGCGGGCTTGCAGACGGTGAGCAATGGGTAGCTCGCCGTCCGATAAGGACCAGGCCCGGGTCGACGGCGCGTTGTGTTCCACGCGCGCCTCAAAGAGATGTCAGCACAACGGAAGGGGTCCGATAGGACCGATGCCTGCCGGGGTTGCGGGAAAGTCCGAAAGGGATACCGTGGCCCCTGGCAAGTCTGACACGCCCTCCCGCTCCACCCAGAGCGGGAGAAGTTATTTGATAATTTCCCACCCAAAAAAAAAAAAAAAAAAAAGGCTACACATATGCGGCCCGCGGTTAGCACTTAGTGCGTTGCGGGACCTCTAAATACTCTATACTTTATTGCATTCCATATACATTACATAGATGGTATAAACAAGTAAAAGATCAATATGACCCCTGTCGGGCGCAGCAAAACCCTCTCGGGTACTCAGGTAACGGATAATTTAAACAAAAACAGCCTGAAAGATTGGATGCTACATCGACCACGACAAAGAAGCTGTAGGTGCCAATCTATGTCCTGTAGGATGTACCAGGTTAGTCTGGTTACATATCCGGCCCATTAAGCTACATTTATAATATTGTAGCTTTACAAGCCAGACATGTAACTTGACGGGGCTCATTTATATGGGGCTGGCACTTTGGCCACGCTTCTTTTTACATTGGACCAACGCTTTTCCCCTGTAAAACTCAAATTAACATTATCTTAAACAGGTCCATGAAACTCCAGTCATAAAAAATCTTCCCAAGAAAAACCTCGGAAAAATATTTAAGATACCAGATAAAAAAAACTTTTTCGCACGAACAAATGTAATCTATAATTCCGTTCGTAACTCCGAACTGCGTTTAACAGGTACACCTCTAAACTTTGGGCACCACTAATCTTTTGGCGCGTTCCCTTGAAAAATGTCCCCTGTAATTTAGCAGGTTACGCCAGTTTCCTGTCAGTTGGAAATGTACGTGGAAGTTTGACCCAGTTGAGGAGTTGTGATTCGAGGGATAACTGTTTTAGATTTGCAATTTAATCGTATTATATCAGATTCTCAAGTGAATTCAATTCTCATGTACAGGAAAGTTAAGAAATCTATACTTGCTATTACTTCTTCAGCAGTCGGTAATGATAAGTTGTGTTCAAGAATGATAACTCTTATCCTTCCCTCGTTACTTCCTGTTCTCACTCACATCTTTAACCACTCTTTTTCCTCTTGCTCATTTCCGTCGGTTTGGAAAAAGGCTCACATAATACCTTTACCTAAAACTAACAATCCTACTTTATTAACACACTTTAGACCTATTTCTATTCTTCCATTTCTCTCTAAAGTTTTTGAGCACATAGTTCATAGACAGTTATCTTTTTTCTTGGCATCAAACTCGATAATTACCCCTTTTCAATCCGGTTTTCGCTCGGGACACAGTACTGTAACCGCGCTTTTGAAAGTAACTGACGACATCCGTTGGGCAATGGAGAATAAGTCCCTCACTGTTCTTGTATTGCTTGACTTTAGTAGCGCCTTCAACTCAGTGGATTTCGACATTTTACTAGGTATCCTCAAATCAATCAATTTCTCTTCTTCCGGTTTAGCTTGGTTCAGTTCTTATCTTCGGGGACGCTCTCAGTGTGTTCGCCTGGAGGAGTCCTTCTCTGATTGGTGTAGCCTCACTGAGGGTGTTCCTCAGGGTAGCGTTCTTTCTCCTCTTCTTTTTTCAATTTTCATCAACTTTGTTTCCAGAGTAATCTCCTCTAGTTTTCATCTTTACGCAGATGACTTGCAGCTCTACCGACATTTTACTGTAGCTGACGCGGGTTCTACAATTGCTGCTATGAACCATGACCTGGCTTGCATCAGCGTTTGGGCTAAGTCATTTGGTTTGCAAATTAATCCAACTAAATCCCAGGCTATGATCATAGGCAGCAGATTCGTTCGCAATGCGGCTGATGTCGCATCTCTGATGCCTTTATATCTCGATGGTGTTCACATTGACTATACCGAAACCGCAAAAGATTTGGGGGTCATTATTGACTCCAATCTTTCGTGGCGTGCTCAGGTCAATGAGGTCAGTAGAAAGGTACATTTCTCCTTTCATTCGTTGAAAAGCCTTCAAAGTCTCCTGCCCTTGAAAACTAAAATTTCTTTGGCACAAACACTTATTCAGCCGATTATAGATTATGCCGACTCCTGCTACCTGGATGCTACTGAGGAGCTATTAAACAAGCTTGAGCGCTTGCAAAACTTGTGCATTCGCTTTGTTTTCGGACTTAGAAAGTATGACCATGTTTCTCATCTTCGCAAAGAACTCAAGTGGCTCCCAATCCGCCTTCGCAGGAACACTCGGATCTTATGTCTCCTCTTCAACGTCTTACACAACCCGTCTTATCCTTCCTACCTGCGTGAGCGTTTTTCTTACTCTCGCCCTAGCGACGCACCATGTAGATCACACCTTAGATCCCTCCTTAAATCTCATCCTCATAAAACAAGCTACTATTCCTATTCCTTCTCTGTCCATGCAGTAAGGTTGTGGAACTCACTTCCGCCTAGCATTCGTGATTTAAAAACTGTTTCACAATTCAAATTTCGAGTAAAAGAGCATTACCTTTCCTCTCAACTGTGAGTATTTATATACCTATAGTATGTATGTTTATATATTTAAGCTCTATGTATTTATTTAAGTATATATTCATTTATTACTTTATACGTGTAGGTTTATTTCAATATTTTAGTTTAAGACTTCGCATATTTATATTTTTCTCTTCTTGTTCTCACACACTATTGTCTACATTTCTTTCTCATTTCTCCTATCGCAGGTCTGCTGGAAGAAATTTCTTAAGAAATAAGCAGTACCTTTGTACTCATAATTATGATTATGTCTTATCTGTATCTATTTTTCTGTGTGTACATAAATAATAAAATAAAGTTTTGTAAAATTACCATTTAGGTACTTCTACGACGGTCTGGCAATTAATATAAATAGTAATTCGATTATTTTTCTGGGTGTTCTAAATTTGGAATTTTACACCCAATTGAAAAAAAAGAAAGAAAATACGTTTATTCTGCACAAACAAAACGTACATTTAAATAAAATAAAAACACAAAAGCCTCGTATTTAGCCAACAAATAAACGCTATTTATAAAACGATTCTTCATCGGTTGATGTCAAGGCCACAGACAAAGACAATATTGCGTAATTACTGTTACAACATTACATACTCTAATATTAATAATAGAATATCATCAATAATCATCATACTCTTGCCCCTATACAAATTTATTTAGGATCTTATTCTTCCATACTCTTTTAGTCGTCATTTCGGTAGTCACCCCCTTTCTTGCCATATCATCTTTCACACAGTCTATCCATCGTTTCTTTGGTCTTCCCTACTCTTGTAGCTCAATACTCAATATATTTATTGCTTTCCAGCTCCACAATACCCAATACATACCCAATTTTTAATATAATAAGCCTAAAATTTTAATTTAATAAATTAACAGCCTCGTGGCATCAATTCTGTCCAACAGTTCTGTTGATGTGTTGTCCTAATGTGGTTAGCACAGACCATAGACAATTCCATCACTTCTATTGTTCTAAGCTCCACTTACGTCTAGAGCACATGTCACGAGCATTCTCTCTAATTAATTATGATTACAGCAATACAATCTCTAATCACATCTAAGAGAAAGGCCCTATACCGCAATGCTGATTGATTTGGCTCTGTTTGTGATGACCGCCACTTCGTTTGCAAACCAGTTACCCTGTTTGACCCCGAAAATCCTTTATTTAGTGCACCTACCTTGTAGGAACTTACCTTTCAAAATTCAAGTTTCTAGCTTAACTGGTAATACCGCGTAAAACTGTGTTTATATCTGCCAGTCAGTCACGACTTTGGATCCGTAGTGGTAGCCAGCGAAATTTTTTGAGATGTATTATTGATTCTAATGATTATAATTTTGTAAATATATAGGTATTTGTTACGATCGCAAATCTTATTTTGATCAAGATACAGCCTGACACTGACCTTCAAATTCCAAAAAAGTAAAAAAAAAAAAATCGCGGGTTTTCACTGCGGATCGTCCTTAAAGTGAGAACTGTCACGGGAACATTGAACCATGGAATTAGTATGTACTTTAATGAACACAACCAAGATACGGCCGATTTTGCCATTGATTGAATAGTAGCCGTTCACAATTTATTGTGTCATTCAAGAACATTTTATGACATTAGTTGATGCACGTTTATTTTGTATTATCACAAGTCCATATGCTACTTGTCAGTGGAAAAATTTAAAATGTTTAGATTTCCTTCGAACTCACCACACGAAAGCACAAGTAAGTAGGTGATCTTTTCCCCTATAATATTCAAAAATCAACAGCTTTCGATTATTCATTTAATGGTGACAGTAGTAATAGCCTCCACAGATGTTACGATCGCATGGACATACATAATATACCGGATGATTCCCCCATTCGTATCGAAGACCCCTGCACATCCCCTGCAGGTCACCCCAACTGACAATCATTAAAAATACATACATGAGTGTACTCTGTGCCTTCAACAGCATTCGATTAGTGGAATTCTGTGGAATTACTTTTGAATTACTGTCAAAATTAAAATTGGTATTATGGAATTTTTTTTTTCCTTCTCCGTGCTTATTATTCGGACTGGCCAGTAACAAAATTATCTCGTTTGATAATTCTTGTGATGATAATTGGAATAATTTATTAAAAAAACGTACTATTTTATGTTGTCAATATAAAATTGAATTGTCGAGATTTTAATTTGTAACAGCACACTTAAAAATTGTTTTTTTGTTATTATAAGTACCGTACATACTTATATAAACCGTATCTACACATGCATTTAGTAACAAGCTGTTATTTTGACATTAAACACAGACAATTTTATTTATTTGTAGAAACGAGTATTCTATTTTCAATTAAAATCGTTATAATTCGGAAAGGAAACTGGAAAGTTTAAAAATAAAGAAAAACATTTGTACTTCCAGATTATAATCACTAACACTTTCAAAAGTTCTCTATTCAAATACAGAAGTTCTTTTCGAAATCCGTTTCCACTGGCTGACAGAAATAACCCTGAAACAAAGACCAACCAAAAAAGTAAAGTAACATTACGATCAGCCATTTGAAGTCATTAAAACTCGTATTTAACTGAACAATTCCGACAATTATAACGGAGCTACCATTCCCCTATATTTTTACGAATGCCCCTTCCTTCCTTTTTAGAGATTTTTAACGACTTAAGAAACTTTGACCGAGATTCGGAATCAACGAATTGTACCAATGAATTATAAAAGAGTTTTAAATGCTTTAATATTTTCGTGTATTTTTCGTTTCCGTTTTTTTTTTTGGGAAAAATTATGACAGTCAATTATGAGGCTTAATGTGCGAGCGAGGTTTAAGATGTTATCTGCAGTGCTATTCTGAAACCATCTCACCGTGAAAACTTAGGTGAAGTGAGCTCGGAGTGAGATGTCATTCTACGTGCTGCTAGGGACTGACAGCTCACTCCGAGCTCACTTCACCTAAGTTTTCACGGTGAGATGGTTACAGAATAGCACTGCTGTTGTCAGATTCTGAGCGTGAACGAGGTGTTGTTGATCGCAGACGTGAAGTCATCAATTAAGTCCTACTCGGCTGAAAACCTACACTTAGCTTCGACATGTATACTTACTTTTACACAGTCTTTTAGGTTTCATTAACGAATAGAAAATTACTATTTAAATAACTATAAAAACTTAGGTAGATACATAGATACTTTAAACAACTCCTGTTAATTATCAGGCCACATAAAAGAAAATGGTCGATATTTTAACAATAGTCTTCAAATCCAATCGAACCATTACCAACAGAACCTCCCTTACAAAGGCTGCGTCCTCAAGCCTTCCCGTCAACCATAAGACGCCCACATTTTCCCCGGGTGTAACAAATCATCCTGTATAATAACGTGACGTCACCGCTAATAACAGGGGAATTAATAACTTGCGGTAGTGTGCGTCCGGCCTTATATTGTGTATTAAGCAGACTTGTGTGTCCGCCCTTATATTGTGTATTAAGCGGAAAATAAATTGCTTTTCGGTCACATACAAAAGAGTAGGAGAACTTATAAGACTGCATTTTACACTGTTTTTAAAAAAATAAAAATAAAAACAAGATTTTGTTTTCTTTGTCTTTGTTCTTCTCAAATATGCTACGGATTTTGATGATGTGTTCACCATCATTTAGAGAATTTATTCCGGAAGATTTATGTGTATTTATTAAACTCACATTTAATAAAGAAATGTTCTTATTTTGTCAAGTTGTAACCGGTCGAAACAGGGGCGGGTCGCCAGTTTGAAATAAAATTGTTATGATAAAATCTCGAAACAAGAAAATAATATAAAACTGTAAGAAATCCATAGATTTCCTTTCTTCTATGAAATTACTGAGAGAAATAACATTGAACAACGCCAGTGAGGTTTAGTTATATTCCTGTTACTGGGTCACAGTATTTTCCTTCACTTGGGTGTATTTTTATTTTATTTCTTATTTCCAGATATTTTGCCTTGTAATAAAACTACAAGGAAGTCTTATTTTTTTCGTCGACATTCTTGTTACTTGTGGTTCAGAGAACGAATTATCCTTTTTCTTTGGCTACTATGTGGTTATATAACAAGAAAGGTTAGTAGTATTGTTCCGCGTAGTTATTCACAACCATTCGACAGGATTCCGATTCGAAAATGACACATTTTTGTTTTACTTAGTCCCCGGCAACACACAGCGGTCGTGTATTTGGTTAAAATTGGAAAAAAAACTGGTTTCGGATTTGTGAACAGCGTTTAGAGGACTCCTTCGTTGATATTTATGGATGTTCGATTCGGCACGGAAGCGTATCGAATGATTGTGAATAGCAATGCAGGACGATATTACACTAATGTTTGGGTAGTGTAATATCGCCCAGAATCAATTGTTACCGCCAATTCATTTTCCTTATTGGTGCAATTTTTTCTAGAACTTGCTTTATTTGCGTCTATTAAAAGTTTTTTGATACAATGAGTTCAATATTAATTTGCCATCTGTTAGTATTACATTCATTTCTGGACTTTATAAGAGACTGTGACAGACCGAAACAAATTCAAACTTTGTTTCCTTCTAGTCAGGTAGGAAACACCAACCTTATCTACTTTTAAAACTTAATTTACCTACAGAAATATATATATAATTTAACATCATTTCACATAATTTTCTTTTAGTAATTTTTCATGCTGATCTCCCATAACATAGCCATCAATAAAAGCCCCATGCAACGTTTACCTCACAAAATTTTAACATAGTTCCGTACTTTCATTACACCTTAAATTAAATAGTACCCCGTGGCGAAACACGTTTGGCAAATTATTTGGCCAATATTGGACGACTGGTGGCGCTGGCTGCAACGGTAGCTAATTTCATTATTAAGTCGTGTACACACGCGTGCCTACAACAATTCCTTGTGGATTATACCGCGGCCGAGCGGCAGTGTTGCAAGACGAACATGTTGTAAGCAAAAGTGTTTCAAAACTATGAGTTTTTCTGCAGGAACATGTCTACTAGAGATGACATTAGAAACACTTTTCATCTTAGTAATGATATGTAGCCTTTGCTAACATGTTTATGTACCTAAGTAAACAGCTTTAAAGTTTGGGTACTTTTATAATATGCTCAAAAGCAACTTCAATAAAAAATCTGCATATTTAAGTTGGAAAACTTAACCGTTTTCGTTGCATAAAACATTCCGAAATTTTGTCACAGTCATTAACATTTTTTTTTCGGAATGTTTAATAACAACAAAAAATAAATATTAAGATGATTCCGCTACCAGTTTATGCCCCTTGCCACCCCACAGCGCTCCAGCCTGAAGCGATATTCCTTAACTGAACAAACACCGCCCTAATGAGCTTGCCAATGCGAAATAATACAAGCTACAATTCGTTGCGCGCGACGTTACACTTTGATGTGGAACCGCCTTTATTTTCCCCATGTAATTATTAATTACAAAGCTTGATTGTAATCACGTGTTTTGTAATTAAATATTGATTTGTATGGTGTATTTATGGTTGAATTTCGGTGCTAATTATTTGCTAAGGGAAATTCATGACGCAAATAAATTATTTGAGGTTCTCCACCGCTTTCCCGAACTTTATTTTCGCCAAAGTTGTTTTGTTTAATTTGTTACGAACATAAATTGTTTAGGTAACAAGTTAAAACTGTAATAACACCACACATAAATTTTTCAGTTGTTTCATAAATGAGGAGCACTTTTTTTCTTTTATTTAGAAAGAAAGAAAATATGTTTATTTGCGGTAAACATGACGCAAAAAAAAGAACACAAAATAAAAGAAGAAACAAGTTTAGGGAAAATATCCGTCACATCCACGCAAAACGGCCATCGCTCAGCATAATGCTGCGAACCTATGCGAGACAGAGCCCCAGCGCTGGTTTTCAGTGACAGCCGGCGTTGACAATGAACTTAATGATGAAGCCAAAGAGCTTCCCCGAAGTCTTTGCCTTTATCTCACTTATATAAATGGTAAATTTTCACCTATTTTCTTAAATATCATTCAAAGTATTTAAATCAGAATTATAAAAAAAATTGAGATCCTCACAGTAAGCTATTTCATTACATTCGTATGTCACACGGTACACTTTCCTAAACTTTTTTTACCAAACTCACAACAACCAATCATTCATCTCTTTTAATATGGGAACTACCGAAAATACATTATACCTAAATAAGTAGGAAATACTTGGAGGGGCCCGTGGCTAAGTAGTAACAGACACTCGGGTCTATCGATCAGGTTGCCGCCGGTTTCTTGGATCTTTGACAGTGGTTACGAGACGTCCGAAAATCTGACAACCAATCTTACCAAGGGGTATCGTACCCAGTAACTGGGTTGTGGAGGTCAGATAGGCAGTCGCTACATGTAAAATACTGGTATTTAGCTGCATCGAGAGATAGTTGGGAAAAGGCGAGGCAGATTGAAGTAAATACTTACTTTTCGATCAGTACACAATCCCCAATCAATACATAATATAAGTTATCACATATTGATGCGTTTATTACGAGCAGGAAGCATCGCATTGTCTGTTACAAAGCGTTCAATTTCCGCGACCGTCCAGCATGGCTGTCGGGGTATTTTTCACTATTTTACTGTAAAGTGCAGTCGACTGAGTATGGAATTGATCGGTTTTAAGGTTATGTATGTTGAAGGAATATTGTTTTCTGAAACATCTTTTTCTTCCTGGTGAAACGTCGTTGTAAAGTCAAGGAGGTTAATTGTTTACCAAATTTACTTCAAATTTTTTATTGTCTAATTATATACAGTTGTATGAAATGGCTATAATGGCAAATTGACGTAGTCTGTCAAAATGTACCTATATTTAACCATTTAAAGGCTCCTGCAGACAAACTCAACGCGCGTGCTACAACAATTTCTATGAAAACTTCACGGAAATTTGTTCTTTAAACTTTTTGCTTTTCTCGGAGACAGCATTATTAATAAATTAAACAATGTTATCGCATTTTGCTGCTATGTTTAAAACAATTGAAAATGTAACATTCTCTTTTGATAACTTTTACATCACGAGTTTACCAAAACCATGACCTTATATTGCGGTTATTCTCTCCCTTACCTAAAAGCCCAGGCAATAATGGGGTTGTCCCCCAGTTATTCCTTGGGTATCGTAAAAGGCGACCAACGGATACCTAATACAGGAGCAGCCACCTGTAAACTAATGACGCCATTGTGAGATTACGAATCCTCCAAGTTAGTGGCGATTATGGCAATATTCCATCAACACCCGTGCTTTATTTTATCTTTAGCTGAGACTCTGCCTACGTATTTTCTGGGATAAATAAACCGTGTTTGAAACTTTAGTAAAAAAAGCTATCTTTAGCCAAAACTCATTAAAATCTGTTATATTATTTATTTGCAATTTTGGATTCCATATGGTTTACCACCCGCTCTAAAAAAAAGCTATCTTTAGCCAAAACTCATTAAAATCTGTTATATTATTTATTTGCAATTTTGGATTCCATATGGTTTACCACCCGCTCTAAAAAAAAGCTATCTTTAGCCAAAACTCATTAAAATCTGTTATATTATTTATTTGCAATTTTGGATTCCATATGGTTTACCACCCGCTCTAAAAAAAAGCTATCTTTAGCCAAAACTCATTAAAATCTGTTATATTATTTATTTGCAATTTTGGATTCCATATGGTTTACCACCCGCTCTAAACAGCCCTTACCATAACCTACGTTTCTCTATGTTCAAATATCAATCGATAATAGCTTGCCTTTCTGAACCTTAATGAACTTGTTGACTTCAATTAATGTAAACTTCTCAATAGCAGACAAAACACATCTTTTAAAAACTCCCTACAGTGTTGTCCGTAGTTAAAGTTAACAGCAACACATTCAATTACCTAATGGCCGCGCAGCCGTCACAATAAAGATTTAACTAACGGTTTAACTGAGCCCTCGCGTCGCTAATAGTTTACTAACAAAGATTAACGGATTACTTAACTTAACTTAGTTAAGTGATGCATAGGTTGCTTAAAGTCTGGGAGTCAGTGATGGCTTCTGTTTGTTACATTTTATTGGAATGCGATGTGAGATTTGAGACAGTTTGAACCACTAGATTAGATTATTTTTAACCGTAACACGTTTACAAAATATATAAATTGTCTATTTATAATTTTTTCAAAACTAAATCGACACTAGGCTAAATCGAAACTTATTTAAAGTCGATTCAATAACAAAACAAACCTTAAAGAAGTTTTCAAGTAGCAACAGCTTGGTACCCGTAACAAGTCTTTTCAAAACGTAAGTACTTTTCATCCCAGAAAATTAAAAACTTTACACACAGCCAATCTCGAATAAGGAAATAAAAACAATAGGAAATTATTTTAGTACCTCATTAAAACAACCGAACTCAAAACAAAATGACAACATTGACATCAAACGTCAAAGTTCGCAATGAGACATCCAAATAACAAGCATTATCATCTCATTATAATATAAATTGAAACAGTCGAATACTTGCGTCAACAATGATGCAATACGATTTAAAACGAGTCAAAATTCAAAATTAGATTTATCAGATGACGTAATTTTGTTCGTCGCTGTCTCTCTGCCTATGGAGTTACTTTAACTTATTGAATGGGATCCCTTACATAAATAAGTGGCTTAACACAAAGGGTGGGCTTATTTAACAAATACCTGATGTTTTATTCAGGTATTTCTTCAAGGGGCAAAAGAAAAAGGTATTGATTTGAATGATTTTTCTGAGATTCAATTGTTTATATTAAAGGTATCGCCATATCTACGTTTCAAAATAGATGGTTGCTAAACATCCAATAATAAAATTAGAAATAATATTCTCATGTGTACCTAAACGAAGCAAAAAAGATAAGTTTAGACATTTACCTGTGTAAATGTCTAAACTTATCTATCTGCTTCGTTTATTATTAATTCCCTACTCTACTCTTATATCTTCTGACTACGCTACAGTCACTGAATTGGCCCGACAAAACGGGCTCGCCGCGTACTTGTAGCTTCATACCTCGAGAGCCCGTTTTGTCGGGCCAATTCAGTGACTGTAACGTAGTCAGAAGATATAAGAGTTACGAGAAAGAGAGGCAGCTTCTAGGTGAATATAACTGTAAGTAGGGAATTACTAATTAGCGCTTTGACCTGAATTGCACTTTAATGTGTCGGAACAAGAGTCGCTTTTTATTTAAATGAGATGATAATGATGATGATGATGTCTATAATGGTTGAAGATAAAAAACTATACCCCCAATATTTAAATAAACTCCAGAATTTTCCATTCACACATTCGGAAAATTTATCTCCTCCACATTAAAGCCAAAACCTTGGCAATACCTACCAAAACCTACACTGACCCCACCCATCCAACACCCAGTGCGAGTGCGGTGTTTCTGATCAGACCATGCCCCACTTGCTGGAGTGTCCTAAGTAAGTTCCCTTTCACTGAAGACCTGAAGAAGGCCAGTGATGCCGCTATCAACGTGGCCACGTACTGGGCTCAAACAATATAACGTGTTTTTTTTTAAATCCCATAACTCTAGGGTATTAATGAAACCATGTCAAAAAATCAACTTGGAATATGTATTATTATTAAAAAAAAAGTTTTTTTTTTTTCATACAAAATAATTCGACAGTCTCGTCATTATTTATGTAAAATACCCTTGCCAGGGTAAAATACCCTTGCCAAAAAAAAATGCCAGGAAAAAATAATATGACAACGTCGACGCAATGAATGATTGGTTTGAATGAAAATGATTTACTAGTACTTATCAATGAAACTTAGATTCACACATCGAGAGTCTAGTGTTATGATCTTCGAAACTATGTATAAAACACTTGTTTTCAAGTGAATGAAATGAATGAAAACAAGTGTTTTATACACATAGTATACATAAACAAGTATTTTATGCATTTCATATAAACCTACATGGGCACTTATGAAACGTCAGAAGCTAGGTGCACGGTTCCAATTGGTCGTTTCCTATGGAGAAGAGCCGGGAAGAAACTCCACGGTTACTCTTTTAAATGTTTTTTTTTTTCAAATTTTATTTTATTTATAGCTATTCAACCTTAGAGTTATTAACTCGTGAGTTGTTATTATGGGACATCAAAAAGAACACCTTGTATAATAATAATAATCAACCAAAGTACCATCGTCACGAAAAGAAGATAAAGACCCAAAAACAATCAAAGACAGTACTGATTAAAACATACAAAAGCAAACTAACCGTACAACAAAGCTTTCGCTTCCAAAACTCCAAAATTCCTATTTTTCATTCTTGGCGTGCCTAAGGCGATCGCGCCGGTTCACCCCATCATTTTAATAGCTAAAGGGACCGGAGATTATCTTGCTCAGTCGCCGTTATCCGAAACTAGCATTACGTAGGATTGCCTGTAGGAAACGGTATAAATAATACGGTATTTACACCCCCTGTTTTGTTAATAAGGGGATGTGGACTGGTTTTGTTGATAAGAATGGTTGTTGTGGAAGATGTCTGTAGTGTCAGATTCTATGTACCATCGAAGAAGTTCATATCTGTACACCGTAAGGACTATTTCTGCTTGCAGCGCTCGGCCGCTATAGAACCGGGGCGGTAACAGATGTCATCGTGTTCGCGGGATTTTGTTTTCAAACTGCTTAGGTATAAAGTTCTTCGATAGTACTTAAATACCTAGCTGTGCGTATAGCCCTCTAGACTGATTATCGGCCATGGCGGCCATCAATCTCAGCGGAGACTGGCCATCGACGCGGGAGATATTATACTTAGTGCACAAGTGTGTGCGCAGTTGCACTCTTCCGTCACTCTGATAGTCCGATTGGACGGCAAGCCGACTCGACCGGAGAGAGATCAGGCGCAGGATCAACGCTGTAACGTGCTTTCCGAGACACGGGGTATCACACCGGCAACTTCCAAACTCCAGGCTGCTACTGAGAAATCCTCATTTAAAAACCCAATAACACTTTGCCCGACCTGGGAATTGAACCCAGGACTCCCCGCTCAGCAGTCGCGCTTGCGACCACGAAACGGGGCAGACCTAGCTGTGCTTTTACGTACCTACGTACATACATAAGCCTGGTCAGAGAAGAAAAAAAATTGGTACTATCCATAACTTATGAAAAAGATTACGTAAATCGGATAAGTGGTTTTCGAGTTATAACCACACAAATGGACAGACAGAACCACGTTGTGTTTTATAAAAATCTCAGTAAGTATGATATTTTTCAGTTAGGTATTGATTTTATTATTCGTGACATCTTACAATACAATACACAACATATTATTGGAAAAAATAGACACAAAAAAGTGAAGTTTAAATTGAATAAATGTAAAGTGAGCGGCCCACGTTAAAGCTTCGTGCAGACTAGCGCGACGCGACAGCGTGACGCGACACCGCTTATTGTTATACCGTGAAGTTTTTTTTGAAATTGTATTGTTCGAGTCGCGTCGCGCTGGTCTGTGCGAGCCTTAATAGCAATGTCTTCCAGACAACCTTCTTCTATAGCAATTGACATTGTTTTTATTACTAAACCCAGCCTTCAGATAAACTTGGAAGCTAGTTTTATTTGTCTGACAGATCCCTAAGTGAGATCTTCTAAAAATCGCCCAAAATGTACGATTTCAAAAATCTATCTTTCGAAAAGCACAAGAGAAAATGGCTTAGTTATCAAAATCAAATTTAAGCAATTTGCCATAAGTGTTGGTACAATTTCTGTCTTAACATAAATAACATAACATCACGCCTTGTTTCCGCGAATGGTTGGGCAGAGGTGTAGGTACCTATAGTACACCCACATTTCGCCAGCTATGTTTGAGTCCCATGTAATAGCAACATGCATGTGTATGGCATGTCTATATTTACCATAAATAATTAGGTGCAAAGCCAAAGTTCACAATCTACTCAGCCTGTAGAGGTCAGTTAAAATCACAAAGCAAATCTAAGATTAGTAGGTAATGTTAGCATAAGACAAGCATAAGTTAAAATAGTGTCAAATCTTACATTGAATACCTTTATAGGGCATCCATTATAATTTGATATGTACTAAATAGTATAGTGTTCTATACCAGGAGGTCTACACCCTGAGCACAATCCGTAGATACGGCAACTCTCGCGCGTTGAAAATCCAGTGCACGAAAAATAATCGCCGCGATTTTATTACGTCCGTGCGTACGTGGGCTAATACTCCGTTTCGCCTACGGTCATAAGATTAGTTTAAGGCCTGACCTAAGAATGAGTGACATCACGATTCAACAGTTGTCCCTACTTCGAAAGTGTTGCCCGTCCGAAAAAGTTAATTATTCGGGGGTAGTGTGCACTCCAAAGTTTCGAATTACTTTCGGACAGGCCCGTATCTTCGTTGACGGACTTAGAGCGTAGGCATGAAGTGAAGGTTATTTGAAATCTATTGACGTCTTTCGCGAGAATATTATTCACCGAAATAAAAGTAACTTTATGGATTGCGTCGATTTTATCGTTTAAATTTATTTTCTCGGCGCCCTTTCAAACGATTACGAGGACCCATAAAAGTTAAAACAAAATTGTGATAAAATAGGACCTAAACAGTTACACAAGACTTTCACAACAATTCACATTGATTTTCTACAAAATTACTTTCAGAGAACGTTCCAAATAGGACAAATTCGATTCCAGACATAAACTGCGTGAATTTCGAAAGCTCCCAAAAATTTACACGAAAGAAGACTTCCTTACGTAAAATTTTATCTAAACGTCTCCATTAAATCCAAGGCATAATTTTAAATGTAATTTAAAAACACACTCTGCTGACTTCCTTATTCATACGATGAGCTCCCTAGTAAAAGACCTACGTGACTCAACTGCAAACTCCTTGTTAAAACGCTAACCGAACGAATCGAAAATACCTTTTCCCCATTTACTAAACGATTCCAACACAGACTTCTAAATTCAGCCGTCTATATTTTTGAATTCAAACGCTTTTTGAACTTGGAATTCCATTGGAATATTTTCTGGCGCGAACCGAATTTGACATTTCTTTTTTTTTAATGACGCTGACACGTGTCCTTTTAAGCCAGGAAGTTGTGTTAGTTTTATTCGGATATAAAAGTTTATAAACTGGGAAATTCTTTTGTTGCGGTTTATTTTCATGTGAAACACCGGACACATATTAAAATATTTAATTGCGAGTTTTAGTAGTTGTAGTTTTAGAGGTTTTAAGTGGATAAAGTCAATAAAAAGCTTATTTTTGAGGTTCAAAGTATCATGAGAAATGTAAAAGGCAAGCATTAGATACCATACCTATCCACATACTTTTTAATTCATTTCCTGTAATTATGAAGAAGAATTTAACCGAAATATAATAGAAATCTGAAATATTCACGAACATAGGTATTTCAAAGAACAAACGAAATGACATAGCAATTCCAGAAATAAAATGGAATTTCCACAAACACAAAGAAAAGAGCGAATCAAAATAATTCAAAGGCGATCTGTCGGATGCAGCTTCAGCGACGTCGTTTGTGGTCGGACTGACTCCGTTACCAGGATATAAGATGATATAGAAGGTACTAAGAATCAATAATTTACAACAAAAACACTTTATCTATTCTTTAAATAAATCAGTTCCATTATAACGCAGCGTGAAACTAGTTTTGCACTACTTTATTATTGAAAAAGCACAATCCAAAGTGGACTTATTTGTTTCTAGGCTTTTTGGGACTTGGACCACAAACAAACCTTTGGAACTATTTATCTTAAAAATGATACTTTTTCATTTCACAAAAATGAACGAACACAACTTATCTACTATACAAAGTCAACTACCTACTTGCTAACAAAAGAAACTATTCATATACCGAAGAATTCTGTACAAATAGGAAAAAATACAAATAGTCTCATCTAGCCATTCTTTACTAAGATGCTGAATCTTGGTTGCAGGCATCCATGAAATTCGCAGCTCCCGTCCATCGGAGATATTTGCTGTCAAAATTAAATTCCAACATGGCGGTCGAATACCATTCGTCTTTAGCTAAAAACTTCCTTTGATTAAGAGGAAAGTTAAAGATGCATATTTTCTCTGTTATTTTGGGTGCAAAATCTTAAGGTATTTGAGATAGGGCATTTATTCAAAAAATATGTTTTTGGGCAATTTTAATCTGTTCAATAAAATGTCAAATTGAGTGAATGTGATATCAATAAAATGGGATCCGTAAAAGTGTTTCGGCATTGACAGTAAATAAATTGAGTTTTGGAAAACACGGATACCCACAAAAAAGATTAGAGAATCATTTCCCAGAAAACCGTATTATTCCGCCATATTAATATAAAATAAGTTTATAATTTTCTCGATAAAACTTGAAGTAAAGCCTTTTAACTAGTGAAGTTATAAGCGAGAAGACTTCAACAAACTCAAACTGGTCAACACGTAATCAACTTTAGCTTGAAAAGTTGAAGCCTTTTAAATCCAAATTAAATTAAAAGTTTTGAACGAATACATTAAATATTTATACAGTTTTGGGTACTTGAGGGAGTACGTGAGTTGTCTTTGCTCGCATGTGCCTAAGTTAAGAAGAAAGTATTCATTTTCTCTGTGGCGTTCGATGTATTTATTTAAGTAAGATTTATGTCAATCGACCAAATATTTTTTTTTTACCTACTGTTTCATTTAGAAAATAAATTCCAAAATAAGTATTTAAAAAGATAGAAAAACTTGGCTCAGTACGGTAACGAAGTTACACATTGTTATAAATAAAAAAGTCTGGAGACGTCGCGTAGAAGAAAAAGTTTTTAATATAAATACTTACTTACGTAATTTATTTTATTTTTTAAGGGTAAAACAAACAGTAGTACTTACCTATATTAAAATTAAACAGCTTAACAACTAAACAATAAACTTAACCATTATTAACTTGTATTCCACGGTCGGCCCGTGGATGGGTGACCATCTTTACATACCGAGACCCCTCCGTGCTTCGAAAAGCATGTTGAGCCAGGGTCGGAGCCTGTCATTCGCAGATCTTTGACAGTCGTTACGGGTCGTCAGAAACCCGAAAGTCTGACAACCAGTCTTTGCTAGGAGTATCGTGTTACCCAGTAACTGGGTTGTGGAGGTCAGATAGGCACTCGCTGCATCAGGTTAGAGTGGAAGCCGACCCTAAATTATTTAATTCATACAAGAAACAGATAAGGGATCAATTACTTACTTCTATAGAAACTGCGAACTAATTCGTTTTCCAATCTACAAGTAATAAACCTATTTGTTACATTTACTTTGAGTTTCTCGTTACAGATGATTCTAATGAATCCTTTCAAGTCTTGTTTAAAGGTGAAGGTTTACAGAATTCTGGGAATATTTTTATTTTAGTAAATTGTCCAAAATTGTATTTTAACACAGTAGGTACAGATGGTTCACTCCGCAAAATCATTTAAATAAAAAGCGACTCTTGCTACGACACAATAAAGTACAATTCTGGTCGTACGGTCGTACAGTTATAATCACCTTAGGTCCTAGAAGTTGCCTCTCTTTCTATCGCGTAACTCTTATATCTTCTGTCTACGTTACTCTCACTGTCTACGTGACTCTCACGCGCCCGCCGCGTACTTGTAGCTTCATTACTAAAATGCGGAGTTCGACTTTGTTTTATTCTGTGGTTTAATATTTTTCTTAATATATTTTTTACGGTGTAAATCCTACATTTAAAACGAACTGAATGAATTTTGCACTGCTAACACGCGTTGAACAGCTCAATCAAGTTCAATAAAATCCACAATATCACAGTCATATCAAAACGCAATCAGTCTACCTAGCCTTTTCCCAACTATATTGGGGTCGGCTTCCAGTCTAACCGGGTGCAGCTGAATACCAGTATTTTACATGGAGCGCCTGCCTATCTGATCTCCACAACCCAGTAACTGAGTAATACATCACCCCTTGGTAAGACTGGTTGGATGGACTTGGTCAGACTTTCGGGCTTCTGACGACCCGTAACGACTGTGAAAGATCCACGAATGACAGCCGGGACCAACGGCTTAACGTGCTTTCCAAGGCACGGAGGAGTCCCGGTATGTAAAGATGGTCACCCATCCATAGATCAACCCCGACAAGAGTAGCTTAAACTGATCGACCCGTGCGGCTTACTTTACTTAGCCACGAGCTCGTACACCCGAGTCATATCAAAACGCAAACAACAATAATATTCTTTACAATTTGCCCTCATCAATCACAATAATTCATCATCATTTTAATTAATCGTGATAACAAATTACAAGATCGTTAATTACGACATGCGGGTGACCACCCAAGCACGCTGTATCGCTGCGAATACAACTGGTCAAATCAATTTAAAACTTTGACTAATTACTTCACTTTGGAGAAAAAACCGGACGATAAGGGAATTAAGTAATTACCTTAACTCACTTATCTCGTTTCTTTTTCCCCTTTTTTGACCGAGGGAACGATTTGGGTGCTTTCTTTCCCCCTCGTGTGCTATTTGTGGCGATCAGCAATGTGTGTGTGTACCTACAGGGTTCTGGGGAATGATGCTTTGTATTTAAGGGTAATGTGCGTATTTCGTAGTTATATAACATTTTGTTTCAATACCTAACCAAGTTTGTAGGTACTGTTAAAAGAAAGCCAAGGGAATTTTTGGAATTTACGTTTATAACAGATCTTTTGCTAGATTATATCGATAAAATAACTGGTGCGTGTCATTTGATTCATGTGTGCCTAATTAGGAATAATTACAATAAGTAAACTAATGCTAGTGCATTTTGCAGAATAAGTCATACCTACTGCTATGACAAATTAAAAACATATTTAGGTGCATAGGAACCTATCCCAAAACCGACCGAACGCTAAGTCGTTTTTTTGGCACGTGGCCGAAATCGGAACTAAGGCCGCCATCTTGTTTTGTCTATACATTTTCTGTGCCAATTGCTCAAATGTTTTCCAACGACGCCGCCCTGTCAATGTCATTCAGGCGCCAAAAGATCCTTGTAGCACTCTAATATTCTTTTTTCCTTCTACAGACGCTACGGGGTGGTCGACAAGCGGTTCTGCGTGGAAGGAGGCTCGCGCTGCGGCAAGGGCGAAGGCCTGTTCATCTTCGCGGCAGAAGGTGGCCGGGAGCTGACAGAATTGCTCAACGTGTATAGTCATGAGGCGCAGTCCAGGCTTAGCATAGCTTCTAGGAGTGGTTCAGGTAGGAATCTCTCAACTCTGTCAGGCACTAGTGGTCTGGCATTAATGCTGAACTGCACCGATGATATGGTGCGAGGCACACAATACTGTTATTTTAACCCACTTTATTTGTTTTATTTTTGTGTTCATAAATGTGTGTCTAGTCTGGGTCAAATTATTATTATCTTTCTTTCCATGGATTCAACTTAAACCCTATTTCGGTAAAAACCAAAAGATAAATGAATGCGAGCTGGATTGCAAAAGCCTTGGCAAAACATGGACGTTCAATAATACCTTTTTGGCTGCAATCATAAAGGCTGATCAGTAAACATGAGCCTTTTTAATGCCCAGCAAAAAGTAAGTTTTCCTTGTCCTTATAATGGGGCTCCACATAGAACAAATAAATCGTGATCTCAACCGTATGACCTACAAAGTCACCTATATGCGTCATTGACATATTTAGTAAAGGCGTGCCCTGACTTAGATCATATTGAAGACCCCTCCACACGCCACAGTGTAATCAAAACTTATCTAATCGTCAAAAGATAAAAATGCAGACGGTTCTCACACAAGTTTGCAAAATATTTGCACGGGAATTGTCGAATTTGATGTGATTAATACATAAACCTTAAGAGGGCAGTATACCTTTTTCCGCACCGGCAAAGGTTGAAGTAACATGTCTGAACTGGGATCGTCAGAGACTCACAGTCGCGGTTCGCCGAACAATGGAAAAAAAATCATACACGTAATCCCATCATCATCGACGTGCCGGGCAGTGGAAAAACGCCCATTAAAAAATAATATTCGGTCCAAAAATCTACATTATCTAATCTTGCAATCCTCCTTTCAGTACTAGAGAAGCGTTTCTCGGACGCCAGTTCCTGCATGGACGAGTGCTTCCACACGTCGCTCAGATCCGTGTCTCCGTCGTGGGCAGGACCTGCCAGCCAGACCATGCACTGCCTGTCAGACCTGGACTCAAGCATGGACAGCAATGAGGAGAAGTTCCGGAGACCCACCTCGCTACCACGGTGTTCCAGCTGCATTGGGAAGATCAGTCATTTGACTAGGTAAGAATTTTTTAAATGTGGTAAGAACTCTCTCCAGTGGTGGGTCAATAGTGTTTTTCTGTGACCCTTTGGCCTTGGTCAAATCTGGATTATCGTCACAATTTTCCTATTGGACTTCTATTATTCCTTCTACATAGCTAACTGTATAATACTTACCTTGACATCAGGGCCTTAACTAACTTAACTATTAAAAATTAAAAAATATCTACACTGCCACAAACTCATCTGACCCTGACCATCACCTTCCAAATTTTCAGATCATCAACAATGAACACGCCAGGCTCAATAATGTCCCCTGTCTGGACAATGGACAACATACTAGAAAAGCGCTCAGATTCCGATCGGGCGTCCATCTACTCTCGATCAAGCGGCAGCGCGTCAGAGTACAGCGTACCACGCAGTGCGTGCCTCTTGGACAAGAGTTTTGAGTCCTCTAAAAGAGCAAGCCCTGTGGCTTGCTGTACGCCGACTGTGCCGGCGAAGACTGGCAATAATTGCCAGTGCTGGCAGCAGGTCAAACCTTGCTGCTGTCGGAAGAAGTCCTTCAGTGGACCCTATGAGAACTACGATGTTCCCAAAACGCCGATGCCCTTAATACAGGTGAGTTTTAATTAATTTTGAAGTAGGTTTCAATAAGTTTTTACACGACATCTTTTCATAGTTAATTAAGAAACTTCTAAAGAATTAATTTAAAATCAAGTCTAACTTCACTGTAATTAAATTACACGGCCTCTTGAATAAAATTTCAAGGGAGAACATTATCGATATTTTATTAAAAGGTTCTCTAGAACTTTCTTTACAAATTATTTCTTTCTTGCAGGAGCACCCAGTAGATTCTCATACCGACCCATCAAGCATATACGACACACCAAAGAAACTGAAATGTCTGATCAACGGGCAACCGTGCACGTGCACACACGAAGCCAAAAACATAGAGAACAAACAAATGGAAAATAACAACACAAGTGATACTAGCATTAACAATAACGAAGCTGAGGCACATTCCAACTACGTCAACGTTACCCCAGTGACGACCAGGCCACCAGTACCAGAAATAGATTTCGCTAATTACGCTAACATAGACCTTTGTACTTTGGAAAAGTTCGAAAACTCCCTTCAAATCCTAAGAAGTGCAGGGTTCAGTCAGGAGGAATTAGACGCTTTGGAAGATATACCAGAACATGATGATGATATATCTACTGCTACAACAAATACTGTACATCCGTCTACAGAATGCTGTAATGAACACTTAAATTACATGCATATGGAGCCATTAGAAATCAGCATTTCAAGCAGTAACAAAAACTTCTCAGACAATGTCAGTCGGATCAGTCATGTGTCAGATCCTACACAGCATTCTGAATCAGACAACACGATCAGCACTCGGCGGTCGAGTTCAGCAGACTTCACAAAGAGACATGATGATGATTACGGAGTCAACAGTCAGATATGTTTCACACCAACAGTTCTGAGAAAAGCTATCAAAAGTGATAGAATAAACGAAGGCATGCAGATAAGTCTAGAAATAATCGAGCCAAAGGACAAATTCAAAGTACCGGAGTTAAAAAGCGAGAGTTTGCTAGTAACAAAGTTTAGAGATGCCGTCAAAATAAGGCGTTCATCAAGTGTTCCGAGCAAATCTGACAAGAACAGAGATTCTTCCAGTTCAAACGATTCTGGGGTGTCAACGGGGTCTTTAAAGCATCATAAGGGAGACTTCAATGAATTCGAGATGCCAATAACGAGTTCTAAGTCGATAAAAAAACATGTGAAGAATAATAAGCAGATGAGAAAAGCCCTGACTCCTGTCCATGCGTTCGTCAAGTCTAATTCGTCGGATCCTTTGAAGAACTTGACATTTCAGTTCGAGGAGGTGGCGACGTTGACGAAGTCAAACTCCTGCGATGTGGATACGTTAACGAGACGAAAGAAGAGACCTGGTAAGTTCAATTTTTAAACGCTATTTTGTTTTTAAAGGAAAAATAATGTAAGAACTAAGAAGTCTATTCGTAGATTTTGTTCGTAATTGCCTAGACTAGTACTGTCAGATCTGAAGGCCAGACGTGTATGTTTTTTTGGTACGCAATTTAAACTTATTATTGCCTCTTTGTTAACAAAAAATCTTTATAATTTGTTAGATTTTTAGTTGATAATAGAATTAAATTTGTTGCCAGAAGCAATTCTACAATTGATACTCCTGTATACAGTAACTGTCCGTAAATATCGAATCGGTTTTAGAAACCGGTTTTAAAAACTTCGTCTTTGTAGGGAATCGTCATTGTCAATCATACCTACCTATCTGGCAGTCTCTTTTTAAATCACGATGTGTACCATGTATCTAGTTACCTACAAAATCTTACCATCTACTTTCTTTCTAGTGGAAACAGACATCACAGCCCGCCACAGCCAGATGACGACCAAATCAACATCCAGCGGTGCGTCCGACACATCCGACTACATGGAATCCCTCTCCGTATCGTCGTTCAGTTCGTGCGACGTATCGGCCGACAGGCACATCACTAGACCACGCTCGGGCAAAGAGTATGCCAGCATCGACAGGACTGCACTAGTCTAGTTGGAACCAATATTTGTGGTTTCATGTTGGTGGGTTGGAGCCAATGTTTGTTTGTTATTGGTGGCATTTATGTAACTGTTTCTGTATTTTAACGTTGTGTACTTAAAGAATTCGTGTATATTGACACGAATTGTTTTGGCTTGGATTGTGAGAACTAAAGTTATTATTTCTCCAAAGGTTTTTCTCTATTGGAAGGTTTAGCAGCATCAGGTTAGAGTGGAAACCGGCCTTATGTTATGTAATACATACAAGAAACAAATTAGAGATAGGTTTTCGAAAAATACGTTTAAAATAATTGGTGTTAACATCAATGAAAGCAAGCCCACAATAATCCCTTGCAAAATAATTTTACAAGTCTCACAAAAAAGTTCGCCAGAGCCATCATAAAAACATCATTTCGCTAATGACGTTGGCTCATGTCACCGAAGATTTATGAGTCCAAACATTTGCCAAACATTTATCCAAATTATTAGTTTGAACAACGGTACCGTCTATGACGCAGGATTGAAAACCAAGGCCGTGTTTGCTTGTTATAATACCCTATTTTTACTTAAGGGTGGATCGTCAGGCAATTATATTTAAAAAAAAATATTTTGTAAACTCTTCGATAATATTAATTGTCTTATCCCGGTTTATTGCCAGGGTGAACAAAAATAAGAAAAACAATTTGCTACCAAAAGGTACTTTAAAAAACACTATTGGGTAGTCTTCATTTAAATAAGAACAAAAGACATCACTTCATTCAAAACTAAAACCATTTTTGACGATAGTCATTTGAAATGAAGTCAACGAAAATGAAACTTGTAAATAAAATGTACATACAATAAGTACATACAGTTCATACATTTGTTCCTATGTACATAGTTTTAAGATATATAAAGCAGTTATGGACGAATTTAGTTCTTTAGTAGCGTGCCAAAAATAATGTAGCTGGCTATAAACTGGTTTTGGGTATTGTAAAATATAAACTGTACTTCATTTAAGTCTAAAATAAATGAAGAATAGTGTTTCAAATTAAAAGAACTTCGATTTAAAATTAGTTAGAATTTTGTGTTTCATTTAAAATGTAGCCGTGTATATTTTAAATGTAAGTTTTAAATTTAGTTTGTAGACTTCATTTAATGTGTTAGGTACTTAAATTATTTGTGCCTTTACTTAAACATGTGTTGCTAAAATAATTGTCTTTCATTTATTTGTTACCTTCGATTAATTTACTTTTAAATGTAACTTGGAATAAAAGTACTAAGTAGTTTTATGAAGCAGTATAAAAATGTGAATATTTAAGTAGGAGTTGGTTAAAGTCGCCTATACGCAATTTATAAGCAATAGACATAACGAATAAATAGATTATTTAAAATTAATTACGAAAAGTCTACATTAGCGTCATTTTATACAAAGTGTTAAAGATTTTTATTATAATGACGTAATTCTTGACATCTTGTAACTATTTTAAAAACTCTTGATTTAAAATAATGTCCTTCTCGACAGTATGACTAAAAATAATAATTTTACAATAAGACAGATTTTGTGTAATTAATTTTAAATATATTTTCAGGTTTAACGATGTTTAATAAAAATAAAACATTATTAAGTACTAGTAGGACTTTTATAAAAAAAAATGCATTCTTACAAACATATTCCTGCCAAAACTAAAATTTTAATTCTATATAAATTCTTATGTAATTTGTTTCTATTTAATTATAATCTTCAGAGACAAAGTGCTAAATTAACATTTTATTCAAACTGACTGAAAAAAACCTTCACTAAAATTGATTTGCCTAAAATAAATGAAAATAAATTATAAATAATATTTAACACTTTTGTTCCGCTAGTGTACAATCGACTATGGGAGTCAAATCAAATGTTCACTGCCAGCCATCTTTGTATCGTGTCATAATATTACACAAAAACGACTCGACTGCGAATTAATTCTTGAAGTAAAAATTACAACGCGAGCGGAGTCTCACACGGAGAGAATTTTCAAATAAATTATGGCAGATTTGCTCCCTTTTACCACAAAATGGATGGGTACAGAAGGTCCGCTCCACACAACAAGCGAAATCGCACGCACACAGACACGCTTTACGAACAGCGACCGCATTCGTTCGACCGAGATAGACCGAGAGCGCCGCCCCGTACGAACGCGTCTATGGGGTCTTCACGTGTATTTTTTTGGAGCAAAGTATCTTAAAAAATTGCAGAATATTTTATATTTAGATTAAAAGAAAGAAAGAAAAATATTTATTTAAGGGGCCGCTTTTCGGTTTAGAAATTCGCGTAAAGCTAAAAAATAAATACACGTGATATCTCACTACACTCCCCTCCCCCTTATGATATTTCATGATTTTTCCGAACTACCACCCCCCCCTTTCGAGCCGCACGTGATTTATGGACGACCCCTATGTGTGCGTAGGCCTGTTTTCGGGCTTTGGGCTCGTTGTATGGAGCTGACCTTCTGTATCTATTTATATTGTGCTTTAACCCAGAACTTAATACCATTATGGTCTGACTGTGTGTTTCCAAATCACATTTCGTAATTTAGTTCAGGTTTTCATAAAATACGTCAGAGAGAGCAAAATGTTGTAGGTACTTAATTTTAATTAGTTTATACTGAAAACAGGGCATTGAGCGGAACATAAAAATTAAAACATTCGTTTTGTTTGTTCCGAAAATTGAAAAAAAATCGTGAAAAATAAATATTGCACAAAATCAACTCAATATTCGTGAAAAAATATAGTGTAAAAATGTCGTCAAAGGAGATAAACAAATAAAAAAAATACGTTTCTTTTTAAAGCCCACAGCTAGAGCTGTGGGCTTTAAAAATAACTTTTTCAATTACCTACCTTACACAACACAAATATTTTCTTTAAATTTTATTAAGTATATGAATGATGTTTTCACAAGTTTTATTCTTTAACAACTTGTATAATATTAGTTTTAAGAGGTTTATTCTTAAAAGTTTTGTCTCTGAATATGGATTAGCCGGTACGTTACTTCGTCTAGTCAACGGTGTATATGTATGATGACCACAATTGCTAGTTAAATAAAAAAGTACAGATGAAAAAATAAATCATAAACAAAAGGTCGAAGAATTAACCAAGTAAACGACCCTTTTATTTGTAAAATCTAATTATAACGAGCCCCACTTGACGGGAATTGTCGCCTAATACCTACATAGGCTTAAAACTAGGTTGTCAACGTAATATTAGGTCCAAGTGTGGCTGTGTGGCCATTGCCTGCACGCCCTATTACCTGTCATTGTGGTCATCACATTTTGAGGTCATTATTTTTGCACTAAATGGAATGTTAACAGCACAATATACATAAATGTATATCTACATAAGTACTATAATTAATTTTGTGTAAAAATATCATATTTTCTTAAGAGGTTTTTACGTTGCAAACTGTATTACATTATAAAATGTTTTGTAATATTAAATAGCAACTGAAAATATAAAATATAGTGCATTTTGAATGATATACGTATTTTATTTATTAACTTCCATGAATTTGGTCCCTGATTATAAGTTATAAGTATAAATAGTTCTACTACTATTAGCACACTACGTAAGATTTACTGTAAAAGTTTTACAAGTTTCTGCAATAAAGGTTTTTTTTTGTCACACAGTCACACATTTCAGTTGATATCACTTTTCGACTCATTAGAAGACATGGCTCGTGGCTACCGAAGGTTAAGCTACGCTTGGCACGGTCGGTTCGTGGGTAACCGTAAATTACATATTGACCCCACCATGCCTCGGAAAGCAAGTTAAGCTGTTGGTCCCGGCTGTCATCCTCAGATCTTTGACAGTCGTTACGGGTAGTCAGAAGCCCTGTCAACCAGTCGTGTTACCCAGTAACTGGGTTCTCAAGGTCAGATGGGCAGTCGCTCCATTTAAAATACTGGTATTCAGCTGTATCCGGACAGACTGTAAGCCGACCCCAACATAGTTGGGAAAAAGCTAGGCAGCAATATTGATTTTGATTATAAGACTTGCAAAAGTCAATTTATTTGAAACATTGATAATATAACTTTTATAATATTTTTACACTTGGTAGGTAGTAAATTAAATAGCTACCTAACTACAAATAAATACAGAAACAAAAGGACACTTAGGGTCAATTCACACCGCGACGCACAGAGCACTATAATAACCGCGTCGAGACGCGACGCGCACTTTTTTCAGATCCGATACAATATCGAATTTATTTACTACACAATAAGGTACACGTGCTGCGCAGCACCGCGCACGTCAGCGTAGGTACTTCGACACGCGTTCACGCTCGCACTGAAATGATACCTATTGGTGAAGAAAATAAGTTCGATTTTTATTAAAAATTGCGCCCAGCGTCACGTCGTCGCGGTCTGAACTGACCCTTAGGCGTCGAAGTATTCTTCCGTATCGCTGTCATCTGGAAAAGTGCCCAGAAGACTGGCAGCATTGCCACATTGAATGGCAATGCTAATTCTTTGGCCAAAGAACGAGCCAGCCCTCTGCACGCGTAGCATGACCGCCATAGAAACGGGCTTTTGTCGACGGAAGATTAGACAAAATGACAGAATGTGATTGTTTATCTGTCATTTTGTCTAGGTATTCTTCCGTCGACAAAACCCGTTTCTACGGTGGTCATGCTACGGGTGTTGGTGATAAGATAGATAGATCATCTTCTATAGTCAAATCATAATAAGTAAGTTGGTGTTGTATTCATAAACGTATCTGTGTATATTATTTAAAATAGTGTTGCAGAAGATACCTTTGTATTTCACCACACTACTCACGTCTTCGGTAGTATAGTGGTAAGTATCCCCGCCTGTCACGCGGGAGACCGGGGTTCGATTCCCCGCCGGAGAGAATCTTTTTTGATCTGTTTTTTTTTTAAACACATTATTTCTTTTTCAAGATTTGAATGAATTTGTCTTGTCAAAGTTATTGTTTTAAATGTATAATCGGTTTAATTTACTACCAACATTATTCAAGATTCGGAAATTCATTATTTTTGCCAATAAAACAGTTTTTGATGTAACACTATATTTTCAAACATTTATTGCAAATATTTTCAATCACCAACATGAAAGAAAAACCGTCCTTTTTATCCCAAAACGTATATCTTTATCTTCCTCCAATCGCCATACATTATCGATATTAACTGATTAGTGAAAGCAATTGAACTGTGTAAATGCAATACCGTCCCCTCTAAGCCCGGGTCCCAGTGGACGATTTAATCTGGACCCCAAAACATCCGCACAAAACAGGGATTTAGCCGAGGCAGCGGGATTTACGGCAAAGTGAAATCACGAACTGCAATGTATGGAAACTATAATTGGATTTAGGGCCATCTATTGACAAACAGTGATATCTTTATGAATGTGAGCGAACAAATAATCATGTTTACATAGCTCGATAGATGTCGCTATGTTTGCTTAAGTTTTCACGCCCCATTCAAAGGTAGGCAGAATTTTTTTTTATTGATTTATTATTATTGATATTTTTATACAGTGTAATTGAAATAACTGAAAACTCGAAAAGGCAACATAATGAAAAAAAAATACTAAGAGAACATAGAGAGGGGATTTTTTTTTAATAACTCGACAGAATGCATGGAAAAGCTGATTTTTTTTCACGAACTTATGAAAATTTGTTGCCCATTCTCCCATTCCGTATGTCCACGAGAAGCATTAAGATAAGGGAAGTCCGAAGTAGAGAACCCTTCGCACAAGAGATCTAAGGGTAAACACAACACATTACACTGTTTTTTCACATCAGTTGTTGGGAAACGGACTTTTAGTAAATCCCGGGGTTTAAGAGATTCTCTAGTGGCTAGAGGTAATACTCGAATTGAAGTGTGTGGTATTTATTTTTGGGATTGTAAGTGGTTGGCGAAAACATAAAATAAAACAAAGGTAGGAAACGCGAGTCAATGCCAAATAAACCTCGATAAGGACCAAACCCCATGCCAAAATTCCGTAAGGACCAGATTTTCAAGCTGCACAGAAAAGTGTTGGTAAGTTAACCGATAGCAGTAACTGTGCATCACGGAGGGATTAAGTAGGTACATAGTACGTTACCGAGTAGTGTTCTGTGACGTTACGCTTTAGGCGTGTGGAGGGTACCTACGGGGTCAATACCGTTTAAGTGTTTTTTTTTAAATTAAATCTCCCTATTTACTCCATACAATTAATTCACAGTATCCTTTCAGTGTTGACACACAAAATAAAAGAAGGCTTTTTTATATCTAAGTACGAGTTGGTAATCTAACCTTGACACCACTTAAACAATAAGTGAAAATTCCGGCAAGCTATCCTTGCTACTTCTTCGGAAGTGATTAACTAAGTATAATATTTGTAAAAACCGAGGTTACCCGAGACAGTGAGCTGTGATAATTATGATAAAACTTCGCAGAATTCAACATGTGTGGCGACACCCGATGGCATGCGTTTGCATAAACATAACAGGAAAGGTTTCAATCTATCGGTATTGGTATTATACAATATACCTAGTACCTACCTACTTTTTTTTTCATTCATTCAGTCGAAAGACGTCCAATGCTGGACACAGGCCTCCCCCGAGCACCGCCATTTCGACCGGTTCTGTGCTTCCAACGGATTCCTGTTAGATACCTACCTACCTACTTACAATAGAATAATTATTATACGATTGATATATGGTCCTAGCTTCGAGGAGGAGCGCGTGGCTAAGTAATAACAGCCGCACGGATCGATCCATCTGGGTAAGCTACGCTTGCCGAAATTGTTCCGTGGATTAGGTGACCATCTTTACATACCGAGACTACTCCGTGCCTCGGAAAGCACGTTAAGCCGTTGGTCCCGGCTGTCATTCGTGGATCTTTAAGAGTCGTTACGGGTCGTCAGAAAACTGAAAGTCTTACAATCAGTTTTACCAAGAGTATTACCCAGTTACTGGGTTGTGGAGGTCAGATAGGCAGTCGCTCCATATAAAATACTGGTATTCAGCTGCATCCGGTTAGACTGGAAGCCGACCCAATATAGTTGGCAAAAGGCTGTGCAGCAATATTGATTTTGACCTAACGAAACTTATATAACTTCCGAACAGCACACCTTAGCCAGGTAGGTATAAATTAAAAGGCAACTGAAGGAGCGTTTTTCTATGACCCTATAAGAACATTATTTAACAGGTTAGCTCTGAAATCTTCACTATCTTTGACCAAGAATGGTGATAGGTAGGTACCTTTATAACCGTGTAGGTAGGTACCTACATTTTCGAAGTAGGTACACATTCAACCATGCACATGATTTCAGCTATCGATATTAATTCATTAAAACAATGCAAAAATCTTGAAAAAAGCAGAATGGAAGTAGCCAGTAGATCTATCGCTTCGATGTCACGCTGATAAAGCCAGCTGTAATAAAGTGCCTCGCTAGCCCTATGTAGGTACACTATCTATAAGTAACAAGATGCGCCTCGCATAAGTCTCAATCCCGCGGGAATAAAGTATCCTATATAAGTCCTAAATCAGCTAACGAAAATACAGTAAAAATGTTGGTTACCCAAGGCCATTTATTATTTTAGGTCAAAATAAAATCAAATTTTTTTTGCTTGGATATCTTTACATAGACGTACTGAACGCTGTGTTAAAATTTGCCCACCTATTTTAATGGGACCTTGTATAGGTATGCTGTTATGTATGTCATTACATAAACACCACCACAACTTCATCAGAAACAAGACGTTTTTCTAGTCATAGGTACGGTTTATGGAAATAGTTTTCTTCTAAGTGCTACCGTAATTATACATATGTACTAATACCTACTAATCTTTGACTGCGAGAGCAGTGGTGGCCCAGTGGTAACGACGCCGACTTACGAGTTATAGGTCGTGGGTCCAAACCCAAACAGGCGCTTTACTTCGTGTAAAAAAATTCATCATTACTGCTCTCAAAATAGTGAAGGAAAACATCGTGTGGAAACCGGAATGTCCTAGAACCAAAAATTCGAAGTCATGTGACATCTACCAACCCGCACTGGGCCCGCGTGGTAGATAACAGCCCACTTCCTCTCGAAGAGAGGCTGATTATGCTATAGGTAGACCAAATCACTGCTCAAAATCATATTGTGAGATAGTGATCAAGATTCTCTCAAAAATACATAACAAAAAAAATGGCAACAAACCTTAATAAAGATGACATCGTTTACATTAACATCGTGTTAATTCTGGCGTTACTTCGAAACACGACTAAAAGAAACATGTTTCACCGGCAATTCGTCAACAAACGCAGCATTTGCAATAATACAATAATATTGGTTCTACGGACCTGTGTGCTGTTTCAATCACAAATATTATGGTTGACGTACATGCACGATACGGAGAAAATTCCGGGGCAACGTTTTCAAAAACGAATAGATAAAATATACATCTCTCCCTGACAGGCACGACGCGACACCCGTAGAACGTCAATTTCCGTGAAGTTTTCATAGAAATTGTTCCACCAGTCGCGTCGCGCCTGTATTTGGGAGCCTTAACTCGTACATTAACTTATACATGTTCCCATCTCCATCTTGCACTTGTAGTTTAACAGTTGTACAGATGACGCTTTACCTACGTGCTGAATAACGATTATAGATCTCGGCCTATGTCAAACGCCAGTCCAAGTAAAACCAATGCAATTTTCATTCATTTCACGGTGTTCCTCAGGGTAGTGTAGTTGGACCTGTGTGATCTGCTACTACAAAATGGCAAAATTGTCACATTTGCGGATGACACTGCGTTGATCTTCCATGGCGACAATTGGGATGAGGTTTACAGCCTCGCTCAATCTGGGTTCAATACTGTAACTTCTTGGCTCAATAACAACGGCCTTACTCTCAATGTCAGCAAAACTAAATTTGTACCATTCTCTATTAAAAACATCTCATCCGCAGTTCACGAAGATTATTACATCAAGGCCCATTACTGTTCATCTGCCCACTCCTGTTCCTGCAGTGATTAGAAATAGCTTTTAGTATAAAGTACCTGGGTGTCATGATTGATAGTACTCTCGGCTTCAAACACCACCTGAACCTACTATCTTCCAGAACTCGAAAACTAATTTTTAAATTTAAGCCGTATTGCAGATAAAAATGTCATTAAAATGGTTTACATGGCACTGTGCCAATCCATTCTAACATATTGTATTACTGTATGGGGTGGCACTTGTAAAACTAACTTAATAAAACTTGAAAGAGCTCAAAGAGCGGTACTAAAAGTAAGCCTGTCGTTACCTTTCTTCTTTCCTACCAAAGATCTGTACTTGCTCTCTAATGTGCTGACAGTAAGACATCTTTATATTCTGTGCTCAGCTCTAAAACAACATTCACTAATAGGGTATGATCCTTTACTTAATGCAAACAAGAGAGTCAAACACAGGGTTTGCCCAACACTTACTAATCGTAGCACCGCCTTCTCACGCAAATTCTTTGAATTTCTTGGTGGACATCTATATAATAAGATAAATAAGAAGCTAACAGTTTACCCTCTTACAAGAGCTAATTGTAAGAGGGTTATTACTGCCTGGCTTAAGTCCCTCAACTACGATGACACTGAAAATCTGCTTATTGTACCATCCTAACCAACTGCGTATGCTGTCACCTCCTTCACCCAGCACACACTCACTCACACACACACTCACTCTCTCCCGCACACACTCACACAGACACATACACGCTCCCACACACTCACACTCGCGCACACATACTCTCGCACACATACTCAATTACTCACTGATGCAATTTAGTTCCTCTCACCCACTTTGTACCCCCATAACAGCAACAATCTCACTGCACATAGCTTATTCCCTCTTAATTATTACTTCTCACTGATGTTGTATACAGCTGTCACCTATTGTCCGGAGTCTGGAGAGGCTGGTAATCTATCATACAGGTCTCCTAGTACAGAAACCAGTCTCTCGCATTGATCACAACAATTATCGCTAATGTTTTGTTTGTTCGTTTTTTTATATTGTTTGTAAAATTCTATGTGAGAGAAAAACAATAAACTTTATTTATTTATTATTATTTATTATTTCAATAATACTAATTATAATACCTACTTACTACAACGATGACGGTGTCAATGCACTTCGTGCTAGCTCGCGACAACCTCCTTGAAATCAAAGAGCGTGAAGATACTTAGATAAAGTTAAACGCTCAATAAAATACTCCACCATCACTTTGCCTGTTACTGACGGCAATTGCCTGATCGTGGCTGCAGAACGTGAAGTTCTGAAAACGATTCCCCGGCAGGTTCAGTAAGTGGGTACCTATTGTATCCTTTTGCTAGAGTCATCTTACATTTGCTGTCCCACACTTTTGACATCATTTAAAAAGTTATCAGCTGTAGTTTTACGAGTATCCTGTCAATTCTTACACTGGCTGCAGTAGCATCATCAGCCTATAATGTTGGGAACATTATAGGCTACTGGGACTCAGGCCTCCGCTCTGTGAGAGGGTTAGGCCGTTATCCACTACGCGGTTCCAGTGCGGGTTGGCAGATGTCACATGACTTCGAATTTTTGGTTCTAGGACATGCCGGTTTCCTCACGATGTTTTCCTTCACCGTTTTGAGAGCAGTGGTGATGAAATAATTGACACAAAGTAAAGCGTCTGTCTGGGTTCGAACCTACGACCTACAAATCGTAAGTCGCGGCCGTTACCACTGCTCAGTAGGTAACTGGAAATAAAAACTTTGGAACAGTCTCTCGCTAGAATTTCATTCATCTTTTCCGTATCAGAACTACTGACCCAGTTCGAGAAGGAACTCACTGCCTTGCTAATTGGTAACATCAATCATTTATACACGTCATTTTATTTATGTTTAATTTGACTGTGGAGGATCCTAGTTCATCTCATTATCTCATTACAGTAAATAAGATTATTAGATCATTAACCTAGGCATCCGCGTTGGAATATTAAATTTGTTCAGTATAGAACCAATGGACCAAATATTCGGGTTTCGAAGGACCAAATTAAATCCACTAACCAAAGTAAAGCAATGCAGTAGAAATTAAACCGAAAAAATAATTTGAAATAGACCTCTTTACGATAAACAACGTATTTGACGTTACCTTTGCATACAATTCTGTAGGATTCAGCTACTTCTTCTGTCTGTTGTAAGCTAACTTGTATGTAGCTGACTTGTATGTTGTTTTTTGACTGTTAAACAGGTTTCTCTGTTTAACAGTCAAGTCAAGAATTAATCCTGATTAAATCTTGGACTTATTAAAATGGAAAATCAGCAAATGTATTGAATACCCCCACTCCCTCTTTTTGGTATTAATAAAACTTAGTTTCATCATTTCATGGCGAATTTTAGACACTAAGCAGCATTTTCGAATGAGTGTCACCGGACGAGCAAAAATCTAATCTCTAATGACCTCCTTTGTCCCATAAATTAGGTAAATAATATATAGATTATAAAAATGTAATTGTGTTAGTAATCCTACAGCCGTGTGCGCAGCTCCCTCCTATAATCTGTAACATATAAGCGATCGCAGTGGGTGCAGGCTCAGTATTACCGCGACTGCCTGTCACAATGGAGGCTAGAGTGATTGTAGTCTGTCTGTTTGTTGCCGCGATCGTTCGCGGAGAGCAAGGTATGTGGAGTTTTATTAAGTAAAATAAAAAAAAGTGTTAAAAAAGTAAGAGTTCAAGTCGCGTTTCAAAAGGACCAAAAAGTGAGTCGGATTCATTAATGTAAATTATTTTAATTTATGAAAAAACAATTATATCCAAAGCTACCTACTAGGTACTAGAACAAAACCTGAGGACCAAATATTCTGGTATCCAAGGACCAAATGAAATACACTAAGCAAGGAAAGCAATGCAGTAGAAATTAAACAAGTTTTTTTTTACTTAATTTTATTTAGTACTCTTTACGATAAGCAACGGTTTAGACGTTATACCTTTGTATAAAATTCTGTAGGAGTCAGGTAATTCTTTCTCTCTGTTGTAAGGGTTCTAATATACCTATTGATATTTACTTTGAATCTTCAATAGCACTCACAAGCCCACAATGGCGCTAGTGTCGGTTTGATGTTGAACTTATAATCAAGAGGTCCTTAATTTGAATCCTAGCTGAGCCATATTGAAAAAGTGACTCTTGGTTCAAGCTAGTTGCAAGTGTTTATAGGGAACGATACTTTGTAAATTTTAACCGGTTTCTGAATAGGCTAAATCCTCTTGATAAACGTGATCATTATAGTATTATCCTTGTTGGATTATTTTTTGTATCAGTCAAGATTGTCTAAAATACTTTAGGTATAGCGATTTTGTATCTACCTACTTGTATATTTACCATGTCACGATCTTATGTATAAAATATGAATGAATGCATTTTAACTTGCACGTTAGATTTATTCAATACGACGGTGTCTTACTGTGACGTCATTCCTTGATCGAAGATAATTTTATTATGTAGATGTTATCATAATACCATGTTTAGTTTATCATAAGTTAAATAGGAATTTTACCATCGATCCTTAGTAGGTTGGGCTTGACAAATGGATTGATGTAGGCACACCACCAAAGCACATTTAAAACTTGCTGATAACATTGAACGTTACCCATGTAAATACATATCATAAAGCACTAGCTGCGCCCGCGCTTTCACCCGCATAAGTCTCGATCCCGTGAGAATATTGGGATAAAAAGTATCCTATGTCCTAACACAGGTCATGGTCTACCCTTGTGCCAAATTTTATCCACATCCGTTCAGCCGTTTTAGCGTGACAGCGTAACAAACAAACACGATCACTTTCGCATTTATAATATTTGCAATCGGGGGACAGCACTTGAATTTCAACAGTCAATCAGTCAGTTTTCTAACCATCATCGATCGATGTCACAAAACACCTCATTCCTACCTTTTTTCTTCATATAGCTTTGCTGTATGAATTTGAAAAACAAACAGAAAGCCTTACTTACTGAAAATCTGAGAACTTACACTAAAGGTTCTGAAACTTTCAGGAATTATCGGTAAGTTTTGGAACTTAATACGTTTCAGGACTGACACGCTAATGATATTCTCATTACCACGCAACTAACATGTAGGTAAAGTTGGATGATGTATAGAAACACAAGCACAATATACAATCGAAGGTCGAATCCAAAGATAAAATCAAGATACAATTTTATGACAGCATTCGCATAATTTATTTATGATGAATTCTCACATATTTCCCTCATGCGGCAACACAAAGATGTCACAGTGTTGCCATCATAGCGGATTTCCCCAAGCCATTCAAAAAGTCTTTACGCTGTAGATTTCTTAACCGTGGGTTATCCAAGCTAATTTACATACATTACGATCATTTTAAAAGTATTTGTATAATGAGAGAGAAATCCCATAGACTACCTATGTTATGATTCATTTTTTTTTGTGAAGACACGATCGCATCTTTCAAAGGTTACGCAGGGTATGCCACGTGCAAGTTCAAAGCACGGTGTTCGAGGTTTTATTACGCAAGATAACATTCCTCATCTACTTACGGACCTGCACTGAGCTTCAGCAATTAAAACTGTCAAAAGGTCAACATGCAGAAGTCAACTTGAGCAAATTAGATACTTTTGATTGGAACTCAAGGTAAAAGGTTCGCTTACCGTTAATTTGTATCGAGATATTTTTTTCAAAACGTGTTTTGGTAATAAATAAGTTCTGAGAATAATTTTCAAGATTAACATATATTTTTTCCGCTGCCACAATCTATATACAGGTAGCGCATGTATAGATTTTGGTTTTATTTTTTATAGACAAGCCTGCATAGAACATTTGCCTCTTGTCTGCACGTACATAATTATGTCAATCCTAGCTTAAAAATCATGTTAAGAGGGAACAGGGCCTGCGAGGAATTTGAAAAATAGATATTTGAAGAAACAATTGCCGTCGTGTTACCTCAAGTCTGCCTCCGTAGAGTGCGATAGGGACAGCTGCAGCTCAGACCGACTATATCACAAAAATAATTGACGAGATCGACGTTTCGTATTCTCCTTTTTTCTCTTCGAAAACTCAGCCGATTCAATTATTTTTACATTAAAATTTTAAGAAAAAGTATGTCTAGGTTCCTATCATTTTTTTTAATGTTAAAAACGTTTCGAATTTGTGTGGTAGTCCTCTAATCACGGCTGTAAAAATGGGTAATTTTTGGAGGGTCATATTTTCTTTATCAATAAGTTGCTGAAAAAAAGAAATAACAGGGACATGTCTACAGCAGACTAGATTTTATGATATTCAAAAATGATTGCTCTAGATGCATTATTCAGGAAGAAAAAAAGGTAATACATTTGTATGGACAATCGCAGGGCCTGTTCCATCTTAACAGAGTATCAATGTCCAAGATCGAAATTCCCCACATAAAAGTAGTTGAACTAGGAAGACATGACAAGTAAAGAAGTAATGAAACAAATAGTTTCCTGTAAAAAAAAACTTTCCGACGCATCCAAAAAGATTGAAATTCGACCAAAAATGATAGATCAACAAAAAACGATATAGTCAGGACGATGATGCATCATGTTGATACTATATTATTAACTCGAAAGTCTTAATTAAAAGCCTGTATGTTTCGTACCGAAGGACGCGTAAATGCCCGTAATTTAAGACACATAAAGATGATTTAATTTAATAAAAATGCTGTGCCCGACGAAATACCTTACGAACGATGACCGCCAATTATGTTGTTATTTTTATTTCCATTTAAAAAGCTAAAAGTATCCGTTATTTATGATGTAAATGCAGTAAGAAATAAAGCCATGTAGAATTATTAAATAGTAATGCTTCTATCCGTACGTACTGTCCTATCCATATTACTGTCCCAATGCAGTAAACAGGCCTCATTTTATACAGAGAACCACCACGCTTGCCCAAGAAAGGTTGGTGGTTTCAGACTTATAGCTCCAGGCAACATAAAAGGGTGACTTAAAGTTTCCTCACGATGATTCCCTTCACCGATGTCCGTATATCCAAGATAAACTCAGATAGTATGAGTTGAAAAAGTCACATTTGGTACTAAGTACTCGTAAATAGGCAAAAATAAAAATGTAGGGCAATCTTTTTTTTTTTTTTTTTTGGGTGGGAAATTATCAAATAACTTCTCCCGCTCTGGGTGGAGCGGGAGGGCGTGTCAGACTCTTACTGACTAAAACCCACCCGTGTTCCTTCCGTTGCCTGTACATTGCCAGGGGCCACGGTATCCCTTTCGGACTTTCCCGCAAGGGCAATCTTCCTTTAATAACATTTCTAAAACGGAAGATGAATATGTGTCCGCTGTTAGAAAATGCGAGCAATTCAACAGAATGGACTGGAAGCAGCTGTAGCGAAATTACAATCGTTTCATTTTCTATAGGATTTATATCCATGTTATCATGGCTCTGTATCGAAATTGGAGGTGCGCGTAAATGGGACTATGACATTTCTTCATTTTTTCATCCCATATAAATACAAAACACTCGACTTACAACCTTGTGCCTTCCGGGAATCATTCTTTGTTATGATGTATTTCAAATGTTCCGTTAATATTCAGGTCTGCCGATAAGCTAATTAAATGACGTCACATTTGTATCACAATCACAAAGAAAGGGGATTCACTGATGATTTTTAATGACATATAAATACGTCCGAGATGTGCGAATCAAATAAAAAAATGCAATACAGTTACTTTCAAATATTTTTAATTTCCAAAGGTATTTGTTCACATACATATAATAAAACGGATAAAACTAACACCAATGATATTCTTTGTTATGCAAATCGTTTCAACGTTTCACACATTTGGGCAAAATAAAACAGTATAGAACTTAAACCTGCTGATCATCCGGTCATTGGACAAAATCATGCCTATATTTTAATAAGTATATATTATTTTTTTAATTTACCACTACCTACAGCAACTCAAGACAGGACGGTGAAGGCCTAGATTACCCTTGGGTTGTGAGTTTGTGACAACAGGTAACAAAATAAATACTTCACCAAATAGACAAGAAGATTAATGACTCACACAATAACCCTTTTTACCCAACTGCCCCAAAAGGACGGTAATGTTTTTCGAGAGTATGTATGTATTACACGTAAGTATGTATGTTTCGCTCTGATTGGCTCTTCATTGGTAAAGGCCGGCCGGCTGCCAATAGGAGCACCGAACGCGGTCGATGCGTAAAGTCGAGATGGTTAAAAGAAACTTGCACTAGGGCCTCTGTTGTCTAAACGGTTTGATAGATTTTAACATATGAGGCGTCGTTAGATTCAAAATATTATAATATTTATATAGCCTTTGTCACTCCCACAATTAAAACATTGCATCTGCAAATACAGAAAAGGGAGGGGAAAATTAAAAAAAATATATATACTACAAATATTAATTGACACAGACCTACCTACATTATAACCGAAGGACCATTTTCCTGATGCATGTCAGATTGCAGAAATTGCCCTAATTCTCCAAAAACATCAAGATTTGTTGTGACAATACTTCTCTTAGATCGCAATAAAAAAACACAAATTTAACGCAGTTTTCATTTATTACCCTAGCAACACTAATAAACAGGATACATACTATAGTATTGTCGACAGGATATTTATATCTTTATGCTGCAACCATTTTATTTACTGCCGTTTCCTTGAAAACGAGTCGATCAAGAATGAAATTAAACATGCACAGTGATAATACGAATTGCAATTGCAATCTTTTGAGGTTTATTGTCATCGTAAACCGTTAAAGAGGTTTGCAGTTAATTAGGTTATTGGCTAATTAAATTGGTAAGCCCGTATTTTGGGCCATTACTTACACAAAAAGTTTATTTATCAACGTTATGTGCAAACTTTCGCTTTTAGCTTTAGTAGGTAACTACCTACTTACTCTTTTGAATTAAATGCACCAGCAATTTTGAAAACTTTACATCAATATTCATATTCATTGTTTGAGTAAGTATACATTCGAGAATCTTGTGTGTTTTCTTCATAAAATAAATCTTTACCATGCTTGTGTGAATTGTGTGTGTGGTAACCTACTGTCTTGCCTTATTACTTAAAGATGAGGTATACCGTCTTCAAAAGTAACCAGAAATTCTCATCAATTAAGATAACACAGTAAAAGGAAACCGAACCAATTTCTATTTAAATCCGACCTTGACTACAAAACGTAAAAACACAACCACGATTCTCAGTACCCACAAATTAGTCAATGTTTTAAAACCAATGAGTGTCAATCACTCTACAGCAATGACTTATATATGTACAGAGTCTGTCTGTACAATGATTGACACTCATTGGTACAGACAATCTTATGTTTAGTAAACTTGCATGACCGCCTGACCGGCAAGCAGACAAGTGAAACCTCCATGATTGATTAACTTTGTGATTAACTGATTACTGATAGTGATAACCATCCCGGTTTGATTGCATTTGATTTTGATATGCGTGTGGAGAAATGACATGTGATAGTTAGGTTACACGTGTATTCGATCTTTAAAAGTCTAGTGTGCTTTGATTTAAGTGGATCGATGAGCTCTAGCCAACCAAGGTTAGTCAAAACTTGTCTGGTTTTGTGAGACGACAGTATTTATTTCCTTTCTGTGGTATCCTGTCCTATACTGTACTATTCGTAAATTTATCGTGATGCTCACCAGTCGTAGCATTTAATAATGCTTGACTGGTTCTTTGAGGCGTATTAAAATCAAATTCATCCTCCAAATGATTTTTATCTATAATCACTTATTGTTTGAATTTAGAGCAGTATCTTGCTGCTAATTAACCATCAGAATGATTAAGTAAGCCAAAAAATTCGAGTGCTGTAAATGGTACCGATATTAAGTAAGAAAGTATTTTCATTTGCATACAATGTTGTAAATATAACGGATCTTGTAGATATCTTAGTGCAGGACACATTCCGTAAAAATACAATACTACCATGCAAATTATTTAAAATATAGATACTCTGAAAGGTATTAGTAAAGCAAAAGTAAAGACCACAAATGAAGAAAGCTCAGCAGATCCAAAAAACGAAGATAGCTTAATTAATAAATAAAGAAAGTCGTATACAAGTAGTGTGGCCGATAAATTTGTCGTATCTAAATAAAGATCTGGTCGTAAAAACAGTCGGTCGATTACACGGCTCACTTAAATTGGATTGATTGACTTCGGTATCGATGCAGGCCACATCACTCCAGTTTTACTAATTAAATTGTCAATGGTCTTAAAATTGATGATACATAATCGGGCTAGGTAAAAAATACTATAGGTCAGTGGTACCTACTAAGTAATAAATCGTAGTAACCCAGCAATATATACTTTGGTTTTCGATTTTTTGCAGCCGTTTGGCATTAGTTTGTTAAATTAAAATATACATAACTATTGATGAAACTAACATAACCGCCAATATTATCTGCACGACGTTCAACAATATTATGAATAAACCCAATTTTCAACAGTGCTTGCCAAACGCCTAATATCGTCATAAAAACTAGAGGTACCTAAAGGTGACATCATGAGCCTCCGGGTCGAAGGACCAAATAAATAAACTATATTTTTGGTCCTTTTTGATGGAAATTTTGTTTTGTAATTATGTGAAGTAATGACAGTAATATTGGATTCTTTATCCTAGCTCCAGCAGGTCTCTGCCGCGCCAACGAGCGACTCCTGGAGTGCGGCTGTCCCCGGACGTGCCGAGATCCAGCGCCGGATTGTGCCGCTGTGTGCCGGACCGGTTGCTTCTGCGAGGACGGAGAGGTCCGGAACGATGATGGGATCTGCGTCAAACTGGCGGATTGTCCACCTATCCGTAAGTGGGAGAGAGAAATATTAGGTACTATTCTACTATTATTTTTTTACAGCTTCGAAATTTATTAAATTTTGTCCATGTTAGGTCCTAGGGTCCGCAATTTAGCGTTCGACAAAATATGTTTAAGCAACATGTTGCAATGATTAAAAATAAGTGAACATCGTAAACATTCAAACAAACTCGCTAAACAAATTATTTATTACAAATTATAATTTTAATCCTTTGTAGTATTTGCACAGCTTGACTTGATTAAAAATAACTTCAATTTGGACAAGCGTCATGCCGTCATGATAAGCAAAAATATTTGTGTTTTCCTCGGCGGGTGTCCACAAGTTTAAAAATTTATTTTTCAATTTTATTTATTGTTAAAATTGTTATAACGTTATTATAATAACGTTATAACAATTTTATTTAATGAAATAACAGATTATTAAAGAAAAAAAAAAATAATGAAAATACGTTTATTTGCGGTAAACACACAAGGAACACAAAATAAAAAAAGAAACAAGTTTAGGGAAAATATGCGTCACACCCACGCAAAACGGCGAAAACGGCAGATTTTGACAACTTGGTGAAATTGACCAAGTTGTCGAAATCTGTTATATTATATATTATATATTATATTATATATTATATATATTATAAATTGCTAAACATAAAGACGGTTTTATACCAAACTCCATTACCCTTAAAAAACGCGTGGCGATATTTAAATTAAAATTTCGAACGCAGTCGTAGTCTGTAGTCAGTACAGCCGGTCTATTCTGATTCTGACCATACAAAGTAAAGTCAGCTGTCATTCCGTCTCATGCTAGAAATTAACACTATTATCAGCTTCCCTCACCTAAGTTTTTATGGTGAGACTTTTACAGCATAGATCGGCTGCTACCATCCGACTTTTACTACATCCAGTTAAATCCAGATATAAAACAGAAGAACATAAACAAAATCCAATAAAATCCTTTATTTCTCTCAGTGTCAGCCTACAAGCAAGATACATCAGAACCTCGGCCCAATGGCGGCAAGTGCCCTGACAACGAGGAGTACAGGTACTGCGAGCCTTGCAACAAGACCTGCGACCAACCTAACCCCATTTGTCCAGCCCAGTGCAGCAGGGGCTGTTTCTGTAAGAATGGGCTGTTGAGGGATCAGGATGGCCGTTGTGTTGCCCCGGAAAAGTGCTCAAAAGGTAAGATTGTTTTCAAATTTACACGACTGCCTAAAAAAAGAGTGTAATGTTTTCAGGGTTCATGTTTGTATGAGAGTTTATTTATTCCACCATAACTTTTGAATGCAGGTGTATATCGTTAGAATCCTTACATCATTTCGAGTGACACAGGCTTTTTTTTTAACTCTATATGTTTGCATGTATGGCTCAGTTTTAAAATGTGAAAAAAAAACATGTTTTAAAATAAAACTTGTAACTAAAGTGTAAATAAATTAAAAAATAAACCCTACTGCCCTACCAAAAAACGAACTAAAACATAAAAAAATTGTTGAACAAATAAAATTGTCATACAGAGCTTCGGCAAGGCAGCCAGATTTAAAAAAAAAAGTCATTGGATCTAACAAACCGAAGGCCCGATGCCGCAGCCTAGAATATCCCTAATACCACAAGCATCGTAGATGCATTACCATTACAGAGACAAGGTTGGAATAACTCATATGCATGGCACCCATACCCTTCAAACTGGAACATATAGAAGTGGTGGTTAGTGGCAGTAATAGGGTATGTAATGGTCGTGGTATTAACCCTACACTCTACAAATCTACTACTCTATTCTACTTTCTGACACGAAATTTCTAATTCGAAAGTGAAAATAGTTGCAATTTGATTTTGAATGTAATAGCAGGCACTCAGTGTTGGTAAGAGTGGTTCGTAATTTAATTCCTGTGCTATCAATAAATTGGTTGAATATGCAAAAAATCAAAATAAATATTCCAATTAAATACTGTTCATATCATGTCCAGGAAAAATACAAAACAGAAAAGGGAGAAATAAATAAAAATTGGAGAGGTTAATGCCATTGCCAATTGAGATGGCAAGTTGACATGCCTATTAAACCATTCGTAGATTTAGCGCATATGAAATTAAAAGTTAAACAGGCTCCTGTTATCTTGAGATGCAATCTCGACTTACTTCCTAGCAGTCACGAGGTCAAGGCAAACTCTATTTGTTTAATTTAGAACACAATCTTGAGAAACAGTTATTGTTTTTTTTCATCGCATTTTAGCGACAGAACACTGTAGTTATAAGTTTTTAACATAATTATATTTAAATCAGTTGTTTTTTATATTTATTTCCTTCTCTACTTCAGTTTTTAAACTTTTATTCTTCTGCTTTCTTTACAGACACCAAATACTAGCTTTAGTGCTATAGTGAACTAAGCAGCTTTCTTGCCGAAGACCTACGCTTCTCTTTACCTTCATGCTGCGCTGCTTCTTCACTTACTTTTCAACGAAGAAGAATGTCTTTCTTAACTTTATACTATCTTCTTTTTATATTTTATAAATACTGTCACTATCACTTTTGTAACGTAGATTCTTATATAAACGATTATGATACAATATCGAATAATTTTTAACACAAAATTATTCGATACAATGATTTATTGTTTTAATTTCTTCTTCTTTTTTTCTTTCGAAACTCATTTTAATTTTTTTTTTAGCTCAATTATTTTAAAAAGTGGAGTGTAAATTGACTTTTGTTGATCGGATTTTGTACGTCTAGCTAGATTTTTTTGTTACTGTCTGTAAGTTGTGAAACTTCACAAACGTAAGTAACATAATTTCCAGTACTACTACACAGCAATACTACCAGCGGCCGTAGGGGTCGTAATCAGCTGTATGAGTTAGATAACGATACGCATCACGTCTGAAGTTTCGCTACTCAATTTAATTTGACCTTCTACACCTACAGTACTTGCAACCCCAAACGCAACACAGTACGAGATGACCTGTAAAGAACACCAGGTCTACAAGTTATGCGAGACAATGGAGAAGACCTGTAACGAGCCTAATCCCAGGTTCCCATTGCCGTGCAAGACGGGCTGTTTCTGCGAAGAGGGATACGTTAAGTCCCCAAACGGTCAATGTGTCAACCTAGAGGAATGTCCTAAAGGTAACTGGGATATACTAAATGGTGTTCATGCAAATTTTTATAACACTGGTCCTTCTGTAATTTTTGACGAATAATACCAACAATTTGGCGTTAATTGAACAGATGCAATGGTCAGATTGACGATACCTAATGGTTGATGTCAAATTGATGGTAACACAGTAGGTCTGTCTGTTGTGTTTTTCAAAATAGCATAATATACAAAGCAAAGTAAAGCTCCTGTAAAGTCTTCAACGTATCATCTTCTAGAAGTACGTCTTTCCTCTTGCCAAATTATTGTATTGTGTTAACTTTTTATTGGATATTATTTTCGTTGTGATACCTGAACGTCTTCTACCTATCTAGACATTATGTTTTAACACATTTAGAAGTGACATTCTCTTCGTTTATGTATCAGAACAAAACCTATTATAGTTTGACCGAGACTGCTGTTCCGATCCTTATTAATTCGCGGCGAGGTGGGGGGCAGCGTTGACGAATGAGCGGCGGGCGGGATGCCGCACGCCTTGAGCGTTGACCAATAAGCGGCCTGCACTGCCCCCCCATCTCGCCGCGCACATACGTAAGGCGCGACACAGCGGTCTAGGTCAAACTATAGTTAAAGCGCTATAAGGATCTTTTGGCGTTTGACTGACATTGACAGGAGGGCGCTGCTGGTGAACAATGTGGTGATAATGTTTTGTGAAATTCTATCGAAACAACAAGATGGCGACAAAAGGTCCTTGTACAACTATGTAAATGACTGCACCGTGTTCGTACTTTCTTTATAACTTTTCTGCACTTCTGTTTTTGTTACCATATCAATATAACTTAATTCATAATAAAAATGAATATTTGAGTTTTAGTTAAAATCTTTATTTTCTGAAATTATATTTTGGCTGTTCTTAATTAAGTATTTATTTATTGAAAAAATGTTAGTGCTAAGAAAAACATAAATAAATTGTTAAATAAATTATTTCCTGGTTTCTTCTTTATTTTCCTATTCTATAACTGTTTAGAAAACTTACTACTTCCCCACAAGCTTTAAACAAAAAAATAATAATTGCACATTTATGACACTACACATTTTTTATGGCATTTTTGAAGACTTTGCCAAGTAAAAGAATAGGCAGTAGACTGATGGTAAGAAATGTCCAAAACCAGAGACAAGCGAGCACAGCTTCCAATGTACCGAATCACCATCCAACCAATATGCCTAGTCTTTTCCCAACTATATTGTGGTCGGCTTCCATGGATTCAGAATAATCAGATGATGATTCTAATAATTTTCTATCTCTGTTCATATGATGCCCTATGCAACTCTACGCATTGCATCTGCTTCCGCTAGTCCTGCACGCACGTTACTTATCGATAACATGTTCTTATAAGTGACGCGAAAAATGCGTTGAAATTTATCGACGGTTATTTAAAAAAAAACGGCTACTCCATACATTTTGACCGCGTAGGGCACTTTTCTATGAAACAACAGATTTTTTTTAATAACCGACGAATAATTTCAACGCAGGGGGGTTCAGAATCATGTACTGAATCCATGGTAACAGTTTTCTCGTCAATGTCCCTACCACCCTGTAAAAAGAAAATCATTAGATATAACTAGACTAATTATAATAATTAGCAACTGATATAACAAGCACAATCTTCATAATGAGTTCCACACCGCTGGTCGCTAACATGCCTCATTCCTCAATCAGTAGGTAATCTTACTTTATGAAAATTAAGTGGGTAGTTGAATAATAAACAATATGTATAACTTATAAGAACATGTTATCGATAAGTAACGTGCGTGCAAGACTAGCGGAAGCAGATGCAATGCGTAGAGTTGCATAGGGCATCATAATGAACAGAGATAGAAAAAGATTAGAGTCATCATCTGATAATTCTTTTCCCCATTAAGTTGGGGTCGGTTTCCAGTTGAACTGGTTGCAGCTAAATAGCAGTGGAAAACCTCTTTTTCACAAGACGCTATATTTCTCTTTAACTGCTTATCTAAGTTACTAATTAAGTAGTTGATAGTATAGTAGTTTTCTGAGCCGAGGTTAGGACGCTGTCTTTTCATTATAATTATTAAAAGCCTGTCAGGGCCCACTGCAGGGCAAACGCTTTCTTACTCTCTGTTTAAAGCTGCTAAGGACCAGTCCTTGTTGAAGGAGTCCAGTCCATCTCCGTCTGGGCCTGCCGCGATGTCGCTTGCTATTAACAGGGTCGTAAGTTTGGCCTATTGGTCGTCTGACATGCGGCAGATGTGTGCAACCCAATTATGTTTTAGCGTGACAGCTGTCAAGTCAATCAATTTACCTAGCCTTTTCCCAACTATGTTGGGGTCGGCTTCCAGTCTAACCGGATGCAGCTGAATACGGAATACCAGTATTTTACATGGAGCGACAGCCTATCTGACCTCTACAACCCAGTAACTGGGTAATACGATACCCCTTGGTAAGACTGGTTGTCAGACTTTCGGGTTTCTGACGACCCGTAACCACTGTCAAAGATCCACGAATGACAGCCGGAACCAACGGCTTAACGTGCTTTCCGAGGCACGGAGGAGTCTCGATATGTAAAGATGGTCACCCATTCACGAACCAACCGCGGCAAGCGTAGCTTAACGTGATCGATCGACCGGTGTGGCCAAGTGACATAAGTTTTAAGCAATAGGTCCTAAGGCAACGGATTCGTTGGAAGCTATTCAACAAAATAAACAATCAATACGCAAAATAAGTAAGTATGAAAACACACACGTGAACAGCAGAATTTATCCTATGTTGCCACGGTTCCTGCAATCTGCGTGTGTAAAAGAAACCGTAATAGCCGACTAGCCAGTGTACAGTGGAGATCATAAATAGGCAAAATATTCGACTTACGGCTAAGTATGTCAGTTCAGAATCACAGTAGGTCGTACACGGTTACACATACAATATTACGAATGATATAGGTAAATACTAGCTTTAGCGGTACTTGTTGAAAGACCTACACTATACCTAATAACACTGTTATTTGAAAATATTGTAAAAGCCCATTATTTTTAAAAGAGTAACCGTGGATTTTCTTGCCGGCTCTTCTCGATAGGAAACAACCAATTGGAACCGTGCACCTAGCTTCTGACGTTTCATAAGTGCCCATGTAGGTTTATGTGAAATAAAATATTTTGAATTGAATTGAAGCGACTTTGCCCGAGTGGAGGTCGGAAATTTTCCTACGAGAACGTACACACGGCTACATATCAAGCTATACATTTCCAGTATAAGCTGACCTCTTATTGTACGGAAATTCTATACATATAGCTTGATATGTAGACGTGTGTACTACCGGGATAAAAAGTATCCTATGAGTTAATTCAGGTTATAAACTATGTGTTTCAAATTTCATCTAAATCCATTCAGCCCTTTTTGTCTGATTAGCAACAAACAAATAAACACACAAACTCACTTTCGCATTTATAATATTAATTAGGATGAAAAATTTTATAATAGTAGGTAATTTACGAAAACAATTAATTACCAAACACGAAACGCCAAACATAGTCCACCAATCAATCAATATTATTTTTCCAGTTCAGGTAAAGACTGATCCAGCAACTCCAGCTCAGGCAAAGATTGGTTCAGCAACTCCAGCAATTCCAGCAACTCCAGCTCAGGCAAAGATTGGTCCGGCAAATCCACCGAAGTTTAAAGTCCAGCTATTCATTGACCCAATGTTCCAATATTTCCAACCATCCCACCATAACCCTTCCGTGGAAGACTGCGCCCCAGAAGAGGAATACTTCTCCTGCGGATGGTGCGAGCCCAGCTGTTCCGAGCCATCTCCCTCTTGTCCTAACAAGGTCTGCATCAGGGGATGCCTGTGCCGGCCTCCGTTACTGAGGCATCATAGTGGATTCTGTGTGGAAGCGAAGGAATGCTTTCCAGGTAAGAATTTTTCATTAGAAAATATGAAGTAGCATACATTTGTGACATAGATTTGTATTAAGGGAAGGCCTATATTTAACGCTGGACAAAAATGCCTTAAATGTGATGTTGTTGATGGTGTAATAGCGGACTAATGATGATCAAGAACTCGAGAAGATTTGAGTACCAACAATACCGAATTATAGTTTTAAAGACGTGCTACTGCGCCATAAAATGACAATAGGGATGATGCCTGGGTAGAAAAAAGAAATTCTATTTAGTCCGTCAGTCAGATAAAAAAAAATATTAGACACGTATTTTTTGCTTTATCATATTAATTAAAAATGACTTAAATAAAACGCACAGTTGGAAAGTGGGGGTCGCTACGTCACAGGTAAGTATAAAATCTACATACTCGAAGTCATGGCACATTTTTACTCAATGTATCGCCGTAATCGTTTGATTACGTAAAAAAAGAAAAAATATGTATCCAATATTTTTTAAGAATCTACCTGACGGACAAAAATATTATTTTTAGTCATCATCCCTATCGATCACAATGGGTTTCGAGCAGACGAATTTTACAAACCTATGAAGCAATGGATTAGAAAAACTCTCGGATTGTGATTTAAAGTGTATTACGCAATTTGGGTGGCTTATATCAACTCTGGATACATTTAAATATTGCTTTACACGACATTGTCACTTGTAAACGGGATATTAATTTACCTACTTGACTATAGACATCGTTATTTTTAACTTTAACTCACTAACGGATTCACTAGTACAGAATATCAAGGCCGACTCACCACTGCCACAAGATCCCCTTATCACCAAACAATGTCAATGTGGAACATCCCCATTCATAACCTCTGCTGTCAGACCCCTGCCATAGATTAGCTGTAACATTGTTCGCCGTGTTATCATGTGGGTGCAGTATTTATGTGACAAGTGTGAACTTGGCTCTATTCTGCGTGCACGCATCGATCACGCCCTTATGGCTGGACGAATCCTGATCTTGAACTTTGATTTTATTTATAACTTTCTGATATTTACGTTTTGTTCTTAGTTTTCTTTCGGGTTTCAAAAGTACCTTATCGAAAACTTAATTTCAGAGCAGCAAAGTTATAGGTAGTAGGTCTCGGTTTATAGAGCCAATATTGATCCGATCATAGAAAATAAATAGGCTAAGTATGTATAAAACAGTTTTGTTTAAAATGCATTCTGATGAGTAGTTTTACTTCTCTCTCATTGACATCATTGCCAAAATTTTCAAGATTAGCCTCTATTACCACCAATTTTGAAAACACCAAGAGCTCTCTATCAAAACATCGAGACCCTACAAATGGGGGATATACATAAAGACCTATCCGCCAAAAATGTACAGAAAAGGGCACACAATCAAATTAACGATCTGACGCAAAATAACCATGATTCAATGCTAACTCCCACATTTTATGCCTCAATTGTTTTAGGGATAAAAAGGAGACGAGAAAGTTCGCGACAGTCAGCTCATAAAATCGTTAATAAGTGTCTTGAGAGGCAAGCCATGTTCGGTGGCACTCGTAAATTTTTATACACTTATTTTGTTGAAAACCAAATCCGAAAATTGGGGCATTGTTTCCGAAATAATCTGTTTTTACTGCTCCAACTTCCATTTGAATTGCATGGCTTATGCTGTTTGAGTAACCTTATTATATAAAGCTTACTAGTTAACAAAATTCGATTTGAACTTTAAATTGATTCAGTTTCAACTCAATCTGTCGTGAATGATCTGATTTTAGCAGGATTGCGTTCGGTAATATTCCGGCAAAGCCTATAAATGTTGATATTGCAAAAAGGATTGAACTTAATTATAACAAACTTATAGCTGACGAAATCTGTAAATACTCGTAGCTTTAAACAAAAACATAAATATTTTTAATCCCATAACTATGTTCAAGAATTTCGCTTGTTATTTCGGGCTTAAGAATCTGAAGTTTTGTCCCATCTTACTTGGAAAGACGGGACAAAACATTTTGTAAGAAGAAAAAAATGTGTGACACGAAAAGAGGCTTTTAAAAAGTACGACCCAAAAACGGGGCGCATGCATTAACGAGACAAGATCTCTGTTCCCGCAAGCGCCTACCGAAGTTCGCATAACGTTAACGTTGAGGCTACGTAGATTATGGCTAATCGTTTTTATTTTTAACGTCAGTCGACCGGCTACCTACATCTGTACATTGTCAGAATAAAAGTGCACGATCACATTAAACAACGTATTTTTTCATTATTCCCCTAATTATACCTGGATCAATCCCGCACATGGTCCTTCGAGCCGGATCCTGGAGATTTGAAGAATATTTACTCCGATCAGCGAATTGTTACAAAGGGATTGAAGAGAATTGGTGGACATGAAAAATCATAGCCGACGCCCGGTGTGGCAGGTGAATTTTGCTACCGCATTCAGAAGATCGTTGGAATTTACGTGGTCTGGAGGACCACGTAGCTGAGAAAAAGAGTATTTATTATAAAATTTGTGTACCCAACACTATTTAACAGGTATAATTAGTGAAAGTCAACCAGCTATCTAATTACGCAACACATTTTCGTAAACAATTACGAAAAATTTGTTTCATTTTGACAGTTCAACAACATTCATTGCGGTATTTTCGTTGTTGAGCAGTTTTTTTTTTCTAACTTATGAAGCAATGGATTAGCAATTTGTTGAGCACGATTCAAATTCCGATTGATCGTGTATTACGTAATTAGGGTACAGGTTAGTACGTAATAACTATTGTAATTTTTCTTTGTTCTGTTTGTGGTTACAAATTGTAATACAATAATTAACTGATCAGTAATTATTGTTAATTTTTGTTAGTGTTAATTATAGTTATTTGCAGTAACTGCATTATTTTGCTTTACGGTGTAATAATTTTACAATTATTGAGACAGGTATAATCACATTATTTAGCACAGGTAGACGATAGAAATAATTGCAACTGCAGTGTTATTATTAAAGTTTAGTAAAATATAACCGATAATACGCGCATTTTATTATAAATTCTGAATTATTATTTATATAAAATTCACTATAAAGTTAGTATATTTTAATCTTGTACGTACTTCAGACTGCATCATTTGTAATTGTAATTTAAACGTTGCTACCTATATCTTTATTTATATAGATTCCAGGTTGATCATACCAGATTACGCAATGGCAGAGGAATGCTAGGCCTTTGTAACCTTACCTACGAAGAGCTATACACCATGATGGTTCAGGTTGAAGCTATTTTGAACTCCAGACCACTGACACCATTATCATCGAACCCCGAGGATCTGACGCCGGTAACACCCGGACACTTTCAGATTGGACGTCCTATGACATCGCTGCCGTCACCTGATTATCGAGACCAGTCTATCAATTCTCTGACTCGATTTGAGCGTATTGAGCTTCTCCGACATCATTTTTGGAGCAGATGGAGCAAATATTACATATCGGAGCTCCAACTTCGCATGAAATGGCCAGCATGTAAGGGCTCCATGAAGCTTAATTCTTTGGGTCTATTAAAAGTAGACAACCTCCCCCGAATCAAGTGGAAAATGGGTCGGGTCGTTGCTACGTATCCAGGGACAGACGGCATTGTCAGAGTTGCAGACGTCAAGACTTTTAGTAGTCTGTTACGCAGATCATTCAGCAAGATTTGTCCGTTGCCTATATATCCGGAGTCTGAAGATTCTTAGTGGTTGAAAGGCAGGCTTTCAACGCCCGAGGTATGTTCCCGCAAGCGCCTACTGAAATTCGCATACAATTAATGTTGAGGCTACGTAGATTATGGCTAATCGTTTTTATTTTTAACGTCAGTCGACCGGCTACCTACATCTGTATATTGTCAGAATAAAAGTGCACGATCACATCAAGTAACGTATTTTTTCATTATTCCCCTAATTATACCTGGATCAATCCCGCACAATCTCCTATTCTGTAAACTCTTTAAATATAAACGTAGTGTAGGATGCTCCCTGACTTGTGAATGATACTTCGTCGTCGTTCAAATTAAAACACGTCCCACCATCTCGCTATTTTTATCTTTTTCGGAGTGAGCAGAGTCGACACTTGATTACAAAGGAGAAATTGCTTCGTTTTTTATCACTGCAGGTAGTGCTTTGAATATTCAAACTACTGTACCTACTGGAAAAGATCTCGGTGTGGTTCGTAGTATTGAAGTGAAGTGACCATCTTTCTCTCTGTGGGTGACTGAGGCAGTGGCGTAGGTAGCGTAGCTACCAAAGGGCTAGACGAGGCAGTGCCCCGGAGCCCCCAAGCTCAGGAGCCCCCCGGACCCTAACCAGCAAACCTCGTATTTAACTGCAAAAAATTCTCTCATCTTCGGAATGTAAATAAAATAGTTAGCAACACGACTAACCCTCTTATTCATAAACGTTGTTTAAAGTTAATAAACGTTTAAAACGTCAAAAATGTATGGTTAAACAGGTGCATCTTGGAAATATCTAAACTTTAGATAATTCCAAACAAAAAAGTTAAAAAAGAAAAAAATCTTTTACGGAGGCCTCGTGACCCACACGTTGAAAAACACTGATTTAGAACATTACAGTATAAGTTTGCTACCGCCATCTATCGATCGTGTCGAATGACAATCGAAATAAAATATTTCCAGGGTCCAATTAACGAAGGCATGGACTATCATCAATTTTGTAAAGAAATAATGTAATGAGAAAATATGGAGTGCTAGAATGCGATCTAACAGAAGTATTTAGAGCAATGCTACTGTTCCATAAAATTCACTTCTGCAGAAGCTGAAAGATCATTTAGCAAATTAAAAATAATAATAAAATATTTAAGAAATACTGCGGATGGGCCAAGTTCGACTCTGACATTTATCACTAATACCTAGCAATCCAAAACGAAGCTTCATCACGCCTAGATTTAATCGAAGTCTTTGATACTTTTGCGAAACCTAAAGTAGTCTGCCTCGTTGGTCTAGAGGTCGCAAGCCCTACTACTGAACATGAGGTCCTGGGTTCAACTCCCAGGTCGGTTAAAAGTGTTATTGGATTTTTCCATTAGAAATCCAGTAGCCCGGAGTCTGGATTTATGCCCGGTTGATGGCAATAGACTTGCCGCCTATTACATGAGACTTAAACATAACTGGCGAAATGTTGGTGTACTATAGGTACGTACACCTCTGCCTAACCCATTGGGGATTACAGGTGTGATTTTATGTTATGTTATGTAATAAAGTAGCTTTGCACCTTTAAAATAGTTATAAATATTTATATTTTGACTTAATAAAACCTAAACAGTTTATAGGCCCCAGTATTTTCTTTTTTGCTAGCTACGCCTCTGGACTGAGGAACTCTCTGCTCATAAAAATCAAACTGTGGCAATCCATCTGCTAAATGGATTAATGGCACAGCCTCTTCAACTTCACAAAATTAGGATTCTTCTTCTTTTCATGTCTATGGAAGTTATGTAGGTACTTGATTATTTTGAGTTGAGCCCAGTGTACTGTAGGTGACCACGTTATTCGCGGCATGGTTTTCAGGGCAGGAGAATGATGATGCCCTATATCAGCCCATTTTTATTAATCTACGTTAACGAGCAGATGATGTACCTCATCTGCGTCTCCCTTAGTTAGACTATTATCTGATATCGGAGTGTAATGTGACATTGTTGCCCTAAATTCTTTGATTCGTTGATTTTTATAAACTAACAGGTAAGAAGCAAGTCTTTCTTCTCACGTTCTGCCCTTTATCTTCTAGAGAAATGCAATGACCCCAACGAGGAGTTCGTCTGCCTGTTCGGATGCGAACTCCGCTGTGACAAGCACTGTGTGAGCCCGCGCTACTGTGTACTTGGCTGCTACTGCAGGATAGGACTACTGCGGGACAGCTCTGGTCTCTGTGTCGTCAAGGATAAGTGCTCGAACAGCACCGTCACCGATGTTAAGGGTACAACTGTTTACTGATTTGAAGAAAAAGGTTTAAAATTATGAGACTTGAATACCTGTTGAATGAAAGGTAGCTTGGGTATGGTGAAGTCCGAATTAATAATTATGAAAATTTTAAGGAGTATGTAGCGTAAGTCAGTCAGCGTCATGTTGGAGTAGGTACGAATAACTACCTAAAAAGAAAGAAAGAAAAAAAGATTAATATTTGACACAGAAACACTTGCATACAAAAAAACATTTTTACAAACAGACTTCCAAAAACAAACATAAGTCTGTCTTTGGTTCTGTATTTTCGTGTTTTGCCACCGACTTCCGAAATTAAAGTTATTTTTTACTATTTAAGTTTTTTTTTTTTTTTGGAAGTAGGTAAGTTGTTTTTATATATTTTTTGTTTTATTACCGACTTCAAAAAATGGAAGGTTATTTTTCGCTTTTTAGTTGTGGTTGACCAAGGTTTAGATTATGTTTTCCCTTTGACACCACACCCGTAGCTCGTATCAATAAGCCAGGCCGTCACACTTACAAGTTACACCTATTAGTCAATGTTGGAGTTTCTTGCCCGTTCTTCTCCATAGAGATCTACGTTTTGGAATGGGCAACTAGCTTCAACTTTCTGACTAACTGGAAGACTCTTTGACAATTCAAAAGTGCCTGTAAACGGTTTAATTGAAATAAATGATTTGAGTTTGAGTTTGAGTTTGAAAACTTCTGAACCTAACCTATTTTGATGAATCTTGCACTGTTCCCTAAGTTGAATTATATGTAAGCCAATATAAAAGTCACAATTCGATTAACAGTTTCGGAGAAATGCGTGGACAAACATACATACATACAAACATTCATACACCTATAAAATTGTTGTAAATTTGTTTGGAAGCCCGAACTAATAGATTATCATAAAGTGACCTCTTTTATCATCAGGATGTGAGACGATATGGAGACGATATGATCCGCCGTTTTTTTTAATCGGTTAAAATGTATATTTATTTTAGTATCTAGGGTCTTATTTATATGCAATTTAGTCACACTGTTATAGTAAGTAGGTAGGTATGGTTATTATTTGTGTGCTATTGACTGTTGATGATGCATGTAGGTAAGTTTCTTTTACATGTGCTAGGTACCTCCCTGAAAATTGTATCTCATAAAGACGTGTCTATTATATATAATACTAAGTAGATAGGTATAATTACCTATGTATTTATTTATCGCTGTATTATTTTATTATCATGTCGAGCAATGTATCTAAGTACTTAGTTATTGTTATTATTGATCATTTTTTTAGGCCACTAGTTAAGTTATCTACCTAATTAAATCTAAGTATTTACGTAGGTAAGGTACCTACAGTTTTGTGACTGCAAAAATAATGTTCGAAATATGGGTAAAAAGTAGGTAATATAATATGTAGGTATGAAATAATAATAGAAAAGGAGTAAATTAAGTATGTTAAATAGTCTAAGTAAATAAATGAAACATGACAGACAAGTGTTCTAAAGTAATTAGGTACTAGGAGAGCGAAAATAAATATATAAAACAGTTAACTTTTTTTCTCAAAACCCTTACCTATAACCCGATTTTTATAACTAAGCCCACGTTCGCCCGGATGCAAAAATATCGCGGCGGGATTTTATCGCGCACTGGATTTTTAAGTCTTGGTGTTGAACCGAGCGATGAAAAAACAGACGGTTAGAGTTTCAACTCTCGGCGCTAAATAGAGCGTTGAAAATCTAGTGCACGAAAAAAAATCGCCGCGGAAAAAATCGCCCATGTGTAAATTCAAATTGAATATTCAAATTCAAAAGTCATTTATTCAAACTAGGCTGAGAATCAGCACTTTTCGAACGTCAAAATTACATATGAGCACCATGTATCTATCACATAATTAGTTTATCTGTTGTTGCTTCATTTTTAATTCTTAATTCTTTTTACCTATTGTGGTATAATAATTTTATTCTAGGTGCATCGTCCTCACATATAATTATATAACTAATGTACTTATACAAAATATTGTAAAACATTTTAAAAGAGTAACGGTGGAGTTTCTTGCCCATTCTTCTCCATACGAAAACTACCTTTTGAAAGGGGCAACTAGAATAAATTATTTTTTTTTGTAAATTTTTGACGTTCAAAAGTGCCTTATACGGGCCTATTTGAAATAAATGATTTGACTTTGACATAAGACAGTCCCCCAAACGCCCACCCTTCACCACTTCCTAGTGCTTTAGCTGCGAAGAAAAAGTGGCGCTCCCCAGCAGCACAGCTATCTGTTCAGTTAGAAAAGAAATAATTCTATATAATAAATAGTATGCAAAATAATTTACATTACGCAACCCAAAACATAATTTAAATTATAAATGAATAGCCATATGACAACTAGCACACGCCAATATACCACCCAAAAAAACATCGAGAACTATACTCAGGCAGAAATAAAAAATAAAGAATAAAGACTAAACGCAAATAATATCTAAACAATTAATTTAAACATTGTCTTGAGTTAATCACAGCGACCAACTATTCTTATCATTTAAGTAGTCGTTGATAGAATAGTATGCCTTTGAACAAAGGTTGGATTTTACTTTAGTTTTAAACGCATTAAAAGGCAAATCTAGCAAAGAAGAGGGTAGCTTGTTATAAAAAGTCAGGTCAAGCCCAAGAAATGAGTTATGAACCTTATGAGGCCGGTGAAACGGAGCTCATAGTTTGTCCTTATTTCTAGTGTTAACATTGTGAATATCACTGTTTTTAGTGTAAAAATGTATATTGTGCATTCGCTTTGTTTTCGGACTTAGAAAGTATGACCATGTTTCTCATCTTCGCAAGGAACTCAAGTGGCTCCCAATCCGCCTTCGCAGGAACACTCGGATCTTACGAGTATGTCTCCTCTTCAACGTCTTACACAACCCGTCTTATCCTTCCTACCTGCGTGAGCGTTTTTCTTACGCTCGCCCTAGCGACGCACCGTGTAGATCACACCTTAGATCCCTCCTTAAATCTCATCCTCATAAAACAAGCTACGATTCCTATTCCTTCTCTGTCCATGCAGTAAGGTTGTGGAACTCACTTCCGCCTAGCATTCGTGATTTAAAAACTGTTTCACAATTCAAATTTCGAGTAAAAGAGCATTACCTTTCCTCTCAACTGTGAGTATTTATATACCTATAGTATGTATGTGTATATATACCTATAATATGTATATTCATTTATTACTTTATACGTGTAGGTTTATTTCAATATTTTAGTAAGACTTCCCATATTTATATTTTTCTCTTCTTGTTCTCACACACTATTGTCTACATTTCTTTATCATTTGTCCTATCGCAGGTCTGCTGGAAGAAATTTCTTAAGAAATAAGCAGTACCTACCTTTGTACTCATAATTATGATTATGTCTTATCTGTATCTATTTTTCTGTGTGTACATAAATAATAAAATAAATAAATAAATATTTTGCCTAATTTAATTTTGGCGAAGATGAATTGTGATGTCATTGTGAGGATACCGATATCTTTGAAAACAACCTCTCAGAGAAACTCTGGCACCTAGCTGGTAAATTACTCGAACAGCTCGTTTTTGAAGGACAAATATATTTTGAATATCAGCAGCTTTGCCCCACGGTAGAATACCGTCGGACATAATACTGTGAAAATAACTAAAATAGACTAACCGAGCTGTATCAACGTATTTTCTTACTTTCCCGACGGCGCGGGCTTAGGCAGCCGAACTGAGCCTTCCCGCTAGGCTCGATATATGTTGGCCCCACTGAAGTTTGGCATCTACTATTATGCCCAGAAAAACTGCCGAGCTTTTACAGTTTCAAGTAACTCTTTATCAAAGACGATGTTGGGTCCTTAATTTCTAATATTTGAGAGGGTTAACTTTACACATTTCGTTTTCTTGGCATTGAGGTTATTTGTCTGAAACCAACCCGTAAGCAACCAGCCCGGAAGATTTTACACCATTCACATCTACACATTGGGACCTATTATGTAAATAAGAATTTATAACGTTGAGAGCTTCGTTTTGCACCGTAATGATGCGGTTTACGCAAAAGCGTGTCATGGTGCACGCAATTAAAGGCTTTGGAGAGATCACAGAAAACCCCAATAGCATTTTGCGAGTTCACCCATGCGTTAAATACCTATGTGTTTCAGCAGAGCAACACCCACATCTGTAGTCGAACGACCCTTTGTAAAGCCATGTTGTTCATTATGAAGGAGACTATTTAAAGTAAAATGTCTTAACAACTGCTTGAGTATTTACTTTTCAAACATTTTGCTAAATAATAATATAACATTATGCGATACGACGATTACGATTTCTATTATATTACTTAAAAGTTTAATGGAGATGCCCCAGTAATCATCAGTGATTTTAGACTTGAGTGTGTTAAAAACATTAACTACATCACGAGGCGTTACATGTTCGAAGCTAATTAAGCTACTTTTAAACACACTACTAAGCAAAAGGGTTTCAGCTTTAGACGAGTCGTAGTTATAGGTATGTCGGCAAAAAACCCATTAAACGTCTCAACTACGTCAACTGCTTTAGTAACTAATTTACTGCCGACCATAATCTCAAGTTGTTTATCTTGCTTAACCGATTTACCCGTTTCATTGTTATTAATTTTCCAAGTGGTTTTTACTTCATTACTGGATTTTTTTATTTATTTATATATTAATAGGAGAACCAACAGCTAAAACAAATGGATAACAGTTGATTAAGAAACATAAAGCCAATTACAGGTTCTCACGGGTAAAAACAGAAAAATTAGTAGAAAGCTTATGATCACTAACAAGCACGATAAAAAAGATTAAGAATATATATATATATATATACATATATATATATAAGGTACAATAAGTATTATGCACTATGCACTTTTAAAAAAGTCAGCGTTCAGCCGAGCGCGTGCAGAATAGGCTTTGGTGGTAAATGGGTCAAATGAAAACTCTTTACAAAGAATATTAAAGTCCTTACTCGCTCGCACCATATATGAGTTTTGCCTGTAGTTAGAAGAGGAAAAAGGAATGGAGATAGGCGGATTATATCTAACTGATCTCTGAGGAACATTGAAACGTAGTTTTTGAAGGAGATCAGGACAGTCAATCTCGTTGGATATAATTTTTAAAAGGAAAGTGCAATCTGCTAGTCGACGACGATTTATGAGATTTATTGTAGCGTTTAAAATTTTTGATTTAGTAATAACACTAACCTTTTTAAATAATTGTTGACATAGTCTACGAAAGGAGTAGCAAACCTGTATTTTTCCAAACCATAAGTATAACTCGTATAGTCTCGCTCTACTTTTATAAACACCTGCAGGCCTAACATGACACACGCAACCTAACTCGCTCTCGCGTGAGTAATTTTTGTCTATTTCTGTCACTTTTCTCGTTTTCTGACAGCGCTTCCATACAAAATAGTCGACTCCTTCTGTCAAACTTTATGTTTTTTCGACAAACCCTAACATGGCACCTTAGGTATCTCGATTTTTGACAATTCAACACGAGATAATCTCCGATTCTTCTGTCTTTTAGTCGTATTTACTCGTCCTCGATTTTGACGACGAGAACGACGAGAAGAGTAGACAAAATTATGATACAAAAAAAAACTCCAAAATAACATGGCAGTTTCATAATTGTAGGTACTTATTTTAGTCATCATTTTATTTTACAATATATTCATCAATCGAAAATACTTAGTTTTAAACTACTATTTATATTGGAACGACGTGTTTTATATGGTTTTTTTTTTATTTTTGTATGGAATATAAGAAAAAATATTACCTACATGTTGAGTATTAGGGGTTTATGAAATGTTGAAATTTTCATTATTTTTGCGATAGGACACACCATTTTCGAGATATAAGCAAAAGAAAAGAAAAAAAAGTCGAGGTGTTGGTGTGAATTTTAATTCATGACAATTAATTACCACAACTTTTTAATCGCGATTAAATATTTAGACAATCAAAATTTTACGTGAAAGACGTAAAATTCAGAATAGCCAAATTGCCATTATCACTACCGGTAAACCAGTGTTATTTGGGACATATTTCATAGATAAATTCAATTTTTACCCCTTCGCGTTGTTTTTAACGCTTACCGGTATTTTTTTATAGGTGGGCAACACTCTTACGCTAGTGACAGTAGATGAATCTTTGTTTTGAGTGTTGCCATTTCCATTTAAAAAAATATAATAATGGGTGTCCCAAATAACCCGCCAAGTTGTGTTATTTGGGACGGGCAAATTGATTGTCGTTTTTTCCATAATATATAAACACGAAAACCAAATAATAACTCAGTGCCATCTTAGTGCCGTCAAACTAAAATACAGTTAAGTTGTGTCATTTTAGTCTATTTCAGAATGGGAAATCATCGGTTGACAGGAATAATCTAAATTTTGGTAAATTTTAGTCTAGTTTAGAGGTATTTGTGACAAGAGAATCGGCACCATTGAATGAATTAAACGGAATCTCAAGCCGATGTTGCTGTCATAAAAATAATTTGTTTTTAATAACTTGCAACATCGGTCTCTCGTTGCGAGATATAGAAATTTCAAAATGCCTTTTTCGAGTTTACTCGTCGAGTTGCATCAGGGAGGCACTCCGGTATCACCGGATGCCGACCTACCTCTGTCGTGTGGTCGAGGCCTATTTGACGGACAGGGCCGTCATCTACCCCGGTCACCAGGGAGAATGGAACCGGCGAGAGATGTCATGCGGTGTCCCACAGGGATCGGTCCTGGGGCCGCATCTGTGGGACATCGGATACGACTGGGTGCGGCGCGCCGACCTCCCTAGCGGCGTCAGCGTCGTTTGTTACGCTGACGACACATTGGTCCTGGCGCAGGGGAGGTCGCACCAGGCGGCGGCCGAACTAGCGACACACGGGGTTGCGACAATCGTGGACAGGATCCGGCAATTGTGACTCGAGGTGGCCCTGCACAAGTCCGAGGTCATGTGTTTTCATGGTCCTCGGAACGCGCCACCGTCGGGTTCCCAAATAACGGTAGGAGGAGTTCACATCGGCGTCGAGTCGACGATGAAGTACCTAGGACTCGTCCTCGACAGCCGGTGGAACTTCGTGGAGCACTTCCGACGTTTGGCTCCCAGACTGGAGCGGGGCGGGGCTGCTTTGAAGCGGCTCCTGCCCAATCTAGGGGGTCCAAACGTCCGCGTATAGCGTCCTGCCGGAGGCTATACGCGGGGATCGTGCGGTCCATGGCCCTTTACGGGGCACCGGTTTGGGCGCGTTCATTGAGGCGGCGGCCAGCCCGCCGGTTGAACGCGTCCCAGAGGGTCATGGCCACCCGGCTGGTCCAGGGATACCGCACGGTCTCCGGTGAGGCGGCGAGCCTCCTTGCCGGATTACCGCCATGGGATCTGGAGGCAAAAGTCCTCGCGCACATTTGGGAGTGGCGCGAGGAGGCGAAACGCTGGGGCGTAACTCCGCTGCCGCGAGAAATTTGCCGCGATTATTGCGGCGATAAGTCCCCTCTTTGAGGAGTGGCTAGAGAGGCGCCACGGCGTCCTCACCTTCCGCCTGACGCAGGTCCTCACCGGACATGGTTGTTTCGGGAGGTTCCTGTTTCGTATCAGGCGGGAGGAAACGCCCGGGTGTCATCACTGCGTGGATCGCCCGGAGGACACGGTTGAGCATACGGTGGAGGTCTGTCCGGCTTGGGCAGAGCATCGCCGTGTCCTCGTGGAGGCGATCGGTGGCGGGGATCTCTCGCGTCCGGCCCTAGTCCAGGCCATGGTACGGAGCGAGAGGGCATGGGAGGCCGTCACCTCCTTCTGCGAAGCAGTAATGCTCGCGAAGGAGGAGGCAGAACGCCTGAGGGAGAGGCAAATTTCGCGCCCTCACGCCCCTAGCCGCCGCAGGAGACGCCCTGGGCGTCGGGAATCGCAGGCCGATTCCCGGCCACCGTAGGCGCGGGCTTGCGGACGATGAGCAATGGGTAGCTCGCCGTCCGATAAGGGCCAGGCCCGGGTCGACGGTGCGTTGTGTTCCACGCGCGCCTCAAAGAGATGTCAGCAAGTGAAGGGGTTCGATAGGACCAATGCCTGCCGGGGTTGCGGGAAAGACCGAAAGGGATACCGTGGCCCCTGGCAACGTACAGGCAACGGAAGGAACACGGGTGGGTTTTAGTCAGTAAGAGTCTGACACGCCCTCCCGCTCCACCCAGAGCGGGAGAAGTAATTAGATAATTTCCCACCCAAAAAAAAAAAAAAAGCTGTTTGTAACAAATCTAATTTATTATAAAAAAATATATAATATTTTAGGTATATAATGTCAAATAACGAAGAGATTATGTCAAGGTAATATGTAAAAGAGAAAAAAAAAAGAAAAGAAAAATGTAAAATAAAATAATCAACTTAATTTGGGAGCCGTTAATAGAAATTTACATAGTTATGCCGTTAATGAGGTACCAGGGAAGCCACATGTGCAGAAGGAATTATTGCCAAACTTCCTTGTCTTCAACCATCGAGATATAAGTACTAACGTTAGTACTTATATCTCGATGTCTTCAACGTAGTCTTTAATCTTATAATAATTATGCTTTTTTGATAAGGACACGTTTGATGTGGGTTTTGAACTTTCCATCGCTAAGTTCTATAACCGTCTTTGGCAACTTGTTATAAAATCGAATACCTACTGTTTATTACAAATGACTTACTAGTTTTAATTAATCTAAATTTGGGTATCACAATTTCATGTTTAGGTACTACGTGTATTTATATTATGGAAATCGCTTCTTATTTTGAAAAGTCCCAAGTATTACGTATAAAGGTGTACCTGGGCTAAGACAGAACTGTGGAGTCGGTTAGCCCAGATACGCACGGGTGACTTTAATCCAACAGTGTGTTTTTTCAACGCTCGGCTCAATACCGAGAGTTGAAAAACCAGTGCGCGATAAAATCCCGCCGCGATATTTTTACGTCCGTCCGTGCGAACGTAGGCTAAATAGGGCGGGTGAATTCAATACCTACTAAAAACCTATGATTTTGACAGCACCAAGCGTACAGTTATAAATATCGAGTTATACCTCCAGATTAATAGGTAAGGTGGTACACCCGTAGACACCTACACTGTATATGAATAAATAACGTAAGAAAAGCCACTACCCACTGCAAGTTTCACATATTCGCAAATCATCGCCCGAAGTTGCACCACCACAATATACTGTCTCGTGTCACTTGAATCCAAGCATCTACAATTTATTATTACATTTTACCTGACAATGGACGAAAATCCAAAAATATAATAAATAAACACAAAAAGATTCTCTCCGGAGGGGAATCGAACCCCGGTCTCCCGCGTGACAGGCGGGGATACTTACCACTATACTACCGAAGATGTGTGAGTGATGGCAAAATAGCGAAGTATAATGATAAAGTATTTGATTTTCGTTTAGAAATATACTACATGGATTTTAATGTTACTCGAGCAATTATTTTATCATTATTTATAATTATTATTTAAATTTGGACTAAAATAACTTATATTGGAGTCAATGAAACTATTATTTATTTATTTACATACATATATTTTCATTTATTTTCAAAATTATTTACTTGTGTTAGAAAACATTTTCAATTTATTTTCATGTTCTTAATTTCTGCACGATAACTTTCTTGTCACCGCCGAGTTGTTTATAATTTCGATGGCTTGCATTTTGGAACAGAAACTTAACTGATAAAAAACAATAATGAGTGAAAAACTAAAAGAATTACGTGAACGATCACAAAAAAGGAAGAAGTTGTTGGCGCAAACCGTTAGTATATTGAAGATTGTTTGTGACATAACCTAAAATCTATGCTAGGTTGTATAGAATCATGATAGATGTGTTGTTTTAATTTTAGCTTGGCGTATCAAGTGTGAGTGAGCTGCGGCACGCTTTGGGGGCTACATTGGACGTGCCGGCGAAGAAGCAAGCGGTTCCTGGCGTCGAAAACGAGGGCAGCGACAAACCAACAACTAAGGATCAACCTGATGAACTAGTATATAAAGATTCCTCGACCTTCTTGAAAGTATGTTGTGTTTGTGTATATTTACGACCTTAAAACAATAAGAAAAGTGGTATTTAAAAGTTTATAGTACAAATGACCCCATTAATTGTAAAAATCATATTCATACTTTGGTTAGTACGTAAGTACAAGAAGCAAGCCATTAAATGTACAATCATCTGGTTCAACCTGTTATGTTAGTCATAACAGGTTGAACCAGATGATTGTACATTACTAATACTCACAGAATTAAAATTATAAAGATTCACTTTTGAAGCAACAGTTTACAAAACCAAACATGACACTTTTTTAATTGGTAATTTCTTATCTTGATCAATCACAAGACAAATGTTAATCACAAGACAATAAAATTATTATTTATCATCAGGGAACCCAATCATCAAACCCGCACAATGACTACTGCCAGCACTTTGTGGACACAGGCCAGAGACCGCAGAACTTCATCCGTGATGTTGGCCTCGCTGACCGCTTTGAAGAGTACCCCAAGCTGAGGGAACTGATCAAGCTTAAGGATGATCTGATCGCACAGACGGCTACTCCGCCTATGTATTTGAAATGTGATCTGAAGGTAAATTATAGGTCTGAAACTTAAATTAAGCAGCACAGTATCATTAAAATCGACTTGATTATAGGCGCAGACCAAAAAAAAACAAGACATAGAGCTGTAAACAATACAGTGAAGCATGCTAAAACTACACCTCAGCTCTGTGCATACACACTCACATGCACACATTTACCATATAATTAAACTACGCCTCACTAAATGTACACATGTTTACAAAATCGGTCTCAGATCAGTGTTAACAGCCCTGTCTTGGTTTTTTATTTGGTCTGAGATTACAGGCTTATTTCTTTGTGAATAGAGGGCTGATATGGGTTTGATTCTAGTTACTTGTTACAATTTTCTTCGCAATCTTAGCCCTGGTTTCTTTCAAAACCTTAAAGCCCAATCCTCCTAAAAACTATTTAGTTTCTTGAGGAATAATGGTCTTTGTCTTACAAGCTAACCTTTACTATGCTGTGACAAAAAAATATTATTCTAGTCAGCATATTAGTAATATAACTTACTGCTCAGATACTCTGCAGTAAGTTATGCAGTCTCCCAATGTTCTTTGTAAGTAACAATCAAATATCAACTGTGAGAAACTAATTCCCACCAGCTTTTGACACTATTTCTGTTCCTATATTAATTAACAAACTAGATGGATTAGGAATCAGACGCACGCAACTGAATCTTTTTAAGAGCTGTCTCACTGGGCGAAAACAGTGTGTCCGAGTAGGTCAACACACGAGTAGTGATCATGTAATCGAACATGGGGTACCCCTGGGTAGCATTTTGGGACCGACTCTATTTCTCGTTTATATTAACGGTCGTTAATATAAACGAGAAATAGAGTCGGTACACTACCCTCCATCTACCCCGAAGCGAACTGATCTCATATGCAGACGACACTGCTCTCCTTCTCCGCGGATAAAAGGGATTCAATGTGGTGAAGAAATGGCCCAGTGCCAATATCTTATCCCTAAATGTCCAAAAAATTAAATACTTGACGTTTAGTGCTCGCAGTCTCGGAAGCTATTCAAAATCATCACATCATACCCCATGAATCCTTGTCTGACGTGGAATGCTCGTGCAGATCTCTAGAGCGCGTCAACAATATCAGTTGGATATCATACTTGATAGCAACCTTAGTTTCAGAGAAAACATTATTTATTATTATTAACAGATAACAGTTAAGTGGTCGCGTACGGAAACTAATCTATGCTTTTGGAAATCTCAGATATGCCGCCGATGCCGAATTACTTAAGCAAGTCTATTTTGCGCTTTGCCAGTCTATAATTACGTACTGCATCTCGTCGTGGGGAGGCGCTCCGAAAACCATCCTGAAAAAGTAGAAATAGCTCAATGGGCTATTTTCAAAACAATCACGTTTCGGCCCATTCTATATCCTACTTAGCTTAGCTTTATCAATCATGCAAAGTTCTCAACGTTTGTTTTTAGTATAGTAATAAAGTAACACGGTGATCTCGTATACGATCCAAACACTCAACGCAAACGTAGAAAACATGCAGTATGCAAACGTATGTTCCCAAAACCTATACGACAAATTATGAATGAACCCACGCGTCATGTTCCGCTACTCGAATTTCGACATGACACGAGCCAGTTGAATTGAACTACCGCGGTTTCGCTGCTATGGTTTCGCGGCGGAGGTGTGCTACTGGCGTGAAACAGAAGCGATTTTGAACATTCCTAAATAGCCAAGCTACTTTACTCGCTTTTATTTAACAATCATCCCATTCACATCACACACACACACTCACTCACTCACACACACTTTTTTCTCATACTTTCCACATATATTCTTATATGGCTACTAAATATTCACAATTTATTTATGGGAATCTGTAATCCGAGATACAGGCCACCTAGTTCGGATGCAGATAGTCCCAAACTTGTAGCCATTATTTACTGTATATTGTCAATTATTCAATTTTGTAATACATGTTCTTATTTTGGTGAATAAATTATATATTATTATATACCATTAACACAAGAACCCTAGGCATAGGGGATTAGTGTTTTAACTTCACGAATGCCACCATTGTCCTATTGTTTTAATACAAACATTTGTAAATAAATGAGTACTAAACGATCTTCTATAAACTTTATAATAATCTCATCTCTAATCTTCTATTTACTTTTATTTATTAACTCCCTATGTCCCCAGACATTTGACCTGAAGCAGATGGGCAACAAGTTCGACGTGATCCTAGTAGAGCCCCCGCTAGGGTCGGGCTGGCGCTGGCAGGATGTACTGGCGCTTGATCTGCAGCAGATCGCACAAGCTCGCTCCTTTATATTCCTGTGGTGTGGCAGCTCTGAAGGTAAGGCTACAATCATCTCAAGAATAATTCCATAGCACATTTCTTTTTTACCTTTGTTCAGCAAACAGTACAGCACCTGTAGGTTTTAACTGACTCCCAAAAAGTATGGTTGTGCTTCGTATGTATCCAATGTATGTGCGCAATCATCTCATGAATTACTAAGCCAATATTTATTGATTTTCAAATTACGTTCAAAACATAATTTATTAACCTAACTGACATTCAGCTCTATTGGGGATTTCTTTTCAACTTATTCGTCAACTTTGACTTCGGGATTTCTGCGGTCTTTAACCCAAAGAACACGCAATGCTAGCAAGATTTACTTTTCCTACAATCTAACGAACAGCTACAATCTTCACAGGTTTAGACATGGGCAGAGAATGCCTCAAAAAATGGGGCTTCCGTCGCTGTGAGGACATATGCTGGATAAAAACCAATATAAAAAACCCAGGACACTCCAAGAACCTTGAACATAATGCCGTCTTCCAAAGGACTAAGGAGCATTGTCTTATGGGCATCAAAGGCACGGTCCGAAGGTCGGTGGATGGAGATTTTATCCATGCCAATGTGGATATCGACCTGATCATATCTGAGGATCCTGAGTTTGGAAGCAGCGAGAAGCCCATTGAGATATTCCATATAATGGAGCATTTTTGTTTGGGGCGGAGAAGGTGAGATGCTATTTTTGATGCTTACTAGTCTTTTATTTCGGGACAAATGTCAAAAGACCAAAGACACGCGTCGCGGGCGAATCAAGAACTAGCAATCGGTCAAAATTATTATATGGTTTGAATGGCCATTTTGACAATACCGTTCGTTAATGGTTATCCTTGTTTTTGATTGCGCTAATTGGGCCAGGTGGCAGGTTTATGCCCGTTTTCACCTTCACTGACCCTTAAATGAATCCTTTAATAAAAGTAAAAATGCACTTTTGGATTTTCAACACTAGGCTCAGCGCTGAGAGTTGAAATTCCAACAGTGTACTTTTATTTAGGGATTCATTTAAGTGTCACTTAGTTGTCGGTGAAAACGGGCACTAGGCTAGCACTAGAACCTGCATAATTCGTGACTTTGTCAGTCTGACTTTTGCATTTCAAAGACCTACAAAATATATTTATTCTTTGGTGATCATAACTGTAATAACTTGTACCTCATCTTCCAGAATCCACCTATTCGGCCGCGACTCCACAATCCGACCAGGCTGGGTGACCATCGGCCACGAGCTCACCAACTCGAACTTCAACGCTGAGCTCTACGCGTCCTACTTCACTGAGGGCCGAGAGAGTACTGGCTGCACCGAGAGGATAGAGGCCCTCCGACCTAAGAGCCCTCCTAATACAAGCAAGGGGGCTCGCCCGAGAGGCAGAGGGGGATTTAGAGGGAGAGGGCGGGGTAGAGGCGCGATCTAGTAGACGATTACCATTGGAGGATGAAGAAGGAGCGTCATTAGTTCTATAAATGATGCTTGGAGATCCGATGGCGGTAGAGAAGTCGCTGTCATTATCTTCGGCGAAGGATCGACGAAGGCCGACGTCCAATGGGAGAAGAGTTTGAAGAAGGAGAGAAATGAGTCGGCTGTGGTTAAATATCAGCGTTTGCCAACCTCCTAAGGTAGATTGACAAAATGATGGTTTTTGATATTCCTTCTTAGGAATGGAGAGTACTGCAAAAGAACTGCATTTCTCTCAACTAAAATGAAATTAATATTACGTTATTTTTATACTAGAATAATTAAACTTAAGCGTTGTATTTACTCATGATTTTGAATTGAACCAACATTGTTATCGACTATCAATTATATCAATTTTAAAACTTTAAAGCCAGCAAATTCCTGTCAAATATGCAGTTTGTTCTATAAAAAATCGGCAGCAGAGTAAAATAAATCAGTAATCAATCTGTGGGTATGTGTATCAGTTCAAATTCTCACAAATTTCTTGTAACTATGCCCGCTCTAATGGCAAATAATAATACCATACCCAAAGGTGTCCTGTCTAATGAAATGAAACCTATATACTCTATAGGTTTAGGGAGTTAAATAAAGGTAAACAAAAAAAACACTGCTGCCGACTAAACGTGATACCTGTCACTTCAGTTATCACGCCACGTCACAGTTGTACTCCTCAATTTAGCAACGTTTTATTTCGTTGGCGTTTAGTTTGGGCTCTTTACAATAAACAGATTACAAAATATGGTATTATTATTATTATAAATCTAACTAAAAAAATATGCTCAACCAGTTACATCTACGAAAAGTAGTTTGCCGATAAATGATATGTTTAACATACAGACGCCAACACATCAACCTACTACAATCTGTCAAATTTCTTTAATAGATTTTCAACTTTATCACTAAAACATAAGGTTCAAAGTTGATTGGGAAAATTTGACAGTTTTGGGTAGGTTGACCTGCTGGCGTCTGTACATTAAAAAAGAGGAAACTATTGTAAAAATCTAAAATAAATTTAATTTTGTTTTATCGTATTTTTAAACAAATGTCATCTATAAAACACTTTTTACGGTTTGTTTACCTTTATTTAACTACCTAAACCTATGGAGTATAGTTTTTTTTTTCAACATTTTACTTTAATTGTCGTAAGGAATCCTTAGTGCACGAGTCCGACTCGCACTTGGCCGGTTTTTGTTTGAAATTCAGCATGTAACATAGTTTATTGAAAATACTTTCAAACATATCTGCTAGCAAAAGTTTACTGCTGAACGTAGAGGATTATTGTGTTTAAATTTAAGCAGCTTCTCCTATTTTGTTTACTTACTGCACTACAGCACAAACTCATGATTCCTTCACGTTTTAAGTAAAGCGAGTTACACACTACAATAATTATATTTTCTTACCCCAAGTCTGGTATAAAACTGTCACAATAAGACAAACATTTGTTGCACATGTATTTTGATATGAACCAACATATTCGGCAGGGTGTTTGACTAATTATAATGTACTACGGATAGTGCCATCTACGAAGACACTGCGATTACTGTACTTTAGTACGGAGCCGAGCGGAGTGAGGCGCGTCTACGAGGATGGCACTATCTATATGTATCTAGGTTATAAGAATTACAATGAGTATTTTGTGTATCGTGACTTAATAAACACGTTTTAAAAAGTTAGTTTGTTTTATTATTGCCCGACTGTTTCACCCACAGGCCACAAGTGAGCTGTATTTGCAAATCACAAGTTTTATGAAAAAATGGAACAACCAGAAATATACTTACCAACAAAGTACTTAGACAACTTCCAGATTTCTTTTCTGCGCTACTGTCATGAACAGGGTATTTTGCAGTAGAATCAAAAATTGGTTTTTGCAGAAATATAGGGCGGTGTAAGAGCCTGTTCACATTATATCAAAACAAAACAGTTTTAGGGGGTCAAACTACATAATAATAAAAATAATAAATGGATGTAGGAACGGGTCCCGTGGTACTAAGGAGCTACTCCTCATCGATATGGCCATAAGCCAACAGGTTCGTCAATCCCGTAAGAATCTGTCGACATGCTGGATAGACTATAAGAAGGCCTACGACTCGGTGCCACATACATGGCTCATGAGGGTGCTGGAGTTGTACAAAATAGATGCAACTCTGCGCTCCTTCCTGATGTCATGTATGGGGCAATGGAGGACGGTCCTTCGCTATCCAGGATGTCGACAGATCCAGGGGAATAATGAACCTGTATGGATTAAACGGGGAATATTCAAGGGTGATAGTTTGAGTCCACTTTGGTTTTGCTTAGCCCTGAATCCTTTAAGCACACTGCTGGAGAATTCAGGACTGGGCTATCGGCTGAGGAGAAGCGGTCAGGTCATATCTCACCTCCTCTACATGGATGACTTGAAACTCTTTGCCCCCAACAAATTGCGACTGATGGAGTTACTGAAGTTAACTGAAACATTCAGTAACGCCATCAGGATGGAATTTGGTGTGGACAAATGTGCAGTCATGCATGTAAAGCGAGGGGAGATTATGGAATCCGAGGGAACTCAACTCTCGGCAGAGGCGTAGCTACCGCCGTATCAGCCGTATCAATGATACGGGGCCCCCGGGCTACAGGGGCCCCTAACGCGTGTAAGCAAAAATTAGTAAAATGTTATCCACAATGTCACTTAATCTCGTGCTTACCGGAAAAAAAACATATAAAAAAAACGATCATACGTGCCTATAGAGTTTTCACTTCAGAAATGACAAAAGTCAAAAAAGCAATCTTTTTTTTTCCCGGGTTAAGCGTGCGCCCAAAAGTTGGCAACATCCTATATCAGTTATTGCGGGATTCCCCCGTTTAAGTCATTAACTTAAACGGGGTAATCCCGCAATAACCGATGTACAATGACAAACCACAGAGAGCAATATTTACGCGTTTTATTTTATTCCGGTTCAAACGTTATTACATTGTAATACAATACAATCTTGTTCTTCTGATTATTTACTGGTTAATTAGTTTGATTTGTGAAAAGAATGAGTGAAAGGAAAAGAGATTATCCCAGTGGAGCTATGAAAAGAAGAAGTAAACAGAAAAGGGAGGAGGTTATAAAAAAGATGCCCAAAATTTCTTCATTTTTTCAGCAATCAGCTTCTGTGAGTGATTTAGATTGCATTGGTAAGTACTACCTATTTATCTACCAGTAGTATTATTATTCATATTTGAATAAGGCTGGCATAAAAATTGGGAATCAAACGAGCTTACCTGTTAAGCGAAGTCTTGATTCTAATTTTATGAACGGCGATCTGAAATATAATAATATTCACAAAGTAGTATTCCTACTCACACCATCTAACATCGCGTATTTTTAGAGATAAAATATTGTAAATATTTTTTTTTAGATAGAATTATCCCCGTCGTTGGCAACACATCACTGTCACTTATTTTAGAGATCCTTAAGGTAAGGAACAAGCTCTGTTTTCTGTACAGAGTAGTTCCGCATACTTACATTCACTAGGTTTTCCTGAAAGGATGAGTGAATTAGGTAGATTAATTATTGCAGCTTTGGGGCTGTTAGCTAGTGGCGGGTGGGTAATTATATTTCAGATCGCCGTTCATAAAATTAGAATCAAGACTTCGCTTAACAGGTAAGCTCGTTTGATTCCCAATTTTACTTCACGGCGATCTGAAATATAATAATATTCACAAAGTAGATGTTTAGAGTTGTCTGCAATAATTCAATTAGTTAATAAATTGTCTGATTATGAATATTCTGGTTTATTGAACAGGTATTACTTTTATTTTCCTTCATTATCATTGGTTATTAAGGAATGATAAGCTATTGTTAATCAGCATAAAAGCATAATCGACTACGAGGAACCCCACATTGTGCCTGTCTCGATTGATGCCAGTTCTAAGTTGAGCTGTTGTATGTCCTGTGAAAGGAAGAATTAAATCACTCTCACTTTTATTATACTTAGTTATAAACTTTAGGGTAACTTTAAAACATTATTTGTTTTATTAGTCCACAGAGTCGACATTAGAGCCAACTTCTTTGTAGGTTTTCCTTAAGTTTGTTCTGTATTTGTATTCAGGTCAGGAAGACATTTCTTGGATTGCATACTTTTGAAGGTTTCCATGGCAGAGAAAGGGTACCAGTCGTAGATATCTCCGTAAATGTAAACGTTCATTTATTTCAGATGCAGCGTGGAACTGAATGCGTGAGTTTACGACGAGCTCGTAAGCTCTATAATTATATTTTGTATTTATGGCCGATTCTTATAATTTGTAGGCCGCGTCACGTGGTGTTCCCAGGCGGTCACCCAAGTACTGATCACGCCGATGTTGCTAAACTTCGGTGATCGGACGAGAACTGGTGTATTCAACGTAGTATGGGCGTTGGCTCATAGGTTAGAGTTAAGGCCCTTGTATCTTTACCGATTATGGAGCAAAAAACCCCATAGCTTCACATAGGAGGCCCTCCCATACGGAGGTACCTATCACAGTATCTATTTGTTAGAATTTATTTATCTATTTATTTATTTATTTGTTTGGTATATGGAATGCTACCATTGGTAGGCAAAGGGATTCATTTTTGTTTATAGTAACCAGGCATTAGTCACTAAGATAGCATCTATCAGAATCGGTAGGAATCCTTATGTATTTTACACCTCTACACCAATACGATTATGCCACCTTCAGGAATGCAATGTCAATCCCCCCCGCATGGTCTATGCATGGGTAATTATCTAATTATCATCTTCTTTTAGATTCAACGACCTGGTATGGAGTTTTTGCAGCTTTAGCTTATGCGTTTGCTGCGAGTTTCAAGCACGGAATGAGCTTTGAATTTGATTGATTTTAAGTTTTGCAAGCACCATTTAATTGGTTAATTTGTCTGATTTGCCTTTGTGGCCTCCAACAGGTCTCTTCTTCTTGCTGTTTGTTACCATTTTGCCTGTTGTGTGTCCAAAATAAGGTATTTTTCTTTCATAATTTACATAAAGTGAAAGTGTCTGTTTCAGATTTATAATTATCATGCGTAGTGCAAATTGAAAAAAGTGGGTTCATTTTAGAAGCATAAAAGAATGAAACTTTTTTCTCTGACCTCATAATGTATCCAGAATGAATGAGTTATATACCTAGTTTAAGTGAGGGGGTTTTATAATTAGCTATAGTGTGCACTTAGTGAGCAGTGGTTATAGTGTACAATAATTTGTAGTTAATTAATTCATGTTGCCTACATTGATTATTTATGGTACCTGATCTTGTTCATGTTCTAGTCACAATCCATCAATACTTTATCCTCACATCACAATGCGCCCCCCCCTCTTTGTTTTTTTTTTTTTCGACAGTTTCATTTTAGTGATGTAATTATCACTGAAATCTTATATTAAGTATTTAGGCTAGTAGTTGGAATGGTTGAATGTTTAATTAGATGTTTGGTTTTATAACCTTTGAGTAAGGTCACCCATCTCTGCCCAGCCCTTTGGGAAATACAGGCCTGATGTTATGTAATGCGACTAGGATCGCTAATACTTTAACTTTTGTTTTGACATAGGTATTTCAAGGCACATGTTTTGTGTAAAATTGGCTTAACAATAGGGCCTGGCAATTCAAATAAGTTTGTCAGGTGTTAGGTCTCCATCCCCAACATTTAGGTACATTTAGTATCATTAGGTATTATTTGACGGATCAGGTTAGGTTGATAGAAAATATTGTTTCATTAAGTAAGTAAGTAATGATGGGAAAAATCTTGCAGGTAGCCCTAAGTGATAAAGGTACCTGTAGGATGAAATCTTACATCCATATGTTTTGGTATGTTGAACAATAATGATTGGATAGTGTACAGATTGTCAGTATAGAGTACTAGAGTTAGTACTGGGAATTTTATTTGTGTTTTTTTTTTTTTTTTTTTTTTTTTTTTTTTTTTTTTTTTTTTTTTTTTTTTTTATCTTGTTGTATCTGTCACATGGCAATCTGTTCTAGGAACAATAAGCCACTTCCTTGGCTGATAAATATCTGTTATTAGTGTGATCTACAAGAGCCATAAACTGATGAAAATTTTCTTTCCAACAAACTCTCTTTTTGTCTCATTGTGGGAATCTTTTGTGCCGATAAAATGGTGGGATTCTCACTGTCCTAGAAGGAGTTAAGTAATGGTTTTAGATTCAGAGAGAAACTGAATTTTCTATTTTGTTTGATACCGAAATATATAATTAAGTTATTTGTGAATTTTAGTTCATCTCAGTATTTACTTGTAATGGGGTTAAGAAGTTACAAGTATTGAGTTTGATAGGTATCAAGTATGTAGTTTATTGTATCTTTGTACCCACAACTAATGACAAGATCAGTGGCATGTAAATATTTTGTCAGCATTTGGTTGGTGCATTCCAGTATCAGTCTTGAGTGAGTGTCTTGTGGTTTTAATATTTATTTTTATATTTTGACCATCATTATTCTGTTAAGTGCCTGGTACTTGTTGAAGGACCTACGCTGTCCTCCCATGCCTAATAACACTGTTATTTGAAAATATTGTAAAAGCCCATTATTTTTAGAAGAGTAACTGTGGAGTTTCTTGCCGGCTCTTCTCCATAAGAAACAACCAATTGCACCTGGCTTCTGACGTTTCATAAGTGCCCATGTAGGTTTATATGAAATAAAGATATTTTGAAATTTGAATTTGGATTGATTAATTGTTATTGTTTGTAGCTATAAAGTGGTATGCTCAAGTTTGTTAAATGTATCTGTTTGTTTATTGAATAGGGTAAATTGAGGTTCATGTCAATTAGAGATGATATTGCTTTTGATCTGGTTTTATTTTGGTGGAAGTGAGCATTGATATTGTCAGGTATTTTGTTTCTTCGGCCAAGTCAGTCAACAGTTTGTGTATGTCTTATGTTCTTTATAAGCATAGGATCAGTCGTTGTTTTCCCTATGATAGAGGTAGCCAGTGCAATTTGTTTCTGGAGTATCTCAATCCCTTGTTCCCTTAGTTTAGAGGAATCTGGGGGTAAGGCATGTGCCTTATAGGTAAATATGAGCATGGGATAATACTTTATAGGGGTTTGGTCCGTGAATCATTTGTCATCGGCCATTTTATCACAGGATCATATTGACATAGTATCTTATACTAGTATTTGAATGTATGAGTGTAAAATTACACGATTTTGTTTTGTTGTTTTAGTTTGCCAAATAGGTATCATTTATCAATTTGTAACAGGATAATTAGGTCACCTAGTGTTTAGGTAAGTCACTGAGTATCTTGTACACGATGATTTCTTTTAGTTAGGTATATTTGTTTGTTAAGAATAGCAACTCAGCTGTATAGCTATGAATATATAATTATATAATAGCATTTTAATGGGCTGGTGTTTATATCAGTAACGGGCATGTGCTTCTGTAATATTATCATCCTTGATGTGAAGCTAGATCACGCATGGTCTTGGTTTAGTATGCTATGAGCATCTCGTGCTAAGCATGTGCACACCATGTCAAGTATGTACCAGCTAACAACATAGAATCAATGTTGTTAAGAGTATCCTGTACTCACTGATAGCAATCTAGTTAGCGGGGTAGAATCCCTCACTGTATGGTATAATGCTTTTGCAAGTTTATATAATACACAGATAATGTGCAGGGTTGAGTAAAGCTGTCTCGCAGCCTTCATGCTCGTGAATTAAAGCATATAGAACCACCTTTTTACAATTTCTTAGCCTAGATCATAGAAATGGGACTTACCTCTTACGACAAGTACGTACCAGCGTTAGCTATGTAGAGTAACGTTGCTAAGTGCATCACGTGCCACATTGGTAGTTTCTCATCCAGCTAGTAACGTGGAATTAGCGTTGCTGAGGACATCTCGTGTCGACTGGAGGGGTAATGATGTCAAGCGCATACCAGCTAGCTATGTACAGTAACATTACTAAGGGCATCACGTGCCTCTCTGGCAGCTTCTCATCCAGCTAGTAACGTGGAGGTAACGTTGCTAAGGACATCTCGTGTCGACTGGAGAGATAATGCTTTAGCAAGTTTGCAGCACACATGCAATAAGCAGTTTTAATATCCACCATAGTGCTTATGTTATGTATAGGACACTGTCAGTATCACGTACGAGGTGGTCAGTTAGAGCCAGGCACTCTCACACATTAAAGTTGTGGGAGGCCTCAGAATCTAGGTACATCCAATGTTGGTCAGGACTGAGGGTGCTTCTGATGTATTTGTTGATGTTATTGATGAGCGCCGCGGCCGTCTCAGGTTTCCACTAAAGATAGACTTAGTAAGTCTCAGGTTTCCCGTAACGATGCACTTAATACACTTTCTATCACATAGCATAGTTAACGTTTTGTTATATTAGTAAAGAGTATCATAAACTTATTTTAAATTAATATTTTTTGACGAGAGAGAATTTTCCTTGCGATGTCAGAATGCGCGCGAAAAGAAAAGTTTTTTTTTTTTTTTTTTTTTTTAATAAGTTTTTATTCATGACCATAGATACGAGTCTTTCAGTCGAATACATAAATGGGTATAACTTAGATGTAGTATACAATAAAGTGAGACAATTGTTTAACAGATATGTTTCCACATCAATACACTTTTTGTTTATATTATCCACCTCCCTTTCGGGTTGGGTGAATACATCTCAGTGATAATTATCGTCGTCTTTATACTAATTAAATTACAACTAATTAATTGATATACATTTAAGATTACAAAACGAATTAAATTTTTTCTACCGTATTACAAATATATTTATACAACACATTAAAATATTTCTTATTTTGCAATAAATTCAAAACACTGCGGGGAACACTTTCACTTTGAAGTTCACTTTCAATGTCATTGTTGTCATTTAATTCGCTCAATTCACTGACCAAAATCAAACGTTGAATGTTAAAACTTGAACAATGTAAAATAACATGATCCAAATCAGCATCCTCTGCACCACAATGATGACATCGGCTATTGTTTATTATGCGAATCCTATTCAGGTGAGCTGGTGTTAAGCAATGTCCCAATCTCATGCGTGTTTAACAGTTATAAATCTTCTTGTGAAGTATTTGAAGTTATTATACCAGGGTTTAATCGGTAATTCATTTTGTATTCCAGCATACTATCTGCCTTTCGTTTCCAAGGTTATGTCCCAATACTCCTTCCATAACTGTCTATTAAAATCTTCAAAAAGGCTGTAGTAATCAGTGAATGGAACCTTGAGCAACTCTGATTGATCCTCGTCATGGTCTGAACAGGCCGCAGTGTCAGCTACTTCGTTTCCATGAATGCCACTGTGTGAAGGTACCCATACTAATTCTACTATAATGTATTTATCAAGTAGTTCTTGGATTATAAGTCTAATATTATAAATAATATAATTTAACTTAAAAGAAATATTTACATTATTTACAAGACTATTTACATGCTGCAGTGCACAATAAATTGCATAGCACTCTGCAGTGAAAATGCTACACACCCTGTTTAATTTAATACATTTAGTGAAGTCTAGCTGTGGATCATAGAATGCTGCATTTACCTTATGATGAGTTTTAGATCCATCTGTATAAATAACATAATGTTCTGGTCTATTGTTTTTAAACTGTAGAAAATCCAATTGATTGTGCACTGTGTCTAAATGGATTGCAAAGCTGTTAATAATACCATTATAAGGAATTTTATATACAGGCCAAATATCATTTTTAACAATATCCTTTGAAGTATTATTTACATGTTCAAATATTATTGGCATTTCAGGTAGAGTTCCACCAACCAAAGAAGAGGCAGAGATGACATTGGAAGCAATTGACTGTGAGATTTCAGGAAGAAGACAGATATCTATATTTTTTTTCAATTAATAAATTTTGTAGTAGGCTCTTTTTACTATGTAAACTCTGTATATTATACTGTAAAATATTTAGATAATTATCCATGTTTAAATTAAATTTGATAAAAATATTTCTTTTATTTTCTTATGTGTAAGTGGCCCATCAGAGTCACTCTTGTTTCCTAATGCAACCAACGATTTAACAATTGCGTTAATTATAATATCATTATTTGCTACTTGTTTAATGTCTAAAATATCATTGACTTTAGCCTTTTCAGTAACTTTGGGTAAAACAGGAAAAGATTTCTCATTAAATGTTGGGGGTGGTTTCACAGCAGTGGCATATGATTGCTGCATAAGAAATTTGTTTTTTTTCTCTTCAATTTTTTGTTTTTTAATGGGACAGTCTCGTGAAATGGCAAGATGATTACCTGCGCAGTTGATGCATGTGATCTCTTCGACATCGCATTCTTTGTAGGAGTGACGACCAGCACAAGAAGAGCAGTGTTGCTCGCCTCTGCAAGTCTTAGCAGAATGATTAAATTTAAGGCATTTATAGCATTGTAATAGTGGAGGTATGTATGCTTTCACCTCGTATCTAAATAGTTTCATATAGGCGTATTGCGGTAAAGATGTTGATGCAAAGGTGACGGCAACTGTATTGAGAGGCACTAATTTCCCCTCTACTTTACGCATGAATCTTCTAATCGAAATCACTTCAGAATCGCACACTATATTTTTATATATTTCCTCATTGGAGAGTTCTTTGGGCACAAACCTCAATACACCAATCCTTTCTGTTAAATACGATGGTATAAAGGCTTTAAACTTATTTTTCCATAGGAAGTCTTCCATCTTCAGAAAATTGTTGGCCGCAGCCGCCTTTCTGAATGTAATTCCTATTTTGTGCGCATTTATTCTATGAACTCCTAAGACTCCTATAACATTATCCGATATTAGGTTGGTGAGCGTGATAGGGTTTTTATTCCCTACCTTCTCCTGCTCTGTTGACTCAACGTATACTACATATTCAGAATTAGTGTTTTCTATGAACAGTCTTTTATAATTTTGTTTGGTATAAACATTATACTTATTAATTGGGTCAGAAGTTCGGCTGTTGTTATATTTTCTTTTCTTCTTTTCTCCCATCTCTGGCGGCTCGTCGCCGCCACTGGTGACACTCATGGTTGTTCGAGGTCTTACCCGATGTTATTTAACTGGTATTTCCGTACAAATATAAAATTATTAACTTTTTGCGAAATCAAAATTTACCGCCTCGTTTGACTTCCCGCCAAAAAAGTCGAAAAGAAAAGTGACAGTGATGTGTTGCCAACGACGGGGATAATTCTATCTAAAAAAAAAAAATATTTACAATATTTTATCTCTAAAAATACGCGATGTTAGATGGTGTGAGTAGGAATACTACTTTGTGAATATTATTATATTTCAGATCGCCGTGAAGTAAAATTCCAAGACCGTGGCTATGTTATTCTAATGTTTTAAACAAGCCGTATTGCCACTTCTGTTGGTTATTAGCAGATCGTCAAATCGTACTCCTCTGCATGGGTTAACGGTGTTTCCATTAGAAGCAATTTTACGCAATGTATATTTGACCATGAAAACTCACAGCAGCATATTAATGCATCCCTGTCATATTTCAAAGTCAATGTATACTATTGCTGTTTAGATATATTAATTTCTCAAACTAAACAAAGATTTCAGAGCCTTTGTGATCTAAGTAATATGTTCGAAGTATTAGGTACATCCGGAGAAACTCCTATCTTCTTCAAACGAAGTGATAAAAAATGCTTCCGGAAAACTGTCGGCTAAATACCTACAGTAAAGACATTTCAGTTAGTCTTTATGAACAATTAATTGCTCTGAAAACATGCTTAAAATCTGAAATTCAAAAAATTCATTCCATTAAGGCACTCATGGAATTATTGCTGATAAAATTTAATGCTATTAAATTTTATCAGCAATAATTTCCATCCATTGCATCCAGTTTTCCGGAGGTAATAACAGCATGCTTTCTATTCTTGACCCTTACAGTTACAACCGCAACAGCTGAAAGAAGTTTCTCAAAATTAAAACTGATAAAAAATTACATAAGGACTTCGATGGGGCAGGAACGGCTATCAGACTTGTCACTATTGTCTATAGAGGCAGAAATTTTAGAAAAACTGAAATCGTCTTCAGCTATAGATGATTTAATAAATTAATTTGCCGAAAAAAAGGCTAGAAAAGTGTATATTTAATTTGAATTGTTTGGCTAGCTCAATTTCTAGGAGTTATCGCTTAACTTATAATCAATAAATATTTATTTTAATTTAATGCAAGAATTTTTGTTTCTTTTGTGAGAAATCTTTACCCTTCATTTGGGCCCCCAAACTAATTTTGATACAGGGCCCCTCCAAGGCACGCTACACCACTGACTCTCGGACTCCATACACCTTAGATCCCTCTCCTCAGCCGAAAGCTATAAGCTAATATATATATTTGGGTATGTCGGAAGCGTTAGGCATCAACGTTGCTGACATGAAGCAATCGTTGAAGGAGCGCTTCTTTGGTCGCCTGAAGAAGGTATTAATTAGTCTTCTTTCGGGCGGAAACAAGGTGCGCGCCTTCAACGGTTGGGTCATGCCGGTTTTGATGTACTCTTTCGGCATACTCAAATGGACTCAGACCGAACTCGACGCCCTGGACAGGAGGGTCCGTACACTACTGACCGCAAACCGGATGCATCACCCACGTTCATCGGTGATGAGACTGTACATCCCGCGGAAATGCGGGGGTCGAGGCTTTTTAAATGCGAAGACCCTCCACAACCGCGAGGTGTGCAGCCTCAGGGAATATTTCTTAAAAACCGAAGTGGGTATGCACCGTGATGTGGTCGCAGTGGACAAGGGGCTCACCCCGCTCTCCATGGCTAAAGAGAACTGGCGCAAACCTGTGGTACTTACTACAGAGGACCGCAAGGAAGTATGGCAAAGCAAGGAGCTTCACGGGCGCTTCTATCGGGCTCTTCATCAGCCCGGTGTAGATTTCCTAGCGTCCGTATCCTGGCTACGTTTTGGTGACCTTTTCGGGGAAACTGAAGGTTTCGTCTGTGCAATTATGGACGAAGTTATCTTGACGAATAACTACCGAAAATATATTATGAAGGATGGGACGGTTGACGTGTGTCGGGCATGCCACCGTCCGGGTGAGTCCATCAGACATATTATCTCTGGTTGTTCTCGTCTGGCTAACGGCGAGTACTTGCACAGGCATAACCAAGTGGCCAGGATTATTCACCAGCAACTTGCTTTGAAATATAAACTTGTGGATTCTGAGGTACCGTACTACAAGTATGTGCCCGACCCAGTTCTCGAAAATGACCATGTCACATTGTACTGGAATCGGTCTATCATTACAGACGGGACTATTGTTGCCAATAAGCCTGATATAGTAGTGATAGACCGATTAGCGCGCCGCGCAATGATAGTAGATGTTACCATTCCACATGACGAGAACCTCGTGAAAGCTGAGAAAGAGAAACAAATAAAATATCTCGACTTAGCACACGAGGTTGTCGACATGTGGAACGTGTGCTCCGCTATCATTGTGCCGATTGTCGTAACGGCCAATGGCCTGATGGCCGAAAGCCTCGACCAACATCTCTCGAGGCTCTCATTAGGCGGTTGGATCAAGGGCCTGATTCAGAAGGCAGTACTCCTCGATACGGCTCGTATTGTGAGGAGGTTCCTGTCTCTGCAGCCCTAACCACCGGTAGCTTGGACCCTGCTCCCGACACCGGCGGAACACTATTTTTTATATTTTTAAATGTTTTTAATTTTTTATTCTAATATTTAAAAATATAATTTATATGTATATAGTTGAATAAAGGAGAAAATAATAAAAATCTGTTTATTTCATCTCCACAAATTACATCAAGGTATAAAGTTGACAAGATAAATTGTCGAAAAATTAGTAATTTGTGGGAGATCTGGAGTCTAAACTAAGCCGAGGCCTGTACTATAGATCTCCAGGCCCCCCATTTCATAACATTTGTATGTATTGTCAACAAGTGAAAGACGGAAAGAGTGGACATGTTTGGGTATTGTCGATATAAATAAAACAAAGTAATTATATACATCCATAAGTTTTATTTTACATTGATTGTCTTTAAATCAACTAATCTGCTTCTCAAAATAATTATAAAAAGACAAAACAAAAAAAAATAAGGTGATGAGATCTTTTTACTAAGATAAGAAATAATTTACAGTGTATTACTTTACTGTGAAACTAAGAATTTCTTAAAATTTATAAAAAAATTATATTCTTTTAGTTTCTCTATCTGCGGAGAGGGCTTTACTAGTATCTGTGAAAGAATCGATCACAAAAAGCCCCCTGTGCACGCTACGACATTTCGCATTTGCAATATATAGAACCACATAGGTCTTAGTTGTCGGACATAGATTTGGTTAACAATGGTGCCGATTCTCTTGTCACAAATGCCTCTAAACTAGACTAAAAATCACTAAAATTTAGTTTATTCCTGTCAAACGATGAATTCCCATTCTGAAATAGACTAAAGTGACACAACTTAACTATATTTTAGTTTGACAGCACTAAGATGGCTCTGAGATTTTAATTTAGTGAAAATGACAATTTTGCTATTCTGAATTTGACGTTTTTCACCTAAAATTTTAATTTTCTATCTAAATCTGACCATTTTTAATCGCGATAAAATATGGTGTGGAATAATATTAGTTGTCATGAACTAAAATTCACACGAACACCTCGACTTCAGATTCAAAAACGGTACTGTAAATATATTTTTTTCTTTTCTTTTGCTTATAACTTGAAAATGGTGTGTCCTATCGCAAAAATAATGAAAATTTCGACCCCCTTTGCAGCCCGTATACCCCTAATTATCAACACGTAGGTAATTTTTATTTTTATTTTCTATGCAAAACGTGAAAAATTCCATATAAAATACGTCGAGGCTGCCCCCTCTGCGCACCTCCGGCTCTAAAAAAATTCACGGTGTAGGGCAAACAAGTGTGTACCACGTGGAGTCGCGATTGTCAAATTCGATTTAGTTGTGTCAAAATAATTTTTAAGTTTAGAGACTTTATTGCAGAATAGCGTTAAGATTCTCATAGTAAAAAGTAAGGAATTTTAGTGATAGTTTAGTTAGTTTAGTTCAGTTTACAAGAGAATCGGCACCATTATATTAGAATACTAGACATTTATTCGTGACAGTCGTTTTCATAATCATGCGAAGAACATGTCGCTTGCTAACTAGCTTTCATTCTAAGATGCCATTCACGTTGCGGCTATCGCAAAGACTGTGCGGTACCTATACAGAATCAACTTTACATTTGTCATTATGACACTAGAAGAAACATACAATCAAATACAATTTATATTCATTTACGGATAGATATCTGAGAATTGACAGATCAGACATTGTTGCAGACAAAAAGAATTGCGTTTAGTCGCAACATGAACGCTAGTTAACCAACTTTCTAACCAATAAAGCCCTTTTCGCCTCTGTATCCAATTGACAGTCATCTTTACTGAGCCTATCGAACATTGTCAAAGTCTTATTATATTAGATAATTCATTATTCTTTTTATATGTTACCATATTCATTATACAAACAAGGCATTATTCTTTCATACTTGTTGTGGACGTAGGCGCATTTGAGTTTAGTTTTATGGCACCACTTACACTGATACGTGCGCCTGATTAAAACATAGCAGGGTTTTCAGTAAAAGTGTAAATTATGCCTAGGTTGAGTAGAAGAAGCCATGTTGAATTTAATTTTATATATAACTAGCTTTTGCCCGCGTGGATGTCGGATAATATCCCACGGGAATGCACTACCGGGATTTCATACCTAATAGCCAAGGAAAGGTCATGGACTCCTACCGCTTCGCCCGCGTTGCCGTCTACCATAATTACTTTGTTACGCGTAGTTGATATCTTTTAAACTATTCATTTAAATGATATGATGTCAAAGCATATTTTAATCTAAATTAAATGCCCAATTTAAATAACATATTTTATTAGATATGGATTAATATAATACAGGTCAAAATAGCTTCGGAAATAAAAATGAAATTTTTATCAAATTCTGAAAGATAATAATGGTTATTGTGGGTCATCTTTAGAAGATAGACATAATTATGCCATCGCGGACTTTTGTGTTGAACTTGTTAAGATATACAATCATGTAGAACATACATTTTATTTAGCTTTCACGGTTTACGCGGCGCACGCCAGTAAAGCTCCCAGTAGGCATGATTTTTTCTGACATCTTCAACAATAATCGTCATATTTTAGTCAATTTACACCAAACCCTAACGAATTACACACTTCTCATGAATCACTCCGTCCATTGGTGAAAACCGTTTGAAAATCCGTTCGGTAGTTTTTAAGTTTATCGCATTCAGACAGACAGACGCGGCGGGGGACTTTGTTTTATAATATGTATTGAACGACGGTTTTGTGTGCCTTTGTTTCGTATTGGTCCTTCGAGTCGATATCGTAACAGGATGCGGCTCGAAGGACCAGCTAAAACAAAGACAGAAAATGTGTTCGCTTTGGTATTCAAACGCTGCCTACGTCCGCAACATACAGCGACATCCTTTAAGTATAATCCTCATAAGATCACATTTTTTTATAAGGCAAACAACAATCTTTAAAGCTAAACCTTTGATGAAGGGAGAGGGGAGGTCGAGCGGTTAACCGATAACGAATTTTAGTGCGAATACAATAAAATAAAAAATCGTACGTCTACCACTTTCCTGGAATGGGGATTTTAATACTAGAGGTGGCTGTTTATTCAAATGTTTCCATTAAAAAATATTTTTTTTGGAGAATAAGTTAATGGCTTAGTCCACTCCGTCTATCTAAGACGGATCCAACTAACAACTCCTAAATTTGTACTTGATGATATATATACGCGTATATTAACCTCCGGACGCCAAATAGATTGTAATTCGCTGCTTATATAAAATTTTACACAAAAAATATTGTTAAAAAAACAGTAATTTAGAATTTCACCATCCTTATTTACAAATCGGAAGTTAAAATGACGCATAGAAATTTCAGAATAAAAAAAAATTACTGAGCCAAATACATATACTTAACAGATAACTAGAAATCTGAAGCGATACAATTAAAAAAATTACAAACTAATTAATGAAAAAAAAAACAAATTCATGACACTTAATAAAAACGTTTTTAAACTGGAAGCTTCATGTGACTCCGTCTTAGCCGTATTAAGAAATTAAAATCGTAATGCCTAAAAGAAACAAACATTTTTTTGTCATTTTCGAACTCCTGCAAAACTGTTCGTTTCTATGACGTTATTTAAACCTATCTAGACACGATCTAACCTAACTACAGTAACCATTGCTTACGTACTACATTAAAACTTCAGCGAGTTTGTCCAAATGCCATTCTTACATTCGATTTTACTCCTATCCCGAATACCATAACTACGACGAGAAAAACTCTGAACACGTAATACATTCCCCCACTCAGTACGCGTTATCGCATTGAACCATACGTCAAGTGTACTACGGGAAACATAAATCCTAGGCTAGCCAATACATGTCCGTTCGTTTCGCATCGCTACTTCAAAGCCACATACTTCACACCAATTTGTTGGCATTTACGATAAACCCGTCGTCATAACAACTCGGAGTGGCTCAAATCTTTAGCATTACATCTAGACATAACAAAACACGGATTGTAGTCAAGCGCAATTTTCCTCAGGAGATAGGGCTCCGTCACTCCTTACTAAAGGTTTGAGCCACAGTCCGCCTACGAAGCCCTATATCACAATAACCGTGAACTCTCCTAAACGTCATAGAAACATTAACGAGAAATTGTGTTTTTTTCATTCTTTTATTTTAACCAGGCTCTTAAGATTTTGTAATATTTTTGAAAGTCATCATTATTTGTTCAGTCACTTAATTTTTTTTAAATACGAATTTAAAGGTAGTTTTTAATTATGTGAATCATAAATAGATTGAAAAGCTATTAAAATAACAGAAGGAAACTAACACCTATTAGACATTTTTAATTTCTCTCCATTGCAAATGGACCAGCCATAGACAACGCTCAATATGCTTTTGTCAAATTGATAAAACTTTTAAAGGCGCTAGGTTGTGTTACAACCTACTTATTTAAAAACAGATCTCGTTTAAACACTAATGTATCGTAACAATTATATTTACAATTAAATAAAAAAAAATCGGCTTTTCATCCAACTTTTTAAGGTACAGATATCGTCTGTAACTCTCTAGGAATGGAGACTTGACTCTAGGAATCATAAAGTTGTGAAGAAATTCTTATGAGAGACTTCCAGCGATTTTCTAAGATGATAAAATTGCGCTTGCGCGTAATTTCTTATCTTGTATCAGGACACTACACCTTCCCATTGTCATATTATTTGTTTAAGGATGATCACAGATTTATTAAAATGAGTCAAATAATGAGGGATTATCTTTCGACTAAGAGAGAAATCATGCAAAATCATTATATTGATATTAATTCAGTTATTCGGTTCACAACTCCATAAGATTCCAGAAAGTTAAACTCTCCATCCATAGTTCCAATCACTTGCTGTTATTAGTAAACATACTTCAATTGCAAAAACACAAAAAACACATTGCATATCAGCAACTCAGTTCGAATATTCCAGGCTTCATCTAGCCCTTTCAATGCCTGCAAACTCCTGCACGCGTGGCATGACAACCAAAGAAACGGGTTTTGTCGACGGAAGAATAGACAAAGTGCCAGATTGTGATTGTTTATCTGTTATTTTGTCTATTCTTCCGGCGACAAAACTCGTTTTTATTGTGGTCATGCTAAGCGTGCTGATAATAATTTAAACTTCCATAAACTTTTGAAAGAAACGGCGTATATACGTCACAAAAGGCGTTATACAAATTCAAATATATTTATTTGAGGACAATGAAAACGGACGTCAAAAACGTTTGATGTTGCGCCATTTTTGTTAATAAATACTGGCATTCCAGTCTTAAGCTGGTTTTGTTATTGATCTTAAACGGATAACGCCACTACGGTGTCTTTAGAATCTCAAACTTGAAAATATTTTCATTATTGAGTTTTTATTGAGACTGCACTGATGCTAATGTCAATTCTCGCTGCTTATTATTGGTTATCCTAAATTAATACGGAGGATCTGCTTTAGTTGTAGCCAATCACAAACAGGGTTCTATGATTACATTTTGTAGGCATTGAAAAGGTGCATAAAATCATACGACCGCACGAAAGTCGTGTTGTCTCTCTCACACGTAGCGTGGAGAACCATTCTCTGAGAAGACCTAGTACTTGCAACCATTTGTACTTTTTCAAGTGACCACCCTAGCTTTGACGAAACACTGCAGCAATGGATATGATTTTGTTTGAATTCCATTTCTTTCTCTTAATAGTTTTATTATTTTATTAAACAACACTATATAAATAGTGCAATGTATTGTGAAATAAATATGATAAGCTTGTATTATTAGGTAGAATATTAAATGTATTATAGTTTAATCTATATTCAGATAACGGACTAGCCGAGGGTCAAAAATTTACGGTTACTAGGCCTTCAGTTCCTTTCATAAAATTGTGTCAAGTATCAAACTTGTTTTTTGGAAGTTTTTCTTTCTACTAACAAAGTGTCTACTGTGGGATTTTTATTGCAAGCAATTATTTTTTTTCGATATTTTCGAGAATACTAGAGAGGTTGAGTAGTAGACCCTAACATAGACTGATGAATCAGTCCTTTTTATGGCGAAGTTCTATCCATGTAACCCATTCCTTTCTATTCAATTCTTCGATGGGTTTTGGCCCAATATTTGACCCATAAAAACCCCACAGTAGTCACGTCAAGCCTAACAAATTTTTACATTTATGACGGCAGTTAGTGAGATCTTTCGAAAGTATACAAAAAAAAACATTAAAAAAAACTGTCCGTCAATGGACTTAGTCGAAATGGTGGGAAAATCTGCCTCGCACTCACGGCATGTTGTAGTTCTTTATCAATAATAAAAATACTTATAAATAAGTGAAGCTGACATTATGGTACAATGTATGAACAGACGATTTATCTTCAATATTTTCGGTTAACTGTGAAGCCGGTTTACCAAGATGATTTATTATTATCAAATTATTAAAAGAAATAAGAGCACCTAGAAATTGGTTCCTTAATATTTTTTTTACATTTTCAAGTCGTTTCATAGACATTGACTAGGTACGTCTAAAATACAGTGAAATGGTGACGTTTATTGAGATAATAAGATGGAGTTAATGTTTTCTCTCTGTATAACCCTTAATTGGTTTTTGGTAGGGGGTGAAGATAAGTGAAATAAGAAATTAATCTCTACACATTTCGAAAATACGAAAAATAATCGTCACCATTTGACTTCACATTGATAATGAATCCTAAATACATAAATTCAACAGACAATATTATTTCCAAACTATTCAAGCGAATCGCATTGCTTTTCCATCACCTATAGAATCCTTTCCTCAACAGAACTGTACTAAAAAACTTTTCTGACCATCTGATTGACCGGTAATAATTTCAGTCTGTTAAAAATTCGGCAGAATACACTATAAACCTCTTTGTATTTTAGTCTTTGACATTTAAAAAGTACAAAATGTTTATTCACTGAAACACATCTATGACAATGGCCAAAGCTTATAATTAAAAAAATACCGAGAAATGTACTTATCAGTCATAAGAGTTATAACGAGAACCATACCTTGTGACCATAGAATTTAATGTCGATATGTTCGACGGGTGAAATGAAACGATATCTCCACTACGTCGGTACGTCGACGTATAAGTCCATTCAGCACACTATTATTATCACAAAAACTTGTTTTTATATCCAAACCGTACGTTAAGTCCGTCGGTACACGGCAATGGCACAACCCGCTCATTTTGTTAAATATCTACACATTTTAGACACACATAGAGCACTACTTGTTCAGTAAACATCACTAGGATTCAGGGTTATAAGTGTTTCTGGCACCGTGTTAGAGTTCAAGCCTTTGCCAGTAGGGAGGGAAAGCGGGGTTTATTTATAGAAGTGTGGAGAGCTCACCGAGGCCACGAGCCAACCTCACAAGTATGTTGATTCACCTGAAAATGTAAGAAACCCATATAAGCCTTTGAACGATAACATAGCCACGGACAGGTTTATTATTTGTATGAACTGCTAGGCTTTTTAATTACAAATTAACACTAATAATTTCAAAGCAACTGCACTTTAGAGTTTGTAAGAAAGCATTAGATTAAAATTGATATAACAGAAACGTTACAAGTATTTAGTCACAACAAAAAGCCCAAAAGTTCGAACAAATTATTTCAAACATATTTTCTAAACGCCTTATAAGTTAACATTCTTAGATGAATAAGGAATAACAAAAAAAAAAGAACAATGAGGCGTTTAAAAAAATCCGTATGTGGCATGTGTGATGCGTTCAAACTGTGCAAAGCCAGCAATGTACAGCGAATGAAATGTTAGGGTACTACCTGGCGGAATATCTAGGTCCTGGGGTCTTTATGTACCCCGCTTGAGCCCATTCTGAATTATAAAATCGATAGTAGTAAAGTACAACTGCAAACCTTGCAAAATCTACCCCCCATACAATTCGATTCGAAATATCTCACAGAATTGAGTTAAATTGTGCAAAATAGAAGTGTATCTCGCAAAAATTGCAGTTGCCTTCCTACACTTTGCGTGCGTCGAAGTGGCCACACCACAAATTCTACCAGGTAGTACATGAGTAGTTTTGTATGATAAGATGTGACTTCCGATCGCGATATGTACACATAACACAATCCACACAGAGGGACACAGACAATTAGAATGACCATATATTTTTGGTAAATATTAGTTATTAAATCTCTTCTATGTTGGTCATTCTGATCGTTGAAAAAGTCCATAATAATGCTGTATATTTGCTCTGGCTTAAGGTCAAAACAAAAGCATTAAAAAGTAGAGAGGTTAGAACAAAAACAGCATAATTATACACTTGAAGCATGCACATGAATTTTAAGCACAATTAGTTACATCTTGAATGCTTTGCAAACTTTATTTAGTGTAAATAAGATTGATAATGGTTTATTCATCCAATAAACAAGACAATGGAGTTTCAATAGACAAAATGTATTGTCTATTAATAAGGTACTCCTTCGTTTTTGTTTACAGATAAATGATATAGTTTGACCGAGACCGCTGTTTCGCGCCTTAAGGCGCAGACAACACGCAAACGGTAAAAGTAGGCTTGACTTAAACAAAAAAATTGCCAAATCTATATAGTTTGTGGTAGCGGAAAAAATATATGTGAACCTCGAACATATTTCTCAGAACTTGATTGTTACAAAAACACGTTATGAAAAAAAAAACTCGATACAAATTAACGTTAAACTAACCCTTTTCCTTGAGTTCTAACCCAAAAATTCTGTATTAAATAGCAACGTACGTTGGTATTATAATTAGTAAAAAGAACGTCTTATTTGAATGCAGAACTTGGTTGTTTTTTATTACCGATTTCTCAACTCATTTTTGAATAAATTGATAATTGCTTCATATTTTGCAATATATTACAGGCGTTGTGTCATCGCGCTTCTCTTTCTTTTCTATGCAGTCCGACAGTGACCGCGGTTTAGCTGTTGTCAGCGTCTTAAGTGCTTAGGTTAGCTGCGGCGACCAAGGCGGGGGCAGTGCAGGCCGCCCGCTTCGGCAACGCTCACGGCGCACCGCCGCTCATTGGTCTGAACGCAGAACAGTGACCTCGGTCAAACTATAGTAGATAGATATTATGAACTATCACATCTGATGGAATTGTATCTGCATTTAATTATAACTTCAATAATAATCTTTAGTGTTAAAGATGCCAAATAAAAATTACAAAAAGACGATCACATAAGGAAAAAATATCAAAGATTAGACAAGAAACATTTATGCACAAATGATAGTACCCGGCCATAAATATAGCAAGATCGATGTAAGAAAGTTTTCAGCTTTGTAGAGTGTTTTCTCTGTAACTCATACTAGTGGGACTGTGTCTCTAACGCTCGATGTGTCATATTTACAGCCAGGTACAGTAAACACACAGCAAACGAACCTAGAACATGACGATGCGGTGAGACACAAGCAATGAACGAAACGAAAAAAAACGAATCAAGCGAGGTTTAATCGTGAAGGCCGAGCAATCAGTGACAAAACGTGCTGTAGAGCAAAATAAAAGGATGACGCAGTTTATGATAGGGAAATGAAGTGAATAAAGAAAAGATAGTTGTAAAGATTCTAGTAATTTAAACTATATTTAAAAGGGCAGGGAGGTTTAAGGGTTTTCTGCCCGCGGAAACTAATTTTATAGACTAGAAACCGTAATTAACTATTTATTTAATGCACAATATTAAATTTTTACTAAAAAATATTGTCAACAAAATACTGTACACTATTAAAAAAACAAAAAGTTACTTATTCCTAAATTTTACGTCTGTCTATCAGTCAAATGTGATGCGTCACACGTCCAAAATCATCAGAAAACTGAACTAAGCGACGCGTGACTACTACATTTCGTTCGAGAAACTAGCCCTAAGCCTCATATTCACTAGGGGACAAATGTCCCGCAATATGTGTCGCTGAAATGTCGGGCAACATCGGGCGATGTCAACAGACATCTTCTCGCACGACTTTTCGTGTATTTATCTCATAGTGAATACGGGGCTTACCCGACGACTATTTCAGTGGCACGTGGACGTGTTTGTCGTGCGGACGTGTGAATGGGGATGGTATATAGTCACAAGCTGCGTCATCGTGTGTGTAAGGAGATAGTTACGTGTGCGGCGTGTGCTCGGGCGACAGCGGGCGGTAGTGGCCGACGCGTTCGCACACCCGCCCTGCGCGACCAGATACGTTCATGTATCATATCATCATGACATTATATCATACGTAGTATAGAGGAAATGCAACCAATTTTATGGATTTTATAAAAACAAATCGACACTGTCACTGCATCTGGACTGCCTCTTTGTTCTAGTGGTCGCAAGTGCTACTGCTGAGCTGGGTTCGATTCCCAAGTTGGGCAAAGAGTTATTGGGTTTTTCCTTGAGGAATTTCTCAGTAGCAGCCCGAAGTCTGGATTTGTGCCCGATTGATGACAATAGGCTCGTCCCTTATTACATTGGACTTGGCAAAATGTGGGTGTACTATAGGTACACCTTCTGTGTAAGCCTTCGAGAAGTTGTAAAGGCGTTATGTTATGTGTGTTTATAGATTTGTTATTGTTGTGTAGCCCAGTTAATGAATGTATGAACATGCATGTTGTTGATTTTGCTTGATATATCGTAAAATACAATACGAAATGAAAATTCGATCCCATAATGCATGCCATTTATCACATGTCACTAGACCTTCGATGTCGTTATAACATAATCCATAAAATTGGTTCAATTTCAATAAAAATGCTTCCTAAATATCAGATTTGACTATTGTAAATTATCCTCAATTTTCTATAAGTTTCAAAAACATAAAAACCAAAAGAGTGAGTGAACGCTCAGCCTATATATGTTCAGATAACTAGTGACTGTCGACTTTTGATTAAGAGAAAAATATATAAAAATCTGTTCCGTAATTTTCTTATATACTAAATACCCAATATCTTTGAACTCATCGAAATAAGTGCAGTGAACTCTATCGAAGATAGATTTAACACTATCCATTTCTATTGGTTTAGGTAATTAACTAAAGGTAAACAAATCGTAAAAAAGGGTTTTTTATACATGACACTTTCTTGTTTATAAATACGAGATATCAAATTAAATTTATTTTCAATTTTTACGTTAGTTTCCTCCTTTATTATTGTATGTTAAACATTATCATTTATTCTTAAACTACTCTTCGTAGATGTAACTGCTTGAACACAATTTTTTTGTTAGATTTATAATAATATAACATTTTGTAATCTGTATATTGTATAGAGCAAAGACAGGTTCTCTAAAGTTCAACAAATTATAACGTTGCTAAATTGAAGAGTACAACTGAGGTGATAGACATTACATTTAGTCGTTTAACCAGATGCCTTTGACAGCTCTCTCGTCACGTGTTTTTTTTTTTACCTTTAGATATCTACCTAAACCAATGTAGTATAGATTTCAATATTCATTAATGATAGCTCCAGTATAATTACAGGACCCATGTTACACACAAAGTGGTTTATCGATGTCGATAGATATCTCGATATCGAGCCATTAGTCGATTATCGACAAAAGATATTTCAATAACTTGCTTTGGTGAAAGGTGTGATTATCTAACTTCCGAAACACGCAAGTAGACGCTGGTATCATGATTATTTTAAAGAATAGAAGGATCGATAAAATTCACCTGGACCTTTGGCTCTTCTTTCAATTGAATCTTTACTGCCATGATAATAAAGGCTATATTTCCATATCTATCGGCATCAATACCACACATAACATGTTAGCCATCACCAACATTAAAGGGGACCATACAGTGGCCTTCCTGCTTTACTAAAAACTCCGTTATTTATAGTCAAAAGAGATGTTTACGTTGTGAAATTTGTTAGAAACACCAGGATTTTACGGAAAACGTACAAATAAAGACCCCTCCGACAGATCTAAACGTTACTCTACTAGAAGAACGTATTAATTACTTTACAGCTAATCATTTGTGTTGTTTGAGCCAGTACTTTTGTTTTATGGTTAATTCTGATAAAATAATCACACTTTTATGACATTTTGGCATCATCTTGAAATTGTTATTCTACTTCACTTTGTAGTTAACAGTTTTAGTTTGTAGCAAAATAGTGCCAATAAGGCACTATTTTATTAATGTAGGTGCACAATTAATAATATTTATATAATCTTAGGTGCATTTTAGCCCCATGCTTTTTGAGACCAGTAATAGGCCAAGAGTTTCGCATCTAACATCATAATAGACTACGAAATAATGTAATTTGTTATGATCATATAAAATCTTCGATCGTAGAAAAACCGATTGTTTTATTAAAATCAACGATATAACCAAGGTACTGCCACAAAACGACACTAAGAAATTCGTTATCGGTGTAAGAGATCAACGCACGGGACGTCTGCCCGCCTCCCCGGTAAAAGGTATACTAAACCTGTTTAGTAATTATAAATGTTATTATTTATTATATAAACTATGAAACCATTTATCACTAACATAGTGTTCGTGCAATGTGTGTTGGCGTTTTGATTGCAGATATTTATAAAACCAAGCTTGTAATTGGTGTCTTTTATTTCAGATACTCTAACAGAGTGTAGCATAGTAATATTATATACAAGGTTTTATTCAGGCAAAGCCTCACAGTTGTATCGAATCGATTTCTCATGTCTGGGAGTTTCGTCATGCAAATTTTATTTGAACTTTTAATTTTTTTAATTATAGAATACCTTGAATTTAAGCAAATTATTGTCGATTGTTTTAATTTTAAAAAACACCACAGTTTTGTCCTTTTGGTAAAGATACAAATCAAATTCCTGGCCAGACAAATTTGGCTGGTCCTTGACCATTCATTTTTGGCGTCACGTTATTAACTTATTTTCTAACCAACCACATTGCACGAACACATCTATATCATATAATCGCGTCGAACGCTCTGCGTCCAACCTATATTATATTCAACAAGTACAACGCACGCGTTTATCACTTCATTCATACAAGACTAAGAGCGAAACGCTTTTGAGTTCTTTTATTTAGCACATACTAACAATAGTACAAAATCCGACTTTATTCACGAGACTTTTTCGTCTTCTTTAAGAGAAAACTGACTATTATAAATTGTAAATTTTCAACAGTTCATTGGCGACTTCGAGGCCTTTTTAAAAGTTCTGAATCAACATAGACGGTTATTCCGTACATTCTGATCGCGATTTAGCGAAAAACTGATAGCGTAAATCACCGATTTCAATACACTATAACCAAAAAAGTTCAATATCGTGCTATCAGACTACGAATCGTTTAGAAATCGATTGCGAATACACTTGACGTTTCGACCCACGACATTATACACTTCGACTGTCCAGTGCCGTACATAAAATGCATAGCGCACGTTTAACTATTGCGTGACGTAACGCACTATCGACCGCGGGCGAGCGACAAATCTCAATCGAAAATCACTTTATAGTTCCGATTCACTCTAGAACCGTTAAGTTCCTTCGTCCTCGCAGCGGAGGCGACGGCGCCCGAGCGACCAACGTTAGCGCAAGCGGCGCGCCGCCGCCGCCGGGCGCCCGCGCTCACCCGAGTCCCAGTGCGCGTCGGGCGACGGCTCGTCGGGCTCGCTGCAGCACGACGACGACGACGAGCCGGGCGACGGCCGCGCCGGGTGCCCGCTGAACGTCGACGACGACGGCATCTTCTGCACTATTAGCTCCACCTGGAATGTTCCACTGCCTTATAGTCTGTTCAGGAATGGACTGGAATAGAATTCGGAGCTTTGGCATGACTTCTTTAGGCGAGATTTTTGGTAGGGGGTAAATTTATAGATTTGCGTCACCGCATGCCGTAGTGCTGTAACGTAGAATATAGATGGCGCTAATACCAGTTTTAAGTTTTTACTTCTGCCGGCAGTCCCCATCATGGCTGACACTATTTTTTTTTAAATTGATGAACTTACTTTCGACCACTTTTACAGGTAACCATGTACCTATACCTTTGAGACTCGACTTACTTTCGGGAACAAAACTCCGGCAAAGAGTTGCGGAAATAATTACTACAAAACTTCTTAGTGAATCAGCGCCGTTTGTACCCAATAAATCCAGTCATAGGAAAACTGTACATAATAACTGTACAACCTTATTCATCATCTATTAACGTCCTTTTTCGAACGAAAACAGGAAGGCCACTTTCCTTTCCCATTATTTATAACAAAACAAAAAACCCACTTGGTTAACAAGAATTAAAATTATAATTCCGAGACATTGTACCTATTGTATGGTTAACCAACTCTTACTGTGTCAGAATTGAGGTTTACGGCCTACTCCCTCTCCAGAGAAGAGGTCAGAGTCCCAGAAGTGGGAACATTATAGGCTGATAATGTATGGTTTACCTTGAAGTCTGGGCTGTAGTGTTTATGCTGTTTGTCCTTGTGCGCCTCGTCCAACTGCCACTTGTTCAGCGTCACCTTGAACGCCTCCAGGTTCGGACCTGCAATGATTTAGGTTACTTTATAGTCATTCGGAAACACGATAATTACGTTTTTTTTGCCATGATTAAGGGTTTATCCACATTATATAGGGTGGCAGAAAACAACTGTTCCATACATTTTGACCGTGTAGAAATTGCACTTTTCTATGAAACAGATTTTTTTCAGAATCATACTCAATCCATGGTACATGACTGAATCCATGGTATCCAGTTTTCGCGTCGATGCCTGCCACCCCTGTATTACAGGGTCAGGTTCCTATTCATTATGGACGGGAAAAAGATTTCTTGCATACCCTTTGTACGTGTCGTCGATGTTTCGAAGTATGTCTTTCTACGTAAATGAGGAAGCCCTATTTTTATTTTGGGTTTTGTTGTACCTATCTTTGTAGAGGGGGTGTGCAGTGCGTGCGGTACAGTCTATCCACTAATAGCGACTTTTTTTTTTTAGAGTGGCTTCTTACTTGTCAACCTAGGAGGTTGTCGGCTACTTAACTCGGACTCCTGTGGGTGCCTCAATAAATTAAGGTATCCAGCCAGGGCATAAAACTTACAAACTAAGCGACTACACGCTAAGGCCACCCCTTGTGAGGGCGGACCTCCGGCTTAGGGTGTCGTTGGGGCAGGACAGCAAGGCATTAAATAATGACGCTGCAACCAAATGTCGTGAATAAAATGTAGTAGTTTTCACAGCGCGGCACTATTTAAGTGGATGAACTTTAGTATCTATGACATATTGTTCTACTCACTATCATCCAACGCCGGTACCCTCTCAGCTCCTACTCCCGCGGTCACAAAGAAGGTGTTAAACCAGAAGTGGAACAGCTTTTCCTTCCGCATCTTCATCTTAGGCTTGTTGTACACATCGACCCGCACGTCCCCGTACAGCGGCGTGCAGTGCGTGAGGTGCACGCGGATGCTGGCGTCGTCCTTGCGCACCTCGTGGCAGCCCGACGGGGTCTGCGGATCATGTTGGGGGACGGCTGTTATTTGATGGTGTTGGAGATGGCTCGTATTTATTCATATCAAAAATGTAATGTACAGACGCCAGCACATCAACCTACTACAATCTGTCAAATTTATTTAATAGATTTTCAACTTAATCGCTAAAGTATAAGGTTCAAAGTTGATTGGGAAAATTTGACAGTTTCGGGTATGTTGACCTGCTGGCGTCTGTACTCTGTGACAATAGCGGGCATCGATCCGCAGAGTTTTATAGATTCTAGTAGACAGAAAAATAACTGATGAAATGTGAGAGCTACTATTCACTCGCCCAATCCTGCAGGGAATAGGCGCGATATTATGTTGTTGTAAATAGAATTAAAGTGCGTTAACCTCTCGAAGATTTTTCACGCGTGAAATACTACAGATAGTTTGTCATTCGGATTCCAGGGCAATGACCGCCGAAGCAAATTTTAATACCTATCTCTGACGTGACAGTAATAAGCTATGAAAGCACTCAAGTAATAGGTGGTACCTTGAACGAAGGCTGCACCTGCGAGACCGTGAGCTCGGGCGAGCAGGAGCCCCCGTTGAGCGCGGGCGGCGGCGACATGACGAGCTCGCGGATGTGCAGCTTGGTGGGCGCGTAGTGCAGCCCCGCCGTCACCAGCGCCGCGTAGTACTCCACGTAGCGCCGCTGCGACGGGATGGTCACGCCTGCGCACGCACGAGGGTGGGGTGGGAGTTGCTTGGGCGGCCACAGAGGTAACATTGCAAGCAAGAAGTACTGCAAGCCTTTATACTCATCAGCTTTATATGGCATGTAAGGTGCTAACAGTACGTCAATTATTTGTTTTGAATGTAGTTTTATTCCAACACACTGAACTTTATTTTAACCCAGTGCCTTCAGATAGGAGAAGAAAAGATCTGGTTTGTGCTAACTCTCAGACTAAACATGCTTTTGCTAATCGATTTTATTTATTTTTAGGGCCCTACTTGTATAACCAGTTAAACAGAGTGCTAAAAATTTATAGTTTAAGTTATAATAGGTGTAACCTACTAGTACAGGAATATTTAGCAAAACTCAATTATGCAGACACGGAAATACTACTAGAAATTTTAAAATAAAATTTTCTATCTATCTACTCTAATATAATTAATAATAGTGTCCACTTTATATACTTTAATATTATTCGTTAATTTATTTAAATATAATATATCTTACATAATCTAGTTTTAAAATAATATACCCAAATAGTTACTCTATAAGTCATTGACAATATTATATCTTCTTCTTAATTTAGCTTCTAATAAACTTATTGTTGTCTTCTTTTTAAATGTTTGATGTAAATTGATGGCCTGAAACACAGGTTTTCACAAACCTAGATCAGGCAGGTCTTAATTACAGTTAGAATTAAATATTACTCGAATGTAATTAATCTAAATCATAATTTTACTTTATACTTGATATTTTTTTTTTTTTTATACTTTATTTTGGAAGTATGTCATGCGTAAAAGAGATTTCGAAGCAATCAATGCTAATGTTTTGAGTTCATTTTGAAGAGCCTCAGTAAAGTAAGCCCCGGTTTGGTTTCTGCGCTAGTTTTTAACTGCTAGTTCTCGCAATCCTTGATATTGTTTTTTGTATGTATGACATGCCTATTATAATAGGAATTTTCGAAGACCCCGAAGACCAATGCTAATGTTTTGAGTTTGTATTTGTAGAACCTCAACTCTATTAGTGGCAAAACGATACGGAAGCACGTCCGTCTCACGTCGGGCTAGCCCCACTAACACTGACTACCTGACTTAAATTTTATCACAACAAAAGCTATCACCGTTAACCGCGGGGAGACAAAACATTTTTTTTTTTTACTTTTTTCATCATAAGAAAATTTCACCCCAAATAAACTGTTATAGTAGGATACACTTCTACTATTTCTATAAAGGTTTTTATTCCACACCACTAAAATAACCCCCACAATACAGTTGACCGGCGTAAGGGTGCGTTTCCACTGAAGCGGAGACGAGCGGAGACGTGTAGGAATCGTCCAATCCCAGACGAGACGAGAGACGCGATGAGTATTGCAACCATTGTGATTGGTCGATACCTGCAGGTCTCCGCTCAGCTCCGCTCGTCTCCGTTTCAGTGGAAACGCACCCTTATTCCCATTTGTCGCTGAAATACCTAAGATATTATCGCAAAGGTATCAGAAGGCCAATTCTCGTTCTTAAAAAAACGTTCACATTCAAGTCGTAATCTGTCAAACTTGTCAAAAATGTATTATATTTTTGACAGACTTCGAACATTCTTAAAAATTACGGGAATTGCCCCTCTGTTATCTTTCGTCAGTACTCAATCACTACGACACTGCAACTTTTGTGTATGATCTCATTGACTGCACATGATTTTAATCGCTGTAGGTATATCGAAAGGCTTGACAGATAGACACACGTTTCCTTTGTATACTTTATTTTCTGAGAAATTGCTAATCTTAAAACAGAACTAGCTATAAATCATTGTTGAAATGAGCCTTCAAGAATGCCAATTTTGAAGTAAGATCGACACGACCCGGAGCAGTCAGCCCTGCTACCAACATTATTTTACAATAAGTACTCAAATACAGAAATAGTTTTCCAAACAGAATTTCGTCCATGGCGACTAATCTCATCGTAGACCAGCCTTCGGCGCGGGAGATATTATAGACACAGGTGCACTCTCTCTTCCCTCACAATCATAGACCAATGGGACGGTAATCATACAGAAATAGTCTTATCTAGAAGAGGTTCTTTTAAGAAGTGTTCACAGACGACAACAGACAGCTTCTCGACTAGCTAATCAAGAGATTATAGAGTAAGACATCTCTAACTCTAGCTTTGACGGCCATTAGACAAAGCTACAGCGAATCACAGCCAAAACATCCCTTCATCAACGAATCCTAACTGAAATGCACCTGCAATACTATAAATATCTGGGTAAGATAGCACCGCCAGACGGCCGCCAATCGATACACGCGCTATATATACAAATTACACAAATAATAAAGTGTCATTTGCATAGAAAATGTGCGCCGACTGTTACTACGTCGAAGTTATTAAAGAGCCACGCGTGGCTTCATGAAAGTAATCGGGTTTAGTGAGTTTAGACGACAGGGCCGTAGCCAGGAATAAATTTCGGGGGGGTTATCAAACTTTTTTTAGAAGAAATCAAGTATTTCTGATTTCAGAGACGGTAAATAAAGAGTACAGATTTATAAAAAAACCGGCCAAGTGCATGTCGGACCACGCACGATGAATTTATCCCAAAAACAAAAAATGTCAGAAACTCTTAGCACCCCGCCTGGGATAGGTTAGACTCTCTCAGGGAAAGCTGAAGTTGCAGAAATTCATACAATACAAAGTCAGAGCCGATAAAAATATGTATTAAGTACGCCTATCCGAAATAGATAACAATTATCTGTATCACGGAGGTACCTCCAGTACACTAGGGAGGTCGAACTCTGGATTGAGAATCTGGTTTTTCACATTTCGAGGGGGGTTTGAATTCCCAAAGCCCCGCCTCTGCCTACGACCCTGTCAGACGAAGCTGTCGAGGTTGGTAATTTTGATTTGATATGCATGAAAATACGTTTTCGTGCTGCGCCGTCCCCAAATGCTGATATGATGTGTGACTAGCGTTATCTATTTTCGAGAGTAAGTGCCGATTTTTCAATATTCAGAGAACTAACTATCTGAAGAACAATATCACAGTTTGACATATTTTCTATAAAAAATCAGTCAATCCGCAATATTTATTCCTCATAGAAGTTCATAAAAGTTATCTGACTTATTGAAAAATCTGCCCTCAATAACATTAATTTTGGTATGCATTAATTTTGCAAGTATGCTAACTTGGTATGACAACTTTTCTTCTCCTAATTCGGAGGATTGATTTGTTTTTATTCCTGTCGAAAACTGAGCCACGATATTATTTATTATATTATGCTTTCCTTCATTCTTTGATTTCTATTCTTTTACAAAATACACAGCAGTTTGACTTTCTAACAAACTCGGAAGGAAACTTCTTTAGTTTCTTTCCATAAAACGTTTATAAAAAATGCATTCTTGCATCCTCGGAGCACAAACCGAAAAAAAATGTTGTTTGTGATGTTACAAAATACCTTTCTCGTCGTGGGTTCTCCTCGTTCCGTAGAACTTAAGGGCTTCGTCTGCAGACGCTTTCTGTCGGCTGTACAGTAGGTAGCAACACACCATTGTGCCTGTAACACGAAAGCATTAAATTTTTATACTAAGCTCAACTTTTGTGCTGAAGCAAAAAATATTGTACCTACCTTTTTTCCTTTTGATCGTGTTGTGGGCGGTGCTAGATTTAGAATGGGTCAACCATTTTACTTTAACAAGAGTATGTTTAAGAGCGTGCATTCTGAAAGAGCGCAACGTCGCAAATAGATGTCAAATATTTCGCTGTTTTAATTAATTTGGCAATATTACTTTATGGAAATATGAAATATGGCTAACTAGTGAACTAAAATATTGATTATGCAATAATTAATATCGTAACACCGAATATTTAGTTTTAGATCTAAATAAGTATTTGGAAACTTTCCAAATGCCTTTTTACACCTAAAACGGTTACAACATCAAATTCCGTGTTATTATTGCAATTCATTATTAATATTTTAGGTCACTAGTTAGCGATATTTCATATTTCCATACAGTAATATTGCCGAATTAATCAAACAGGTAAAAATTTGATTTGATTTATAGAATAAACGCTCTTCTTAAGGCGAAAGCCCTAAAGCCCGAAAGCGGGTAGCCGCGAAATTCAAATTTCCTAAGTTTTTTGCAATTTGCAGGTCAATCAGTTTGTATGTTGATCTAAATATGATTCGCGATCATATTAAATGTTTATTTATATAATTATAATCATAAAAATCATAAATACAACTCTCTGAGTTCATGTAATCCAATTGAATGACTATTTCATGAAATCATGACATTTGAGGATTATGCTAACTTAAGGAGTTGTATTTCTGATTCTAATGAAATGAAATGAAATTGTTTATTCTGTAAATAGGATATTGGAATCATCAATCTAATGATTATAATTCTGTAAAGCCATATTTGTTACGGTCCCGAATCATATTTTAACAAAAATTTGAATATCGCGGGCTACCTTAGCGCATCCCCCTTAAGGCTTTATCGCAATTTTTAGTTTATAAGTAATATTATAAACACTAATCTTCAAATTATTTAAATCAAAATAATGTTACTCACAAAAAAGCTGTTCTAAACCTTGCATGAGCCATAACATTTATTTCCTTTAAATAATATGTCGATGGAAAATCGAATTGGTCCAAATAACCAACGATTGTGGCGCAAACACGGCTCATTTCACGACCACGCAGAAATCCTACACTTTTTATACCCTTCGGGACTCCCACAAAAAAGGAGGCGGTTTGAAAAGGACCTTTTTTAAATTTACGACTTCGGCGTGAAAGCCACGGTGGTAATACGACCAATTATGGCGTGTAAAGAAATTTCGCAATTACGCCTTTGAGGTTTCGTCTCATTTTTGTTCATGCAACAATGCCGGCCCGGCCATCCGTTTCTATAGGCAATAACGCGGCACGTGTAATTTGTTGCTTTAACCTTTGTTACCGAAAACGTTCTGGGACCTATTATGCTAACTTTTATCTGTCTGGAATGATATTAGTACGTAATAATTTATTCTTTTGATATTTTAATGTTCGATGTAGCGATACACATTAACAAATGGTGTACGCAAGGAAGGTCACGTTTGTCGACGAATAATGGAGTCATTCTGATGCTAAAATTGGACAGTAACCCCTTTTGAGTTTTTGCTTGCAAGTTTATTGCGGGAAAGTGTCAACTTAATGTTGGAATCCACAGCAGGGCTTCTTTGTCGGTGTTGAGGGCAGGATATCATTAATACTTGCACAAAACGGACTTTTACCTTTTGGAGTCAATGGGAGCTATTAAAAGTTGCCTCACATGAAGACACCTGGTCCATAAACTTTCTTCGTTTTTCATTATTTATGATGATTTTACTTAGAAAGGAAATTGCAACTTCGGGCTTTGTAAGGACGGTTACAGTAATAGACAAGAGTCTTACCCGTTCGTCCCTTGCCAGCTTTACAGTGCACAGCAGCAACATTCTTTGAGTCTGCAGACAGCCAAGTGTGGACGTCTTCGCAGAACGGCTGGATCTGGTCAATGTTCGGCGGCGTGTGGTCTTCTAACGGATATCGCGCCACCTGGAATTAGAAAAAGGAATTTAAAATAATTTATTACGAACTATTGATTACAAATACGAAGTATGTGGCTTGGTTCTCATGTCATTGTCAACAATTGACAACTAGAAGTGATGTTCCTCCCGAGTCCCTCTTCAATAGTAGCCCTCCTTTGAGGATCTGCTTTCATTCAACATAAGATTTTATACCATTGAAACAGTATTTAATCCATATATCCTCCACTAATCTACAAATACTGCGTTCACCACTAAAATTGCTTATGATAATGATAGTATATCCTCACGACTATACTAAAAACTGATCTGCTAAAGGCTGAAGTTCTGAGGGTTGCCCGAGGTAGTGTAGTTGCCTCTTCTGATGACCTCAAAGGCTGGAGACCTGTTGGTAAGCTGCTCAGGCTGGATGCTGAAGGCAGCTGAAGGGTGTTGACAAGCTTTATGGACGAGGTCTATGTTGAGCAGTGGATTGAGATATTGACGCTGGTGGTGAAAAAAAAACAGTTTATGTATCCTGTAACAATTTTTCGGCGATTCGTAGATGTAGGGAATAGTTATTTATGTAGAAGTATTACGTGGTCTGGCAATTTGTCACTAGGGAAAGCTTTTTTATGTATACGGGGAAGTAACTTTTTTCTACCATTCAAACTTCTGCCAAATCGTGTACCCATGGAAACAATCTTTAGAGCGTTTTCTTTAAAGCGAATGACGACATGCTAAATAAAAAATTTGCTTCTTATTTCACAAAGTTTCCAACTGTTTCTTTTTTTGTACAAAGAATTTGAATTATTTCAGAACTTTGGACACTTTATTAATGTTGTGGTGCTTTAGCTTGTCATATGGGAAGCGTGCTTGGAACGCCTCCAAATTTTCAAATAATCTGCATGCAATGAATTTTTATTTATTATCGGAGTAAAATAATTTAAACTGATATAATTTTAAGGAACGTAAGTACGTATTTGTCAGTTTTTTTCTTCTTGTCTGTTTATATACAGGGCGGCAGGGACAAAGACGCGAAAACTGACATGGATTCAATAAATGATTCCGAAATGACGAAAAATTTCAACGCAGGGGGGCCTTAAAATATTTCGTCGGTTATTTAAAAAAAAAATCTGCTGTTTCATAGTAAAGTGCAAAACCTATGCAGTCAAAATGTATGGAACAGCAGATTTTTTTAAAAATAACCTACTAAAAGTTTCAACAGGGGGTTCAGAATCATGTAATGAATCCATGGTAACAGTTTTCGCGTCGATGTTACTAACATCCTGTATGTGTGTACATAAATGATGAAATAAATAAATAAAGAAGGGCTATTTATAGAGATGATTGTAAATTAGTGTATTGATGCAGTAGTATGTTCAAACGCCAGCAGGTCAACCTACCCGAAACTGTCAAAATTTCCCAATCAACTTTGAACCTTATACTTTAAACGATAAAGTTGAAATTCTATTTAAGAAATTTTACAGATTGTAGTAGGTTGATGTGCTGGCGTCTGTACGTAGCTTTTCGACACGTGGCCAAGATGGAAGCCAGCAAATGTTGGGTACTAACACAGTTCTATAAAACTGTGTTACCAAGTCTCGTGCAAGAACAAATTCTCGGCATCGCCACAATGAATTGTCTCTGGAATACATTTTACACGACCTCTTACGAGCGAATTCTAAACTATACGGCTAAGTTACTACGACAGTCTCTTGGGAAGCGTCCTATTTTCTAACACACCGAAAAGTTTCAGGACAAGAAAATTTTAGGTTACTAACCCTAAGACCTAATTATTTTCGCTCTCGGAGTTAGAAGTTACGAACCGAAAAGCCTTCTAAGATTATACAAATTAGAAGAAAATAAAAAAGGGAAGCCTTTTAAAAGAGTTGGGTTGACTTTACTAAAGAATTACTCTTCCAAAGTCCAGTCCCCCCCTTTATACGAAGCTCGGCTGCATAAATAAAGCCTTTTAGAACAGTCTCGTCATTCCAGACCATTAGTAATAGTGTTAATAGCAATTGTTTCCCTCTCATACGGCTTCCTTGACGTCTGCAAAGGGTGGACAGTACCACATCTTGCTAGTAATTACTATACCTATTGCTTTTTGAAGTATTAGTATTTCACCCTTATTTGTTATTCGTAGATCTAGATTGGGATGATTAAAAGTTTGAGGTTATTCAACTCTTCTAAAATTTTATGCGAAATTCAGGGTATCGTCAGATCCATTTATCTACTTAATAAAAATCTTAAAATCATTCATTGACACGTCACGACACGCAGCTTTTAGGCGACGATAACCGACTTTTAATTATTTTATACTGACATTTTTGTTTTATGTGTAATAAATTAATAATGCTTCTAATTTTGGGACAGCTCTCCTTGGTGGGCGAGTCCTATTACTGGCTGGACATACGACGCGTTGCGTGAGCTCAGTACAGAACACGCAAGCTAACCACTCAAGGTCACTGGCATATTATATCATCTTAAGAGGGAACAGGACCTGCGATTCTCCATACAAATGTATTCCCCTTTTTCCTCCTGAAAAATGGCTCTAGAGCAATTTTTTTTTTTTCATAAAATCTAAGTCTGCTGTAGACACGTCCCTGTTATTTCCTTTTTTCAACAACTTGTTGGTCAAAAAAATATGACCCTCCAAAAAATACAAAAATGCCCCATTTTTACCGCCGCTATTAGAAGACTACCACACAAATTCGAAAAGTTTTTAACATAAAAGAAAATGATAGGAACCTAGAGATAATGTTTCTTAAAATTTTAATGTAAAAAATAATTGAATCGGCTCCGTCATTTTTTTTTGTGGTATAAACGGTCGGGACTGCAGCTGTCCCTATCGCACTACGGACGCAGACTCGAGGTAAGACGACGGCAATAGTTTCTTCAAATACCTATTTTTTAAATTCCTCACAGGCCCTGTTCCCTCTAACTATTGGGTCTAGCGGCATGAAATTTTGCACAAGAGTTCCTTTATAACGAAAGTGAACACTAAGAAAAAAGGTTGAATAAGGGAGGATATTCACGGAAATTCGAATTCTGTCCATGGGAGATCCTTCCGGGCACATGGCTGATCGATTTAGAAATCACCACATTATTGCACCGTTTGTATATATATAGGTAGTTTGACGTTTGCTAACAATATTGATTCACGAATCATCAAAACGTCCGACGTTACCATGCAATTTTGATCAACTTCGGCTCTAATAATTTCATCATGAAATAGTGATAAATCTCATCGAAAAGCAGGATTTTAATACAAAACAATTAAAGAAATCAATACAGTTATAATGTATCGTTCGTGACGATTATCAACACCGTGACGATTAACAACATACCATATGTAGTATTGTGTAGGTTATTCCTAAAATCTACAGAATTAAACATCATTTTTGGGTATTAAGCCTCGGCAGACTAGCGCGACTCGAACAATACAATTCCTAAGAAAACTTCACGGTCTAACAATAACCGGTGTGGCGTCGCGCTAGTCTGCACGAAGCTTTAAACCTACAATTTGTATTACAACTCCTATTTTGGCAATAATTGCTTCAAACAGCGTCAGGACCACCCAACATGACGCTGACATGATTAGATAAGTTACTACGTTCTATGTTTTCCTTCCATACCTAAATCATTATGGAAATACTGACAATTGATAAATGTAACAAGGAAAATGGGTCGCCCATGACGTCAGATAAATGTTGCACGCGATATGTTGCCAATATTATCAATACATATTAGTTTATTCCATTTTTATGCTGATCTGAAAGTGTCGGCGGACGTGTGAAATTGATGACCCATTTGTCAGACAAGTTATAAGATTATCCTGTCATATTATATTAACTTTTGTGCCTGAAAATAAGAAGGACTAGAAAGCGTCATTTAGCTAAAAGTAAGTTAGTAAGTACTAACTCAACTTGTCCTTTTGTCCCCTACATCTATACCAACTTCAGCTAGGAGTCGCGTTCATTTTATTCACAATAGTCGACACCGCAGCACAACTCCCGATAACTGTATCCAGGCACAAGTTATCAGCAACTAGAATAAGCAATACGAAGCCTTGAATCGAAAACTGTGATGACGTACTTAGTTGCGATACAAATGTGCCCTGAGGGCCTAGTGTGAGTTTCTTTTAACCATCTCGAGTTTACGCATCGACCGCGTTCGGCGCTCCGATTGGCAGCCAGCCGGCCTTCACCAATGAAGGCCAGTGTAGGGTCAATCGGAGTGCCGAACGCGGTCGATGCGTAATGTCGAGATGGTTAAAAAAAAACACTAGGGCTTCAGCTCCTATGTAGGTGTATGTAGAGTTAGTAGTTAGGTTAACATGTCATATCAGGTCCATGTTCAAAGTATTGTAATGTAGCTGAGACTTGCAGCCTCTAGTCTCATTTATTTATTTAATTTCCAAAGATACTGGCAACATTGAAATCAACATAACCCGTTCGCAGCGACGTCCTTGCCTACATTACGCTCGCAACATTATTATACATATAAACAGATACAGGTTAAAGTGAAGAAGGAAATACTTATCACAATCATACTGATTGCACAGCCACACCCACTGATACTAATGGCGTGAAGATAGGACACGTTTAGTCTTTGATATAAATTATCAAGAGTTAAGTGAGTCCAAAGAGGTTATTATCGGTAACATTATCAGTGAAATTGGTGTTACATAAGATACTTAAAATGACGTAGATAATTAGATTATTTTAATGGATGTAAGTGATGCTTTAGCGCTTTGTAAATTATGCAAGAAGGTTTCGTTGGAGTAGCTCGATTAAACGCGACCGTTCTTTGACGTTTTCACACATGTTCTCTAAGTATACCGTACGACGCCTTAGCGCGTAGTTTCAGTGTGCTTAGCTCTTGAGTAGTCTTTATATCGATGAGCTAAATCCTTAAGTAGCCTATAAAGTTCTTGTACGATTCTGCTGGCAGCTACTACTGAACGCATAAAACTGAACCAGTCATCTACCCGTTCGCTGTTAGCAATAGCGGTATTTTGAGTGAAATCAAAATAGAATATCTAAAGAAAGTTTGGACGATAATTCAGAATAAAAATCTTTTTTAACCTAAAAGCACAAGTTTTTAATATTTTTTACCGTTATTAGACCACATTATGAATGTATATTATTTTTTTATTCTACTCAAGGAAATTATCAAATAGACTAATTCTGTATATAATAATCGTTATACCATCGGCGTGTCCCATTATCGGAACTATAAAGATGCAAAATTACGATGTCATTATATATAAATTATGATAATTTTATTATAAGCACGCAATCACTGGTTGGGCAATTCTGTCCAAATAAAAAATGAAATTCAAAATTCAAAATTCAAAATATTTTATTTCACATAAACCTATAAGGGCACTTATGAAACGTCAGAAGCTAGATGCACGGTTCCAATTGGTCGTTTCCTATGGAGAAGAGCCGGCAAGAAACTCCATGGTTACTCTTTTAAAAATAAATGGTATTTACAATGCTTTCAAATTACAGAGTTAATAGGTATGAGAGGACAGTGTAGGCCTATCAACAAGTACCAGGTACTTAGCAAGATAGAAAATGGTCGATAGATCTACAGTCTGTTAAGCCTACAACGTTCTCACATTCACAAATTCTAAAAGAAAAGAATCTATATAAAAGCAAAATCAAATAATAAAAATAAAAAGCTATTTAAACCAAATGACATAATTGCCACTACAGCTGTATGTAACAATACTTATTTGTTATAAAAATATATATATATATATAATATTTTAGGTATATAATGTCAAATAACGAAGAGATTATGTCAAGGTAGTATGTAAAAGAAAAAAGGTAAAATAAAATAAAATAATCATCGTAATTTGGGAGCCGTTAATAGATATTTACATAGTTATGCCGTTAATGAGGTACCAGGGAAGCCACATGTGCAGAAGGAATTATTGCCAAACTTCCTTGTCTTCAACGTAGTCTTTAATCTTATAATATGCTTTTTTGATAAGGACACGTTTGATGTGGGTTTTGAACTTTCCATCGCTAAGTTCTGTAATCGTCTTTGGCAACTTGTTATAAAATCGAATACTGTTTATTACAAATGACTTACTAGTTTTAGTTAATCTAAATTTGGGTATTACAATTTCATGTTTACTACGTGTATTTATATTATGGAAATCGCTTCTTATTTTGAAAAGTCCCAAGTTTTTGCGAACATACAAAATACTTTCTAAGATATAAAGAGAAGGCTGCGTTAGTATATCAATTTCTTTGAATTTATTTCTAAGGGACTCGCGGGGACCCATTTTATAGATAGAGCGAATTGCCCTCTTTTGTAAAATAAAAATTGAATCTACGTCAGCTGCCGATCCCCACAGCAGAACGCCATAAGACATAATACTGTGGAAATAAGCAAAGTATACTAACCTAGCTGTGGCTACATCAGTCAACTGCCTTATTTTTCTTACAGCGTATGCAGCTGAACTTAATCTACCTGAAAGAGCTCTAATGTGGGCGCCCCATTGCAATCTCGAATCTAAAGTAATTCCTAGAAATACAGTTTCCGTAATAGCATCTAGTTTCTTGCCATCAAGTTTTAAATTTAGACCTACTTGAGGTACATTTGGTAATGAGAACTTAAGACATTTAGTTTTGTTCGCATTAAGTAAAAGATTATTAGCTGCGAACCATTTCGAAAGAACTGCCAGACTATCATTGACATGTGTGACATCCGTATCTTTTCTATCTATTTTAAAAATAAGAGAAGTGTCATCAGCGAATAGAATTATATCTGATAAGTTAGCCATCATGTAAGGAAGGTCATTAATATAAACTAGAAATAGGAAAGGGCCAAGAATTGATCCTTGAGGCACGCCCATCTTTACTAGAGACCCCAAGGACGTCGCCCCGTTAACGTTTACTTTTTGCTGCCTATTTGATAGATATGAAAGAATAAGATCAGCAGCAGGTCCACGAATGCCGTAGTGGTGTAATTTACAGATCAGTGTTTTGTGGTCAACGCAGTCAAACGCTTTTGAGAGGTCACAGAAAATGCCAATTGCATCCTGGGATTTCTCCCAGGATTCCAAAATGTGACTGATGAGTTTTACTCCTGCGTCAGTCGTCGACCTACCTTTCGTGAAACCAAACTGGTGACTATGTAAAATTCCATTTGAGTTAAAATGTGACGACATCTGGTCTAGCATGATTTTTTCATATATTTTACTCAATGCTGGTAGCACAGATATAGGTCTATAATTGGAGGGATCACTCTTAGTACCTGATTTGAAAATTGGTACTACTTTACTATGTTTCATTAAATCAGGAAACGTACCGCTATCTAAACATTGATTAAATATGCCTGTTAGGACAGGGGCAATTGTGTCAATAATATCTCTAAGAACCTTAACGGAAATCCCCCATAAGTCTTCTGTGTTTTTTATGTTAAGACTTTGGAATGCTTTTTTAATTGTGTCAATAGAAATAGGCTTGAATTCAAAACTTGGAATGTCCTTACTGAAGTTTTCTTTTAAAAGAGATTCAGCTAATATAGATGATGAGGGGAGAGATTTTGTAACCTCTATTGGAATGTTAGTAAAGAAATTTTCTAGTGTCTCAGCAACTTTTAACTTATCTGAAATGATTTCATTATTAATTTTTAGAGACAATTCATTCTGATCTCGCTGTTTTGTGTTTCCAGTTTCTTTGTTAATTACCTGCCACACAGCTTTTATTTTATTATTTGAAATACTAATTTTGTTACTTATTAATTTAGATTTAGCTTGGGCGCAGACTCGTTTGAATATCTTAGAATAGTTTCTGACATAATTATGAAGGGCTTGATCAGAAGTTAATGATTTCTCGTAGTACAAATTATATAAAATATCTCTGCTTTTTTTAATGCCAGCAGTGGCCCATTCATTGAATTTTGGTTTAGCATTGATGGTTACTTTTTTTACAGGACATGCTTTATTGAATTCATGGCATACTGTAGAAAATAATGTACCGTAGTTTATATTCTTGTGAATTCTTGTGAATCAAAACTAGCAGTTGAGAGATTGCTAAGAACATTATTATTAAATCTCTTCAATCTATTTTTAGTGAGAGGTCTTAATTCAATGGTTTTATCTAGATGCAACTTTTTATCTAAGTCAAATGATACAAGTTGACCAGTATGATCAGACCTGACGCCACTAATTAAGCACGAGTCTTGTACTTTACAATTAGTAAATATATTGTCAATGCATGAAGCTGAGGTTGCTGTTATTCTAGTCGCTTCATTAAATATACATTTTAAATTGAATGATTTAAACAATGATATAAGCTTACATTTATCGGGTGAGTTAACTAATAGATCAATATTTAGGTCACCACAAACAAAAACTAATTTATTTATGAAAATAGTAAACTAGTGAAATATTATATTATTTAGTGTATTCCCATTTTTGTGTACTCGTTTATCCTTGATTAATTTGATTAACTATTTATTTTAATAAATTCATTAAATGCGAGCATTTTTTTACATTGGTATGGTCTCAGCATATAATTTATTATACTGAAATCCAATTTATTTTCCTACACACAAATAGGCTCACGCTCGAATCACCAGTCACTACGTCAAGATAAGCATAGTAAAATATGGCTTTAATAAAAGTCATAATATATGTTAAATATGAAAAGATTAAAAAAAAGAAAGTATGGCTTCATAATCTCTTCGATACCACCCAGGCAATAGATAAAATATAAAGAATACTGATAAAAATAAGCGGAGGACACAAATGGAGCACAACCTTTTCTCTCTCACAACATGTTTATTCACATTATTAACATTACCATCTTTTATACCATGTTTTTAGCAAATAAGTGATAGTTCTGTTGGGGTTAAAAACAGATAGATTCCTTACAACTGCCGGGTACTTTTTTTGTTTCTTTTTTTTTTCGCGTTGGAAATTATTAAATAAATTCTCCCGCTCTGGGTGGAGCTGGAGGGCATGTCAGACTTACTGACTAAAACCCACCCGTGTTCCTTCAGTTGCCTGTACGTTGCCAGGGTATCCCTTTCGGACTTTCGGGAGTGTCGTGTCCTTACAGTCTAACTAGTGTCAAATAAATGTAACCAAAAACACACGGTGTATTTCTGGAAATCATATCATTAAGTACATTTTAATTCACCCAGTAGAAAAAATAAACCCAATTTTAGATATAAGTACACGACACAATTTATAGGATAACAATACAAAATATTCCTAAATGGGCATCATTAAGCCAATTGCAGTGTTATCTTGCCGAGACATCGCCCATTTAGTTGTAGAACATCAGTTGAATTACAATGTCCTGCCACAAAAACCTCAATTGCAGCAGAGATGCCTATATAATACCACTGAAATCGTACCGAGTATCAATTATAACTGGATAGCACAAAAAATCACAATGACATTTATCTAAAAGTCATTATAGCAAATGAGTGGAGCATACGCAGACTGTATGTAGTAGGTATTATGTCATAATTATAGCGATTACATGTCCAGATATAAACATCCTAGGATCAGACTTGTCAGTTAAAATAAGAAGGTAAAAGATGACAGATAGGCTAAGACAAATTACACGAACACATAATTATGGCAATCATTATAATATAAAGCTTCATTAAAATATTTAAAGTACATTTTTATTTCAGCTGTTTCATAGCTGACTTTAGGTACTTTGTATCGATCGATATGATATTACTTGTGTATTGAGTGGCATATAATGTCAATCAAGTGTCAATTTATTTATTAATATCATATCCCGGATCACTCATCGACGGACAGTTGAACCTCTGACTTAGGAACATGAAATGTATAATATTAAATGTCAAGAACTGAGTAAAGATGATTAAGTGATAAATGATTCCTTTTGTAGCACGTAGAATATTTATTTTGAATAATGTAATACCTAATTATAACATTTCAGGAGATTATTTTGAATAATATGATAGTATAACATTTCAGGAAGATTATTTTGAATAATGATAGTTTATCATTTCAGGAAGACGCAATTGAAATTTATTATAATCTGATGTGAGAGCAGTGGTGGTGGCCCAGTGGTAAAGGCCCCAACTTACGAGTTGTAGGTCGTGGGTTCGAACCTAGGCAGGAGCTTTACTTTGTGTAAATAATTTCATCACCACTGCTGTCGAAATGGGTGAAGGAAAACATCTTGAGCGAAATCAATGAATGTCCTAGAACCAAAAATTCGAAGACATGTGACATCTAGCAACCCACACTGGGACCGCGTGGTGGATTAGCCTCTAGAAAAAGGAAGCTTATGTCCCAGCACACTCACATTATAGGCTGATTATAATAATCATATGTATAGCCACCCTAAACTTTCACGTGGAAATCGATATTGTATCGATCCGTGAAATGCGCTAATCATTCTTTATTTTATCAATCCTATGTCGACACTAAAATGTCAATGCTCCGATGCGATTTGTTATCAGGCCGATATAAGATATGTATTACCCGATAGGTACAAAATGTCGTGGTAACTGAAAACCACAATGAAACTATGGTTATATTATACTTGTCAATTTAATATTTTTGACAGTGTTACAGATGAATTTTCCTGAAATTCTAATTCGGAATTATTGTGCGTACGCGTCCTGTCTGCTAGCGTCAAACCAGAGCGATGGACGTGATCGTGATGTGAATGTGAATCACGTATTGAAACTAAATTAACTTTACGGATTTAAATTTTCTGATTCTAATTCCTCATAAGTACCATATATGGTCAGTGGGTTTGTCATTACTCGGTAAACGTCAACCTACGTATTGATTCATTTGTGGTATTGATAACAGAAGCGCCTCGTGTCCGACTGAATACGCAAACAGTGTAGGTACCTATAAAGATGCAACGTACTGTACTTACAATAACGTCCACACTACATGCTCTCATAACGAAACAATGGCTTCGTCCCCATATAGCAACAACATTAAATCCAAATAAAAAAAATAATCTGATAAAAACTGGAATAGATTTTATGATACGATAAATAAACATTTCTATTTCCTTGAAAACTGAACGTTTTTAGTGGAAACTGCACGATCCATTCTGTGATATCCGTTATCAGTGAACAAGTGATAGCGGTTGTAGGCAGGGCGTCGGTGGCGACATCTAGTCTAGCACTGCGACACACGCCTGAGTCAAAGAACAACCGATAGATAGATAGTTCAAACGTATTCTACCTACGCGGCCGTTTATCTGCCTCATTGATACAATCACATCGCGCCACCATAATGATCGCATCGTCCAAATATAGAAAGTAATATACTAATGGAATGTTCCGTTTGAGGTGTCTGTGTTACAAATTTTTATTGCACGCTTATTTTAGGCGAGTGATCATTTTCCTTAGTTTGTCTCCACGTGTCACGTGAAGGTCGTATGGTGATGAGTAATTACTTGAGCCTAAAGTTCTGAACTAAGTAATTATTTACTTAACGACCTGACCCTAAATAGTTTGTGCACGTTCCTAATGAGCTTCAAGAGCGAAGGCGTTCAGTAATAAGACGTTTGACATTCTATACGCTCATGAAGTTTCATAATTATCGTCGTCTAACTCTGAACGTACAGATGCGTATTAGATGGTTTCGCCAAAACACTTTCAAACTTTCTAAGTATTATACACGCTCCGTACTTTGACGTCAAAACTAAGAAATTTCAGGACCGGGGAAAATGTCATTGACGCCATCGTTGGATACCCTAATTACGTAGTGTACTATAAATCAAGATTATACACTTGGCTCCCTTTCAGGTACAAACAGTTTAGCTTGTTATCTAAGTACACCATGATTTATGGAAACGGATTATAATGTATATTTTTCATTCCATTTACACCAAAGGACCTTTAACATAATCAGCTTTCCAACCGAGAAATCTTCATATTATTTATTTTCTTCTTGCTTCTTTTCTTAATATTCTATTAAATGCATTCGTACAGAAGGACCGAATAATGGCAGATGATCAGAACCATGCGGTATCAGCGATGACTGTTAACCCTGGATCAAAGATCTGCATGTGTGCCAGTGCTGCTCAATCATTTTCCTTCAATGATTATCACGCGGGTCGCAGACAACGACGTGAATCTATGCTTGTTTTAGAATTAAATTAATTTTGAAGAAGTTACCATTAAATTCGATACCAAGAACCAATTCAATTCCAGCATTTCTTGGTTCTTAATTCTGAATTATGGTGGACTGGTGATTTAGAAATGGACATATAAGCGGAAGCCGCAGATTGACTATCCCTAGCATTAGAGACTAGATGGTAACAAACTATCAGCTAATGCCAAACATTAACTAATTGCCAAAATATCATTAAAACCTTTTTTTCTTATTCTTAGCTTAATGATACCCTCTTACATTTAGCGACATTTCAAATAAGAGAGTGCCGTACTTAATCAGATCGTGTACGGGGGCACAAAGTTATTCGTTATCTTCCACCACCAGGCGGGGTCGTCGCCCCTCATTAGTGTTGTATTTCAGATTAATTACGGTCTCAATTAAAATAATGCTTTTAATCATTACGCGGAGAATTTCCTTATAAACTTGGCTGGTATTGCAATAGCAATGTAGTCGCCATTTACGATAACTATTTATATAGAGAAGCTATTTCTAAGCTCGGTATTTATTGAGTCTAATTGCAGGTCCAGCGTCATTGCACGCCAGGTTTTGACGTTAAGATGCCGATATATGCCAGTGGCCTTGAGTGGTTAGCTTGCGTGTTCTGTGCTGAGCTCACGCAATGCGTTGTACGTCCAGCCAGTAATAGGACTCGCCCCTCAAGGAGCGCTGTCCTAAATTAGAAGCATTATTAATTTATTATACACAAATCAAAATGTATTTTAATAAAACATGTATACTAAAATATAAATAATTAAATTATCTTTAAAATGGCGTAGGTTTCAGAAAAATACGTTTGATAGTTGTTACGTGATTCTCAGTTTCTTATCCGCGTAGACATAACTTTACAAATTAATTACACTATGTAATATAAATATAATCTAAAATATTCACAGATTGATTTATTAAGAAAATGCTCTAATTTAACATATATTTTTTCCAAATCATTAACACTACTCGTTTAGACGTGATCTTCAGTATAAAATCATTAAAAGTCGGTTATCGTCGCCTTAAATCTATCTTTTCTATTTATTTCTTGGGAGAAGATAGATTTGACGACGGACGAAAATTACAATTACAAATTGGAATCATAAATAACAATTGGTTTGTACATGAGGCAAATCAGATTTGAATAACAATCACAACTTATCGATGCACGATTTAGGTGATAATTAAATCCAGGATATTTGGCTTATTGGTGATTCACCCGAATTCACTCGCCCGAAACGTGCGAATCGCTTCAAGAAAAAAAAAGATTATTTAAAAATGTCGATTCGACCATTTCGAGCGAGTAAATTCAGGCGAATCACCAATAAGCCGCATATTTGACAGGCAATCAGAGTAAAGGCAAATGCTGTTGCTCGTCATCGCGATGTTACACTCGTTATAACATTGGCATATGTATAATGTAAACGAAAAATTTTCTCAACCCCAAATCAGACATCGATATTCAGTAAAGGCTAATTAATATTAATTACCAAATATCACTAACTCACACACAAAAGAAAATTATTACAAACGAAGGCTATATAATATGGGTGACCCATTTACCTCACCCCATTGCAAACACATAATATTACCTAAGACATAAATTACCTAAAACTTGACGTAACTAACACAAATACACGTGAGTGACGCATCTTGCTATTTAACACGTCTGTGGCGCACACATTGTTCTATAATAAATAACGTAATGAACTTACTAGTACGTTAACACTGTCTGTGACATTTTTAGACTGTATACATAAAATGCGTGTGTTGGTGAGGTGACGTCACTATGACCCGTACAGCTGCCAGTGCCAAATCCCTCATGCATAAGGTACCCTAGGCATTTGTTAGGCGGAATTGAAGACGTTGATAAACGTCGGAATTAAATCAACTTTATGGATGATTCAGTTTATTGTTTAATCTTTGTTTAAATGTTTGAAGCCCTCTGTAGTGCTCGTAAAAAGCGCGCGAATTAAATAAATAAAACAAAGAGAATAAGATGTGAATACAACATAGACGTTGTACTACAGGAAGAGCTTACAGAAAGTTTCAATTGTGAGCAACACGTAGTTTTAGACCTTTTGTTGATAGCACAAAGACAAAAATTGCGTTTGGATAATTGCTACTGTTGCTAAGACGTCATCCATGTGTTCTAGCCTAGTCTAATATAGCTTTACGTTCATGTGTTCTAGCCTAGTATAATATAGCTTTACGTTCATGTGTTCTAGCCTAGTCTAATATAGCTTTACGTTCATGTGTTCTAGCCTAGTATAATATAGCTTTACGTTCATGTGTTCTAGCCTAGTCTAATATAGCTTTACGAGATAACCAAATTCCTAAACATGAAGCTACCGACACATTTACCAAGAATCTCAAGTCGGTACATAAATCTATAGAATATCCAGTAACTATTGCCTCAGTACGACGTCAAACAATATTGAATATTGACAAGTAGGTACTGTGCCGTTTGACGACAAAGTAGCCTTTAGAACCGGCTAGGAGTTATGCAGGTGTATCTGGAGGTCACCGTAACGAGAATCTTAGCAGTCAGCTGTGAAAGACCTTAGGATTATTGTACTATGTGTATTTACGTCATTTGACGGCCGCTTCCTTTTTAATGTATGGTTAGATTTGGAATCCCCTCGTACAGTCTGTTGCCAGGTGGTGGGAGCGGCGAGTATATGGTAGAAAAGCAGAAGCGCCTTTGCAGTTTTGTGAACGCTTTTTTGCCGACTTCGATCATACTCATCCCCAGTTCGAACTCGACCGGTTCGTATACCTGCTTCACGTAGAACAAAAAATTGTATATAATTGCTATAATAATAGGCAGTGCACACTGTTTTTATTGATCTGAGAGCTTTCACGTGTACAACAGATAGTTTCACAAACAACCTATGCGAACTTGAAAAGTGCCCTTTTTTGCGCATTCTTAAAGAGCTTCGTATGTAGTTGATTGTAGTGATAAAATTTTTGTTTGTAGTTTGACCGTAAAAAATTATGGGTCACCTAAAAATAGCCATCCCCCGGATTTAAAGAAATTTAATTGTAACGGTTGATTTGTATGGAAAATCTAGTGTTTGTAGTGAACGAATTTCCGTTTGTAGTTATTTGTTTATTTTTTTATTAATTTTAATATGTAGAATTTTTCATTTTGCAGAATAAGTAAACGTTTGTAATTGATAGTTGAACAACTTGAAATGCAAAAAATCTTCTGAATCCAAACTTAGAACTTGTTCTATGTTAGGGGGTTTGGTTTCCGCACTTAGTCCGTCAAGTGGACCATTGTGCGTGGGCACTTAGAACTTGTTGAATGTATCAGTGTTTTTTTTACAAAGGGTTCAATAACGAGTAACCATAAAAAAAAAGATATTGAAAATTATAAATAAAAAAAAAAGATTAAACAAATAAATACAAGCGGAAATTCGTTCTCTACAAACAACTACTAACTATTTTTCCATACAAATCAACCGTTAGAATTGAAATTCTTTAAATCGGGGGGACGATCACATAGGTTCACAAACAGCAAACATCAGCTACAAAAAAAAAAAGCACTAAAAAAATCATCGTTAAAATTTCGAAATTCGGGTGAAATGAATTACCATAACGAAAAGGAATATATTGGAAGTTTATTTCGGTACCCTCGTGCCACTCCCACAATAGAAATTGGCAGAATACACCGTCAATGTCGAGTCACTTATTACCGGCCACCATAAAAAAAAACCAAGCTTGTGTCTTTCCCGTTAAATCGTCCTGGTTTGGTTTCCCAAAATTCATTTGCAAAATATTAACAAACCATTTAAATTTGACGTTTTGTATTTGTGTCATTTGTTACATTATCGTCGAATAACGTTCAATCTGGCTTTTAGTAGATTGGATCATTTAATTTACGTAACAAAACGTTCAAATTGCCTGCTCCATGTGTTACTCCATGATTTGATGACAATATGTTATAGTATACACGGCTGCACGTCAAGCTATACATTTCCAGTATTGATGTGTAGCCGTGTGTACAATACATCAACCTACTACAATCTGTCAAAATTCTTTAATAGATTTTTTTACTTTATCACTAGAGCATAAGGTTCAAAGTTGATTGTGAAAATTTGACAGTTTAGGGTAGGTTGACCTGCTGGCGTCTGTACATTACTGCTGCGGCCTGCAAAAGGGGCATTGATGGACGAACGTAAAAATGTAGGCCGAGGCACACGACGTGAACCCATCAATGCCTGGTTGCAGCCAAGGCTTGTATGTATAGTACTTTTCTCAAATAATGCGCGGAAATTAAAACTAAGTAAGTAATAAATTCCAAAATTAATGACGAACAACGATAATTTTTCACGCCAATATGTTCATTTGTTTCTTTTTTACTTTAAACAGCTCTATTTGCAAGCCAAATAGATATTTAAATAACTACCTCCTTGATAAATTACCTCCTTGGTTGCCATGAGTCGAAGTAAAAAGTTCGTTCCATTTTTAAATTACACGACAAATATGAGTTTTCATAGTAATTTATTCGGCCGTCTGCTCGCTTGTATTTGACCAGTTTTCGATTTATCTCGAAGAAGGTTGTCAAAATATTGCTCGAAATTCCAAACATGTTTGAGAAAAAAATTAATATAAAAAATAACATTGCTGTTGGGATTTATAAATTGTAGTACTGACTTCAGAGTTCAACTATCTGTTTTTTTTTAAAGGATTATCAGTTTTGTTTGTAAGCAATATAAGGGGTGAAATCGAACGAACGTTTTTGAGAGAAGTTGATATATGATTCGTGTAAGAGCACACGTACGCAAGGTGCGAGTCACAGGCGTGACTTCGAACACGCCACCTATTCATAATCATATTTGTGTTGTCACAGCTTGCAGCAGATAACGCCTCGACCAACAATTATGTAAGAGTTAACCCCTCACTGGTGAGTGGTGACATTGGCTGTTGGCTGTACTAAAACTTGAAATGTTTGCACAGCGTCGTAGGTACGACACCAAAAGGCAATCGAATGGACGTTATCTTGACAGCGTTGAGGCAAATGCACCCAATTGAACATTTTCTGGGAAATAACACGGCGTAATATTGAAATGTCAGCTTCAATCATAATCATAGGTTTAATGATTATTCTAATGGAAACGAAGAGAAATAACATGTTTGATGAAGCATTCAGTAGAGATGGACAGTACCCTTATTACGTAATACACGATCAATCGGAATCTGAATATCGTTCTGAATCAAATTGTTAATCCATTCTTCATAAGTTCGAAAAAAAAATCTGCTCAACAACGTAAATAACGCAATGAATGTTGTTGAACTGTCAAAATGAAACAAATTTGTCGTAATCGTTTACGAAAATGTGTTGCGTAATTAAACAGCTGGTATCTCTATCAACTTGTGAACCGCCATCAATTTGCTAAGCAAATATTTTGTGATTTTCTGTTACATCACAGTAACTAACATTAGCGTTATGTCCATTTGTAAATCCCAAGAAATCCTCATAAATCTGTTAACATTGGTGCACAGCATTATTTGGTTACGTTAATTAAATATGCACACTCATTTTCCAATAAAGAAGCGTTTAGTGCATCTCTCGGTACAGCATTACGAATTTACGAGTGCATATGTCTTAAATACATATTTTAAAAGAATATCAAAACGTATAGTGCACATTACAATATAATTCATGTGCAGTGGTCTTTTGATCGGCAAGCCGTTGGTCCTTTGTTACATCGCGAGGGTTAACGATGAGGGAACGGTTACTATGGAGCAGGGGTCGGCTCGCCATTGATGGGGATTTGTGCAACAATATTGCATTGAAGAACTTGTTACAATTTAGCCTTGAGCACAATGGACACGATCGATAACCAGAAGATTTTTGGAGTTTATAAAAACTTTATCGTTGAGAGCCTGGCGAAATGATTAACATTGCTTTTATCTAAATTTAAGAGATGAGACACATTATTGTCTCATTAAGACATTTTTGGCTACAGCAGAGTCTCATTTAACAAAGCTATAGACTGAAAAATAATCGAGTCATCCGTAGTCCGGCCGTGGTCACGTCAAATAAATCTAGGCTTAAAGGTATGAAGAATATGCTTGATAATACAGTGCAGTCAGCTTCCATACATAAAGGACATAAAACAGAAATAACAGTCGCTCGGCGGTCTTGATAACCTAGATATAGTGCGAACACTGGTCATTTGATTTTCTTCCAATAGGAATTAATCACAGTTTTATTGGTACTGCTACGGTAACCTACACCATACAATTTTAAATGCAACGTTTTTAAACATACATTGTACTGGCTAGAACGGGTTAAAATTTTAACAGCCCGGTTTATAACCGAGTCACAATTCAGCAGTTTTTTTTTCTATAGAAATTTAAAAAAAGTAAGCGGCTTGAAAGATCGTTGCTAAAAGGTTAATGCAAAATCCTGTCCCTCGAGAGACAATCCAAAAAAACGTAATTAAAAATAATAAAATTAGGGGAGATTTTTTTTTTTAGTTGACCCTAAAAGAGTAATAAAATAATGAAAAGGTTCAATTTAAATATTTACCAAGGTGATTGCATTGACATTGTTTCACCTTAAGGTTTCTTTTGTTATCAAAACGAAATTGTAGGTGTAGTCGTTAAAAAATAATTGCTCAAAGATATTAACTGATTTGAATTTGCACTTTAATGATAACGATCGATATTTGGCCATATTGGGAATTGGTAGCTAATCTATCACATCTTCGAAAAGGCAGAAAGAAGTGTTCATCATACATATTGGTATTGAAATAGCTCGAGCCCAAAACAAAAATAACATTTTCATTGTCGAATCCAAGTTTACGGAACACAACGTCATCACAACAAAGCAAGGGGTACAAGGAGCCCAGGACGGTGGCAGAATCTCATTAATTTTTAACAATACAGTAACCCAAAACTGCAAACAACAAATTTACGTGTAAACGCCTCCAATCACTCCCAAGATTTACGTAATTGTATGTAAGAGTGTATTCCAATTACTGAACCCTACCCTTTATACATAATTCCAACATTAGGAACAGGAGGAATGAATAAGGAAAGGAGGTCGAATGACGAATCAAGTCAATGATTCCTGAGTCATTCAGTGGGTAAAACCTCGGGTTATATCTAATGACGGTGACGTTGACTTTAGTATTCAGGAATTCCTTCCTGTAACGTTCTTTATCCCAGTGACAAATAAGCAGAATTTAATCTCGGTTTATTTTGAGCACTCAATCAAATCCAGATTGTTTTAAAGCTCTCGTGGCGAAATCTGGATGTTTTGAGTACGGTCTGATTTGTAAAACCAGTCAACCTAAATTCAGAAAATTGGTAAAGGGCTAAAATCATAATTTGAATTCCAATGACGGAAATACTGCTTGTAAATTCCGGAAACCTAGAGGTACAACCGCGGACATTTGCGGTGAACCACTTTTCACACTTATGCCCTTAGTAATAAGGCTGAAAAGTGGTTCAGCGCCAATTTCCGCAATGTTACAAACTATGTTGTATATGAATAGAAACTTTTATAAGGTCTGCGGTTACATTAAAGGTGCATCCTCATAAGGACCAAGGACAGATAGATGTCAATACGGAAATCCGAATAGCTTTTCGTTAAGTTTCCTTATTAAAATTTCTAGTATCTATTGGTTACACACGACTGTTAAATATAAAACAAACAAAAAAGGCTGTACTCACCCTTTCGTGGAATTTGCTCGAATCATAAGACCTCTCCGAGCAGAGGTTGTATATCCTATAGTGGTCTTTGTGCATCTTCTCTAGAAACCTGTACACTTCGTCTATGTGATTCCTGTACACTCCTTCTAACTTCTCGGCGGGGAAGCCCATCGCTATCAGCCTGTCTGTGATATCTGTACAATATGGTGTTAAGGAAATATTTAACAATAATTAGAGCGTAAAATGATAATATTGAGTATTTTTGATATGGTGTGTTTGGGTGATGGCGATTATAGAGTTACTTTATTTGTAGTTTGGACAAAAGTTTTTACAAGGAAAGGTTTATATAGATTTGTTATACCAAATGGCAAAGGTTTTTGATAATATATTCAATTCAAAGTAATTAAGGGTCTAAGTAGTAACCACTACTTATCGCTTCCATCCAAAAACATATTTTAAACGTAAGATCGATGTTGTGTGTGTAGCTTATGGCATAATACTTGTCGAAACCTGGTATACAGGGTCGTGATCAGACAACAAACTTAATTACATACATAGTGTCAGATTCAGAAACGAGACTTTTTGTCGAACCGCACCTTCCGCTGTCCTCTCCCAGCCCCATCCGCGCAGGAGTCCCTCAGGGCTACGTGCTCGCCCCCCTCATTTTTACGCTGTGCACCAGCGATATCCCCAAAAAGTGAAAAGGCGCAGTTGGCTCTGTTGGCAGATGATACGGCCATTTACTACAAGGGCTCCGGTCCTGACTCGATAGCCTACACTCTCCAAACCGCAGGCGACAAGTTCGGTGCCTGGTTTAGAAAGTGGAGGATCAGAAAGTCAATACCGACATACTACCGTGGGTGCAGAATTAGAAAAACTCGTTTAACTTCTGCACAGTTTATTGCTACAGAGACAATTACTAACACTACCGTACTAACTAGTACTTTGAACTTAAAAGGAAAGACAGAGCAGTTCCTAGGTCAGTATGTGTCGCGACCACGTCATAACCATCCCTATAGCTTCATGGTCCGTATCGGACACCATACAGCTGATGCAGTATACTCCTAGACTCTGTACAACACTAAACAGGCGGTTGTCGCATTTCAAGTGCATAAGTACTCATGAAATATCCGACATACTTAACAATACAATGTGCGGTAAATGTAATGAAAATCACATCATAAATAAATTGATATCCTTAAAATATTTAATTCATATATTTAAATTGTTCATATACGTCATAACTATAAGTTATTCAGTGTCAGAGACATAAATGATAAGTTTAGATTAAATATGAATTGGTCCAGGATTTCCCCATACTTATTCAGAATTATCAACTCAAATTAAAATTCAAAATATTTTATTTCACATAAACCTACAAGGGCACTTATGAAACGTCAGAAGCTAGGTGCACGGTTCCAATTGGTCGTTTCCTATGGAGAAGAGTTGGCAAGAAACTCCACGGTTACTCTTTTAAAAGTAAATGGTATTTACAATATTTTCAAATTACAGTGTTAATAGGTATGAGAGGACAGTGTAGACCATCAACAAGTACCAGGTACTTAGCAAAATATAAAATGGTCCACAGATCTGCAGATTGTTAAGCCTACAACGTTCATAAAATCTAAAAGAAAATATAAAAGATAAATAAAATAATAAAAATAAAGACCTATTTATACCAAATGACATGATTGCCACTACAGCTGTAACAAGTCTAATTTAATAAAAAATATAGAATATTGTAGGTATATAATGTAACTGATTCTTATGAAATGAAATGAAATGAAATTGTTTATTCTGTAAATAGGATATTGGAATCACTTTTACACGTCATCTTAAAAAAATAATTAAAAATTAGCTAGATGAGTTCGGCGTTTCCTATCTGACTACTCTGAGAAGAAAGGCCGAAACAAAGTCAGAGGTCATAGTCTCTTTTAAAGTCCAGACATAATCTTGGTCAGGCCATATGAGGACCATGTAGATTAGTGTCTGAAATGGTCTTTTGAGAAAAGAACCACACAGATTTGAGTGGACCTGTCCTGTCAGTGCAAGCATTTGTCAGTAATCGTGGAGCTCAACCCAGAACTTAAGGAGCTCAACTCGACGAACAATACCAAAGAAAGGACATTTGGGTAGGCCTCATAAACTACTCAAACTGCCAGACCATCATTAAAACTAAATAAGAAAGAAAAAAATAATAATAATTAAAAAATCCACATAGTCCTCACATTCACAAAAAATAAAAAAATAAAAAAAATACTTTACAAAGTAATAATGTCATTTTGTATGTAATTTTTATATAATACTGGTATTGATTTTATGATTTTAGCACAAGGCTTAGCAGAGCGAGCAGCTCAATCCCAAGCTTTTTTATCATCTAAATAATCTAAAATTTTATAGTACCCTTTTTTGCAAAGTTTGGTTTTAATACAGCTTTTAAATCGTTTAATGGGTAAGTTTCGAATGTCGATGGGAAGTTTGTTGTAAAAGCGTATACATTGACCCATGAACGAGTTGCCTACTCTGTGGAGACGAGTGCGGTGTACAGCGAGGTTGTGTTTATTCCTCGTATTTAAACTATGAATATCGGAAATCTTTTTAAAATTAGATATATTTTTGTGTACATACAATAGGTTTTCAAAAATATATTGTGACGCTACAGTCAGAATATTTATTTCTTTGAATTTAATTATAAACCGCCATTCCATGACCACGCCCACATTTCGGATCTTTTACTTGGCAATCGAAATGGTTGCGATGCCAAGCAGCTGCACATGTGATCACAGTTCAGGCTGCAGCAGTAACAACAACATCTAAGGCATTAAGTAACCTAATCCCGTATATCATGGAATAAGTAGCAGCGGTAGCATGACCACCGTAGAAACGGGTTTTGTCGACGGAAGAATAGACAAAATGCAAATTGATTGTAACTGTCATTTTGTCTATTCTTCCGTCAACATAAATCGTTTCTATGGTGGTCATGCTACGCGTGCAGGAGTTGTCATAGAAGACTGTGTCCTCGCGTCCCGATTGACAGCCCAACAACAAAGAAACAAGGATCCTTACAAAATCCGCTTTCTCGTCACGCATGCGCCATCGGATCAGTATTCTTTTGCTATCCACGTATGTCATGTATATGTTCTGAGGTTCTAACCGTAATGCAACAGTCATTGCACTCAGCTTAACATCGACGTGAATAAAATATTTAGCGTGTCAGTTATTTGCGTACATATTTAACAATGGCAGAACAAGGTTGCGATGTACAATTATGCATATGATTACTGGCCAAAGTACATAAATCTATAATTAGGTAATACGAATGTGTTGGTTTTAGAATATGTGTAGTGCCTGCCGAAATTGTGTTATACATACATAACGGATTCAAAGTTACCCTAGTCTGAAATTGGTTTGCTGAACCTTTTTGCATGAATGAACATGAACAAATAGTACTAATCAAATACCTCTATCCGATAGGAGACTGGCAAATAAGATCGGGAGGTCATCTAGGAATTTTTTCTAGAGTGGTTTTTCGTCAAGAACTTCTAACTTCCCTAGTCACAAAACTTCCTTTATTTGTCTAATCTAGAGCCACCCAGTTACTGATGGATAAAGTACAAGTGGCCGACTGCAGGTAGCAGCAGCAGGCGACGTACAACGTGTCGTCTTGACACTAATGGTTTCTAGTATTTCTATGAAATATCATGTCGCTAGCTACGGAAGGTATTTCACAGAAATGAATAGAAAACAGTAGTGTCACGACGACACGTCGCCTGCTGCTGCTGCCTGCAGTCGGCTACGGAATTATACCTTAAGACCGAACGAAAGAATCGAGGTTGGCGAATAGAAAGAGACAGAGATCCTTGTATCTATTGGAACTTTGGAAGGCAAAAAGTTCACAACAGGTCTAATCTGTATTTGATCGCCAAAATGTGCAAATGCAAGCGTTTTCCTCCTCTGTTGTTGCATGGACCACGAAAATACATTAACCCACTAAGTGAATTGAATTCGTTAAAATCACAAATATCTTTCAAAGCATCAGTGGCATGTTTTATAGGCTCGTGGTCTGTTGGCTTATAAATATTCGATTCTTCGGTGTATCAAAATATATGCATCGAAAATAAACAAGTTAACCCAAAAACGATGTGCCTAATTTTCTGAATTGCCAGATTTCGGAATTCCCAGACCCTTGATTGAAGCCTTCACTATAGTGATCTAAATTTAGCATCCTTCGCTTGACCTACATTGATAAACCTTGGATCTTTATTCAAACAGCATTTGATTGAACTACCTACACATGGCAATAGCCTTTATACAATTCTTCCTTAAATAGATTCTTAATTAAAGAGATTCTATCGCAGATGTTGCGTCACTGCAGTGGTCGAACTTATTCGGCGATGGCCGAGTGGCGTTAGGCTAACGGTATCGTTGCCATAGCAACGGCTGATAGGGCCAACGTACTATGGTAATACAATAACATACTTATGCGAGCAGATACTTCTTTAGGGACAATGAAGCATTTGTGTAGATATATGGAATAAAGAGCGCCAGAAACTGTGTTGGTTTGAGATTATTTTGTTTTTTCATCGAAGTACCAAAAGGTTTCGTTTATTTTTTACTGTTGGTTTGTGGACAGTCCACCTTCAATCAACTTTTACGTGTCTCATCACCATTGATAATATTATTAGGTAGGTTCACGATCAATTCAGTCTTCTTGATTACGTCACAAATTTAATAACCATTAGCGACAATTATAACGACACAACGAGTTGACCAAAATCACAGTTGAAACGTCAACGTGTGACGTCACTTGTCACGTACAAAATATAGAAAGGTTTTTTTGCTATCAGTCGTGGACGAAGACACGGACGATGGACAGTGTGGTATTGGTGACCGCAAAATGTATGTGACGGTAATTTACTCGCAGTACTACGATAAAAAGGTAAATAAGCATATACCAGACTACATAAACCATGTTTTCATAGGAATAAGGCAACACAAAGGTCCATGACCCATTTATACCTACGTCTCTCAATTTACTCGGTTACAGAGTCGACAACGAAGCTACGGATATGAGAAAAATTAAACGCGAAATAATCGATAATATTATTTTTATTTCAATGAGCAAACAGAATACATTCATAAAAAACACATTTACGGATTGGTTGGCCGCAATAAAATATTTTAAAGGAGAAAATGCGAATATCGTGACTGAAGGCAAAGGTCAGACAAAGCAGGTGCGAGTTAATTGCAAAGTATGACTATATTAACGCAGACGGAATAAATGAAGCAAGGGCAGAATGCAATGTCCTGGGCTCAATGTCGCTGTTGGAACGGACGAAGAGTTTGTAGCGAGAAGCGAGACCTCAATTCATTAGCATTATGTAGGTTTAGTGCTCACTAAGGGAGAGGTATATTATGTCCAGTCCAACCGGACGACTAACCGCAACTATAATTTGTGTTCATCTTTACCCAGTTTGTATGAGCATGGCAAACTACGGATAATATAAGTGAGGCCGCAGAATAATACAGATGGGACATTCCGCAAAAACATTTATATAAAAAGCGACTCTTGCTACGACACAATAAAGTGCAATTCAGGTCACACAACGCTAATTACCTACAGTTATATTCACCTAGAAGTAACTCTTAGATCTTCTGACTACGTTACACTCACTGAACTGGCCCAGCAAGACGGGCCCGCCGCGTACTTGTAGCTTCATACCTAAAATGCGGTGTGTCCCCATCTGTATTCATCTGTGTAACGCTACCAGACTCCGGAGAGGCCGTGCTGGCCGGCGCCGAGGTCAACTCTAGCTAAATCTGCAAGAACTAGGGGCTTTTGGGTATTGTATTTCATGATTTTTTGCGAGACCACTGAATTAGAAAAGCTTAATAAGGTGGTGTAGTATTACTAATCTGTCCAGTGCGAGTGCAGTGCTCCTGAACAGAACAGAGTGTGCCCCATCTGCTAGTGTCCCGAAGGTCCGTTCTCCAGCACACTTGATCTGAACAACGCCTCTGACGCTATATATAAATTAATCCCTATTTCCCTTGATCACGCCATAAATTGCGAACGGCTGCACCAAATAGGATAATTCTTTTTTTGTTATTCTCAGGACAAGGTTAGGTATAGGTAGGTAGGTAAGTAAGTAGGTAGGTAGGTATGTAGGAATGATAGGTAGGTAGGTATGTAGGTAGGTAGGGAAGATAGGTAGGTAGGTAGGGTAGCTAGGTAGGGTAGGGTAGGTAGCCGTAAATAAGTAATTAGTGCTACCTGTGCGAAGCCGGGGCGGGCAGCTAGTGTTGAGATAAAATTACTGTCAACCAATTAGGCGGTGCCAGCGGCCATTTCACACAAAATGCACATGATAACATGACGTATGTCAAAAGATGAAGCCAAGAAGGAAGCTCAAATAAGAGATGAGATCCAAAATACAACGAAACAAATCTCCAACTTTAAAATTAAAAAGAAAAAAATGAAATCCATTCAGAACTCCAATTTAAACTTCCATGAAAATGATTCAAAGATAGCAAGTCGACGCGGCAAGTGGTTTCAACTTTCAACCTCGTGATCGTTCAAATGAGATGTGAGCCTTGACTGGTCGCTGACCGAGACTCCTCAGATACATCGACGTAAATGGATCTCTGAGGAATAACTTAGGAACGGAAATGAGTAATACGAACTCGGGAGAGATTGAAATAAGAAAAATGAGAAATGTAACTCAATTTGTAAAGAGCTTATAGAGTCCTACTTTAGGGTCATCCATCCTTTGAGAGAAAACTCAGAGATAAGCAATTAATCTCTTCACCGTGTAGCAAAATTTTCCTGGAACGAGTTATAGTAATCAAAGGATTAAACTGATGGTTAAGAAATAAAAAAACTCACGCCTTCTTCCTATGGGGGGTAGGCCAAAATAATGTACCAAATACAGGAGAATAGATTTATCGTGAGATAATCTCGAAAACGCGAATTTGTATGCCAGCACAGTAACACATGGAAGCAGCATTCGTCAGCTCTCTTAGCAACTGCTAAAAAACGACCACTGCAAAAAACATCCGATTACAACACGAAGATAACGCTAGGCGTAATAGTGAGTGAAGGGTTAACTTATAAGCGCGCAGCGATTGCAAAACAAACCATTTGTTGAACGCGTCTAAAATATTAAATGAACCTACAATTTTTCATGGCTACTGTACGCGCACGACCAGTGTGACTATGCAACTATTGACCAGACTGATTTACTGAACAGACCTTGGAAGCTCCAGCCTGTGTTTCAGACATAGCAACAGTGTCAAAACATTACTGAACTCGAATGATTTTTGATTATCGTAAATCAATTATAATAAAACCTGAAATTGAATCAGTTTATGGTGAAGGATAAAGAACGGCATAATATGACTTTTGAATGTGAAGTCTTGCTAGAAAATTCGAGGTTTATTACGAATGGTGCAGTCAGGTATTGTTCATGTTGAATCAGTAACATTCGGTTTATAGGAGACATTGAGAACTGAAGCATAAAATTATTTAGCAGGACGATTTAGAGAACGATAGATTTGTTAGGTCACAGTGGCTCTAAAATTAATAGGTTAACTTTTTAAAGAGTGGTGGACTATGGAGGGAGAAATGCTATGCATAAATAGCAGACTAGTTTTTGGATTCCGCTTGTCAAGTAACTTTAAGGGCGTGGCCATTAGGCACGGCGCGTCATCAAGGACGAACTGCCTCATTCGCCCATAGTTTCCGCTCTGACTTTCCAATCTACTGCCTTTGGGCACAAACTTAATTTATATTTACAATTTTGTTCAATCCTTTCCCAAAATCTACTCCATGATGCTCGTTAAAAAGTAAAAAAAAAAAAACACTAAAACAATTTTATTATGGCTCTACTTTCAGAACTAGTTTATGAGGGAGGAACGTAGGGACGTACGAACTAGGGACGTGAACGAATGAGGCAAATGCAACTTCGCGCCAAAAAGCGTTGATGATTTATTAAGACACTAAATTACGCAGGTGGACATGCCTAAGGCGGAGGTACAGGATATAATTATAATTTTTGTTACTAACCTCATCACCACCGTAAGAAGCAAAGATGCTATGCACGTCGCATAAATAAAACAGAAACCACCAACAGTTAAATTAATTGCTGTAATAATATACACTGATAGCAATAATTGCATACATTGTTACAGTCACTGAAGATGGTGGTAATTATGAAAAAAGGACTATTCACAATAAAAAACAAACACGAGTGAAAACGAACGAAGCGATATGGTCGACGAATACGAGAATCATTTACGTAACTGCTTGTTGCTATGGCAGAGTACACTACAACGCAAATGAGTTCAAACATTTGATATAACGCAGCGTAACATTTGTACAGAATACGTGCAGTATATGAACACGCGCAGTTTAGTCTTTAACAATAAATCCGCCTTTTCGAATAAGCTTCTCCTATTGAACCGGCTTAGGGAGCAATAACCTAAAGAAATCCAATTACACAAAGGAGCTCAACGCTGACATGTGAAAAAAGATTATCTACCATTTGCAGACTGCAGACAAATTATGCATGCAAGTCACCATAGCGTGCATATGAATCACCCCAGGTAACCTAGATTATAGACAGCTCAATAAGTGTTTAAATAATGGAATTGAAGACGTTCGTTTTGTCGTCAAATGCGGAAATTTTCAATCGATCGTCTGGCCGCAACATAATCGCCTTTGAAGTCTTTGTATTGCAAATAATGTTAGCTACATATATTCACAGCGATATAGTTAATTCTCCATCAGGTTGTTCTCTTCAAAACTTTTCAGAAATTTAGCACAAATAACTACAATATATCAAGGGTCCAATAAAGATTAAAAAATCTTCCGATTTTCGATCGTGATTATGACTGCACAAATGGTCCAAGAACTCATTCAACAGCAGTGGAATCGAAACGTTCACTCCAACAATTCCATCTATAATCAGCTTCGTTTACAGTCAGTCGAAACACGAGCCTATCCTTTGGGAGCACCGATAGAATTTCCTCGTCGGAATATCATGGCTAAAACACCATTGCCTTAACACGAAAATGAAGCGGCCAAAAGTCAAGACGAGCTTTTAATTTGTCATCAAATCATGACACGGGTGACGGGACCTAGAGGGCAACACCACAGAAGAAGTGACAAACATGACACATTGCGTTAAACGAAAGTGTACAAATATGAAGGTGTGTTAAATGAGTTACCAAGTCATGTCTGACTTGGTTAACTGTTGACTCTAGAGCTCAGACAGCTAGATAAGTAGATGAAGTAATAATGAATGCTAATTATAATTGGTAATGATTTCTGAACAATATAATTTAATTAATCACGCGAAGTAATTAACATAAAATATTGAAGTGGCGTTCAAGTTTGATCTATTCTTCTATGCATCCAATCAAACTCAAAGTAAGCAACATGATAATATTTACTACCCGTCTAAAGAGGATGATAAAAACTTTTTACAAAAAACAAACAACCGAGTTCAAAAAAAAAACACTATAAAGTGAAAAATAACTTTGATTTCGGAAATCGGTGTCTTTGGTTCTGTATTTTCGTTTTTTGCCACCGACTTCCGAAATTAAAGTTATTTTTCACTTTTTAGTATTTCTTTTTTTGAAGTCGGTATGTTTTTTTTTGTAAAACGTTTTTATTTTACACGTTTTAGTTGTGGTACCTACCCCACATAAATTCGAATACCACTACCCGCTACATGTAAATTAAATAACAGTGACAGGAACTATAATATTATCCATATAAACTAAGTGGGAAAAATACGTATTATTGAAGATGATGATTTTAACTCAAAAACGACCAAAGCAAAGTTAATAAAATTTATATGGGACCACCTTTGAGGTACCTAGCAAACAAAACCAGAATCATCAAAATCAATCCATAATTGGCAGAGTAATCGTCTCCTGATACTTCACTATCAGCTCCAGTTCTCCATATGCATTGTGACGAGCATAAATTGCATTTTATTTAAGTAATCGAATCGCAACCCGTGAAATACGTATTATTGAGTAGTTCCGGTGGCCATATGTGGTCTTCATCATCAGTTCCACTTCACCAAATGGTGCTTTCCAAGAGCAACTGCACGAGTTACTATAAAAAATACTCAAATCGCCATAGGTGTGCCTATAATATTTGAAAAGTTCCCTCGATTTCTCCAGGATCCCATCATCAAATCCTGACCTAATAACAATGGGACCATCTCGGAAGTATACCATTTAAAACAAAAAAAGAATTTTGTAAATCCGTCTATATAAGGTCCTATTAAAATAGATGGCAAATTTTAACACAGCGTTCAGTACGTCTAACCAAAGATATTCAAGCAAAAAAAAAACACTGATTAAAGTGATTTTATTTTGACCTAAAATAATAAATGGCATTGGGTAACCAACATTTTTAGTGTATTTTCGTTAGCTGATTAATTTATCTTGTAAGTATCTAATGCGTTTTTCTTATATTTTTTTTACCATTGTCCTTATTTTGGTGGTTTGAATGATTTCTAAAAGTTTGTCCATCTATTTTGATGGGACCTTATATATGACGGAGTTATGACCGAACATACATTAAAAATATCTATATGTATATATATAAACATCCGAATTGATAACCTCCTCCTTTTGGAAGTCGGTTAAAAACCAAAGAACTAGTAAGTTAAATATTCGCGCAACCTTCCGGTCGATTTCATCAATGACAATCTAATCCATTACCCTGGCGGATTTGGTAAATTTTTCGACAGCCAAACTAGATTATCTATCCTGTACAACTTTTATTATTTATTCTTTTTTGTCTGTTGCTAAGCAAGTTTTTTGCAAGCTGCTCTTCGAAAGACGTAGGTAGGTTAGGGTTGCCAACAGGCCTGTGTACCTAGGAGATGTCATATTTTTGGGATTTCTTACGCTGTCCTGTACAGACGCCAGCACACCAACCTACTACAATCTGTCAAATTTCTTTAATAGATTTTCAAGTTTATTACTAAAGCATAAGGTTCAAAGTTGATTGGGAAAATTAGACCGTTTCGGGTAGGTTGACCTGCTGGCGTCTGTACCCTAATTACGTAATACACGATCAATCAATTACAAAATCCATTGCTCCAAAAGATCGAAAAAAGAATCTGCCTAACAACGTAAATAACGCAATGAATGTTGTTGAATTGTCAAAATGAAACAAATTTGTCGTAGTCGTTTACGAAAATGTGTTGCGTAATTAGATAGCTGGATAGTTTTTAAGTAACGCCCTGAGTTTTTTAAAGCATCCTGATAAAGTCGTGTATTTTTAAATTTCGCGCCTTCAACCTTACATTCATCGTCGGCCCCGCACCCCGCTTGTTAAGGTCATAAAAAGTATTTTCTATGACCTTCAAAGCGCGGGGTATTTTAAAAATAAAGATGTAACGTGCACTCTGCTTTTTGTCTCTTTCTCACTATTTCTTTCGCACACTAAGGGCCGGTTGTTTCAAACGGTTGGTTAACGTAACATACGTACGTCAAATAATAACGATTACGTATGATGTTTAACGTTCGTTAAATACAAAGCGTTGTTTCACTGCGTATAAAACCGATCGTCAAAGTTATTCGGGCTGCCAGTAAAAAGCAGTACTTTTTCCCAATGAAAATGGTTGGAAGATTTTTATATTATGGCAACATTTCGTCGTTCACTTCAAACTTTTAAGTGACAACCTCAGACCAAATAAAAAACCAAGACATAGCGCTGTCAACAGTGATATGAGGCCGGTTTTGTAAGCATGTGTGCATTTAGTGAGGTGTAGTTTGATTGTAGATTTATTGTAAATGTTTGCGTGTGAGCGAGTATGCACAGAGCGGAGGTGTACTTTCGGCATGTTTCACTGTATTGTTCGCAGCGCTTATCTTGTTTTTTTTATTTGGTTAGAGGTGATAACTAACTAATTTAGATATGAGTACAATCAATTGCACCCAATACTTTCGGAAATTTAAATATTTAATAAAAGTCAGTTGCAACAACTAATCTCTCCTCATCGTTAGCTGGCAAGCTTATATAATGAGGACGTAATTTAGCAATAGCCCTACTAGTCACTCGTTGAATAATACGGCATATCGTTGATGAATGTAAGCCTCACATGTCACCAACACATCTCATGAAAGATCTTGATGCATAATATTGCAGTTGTAATATTATGCATCAGGATTTTTAATATAATAGGATTTTTAATATAATTTTATGTATTAAAAAAATTTAAAACGAATGTTAAAATCAAAATAAGTATTAGGTTTATACCTTAGTTATCATGTAGGTATTAGAGGTAGGTAGGTACCTACCTGATACCTACATGATAACTGAATACACACTTCATTTTCTGTAGCAAATTTTATTTCATCTTCGTTTTTGACGTGCTAACAATAGAGCTAGTTACTTCCTTTAAAACACGGTATCTTGCAATAAATTCCTGCTTGTCCCATAGGTTTAGGTTATTATTGCGAGTTTTGAATACTTTTTCTTTCTTTCTACACTATTTGTTTCATCATCAGAAACACTATCGTCGAACAAAGACGAATACAACAAAAGAGCGTCCACAATGTCCAGATGTTTGAGAATAAAATGACGTTAACCAGTGGGTCTGGCACCGGTTACTGTAATCGTTATATTTAACGGACGTTAAGGCCATAATTTCGTGAAACAACGCTTTTTTTGATTTGACGATAGTTAGCGCCATTTTTGACGTATACGCGTGCGTTAAGTGTTCGTGAAACAACCCGCCCTAAGAGCTCTCTATCTAACGGTTAGATAGAGAGAGCTATAGTGCACGAAAATTGAGTTTCATTGAATCTGTTTCGATTGCGTATAACTACTTACTGCACATACACTGCGTCCTGTTTTTAATCCGAAATGTCCCGGTATTTCACCTTCTAATCCTAATTTTCTAAATTTGGGTTGGCAACCTTAAGGTAGGTAGTTAATCAATCAGTCTGTCTTGTTGCTAGGCTGCCAATCTGCATTTGGCATATTTTCCGTTACGATTTCACTTGGAACGAAGTTATATGATTTAGCCTCATTATCAACTTTGACCCGCAATCAGCTCAATTCTTGACTTCAATTACGTAAATCAGCACACGATTCTGCCGAGTAGATAATCTTGTTAGAAGCAATTATCGTCATTGCATGTAGGCAATGATGTTTAATATAAGTACACGTATTTTAGATGGCTGCTAATTAACACGTTTTATAGTTTCTGAGCCCAGTAGGCGAGGTTTTGTTGAAGGAAAACGAGGTGATAATATCAGGTTGTCAGACATCGCTATTTATGGAACTGTTTGACGATAAAGTAACACAAATAAAGGAAATTAACTCAAATAATTACATGTGTAAATAAAATTGTGCTAGTTTATTGTAACAGTCAAAATTTCAAACCTACGGATGTTTAACATAACTTGGCAGTTCCGAACTTCGCGCAGAAGGCTGCGCAATTTTTTTTTTTAGAAATCAAATGGTTCATGAGGCGAGTGTGAGTGAGAGAACATGCGCGAAAGTTTGTAGTGCCTATATTCAGAACTGCCAAGTTATACAGAGTGGATTTTTTAAATGGGGCAGTAAGGACAGCTACCTTAACCGTTGTAGCTACAGGAAAACGGTCCTGCGAGACTGGCCTTAACTTTTCGAGAAATTTTGATCTGCAGTCACAGATTTTGAAAAAAATCTACAGACAGCAAGAGACAGTTTTTACAAAAACTTTTTTTGATGCCATTCGATTCTGTTTCTTATAAGGATTGGCGGTTGGAGTCTCATTTCCCACGAAATGTATGGGAAAAGTTTTTGCGTTTTCTGACTTTTCTAGTACAAAAACCTCAGTTGGTCCGATAGAGTTTTTTTGATCCTTAAAAGAAACAGTCACACACATCGAATGGCATCAAAAAAAGTTTTTGTGAAAATGTCTATTTTCTTGCCGTCAAAATCTGTGAATGTAGATCAATATTTCTCGAAAAGTAAAGGACAGTCTCCTAAGACTATTTTCCTGTAGCTACAATGGTTAAGATAGGCCGTATTGTAAGCCTTTTGCTTTGAATATCAACGTGTGTCAAAGAATGAGCATATAAAAGGCGTTACTTACAATGGCCGTAGTAACCATCGTTACAAACCTATAGATCTTTATCGACAGAGTACTATATGGAGGCCATGGGAACTCTATGCGTGACGTCGTTATCTCATTTAAAAAGAATAAGCATAGGGAATCTGTACCTCTGACAGGTAAACGACATACGTGCTTAGACAAAGGCAGCAGAAAAAAAAAACGAAATAATTGGCACGCAACATCTCCAAAGACAATGAGCGTCTTCATCTAATTTCGTTTTGAAATCACGTTCTCAGTCTAAGGGCTAAAAGTTAATTAAAAAGAGGTTCAGAGCCCAGTTATGGAAATGAAGCATTGTTGCTATGCACGTTTAACTCGTCATATAATTTCACTGCCACATCTTTTGAGTGACGACCTTGGGTTTAAAAAGTTAAACGCTGCTTTATATGGAAACGAACCGGAAGAATTGCATTTTTTCACATTTTCTGGGCGAAGGGACGACGGTATCAGCCCAGTTAAGAATATCAACTGCTTCGTTTAGAACAGTAAAGTGGAGAGATTTGATTTTGGTGGCAAAATTTTAATGACATATGGCAAAAGATTTCGTACAAAATAAGTTTTTGACCAAAGGAACGAATATCAGCTCAGAGAAGCGATCATACAAATGGATACTGACATAAATAGTAGGTATTATATCAACTTAGTAGCTACGGTAGTAGGGTACGTTCGATATAAGAACGAATTATTAGTAATCTATGAGAAATCGACGTAATTACAGCTTATTAGGGATCTCACGCACTAAATTGCCACGACCACGACCAGTGGTCGCACCGACCAGCACGCTTGGTATGACCAAAATAGAAACGGGTTTTGTCCACGGAAGAATAGACATAATGACAGATTGTGATTGTTTATCTGTCATTTTGTCTACTCTTCCGTTGACAAAACCCATTTCTATGGTTGTCATGCTACGCGTGCTGGTAAACTATAGAAACCGATAAGAATCACGCACTTGGTCGCAACGGACATTTAGCCGGTTTCTATAGTTTACCTGGTCGGTGCGACCACTGGTCATGGTCGTGGCCGTCTAGTGCGCGACATCCCTTATACTCTCATGTCCAGGTGAAAATCAGCAACTCTTAGTACTAGATTGTCATGTTATGGGCATGAATGTGGATGGTTATAATAAGGGCAAAGAAGCGATGGATTGTGTGAAAGATGTTTCATGTTTCACAAATTCATCCAGGCTAGCAAATTACGGCTAATAGAGATACATGGCAGGAAAAGACATGCTGGGACGACCCCAAATAACGATACCAACGACAGTTTTATATACAGCTCCCATACAAAACTTTAGAGATATCGTCATTTTAATCTCAAGTGGTCCCGTAGGATATCGGGTTGCGCTAATTCGCGAAAATGGCCGACCAGCGCAGGGGATAAGGGTACAAGTCCGTAGCAGTCTACAGGCAGCAGCAGCAGGCGACATGTCGTCCATGTCGAAATACCTTCCGTAGCTAGCGACACGGTATTTCATAGAAATATGTACTAGAAACCAGTATGTGTCGCGACGACACGTCGCCTGCTGCTGCTGCCTGCAGTGGGCTACGGACTTGTAAGTAACTTGAATTGGGATAAGAGAAGGAAGAAGATGAGTTGTTAATAACCTTTTCATTTTAAATGCTTTGAAAAAGTTTTAAAGCAGTTATCCTTAAATTGTTCACAAAACTGAACTCAATTCCTAGCACCTAAACCTAATTTATTTTAAAATTAGACCTGAATACGGAAAACATCGGACTTTTGCATTCAAGGCAATTAAGCTATTTAATTTACCGTCTAGAATTTTGTGGGTATGTATTTTTTTTTTTTAATTGATTCATTTGTAGGTTCTTATTTGAAATCTAAATTAACAATAAATAGAGGCGGATTGGGCTGAGTTTTCAGCATTTTTGTGTTTCGGCAGTTACGAGGTAAGATTCTCAATTCTTTATTGCGTACCATAATGTATACAGTTGGTAGGGAAACAGTTACATAAGTCTCAATTATGGACCCTGTCGGGCACAGCATAGATCAAAAGTAGGAGAGAGGAGGAAGGACGCTGGGTGTTATTATAGGTAGGAAGTCAAATAACCAGTATATAGGTACTTGTATTTACTAACATTTGTTAAAAAAGAAACCATTTTCTTTTAAATTATTAATTAATTATTCTTTCATTTATTTATTATGTGATTTAATTATTATAATTCCTAGGTAGTTTTATTTTTATATTATTATTTTTATTATGTGATTTAATTATTTTTTGATAGCCAGTTCCTCCTTGGTTGAGGATTCCGGGTGAAGCCCGCTTCCACCTTTGGCCTGATCATCACTTAACATCAGGTGAGATGCAGGCAAAAAGGTTCCCCGTAGAGGTTAAAAAAAAAATGTAGTTCATAATGAATGCATCGGATCATCTGCATTTTGAATTCACAAAGACTTGAGTTTATGCCCAATAATATGAAATTGACTTGGTGTACAGACACTTCATCACGGTTTTATTACGTGCATAGATGTCGAGTGGAGTGCAAATTATCCCGAATGTGTTTATGTCTCGCAACTGTCGACCAAATGGATTAACTTCCAATATTATACAAAACAAAGTATAGCTGGCCAATTTTAGTGCACCACATCACGTGCAATATTGTTTTTACGACGTGCTGTTACTTATAATGTCAAGTACGAAACGTTGTTGAAACAATCGAGCGGTTAAAAACCTTTTTTTATTGTTAACAGCCATTGTTAATAACGCAGACCTTTGTTGTATGCTAACGCTTTGGGATTTGGTAGTTACATCGATTTTTTACAATTGCATATTATAAGTCAATGACCCCCTACCAGACGTAAGGCGCAGACTTTTTTGTAATTTCAATCTACCACAGTGACCATTAATGTCGTTGAATAATTATGAAACCTGAATATTTTAATTAGCATCGTTATTCACCACGCCATATGAATTTGTCGTCCCCTAATTTGATAATCGTTAAACGTTTTTTGTGAGACTAAAATAAAGGCCCCCACAAACAGGCGCGACGTGACGACATGACGCGACACCGATAGAAAAGTTTCCGAGAAGTTTTCATAGAAGTTGTTCCACCAGAGTTGCGTCGCGCCTGTCTGCGGGAGCCTTAAATTTATTAGGGCGATTGCACTTGCGAAGGGATGAGATACCACGCGCAATTTGGTGATAAATATTTTTGTATAATAAATCAAGCTCGATTATGTCACCACGCGCGATGATGCTCACTAATAGCACAGTATAAGTATGGACAGTAAGGAAACTAGGCCTATTTGTTGAAATAATAACCTACCCCCCATTTTTAAAAAGATCGCGGTGACCACAGTCTCGTCTCGACACGGCACCCACAATTGACAGCACCGCGACAATCGCTTGCCTTGGGTCTCGTCAATGAGCGCGTCTGTGCGAGTGTGCCGTTTCGAACGTTTACTGCATAGTTTCTGTACTGTCCATATTAAATACTGTGCTAATAGTAAATAATAAGCATTGCTTGTAATTTATTTTGTTATTTTTTATTTATTTTCAATTATAAAGTACTAATTTATGTTAATTGTATTAATTGATGGCCTCGTCTTGACTAACATAGTCTTAAGTTAATTTAATACTGACAAAATATGGACAAAGTAATAGTTTGAATTATAAGAATTTTATTTAAATTGTATTTATTGAACACTATTTATTTTTCACGCTTGGCAGAATACGCTATTTTTCACAAATCACCATAGTGTAGATAAAAAGTATAAAAAATAGAGATATACATGATATGGTAATATTGAAGGATCGTTCGTTTTAGGTAGATTAGTGAGAAAAATAATTACATACATTGTAACAGAACGTCGTAGCAAAAAACAAGGGCTTACGACGTAGTCGAATGGATGTTTGCAGATATCTGCGAACGTAATTGAATTGGTCATTATAAAGGCAAGGAGCCACATGCAAAGCACAATTGATAATAAATCAATAGATCGTTAACATCTTATGAGCTTTTTTACATCTTACTATTTGTTTATGAGCATCGATTACAATACCAGATATAAAATCACTATGGTAATTGTTTAGGGCTTTAATATCATATTTTATAACGATATCGAATTATCAGCACGCGTAGCATGACCACCATAGGAACGGGTCTTGTCGATGGAAGAATAGACAAAATGACAGATTCATGCTCACAAACTGTCATTTTGTCTATTCTTCCGTCGACAAAACCCGTTTCTATGGTGGTCATGCTACGCGTGATGTACTGTTTTTGTTTCCATACATTTTGGATGTCCGGTAGAGAAAGTGTGTAACTTAACGAAACCTATAGCTTGACATCGCATCGCCTCGCAGCACGCCGAATTTTATTAAAATCATAGTAGAAAGCGAAACTACGCTTAATGCAACACGTGTAATACATCCTGAAAAGTTAGCCATAAAATCAGGCATAATACAAGACATAATGAAACACTTGCTTTAGATCTGATACAGCTAACTTGATAAGCGGTTACTTAGCTAGTGTTTTGTTGTAATTTGTTTTTAATTGTAGATAATTATGTGTACAGCCTTGGTTTCACTACTTCATTTTTAGGATTCGTTGCTCATTGTTACGTTTATGTAGGATTTATTATTTAGCACTAGGTTTGTTAATCTACAATTATCTTAAATATCAAGATCATTAATTAAACAACACGTAATTAAGTATCATTATATTAAAGAATAATCTCTACGAGATCTTTTATTTCATGCAACTAAAAGATATCCACAATACTATTTAATAGTCTGATCTCAAAAAATGCATTCACGAACGAAAGCTAAGAAACCAACCTATCAACCTAATTTTTTTTTAATAGCGAGCATTTTTTTATACAGAACCCACATTATTATGAGCATAGATGCTTGTCAAGTTTTTTATAAAGCTCAGCGCACAAGGTAACTTCTAAATTAAGAACGGGTTAATGATACCTTTTGGATTCAATTGAGTACTGTGCTGTTGCCAAGCGACCGAAGGTCATCTATGAAGTTTTGCTTTAACTCAGCGCTCGGAGATTTTTTATTTTACGTTATGGCTCTTTCTTTTAAAGTTTTAGCGTGGATTTAATGTTAGATGATTTGTGTCGTAAAACATTGTAGGTCTGTACCTAATTTCGTGCACGTTTTTTTAACTTTCGAGATTTAAAAGTAAATGACGTAAATCCATTGTAGATAAGTGATTTCGTGTATTTTATGTTTTAGTTTAGAGCATCTACCTTTGTCGGAAGAGAACAGCTTTTCTTCCTACAAAGTTTCTCTGAACTTTTAAGATAAAGCGAAGAAAAGTTACAAAGTATGAATGCGAAAAATGCAATGAATTAAAGATTCACAAACTCAATAATTTATGGTTGTTTTTCTGAAAAATATCACGTCTTTTAGAGTTGAGTAATGCAGTAGTGTCTAATGGCTGAACTTTGAAAGGTAGAAGGAGCGCAAGACTACGCAAAGCGCAACTTTGCAAAATCGTAGCGGAAGAAATTGAAACCACTAATCATCTAACATCTGGATTTGATCATAATACTGTAGTCTTTTTAAAACCTTTCCCAGATCATCGAGAAAAGGGATCGGATGCTCAATTCTTGGAAATATTTGGCTTTTTAGATTAGTCTAATTCAAACAATCCTAACGAGAGCTACGATTTGGATGAACGAGGATGAACGACAAGCTAGAGTTTATGATAGATTTCACCTATACCTATGAATGTATCTAGTATTGCCCAGATGCTATCTATTTATCAGACAAGCTTGGTTTTGATGTTCATTGTAAATCTAATAAAGCTTCATCCGTATGGCTGAACACTATAGTTTTTTTAATAGATTTTCTGTGTTCAGAAACGCGCTATTTTGGGCGGAAACTGAACCCATACGATTATCCTTTTTAATGAAATTTAAGCTAAACGAAAACCAACCGAAATACGAACGAAAACCAAATGCCTGTTTGAAAATTATGAGAATCAAAAATGTTTATATTGCCTATGCTGTAAAACTACAGCTATGATTGAATAAATTATGTAAATTATTACTCAAATACCTATAATAATAAAAATTTAATATTTTCACAACAAAACGAAATCTAATACTGAATTATATTTAGCTAATAATATGAAACTTGTATCAATGATTTAATGCTAAGTTTTAGACATAATAATATTATCATTAGATGACCTAACTCACACTAAACATGAAGTTGGTTAATAATAACTGATCATTATTTTTTTTATTCATTTTATTAGACTAGCGACCCGCTCCTGCTTCGCACGGTTTTTAGAAAGAAAGAAAGAAAGAAAAGAAAGAAAATACGTTTATTCTGCACAAACAAAACGCACATTTAAATAAAATAAAAACACAAAATACACATACAAAAGTAGCCAAAAGCCTCATATTCAGCCAACAAACAAACGCTATTTATAAAATTGATTCATTCATCGGTTGATGTCAAGGCCACAGACAAAGACAATATTGCGTAATTACTGTAACAACATTACATACTCTGTGGTTGCGACATTGGCAAATGACAACAAAAACATAACACATTTACGATTTAGTAACGTATTATACACATAAGGGGTCATCCATAAAGTACGTCACACGAATTTCATGATTTTTTGAGCCCCCCCCCCCCCCGTCCTTGTCACAGGTGGTCACATTTATGAGACCCCCCCCCCCCTCCCTAGTGTGACATCACACATGTTTGGCAAATTTCACATCGAAAAATTATTAAATTAAAACAGCAGTTCCGAAATTAGTTTTATTTCCATTAAAATTAAGTACTTTTTTATGAAATCAACATTATATCAAATATTTGAAACAATAACAAAGCAGAAAATAAATGTGAAAAATGCAAAGAAATGTGATGTCACGAAACTTAGGACCCCTCCCACCCCTTGTCACACCATGTCACACTTTGTCGACCCCCTCCCCCCCCCTTTACGTGTGATGTACTTTATGGATGACCCCTAAACCTTCCGGAATAAATTATCTAAACGATAGTGAAAACCTCATCAAAATCTGTTGCAAGTTTTAGAAGAAAAACGCGGTCATACAGACAAACACGAAAAGCGTATTTGCATTTAAAATATGTATAGATATATTGAGAATATCACCATGTTATTAATAGACTTAGAATTTACAATTAGTATTTTCTAATTTCTGTACAATGTAATGTTATATGTACTTATAATGCTGTGAGACTTGAAGATAATCCAAGATCCCTATTTACTCAATTATATAGATCACAGGATTAATACGCAGATATGTGCCAGTAACCTTGAGTGTGAGAGCTTGCGTGTTCTGTACTGAGCTCACGCAACGCGTCGTATGTCCAGCCAGTAATAGGACTCGCCCATCAAGGAGCGTTGTCCCAAATTTAACACATTATTAATTTATTATACATAAAACAAAAGGTATTTGCATGAAGCATGTATACTAAAATATCAATAATTAAATTATCTTTAAAATGGTTAAGATTTCAGAAAAATACGCTTGATAGATTTTGCATGATTCTCAGTTTTTTATCCACGTTAGACATAACTTTACAAATTAATTTCACTATGTAATATAAATATAATCTAAAATATTCATTATATTGTTTATTAAATTAGGTTTGTTACAGCTGTAGTGGCAATCATGTCATTTGGTTTAAATCTGTCTTTATTTTTATTATTTTATTTATCTTTCATATAGATTCTTTTCTTTTAGATTTTATGAATGTTGTAGGCTTAACAACCTGTAGATCTGTGGACCATTTTATATTTTGCTAAGTACCTGGTACTTGTTGATAGGCCTACACTGTCCTCTCATACCTATTAACACTGAAATTTGAAAACATTGTAAAAACCATTTACTTTTAAAAGAGTAACCGTGGAGTTTCTTGCCTGCTCTTCTCCATAGGAAACAACCAATTGGAACCGTGCACCTAGCTTCTGACGTTTCATAAGTGCCCTTGTAGGTTTATAATAAATAAATAATTTTGAATTTTTTAAAATAAGATAATGCTCTACTTTAACATATATTTTTTCCAAATCATTAACACTACTCGTTTAGACGTGATCTTCATTCAGTGTAAAATCATTAAAAGTCGGTTATCGTCGACTAAATAACGCTTTAAAGCTCCCACAGACGAGGGCGACGCGACACTAGAACAATTTCCGTGAAGATTTCATAGAAATTGTTCCACCAGCGTCGCGTCGCGCTTGTCTGCGGGAGCCTTTAGCAGTACAGCAAGTATAATAAACAATTCTAAATTATAAAGTATGTATACATGTAGCTTGATGGTCATTCATAAGAGTCAACGATCATTCGATCATTAGATTATTACCAAACTACATTTTTCAATTACCTTGTCTAGATAGACATCTCAATTGAAAATAGTAATAAAATAATCAGACCTAATCAATCAGATAGACCTTTTTGAATCATAAACACAAGCAAAATATTGGCATAATAAAAAAATAATGCAATCACGCTGATAGTAACACTGATATAGATTCTTGCTAGCTATGTATCATGTACGCAGGTGAATGACCTGAACATTTTGACAGTGGTATTAGCAATACATAATATGCATGAAAATTAATATAAGTATATACACTTAGAAAGTATAAGATGGATAACACAGTTGCTTCCAAATGTACTGCATGTGATTTGAACGGATTTAGGCAATCCAGTCTGTTTTGGTCATGTTTTTGAATCCTATTGTAGGCTGATATGAGAAATGTATACTTTTTCTATGTAAAAAAAAACATATAATAGCTCTTCTTTACACGTTAGATATATTGTGATCTTTTGAGTAAAATAATCAACATTGATTGGACTTTACTATGGTAAAAATGTTTTATCACACAAATACACACGGCACATGCTATAAAAGAACCTTTTCTTGTATTGTGCACTAGAACATAGAAATTCAAATCTGTGAATTTATTTCACTAGGCACTGAGAATTACTAGATGAAGTAAATAGAACGAATGGAGACATACCATTTCAAAAAACAACACATGACATAAACAGATGCAGCATAAATGTAAATAAAGCTACATGTATTATGTGTAGAATAAACTTAGAAACACCAAATTAATAAATGGAGTTCAACAACACTGAGATGACAATGCCATATTCATGCATGTTACATTACATTTTGATGACCAAAAGTCTTGTAAGTAATTGATTGCAATTTTTTGTGTATTTGCATGATAAAGATTATGCTAGGTTAATGGATGGCCCGTGTCAACAAAAAGTGTATTCAGTCCTTACATGCTCAGGTCATGACCTTCTTGCGTTGAAGCTTAGACAGAATCATTAATTACAGACTTTAGTATGCTAGGCAGATAGAAAATCAAATAATTAGTCAACTACAAACTGCAATAGGTACAGGTGGAAAATGTAAACTGCTGATCAAACAATATTTTTCTAACTTTTGGCTATTGAAGTCCCGATAGGTTGATACCCAATGTGGATTATAAACGAAAAAGATTGAAGAAAAATAGAGAATAGATACTTTGGAACTTGTTCTCAGTTTGCTTGTGTGTTACTCATACCAATCTGTACTGCACTTCAAAATAGTAATTTTGATTGAAAAAATTATGAGATTATGTCTGCACAACAGACTCCATTGCCATTGCAAAAGGTGTTAGACATTTAAAACAATATAGTGAGAAATTAAAGTGCAATTTTTATATTGAAATAGCTCTAGAAACTAACTTCATCATGAAAATTTATAGAAAACTTAACAATTTGATATACATTCCATGAAAAGCATTAGTTATTGATATGCTGTCTAATCCTACACAACTTTTCATAATAGATGCTTATAACGTTGCATAATCCTTTTGCTTACCTGTGAGCTCCGATAAGCATTATACTTGTTGTAAAACCATTCAGTTTCAAGCAAAAAAATGCACTAAACCACCATTTAATCAAGTTATAAATCATCAAACATTACTTTATTTGCATAAAAGTTATGATAATGGGCAATTTTTTTAAACCAGCAATTTAACCATGCTCACTCATCTTTATAACAAAAAATATAACCAAAGAACAGCAACAGTTAAGATATTTTCACTGGTCAGATTAAAACTATAGATATTATAATTCCTAACACTCAACACCACTCTACAATGATTATCAGATAGTTTCTATGTACACAGTCATAATTGACATGTTCTATAAGCCTATATATACAACATTATAGGTTATATACCTTGTTGCCATGCGAGATTTCATTGCTCTCTCGCTAGATAATAGTCGCGTTGCAAACGAAAATTAACTCGTGGTTGCATTTATAATCGTGTTTCCGATAAATTTATGCATTTTCAACACAATTACATTGCTTATTTCACAGTAAAATCAACTTTTTGCGCGTACGTACATATACGAGACCTTGTAACCCTAATATGACCTGTCTGATCACTTTATGGACATGTAGGACTCTACAGTTAAACGTAAATCACCTATTTTAATTATTTAAGCCTTAAGCCTAAAAATACCATATCCTTTATCGCCAGAGTTTTAGGAATGTAATTTATAGGTTATAAATTGAGTGCCCTTGACAAAACTAGAAGGATGATCAAGCCAGGTTATCACGCTAATTCAAAGGTGATTTTACGAGGATAAATGAAACCGTATTGGGAACATCGGTCTAATGAATTCTCAAGGCCGGGAGCACGGGTTAGATCACATAAAGGACTCACCGACACACAACATCGATCTCGGGCCGCGAGAGCGGATCGCGACACACGGCAAGAACACTATAGCACTTAAAAGGATACAGGCTAAGTCCAGGTTAAATCCGTCCTTGATGTAGCGCTTCCGGCGCTTGCTAACGATGCCCTTGATAGGGTTTGTCATCTTGATGTTGGACATGGAGTTGGCCATGGCTGTCAATTGCTCGATGCGGCGCGGCAGCAGTTCTGCCGCCGCAGTGCCCTTAGCGGGCCCGCCCGCTCCTGGCACCGTCCGTTTCTCTGGTGCCTTCCGCTCTCGGCGCCGGCAGCTCACGCAAATCCCCATAAAATAACCTCCGCCGCGCAGAACGTGCCCCGCTCATCGGGCCGGCGGCGGAGCGCGAGCGGCCTGACACGGGAGGCCGTGACCGGCGCTCAGCTCCCGCCCGCCATGCCTCGCGCTGCACGCGCCTCGCCTCGCTGCCTTGCCTCCAGCCGAGCCTCTGCTCCGAACAGCACCGAGCACTTCCACACCGCACTGCCAGACCGAAAGCACCGTACACTTGATACACTATAGCATAGCTCCACGCCCGGCACCGAACGCGTTCAAATATCGCTGTACGAGCGATGAAAAAATTATCTCGCGCGAATGGCGTCCATCCTGCGTTTGCACTAGTACACGGACGAAGAGAAACAGTTGCACAAGAAAGAAAGATGGTTATGGCCGAAAGTGTACTGCGTGTCTCTTTCGCACTACTGCAGTCTGTGCTCGTATGATAAAGATAACACACAACCTTAATTTCTGGTGGTGGCTAGCTAGCTCTCTTTGTTCATTAGAGTTTCCATTTAGCTCCGTAAGGTGGCGCTGTGGATATTCAAGTTACCGCCACTTTTCAAATCCAAAAACCTTATCAACCAGGTTATCAGTATTTTTATAGTCGGGAAAATGTAAATTAAATTTTAATATTTTATAGTCAGTGGTAATACGTGTTTCACATTTAAAACAATTAATAAAATAATAGTTGGTGTATGAGTTCGCACTTTGTAGTTCATGTTCAAGACCTTCACGACCGTTCACGACAGATGGCGGTGCTGTAGAATAGCATAGAGTAACGATATTGTACAAGCATAGACAGCGATTAGCGCGGCAACCTTTGAAAAGTTTTACTTAAAATAAGAGGATTTGAATAATATTAACTACTACCCTTACAAATGGTTTATTTACATTTATGTTAAATAATATATATCACACTGATTTATGCGAGTAGTGAATTGAAAAATATATATTTTACTACAATCGCTTTGAGTGTCGCAGAGGTTTATAGGCACAGTCATTAGCATTGCATAGACATTTAAAAGAAAACTAGACAACGTCGACTGCAAGTAGGTATACCTATACAATACCTACCTATTCAATAGAAAAACGCTACATTTCTAAGAACGTGATATTGAATGCAACACGAGGTAAGTACAATAAATTATTGTGACTAGTGTTACTAATTTACATATGTATTTATTCACTGTGCAGCTATGCAAATAATATAAGAAACTCTTTGCCTACTTAGCTATGTACTTATTTTCTGATTTCATGTGAGTTTTTGCGACAATAGTGACGCACTCTGATCGCTATGCAAATATCTTCAACTTCTTGTGGCCAGTTGTGACTTGTGGCCCACTTTTATAATCGTTTTATTCCCCACAGCTACCTATAATGTACCTCGGTATCCATATCCAAACTGAATTCAAAAATAATGTTCAAATTATAGCTAAGTAGGTAGTCCAAATAATATTTCACGTCTAATCTAATTGGACGCAACACTATAAAATATTGTATCTTATCTTCAAACGCATCACGGCTCAGTAGTTTTAAGTATGCCATTTAATAGATAGATGCGTAGATAAAATGCTTTGCTAATTGGGTGTCCAGCTTCCGTTAAAACTAGCGTGTTTATTTATAGAATTATTAATATTTTTTATGTGACTGATGGTGTAACTGATGTAAGCAGGTAACTTCGCGTGACGTAATTGAATGCAACCAATGTTGGTTTAGGATGAATTTCTAAAAATCACACAACTCGTGGACTCGTAATCTGACACTCGTTCTTCCCCAGTACCCCAGTGCACCGGTTATTTGCATTGGACTCATAGACGTATAAAAAAGGACTAGTAAGTATATTTGCTCGATAACTTTGGGAGCATTGACGCATTACCCAATTTCAAATATTTATTATTATATATTACCCACACCCACATAATATTATCAGTACGAATTTACTGTATCTATTATAGTGGCATAGATAATTGGTTGCGAGTAGACAGCTTGTTGCCACCCGGCTCGCGCACACGCACTGCACGATGTTTGACGATACAAATAGGGCTGCCACGTACGCGGACTCATTGTCATACAAATGAAGGCCCCGGATTGATAACTTTTGACAGCTATAATACACAACACCCGGTGAATTATAAAGTTATCGAGGTCTAATAAGGATTTTGAGTTGTGGTTTTCGGTTTACGTGACTGCAATTTTAATGGGCGATCATGAAAGTGGGCCGTTTCAATTGTTTCTAAAAATGGTTTAGTTTTAACTAGAAAACTATTCATGACATCTCTTGTCCTCTTGTCCTTTTTTATATTTTTTTTTTATAAATGATATCTCGCAGTTAACCTCTGAAGAGGGTCGCGGACTTTTCTGTGGCTTCCTTTTTTTTTTTGTTGCCTGTGAAATTATCAAATAACTTCTCCCGCTCTGGGCGGAGCGGGAGGGCGTGTCAGACTCTTACTAACTAAAACCCACCCGTGTTTTTTCTTTCCCCGGACCCCGCCAGTTGCTGACATCTTTTTGAGGCGCGCGTGGAACACAACGCGCCGTCGACCCGGGCGTGGTCCTTATCAGACGGCGAGCTACCCATTGCTCACCGTCCGCAAGCCCACGCCTACGGTGGCCGGGAATCGGCCTGCGATTCCCGACGCCCAGGGCGTCTCCTGCGGCGGCTAGGGACGTGAAGGCGCGAGATTTTTCTGCGGCTGCCTTAAGCTATTAACTTAAAGCCTCGAGCCAGGAGCGTAAACTAATACTAATTAATGAGAACGTTCGCTAATGGCACCCCCTGTGGGGTACGAACCTTGGCTTAGGGCGTCGCTGGGGGGAGGACGGCAAAGTGGGACAGGCTGGATCAAACAAGGATAATTATTATTATCTGGGGAATTTAAAACTACAGGCTCAGCAACGACGCGGGCTGGCGCATCGTCGAGCAAGGGTCGTGGGGGGGGGGGGTATTATTTACTCGGGGGGGTCGTGATCGCGGAGGACCTCGGCGGCGAGGTCGAATGCGGGTCGTCGTTTGTGTTTGTACACTTTGCTAGTGGCCCTACTGCTCTCCTGGAGGAGGGTTATGGGGGCAACTGGGTAGGTGAGAACATGTCTCGGACGGCGGACTCTACTGATTTTAGAGGGGACATATCTGGTGGCCTTGATAACCAGAGGATTGCGATGTTTGACGGCTATATCAAAGAAACGCTTTGGATTGCGTTTAAGCTTTTGGGTAATAGTGGGGATTTTGAGTTTGAGATGTAGGATCTCGTTTCTAACATACCAGAGAGATCCCGTTACCATTCGAAGGAAACGGTTTTGGAGGGCCTGCATCCTATGGATGTGATGGGGCTTACCTCGCACCCAGGTGGCGCACGCATAGGTCATTATTGGTCGAATGCACGCCGTGTAGGTACGCAATTTGCACTTGAGTAACAATTTGCTACGTGCATTCAGAACAGAGTGGTAATATTCCCTAACGCTGGTAATATTGTTCAATATCGTCTTGTTGATTTCTGTAAGTAATATTTGTTTAAAACGCGCACGCGCAGGTGTTGCAAGCATCCGTTTCGCACTTGTACAAGTTGTACTACGCTCAGCATTAATATTGTCTTTGTATGCTATAGCTATCTCTTTCACTTTTATTCGTGGCTGTGACTGTGATTATCTAAAAAGGTACTGTTGTAAATCATTATAGAAAAGTATGAGGTTATACTTAGTTGATTAGACGTTTAGTTTTTTTTTATGTATACTGTGACTTACTGTGATTATGACTGAAAATACTGATGAAAATTCTAGATATAATTATTAATACTGATACGTGTGCGATATAACTGATGCGTTTAAGCAAAATTTAATAAATGTTGATTAGTAAAATGTTTTTTTACTTGTAAACTTGAAGCTTACCGTTTATATTCCCAAACAGAAACTTGTCAAGAAAAAAAAGTAACTTGATAGGAACAATGAGAAAATACCCAGAAAGTACTGTATGGGAAGTTACGCTGTAAGTTACTAGGAATATTGGGAAAAAAGAATTAAAACTTTGGTTGCATTTAAACTAGAAGTCTTATTGGTTCACTCATAATCACAAATTAAAATTATGATTTTTTTTTTTCCTATGTTACCCTAAATTAATTTTTTTTTTAAATATTACTGGGAAAATACTTGACTGGAGTAAATTTCTGGTAACGGCACATTAGAAAATTTTACCACCCAATTTCTTTGACCTTATCCCAAATCAGCAACAGCCCAAGAATATTTAAAAAAAAAATCGTGATGTGAGCTACAACCCTACTTAATTGTTAGGAGTATTCTAAGAACTGACTATGCAGTTATAATAAAGATTTCATATCAATTTTTTCAGTTTTTTGTGCAATGTAGGTAGGAGTAATTTTTATTCGTGTTAGCTGAGTTGGTAACAACTGCTTAGATAATTTCGATGCCCCGACGAAACAGACCTTTGTTTCGGATGCAGCAGTTACTTACAGTAATTTCAACCATTTTGATAGAACAATTTATTTTTATTTTGACAGCAAATCTTTGTGTCCTACACTACTAGGAATCTCATTCCACAATCGATCGCACAGCCTAGCCCATACCGTTACTGTCACTTACTGTAGACAAACTACAGCCCTCTCCAAATGGAGCATCCTGGGCCCATGTGTTGAAGCAACAGGCCAGTTTACCTAATAGGAAAAACTGGTTTTCTTACTTATGTTGCTATATGCTAATGGATACCGTACCATCCATCGCTTAGGTACCTTTTGGTTGTCCGACAACTCCTTTCTGGTTTGTTAGCCACCGCAGCCCTTATTCTATTCAACGGCCAATTCTATACAGATTCTGTCGTTCCCAATGACGTTATTAGCCTTTAAACTCACGACCTTCAGGTCACCGTGTTTCTTATCAAGATTATCCGATTAGTCCACGTTTTGGCAACCCTACCGACTACAACAGTCGGGTCGCACCTTGTCGATATAGATGTAGGTACAGATAAAACATGGTCGGTGACAGATGATTCATATAGGTACGCAATTAGTGATGACCTTGTGAGTAACGAAGTGGAATAACTCATCATCCGATGTAGGCGTTTACAGCTTACTTCGTAATGATTGTGAAATGACGACAGATGAGACATCGAGTTGTAAAGAATCTACCGACTCCAAATTGACCGACTCAACAGATGTTGCTAGGTTCCGTATGTTCCTATTCATTATAAAGAACAAGTGTTGATAAAGAATGAACCTTGATTACTTCAACCTCTAAGTTTACACGTGCTGCATATTCCTTTGTGTGTCTCAATGCCCGTCAGGCCAGGTAAATACCTACTGTATAAGTGCCGATTGTACCTAGTACATACAAGTAGCAGGTGAACAATTAAATTTAATATCTGTTTAAATACCCGTAATTATTTTTGATTGCCGCATTTCAACAGGTGTTGCGGAAATTCAGTTTTGTCTAGCAAAGCTGGACAAAGAAAAGAAATTTGTCATCATCGAAAATAGTCTGAATAATCGGTATCGTGTCTGCCTTTAACGCATTCAAGGACACTGAACGAGACACAAAGAGGTTTTATTGTTACAACGCCTGTCCCTCAAAGTGTTAAGGTCCCTCGCAGACAGGCGCAACGCGATTCTGCTAGAACAATTTCTATGTTTTCATGTCTGCGGGAGCATTTAAAAGATACGTTGGTAATGCAATCCAACGCTTCGGCAAACCTTTGGGTTGTTGTAGGCGTCATTAGGATTAAAACCGTGTCATAAAACACTAAAACGAAGTCATCATAATTATGTAGTTTCCAACGTATAGCGACAAGACCCCCTAAAAACACTATTTTAGTTCGTTTTACAGTGTTTTATTTTATAACACGGTTTTAAACCTAATGCCGTTGACCGTCAGCGATGGTTAACTTTAGCGCAAACGTGGTTTACTTCCAATATGTATCGCGGCATGGCGTATGAGTTCTATGAAAAGTGGGCGGAGTCGAAAGGAAAGTTTTGATCCATAGCTTGACAACAGAGGCGTAGCGTCCTATATAACATCATGTCTAAAAATGAAGCCCTTTGCTAACCTTCGCCGGATTGTCTCTGGCCTTAAAACGACTTTGTCGAGCCCTCTATTAATAGGGATAGGTACTATAGGCTAAAAAGATTCATAAGCTAAGTTCCTACGACGTGTTTTATATGGATTTTTTCACTTTTTCTATGGAAAATATGAAAAATTATTACCTACATGTTGAGTTTTAGGGATTTATGGGCTTCATAAAGGGGGTCGAAATTTTCATTATTTTTGCAAAATTTACGAAATATAAGCAAACGAAAATAAAAAAAGATACAGTACTGTTTTTGCACCTGAAGTCGAGGTGTTGGTGTGAATTTTAGTTCATGACAACTAATTGTATTCCACACCATTTTTAATCGCGATTAAAAATAGTCAGATTTAGATAGACAATGAAAATTTTAGGTGAAAAACGTCAAAAACATAATACTTAGCAAAATTGTCATTTTCACTAAATTAAAAACTCAGCGCCATTTAGTGCTATCAAACTAAAAAATAGTTAAGTTGTGTCACTTTAGTCTATTTCAGAATGAGAAATCGTCGTTTGACAGGAATAAACTAAATTTTGGTTATTTTTAGTCTAGTTTAGAGGCATTTGTGACAAGAGAATCGGCACCAATGTTAATCAAAGATAATTTGTCCAGGTCTAGCTAGATTTCATTCAAGATAAGCTAATGCTGGAAACGATAACAAGGTATGAATGATCGTCGAAGGCATTTCATTGCTTACAAATGGCGTAACATAACGATTAGGTACAGACGCCAGCAGGTCAACCTACCCGAAACTGTCAATTTTTTTCAATCAAGTTTGAACCTTAGGCTGTAGTGATAAGATTGAAAATGTATTAAAGAAATTTGACAGATTGTAGTAGGTTGATGTGCTGGCGTCTGTACGTTTAGGGGAAAATCATGGTGAAAGAGGTGTGAAGAATTTCACAATGATTGCGGTATAAGTAGGTATCATTAGGTAATTTAAGGATTGACATCATTGGAATGTCCGGAGCTATCAGGATTTGCCGTTGTACGTTGACGCACGCGCAAGGAGGAACTCGTCATCAATAATTTGCACCTAGAAGAGAATATGACTTTCTTGCCCGATTAGATAATTTTCTTCAGATAAAGATCGATAGCTACAGACGCCAGCAGTTGTCTCTCTATGTATTGCCAGTGGCGTACAAATTTACATATAAATATAGTTACAGTAGGTAGGTAAAGACCTACAACAATCTGTCAAATTTCTTTAATAGATTTTCAACTTTATCACTAAATCATAAGGTTCTAAGTTGATTGGGAAAATTTGACAGTTTCGGGTAGGTTGACTTGCTGGCGTCTGTACTTGAATATTTTTTGGCGGCACGATCTGGATAAAACCAATAAGTAATTTGGTCTAGATTTATAAAGCTCTGGGTGTGCAGTGGTAGCCTAGTGTTTTCCTTCATAGTTTTGAGAGCCGCGGCCGGACTTACGAGTTAGCTCGTGGGTTCGAACCTAAGTAGCAGGCGCTTTACTTTGTGTAAATAATTTCATCACCACGGCTCTCAAAACGGTGAAGGAAAACATCGTGAGGAAACCGGCATGTCCTAGAACCAAAAATTAGAACTGGCTTGATGCAGGGTTAATCACAGTCCATGAGGCCAGTACCTACCTACTAAGCGCATGATTTGCAAAAGAACCTCATAATTTCTAAAGTACAAAAGAGAAAATATAACGTCAATAGACATTAATTCTGCTTATTTGAAAATGGTTTATCAATTAAATTATCTAGGCTAGGCATATACCTACTCAAAATCTCTGTAAATACACAAAAGCTTAGCAGCGAAGCCTTTACATATCGCATTAAATACCTATAACATTGTCAAATGGAAGTTTATCAGGCCTAAGAACTGTTTATCAACGACTGCACGCTCAGTAGAACGATGTAAAGTACACAGCAACACGATAATAGTGGGTGTTGCCATTTGCTCGTGCCTTTGAAGGAATATTTGCTTTTGTTGAAGGTAATCTGGCACAGGCATGGTTACAGATACTTCAAAGGTGTTAAAGAAAGATCCTTCCACATGCAATGGGATAAGCCTGCTTTTTAGGGTTCCGTACCTCAAACGGAAATAACCGAACCCTTGGTCACTTTTATGTCTGTCTGTCTGTCAGTCCGTCTGTTACAGCCGATTTGCTACGAATCTAATGGACCGAATAAGTTGAATGGTATACACATGTATTTATGTGACCGAAACACGGCCATGTATTGTAAATAAATTAATTTTGAATACCTATAGATAGGGGTCACTTTTGGAGCGCAAATAAGTAAATTAAAAAAAAATCCAATGTTAAGTTTGATACGGAAACCTTCATTGTGCGTGGTCCGACACGCACTTGGCCGGTTTTTTTCACAAAGTGTGGATAGACTTGCCTTAGGTATAGGCAAGTCTATCCATCCCAGCTATCTAATTGCGCAACACATATTGGTAAACGATTACGACTAATCTATTTCTTTTTGACAGTTCAACAACATTCATTTCGTTATTTACGTTGTTGAGCAGATTTTTTTTCGAACTTATGAAGCAATGGATTATCTATCTGTTTCAAAACGATTCAGATTGTGATTGATCGTATATTACGCAATTAGGGTGAATTAAAAGAAAAGATTAATTAAACAATTATTATGATTCTGAATTTAATTTTAATATTACTGTACCTAACTATAAAATTTGTATGCCACTGGCAAAACAGAGAGACAACTGAATTTTTACTGAAGACTAAATGTATGTATGTGTTTAACAAATAAATAATCATTCATTCAATAAAATTGGAATATAAGTTTCTTATTGAACAAGACAGTTTTCAAAGAAAATGACAATAATATAATTTTCAGTATTTTATCAAGCATTTCATTGGACATGCATGTCTGCTGTGTACATAGGTATCTATCTACATTTCATCGCATCGAAGATACGATATCTACGTCGTCGACTTTCTCTGAGTGCTAACAACCACATAATCCTATTAAATATATATACATATATACTTACCTACTGAAATATAAGTCGGTAAGTGCAGCTAAGTAGGCATGACACAAGAAGGTGTGGCATTTGTATTACCTATTTAGTAGTGTATCTACCAATTTCAACTTCAAGGCTTTAAACCTTGAAAGCATTCAGCTGCATCAAGTTATTGAGATTTGACTCCTTTTCGTCAAGCGCTTCATGTTCAGCTTTAATTAGGGTACAGACGCCAGCACGTCAACTACAATCTGTCAAATTTCTTTAATAGATTTTCACAGTTTCGGGTAGGTTGATGTGCTGGCGTCTGTACCTATCTACGTTAAGACCCCATGCAAGTGCTCGCCTATAAGACTTCTACAAAATGTTCTGACCACGTTCTGACACCCTACAACTACATTACATTCTGTTTTCAAAGTTGGTTATTATCATTTAAGGAAATTATGTACATTCCGTTTAGAACAGTCTTTCCCAACGTGGGCGATAACGCCCCCTTGTGGGCGCTGCAGGCCTAAAGGGGGGCGGTAAGAGACCCAGAAAAAAAAGGGGGCATTGTGTAGGGCAGTGATGTCAAACCCCCGTCCCATGGGGCCCTTAGGGCCCCACGTGAGATATTTCTTGGCCCCACTTATCAGTTAAGAATCCCCACTTTTTTGTGTAAAAGGCCTCACCAGTCGTTTGAAATTCCCTCTTTTTTGTGTAAAGGGGCCCCACCAGTCAGTTTAAAATTCCTATTTTCCAGTAAAAATGCCCCACCTTCCCCTCGAACTCTAACAACACTGGTGTAGGGCTTTGGGGTCGATTTATAATTTCATCTACCTAGCTAGGAAGACTCTTAGACACCGACTGAGCTCTCGACTCTCGACTACATCTTGTGAACATCAACTAATATTAATTAAGATATAGCTCAAACTCGGTTCGATATGAAAGACCGCGGGCAATCATGTTTTAACAAGTTTTTGTTAAATAATCCGAATTGTACATTCCTATACCAATCGGCTGGTTCTATAATACTTGTTCTTGCTTGTCGAGTACGATTGGGCGTCGAATGAGATAAACGAGTTTATGCACGTTTGTCTTATTCCTGTTGGTGCGTGCTGCTTATGCAATCCTATATAAACGACGTAAATTTATTTTATTTTCATTTGCGGTTTCGCGCATAATAGATAAGCAGTACTTGATTTCAACACTTACGTATTTCTTAAAACAAAACAATGTCGGAAGTAAAAAAGAAGAGACGGCAATACTCTGCGGAATATATTAAATTCGGATTTATTGAAAATCCCACAAACCCGTCGTCGCCTTTGTGTCTTCTATGTCTAAAAACATTTTCGAACGAAGCAATGAAGCCTTCAAGACTGCAAGATCATTTGAATAAAATGCATCCAGATAAGACATAAAAGAATGTAGCATATTTTCAAGACCTAGAGAAGAAGCATAATACTCAGCCAAGTGTGTCAAAACTATTTTCGGCGGCCGCTAAGCAAGATGACGACGGACTTCGAGCTTCGTACAATATCTCTTTGTTAATTGCTCAAAAAGGCAAACCACATAACATCGGAGAAGAGTTAATTTTGCCAGCAATAAAGGAAGTAATAACTACTGTGCTTCATAAACAGGCCGCAGATATTATCCGAAAAATTCCTTTGAGTAATAATTCTGTGCAAAGACGAATTGATGAAATGGCTGAAAACATTGAAGAATCATTGTGCAATCATCTGAGGACTAGTCAATTCTCAATTCAGCTCGATGAGTCCACTTTACCAACTAATGAAGCGTTGTTGCTATCTTACGTGAGGTTTATTAAAGATGAGAAAATACGTGAAGAACTATTGTTTGCCAGAAATTTGGAGACAGATACAAAAGGCGAAACCATATTCAATACATTGGAAAAGTTTTGTGAAGAGAAAGAGATTCCTTTGAAAAATATTATATCAGTTGCTACGGATGGCGCTCCGGCTATGACAGGGCGCCATAAAGGCTTCATAGCATACTTAAAGAATAAAATTCCAGATGTCCTTGCTATACATTGCGTTATTCATAGACAACATTTGGTTGCTAGAAACTTAAGTGAACGACTATTTCAATCACTGCAATATGTCATCAAAGCAGTCAATAAAATCCGTAGCAGCTCTTTGAATGATAGATTATTTCATCAGCTTTGTGTTACTAATGACGAAGATTTCAACCGTTTGTTGCTTCATACTGAAGTTCGTTGGCTGTCAAGAGGCAATTGTCTGATTCGATTTTACAACCTGTTTGACTCTATGATAGAGTTCTTGGAAACTAAAGATACAGAACTGCGCAACAAGCTCATAACATCAAAGAATGATATAGCTTACATGACAGACCTGTATAAAATGTTCAACGACATGAACCTCTAACTGCAAGGCGATGAACTAAATTTAATTAAAACAAAAAATGTCGTTGCTGCTTTCGCAGCCAAACTGCTTCTGCACAAAAAGAATATGGGCAGACGTGAGTTTCTCAATTTTCCGAATTTATCAGTATACTGCAGTAACGACGACTTGTTTGCCTACTGCCAACATTTGGAAAACCTCCACATTGACTTCACCGAACGATACCAGGACATTTTAAACTTGGAAATACCAGACTGGGTGTTGGATCCGTTTTCAAATGTCAACACAGCAATGTCACCTCAGCTGGAAGAAGAACTTATAGAATTGACAACCAACGAAGAAATAAAAATCAAGTTCAAAAATGGATATCAAGAATTTTGGCTACAAAAACCGATCCCGCAATTGTACCCTGGATTGTGGTCAATTGTTCAACGATTTTTGATAGCATTCCCATCGTCATATTTGTGTGAACGTGGATTTAGTGCTGTGGCAACGCTGCTTACTAAAAAGAGAAATCGTTTGCGTGTTACCGAACGTGGCGACTTGCGGCTGTTTTTGAGTAAATTGGAACCTGATATCAACAAACTTATTGAACAGCATCAGATTCAACCTTCACATTAGTTTTTATATAAGAATTGATTATGTTTGTTTTATTTTCAATAAAAGATTCTCTGTCCGAATACTATAAATTTGCGTTTCAATAATCAGTTATAAGTACTTAGCGGTTTTTAAGTATGTTTAAAAAGGGGGGCGTTAAAAAATAATTTATTCTTAAAGTGGGCAGTAGACAAAACAAGGTTGGGAACCCCTGGTTTAGAACATAGACATTATTGATGTCTACCTACCATCTTTTCTCTCGCTTTCCTGCAATCTGTGGGAATGAATTCGTGAAAAGGGAGAGAAGTGTGTAACAGGAAGCCGGGAAAGCGCGCGCTTTTTGATTTGACCGCGCGCTCATTGCGCGTCACTTGCCGTCAGATGGTACCAACCCATTTCCCGAGAGGTTGGTATAACCAATGAGGGGTATAACTGTCAACCAAGATGTCAGATGTTACCTGTGGATGTAACATCATAAGTGATTACTGTAAGGCTCGTTTGTTTTGATTATATTGAACCATGAGAAACTGATCAAACGCGAGCCAAATGCAAATCAAACAAAGCGTGCAGTCTTCAAGTATGAAACTATTTACCTAGCCCGTATTATTCCCGTCAGCAGAAACACCTAATATTGACTCAATCCAAGCACATAGAGAAGCCTTATTATCCCCACAATCAGGAGGCATCAGAGTGCATATTATTATCACTTGTTATCAGGAGGGGGCCACATTACCATCCGACAGATGACAGATAAGCCCCAGCCGTTAGACAGACGGGTTTTATGATAAGATATGGCGTCTTCTTGACTCGTGGTGCACTGTGAAACAAGAGAATCACTGTGAAGAATTGAAGGTGGCAACCTTCAAACCGGAACTCTTTTCTCCTCTGTGTTATTAAAAGCACATAATTATGACATTTCAGCCTTACCTCTGGTATGGCACGCACCTGTGATGTGAAGCCTTTGGTATTGTGTCCAAGGCATCACTTATCATCATGTTGGTGGGCTACATGATCAGTGATCACCTAAACGTCAACAAAGTGGTCATGTATTTCAGTTTGAGAGATATTAAGGCTCCCGCAAACAATTTCTATGAAAACTTCACGGTAGAACAATTACCGGTGTCGCGTCGCGCGCCTTGTCGCGTCAGCTCATAGTCCACGAGTCTTTTTTTTTTTTTTTAAGTGTAGGTATATTTTTTATTATATGACATTGATTTTACATTCTGTGACCAATTCCTCGCACACTGACATATTAATTGTAAAATTTTAGGAAAATCGTCTTCTTTTTCAATGTTTGTAAATATTTATTTATTTATTTAGGGACAACAAACAGTAGCGTAATAATAAGTAAACATAGGTTAGAACTTAATAATAGAGGTAACAAATACACTACTCACAACGTTATCCACATATTATTAAACAGATCTACTAAAAGTCTTTGAGATTATTAATTACATAAGGCTTCCTACTTGCACCAAACATCAAAGACCGAACACGCCACTACATCCTATACTAAGTCCTACCGAATTTGATTAGTAGTCAACGAACAAATAAGAAATTCATAGGTACACTCGGCTACACTAGCTGACCTCGCATTGTACAGAAATCCTATACAATGCGAGATCACCATAAACTGGAAATGTATAGCTTGATGTGTAGCCGTGTGTACCCCGATTACTTATGGTGCACAGAAATGAATTTATGTTTCCTAATAACGGTTTAGTTAAGTCGCCAACGGAGGTATCATCCAAGCAGTGGTCGGTCGTTTTCAAGTCATGAGCGATTTGCGAGACGGGGAATATAAGTAGGTATTATAGAAAGGGCTTGAATTTGGGAGTCCTAAAACTGCAATATCACATTGCCTATAGCCATATAAGTCGAACGTAGAGCCTCTCTCCCTCCCGTTGCAGACCCTGATAGTCCTCTGCCTTTCGTTAGGTACTCCAGACGAAGTGCACGATCAAAGGATTATCAAAGGTCTCAAAACCCGCAAAGCCCCCGGCTCAGATGGAATCACCAATAGGGTGATCTAACTCTTTCCCGCTCACCTGATTATGCTACTGACCATCTTCAATGGTGCTCTAATCAACAACATCTTTCCTCAAGCGTGGCAAGAAGCCACAGTCATAGGTATCCCAAAGCCCGGTAAGCCCAAATCCGACCCCTCCAGCTATCACCCCATCAGTCTACTTAAGGTTCTCGGCAAAATCTATGAGAGGCTTATTTATAAGCGTCTCAGAGACTACACTGAGACCAAGGGCCTCATCCCTAACGGCTTTCGAACTCAGCACTCTAGCGTGCATCAGGTCCACCGTATCGTCGAACACATTAGCGGTGATTTCTACTATGTGTATGTTGACGGGTGCGGTCTTCTTCGACACAGCGAAAGTGTTTGACAGTGTCTGGCACAACGGCTTATTATAAAAGCTCAACAAACTCGGTGTGCCAGATCGTCTCGTGCTCATCTTACGAGACTACTTGTCAAATCGCACCTTCCGCTATCGTATCGAGGGAGCCCTATCCTCCCCCCGCCCAATCTGCGCAGGCGTCCCTCAGGGCTCCGTGCTCGCCCCACTCATATTTACGCTATTCACAAGCGATATCCCCAAAAGCAGTAAGATGCAGTTGGCTCTGTTCGGAGAAAATACGGCTATACGGCTACCCAGATGCTCCTAAATCTACAAAGGGCAGTCAACAAGCTTGGCGCCTGGTTTAGAAAGTGGAGAATCGAGGTTAATTCCAACAAAAATCACCGGTTCTATTTAAGAACCATGAACTAAACCAGACCGGTTTTGTTTCAGACCCAGATGACCCCATAACACTCCTCCAGGAGAGGCCGCGGCCCCGATGTAATTCCCCTCCCCCCTACCCCGCGCCGAAGCTTAGCCTGTAGCTTTAAATTCCCCGATTAATAATAATGATATACTCGTATTTTTTTATCCAGCCTGTCCCATCTTGCTGTCCTCCTCCCAGCGACGCCCTAAGCCGAGGTACGTACCCCACAGTTCGTACCCCACAGTTCGTACCCTTAGCGAGCGCTCGCCTAGTTTTAATTAGAATAGTTTTGCCCCTAGCTGGAGGCTTTGAGTGTAGAAGCTTAAAGCAGCCACAGGAAAGTCCGGTTAAGCAGCTACGACCTTAGTGGTCACCTGCGAGATGGCCTAGATAAAAAAAAAGTGAGTTCAGAGAGTTCGAATTCAGCAATCCAATACGACACAGTCACAGACAGTCGGTCCCAGTTCAGTACTAACAGGCTACATAAACGGCTGATATTAAAAAAATACTTCAAATTAGATCATGAAACTATGCATAATAACTGAACTATAAAGCAGTGACTATTATATGTTTTCTTATTTTAAATTACAATTATTTTGGCCGTAAAAAGCAATTACCTAAACTATTGGCGCCTTGGAGCCGCCAGCTCCCCACTCCGTCTCGCTCTCACTCAGTGCGCGAGCAGTACGGTGCGAGTGAGATAAAATGTAAATTTCAGCTAAGGTAGTATGGGCTCTTAACTTTACTATAAGTAGTAGTTTTATTTCACGAAGCGACGCGCGCCGAATGCGCGCCGCGACGAATGGGGGTGTTTGTGGTGTGTGTGTTCGTGTGGGAACCAACACGCACACACACACCACAAACACCCCCATTGGATACACGTCCGACTTCGCTATTGTCTCGGACGGTACCGAGAGATCCTGCGATTACACACACATTCTCAAGCTGGCTAACCGCAAGTAAAGCGCGCGTTGCTTCGTCAGATAATAATACTGTACTGTAACATAGACAAATAGACCTCGTCGTTTTAGACGTGCAACTGACATGCAAATTACCTGAAGATGGTAAAGCAAATACGAGGTCAATTATACGTATGCTTAGCTTTCAGTCTGATCAGCTGAAATATCGGTCTGATAACAGTATTGTAGACTTATTTTTTGACATAATTAACAGGTTTGCACCTAAGTCAATGTTAGACCGCACTTGAAGACTACCTCTATCTTCTCCCCACTTGGACCACAACACAAAAATAAGTCAAATATCTACCGCTCTAAACAGGAATTAATTAAGAAAAGCTCTCAACGACATGCTTTATATTTCCTATAGTGTCACTTTTAGTGCCACTTTGAGATTCAAGATGTTTTTGTTATAATTTAATAACAATAATTAATTAGCACTCGGAAAATAAGGTTATTTAATGCACTTCCTACTGCAGTTTAATGTCATTGCCCTCAGATTAATAACATTATTATGCAATTAAAAGCATAAAAGATAAACGAAAATTGTTAGGTAAATGTAAATAATTATAATGGGATCAATTTTAATTACTTAAGTACCTTCTGGTGGTTAAATATGCAAACTAATAGTAAATAATGTCACCGAACTTAATTAAATAACATCGGTCATGGTGGCTAAAGTGGCCGAGCGAGCTTCTGCGTTAAGAATCGCGGGTTCGATTCCCGCACAAAACAAATACTTAAAATCAAGGGTAGGTATGGAGAGTAAGCCAGGTTAGATGCAGGTAGTTTAAATAAAGCAGTACCGACGCAGAAGAAACTACTAGTGTAAGAAAACCATATTACTATCTAAAAAAAATTGGTGTTTTATAAATCTGCAACGGAATTTCAGTAGGTACCTAATATTTTTATCAATTATATGCAATGATATTCCTGTGCCAATAAAGTTATCTTACACGCGCCAACCAGTTCCCATGCATTATGTCAACACTTTATCAGTTTCCTCGATATGGTATTATCCATGCAATCTGAGCGGTACGTGGGTAGGTCCGTAGGTACCTTATTATTATTCTTCTCAAACGCTTATTCTTTACCTAAGAGTCTATAATGTTTTATACCATTAAAACTATTCTACTATGTAGATATACCTACCCAGCAGTAGGTAAATACCGCACAGTACCTAAGTCTTTTTTATGTCGTTGTCACAATATAATTTTAATCATAATCAGCCAATAATGTGTCAGTGTTGCCGATTCTCTTGTCACAAATGCCTCTAAACTAGACTAAAAATCACCAAAATTTAGTTTATTCCTGTCAAACGACGATTTCCCATTCTGAAATAGACTAAAGTGACACAACTTAATTATATTTTAGTTTGACGGCACTAAGTTTTTAATTTAGTGAAGATGACAATTTTGCTATTCTGAATTTGACGTTTTTCATCTATAGTTTTGATTGTCAACTAAATCTAACTATTTTTATTCGCAATTAAAAATGGTGTGGAATACAATTAGTTGTCATGAAGTAAAATTCACACCAACACACTTCACGTGCAAAAACAGCAGTGCTATTCTGTAAAAATCTTACCGTGATAACTTAGGTGAAGTGAGCTGTCATTCCACTGATGCTAGGGATTGACACTATTGACAGCTCACTTCACCTAGGTTTTCACCGTGTGATTTTTACAGAATAGCGCTGCAGTACTGTATCTTTTTTTTTTTTTTCTTTTTCTGCCGATAATATCCGTAAGGATAGAGCCTTTTTTTTTTTTTGGGTGGGAAATTATCAAATAACTTCTCCCGCTCTGGGTGGAGCGGGAGGGCGTGTCAGACTCTTACTGACTAAAACCCACCCGTGTTCCTTCCGTTGCCTTTACGTTGCCAGGGGCCACGGTATCCCTTTCGGACTTTCCCGCAACCCCGGCAGGCATCGGTCCTATCGGACCCCTTCCGTTGTGCTGACATTAAGGATAGTGCCTTACGGATATTATCGGCCGAAATTTTCATTATTTTTGCGATAGGACACACGTTTTCGAGAAGACAACTCAACATGTAGGTAATCTTTTTTCATATTTTCCATACAAAAAGGGAGAAATTCCGTAACAACACATCGAGGCTGGCCTCACTGCGCGGCTCCAGCTCCAAAAAAATTCTTGGGGTAGGGCAAACAAGTATGTACCACGTGGAGTCGCGATTGTCAAATTCGATTTTAGTTGTGTCAAAATTATTTTTAAATTTAGAGATTTTGTTTTGCAGAATAGCTTTAAGATTCTCATAGCCAAAAGTAAGGAATTTTAGTGATAGTTTAGTTCGGTGTACAAGAGAATCGGCACCATTGTCAAAATTTCAACTGTCTACCTATTACTTACGGTTCATCAGATAGGTACAGCCCAGATAGACAGACGGACGGACGGACAGCGGAGGCTTAGTAAATGGGTTCCGTTTGGCACTCTTCGGGAACGGAACCCTAAAAACAAGATGTCGGCGTTAGTTCTGATTTTGGCTACGTTCCAAAATAATCTTGTAGCCCTGTATTGGCCACATTACAGTACTCAACTATAAGACGCCCTAGAAGAACATACAAATAAACAACTGGTGATGTCGCGCGTGAAAGATCATAATTTATGAACGCTAAATACATTTTGGCAGCATTTTGGTATCGTCTAACCATTGCAAGCGTGGTGCTTATGATAACATCGATCAATTCCATTAAATTGGAATAGAATACTTACTCTGTATTATGTATAGGTAGGTACAATACGAATAACATATATAAATGTAGAAATTTTACATAGGGTAACACAATGAGCGTGGCGGTATTATCGGTAAAAGCGCTCTTTTAAAGACAACCTTATTAGCTTTTTTAGGTTTACTAATCATAATCATCATCATCATTTCAAGCATAAAATATATTGTCATAATTTACATTGACGTAACGAAATTCAGCATAATGATTATTACGCATAATATTTTTAGGCATAAATGTTTTGCCATAATGTTTATTGTCATAAATACTGTTGGCATAATAATAATGAAGGATAATTTTATAAAGCATAATGTTATAAACGCATAAAGATATTTACACATAATGTTCTTTGGAATAATAATAATAAACCCTAATATACTTAACTGATAAGCGAAGGTTAATAAAAAAATAACTCATATAAAAACAAACATGTTCGCGGCTCAGGGGTGGCCCAAGGTTCGGGAGGTTCCTGTTTCGTGTCAGGCGGGAGGAAACGCCCGGGTGTCATCACTGCGTGGATCGCCCGGAGGATACGGTGGAGCATACAGTGGAGGTCTGCCCGGCTTGGGCAGAGCATCGCCGTGTCCTCGTGGAGGCGATCGGTGGCGGGGATCTCTCGCGTCCGGCCCTGGTCCAGGCCATGGTACGGAGCGAGAGGGCATGGGAGGCCGTCGCCTCATTCTGCGAAGCAGTAATGCTCGCGATGAAGGAGGCAGAACGCGTGAGGGTGAGGCAAATTTCGCGTCCTCACCGATTCCCGGCCACCTTAGGCGTGGGCTTGCGGACGGTGAGCAATGGGTAGCTCGCCCGGGGTTGCGGGAAACTCCGAAAGGGATACCGTGGCCCCTGGCAACGTACAGGCAACTGAAGGAACACGGGTGGGTTTTAGTCAGTAAGAGTCTGACACGCCCTTCCCGCTCCGCCCAGAGCGGGAGAAGTTATTTGATAATTTCCCATCAAAAAAAAAAAAAAAAATGGGTGCCGCACCTTAACCTAATCCAATAGAGTAATTCCAAATTATAATAAATATTTTTTATATTTATGGCTCATGATTAATAGACGAATAAATATTAATCCCTAAAAATTTATGCGATTCCAAATTATACCAAAACAAATTAGACCAAACGACAGTTATGGCATCATCATTTCTAATGACTTCCAAACACATACATATTTAAATTTAAAAAATAGTTTCAAAACTGTAACCCGATTCCGAAAAAATACATTAAATCGTTTTTGGAAGGGGGTGACCAAAGGATTTTGGCCACCTACAAAATTGTAATGGTATACGATGACGGCTTTACCTTGACCATTTTTATACTTATGTCATGATTTCTGTCTAATATATTTTCTTGTTCGTACTTTTTTTTTCCTGTAGTCGGGTTGGTTTTGAAACAAAATTTTTTATTTTATTGTTTTCCGTTTTATCGCTTGCTATTAATAAGATTTGAATAACTGCACGTTGGTATAATTTTAATCATATTTTTTATTGTATAAAAGGTATTAATTTGCAGTCATCCGACAGAAGTGAATATTTAAAACTAGTATTAGCGTCATCTATATTACCCAGCACTACGCGAATCCATAAGTTTACCCCCTACCAAAAATCGCTCAACGCGCTTAAAGAAGTTTTCACTTCAAAAAAACAACATCAAACAATTTACGAAAATGTATTATATTTAAAACTTCAACTTCGATTCATGTAAAGTCAATAATTTATCGACTTCCTGTGCCCTTTCTTTTAACGTCACCATTTCTTCATCAGACAAAACTTCACTTTTCTTGCCAGCATTCTTGATTAAAAAGTGTTGAATGAAGAGTCGTATGCTCTCCCTGAACATGTGGAGTTTGGGCGACTTCGAGATGCGGTTAAAGACTTCCAGTGAGGAATGGAAGTCGGTGTTCATGATGATGGAGAGGAGAATCTGGCGCATGAAGCGGACTGAGTGTTTGTTTAGTTCGGAGAATTGGATTACCTGGGGATACAAAGATTTTATTAATATCTTATGATTAGTAGATAGCAGATTAACTAATAAAGTTAAGCTTTTGTCCATGAAGAAATATGAACGCAACCTTCAATCATGTTGACGAACGCGACTATTACTATAGTGTCAAATTCAAACATAGAGTCCGAACCACCACTGAAGTCCTTTTGACGCGGCGCTAGTGTCTATGTCATTGCATCAAATTACATTTAAAAAATGTAGCTCCTCAATTTTACGCCGGACTTCAGCGGTGGCGCGGACTAACTGCTTCCTACGCAGCGCCGGCCCTGGGCTAGAGCGAGCGGAGCGGTCGCTCTAGGCGCCAGATGGCAAGGGGCGCCAAAAAGCCAAAGGCAAAAAGCTATTTCCAATGCCAAACAAAAAAAATGGCGCCTTTTGAGAGGCGCGAATTGGTGTTGTACTTCGTAGCACGACCATGAACGCATTCATTATAACTTTTGATGGTAATATTTTATTACCATCAAAAGTTATAATGAATGCCTTTTAATTTATACTATTTTATACCACTAATTAGAAATTTTATACCTCTCAATTATCCTAGATATATAGAAAAATTCTAGCAAAATAGCTAAAATTCTAGCTGGCATTATAACTTTAGATGGTAATAAAATCCTTTTAATTTGTACTATTTTATACCACTAATTAGAAATTTTATACCTCTAAATTATCCTAGATATATAGGTCGTGCTGGGAAGATTCCTTCCCAGCACGACCACGCTAAAATTCTAGCTGGCATTATAACTTTAGATGGTAATAAAATCCTTTTAATTTGTACTATTTTATACCACTAATTAGAAATTATATACCTCTCAATTATCCTAGATATATAGAAAAATTATAGCAAAATAGCTAAAATTCTAGCTGGCATTATAACTTTAGATGGTAATAAAATCCTTTTAATTTATACTATTTTATACCACTAATTAGAAATTTTATACCTCTCAATTATCCTAGATATATAGGTCGTGCTGGGAAGATTCCTTCCCAGCACGACCACGCTAAAATTCTAGCTGGCATTATAACTTTAGATGGTAATAAAATCCTTTTAATTTGTACTATTTTATACCACTAATTAGAAATTTTATAGCTCTCAATTATCCTAGATATACAGGTCGTGCTGGGAAGATTCCTTCCTAGCACGACCACGCTAAAATTCCGGCTGGCATAAAAGTTGATGAAACGGGAGCATGCCTAAAAATGTTTACTCTTTATTTACTCCTATTTCGTTACTGGTAAATTGTTAGAAAAGCAAAAAAAAAACATTTTCTATCTATAAGCCTGTAGGTATATGATTTTTGAACTTGACACTAGATGGCGTTAAATGCAAAAAAATACATTAAAAATAAATCATATACAGGCGTATGGGCAGAATTTTTTTTTTTTGCTTTTGTAACAATTTACTACAATTTACCAGTAATGAAATAGGAATAAATAATGAGTAAATTTTTTTAGGCATGCTCCCGTTTCATCAATTATTATGCCAGCCGGAATTTTAGCGTGGTCGTGCTAGGAAGGAATCTTCCCAGCACGACCTGTATATCTAGGATAATTGAGAGCTATAAAATTTTTAATTAGTGGTATAAAATAGTACAAATTAAAAGGATTTTATTACATACAATAAAATTGAAGCAATAAATGACTTGCATCGTTTAAACATTGTTTATGCTCTGTTCCTATAAACATAAAGACTTGTTTTTCTTAAAAATGGTAATATTTTTTATTGCCCAACTGGGCATATAAATAGATTCGTAAGCTAATTTTACCTGTGATAGCTATTTCCATATGGGAGGGTCTACTATGCAGAGCTATGAAGTCTTTGCTACATTATTGGTAAAATTACAAGTCTTAATCTTAATCAATAACGGTCCGCACAATATAGGAATCGGCCATTAGACGGTACAACTGTTATTCTTGCTTCAAGTTATGATATGCCACAGGCAATAAGATCGCAAAGTGTAAATCTGGCTTTAGATGACAGAATTTTGTTATTTACTAAATGAAATGAATTGCTGTTTAAATCTGTATGTAGATCTTCTAAAACACTTTTACAAGTAAATTATGGTCAATATTTTCAAAATACGCCGGCATACCTCGGCGGACTGATCCCTGAGAGTATATTTTATTGTAGTATTGTATAATTGCATAGTACATGTGTGAGCACTGTGACCATGTACCTTCTATAAAGCTACCATTTACTGGGTACATCTTTCATTGACTTGAATGTGCCCTGGCGGCTGAGAGTATGTCATGCTCACTCAAATGTCTCGCTGGTGGTGGCGTGTATGTTGGATCGTTAAGTTCCCTTCAAAATGGTTGAGCTAAACGGTGCTGATCCATGCGTCATGTTCGTGAACGGGCGCCGTCAGTAGGGACTGGTCATCTCTTATCTGCCACGGCTTATTTTAATTTTTGAATTGTTTTTAACTTTTTATTACGGACGCTTTTTACGTGCACGTCTTTCTACATTGTTCTCACTTGTATAATTTCAACATGAATGATGTAACCAATATTTTGTAACAATATTATGATTTAAAAGAGTGTCCGTGGAGTTTCTTGCCCGTTCTTCTCCATAGGAACCTACGCTTTGGAATGGGCAACTAGCTTCATATTTCTGACTGACTGACCCCTTGACAATTCAAAAGTGCCTGTAAATGGTTTAATTGAAATAAATGCTTTGAGTTTGAGAAGAAATACCGAAACAAATTTAGAAGCCTTGGTCTCTTTTAAAGTCCAGGGTGTCGGTACGCTTTCACTGCAGCATGCCAGTTTTAACTCCTTAAACTTTTAGTTGATTTTTACCTTCAACACAGAAAGCGGGAGTCCCTTCTCCATGATGAGATGTATGAGGAACTGTGCCAGATTGGTCATGCACTGCTTAGATATGCTGTCCAGCTCCTTAATCTTGTCCCATACTGAGAACTGGATTGATAGCTGCAACACAATATAATGATATTTTTTTGTAAAGACTAGAGATGGTATTGGTGTATTTTTATGTTCCCTGCAACCTGCGATACGTTCATCATGAAAATAAATTGCGAAAAAAGTTACAAGCTTCTTTAAATGTATGGTAGAGTGAAGTAGCATTCACATAACTAAAGGAAATAAATGGCCGACCATATATTTATTTATTTCCAACTTACATCTATTATTACAGGGTAATCTGAAACTGAGTAATTCTGGCATGTCTCAATCCTGAACAAATTGGAACAGGGTTCATATTGATGTCAGAACCGCATTATATGCTTATCTATAATTTAAAAAACGCAGAGCAACTAACAATCTTTACATAAAAAAAAAATTGGCCTATTATTGATAGTGAACTGGCCATTAAACTTTACGCCTTATCGACCAGGTATTGCGTTCGGTATCGCATAGCTTCTATCTTAAGACGCGTTAAACAACACATGTATGATTGCCACTCAACTTTGAACCTTATGCACCTCATATTTCCTATCAGTATCGTATAGTCTCTGTCTTAACACGCGCCAAACAGCTTGCTATTAAATTTTTAACCTTACGCACCTGGTATTTGCGGTCAGTATCGCACAGCTTCTGTCCCAGCACTGCATAGTACGGATTGTAAGTCTTCTCTTGAAGACAGCAAGCTAAGAGTACGTGTATGATCTCTCTCTCTTGTTGTCCTTTTAGACCCAAGTGTTGAAGTTTCTCAAATGCGTCCATATAGTCCTGGGCAGAGAAAGAAAGAGACAAGAACATGATGAGAATGTAAGCTATATTTTTGATGTGTACCGAAATGCTACTATTTACTGAGAGATAGAAGAGCTTTTTGTACAGACCCTCGCGGAAGTACTACCGTACCTACCTATTTCTGCAGCCAAGCAGCGGGGATGTTATCGTGCAAAAAAAAACAACGGGTTGCACTCCGGGAGTGCCGGAAGTGAAAACTTGAATATTAACGTTGTGCATTTTGATATTTTAAAATGGTTAGGAAATAATTTTGCACGAATTGCTTTAATTATCAGTATAAAAGTACTATCATGTATGTAGTAAAATACAATATTTATTTATTGCGCTATCGTACACAAACATGACAATCTTACGAATTTTCGATCAGGTCACGTGTCCTGACGCGAGTTTAACATTTTTTACCCATCACAAAAAAGTGCACAATGCCGCTAAAGAAGTTTTCACTTCAAAAATCATTATCATTTATTATGATGTGTAACATCTGACACCTTGGCTGACAGTACCAACCTTTCGGAAAATGGGTTGATTGATACCATCAGTCTGACGTCCAACTCTAGCACCGCGCGCGCTCATTGGTCAAATCAAATAGCGCGCGCTTCCCCGGCTTCCTGTTACACACTTCCGTCCCTTTTCACGAAATCACTCCCACAGATTGCAGGAATGCGAGAGGAAAGGTGTTACACATCAACAAGTTTGCGCTGAGATTGATAATTTGTGTGAAATATACTATGGCTAGAAAGGCTGTTAGTGACTATTTAAATGACGGTTAATAGATACGTACGGAAGAAAAAAACATTTTGCGCAAAAAAACAACACAGAAGATGGTCCGTCTAACATCGGCATTCATCCTCTGCTTGCGCGCCAGTTTCAGAAGGTTCTGGTCGGCAGATGTTATCACTATGTAACTAGCTTCTCTAAATAAGAAGATATTCCTTACCTCAGCCGCCATAATAACACAGAAGATGCTCCGTCTAACATCGGTGTTCATCCTCTGCTTGCGCGCCAGTTCCAGAAGCTTCTGGTCGGTAGATGGCAGCACCTTGGTGGTAGGCTTTTCTTCTGGTCGTGTCATGTTGCCTTCCCATGCTGAGCCTACTACCCACCACTTGCCTCGCTCGTCCGCTGGTAAAGAAAATTATACTTTCATTATCGAAAAAAATATTGAAATTATTTGTAGCGGTATCAATACCTGAATGAAAAATGGCTAATTAATAACTGCCGCACGGGTCGATCCACCAGGTTAAGCTACGTTTTCCGGGGTTGGTCTGTGGATGGGTGACCATCTTTACATACCGAGACTCCTCCGTACCTCGGAAAGCACGTTAAGTCTTTGGTCCCGGATGTCATTCGTGGATCTTTGACGGTCTTACCGAGGGGTATCGTATTACCCGGTTACTGGGTTGTGGAGGTCAGATAGGCAGTCGCTCCATGTAAAATACTGATATTCAGCTGCATCCGGTTAGATTGGAAGCCGGCCCCAACATAGTTGGGAAAAGCCTAGGCAGATTGATTGGTATCAATACCTGAATAGAGGGATACTCAAATATCGAGTTTTAATTTTCGTGTGAAGTTATTTCTTACTCGGATACGTTACACAGATCCGTTGTTGAGCATTTCTTTAGACCACAGATAGAGACATCGATACTTTCAGTTCGCTGATGAGTATAAGTACAGTACAACATCGATGCTTGGAAACATGCTGGTCCTGCTCCATAGGACAATTTAGAATCTAGACAAAATCTAACTGGTTGCTAATTTAATTGTATAATATATACATGTATTTTTTTTAATATTGGTTTTACATTCTGTGATTACTCGAACTCACACACTGAGTTATATTACTTGTAAAAATGCTAGGAATATCGTATAATTTTACAATGTTTGTAAATATGTGAGCACCATGCATCTATCACATGATTAATTTATCTGTCATTCCTTAATTTTTCATTATTTTTACCTAACGTGGTATAGTAATCTTATTCTAGGTGCATCGTCTTCACATATAATTATATAATTGATGTATACAAGATATTGTGAAAACATTTTAAAAGAGTAACGGTGGAGTTTCTTGACCATTCTTCTCCATACGAAAACTACCTTTTGGAAGGGGCAACTAGAATCAATTATTATTTAAATGTTGACGTTCAAAAGTGCCTTTTCTGTGCCTAATTGAAATAAATTATTTGACTTTGACTTTTGACTTTGATGCGTTTGACTTCGAAATCATATTCCTAGATGTGTTTTAAAAAAAGGCCAAACGTAACCTACATTGCGAGTCTTCGATATTGTGTTCCTTTAAGCAGTGAATACTGTTACCATCAACTTAAATTTTGCACCATTCTTCTCTACTTCAGATCATTGACCATCTTTGGAATTACAAGAGTAAAAATATTACTTTATAGAAGGTACGCGTTGACATGTCTTTTATAGATAGTAGTTTCTATTAGCTGGTAAACTTCTTCTTAAAAGACGAATAGTACCTTTCAACAGATCGTCGAGCCTAATATTAAGCGGTGTGATGTAGTTCCCTTTCCTGACGATGCTCCTGCTCATCTTCTTGAGGTGCTCGCAGTAACTCGGGTCGTAGTTGGGAATCTTCGTCAAGTTGTTGTTCTTCACAGCCATTAGGACTTCTAGTAAGAACTTTATACGGGACCTGTGGAGGACGATGTTGACAGTTATTTTTAACCGACTTCCAAAAGGAGGAAGTTATCAATTCGGATGTTTATAATTTTATTATGTATGTTCGGGCATAACTCCGTCATATATAGACAGATTTGGATTTTTTTTTTTGTTTTTCAGGGTATACTTCCGAAATGGTCATTAGGTCAGGATCTGATGATGGGATCCTGGAGAAATCGTGAAAAATCTTCAAATATTATAGGGACATCTATAGCGATTTGAGTATTTTTTATAGTAACTCATGCAGTTGCTCTCGGAATGCACCATTTAGTGAAGTGGAACTGATGATGAAGACCACAGATGGTCAGTGGAATTACGTTCGATTACTTTAATATGGTTGCCAAGCAATTTATGCTCATCCCAATGCATATGGAGAAGTGGAGCTGATGGTGAAGTACCAGGAGAACTCCTCAACGATTAACGTCTCTGCATCGGGACAGGAATTATTTTGTAAAAGGTGATGAGTAGTTGACATTAGCAACTAAAATAAATTACTAAATGACCCACTAAAAAACGAGAAATAAAACCTTTTTTACAAAAAAATAAAACCGACTTCCATAATTACACTACGGTGTCTTTGGTTTTGTATTTTCATTATTTGTCACCGACTTCCGAAATTTAAGTTATTTTGCACTTTATTGTGTTTTTTTGGAAGTCAAACGTATTTTTTTTTATAAAAAAAATCTCAAAGTTTATTTTGTATGTGATAAATGAGAACTAGAAAAAAAACTATTTTATTATTATCACTTACGTGGTACTCTATATGTAGAGTGACACTGATTACTACCAGCAAGCGTAGCATGACCGCCATAGAAACGGGTTTTGTCGACGGAAGAATAGACAAAATGACAGATTGTGAATGTTTATCTGTCATTTTATCAATTATTTCGTGGACAAAACACGTTTCTATTGGTCATGCTAAGCTTGCAGTATTGTGTATCAAAGGGAAAAGTAGCATTTACTACTTTAACAGATACGCAATAAAGTCGGAAATTACTTAGTGGGGGATTTTATGCTTATCCAATAATAAAGCGATCAGGCTGTCAGATACTAGGTGTGTCATTAATTCATTATATCACAAACCTGGTATCTGAGAGCCTGATTGCGTCTTTGTTTGAACTGCTGTCAGATCTCATGCCTGCAATATTTAATTGGTTGGACGAACTTGCAACGGGCAGTAGCAGTACTTGACCACAGAATCAGATATCTCAAAGGCTTTTAAAATCTGGGGGTCGGAAGAGGTAAAACTTTAAACTTATGCTATCATATGTAAAATCATTCAACACCTCTCTCGAAACTAGCTATGGATTGACTAGCAAATACAAGCTAAAAGTAGAAGAATACAATTTCTTACCCAGCAGCCGAATCCTCTGTCAACTTAGCGACCCGTCCCTGCGTGTCGTGTATAAAGTTCTTCAAAGCTAGCGGTTCTTCCTTCCTCAGTACGCCGCCAACGCTTCGCAACGCAACTAGAACGCATTCTATATTCTTCTCTGATATCGTGTCGAGTAAGCGGGTTAGTATGTCGTAGAGAAGAGTCGCTTGGTAGATCTGGAATGGGGTTGAGAGTATTTTAATATCGGTTTTGTTTGTAAACATTTCGATGATATAAGCCTCCTACCAGAAATCAAGCAACACCTTAGGGTGTTTGAAAATGAAGCAGTAATGCTCGCGAAGGAGGAGGCAGAACGCGTGAGGGAGAGGCAAATTTCGAGCCCTCACGCCCCTAGCCGCCGTAGGAGACGCCCTGGGCGTCGGGAATCGCAGGCCGATTCCCGGGCACCGTAGGCGCGGGCTTGCGAACGGTGAGCAATGGGTAGCTCGCCGTCCGATAAGGACCAGGCCCGGGTCTCAAACTCAAACTCAAAGCATTTATTTCAATTAAACCATATACAGGCACTTTTGAATTGTCAAGGGGTCAGTCAGTCAGAAATATGAAGCTAGTTGCCCATTCCAAAGCGTAGGTTCCTATGGAGAAGAACGGGCAAGAAACTCCACGGACACTCTTTTAAATCATAATGTTGGTCGACGGCGCGTTGTGTTCCACGCGCGCCTCAAAGAGATGTCAGCAAATGAAGGGGTCCGATAGGACCGATGCCTGCCGGGGTTGCGGGAAAGTTCGAAAGGGATACCGTGGCCCCTGGCAACGTACAGGCAACGAAAGGAACACGGGTGGGTTTTAGTCCGTAAGAGTCTGACACGCCCTTCCGCTGCACCCAGAGCGGGAGAAGTTATTTGATAATTTCCCATCCAAAAAAAAAAAAAGGGATGTAATGATTTATTTGCTTCTAACTACTGTTACATGTCTATGTGAGGGACTATATTTGGCTGTGGGCGTATGTTAAGTGAGGGAGCATACCTTAAAGCTGTACAAATGCGCCAAGCACGAAACTAAGTTGTCAAGCGTTTTGTCTGCAACTGGTTGTGGAGTTTCCATCATGTTATCAAATTTTTTGACGAGGTCCTGTAAGAAATGGGCACCTGAAACAAAATATTTTATGATAGTCGATTATAAACATGAAAAAGAACCAGTGACTTGATATTTTATAAGAAGAGAAAATGTTATTGTACTCGGCCCCGAGTACAATAACATTTTCTACTAATGGTCTACAGATTTGTTCGATGTTCTACGTTACTACAGTACAACTCAGCTATTTCTGAACTAACATTAGCATGTAACATGGACACGAGAGCCGTAACCATTCTGTCAGGTATACTCGAGGGTGACACGGTTGCATCCACCCACATAACTGAGTTGAAATTGTGGCCACTGAGTTTATCCAATGAGTGTTACAACTCACCTATCTCGGGTCCGACATTAGAGTGTAATACCGACACCAGGGCCGAATGTTCCGCAACTATTCTATCAGGCGTACTCTACGGAGATACAGCTGTATCCTACCACAACTGAGTTAAAGCTGTATTCACTGAGTTTCATACTTAATAGTATGAAACTCAGTGAATACAGCTACAACTTACCTATCTCAGAGCCAACATTAGCGTGTAACACTGACACAAAGGCATCATGTTCCGCAACTATTTTATTAGGCGTACTCGACGGAGATACAGTTGCGTCCAACAACAACGGAGTTAATGCTGTGTTGACTGAGTTTATTCTACTAGACTATAGGTTAGAACTTACCGATCTCAGAGCCAACATTAGCGTGTAACACTGAGACAAGGGCAGCATGTTCCGCAACCATTCTATCAGGCGTATTCGACGGAGATACAGTTGCATCCAACCATAACTGAGTTAAGGCTGTGTTCACTGAGTTTCTGCTGTTGGACTGGTAGAGGTTTTCTATTGAGGTGCACGCCCAGTGAAGGTTTGTGCCGGCTAGCTTGTTAAGGACACCTGAAATAAAATATATAATATAATATATATAATATAAAAATAATAAAATAGTAAAGATAGTAAACTTTAAGATACTTTGTACAGGGGGAAGGGGGGGGTTCGTCTAAAATCTCACCACGTATCACCAGGGGGGAGAGGGGAGTTAAAAAAGTTGCTAAAAACATCACGTGATTAAGGGACGACCCCTAATGTTTGTAAAGTTTTATCTAACTGCACGCGTAGTATGAGCACCGTCGAAACGGACGACGGAAGAATAGACAAAATGACAGATTGTGATTGCTTATCTGTCATTTTGTCTATTCTTCCGTCGACAAAACCCGTTTCTACGGCGGTCATGCCACGCGTGCAGGTGTTCTTTTATAACGAGGGTTAAAAGAAAGACATAATAACAGATGACTTACTTTTAATTTGTCTTTTCAGTTGCAGCAGCTGTTTGTCAGAACTTGAGTCCTTGTTTCTGAGGTGTGGTGGAACATACACGCCTTTTTCTTCCTGTAAGAAGAATCACAATTGATTGATTTTCCTAAGATCATCAATTATGTTTGCGGGACCAACATGGCAAGAGAGGTTTGGAAGAGACAAGAGGAGGCCTTTGCCCAGTAGTGGGACAAAATGATGGCTAACAAAAAAAACAATTAATAGTAATTTTTGTTCTAGAATGTATATTATTATTTTTTGTTGCACTTTCAATAAATGTGCCACCTACACACCTATTACGATTGGGATAGAGCCTAGATAAGTACTATTAAAACCACAGCACCTACCTTAATAATATTCCCTTCCTTATCCCTCTTTCTTCCATAAATATCTTCCCAAACATCTGGTTTCTCTTTCTTCTCCACAACAGGTTCATCTTCTTCACCAAATGCACCTTCATCATCATCATCACCTGACAGATGTGATATTTCATCATCACTGAATACTTTACTCAAATCTTCTTCTGAAATTATTTTTTCTTTTTTATTTGACTTTGGATCTGTCTTTGTGTCTTTCTTACTGCTTTTGGTTATCTCTGGCTTGATTGGTTTCTGTTTAGAATTTGCTTTTAGCGTCTTTGTTGGCTTTTCTGTAATGAAAATAACATAAATGGTTCACTTAAATATAGTTAAGTTTTTTGTATTCAAAAATGGACTCCCACTTTAGTATAACTGGATTGTGAGTAGTATTTCCATGCAAAATAAATAAAAATATAAACATACCTTCAGGTGCATCATCTGAAAGATCTTCACTAAATTCACCATCCTCATCTTCTCCACTCAGGTCACTATCTCCTTCACTAATATCTTCATCTTCTTCACTCCCATCATCACCTTCATTGATATCTTCATTCAATTCTTCTTTACTGCCCATTTCATCATCCATATCTGAACCAATGTCATCATCGGATTCATTTTCATCATCACTGTCATCTTTAGCAACTTTTCTTTTACTGTTTTTATCTTTTATTTCTTTACCAGTGACTGCTGCTAGATCTTCGTCAAAGTCTGAATCACCTTCTACTTCAGCTAGATGCTTCTCAGCTGCCACTATTTGTTCTGTTGTTGATTTGTCACATATCTCCAGTAAATCTGTTTGTTAGTTAAGGTTTTATATTCTGTATGATTTAGTTTACTGTATGAGTATTCACAAGTTAAAAAACCCCTTAACTTTTATAACATAGAAACTTATACTGTAACATAAAGGTTATAAATTATTTGTATTAGAAAGACTACCCAGTGAGTATTTTGCTTTAAACTAAGAGGAACAAGTACCTAACTACACTTCAAGGAATATCAATTTAATTGAGATGACATGTTAAATTGCAATGTAGCCCAAAGAACCATAATGGTAAACTACAATGGTAATAGTGGTAAAACCAATCATTTAAAAAGGATACAGTCAAGTCCATCATCAGAAAAGAAATTATTTTTATTCTTAGTTTTATTCAATCCCAGCTGCTTCTCCAGTTTCTTAATTATCTTGTCCTCATCTTCATTAGCTTCCAGCAACATCTTCCTTCTCTGTTCCTCTATCTGATTCTTTAGTTGTTGTTCTACTTTCTTCTCTTTCTGCCTTTCTTTGTTGAGGATGTCTAGGGGTGTTTCTAGTTTTGTTTTCTTCTTCTGGAATGATAAAACAGTGGAATGATTAATTTAAAATTAATAGATACATAATATATTTAGATACATAGTACTGTGAAGTAAGGTGAGTGCAACATTTCGTCTTGATTTGATGCTTCACTTATATTTTATTCTAAGAAACCCACAGGATGAAGGGGGGTCTCATCCATGGATCGAGACCATGTCCGACCGAACAACACTGTCACGGCAAACCATTAAATTATTATGAATTATTCTATAAATGCTAATGGATCATTATAAATAAATATAAGAACTTATGATCAATGTTACAAATCACTACAATAATGTCAAGAATCCACCGGTTTCAGCCATTTACCTACCTAATTGTTTACAAAAATATTGATCTCTACAATTTTATTTACTTACCTTCACTTCCACTTTCGGTTCTGGTGATTCTGCAGGTCTCTTGACATACCTACCGGCTGTGTATGCTGGTGTATTATTATTGTTATGCCTCTCATCATTTTTCTTCAGATAATGTTCTTGACGATGTGCCTTCTTCTGCTGCCGTTTTTGTTTACGTATTAATTTCCTCGTGTTCTCGAACTTAGGGCGGGCACTAGGTTTATTTTTCTTCATTTTTTGTTGTAAATAAAAACTTTCTCATACAAATATTTATTTAAAGCAAATTAAGTAAATCAAAACATAACCTTTTTTGTTATTTTGAGGTTAGGTTAGATTATGCACTAGTTCCACGACTAATAGGACATTTTTTGACATCGTTCATTCATTTCGCGTAACAGAGCCATAATTTTGACAAATGCGATCACACCCAGAATTTTTTTTAAACTAAAATTAAGACATTCTTTTTAGTATTTCTAACATATGAAATGCAGACATTGGTTATACAAAAGCATAATTACTAAAGGATAATTGTTACTAATTTAAATTCGAATTTAGGACACCGCTGTTTTTATGATGGAAAGGATATGGATGAACTATGAAGTTTCAGAACGATCATATAAATTTTCAACACGTTTCACTTTACGTTTTTTTTTTTGTTTAATTCCAGTTTTAGTTAAGTTTATATATAATTTTGCTATTTTTATGAATTAATTAGATATAAGATTTATATGTACATAAACCCTAATAAGTAATTATTACTTGATAAAACAATAAAAGTTACCTTAGTAATGAGGTAAATTCCAGTAATAAAACTTCTTTAAGTGTTTAAAATAATAACTTTTGTGCTGATTAAAACATACATCAGAAGTGTATTGTTGGAAAGTCTCAGAAATATAATTTATATACCATTTTGTTAAAATTATCTCAGTCTTTTCATATAGGAATGGAACAACATCGGTCTATCAAATCAAGTTGTCTATGATGAAAATTCACAAAAGCATGACGGCTGTTACATTTTTGTGAAGAAATTCTAAAATTGTTAATAAATCAAAGAGCTCACGGGTTTTAACGTCTACTACGTAGTTTATTTGTGATAAGTTACTTATTTATCTTACGGCATGATGGTGGAAGGGTCAGCGTTTACGCGGAACGATGTGTTCCAAATGGCTATACGCGTTGCTTTTGTGTCCGCTGTGACTTATTTCTCAATAAAATGGCTCGTGAACCAGATAGATCCAACATCCAAGAGTCGGAAAAAGGCAGAGGAGCGAGCCCGTGAACAGTTACGCAAGTAAGTATCGATCGATTCTTTTACGTCATAACACTGAATTTTAAACGCATTTTTCTTTAATTAGCTATTAGAATCCAGTGGGAATGCGTGTTATAGCTGTTCTTAGCTTATTAGACTGTGATTCTGCCTTCATTTAACTCTGGGTGATGGCTAACTTACATTTTCATATCAATAATACTTTTTTTTATCTAAAATGGTGATAGATAAATCTTGATAATCAAGATCATCATCATATGTTTTTGTTGTGATTTTATTAGATAACACATAAAATAGAATTCCAATCCATACCCATATTATTTACATACAATTAAGAATACTCCTTATAACAATATCACCCCTATATTCTCAAATGTTTAGGGATTTCATAAGAATATTTCATTTACATTACTTAAATACCAGTTTCTTTTTCCTTGTCTCATAGTATAATGAGGGATATTTCGGAACACACAATTTACATACTCTTTGGAATGGATGAGCCTTTCCTGCCTGTATGAATTGATTTTCTCACACAGCCACACAGGATATAGTATATTTATATTCAGAAAAACAGCAATATTACTTGTCAGACAGTGGTGGGTTAATCTTTTTAATTCTCACCAAATTAAGTTATTTTTGCTGGGGAATTTGTTGCAGTACTTTTCCTAGCCAAATAACTAGGAAATTGAGAAGGGTTTGGGGGACTGGCTTATGTAATTTTGATGTTAAAAAGTGCTGATTCACAGCTTAATTTAAATAAATTACTGTTGATTTTATATTAACTAGTTGAAGGACACTGAACGAGACACAATAGAAGGTTTTTTACGTCCGGGGAGCTGTTTCGCAAAGCAAAGTGTTAAACTTGTATTGTGCACACTATGTATAGTAAATTTATAGACCTACATTTATAATGTTCAGTACCTAGTTGATGTTTGGCTGACAGATGAATGAAACATTCAGTCTACAATTTACCTATGTGGTTTATTAGAATCATGATGAACAAAGAAATCAACACTTATTATTGCTAATTAAATTAAGATTAAACAACATGTCATTTACGGTAAACTCAAACCTCATTTTAAAATAAATTACTTCACGATTTTTATAACATATCCTCCTATTCATAAAATACATAAAACGATTTTGTTGGATTTTAAAACGAAAAGAAACAGTCTCTAATCACCAAAATATATATTTACGGAAAACAAAATTTTATGAATTTTTGGGTATGTTTGTTTGTTTGGTCTCTCAAAAGACATGAGTTGTGTGCCGTACGCTATGTTTAACATTTCAACAGGCTTCCAATCTGATTGAAGCATCCCACTCACACAGGTACAACGCTCATGTCTCATTAGGGCTTTTCATTCATCTTTGTTCTCTACATGTGGCTGTTTTAACTAATATGTGGCTTTAACCTCACATTGTAACTGCAGATGCTTTGTAAATACACAAAATTGATTTGTTAGTAGTATTACAACCCATACTGAATTTCCATAAAATATGCTGTCTGTTTCTGTGATCTCGGGCGTTGCTTGGAACTTTCGTGCAAAAAAATTGGCCCACCCCATGCTCTCTATTTGAGACAATATAGTATCCCAAAAATGTGAATATTTTCATTATTTTATTTTGTGTGAAGGTAGATAAGGTAAAGATTATTTACACATGCCCTATACTTTAATGAATGCAATATTCTGGATAAGATTGACTTGAAAAACAGTTTTTTTTTGTCAGCAAAGTTTATAAAAGCTTGTCTTTCTTTATTTATGTTTGTTTATTGGTCATATAACTTGAGTTACTTAACAACAAAAAAAGGAGGTTCTTGATTCAACCCGTATTTACGTAATTCCCCGATTTTATCGTAAACAAATTAATCAGTTTTGGTAAATCTTACGTACCTAATCTACATACTTTTAGGAAGGTTTTATTATACAATATATTAGGTTATTGTTATTAAAACTTGTTGACTTATCTTGTCTTAAATAGAAGAGCACAAACTGGGTCGAATTCATCAAGTGTAGCAATGGAACCAGGAATTTTTGTTTGAATTTGAATGTTTTACTTTACATTAATAGAGTGCAATTTACTGTTGCTACTCATTTGGGATCAATCATAATTTTATTGTCTAAAGATTTTTATCATCTTTATTGTTCAATCAAATATGACATGCTTTTAGACAATTAAACATTATTAAGACATTAATCTATTTTTGGAATTCCAGTTTTCTGGTTCTAGCAGTCTATGCCCTAATCAGTACGTCGCAGTTTCGGGGATTCCCCGTATTTTGTAGAAGCGGGATTACCCGCGAGCGTGGTACTGCTGCATATTTAGTCACAAAGCAAGTGGCATAAAAATATATAATTTTTACAAATAATGATAAAAATAATCCTGAACAAATATAAGTTTATGATTATGTTAATTGTATGGCTTTAATATGAATGAAAATGGATAATGGGCACTTGCTTGTAATATAAATAAACCAAGCAAAAAATCAATTTGGCTTGCATCTGCAGTTAACATGTAAATAAATCGTGCTTACTAGTTGCATGAGTGTGGTGTCCACAGTCCACATATGTGTATACAAAAATGGCCACTGTATAGACCATGCATGTGTTAAGGATGTCTTGCAGAGCCGGGCTGGGCAACAAGCACTCCATCGCGCTGGACAAACTCACCGACCATGAGATGATCATCGCTTCACAGCTGGTGGTGCCTGATGAGATCAATGTGAGTATATTTTTACATATTTATTTTAGTTAAGACTTAAACGCACACTTAAATCCATACTTTTTTTCCCCTATAATTCATTAAGTACAAACGAGCATAAATATCTTACATTCACGAAAAATTCAAAAGCGATTTTCTCGTGAATACATTGCAACCTTGAGAACACATCATCTCATCCGCAAGTGGGGCAATTGGGCTGATCTAGATGAACCGTTGATTGTAAGGTATGTTGTAAATACAGTAATACCTGTTAACAAATTTACAACCAATATACACTTAATCGGTAGATAGTTTAGAGTGGGTGCGGAAATAGCTATATGGAAACGCACATATGACCTGCCTCGAGTACCTCGGTACTCACGAGTACTTTATTGACCTTATTAATTAAATGTTAGAACAATTGGCTTAAGCTAATCTTTATTGTTATTAGAATAATTGCGATTTATTGAATTTAGATGACATTATTGATAGTTTTAAATTGTATTACACTATTTGCATAACCATGTGATGGTAAAATATGGGGAATTTTATTATAAGGAAAACATCTGTGTGAATGAATGAAATGATTTATGATCAATTTTGGATTGCTTGGTAGTCTATCGACATTCAGGGAAACTGCTTATTCCTTTGTAAGCTATTAGAAAAAAATAGGAATGTGGAGAGATATTTGCTTCTTTCGTTTTTAGGGTTCCGTACCTCAAAAGGGAAAAACGTATACGTCTATGGAAAAACGGAACCCTTATAGGATCACTTCGTTATCCGTCCCTCTGTCTGTCTGTCTGTCAAGACCCTTTTTTCCTGGGAACGTGTGGAGGTAGCAAGTTGAAATAAATATCAAATCTGTCTACGGTCCCTTGGAGCACTAAAATAAATCAAGCTTCTAACTCGACGTAATAACAAAATACGGCCATATAAGCGGCATATTTTGATACTCGCAAATAAAGAATATATAGAGAATGAGAATATATTTCCAACTACAAAGTTAAGTTTGTTCTTGGGTTAAATTCATCCCAACTACGGAACCCAATGATATTTTAATATCATTGACGGAACCCGTCATTGTGTGTGGTCCGATACGCACTTTGCCGGTTTTTTTAAATCATTATTTAGTGCTTTTCAGAGACTTTGGTGCGTGACTCCGCGAGGCACCATTCTTTTCATGACATTCATGTAAATAATTGCTTATGAGATCACAAATGGAACACACGTGACTACAACCGTAAACAATTATAATATTCTGAATACGTACATTTCATGACGGACAGCCGGCAACCGACAATAATCATTGGCCTAGATTGGCCCTAAAATTGATTGTGTAAAAGTTTTAACTAAATATTATCCTTTTCGAGGTTTCAAACGTACCTAATACTATTTAAACAGCTACAATAATAAATCGCAATGAAAAGTGGCCCAGAATCACGCGACTACTGTACAATGCCAAAACAAAAGTTTTATTTCTGTGAAAATTATATGCAGCATCATATTTCAATGTGAGTAACTAGGTACTTTTACAATTAACACGTGTATTCGGGATTTTTTTAAATAATGACGGTGTTCTGATAAACGGGATGTCAGCAGAATTCGGATATATAACTCGATTTTTATATCTGTGCGCTTAGAGCTGTCAAAGTCGTAGTTTGTTAGTATTGTATTCACCCGCCAGGCTACCTCCTCAGTGCCCCGACGCCTCTTAGTACGGTCTACACAATAGAGATGATGCCTGGGTCAAAAAAAAAAAAACTATTTAGTCCGTCAGTTAGATAATAAAAAAAATATTAGACCCGTATTTTTTGCTTTATCATATTAATAAAAAAATACTGAGATAAAAACGCATTCAAGTTGGGGAGTGGGGGTTGATACGTCACAAGTAAGTATAAAATCTACATACTAGTGACGTCATGGCACATTTTAACTCAATGTATCGCCGTAATCTTTTGATACCTAACGTAAAACAAGAAAAAAAACGTGTAAGTACGTAATTTTTTTATAATCTGCAATACTACAAAACAATTTTTATTGTCATAATCCCTATTCGTGTCGTCTGTACAGTTCTGCAATATTATTCGTTAAGTTGTTATTTTTATTATTTAAACTTAAATACTGGAATATTTTGACATTGATAGACACACAGTTATAAAAATCGGGCTACACCACAGTAGCCAGTACAACTACTTCGAGACCAAAATACTGCGTCATTCCATCCTGCAATATGACGTAAAAGTTAAGGCTTAGTTTATCGGGAATATTCTGGATGATGGCATCGCCTGCAGGAATTGGGTCGCGACGTGACGCAGCCGCGTTGCATTCCCTCCTGTTGCACGTGCGCTAAAACCCTTGCCATTTAACATCGATCGGATACAGGAGTATTGGTCCTACGTCTTACGCATATCTAGATTTATCTAGCAAGCCCGGTCCGATGCTGCGACATTTGGATCCGGCAGCCGCGATAACTAGTCTATCACGAAATGATTCCGCGAGTCATTTTAAAACCAATCAGTTTTTCAATTTTAATATCGGGAAAAGCGATTAGCTTTTGTTTTTTCTCGCGATGGTGGTTGTGATGCAATGCGGTGACGCCGTGTGTCCTCCATCTTTCAATCCGGCATTAGGTAATGATGTAATACCTACACCCCCACATCCTCAGTATGTTCTACTCGTTTTAAAAGTTTTTGTTCTTTGTTTAGGTGAACTGGAAGGACATAGCGGGCTTGGACCACCTGATCCAGGAACTTCGTGAGACCGTCATCCTGCCGATCCAGAAACGCGAGCTGTTCGCTGACAGCAGGCTCACGCAACCGCCCAAAGGTGTGCTGCTGCACGGACCCCCAGGTACGTACTTCTTACTTCCATTGTCAATATCTGTTAAGTCTCGGTCACACAGACCGAATACTCGCTGCGAGTGTATTCGCTGCGAATAATACTCGCAGCGACAATTCGCTACCTGCCTGTCACACACAGCGAGTCCTAAACGAGAATTTCGACAGTCTTCGACAATACAGGTGCGCTGAGTTGAATGCCTACTCGCAGCGAGTACCCTGTCAGTACGTACGCATTCGCAGAGTAAAATTTAACATGCTCAATTCAAATCGCGGCGAATAGATAGATAGATATAATACTCTTTATTATGTACACCATAAAAATTATAGACATCAATTTAGAAATTAGTGAACAAGCGAGTTCTCGCTGCGAGTGCATAATCGTAGCGAGTATGCGCTGTGTGTGGCCGAGCCTTAACGTAACGTGTTTTCTGTGGCCGCGCCGATATATCGATCGGTTACGTAATAATTTTTATTTGGATCACGCTCTTAATTTAGAAATATTTATTTACCAGGTTGCGGCAAAACCCTCATAGCTAAAGCGACGGCAAAGGAAGCAAACATGAGCTTCATAAACCTGGATGTATCTTTACTAACTGACAAATGGTACGGCGAGACGCAGAAGCTGGCAGCTGCAGTGTTCAGTCTTGCAGTCAAGTTGCAGCCCTGCATCGTGTTTATAGGTATTTTATATTATTCGTTTATTATTTATTAAACTTTGGAAGTGTACGAGGAAGAGGGTAAGGGAGGTCTTTTCCAGCAGTGGGAGATACGGGCAAAATTTATTGTACACCAGAAAATACACACCGAGAAATAAATTAAACACTTAAAACATACTACGGGCAGCCTTATTGCATTCTGCGATCTCTTCCAGGCAACCTTGGAATGGATAGTTATATTTTTACTACAGGTTTTTATTAAAAAGGTTTATTGATAACAAACCTTAAAAAAAAAACGGCTGGGATGGTTATTGAAGTATTTGTTTCTTTAAATCACAGTATAAATAAGTAACAGTACTATGCCTTCATAGAAAACGGTCGAAACGACGCGCTTCGAAATCCAGTGTATATCAGTACGCAATAGTAACGAGTGCAGTTACGCACGAACGCCGAAGGTTTATGTAGCGAGCGGCCGTAGGTAATTATTCCAAGGTCACTGCTGTGACATAATACTGTTACTTTATTATACTGTGTCACAGTACACCTTTTCAGTATCTAAAGATTTGAAACAGGTTTCGCCAGATAACAGTAATAAAAGTGCATTATTAAAGTTTTCATTTTTTTTTCTTTTAATGTCGTTAGGCGACTGGAGGTTTAGTCAGGTCAAGATGCGCAGCATAATCCTCTATGTTAATATCAATGCTCTAGGTCTAGGATGACTGAGTCAAAGTAGCGGTTATTAATTTTGACAGCTGTACACATTGACCCACGATGACTGAAATCCCGTATTGAATGCAAGTAAATACTTAATAGTACGGTCATACCCAAGTGTGTGGGTAAAACTTGCAGAAATAGTCCTTCCTGCTATGACATCAAGGTCAAATTTTAAAAATCAACTAAACTGACACTAGTTTAGTCACTAACCACACGAAAAAGAAAGAAGAAAATCTAGTCGGTTATTTAAATTAGGCAGACAATGGTGCCGATTCTCTTGTCACAAATGCCTCTAAACTAGACTAAAAATCACCAAAATTTAGTTTATTCCTGTCAAACGATGATTTCCCATTCTGAAATAGACTAAAGTGACACAACTTAACTATATTTTAGTTTGACAGCACTAAGATGGCACTGAGATTTTAATTTAGTGAAAATGACAATTTTGCTATTCTGAATTTGACATTTTTCACCTAAAATTTTAATTATCCACCTAAATCTGACCATTTTTAATCGCGATAAAATATGGTGTGGAATATTATTAGTTGTCATGAACTAAAATTCACACGAACATCTCGACTTCAGATGCAAAAACAGTACTGTATATATATTTTTTTCATTTCTTTTGCTTATATCTCGAAAATGGTGTGTCCTATCGCAAAAATAATGAAAATTTCGACCCCCTTTATGAAACCCTTATACCCCTAATTATCAACACGTAGGTAATATTTTTTCTTATTTTCCATGCAAAACGTGAAAAATTCCATATAAAACACGTCGAGGCTGCCCCCCCTGCGCACCTACGGCTCTAAAAAAATTCACGGGGTAGGGCAAACAAGTACGAAAATAAAAAAAAAATATTACCTACGTATTGATATTAGGGGTATAAGGGTTTCATAAAGGGGGTCGAAATTTACATTATTTTTGCGATAGGACACACCATTTTCGAGTTATAAGCAAAAGAAAAGAAAAAAATATATATACAGTACTGTTTTTGCATCTGAAGTCGAGGTGTTCGTGTGAATTTTAGTTCATGACAACTAATAGTAATCCACACCATATTTTATCGCGATTAAAAATGGTCAGATTTAGGTAGACAATTAAAATTTTAGGTGAAAAACGTCAAATTCAGAATAGCAAAATTGTCATTTTCACTAAATTAAAATCTCAGAGCCATCTTAGTGCTGTCAAACTAAAATATAGTTAAGTCGTGTCACTTTAGTCTATTTCAGAATGGGAAATCATCGTTTGACAGGAATAAAATAAATTTTAGTGATTTTTAGTCTAGTTTAGAGGCATTTGTGACAAGAGAATCGGCACCAATATATACCTAAAATTTAATTTCAACTCTTTATTAATGGCTTTTGTGGACATGATAATTATTCAGATTTGATACAGCTTTAATAGCAATCACGTCATTTCGTTTAAGATACGTTTTTATTAATTTATTTATCTTTATATAGATTCTTTTCAATTTTGTGAATATGAGAACGCTGTAGGCCTAGTAAACTGTAGATTTTTTGACCATCATTATTCTGTTAAGTACCTGGTACTTGTTGAAAGACCTACACTGTCGTCCCATACCTAATAACACTGTTATTTGAAAATATTGTAAAAGCCCATTATTTTTAAAAGAGTAACCCTGGAGTTTCTTGCCGGCTCTTCTCCATAGGAAACAACCAATTGGAACCGTGCACCTAGCTTCTGACGTTTCATAAGTGCCCTTGTAGGTTTATATGAAATAAAAATATTTTGAATTTTGAATTTTTGAAGCTTTATGTGTATAATACGTTAATATTAAAGTTACGTTTACCTAAGAAATCTCGATGTTTTCAAGTCGTAAAAACCGGGCGAAGCAGGAGCGGGCCGCTAGTAATAACATAAGACAGTCCCCGAAAAGGCCCGCCTTTTCCCCCCTTCCTAAAGTCCCCGTCACGAGAAGCTATAAATTTGTAAACATAGAACTTCTACTAAGTTACTTAGCGACTTAAGTATTTTAGCTGGGAAGAAGAAGTGGTGCAACAAATTCCCCAGCAAAATTAATTTTGTCACATGCGATTAACCGTACAACCTTAATGAACCTTAATCATATCAACCTTTGCAGATGAGATCGAGTCGTTCTTGCGCACGCGCACGCAGCACGACCACGAGGCTACCGCCATGATGAAGACGCAGTTCATGTCACTGTGGGACGGACTCATCACGGAGCCGACCTGCACTGTTATCATTATGGGTAAGTCGATAACTTTGTCTTAAGATATCAAACGTTTCACTTTTTGTTCATTTTAGGGTTCCGTACCTCAAAAGGTATTTGATACATTATGAATTACTTTATGTAATACTTATACATAATCAGCATTTAAGTGGAAATTGCGGAGTTATTTTCAAAATAAATAGAGTTGTCATCTGAACACCTCTCCGTTGAATTCGGTTTTTTTTTTTTATATATATACATTGATTTCCCCTAGTAATTTCTACTGTAAAGTTTAAATATTTATTAACGCACCCACGGCGTTTACAAATATTTAAACTCACATACACAAACAGCCAGACCCGGAACACGTACTTGTAGTAGTTCATACAAATATTAATATTTTATCTATAAATCATAAGTGTAACAATAAATTGAAGTTGGATTTAAAGTCCATTTAAATATTTACTATAACAATTATTGCTCTAAATCGAACGCACCAAAGTGGGTTAGTCTGACTATAAAGAGAGCGAATGCCAATTCTATGCACACGTGTGCTTCTGTGCGAGTGATTATTGCAAAGAGTTTATCTAAACTTGATTTCCCGCGCTAGACGTAAACGCTCTTAAATATAATCTAGCTATAAGTAAAATGTTCTTGCTTGCTGCGTCCTAACAGGGTCATGTACTCATAAGTTTAGCCTATTCACAGCCTGTAGCTGTGTGTACAGACGCCAGCTCATCAACCTACTCCAATCTGTAAATTTTATTGAATAGATTTTCAACTTTATCACTGTAGGTTTATCGGTAAGGTTCAAAGTCGATTGGGAAAATTTGACAGTTTCGGGTAGGTTGACATGCTGGCGTTTGTACATCTAAACTAATATTGTAAAGAGAAAAGATTTGATTTATTGTATGTTTTTATATTTGTATGTTTGTTTATTTGTTTATAATGGATAAACTCAAAAAATACTTAACCGATTTAAAGCTACATTATCAGCAACTAACATGGGCGTATTTTATTTAAAAAAAAATTAGAGATCCCTGCGAACATTGTAATAATGTAACCTAAGCACTGTGTGTTATTTTGCCTTAGTTAGGTACATGCCAGTTTTATATTTTTTCTTTATAGATTAACCCTTTATAAACCTTTATAAAAAATCCCCGTTTTGATATTTGACTTCATTTAGGAGATACAAATATTTTAGTGAAAGGTCACTGACCTTCTTAAAAAAGTTTTTCGTCTATAATTCTTGAATGAAGCAAAATTGCAGGCTCTTGTGAACTACCACTAAATTGTGGGTTTGAATTGTATTAATTCTAGAAAGTGCAAGTCTCTAACGTAACTAGAACGAGAATTAAATTTTTTTTTGTCAATTAACGAAAAAAATTAAAAATTAAATAACTGTTTGCGGGTCGCATTTTTTTTTTATTGCATAATATACTCATGTAAAAGACCTTCAACTGGACAAAATTCTAAATTTGTATCTAGCCAGATCTCGGAGATATTGAGTTTCTATGTTTTTATTAATTTTCTATGGAAATAGGGTTGTCAAAGATGCAGAGTAGTAAATATCTTTTTCTAGTTCAATTGATTAAATCAATTTATACTAATCAATTACTGACTGATCTGTTGGTCTAGTTGTCAGTGGCCCTAACTGTTATGACGGAGGTGGTGGGTTCAATTCCCTCTCAGGACAAATGTTTGTGTGGTGAACATGATCATTTGTTCTGTGTCTGGGTATAATATATCTATAATAAGCAAGTATTTAAAAAATATTAAGTATGTTTATTAGTTATCTAGTATTCATACCACAAACTGCTTAATTTGGAACTAGATGGCGTTTTGTGAAAGCTGCGAAATATTTTTAAAAAAAGTTGTAAACGCTTATTTAGGACATATCTTCGCTATCGGATTGATTTATGATTTCTTCAGACGTCAGCGTAATATTATTTTCTTCTAAATCTTCGGAATCTAAATTATGGTAGTTAACATTGTCTGTTGTTACGCTTAGGAGTTGAAGCACTGATTTTGATAGGGGCAAAGGTTTTTTATGTTTATGACGTGTACTTAGTGTTAATGTGGATATATATGGATCGGAAGACTCTAATGCACGGTGAAATAAATCTAATATTGTTGTTTTCCTGTCTAATTTCCGAGTATGGTGTTGACGATCATAGCGCCAGTATTTGTTCCTTGACTCGCCTGCTTGTTCGGACAACATACCTATGGGTAACGGGCTGGCGTCTATGATCTGACGGCCATGAATTAATATCTTGTGCAGTGTGACAGACATATAAAACCAGTTGTATTTCTCCACGTATTTTGCAGCTACAGATTTACAAAAGGCATCAAATTTTGCAGCATCTATGTATAAGCCACTTGACAGCGCTACTAAAATGGTATGCAGATCATCCACCAACCATGTCTCTATGCCTAAGATATCTGCAAATGTTTGCCGGTGTTGGTCTGATAGTGCTGTTCGTGCTGTGTTCCCGTCATTGGTTGTCCCCGAATTCGGACGAACGACATCAACCAAAAGTGACAGTTTGTCTCTTAATGCGGTTTGTATTTTTTTTTTCCTTTCCTCAACAATTGTGGCTGCCGGTGATTTTTTATTAATCCTCCACTTCATGACTGCTGGATCATTTTTGTATCCTAAGTGCAGTAAGAATTCAAAAATTCTAATCCAGGCATGTAAGGGACTTATTCCATGACGCAAGGCTTCTGGATTTACAGGTTTGTTGATGACAACATCCAACTGATTGAACTCCGTTGCTGTAGCTCCACAACAAGCACAACGTAATTGTGAAGTGGTCCCAGTAATTACGTTGAATACTTTACCATCTATTACAGTTAAATATAGTTTCGAATCTGAAATTATAGATTGACCTTCATCAGTTTCGGCATAAAGCGGTGTCAATTGATCTATTTCAGCCTGTACCCGATTTTTTTCTTCGGTGATAAGTTCTTTTGTTTCATTACGATATTGAATTTTTAATGGTCGACAAAACCTGTACGATTGCGGGCAGGGGTTAGACCACAAAACAAAACCGTCATTCGTTTTTAATCGTAAAGGGATATACGTTGTTGTAAATAAACAATTTTTATTCTCGTTATCACCATCTAAAAACTTCTGTTTATAAAAAGCCTGTCCTGTACTGCCATCGAAACCCCAAAAACCCTCAAATCTACAATGTAATATGTTTTTTTGCTTTTGTTTGCAATATTGTGAAATGTTTTCGGTACTCAATTTAATGATTCGGCGGAATGTGTGTAGTAATAAGCTGTGAACTGAAACACTTGCTTCTCTTTCAGTAATAACTATATTTTCGTCAGGATAACACATTTGTTTGGCTATTTTTAATTTAAAATATGGAGGATAAGCTGGGAAACCTCTTTCTTTCAAATCTTTCTGTATGATACTATAATCTTCCACAGTTAGTTCCCTATCAATGACTAAAGAAAGGGCTTCCTCAGGGGTATAGGGTTTGGCTTCGACTTTCGCTTTCATTGACGATGCAATTTTTTTAGGACGAGTTGGACTTTTCAGGCACTCATTAATAACGAACTCTAATTCTTGAGCAGAGCTTTTAATAAGTTTTTCGCCGTGAATTTCATCTGTTACTATTTTCGACATCATTTTAATTATTTTTGACCGCGGCTGATCTTGAAGAGACTCCTCTAAACTTTTTCTAATTCGAAGCATTTGACGAGAGTTCATTTCATTTGAAGCAGATGGACTATTATTAGACGTTCCGGGTATTGAATTACTAGAAGTTGATGGAATTTCATGTGAAGTTCCAGGTATCGGTTCTGTAAACAAAATATTGCTTACAGAACTCATATCTGATGATTCTGGTTCTTGAGGTTTTAAAAGATAATCAGAAGGAGAACTTGTATTTAATTCTATAGGAGATTTTTCTATTTTGGTTGGTATTGGAATATCGAAAATTGTAGAAAGCCATTTCTCATTCTTTTTAATAAAACGTTTAAAATTTCTTTTGCTGTTATTATAAAGCTTTTCACAATTATTAATAAATTTGGATATACTATCTTTAAGGTTTTTATTATGTACATCAAGATTGTCTGGAATACCTGTTGGGTACAATGCATTTAAGATAACCATTGTGCGATCGTTGCTTTCTAGGTCGCCCGGTCTTTGTTTAGACCCAAATTGTTTGGCCTTTTCAACTAAAACATTATAAATTTCCAATTTCGTTAGTATTCGCGGATCCGTATTCAGGCTTAGGTCGTCGGTAATCATTGCCTCTCGCTGACCAGCATGAGGGTTGGCGCCCTCATGCCCCCCTTGCAATAAGTCCTCTGGTCGGGGCCCAGACGGACATCCCCCAACAGGACGGGTCAGTACCTGCTGAGGCAAAACAGTGCCATGGGTCTTTAACGGCTCCATGACACCTCACCCCCGCTTCTCCAGATATTATGTAAAGGGATTGGGTTTTAGCATTTGCCTAACGAGGGCGGACCCCTTCCCAATCCCACACAATATCCTTCATTGAAGATAGATCATAAACAAAAGTAGTGACCGAATTCAACCGTAAAAATTTAATTAGGTAATTTTGATTTCGATTTTTTGCACAATTTTGACATATATAAACTTAAATTGTGTAAACTATGCACGTCTCAATTTAAACTGACTATTGATAATACCTACTCAAGACAAAAATAATTAAACAGTAATGTTTTCATGAAACACACAAATTTTAGTGACAACCCTAACCGACAATTTAGAAATTCAATAATTCCGAAATCCTGGGTCTGTTGCAACTGAGTTTTTTTGTGGTGATAGTTATTATAGTGATCAACATTTAGGCTTAATAAAAAACGCGACCATGAATAGAATGTCCTGAAAAAAAAAAAATTCAAAATCATAGAAAAAAAAATATTCTCACTTGTGTGAGCAATATTTTTAAAGTTTTCAAGAAAAAAATGGTTCAGGCAGGGAATTACTATCACACCTTAAAACATTTAGTGTAAAAATCAAAATAGAAAACGAGATATTGTGTTTCTATGGTTTTTAAGGATTTTTCTCGATTTTATTTATTTCTCTTAAACTACAGTAGTTAGAGCCGGCGGAGTTTTTTTAGGAGTTTTGTTTGATTATAAGCTTTCCGAAATACACATAAAACGGAATTGTCCGAACTAAGGCAAAATAACACACAGTGGCTAAGGTATCAAAAATTTGCGCATAAGAGTCATTATTTGGCGTGCGCTGCGAAAATTATTGAAGATACATATAATAATGTAAACCTACGTGTTTATAGTACTCATCATTACCCACAAAAAAGTCCTCGTGATATGTCTAACTATTATCGTTACAATAACCGTTTTTTGTTTAAATTATTAGTATATTATAGATACGAAAGTGAGTTTGTTTGTTATGCTTTCACGCTAAAACGGCTGAACGGATTCGGATGAAACTTGGCACGAGGGTAGACCAGGACCTGGGTTACGACATAGGATACTTTTTATCCCGGTAGTATGTTTCCGCGGATAATTTACGACTTCAAGTCGCCGGCTAAAGCTAGCTGTGCAATAATAAATAAAATTGTTCATAGGTGCCACAAATCGGCCGCAGGACTTAGACAAGGCGATCCAGCGCCGGATGCCGGCCACGTTCCACGTGCCCATGCCGAGTGAGATGCAGCGCGAGAGGATCCTGCAGCTCATACTGCGCTCTGAACCTGTTGCCACTGACGTTAGTACCTCCACACGTAATCGTGATCGTGTTATTAGTTCTAGTAGAACTCCTTGTAAAGGATCTTGTATATCTTGTATCTTGATAAGTACGGTCAGCAACGGAACTCGATTAACAATGCTACTTTTACACATCATCTTATTTGATGCATTAATTCACAGCATTTCATGTAATTGTGACGAGCTTGTGATATTGAAATATTTAATGACTTTTCTTTACCACTTACCAGGTACCTCGTCCGCTTGTTAAATATCCAATAATATGAAAAAGTTGTGCCTATAACTTAGTATGTATGACTTTGTCCAACAGATTGATTTCAAGAAGCTAGCGGGTTCCACGGAAGGGTTCTCCGGGTCAGATTTGCACGAGCTGTGTCGACAGGCTGCCGTGTACCGCGTCAGAGATCTCGCCAGGGAAGAGATGGCTAGAGAACTGAACAAGGTAGGACCAACGGGACAATGAGAGAATCACCTAGATGTATACTTCCGAAGGCGAACGCAACCGCAAACCGCAGCAGTAACGTTACGACTGTTTTCAATATATAACTCTATGAAAACGCTTCCGTAAAGACGCGACGTTGTCGCCGAATGTCGATCACAGACCGCAAACCAGAAGTGCTGTCACTAGCTGTCACTAACAGATTGACAAGACGATTTTTGACAAATTGTTATCTACCGCAACGCCACCGACGGTTGTGGTCTGCCATCGTCTTCGGAAGAGCACCTTGAAGGTGCGACTAGATCGATCGATCGACGTTGGCCAATCGATATTAATCTACTGAAAACAACTATGGTCCATACTGCGACCATCTATCGGCATACATTTTGCAACAGTATGTTTGCGTTGAGTAATTTCAATCAAAGTCGAAGTCAAATAATTTATTTCAATTAGGCACAAAAAAGGCACTTTTGAACGTCAACATTTAAATAATAATTGATTCTAGTTGCCAATACCTAAAAAACCCTAAAATTTTATATACCCTATCTTTTTCATTGGCTTGTATGGTTTGTCAAGCAAGAGATGAGTCCCAGCTTTAACATACCGATATAAACTCTCGCCTTCTTTCCGTCACGCCACCGGCCTGCAACGATCCTTACATACTCCTTTTGCCTCGTTTACATCATACATCTGGTCACACACGCACGCCGGGTGGAGTATATAAGGTCCCATTAAAATAGGTGGACAAAATTTTAGAAATCATTCAGGCCACCAAAATAACGACAATGGTAAAAAAATAATAAGAAAAATGCATTAGATACTTACAATAAAAATAAATCATATAACGAAAATAAACTAAAAATGTTGGTTACCCAATGCCATTTATTATTTTAGGTCAAAATAAAATTACTTTAATCATTTTTTTTATTTGGATTTCTTTGGTTAGACGTACTGAACGCTGTTAAAATTTGTCCATCTATTTTAATGGGACCTTGTATAGTCCCAGCTTTAAGGACAAGTGTATTTAAAATACTAGAAAGCTGCAACAATGAAGTAATCTTAAAGAAAAATCGTCTCTAACTGCTAAATAATTTCACTGCCCTCTTTTTCAGGACAACACAACCAAAACAGGGATCTCAGTCGAAGATTCAGACGATGAGTTTGTAGATGCCATCCGTCCGATCACAATGGATGACCTTCGTCTATCTCTGAGCAAACTCAAAGAGTCCAAGATACAGTGCGGTACCCTCGCGCCCTCTATGCGAATAGAACTCGACTAGCACCCGGACTGGTCTAGCGATCTCGTTGATGGTACTGAGGATTCGATTTTTGAAAAGTGTACGTTATAATTATTAGTTATGAGACTCTTTGTAATGATAGGCTGTTGGTTTGCTGTCAAATGGAATGCAGCTGTTGTGATTGGTTGATTTAAAGTCTATTAGGTACAACGCTACAGGGTTCATTTTGGCGCGCGGCCAGAATCGGAACTAACGCCGCCATCTTGTTTTGTCAACCTGTTGTTTTGTTTTACCAACAATGCCCCGCCTGTCATGGCATTCAGGCGCCAATATATCCTAGCACTCTACACTACAACAAGGAATTTATGGCGGTAATTGACAAACATTTGTGCAATTGATTTGTGAAATGTATTGAAAAAAAATCGGCTACGCGCCACAAGATCCTTGTACTATACAGGTTCAAATTAAATTAGCTGGCGAAACTTAACAGACGTGATGGATGGGTATCGAATTCTAAACATGATAAAATAAAAATAAATAAAGATTTGATGTTTTTATTGAGGGGTCAACGAACGCTGAACGTTTTTACTGGAAGTATGGGTTGAGAAAATCGGTCTTCTTTTGTTTTATCATGTTTTTGTAACAATCATGTTATATATATCCCTCACATCCGCGTAGTTTCGCTAGCTAATTTATTTTGACCCTGTATATGCTATACATGAAGTTAAATTTTCTGGTACAGAAATAGGTAAGGCGTTCTTTGGTTGACAGACAGCCTTCTATATTATTGAAAGGCAGAACATCGCTATGTAAAAGTCGAGAAATAATATAAGGGCGCCTATCATTAGTGTTATAATTAAATAATGTACCTTTAAATACTGAAAAGTTCGTAAGAGTCAAGATTGCGTAGCTAGTTCAATTTAATTAAAACATACGTCAATGTGTATGCCGTTACTTACTACAACGCTTTGAATAATCAGTCCATAATGATCCCACTGCTGGGCCAGAGGCCCCCTCTCTTGGAAGAGGGCTGTAATCTACCACGCGAGCCCAGTACGGGTTGGTAGATGCCACAGATGTCTTCGAATTTTTGGTGCTAGGACATGCCGGCTTCTGAAGATGTTCTCCTTCACCGTTTTGAGTGCAGTCGTGATGAAATGATGAAGCACCTACACTCGTAAGTCTGAGCCGTTACCATTTGGCTACCATTGCTTCTACAACGCTATACTTGTATATTGATTGTTATTCTGATGGCAATACATTTTTTTTTTCGCATTACCCTTAACTAATTGGTAAACACGGAAATTTTATTACAAAGGTCAGATTCTTTAATGTCAGAGCCAAATATATGAAAGTAAAGTTGTGATATGGCTCTGAGGCATTATTCCTGTCACTGTCACACAATTGTCAAACTACAACTGCAAGACAGAGATGGAAACATATCTAAGCCAAAGCACGAGATAAGTAACGTTAACAACTTTTATAAATTCCTTTAAACAATCGACTCTTAAGAACATATTCAGTACCTCGAACGACATAATAAATTGAAGTCATTTGACTTTCGTCATTATGACTTTGAATATAAGTACTAAAATGAATTGACTCGAAGATCGCTAGACTAAATTGAATCGTTAACTATATTTAGATAAGATCTGCCTAGGTCTATGGCTGTGCCTAGGCTGAATCTAGTCTTGCATAAGAGGTTTAGTGCGGGGTTAAATGGAGTGGCTAGATGAAAACATGTTTAAGACATTGTATGCGTATTAAAATGTGATATTAAATCAATTTAAAATGTTATGTTTTCAGAGCGTCTATCCTAAAAGTTGGCAACGTCGCATGCTGTCAAAAATTTATCTTTTTTGATTAATTTGGCAATATTGCTGTATGGAAATATGAAATGTGGCTAACTAGCGCACTAGAATATTAATAATGAATTGCAATTGTAACATTGAATTTGATATTGTACCCGTTTTAGGTGTAAAAAAGGCATTTGAAAAATTTCCAAGTACTTTTTTTACATTTAACACTAAGTATTCGGTGTTACGATATTAATTATTGAATTTTACAATCAATATTTTATTTCGCTAGTTAGCCACATTTCTTATTTCCATACAGTAATATTGCCAAATTAATCAAAACAGCGGAATATTTGACATCTATTTGCGACGTTGCTAACTTTCAGATTAAACGCTCTTCATTATTGCTCCTCTTTTCTCGGAGGATATTTTAAAGCACCCAAAGAAATCTTGCTGTTTAACATGAACAGAAGTCTACTCACTCCATTTAGTTTCTTGCATTGTATTGTATTTAATTCCGTTACCATTGATATTGTAAATTATTATGTTGTAAATATTCGAGTGTTTCGACAGTCGAAAATCAACCCTATTCGTTTAGTTATAAACTTGGTTTTAGACCAAAACATTTAGTATTTATTTTAAGACAGAGAAGACTATTGTGATCGAAACGACATGACGCTCTTATGAAATAACATTTGTGGGCTAATATCGTGTCTATAAAAATACACAATAAAATGTTTTGCTGTAGTATAGTATCTATAGTTAGTTAAAAACAATTTCCTGGGACTTATATGGGGTTTGGTAGTGTTCGGAAAATTGGAATAATTATGTTGTGTGAACGAAGATGAAAAGCCTCAGATGTTTTCAATTTGGAACTTTATCCTCATGGCATTAAATTGAAAATTGCCAAACTGATCTTGGCGTTTCAGACTAATTGATATTAAATAGCAACTATGTATTTTAGTTTTACCCGAGTATGTGTGAAGAAATAAAGTTGCAAATTGGATACTTTTCAAATGATTGCACATTGTTTAGTAGTAAAAATATGGTTGTTGTATGAATGCGGATGTGTCGTCTCTTTCTTTTGATATTTGACGCACTAAGTGCGAGAGAGACAAAGGAGTATTTGGATATAATATAAAAATTAAAAGGCTCGTTATGTAAGGTCTATTTAAATCCTTGTTTCCAGTTGATGTTATTTCCACTTAAACAAACATCAACTTTATGAAAGTGTAAATAAAGTTGATTTTAGACTGACTAGTACTGTTCAAAAAGTCATAAAACATATGAAATTGTACCGCAAACTGAACCTTATGTGTAGGCATTACAGTTGTTGTTCCTAAAACTCGTGTTTGTTTACATGTTTGGCAAATAAATTGCAAACGCAGTTTAGATACGTTGAGGTCTGTATGAAATATCAGCTTCGTTAAAACTATTCTACTTCAATGATTAATTGAAAAATTCAATCATCATGTTTCATATAGAACACGTCCCAGAGTTTTTCGTTCTATTAAATCATTATATGGGAGACGACGTAGACATCTGATGAAATCATAATAAATATTGACTAAATAAAAATATTTATAGAGCTATATTTGGATTATCGTGTTGATAAAAGTACATTATTGACGAAAGCTCAATAAAAACGGCGAAATATTACGATTATTTGCCCTACTTTAAAAGAAAGTGCAGTAATCAATTAGTGTTGTCGTATTTATTATACTTTCGATTGTTGGAGAGATGTTAGAGGCAGTGGAGTCGAAAGAATCCGTTACGACCTCTTTACGCAGATGACGTTGTAGGTAATTTTCAAGAACCAATCAAATTTGCGGTAACCGTGACCTCACGTTTGATTCGCTAAGCAACTCTACAGTAAATATCTGGCTCAAACATGACCTGCATTGGATAAACACCGACTCGATAACAAGTGAGAACGGACTGCTATCTCTGTCTACAGTATGTCTGTTTATTAGAAAGAGATCGAGTCATCTCGACTCCTCGCATCATACATCTCCGAATAATATGAGAAATGAAATGTTTAAACATAGTTTACGTGTCTACTTCGCCGGCGAAGATAGACAAAAAGATGGCAACTCCAAAATGTTTATTATATATTTAAATTCTAAAGTTTGTTCAATTCATAAATGAAAGTTAAAATATATTTATTGATTGTTAAAAATGTAGATACGCTTCTCGATTTTATGGTCGATGCTGATAGATATGATGACAAGAAAGATATGATATCGTTTGTATGCTCATAATGTTAAGGTTCAAATTGGTTTGGCCAAATAATAAGGCTGGACGAATGGATGTCTGGTTTTGAATGGGAAATAAACGTTCAATCGAACTTGCCCAAACATATCGATATATCTATTGGCATCTATGCTCTGAGCACTATGTACTAGGATGATTGTCTATGTATTAGGTGTATTGTGAAAATGGGAGTAACCGGGGTGGGGGTAAATCAACCGGGACCCAAATATAATCTGGGCATAGTAGCACCAAAGATGAATACAGATGGGAGACTGCATTTCAGGTATGTAGCTACAAGTACAGTTCGCGTCAAATAACTTTACCACTGAAGTTAGGTTGCGCATGCTCTACTGTTTAATAAGATTGACTACTGCGCAGACATTTGTAGCCTACTTCAGAGTGGCAAAGTTATTTCACGCGAACTGTAGGTACGCGGCGGACTTGACTTGTCGAATTCAGTGGGCGTAACGTAGTCAGAAGATATAAGAGTTGCGCGATAGAAAGAGAGGCAACTTCTAGGCTAATATAATTTTTAACTGTCGGTAATTAGCGCTGTGCGATCTGAATTGCACTTTATTGTGTCGTAGCAAGAGTCGCTTTTTATTTAAATGATTTTGCGGAGTGTCCCATCTGTACTAATCTATGGTAGCACTATTTCATACCCAATCCCCCGGCGTTGCCCATAACTGTGTGCATTTTATTCGGCTTTTTTATAATAGTTTGTAGTTTTTTGTATTGCGTATTAGCAGGGTTAAGCTCGGGCTGTGTCGATAAATTGTTGATTTATTGTAACGTTGTTTTGTCGATATCGCTTTGTGTACTATATTGTTGTAAAAAATTGTGATTTTGTAACTGAAACTAGGTTGTGAAGATGGTAACAATCAATACAATGTCAATGTCTGTCTGGTCCTTTTCAAAGTTACGCCACAACACCCGGTTTACCCGGAATTCTGTGAAAATCGTAAACTAATGCAGTCAGTCGAATAGGGTTGCCCCATCACTATCTGTTGGTTAATAAAAAAGTTACAAAGTTACGGTTTTTAAGTTTTTGCACAAAAAGCAATAAAAAGCTGGTGATTTTAAATAAATGTTATGAAATAAACAGTGATTGGTTATAGGTTATTTTTGGTTATACCGAAATAAGTCTCCTTGTGTCTGTTATAACAGTTTTTTTTTGTTCTTATTTTTATCAGACATTTTGTTTCGTATTGTATATTGTTACTATTTATTGATGCGTTTTAACTGCTTGATTATATTAAAAACAATGATACCGTAACGGACGATGTTCAAAGACCGTAATTGTCAAAGATGTTTGTCATGCATGCATAACAACGACAAGTTTTAAAAGTGTCATGACACTTTTAAAACTTGTTATTCAAATTGAGACGGCTCGGCAAAACTGTGACGAGAACACATCATAATTACATGTTCTTTCGAACCTCATACAACATTCTAGACCATAAACGCCAATACCTGCTTCATAAAACGTGCGAGTAGGATGGCGAATATTTAGTACGGGATTTCTAAAATCTCAATACTAAGTATCGAGTTCTCTCGCTTCCTCATTTTGTGAACACGCCTGTCACGACCGCTGACGCTTATAGCCTTGTCACAGTTATGCTAAGCCTCTAAGTGTCGCAAATGTGTGGTCAATATTTGACAAATGTGTTTCCCTTGCTCTTTTCAATGTACCTATAACTTTTTTTGATGTTTTTTTTACGCTAAACAGCTTCGTTGTTTTTATTGCCAAGGAAGAATTAGTTACTGGAACTTATTTATTGTGTAAATAAAAAACAATAAATTAAATAGAAAATCTTTGTTTTTTTAACTTTATCTTATATGTTACTCTCCCCTATACTTTCAATAGTATTAATAAACACCAACTAAATACAAACTTTTTCACAGATCTTTGCACATAAAATATGATAAATTCTTAAAGTAGTAGAACAAACACAAATCTAAGATTCTTTCACTACCCAATATTCAGAGCCAAAGTATTATTTATAAATTAATGTAAATGTCTTACCAAATACATACAAACTTAAATTGTAATTCTAGCTAAATATCGAGTGCTGTTTGGGATTGTTGACGTGATAGTCTTCTTGGTCATCGGTGATATAAAATCTGAAAAAGAAAAACAAATGAATCATTACTTCCTCACACGAATATTGACGTATAGTGTTTAGTCATTTAGATTCAGGGAAGAAGTTTGTATTAGTCACTTATCATTCCTGACGCGATGAGGCTTTTTAGAAATTGGTGGGTGATGTTAGTAGGTAGTCGTGGTTAAGAGGATCGGCAAACAAAAATCTAGCAAAGAGATAGAGTGTAAAAAGGTGTTCCGAGATAGTGGTTATTCAGGGAGTTCCACAGGGCTCAATTCTTGGCCCATTTCTATTTCTCGTTTATTTGAAAGACTTAAGTTTTGTTAATTTAAACACATATAATGCGATCACTGTATGCATAGTGATGTACCAACACGAAGACCGTATACCTAAATTTTACCAGTTCTATAGGTGTCGCCAAAAAATTCTATTCAAAACTCTTGAAAACTTGTCAACAACTGTTGAGTTTTGCTGTTAGCTAGTTACGTGTGGTAATGTCGCCGTGTCTTACCTTCTTATATCTTCGTCGTTTCGCCTTCTTGCTAGTTTTCTTCCGTTTGTGTCGGTTCATGTATTTCTTTCGCGAAGGGTCGCCGTACGATGGCCGGACGTCGTGTATCTCGTTTGTCAATATTAGTAGTCTCAGGAGATCTAGAAATAGTTGAATTGTTTTATGAGATACAAGCTGTTGTCCTACTACTATTTTCTTAGGGCTAGTGAAATATAATGAATAGTTTTAAATAGCCTGCTTTGGATTTTGTTAAAGGACTGTAGGGAATTCGCTGGCTAAAAGTGACTATATTCACTACGTTGATGAATTATTGTAGGGAATACACTGTTGGCCAACATGCAGTATAGGTAGAAAGAAAAACAAGATAAACATTTCTTCGTTGAATAACATGGTTCTTGTATTCAATGATTCATGGAAAATGTAAAGAAAGAAAGAAAGAAAATACATTTATTTAGCACAGACTAAAAGGCACACAAGTAAAAAGAAAGAATACAAAATAAAAAGTGTAAAGTGCGTTGTAAGATACTAGCAGGAATGTGTGCCTCGCTGCGCCAAATAGGCCCAGTTCAGCAAAAATGCGAGACAACTACATAGTGCCTGACACTGGTTTTCAACTGGACCTGAAGCGTGAGGTGACGGATGTAAATCAGTTTTATACTGCAATATGTATACTTAAATAAAATAAATTTGTGTAAGATAATAATAATGATGAATATTTCAATAGTTAGTTTATGTAGATAGATATGTGCTGTGTTTTTCCTTCGTGGGGTGTTATGTAAGACAAGGTAATATTATGTCATAGTGATCTGCTTTTTTGAACTTCTGTTCCTGAACTTGTAAGATTTGTGCGGTGTGCCAATATAAATAGCCTTTCTTTATTCACATACCTACCCATAAAATTGTGTCTATAGGCCTATGTATTTAATTATTACAGCAGATGAAAGTGCAATTTTTTATCTAGGATGAAAGTGTCTTGTTTTCGAAAGAAGCCTGAAATAGGTAGCATGTCGCTAATAATCGCAGAGTTTTACTACGATCATGGCCGAGATGCAGTTCAGTTATTAGAAATAGATCAGGAATTAAAACACAAATTGAAACATGAAACGTTATAAATTTTATTGAAAACAGCTCGTAACATGAACTTCGACATTTGTCTTCTTTTTTAAAGTTAATGTTTTAATGACTGGCTGAAGGAAAAATAATCACATATGAAAGAGTTATGTACAAAATATAATATATGATTTACACAAACTAGCTTATTACAAGAAGTCGGTAAGGTGTTAAAGTTAATGTTTATGGCATAAACAACTCTTTGTTAATTAATATTTTGTTTTTCACAACCATCGTTCTAACGATGAACGTTGGTTCTACATCTCATGGAAATCTATCCCATAAATGACAATTTTGCTACATAATATTTTTGGCTCATTGACTAGAGTTTAGGTCTCGTTTATTTCTTTAATTATTTTATTTACAAAGTTTCGATAAAACATAGTGTAGCCACAGATTAATACAGATGGTTCACTCCGTAAAATCATTTAAATAAAACGCGACTCTTGCTACGACACAATAAAGTTCAATTCAGGTCGCACAGCGCTAATTACCTACAGTTATATTCAACTAGAAGTTGCCGCTCTGTCTAGTCTCTGACTACGTTACACTCACTGAATTGGCCCAGCAAGTCGAGCCCGCCGCGTACTTGTAGCTTCATACTTAAATTGCAGAGTGAACCATCTGTATAACATCATGGTGTAGCCAAAACCAGCACTTACAGAACAGTTTTACCGTCAATTATTTTACTTCTTAAACATATTTTCCTCACCTCCATTCAGAACGGCGATTGGTACTTCAACTGGGGTATCTTGCGGTCCTTCTGTGTTCGATTCTGTATAAGATGAAGCGTCTCCTTCAATAGTAATGTCGGAACAAGAGAAGAAGTTCTCCTGGTTACCACACCCGAGACCCTGGGTGCCGTTGTCGCATACTCCCCAGTTGTTACCAGCTGTGTACTTCCATTGTAAGACACAGTGGTCACAGACCAGGTTGGAAGGAATCCTGTAGTTTATTTTATAAGTCCCACTGCCTTCTTTGGGGTAGTATTTCGTTTCACCGTCCTCTAATTCTAGGATGATTTGATCGAAGCATTCTTGTGTGTTGTCGTAAGGGTCAGTGCAAATTCTGAACTCCCAGAAGCCCTGGTGGTAGGCGCTGAGGTAAACGTTGGTTGTGATGACGTCACCGGGTGCGTAGGTGGCGACGATGTACCCTTTGCCGTACTTGCCTCCAAGCTCGTGAGCGCGGGGCTCCGCGCTGTCGTACGCATCGCCGCAGACGCCGCATCTAGAAACAAAATTGTTGAAACCATTTCACACAAATATAAGGTGGATTTAAAACTTAGCTACGTTAACAATTTCACTGTCCGAAATTCCGCGAAGCAGACACAACAGTTATATACAATCTCATGCGGTTCATGGCCTGTCCTATGAACCGCATGGCTTCGAATGACAAGGGCAATAATTATGTACCCAGGACCCGAAGGTTTTGGAGCTTCAAAAAAGACTACTGATGCTAGTCATCAGTCAAAATAAGTACCTATTTTATTTTCACTCCTTTTAGTATAGGTAACGAGCCACAGGGTGGTTGATATGCTGAAAAAAACATTGAAACAGAACGAATTCTGGGTTATATATTTTACTCACTTGCCCCCATTTACCGACCACTGATGGTTGAAGCCCCCACAGTTAAGACCATCATCATCATAGTTCGCAGCCGAGTTGTAGCCGAAGCGCCATATCGAGGCTCTGTTGGGCGGGTCCATCACTCGCCCGTGTCCATGCGCGTACGCAGCCACGCACGCCAGCGTGATCAGTGCACTCCACGCCATCTGGGGCAAGAATGTTACGTCAAAATCATCATTGTATTTATAATTAGATTATTAAATAGAAATTGGTTTTGAAAGTTTTATTGATACTTCTATAGAAAGTGGGATTTTTACAGCAATATCTAAATAAGTCACGATGTTTTTTTCTACATTAGAAGTGAAAATTATAATGCTTCTAATGAAATTATGTAAGTTTTTGAAATGAAAAGGTATCCTACCCGCCCACGATTGCTGGATATACTAGAGTGTTCGAAACAATTTATTTAAGTTGTTTCTCTAATGGCTCGACGCATGGGTTTTCCAAAAGATTTTCTTTTTTAGGACTTAACACTGAAAATATTGGATAAATAGGAGAAAGTTTCAAACTATCGCGACACTCACAAGGCACAAAAATCCTCTCAAAATCAATTCCAATCTATTATAATGGCACATAATAAAATACTGACAAATTAAAACCACGTGTAAGCCCTTATTATAACCGATAACAGTGAAATCAAACGAACCAATAAGTGTTGTAATCACAAGACGATGAATAAACACTTGTGTATCACGAAAAGTTAATAAAAAAGGAGACGATACCGTGGAACATGAACATTTTCTATTGTGAGATAAGGAACATATTTAATACGTAGGTCCCTTTGTTATTAAACCTATCACTTCTGTGTGTGATTGATGATTAATCGTCTCATTTGATGGGTTTAAATAATTAATAAATACACAATACATGAAGATCTAAGAAAAAGAGCGCCGAAAAGCTTATTTTTTCGTGCCACAATTTTATAGGTGTAGATTGCCATTAAGAATATTTAAGGAAAGGACAAAAGTAAATAAATATACCTAAATATAAAAACAATCTATAATAGAACCAATGAAATAAAATATCATTACTAAATTCCTGTCTGTATTTAAAGTTTGATTACCAAACGTTACTTACAATTGAAATATTTAAAAAAGCTTTCCAAATATCGATCTAAATCTCAACACAGTATACGAACCAACTGAGTGGAACCCTTCATGTCCTCAATATATACGGGAAAATCATGTCATCACCGGAAAATCTTATCACCTACAATCAGATAGGGAGTTTCGAGTGTACATAGTTAACTAGGTATTAAATTATTAATCATAAAGAATAATATAAGAAGCAAAACTACAAAGAGCCGCTCTTTGTAGTTCAATCAGAGCTGTAAAGATTAGCAATTGGATTGTCTAAAACTTTGTAAATCAAACAACTTAGTCTTAGAATTTCGTAAGCCGGATTTGGAATCAATCGTGAAGACTTTGATGAATGAATAATTGATTAGCTCTGTTTGTAGTTGAGACAAGCGATTTAAAAAACATAGAGGGAGTATTTTCTTCATGGTTATCATTCTTAGCATTCTAGCCATTCCATCACGTTCTAGAACTAAAAAATTAAAAGACATGTGACATCCACCAACCCTGGTGGTGGATTATGGCCCACTCTATCTCACAAAGATGAGGCTTGTGTACCAACAATGGGAAAAAGAAAGAAAGAAAGAATAATATTTATTTGGACACAGTTCGTGAAACACTTAATACAAAGATAAAAAGTGTAAATAATTATAAAGCAATAATAGTGTGTGCCTCACGGCTGCGCCAAAAACGTTCATTTCAGCATTAATGCCAGACAAATGCTGTCTGACGCTGGTTTTCTAATGAACCCTCATGGACAAGAACGTTTAGGATGTAAAATGATTATGCTTCTGCAGCCAGACCTACCACATTATTTTGTAAATAACAATGACTGTTTATATTTCCAACATTCCTGAAAATTATCATGGTTAAAGTCAACATCGGGGTGCTGGTTGCATCATGTATTTTCATTGATCATAATTTTCAACCAGATGAGCAATTTTCTCTATATAACAAGCGTCTCATCCCCTCAAAATGACAGTATGAGTCTATTGTATAGAAAGAAGGGCCAAAGAATATTTGTGGGCTACGTTTTCAGCACTATCTAGATATACCTACTATTAAACTCCATTTGAAATAAGATTAGACATTCAACTTAACCTTTTTTACAGTCCGTTCAACCGATTTTGACTTCTATTACGTTGGTGGCATGACAAATGGCAGTTGCAGTAAACAGCTGCGTATTGTGAAAACTTTGTTTGCTTTTAATACCATCCTTATGCCTACGGTATAGAAGTCAGAATCAGTTGAACGGACTGTAAAAAAGGTTTGTTTAAATGTCTAATCTTATTTCAAATGGAGTATAGGTATGTTTAATTAAAATAGAAGAGAATCCGTTGGAACGTTCCGATGACGTTTAACGTTTCATAAAACTTTATGCTTTGATAATGTTACTTTTTATTGAGCTAAACGCTGTTTATTTGTGGCTATAAATAACCTACCTACCCTTTTTTTGCAATTGCTTTTTCCAGCAATTTCTTATCGTAAGAAAGTAACATCCTTAACAGTATAAATTCAAGATAGAATATCACGCTATACGTACATAAAAAAATCTTTTTTATAACACTACAAAGTGAAAAATAACTTTAATTTCGGAAGTCGGTGGCAAAAAACGAAAATAACCTAAGACACCGACTTTAAAGTTATTTTTCAATACGTAGTGTTTTTTTTGGAAGTTGTATTTTTTTTTTAAGATTTTATTTTCACTTTTAAGTTGTGGTACTTACCTACCCCACATAAATTCGAATACCACTGTCTGCTATGTAAATAACAATGACAGGAAGTTACTATATAACATCATCCACATAGACTAAGTGGGAAAAATACGTGTTATTGAAACTAATTCAAAAACTACCCAAGCAAAGTTTGTGAGACAACCGCGCAAGCTTCCTCAACCAAACATTTATTTTCAGAATCGGTTCACAATTAACGGAGAAATCGGTAAACATACATAAAAAATACATACTGTCGAACATAGAACTTCCTCCCTTTTTGAAGCTGGTTAAAAATTAAAAAGCGTGATTTAAGGGGAACAGGGGCTGCGAGGAATTTTAAAAATAGGTATTTGAAGAAACTATTGCCGTCCTCTTACCTCAAGTCTGCCTCCATAGAGTGCGATAGGGACAGCTGCAGCTCAGACCGATTATATCACAAAAAAAAATTACAAGATCGATATTTCGTTTTTAAGAAAGAGTATGTTCTAGGTTCCTGTCATTTTCTTTTATGTTAAAAACTTTTCGAATCTGTCTGGTAGTCCTCTAATCACGGCGGTAAAAATGGGGCATTTTTTGTAATTTTTGTAGGGTCATATTTTCTTTACCAACATGTTGCAGAAAAAAAGGAAATAACAGGGACGTGTCTACAGCAGACCTTGATTTTAGGAAAAAAATATAATGCTAATGGATTACATCACTGATAAAAATGCTTGGCTCATTGCTGGTCCTGCTCCACAACCACAACTAATGGAATAACATTTTGAAAATACTGCTGGAGCTGCTGAAGATTGTAAGACCATCTTTGTATTGTATAAACTCAATCTCCTTTGTATTATATAAGTACAGAGCACAGGTGTGAGTACTATGTACCAAAGAGCTACCATTTACCGGGTAATATGTCTTTCATTGATATGACTTGAATGTGCCCTGGCGGCTGTGAGTATGTCATGCTCACTCAGATGTCTCGCTGATGGTGGCGCGTGTGTTGGATCATTTAGCTCTCTTAAAAATGGTTGAGCTGAATGGTGCTGATCCATGCGTCATGTTCGTGAACGGGTGCCGTCAGTTGGGACTGGTCATCTCTTAGCTGCCAGGGCTTATTTTAATTTATTTTAAATGTTTGAATGGTTATTTCTTTTGATTACGGACGCTTTTACAAACGTGCACGTCTTTCTACATTGTTCTCACATGCATAATTTCGACATGAATGATGTAACCAATATTTTTTGTATCAACTTTTGGATTTAAAAGAGTGTCCGTGGAGTTTCTTGCCCGTTCTTCTCCATAGGTACCTACTACGCTTTGGAATGGGCAAATAGCTTCATATTTCTGACTGACCGACTTCTTGACAGTTCAAAAGTGCCTGTAAATGGTTTAATTGTTTGAGTTTGAGGTGAATCTTTTTGATTTTCATTCTTACAGGGATTTTCCCTCGGCAGATAATTCCCGGGTTCTGAAAGTTTATTCAAGGTGTCAAATCTCATTTCATGTCTTTTGTTTTGATCGGTTACTGTTACTGCCATTTTGGGTGGTGATCACAACACCTAGAAATGACCTGTGAAATCTTAGGTGAAGTAAGCTATCGTTCCACCTGATGGGGATAGGGATCTGATAGATACTTAGTTGATTATGATTTGATTAGGCTTTCAGTACAGACTGCCTCGTATGGTCACTATGGTCGCATAGCGCTACTGCTGAGCAGTTCAATTCCCGGGTCGGGCAAAGTGTTACTTGGTTGTCCCATCTGGAATTGCTCAATAGCAGCACAGAGTTTGGATTTCTGCCCGGTTAGTGGCAATAGGCTTGCCCAAAGCCCCATTAAACGGACTTAAACATAACTGGCGAAATATGGGTGTACTATAAGTACACCTCTGCTTAGAACTTGGGGGAATACAGGCGTGATCTTATGTAATGTTATGTACGTTTTCAGAAATCGGGTGGAAATAAATCAAATTCAAAGCAATGTCGTCTATCTGATTCAGAATTTAGGAATTTGTAATGTAAAATTTAAAAGATGATAATGTAGCTGGTAAATAAATTAATTAGACTGAGGTGACTTATGGTACAAACATATGGAAGAAAAGAAACATATAAATACTGTGCCGACCCCGAATTAATTGGTATAATGGAATGAGAATGACGAAATACTTATAGGTCTCTCATTTCGCAACATTATTGTTAGTAAGGAAGATTTACATATATTTTATTAAGGGTATCATAAAATATTATCTTCTATTTAAATAGTTTTTACGATCCTTTCCGTGAAATATTAGTTTTTGTTACGTAGGCATCAGAATTGTAATTGCGCGTTAACACAAATAGATATTGTTCATAGCTGATGTACCTATTTTGTCACATTACTGCTGGAACTTTGTTGCTCCACATTCTTCTTCCCAGATAATGTACTAAAAAGTGATGAAGGGCTTGGGAGGGTTTTGGGAGGCTGTCTTATTGTCATTACACGAATGCGCAAAAAAAGAGTGTACTGTTTTTTGACGGTCTGTAAAGTGTTGATTCTCAGCCTAATTTGAATAATTGATTTTATACTTTACTTTTTTTCATAATCTATCTATAAATCAATTGCCGTGCGTTAGTTTCGCAAAAAATCGACCGATTGTGATGATACTTTAGTAAGTTGTTGTGAGCGAACCGGAGAAAGTTCCGAACAAAATAATAATGAAAAAAAACATTGCAACGCCGGTCGGGTAAAATATACTTACATTTCAATACAAGAAAATTGGAAATATTAAGAAAATGAATGGCCGAATTAGAAAACGCAAAGAGAAAGCCCACTTATAGATTTTTCGTTTTCTGATTCGGCCTGCACAATATTAATAGTTTATTGTAACCTTTTTATCAATATCAGCTTGACATTCACGATCGAAATAACTATCGAAAGCCATTCAAGTTTTCTTTTCAATTCATTCAATTTTTTTTATTATTAAATGGTTTAACTTTTATTTATTATCACTTATCGGCCTGTACGTTTTAATTTATTTTTGTACGTGCCTTTCTAAACCTTTTATAAGTTTTATTTAACGAAAATACAAAAACAAAACAAGAGGATGTGTGTTTAGAACCCTGTGTTATGACCACCATAGAGAAGTTAATATGATTTTCTAATTTATGGCAGCTGATGAGGACTGGAGCCGAGTAATCGCGATTCAGCGTCACCGACCCGAGCGTGACGTCAGTTTCGTTCACTATTCAGACAGACCACAAAAAGCGCCTAAAACAGTTTTCACTTAAAAAATGAAAGTATTTGGTGGGAATTGTTTCTCATAATATTTTTCTTCTCTTGACGTCGTTTTTTTTAATGCAATAAAAGCATATTTGTGAATGCGCCGCTTTGCTAGTTAATAAGTAGGTAGGTAAGTACTTAATCATAATGACATGTAAACATGCCAATAAATCGTTATCCGATTTAGATCGATATCTTATCTGTTAACAACACTCGTGATAACAGTTATCATCGGTTGACTGATTATCTTGTTGATTGATATCATTGACAACAGGAATCCTTACAAGCAGGGTGCTTGACATTTTAGTATCAATAAATTGTCGTCATCAATTATTATTAATTATTAGTTTACGACAGATAATATGGCAGTAGTGTGGAACTCCTTGTGCAAGCGAACAGGGAAATATCAATCAATCTGCCTAGCCTTTTCCCAACTATCCAACCAACAGGTATTACGTACGGTACAGGCGGTGATTCGTACGAATTTACACGCCCCAATACTTTTTTATTGATCTGAGGCCCGAAACGGGTGAATCGACACTTCTAGATAATATCCGTGAGTGTCCGTGGAGTTTCTTGCCCGTTCTTCTCCATAGGAACCTACGCTTTGGACCCCTTGACGATTCAAAAGCCTGTAAATGGTTTAAATGAAATATATGTTTTGAGTTTGAGTTTTAAGTTATCGAGAAGCACGGCACACAGTGGGTCGAAACGATGATTTTAGTGACTTAGGGATCAACTTGGTTTTTTTACTTTTTTCTTTATGCATATCGATAGAGCTCATTAACCTCAATAATAATTGTTCTGGTGCTTTTTTTCCTAAACTTGCTCCTTTGGGTGGAAAAATGCATTTTGTTATTTTTTTGTATGAAGCGGATCAAATTAAATTAAATTCCTGCTAAGTGGCGAGTGATCCCGCTTTGAAACTATATTTTTCTTAAAGCTTGTCCAGTCTACTATCATTTGATGCTTTGAACATTTGCATAAAGTTGCAACACTGCCAAATAAATGGATCGAAAAAAATGAAAAAATACATTGAATAATTTTTATTTTCTTAAGTTCTTTTAAGTTAAAATTGATGTGGAATAGTAAGTAAAAGCACTTAATAACTCACATAATTACTTAACAACTAACGATAATATATTAAGGTTCGTTATGAGCTTAAATTTACTCATTAAGTATTACTTAAAAATGTGGATATCATTTATCTATAAATTTCTATTTGTGTTTAATGACTGTTATTAGCTTAACTTTTTACTGTATAAATGTTATTCACTTTTAGTCATTACTTTAATGTTAATGAGGGTAATTCGCTAATGAGGGTAGTAGAAAAATTAGTAAACATTTGATTGTCACTAGAAGTATAAAATGACCATATTTATTATATATTTACTAGTGTTCGTTTATTCGTACTACTATTAACATCTAGTGATTGTGATCGTCCCTTTTCGTTATAATGGAGAATTTAGTTAACAATTTAGATTTATTTATGATTTTAAGAGAGCAGCTTAAGTCTCTGTCAGATAGTAAAAATCTCTTCCAATACCTACAACATAAAATAAACGTAACGCAAGAGAACAGTGTTGAGCTCCAAAAATTCTGTACGCGCTTTTGTTCAAATATAAGTGCAAGATGGGAACGAAGTAGTCGCACGTTAGCACCGTTTTTAAGAAGAAATGGTGATTGGTTAGAAATTGCGATAAACTGGCCCGAAGGAGTAATACCTGAAACTGTGAACTCTGAACAGGAAAGGCTTGAGATTTGTGATATTGAAGATGTTGAAAATCTACCACCATCTACTACAGAAGCTTCAACATCTACATTTACACCTCGAAAACCTTTCGAAGAATTGGGCTCCAGGCAAAAACGAAGACGCGTTGACCAAGTAAACCGATCGCTTTCGTTATCCCCGGATGAACTGAAAGCTACTACAATTGCTAGTTTAAGAAACACTGGAAATGAGGATGTAGGAAAAATAATGAACCATTTGCTAAATCACCCTGAAGATCTAGAAAAAGTTAAGCAGTGTTTAAGTGCAAATAAGGCAAAAAGTAGTACATACTCACCCGATAAAGCACTGGCTTTATTAGTTTCACTTAAATTAAGTAAGTGGCAATATATAAGCCTAAGAGAAGCAGCAGCCAGTGAAAATGGGTCTGATTTATACCCTTCTTATTATAAAATTAAGCAAGCAAAGTCAAACTGTTATCCAGGGAAAGAAGACATAAAAAAAAAAAAAAAACCATAACTGAAGAAGGAGCTGCTATTAAACTGCAAGCATTACTCAACTTGACGGTTTCTAGGCTTTTAGATGTAATAGCTTTGGATTTGGAGTCGGCAACAGAGTTACTGCTTATAAGCAAATGGGGCTTTGATGGAGCCTCAGGTCAAAGCAATTACAAACAAAAGACTGAGACAGAGTTTGATGACTCTACTATTTTGATGGCCAGTCTAGTTCCTATAAGGCTTCAACAATCTGATGGAACAATTGTTTGGGAAAACGACCGACCATCATCGACTTTCTATTGTCGTCCGATAATGTTTAAATTTACCAAAGAAACTCAGACAACAGTGGCAACTATAAAGGGTAACATAACAGAAGAAATAGAAAGACGTCAGCCAACAAGAATCCACCAAGTAGAAGTTAAGCATGAATTGTACCTGACGATGATAGACGGCAAAATAACATCATATTTGTCGGATACATCTGCAGCTGTCTGTGATATTTGCAAAGCAAAACCGTCAGAGATGAACAATTTAGAGGCACTTTCTCAAAGAGAAAAAAACGAGGAAATGTACCAGTATGGTATGTCATCCTTACATGCCTGGATAAGATGCATGGAGTGCTTACTTCATATCGGTAAATATAATTTTATTGCTTCATATTTTTTCATGTTTGTAGTTTCCTGTGAGATTATTTTTAAGTGACATTTCTTTTTGTTTGCAGCTTATCGTTTGGAATTCAAAAAATGGAGTTGCAGAGGCGACGACAAAGAAAAACTGTCCCTCAGAAAGAGTGCTATACAGCAAGCATTTAAGAGGGAATGCGGTTTACTCATCGATATAGTGTCACAAGGAGTAGGCACAACCAATGATGGCAATACTGCCAGAAGATTTTTCAGGGATGCAGCAACAACAGCCCGCATAACAGGGATTCGTGAAGATTTGATAGAAAGGTTCCACGTGATTCTTCAAACCGTTGCATCTGGAGAACGCGTGGACCTTTCTAAATTTTCCAAATTTTGTAAAGATACGGCAGAATTGTATGTTACCTTGTATCCCTGGTATTATATGCCTTCCAGTGTACATAAATTGTTGGTACATGGGAGTGATATAATAAAGAACTTTGGTGTCATACCTATAGGGAAACTGTCGGAAGAGGCAGCGGAAGCTCGTAATAAAGATTTTAGGAAATATAGAGAGAGTCATTCTAGAAAGGTAAGTAGAACGGCGACAAATGAGGATATTTTACACAATCTTCTTTTGTCGTCTGATCCAAAGATCACAAGTCTACGGCCTCGATTGGCGAAACAAAATAGAATGGTTCTCTCTCCAAAAGTCAAAGAGCTTCTGCTGAGATTTCCTTCAGAATCCGATTTAGATTTTATTGATGTAAATAATTTACAAGACAGTCATAGCGATAGTGAATAAAAAAAACAAGAAACTTACAATCTACCAATAATCTATTGGTAGATTGTAAGTTTCTTGTTTTTTTTTTTATTAATTTGTATGTCATGACTGAAAGGATATAGTAAATTTGTTGTTGTATATAGTTAGTTTTAAGTTTTTACCTTTAGTAAATTTGTATTTGCATGTACCTTTACTTACTTTTCAGTATTAAATCTAATTTTAAAGATTTTATAAGTTCATTAAATAAACAAATAGAAATGAATACTTCCACATTTTTAAATAATAAGTACTTAGTAAATTCAAGCAAATTAGGGACCTTTAAATGTATTGTCGTTAGTCTTTAAGTAATTATGTGAATTATTAAGTGCTTTGACTTACTATTCCATATCAATTATAACTTAAAAGAACATCCGAAAATAAATAATGAAGCTTTTTACTCAATGTATTTTTTCATTTTTTTCGATCCATTTATTTGGCAGTGTTGCAACTTTATGCAAATGTTCAAAGCATCAAATGATAGTAGACTGGACAAGCTTTAAGAAAAATATAGTTTCAAAGCGGGATCACTCGCCACTTAGCAGGAATTTAATTTAATTTGATCCGCTTCATACAAAAAAATAACAAAATGCATTTTTCCACCCAAAGGAGCAAGTTTAGGAAAAAAAGCATCAGAACAATTATTATTGAGGTTAATGAGCTCTATCGATCCGCATAAAGAAAAAAGTAAAAAAAACAAGTTGATCCCTAAGTCACTAAAATCATCGTTTCGACCCACTGTGCGGCAGTGCCCTCGCCAAGTCGAGCAAAACAAACACAAAGGCACAGCCATACCATCTTTTGTCGAAGCCAGTTAAGACATTTTCGACCCCCTTTAACTTCGTTGTGGATAAAACTGCAAGACTGAATTTTCAGTGACCATGAGGGCTTAGTATAACTAGGTATATTCCCAAATTACATTCAATTTGAACTTGCACTGAATAAAATTAATAGATTTGGTTTTACATTACTCACACCCCTCACATCTTTTTACGGTAGAAGAACTGCATTTCGAGACTTGCATTTTTTTACATGTTATGTTTTTGATGGGATTCTTTTTTCTTGATGTGGGGTCAGCTTCCAGTCTAACCGGATGCAACTGAAAACAAGTATTTTACATAGAGCGACTGCTTATCTGACATCCACAACCCACTTGCTGGGTAACATGATACCCCTTTGTAAGGCTGGCTGACTTTCGGGCTTCTGACGCCCAATAACAACTGTCAAAGATACAAGAATGTGACAGTCGGGACCAATGACTTAACGTGCTTTTCGAGGCACGGAGGAGTCTCGGTATGTTAAGATGGTCACCCATCCACGAACTGACCGCGGCAAGCGTAGCTTAACCTGATCGATCGACACGTGCGGCTGTTATTACTTAGCCACGAGCCCCTCCTAGGAAGTACTAGGTATGGTTATACCTACCTATTTGTGTCGCCAAGTTATTGCTACTTTGAAGGTTGTGGGTGAGATTACTGAGATTTCAGGTTTATGGGACATTTTAACTTTCCCCCTTAACACATTCGACTCCACCACTTTTCATAGAACTCATACGCCATGCCGCCATACATATTGGAAGTGAACCCTCCGGGAGGGTTGCCGGCATTATGTTTGCGCCAAAGTTAACATCGACGACATTAGGTTTAAAACCGTTTATAAAACACTGTAAAAAGAAGTAAAACAGTGTTTTCAGGGGGTCCGGTTGCTATACGTGGATTCCAACCTTATAATTTTTTATTGAATATTTATAACCGTGAACAAAACATTTTAAAACATAAAAATGCTTGGATTTTAAAACCAAAAAAACCAAACCATACCAAATATACTAATAAATCTTGTTAAAATATACATCAGATTTTATTTCACGGTTTATAATGAAATGCGAATTCGCTAAGAAAAACCTACATGTAAAATGAGCCCTCCGCGAGGGCTCTTGGCGTCTCATATGCGACTAGGTGAAATCTCCAAGAGCGTGAACGAACTGAACGTGTTAAAAAAACGTAATCGAATCTAACGCTTCCGCAAACCTTTGGAGTGTTGTAGGTGTCTTTTACCATCCGTAACCTGATTCAGGATTCAGGAGTTGTTTAATTACTAGTAATTACTACTGAATTGAACCTCACTTGCACATTTCGTGACATATTATCAATCACACTCCGAAGGATTTTGAAAGAAATGCTAATCCATTGCTTCTTAAACATATATGTTGGTGTAAGCCATTGTAAGTGTGATTACCCCGCAGGACTGCAATGGGCATTTTATTTAATTACCATAGTACAATAATCATAATCAGCCTCTAATGTTCCCAGGACACAGCCCTCTTCTCTGTCAGAGGGAGTGGGCCGTAATCACAGGCCCAGTGCAGGTTTAGTGGATGTCCCATAGGTATCTTTGAATGTTCGGTTCTAGGACATGCCGGTTTCCTCACGATGTTCTCCTTCACCGTTTTGAGAGCAGTGGTAATGAAATAAATTACACAAACAAAGTAAATTGTCTGCCTGAGTTCGAACCCACAACCTACTACTAAGTTTTAACACCTTCAACGCCAGACCATAGTGGCCGTTCTTTAAATTTTTGACAAATTTGTTTTTTCGTTCGGATAAGTTTATAATAACATATTAATCGTATTTATACCATTCCCCCTCTAAAAAGCTTATTTTATTCACCGAAAACAGTGAATAAAAAGCACTTTTAATCACTGTTTTGGTGTTTGAATTTAGAGCACCAATACTCTTTGTGCAAAGAATACTCGACATACAAACTCCTTGTGCAAATAACTCCTCGAGATTTGATTGGTCAACATTTTCGACAAGGAGTTTAACATTAGAATAAAAACTATTATGTGTATTTTTTGCTGTCATTAGTAAATTGGCGCTATTTTGAATACTGTAAGTTGTATGTACGAACACAAATTGTTCCAATTTTAATTAATTTAACCTTCCTTTTTTCTTCATTAAATGTCTATTTTCGCTTAAATCTTTCTGTTTCTCGTAATCATGGTATAAAGTATAGCATGCAATTCTTGAATAAAACGGATTTATATCGAGGGCCATGAATCACTTGCGTCGCTCAGGATTCTAACTTGAATCACTTGCTACGCTCGTGATTCAATCATCATGATTCACTCCCTTCGGTCGTGATTCAGTCGTTAGAATCCTTCACTTGCTCGTGATTCATCTATGGCACTCGCTTTAAATCCGTCCTTTATTCACTAATTGCATAATATACTATTTTCTTTGACACCCTTCTTTTTTTCATTATTTTTACAGGATTATCAGCCGTGTGACATTTAGATACACGTGGCCTGGGAAATAGTTCACGTACAATTTTTTTTGTTGATTTTCATGTTTTTAAAAAAAAAAAAAATTATTTTGTCATTTCCAGTGCCATATATAAAGAGACATAATTAAAAATAGAAAAAAATATAAACTGGTTTATTGATTATTTGTTAGGTAAACGAGAAATACCTATCACCCAAAAATTCAAAATTCTATAACTTTTTCGAAAAATAACCGATTTCCAGACCGCTTATGCCGAAAAAATGCGACAGGCCAGAGCTTACTTTTTTGAATAATAAATGTATAGAGAACGTGTGCCTAAAAGATACACAGCGCTTTTACCAAGTAGAAAGATGTGTATACTTTTGGATACATAATGTGCCAGACGCTGTGTGACAAAAAGATACACATGGCGGCAAAGGTGTTCAGTACTAAATCGGGGCCGTTGCCACTGCTTTAACCATAGATTATCAACAAATTTTTTTTGCGATTATGGATGATTTAATTATATCGAAATATGTCGAAGTATCGATCGTTATGGCCAGGAACCATTCCATTCATCAAGCGAAGTCAGTCACTTACTTCCCTTGTAATAAATCTTTTTAATGAGGTATCTTTGCGGAAGATTATCGAGAACATTAAACTTTTTTGTTTCATTTATGACTACTATCCTATTCATTTGTTGATTATGTCCCAGATTTTTTATCCTTTGTTTTTCCTGTATTGTACAGTTTGGGAATGAAAAGGTTGGGCAGCATTGTTGGGTAATCTTTACTTGCATTTTTAACCGACTTCCAAAAAGGAGTAGGTTCCATGTTCGTCTAAGGTATATATTTTTTAAATAAAATTATATTTATGTTTTTCGTTATTTTCGTCAATTGTGGACCGATTTTGAAAATTCTTTGGAAGGAAAGTACAGTCAGAGAAATTAACTATTACGCAAATTGATACCTTAATTTAATTTTCCGTGTATAGCCATTTCATACAATTGTCAAAGAATGATAGTTGTGATTTGAATATACGAACAATGCCAATTTGTTTCACCATTAATTTACCTAACTTTACGTACCTATTGGAAAAATATTTTTTTATTCCTCGATTGTACAATGTACATGTGAGTTATGTTAATAGAAACACAAAGGTTCTGAGTCACAGAGGAAATGGATGACTGTGACAGCATAATGAAAATATTTTGATTTCACCTATTTCGTTTCATTCAAGTTATTTACAACTAGTGACCCGCCCTTGGTTTGCACATGGTGCAATCTACATAATATGTGGTGATATTTCAACAAGAGATTATTATGCACACAGACCTTCTGTGTTTCTGTAACAAATAAACCTATTTTTCTTTCTTTTTCAATTCTTTTTTTTTAAATTTTAGAGAATATATTCCGGAAGGTCTTTGTGCATAATTCTCTAAAATTTAGACAATTTATTGGATTGGATGTTGATCATAATTTAGACTCTAAATAATGGTGAAAACCATCAAAATTCATTGTGAAGACCTACAGACAAGCAAGATAGGCGACTTTGTTATATACTAAGTATTTATTATAGACATCTCAGTAAACAAAAAAGATACGAAAATATGGTGTGACTATAGGCTACGTTTTGAAACAATCCTAGGAACTGATTGGTATCCTATATTATTAAATGAGCAATATTTGTAATCGCGCTCTCGAAAACGGGTCTATGGATTTCGATGAAAGTTCCAATGGGTTTACGGGGGCGAAAAATTGTTCTAGCTAGGTCTCATATATTATCTCGGAAAATTCGTTTTCTCTATTTTTACCCGAGATTGATTATACAAATTGTCAGAGACTGCATATCTTTATGAGAAGTAGCGCGTAAATGTTTAATTAAGATCCAATTATAATTATGTCTCTACAGATCTTATTCTGCGTAGAAGCTATTTGTTTATTTCAAATTATGTTTTTTTTTAAAGTAAAGTGGATACCTGTATTTTTTTTTAAATCTATTTTTTAAAGTAAAGTGGGTATTATTTTATTATAATCTGACATCAACCGCTTCCATACTCAATGTTGACTTAGGTTTTTCACTCAGCACCCTAATCACGTATCACACGATCAATCACAATCTGAATCATTTTGTAGGATATTGCTAATCCATTGCTGTATATGTTCGAAAAATGTGTCCGCTCAACAACGTAAATAACGCAATGAATGTTGTTGATCTGTCAAAAAGAAACAGATTGTGATTGATCGTGTTACGCATTTAGAATGCTGTTCGTTGAAGTTCCAATGTAGCATTGTGTTAACAGAGTAGGAAATTAAGTTCGATGACGTTATTATTATTATTGTATTTCACAAAAAAATTAGGCCCTGCTGACTTGTGACATCCATCAATCCGCACTGGGCCCGCGTGGTTGATTACAGCCCACTCCCTCTCAGAGTGGAGGCCTGTGTCCCAGCAGTGGGGTAGTGGGTTGATCAGTACCAAGTTTATATATCGTATACAGCGAAAACCAGCTATCTCGACGTTTTTTGTGAAAAATTACTTAACAATACTATCCTACTCTATGTTTCGTGCTCCTTGCATTTATTGCAAAACTGATTTTTGCGTTTAAATTGGTTTTCGCTGTATAACAGCGATATATTAGTAATCCTAAATCACTTTGCTAAGTATATTCATGAGTATAAATCACAAGAAGAGCGTGAGATAATACAAAGCGCAAGAAGTAGGGAATTTAAACACAAAATTGCACCAAATTTTAACATAGCAAAGCATTGTTCTAGATACCAAGCAGTGGAGTTATTTAATAGGTTACCGACTGATTTAAAATTATTAATTTGAATTTCTCACTCATTTAAAACTATATGACAAGTCCAAATACAAAAAAATTGTTTATTGTGGCACATAGAAAAAAACATTACATTTAAACGTGTTTGTACGCAACATTGTTGTACGCATAAACTAATTCTTTCTTTCTTCTTAATGGTTTTTTTTTATTCTATTCATTTTTTTTTAATGATAAAAATAGTCACTTATTAATAATGACAGCTTAAATTAAATTATCTTTTGACTTAAACATTATGCTCATCAGTAGGACCTTGATAAAGTTTTACTCTTAATATTTTGACATTGAATTTGACATTACAACTGCTTTAATTTGACATTGTATTATTATTTGTTGACATAATTTAAATTAATTGACTCTTGAACTAAACATTTCACTTCAATTTAAGGCTTTTAAATGTATTGTTTCTGCATCAATACAATGTTATTTGATAATGAATAATAAATGAAATGAAAAATTTAAAATTATGCTAATTAGGCATTATAAAATGAAACTCATCTGTGGTATCACATTGTTCCATTATTTTTTGTTTAGCCTATTTTGTCAAAGATCTCCTTCAAGTCCTTCCAGGAATTATTTCACAAATAATTTAACGTTGGTACTTACGATTGTAAATAATTTAAACTAACACTACAATCATTTTCAACTACAACACACTTTTTATTTAAAAAATCCACCAATATTTTTTATAGTTTTTAAAATCATAATTTTCTACTAAAACACCATTGTGCACCGTAAAAAACTAAATTTAAAAAACGAATCACTCTAACCACAGATAAAAGTAGTTTCTGCTTTCAAATTAAACCGCGAGAAAATCAGAATAAATTATTTAATTCAAATAATTTGTACTAATGGCCGCACGCGGTGTCGGCTGCGTTAAACTGAAGGAAAATGCCGACAATTTTTAACGCTCTTCCGAATCAAATAGATTTGCTTTTACTTTCTCCTAAGCTGGCCGTAACCGTAGGACGACAACGCGTTATAAATTGACATTAATTATTGTGGAAACAAAGCGTTGTGGCGGGAAATGAACTTATTTGTACTTTGGTTTTATAAATAAATAAGAAATGCGGTTATCTGTGTGGTACTGTGGTCGATGTATAAGCTATAAGGTCTTTGGCCTGCTTTGTCCTGATGAGTAATTTCTTTTTTTTAATGTTAGTAACCGCAAATGTTGATATTCTATTGTTGGTCATCCATTTGTTGGTAATGTGTCACTTGCGGCGATTCAAATCCATGACACATTCGACAGTTATACATTTTAGTAGTCTATTAATTCAGTTCAAAAACCTATGGCGTTCTATGAGTTTATTAGTAGAAGAAAAGACAAACCTTAACCTGAAAGAGGTGACCGACTGAAACCTAGGACTAGGTATCCTACTCAAAAGGAGTAGATTACCATACTGCCTACCTAGCTTCCACTGGAAGCCGTCCAGTTCCAGTAGAACAAAATATCTGTCATTCCTTAAATGCTACTTAGTACAAAGGTTCTCATTTGACGGATTGTGTGAATGACTACTACTTACTTTTGTGAATGACCTACTTAGTTAATCAAAATCCCAAGTCAATATTCTTGTGTAAAAGAATCGATAAAGAAACGAATTGTACCTAGTGTCTTCATCCTATAATATGGTAAATTCAAATTTAACGGTAAAGTTCGGAGCAACGGCGACCGTATAATCTGATCTCTGTGACCTTTAGGGAAATCAGATTATGTCAACATAATAGGTACCTAGGTACTGCGTTTACTTATATATCTATGGTAAGTATGTAAATTATCGCGTCCGCGCACAATCCGCGATTAACTTATTTAAATTCTTAGGAGGTGGCTAGAAAACAGTTACTATTTCCATAACAAGGTGGCTGCCCCCACAATCGACTATTAAATAATTTAATGTATTAAAATGTCATTGTACTGGACTACGTGCTACGAAAAGATGGGGCGTAGCCAATGGGCGTAGCGGAGAGCGAGTAGCGTAGACTTCGTAGGTGTCGGTGACTTAGTAATTAGCTAATAGATTACAAGTAGCTCTACTAACTAAACATATTGATATTTAGGCGTGATAGTGGGCTTATAAAGTGATGATTAAGGCAAAGAAAATTCTTTTTCTTTGCCTGAAGTTAATGATTTTGGGTGGTGTAGCGCAATAATCTTATTAATTTCTAAAGATAGCTAATATAAGAACAGCTTCAGAAGTATTAAGTTTTATTTATTGTGCAGTGTCTTAAATACTGGTGCAGTTACCCTGCTCGCTAGTTGAAACTTGAAATGATTGAAAGTGATCTGCTAGCAGTTCGCAAACACTAATGCGTGCGGTTTACTGACCGATACTGCTAGGTTGAATACCAAGCATGGTAATGGGATTAAAATGAAAAAATCTAGTGCCCATAGCCTTAAATGGAAAAGAGTCCGTCTGTCTGTCAGTGAGCTGTATCTCATGAACCGAAATCGGTAGACAGTTGAAATTTTCACAGATTGTGCATATTGTCGCTATATTCCCATACAAGAAACGTTTTTTTTAATAAAAATATTTAAAAAAATGTAGTGTCAAATATTGTAGGGTGGTACGGAACCCTTCATGGTCGGTTTTTTTTCTGTTCTTCGCAACAATCTAACTTGGTGTTTACCTGATCTCAATTAAATTACTTACCTACTTTCTTAGTTCACGAAGTAAATTCTTAGTTCTTCTTTAGTTCACGAAGACTGACTACCTACTACTTACCCCGCCACAGAATAGTACAGAACGCGCACTCCGCATTTTAGGTTATATGAAGCTACAAGTACGCGGCGGGCTCGTCTTGTCGGGCCAATTCAGTGAGTGTAACGTAGTCAGAAGATATAAGAGTTACGTCATAGAAAGAGAGGCAACTTCTAGGTGAATATAACTGTAAGTAATTCGCGCTGTGCGACCTGAATTGCACTTTATTGTGTAGTAGCAAGAGTCGCTTTTTATTTAAATGACTTTTCGGAGTGAACTATCTGTACTAATTTATGACCCCGTTTAAAGCTTACCTGAGTCATTACTTAAATAGTACCTTTTAGCACCCAAAGATTTTTTTTTAAATTTAGGACCCGTACTCCAATGAAATGAAAGACTGAAACAGCCAAAGGTTGGTGCTTAAATTTTTATAATATTGTATCCAAATAAGTGACTCCACAAGTTCACAGGAATCCGCTGGATGCGAGAAGCACGGAACCGGTCGAAGTGGCGGTGCTTGGAGGAAGTCTATGTCCAGCAATGGACGTCTTTCGGCTGAAATGTTGATGATGATGATCCAAATAAGTAATAACAGCAGTGACGGCCTAGTGGTGTGACCGTCGGACTGCCAAGTCCGCAAAGTTTGAACCCAAGGCACACACCTCTGACTTTTCTGATTCATGTGCGTATTGTATAGCTATCACTTGCTTCAAAAACGGTGAAGGAAAACATCGTGTGGAAACCGGCATGCGTGAGATATATTTCTCGACGGCATGTGAAGCCAAGTCAGAGGCCCTTGGGCGGCATAAAAACTCTGATACCAGGTTAGTCACTATCCATACGAAAAGAAGGATTGTAATTATTAAAATAACACTGAAGTATTATTTCACTAGTTGCACAAAAAAATGCGTTTGCGCAACACATGTTTGTGTAATGAATGACGCCAGCACATCAACCTACTACACTCTGTTAAATTTATTTAATAGATTTTCAACTTTATCACTAAAGCTTAAGGTTCAAAGTTGATTGGGAAAATTTGTCAGTTTCGGGTAGGTTGACGTGCTGGCGTCTGTACACACATTTAGTACGTCAAAACATCCTGTTATGTTAGATATATTAATTAATCAATTGTTTATAATTCTCACCTCATTTGGTAGCGATTCTTATGTATTCCATTAAGTTGTTGTAGTGACCTTTGAATATGTAGGTATATCCTATGATAGTTATTAAAGCTTTTCGGCAAATTAAAATCAAATTGACCGAAGATCTATGGGGATTATCTATCAAAGTTTGTACATCCATAATGGAGACTATAGCACCATACTTAGCTTTAATATTTAATTTGTGTGTGGATCAAGGAGTCTTCCCGGATTTAATGAAATACAGTAAGGTTATACCACTTTTTAAATCTGGGGACAGTAAAGACGCCAACAATTATAGACCAGTATCCGTGCTGCCGGTATTCAGCAAAGTATTCGAAAAGGTAATGCTCAATCAAATGCTTAATCATTTTAACACCAACCAAATCTTACACGATCAGCAATATGGTTTCACTAAAGGACGTTGTACGACTGACGCCGGTGTCACCTTATTAAAACACATATTTACAGCGTGGGAGGAGGCTCAAGATGCCATTGGAATCTTTTGCGACCTCTCGAAGGCATTTGACTGCGTAAATCATGAAACCTTACTCTTGAAACTTGAGCATTACGGACTAGGTAAACTTGCGCTCAGTTTAGTAAAATCTTATTTAAATGATAGACAACAGCAAGTCCAAATTAATGGTGTCAATTCACTGGGTCTAAAAGTAAAAATGGGTGTTCCACAAGGCTCGATTTTGGGTCCTTTCCTCTTTTTAGTTTATATTAATGATCTACCCCATTTATTAAAAAACCAACCACAAATGGTGTTATTTGCTGACGATACTTCCCTAATTTTTAAGATAAATAGACGTGTATCAAATCTTGACGACGTAAATAACGCCCTACTGCAGGTCCAAAATTGGTTTACTGCAAATAATTTAGTATTAAATGGGAAAAAAACGAAATGCATAAGATTTGCTTTACCGAATGTTAAAAGTAGTGATTGTGATATAGTATTGAATAGGGAGAAACTAGAATTCGTTGATAAAACTGTTTTCCTGGGGATCACGCTCGACTCAAGGCTGCAATGGGGTCCGCATTTAACATCTCTTGCAGGACGGCTAAGTTCAGCAGCATATGCTGTAAGAAAAATCCGTCAATTTACTGATATAGATACCGCAAGGCTAGTCTATTTCAGTTACTTTCATAGTATCATGTCTTACGGTATTTTACTATGGGGACGGGCTGCAGATATCGACTCTATTTTTATTCTGCAGAAAAGAGCCATTAGAGCAATATATTGCCTCCGCAGGCGCGATTCTCTAAGGGAACTGTTTAAAAACATTAACATCATGACGGTACCTTGTCAATATATATATGAAAACATCATGTACGTCAGGAAAAATCTTAATCTTTTCAGTAAAAGAGGTGAAAGACACAATTATAGTACTAGAAATAGGGATCAATTAGTTCAACCGGGTTTCAGACTGGCGAAAGTAGACTCATCTTTCATGGGGTACTGTTTAAAATGTTATAATAAAATACCTCCCCACATACTACAACTAAATGAAACTAAATTTAAATCTTGTATAAAACGCACACTATGCTACCAAGCATATTATAAGCTGGGGGATTATATAGGTGACAAAAATGCTTGGCTCAACGCTGGTCCAGCTCCACAAGGGCGCATAAACTAATTTAATTTTAGCATTCGAAAATATTGTCGGAGCTGCTGAAGATTGCATAAATTATCTTTGAATTGTATAACTTCAATCTCGTAGTATTATATAATTGCATAGCACATGTGTGAGCACTGTGACCATGTACCTTCTATGAAGCTACCATTTACTGAGTACGTCTTTCATTGACTTGAATGTGCCCTGGCGGCTGAGAGTATGTCATGCTCACTCAAATGTCTCGCTGGTGGTGGCGTGTGTGTTGGATCGTTAAGTTCCCTTCAAAATGGTTGAGCTAAACGGTGCTGATCCATGCGTCATGTTCGTGAACGGGCGCCGTCAGTAGGGACTGGTCATCTCTTATCTGCCACGGCTTATTTTAATTTTTGAATTGTTTTTATCTTTTTATAACGGACGCTTTTTACGTGCACGTCTTTCTACATTGGTCTCACATGTATAATTTCAACATGAATGATGTAACCAATATTTTGTAACAACATCGTGATTTAAAAGAGTGTCCGTGGAGTTTCTTGCCCGTTCTTCTCCATAGGAACCTACGCTTTGGAATGGGCAACTAGCTTCATATTTCTGACTGACTGACCCCTTGACAATTCAAAAGTGCCTGTAAATGGTTTAATTGAAATAAATGCTTTGAGTTTGAGTTTGAGTTTTTTGAGTTTATATCTTAATGATCCTGTTGATTGTGAGAGCGTATATACAATTTTTTTTAATATATTTTATTGGAACAAAAACATATTACAATTTTTGTGTACGTTAATACTGCGTTAGTTTTGTAACTGTGTCGCAGTTATTACCGCCCACCCCAGGAGCGAAAGACAACTGAGTTCCATAACAAAAAAAATGGTTATACTATAGATAGAAGGCGTCGCTTCTTTCATTAGAGTAGAGTCCTGTTCGATTATTTGAACGATCGTGCTTCCGTCCGAAATATTGTTAAACACGTTAGAACATTAAATTAGCTGTCGTAAAGGCTGCTTTATCATTGACAAAGACCCCTTCCGACCACCGGAACATTATATTTGGCGGAAATGCATGACGACACATACTGCATCGGATGATCGAACCCCTTGGGCGACGAATCTTATTGTGCTTAAAAAGTACACGGTTCAACCAACATTGTAAGAGCCAATTATTTTTTAAAGAGTAACCGTGGAGTTTTTTTCCGGCTCTTCTCCATAGGAAACGACCAATTTGACCGTGTTTCTGATGTTTCTTAAGTGCCCATGATGCCATGGCATGTCTTGGTTTCTGTGTAATAAAATATTACTTTGATAGAATCATGCAGAAATGAAAGGTAGAAGCAACATAGAATGGTTTTTATGTTATTAGTATACGATTCAAATTGGTTGATGCATCCAAATTGAAAGGCTATGTAAACCATGTATTTTTACTTAACAAGACTCATCGATACGGTAGTGGAGTCCGCGCCACCACTGAAGTCCTTTTGACGCGGCGCTAATGTCTATGTTATTGGATAACATTGCATTAAAATACATGTAGTTCCACAATTTTCCACCGGCTTTCTTTCGTGGCGCTCACTCTAGTAAAGTATTCGGAAAAAACACAGGTTTATGAGTTGCGATAGGATTTATGATGCGGTACACCGCGGTGATTCGATGACGTTAGGATCCCTGTTTTGTAGATAATTTTATGATAGTGAATACTTTTGATTATGGAGACCAACTTAGGCTGCCCATATTTTTTTCTTCTGGTTATAATGTTATAATCCATACATGACATTGAGTTGAGTACTTATAAAAAAAAGGTATGCAAAAAGATTTCTGCTGTCCAGATTTTTTTCATCCTTACACAAAAAGTAGACAAACCGCATTAAAAGTGCTCAATTATTGCTTTATGGACAACTCGCACTTGACCTAAACATTAAGAATGCCAAAATAGTTTTCATGCTAAAATACCTTATAGTTCTGCCCCGTATCTCCTATAGATAACGTCAAAGTCAAAATCAAATAATTTATTTCAATTAGGCACATAAAAGCGCACACTTTAGAAAGTCAAAATTTACACAAAATCAGAATTGATTCTAGTCGCCCCTTCCAAAATGTAGTTTTCGTATGCAGAAGAATGGGCAAGAAACTCCACCGTTACTCTTTTAAAATGTTTTCACAATATCTTGTACCTATACATTAATTATATAATTATATGTGAAGACGATGCACTTAGAATAAGATTACTATACCACGATAGGTAAAAACACAGACTAAGTAGGGTAAAAAGAATGAAAAATAAAGCAATGACAGATAAATTAATTATGTGATAGATACATGGTGCTCACACATTTACAAACATTGTAAAATTATACGATATTCCTAACATTTTAACAAGTAACACTAATAAGTGTGAGTTCAAGTAATCACAGAATGTAAAATCAATTTTATAAAAAATAATATTATACAATTAAATTTGCAACCAGTTTGATTTTATCTAGACTCTAAATTATCCTATGGAGCAGGACCAGCATGTTTCCAAGCATTCTTATCTTGGGTAAAATCCAATCCATCGATTTCCAAATACGGGCCCAATAAAACAAAAAATACTTATGCATGTACATTGTACTTAGGTATGTATAATAAATTTGTTTGTGATTAACAGGATAAGGTACAATGGCTCATCCAATTGTTGCATGCTGACTCAATAAAAATACAATTTACCCGAATATAGCAGGAAGAAGAAGAGTCACACGTTTGTGATTTAGTTTAAGTAGAATTCCCTGATGTTACGTCTACATCATGAATTAACGATAGAAATGTATAAGTGAATCAGGCTTTCGAGAAAGTTACGCGCTTAATCCAAGGTAGTCACAAGCTGAAGCGGAGACGAGTGGAGCAGAGTGGTGACGTGCAGGAATCGTCCAATCACAGACTAGACGAGAGATGCGATGAGGATTTCAACCATTGTGATTGGTCGATTCCTGCAGGTCTTCGGTCTCCGCTCAGCCCCGTTTGTCTGTGGAAACCTACCTGGAAAGGAGTTAGGCCACTTGTTGACAGATGAATATCCAGGACACTCCATAATAAACTACTGTATGCCTGGTTGTTCTTTATTTGACATTATGAAAGTAATTATTAAATTTAACTTTAGCCAGGATACTACATTATTAATTTTTATGGGTAATAGGGGAAATGTGAACAAAGGAGAATTGCTCCAATATTACAGAACTTTGTGTAATCTTAGTTTAAGAAAAATTGTGTTGTTTACATTCCCATATAGTAACAGTTTGCCACAGGAAGAAAATAATTTAAGATTTGATTTAAATATGACATTGTATAATTGGACTTTCAATAATAATCTGTTCCATTTAATTGATACTAACAATTATGTTGGTAATAATTTAAAATTGACAAGAGATAGATATAATATTGTTATGTACTATCTTTCTGACTATTGTAAAAGACAGATAGCTGTGTCGCTATCATATTTTTTTTCTATTTCAGCCAAAAATTTGGCTAAACAACTTGCTTCTTTTGAGCAATGCAATGACATTTTAAATAATTCTGCCAATAATTTGGCAACAACGAATGACATGAATTATCATTTAAATTAGAAATTAGGACAATAGAGGAAACCTCTTGCTTAATAAATGCAAAAAAATTAAATACTGGTTTAAATCATCAAAATGTAAAAAAAAAATCTTCTTTAATATCTCACCCGTCAAATAGTAGTAATCTAAATAAATGTAATAATAATACTCTTAAAATTGTTCATCAAAATATACAGGGTGTGATAGGTAAGGAATTAGAATTGGAGCTGTTCATGAACTGTAGTTATATTGATATCCTATGTGTAACTGAACATTGGCTAAAAGCCCACCAGTTCATGTTCAGCTTTAACAACCACCAGGTTGCCAGCTCATTCAGCAGAGTTAATATGATACGTGGTGGCTCTTTAATAATTGTTCGTAACAATATGAAATTTAAAGAACGTAAGGATATTGTGAGCCTCTCTGTTGAGCGAGTTATTGAAATAGCTTGCATTGAGCTTGAGCAGTTCATTGTAATGAGCGTGTACAGGCCCCCATGTGCTTCATATGATATTTTTGAGAAATATATGGAAGAAGTATTGTTAAAGACTTGTAACAATAATAAAACAGTTGTAGTCTGTGGAGATTTCAATATTAATATACTGGATAAATCTGCTGTAGTAAATAAATTTATAACTTTATTAAAGTCGTATAATTTGTACAATACTTTCTTTGAGCCGACTAGAATAACTGCCACTAGTGCTACCTGTATTGACAATATTTTTACAAACTTAAGACCTTCTAGCCATTTAATTATAAATGAGCTGGACTCTGATCACTGTGGCCAGTTAGTCACTTTCCCTCAGAAAACAGTCAGAGCTCAAAGAAAACTAGTGAGTTTTGTTCCTGTAAATAAAAGTCGCTTAGGACAATTTAAAAATAATTTAATGGAAAAGCTACCGGGTTTGCCTTATCATGATGACCCGGATCAAGCTTATGCTTCACTATTTAAACTAATCAATTGTGAGTTTAGGAAGGTTTTCACCTCAAAAACATTGCCTGTTAGTGACCGCATTATATTAAGTGATTGGGCAACACCAGGTATTTATAAAAGTAGGCAGAGGTTATTTGAATTGTATCATGAAAAATCATATAACCATGATGAAACTTTTAAAGAATTTGTTAAGAAATATTCAAAAACTTTTAAAAGAGCCTGTTCCTCAGCAAAAGCCATACACATTAAAAATAAAATAAAATCTTCTGGAAATAAAATTAAAACAACTTGGAATATTATTAATTCAGAAACGGGAAGAACGACAGTACGGAATCGTGACTTCCATCTAAAAATCAATGATGTAGATATTAAGGCAGACGTGGAGGTGGCCACTGAGTTTGAAAAATTTTTCACTAATATTCCCATTTTAACAACCAAAACTCTGTCATCGTCATCCTCCACTTCTGCTTACTCAATACTTAAAGAATGTGTACCAGAATGTGACAAACTTTTTGAATTCACAATTATTACTGCTAAAGACATTATAGAATCTTTTAGAAATCTTGATGTAAAGAAAACTGCTGACCTTTGGGGATTATCAGTACATACCTTGTCTTCAATAATTGATGTTATTTCACCCTTTTTAGCAATCGTTTTTAACTCTTGTGTTGCATCTGGTGTTTTTCCTGATCTGATGAAACTTAGCAAAGTGATTCCACTGTTCAAATCTGGCAGCACAACTGATCCCACAAATTTTCGGCCTATTTCGATTTTACCATCATTGAGCAAAATTTTTGAAAAAATAATTTTAAAACAAATGTTAGGACATTTCAATGCACATAATTTACTTCATCTGAAACAGTTTGGTTTCACAAAGGGTCGTTCAACTACAGACGCGGGCGTGGAATTACTGAAGAGCATATTCGAGGCCTGGGAGGAGTCGCAAGATGCTCTTGGCATTTTCTGCGACTTGTCCAAGGCCTTCGATTGCGTACATCATGACACACTCATCAGGAAACTGTACCACTATGGTATGAGGGACAAGGCTCTTGACCTTCTGACTTCTTATCTGAACAACAGAATTCAGAGGGTCGATATTAATGGCAAGAGATCTGCAGGATCTGCGGTCACTATGGGCGTTCCGCAGGGTTCAATTCTAGGTCCTTTCTTATTTCTAATTTATATAAATGACTTACCTTACCACATAAGGGATAATCACAAGATCGTCTTATTCGCAGATGACACTTCCCTCATTTTTAAAATCAAACGTCAGTTAGTCAACTATGAACAAGTTAACGATGCACTCTCTAAAGTTGTGCATTGGTTTAATGTAAATAATCTTCTCCTGAACGAAAAAAAAACTAAACTCCTTAGATTTTCAACGCCAAATGTCAGGCAGCTAACTACTAATGTTCAAGTTAATGGAATAGAGTTGGACCCTGTAGAGTCAACAGTTTTTCTTGGAATAACTATTGACGGTAAATTACAATGGGGCCCACACATAGAAAAATTGTCAGGAAGGCTTAGTTCGGCCGCTTATGCTGTTAAAAAAATTAGACAGATAACTGACGTAGATACAGCCAGAATTGTTTATTTTAGTTATTTTCATAGTCTTATGTCTTATGGGATTCTTCTCTGGGGAACCTGTGCGGACATTCATACTATCTTTGTTCTACAGAAAAGGGCTGTTCGAGCCATTTACAACCTAGGTCCAAGGGATTCCCTTCGAGAAAAATTCAGAGAAATAAACATCCTGACTGTAGCCTCACAATATATTTTTGAAAACCTATTACATGTACACAAAAATATATCAAATTTTAAGAAAATGACCGATATTCATAGTTTAAATACCAGGAATAAACACAACCTTGCTGTACATCGCACACGTCTCCACAGAGTAGGCAACTCGTTCATGGGTCAATGTATACGCTTTTACAACAAACTTCCCATTGATATTCGAAACTTACCCATTAAACGATTTAAAAGCTGTATTAAAACCAAACTTTGTAAAAAAGGGTACTATAAAATTTCAGATTATTTAGAAGATAAAAAAGCGTGGGATTGAGCTGCTCGCTCTGCTAAGCTTTGTGATAAAACTATAAAATTTGACATTTTAATTATTATGTAAATCATTAAAAATACCAGTTTTTTATATACATATTGACATTGTTGAAATTTATATACAAAATAACATGATTACTTTGTAAAGTATTATATTGTTTTAATTATTGTGAATGTGAGGACTATGTGGATATTTTATTTTTATTGTTTTTCCTTTCTTTAATTTTTTCTTTCTCAGTTAGTTTAAATGATGGTCTGGCAGTTTGAGTACTTTGCGCAGGCTTGGTTTTTGGTCGCCCAGCTCCATATCCGATAAAAGCTTTTGTAGTTGTTTTCCATCTGATTCTTCATACACGGAAATAAGCCGTTCCTTGATTGCGTTGTAGGGACGTTCCGATGGCGGGTTTTCAAGCAGGTCACATATTTGCTCAATGTCTTCCTTCGCTAATTGCGCTATAACCATCTGTGCTTTTTGAGCGTCGCTTTTCTTAAGATCGCTGACGGCGGCTTCAAATGTGATAAACCATAGTCGCGGTTTGTCACGCCAAAACGGTGGAACACGCAGGGAAAGTGAAATTCCGGAGATTTCTTGTTGGTATTTCGCTGCTTCAGCCATTGTTTAGCTTCGCTGATAATGGGCGTACTTGAAATACCGAAGGATGTATTCGGGTTTCGGGGTCACCACTTTAGCGACAGTTTGTATAGAAATTAAACAATGTATTTAAGAAGGAAGGAAAGTATGAATATCCTCATTTATTGATACCCTAACTATATACAAAATCACCTAGGTACAAGTAGCGGACATTACTTAAAAGATATTATTTATTAACAACCAATCAGAACACAGTTAAAATATTACTACAATAATCAGCGCGCGTTGCGCGCCCTCTGCCAACAGTCCAATTAACCACTAAACGCTCGAAGTATAAATATAGGTGGCCAGCACTCGCTCCTATAGCTCAGTGTAGTTGTGAACGTTCTGCCATGTGAATGCGCGCTGCTACAAGTGATTGCAATATCCTATTTACAGAATAAACAATTTCATTTCATTTCATTTCCTTACGGTGACTGTGGCATGGCGCTAGTGTCACTGTCACGCCAGCGCTGGCGTCCACTGGCGTCATAGGCTGTCGGTGACTGCTGCCTAGCAGGATCAGCAAACTGTTACAATCATTTCATAGTGATTTTAACTCTAACAGCAGCAACCCAACAGCAACCTTAATGTAACGACAATAAAGATCACTGTAACTTTGGCAGACTAGTTAGTGACAGCAACCCAACAGCAATCTTATTGTAATGCTGGGGCTGCACCTGCGTCTATCGTGACGAAGCTTCGCACAGTGATACCACATCGCCCGGGTGGCAGTACATCAAAGGATTTTACCGCGCTAATTAGCGTGGCGCGTGGTCGGACTAGCGTCGTTCATTTCGTTTGTTTCCGGACTGCATAGATGCTCTGTCGAAATAATGGAGAGCCATCTTGGATTATTGCATGATAATTCGTTAAGATTATGAAGCCGCTAATGTGACCACAGCATTAGCGCGATCAATTTTTAGCGAGCAAAACATACGAGGCTTCAGCACGCATTGCTTTGCCACGATATACCCAGGTGCGGACCCAGTATTACGAAAATAAAGATCATTATAATTTTGGCAGACATGTTAGTGGCAGCAACCCAACAGCAACCTTATTGCAATGAGAATAAAGATGACTAATTTAGAAAGTGATTTAAAATCAGAGATATAATAATTGTGAAAGTATTTCATAAAGATTCTATTATCGATTGAAAAATTGACATAAGTTTTGGGAACTGGGTATTAGAGCAGGTGGGTAGTGGAGAAGCAAATGTCAAAGACCAAATAAAAAAATAACTCTTTTATTATCATAGGAGTTCCTTGCCATAATTTTAGGTCAATAAGTTAAATAATAAAATCACAACTTAACGAATACTTAAAATTAACTCGAACTTCGCTCGTCAAATTTGAAATTTTGAATTTAACCACATACATAAGCCACCTGTATTACTGCCGAAACACACAATCAAACGTTGACGTCGTAAGCAATTCACTTATTTCTATGGCAGGTAAAATGGACTCAAAAAATACTTTAATAAAATATTTAAATACCAAAGTGGAACACCAAATTAAACAAATTAGATACAAAATGTTGTTGCACGTACATAACATAAATTAGATATTTTAAAGACCGTACAAGTTTTGAATTAAACGGCCGACAAGTAAGAAGTTCCATTCTGACTTTTCAAATAACATAGTATAATTCAATATTATTTATTTGCGTATCGAACTTCTTACCACTCGATAAAACATATTTTTTCTGAAATAATTTTACGCATTTTTTTGTAAAAATATTAATGTACAATTATTCATTAATGGCATGGCGCAGGGTTTCCAAGACAACTTAAACTTTTAGGTTCAATTTTTACACATCTTCTCCTTTCTATTTACATGTTTCAAGAGAACCGTACAACTAGTAATTAAGCGTGAAAAACGATTCAAATTATCAACTTTTACCTAAACATACATCACAGATAGAGATATAAAAAGAACTAAAACCTATTCGGCGTGTTCGTTGCATCAGATATGGACATTGTTGTGTCTGGGAATCGTGGGACAAACAAACTAAATTACAACTGACGTCGCATCAAAATATAAATTTGTTTTTCTGCACATAAATCAATACGTTATTATTAAATAATGAAGCATTGGAAGAAATAAGAAAATCGAAATATACAAAACGAAATTACAAACTAATCGTGCAAGGAAAGAAGACGAGAAAAACAATAAAGAACGAATCGAGTTTTGCTCCGTTCAGAGGCTATAAAGTCCATTCGAAAAAACTGGCAAGCACTTACATATTAAATTGATAATCTTATGTATTATAAGTTCTGATACCGACACTGACATTTGTTAAAAAATAATTTGCTATTTGACTATAGGTTGCTTATTTTTTTTAAACCTATTCATAGTATCGACCACTTTCAGAATCGTACTAGAGAGAATGATGATTGCATGGGTTACGTGAGTAACCATCTTTTGGACGACCTCGTCGTTGAAACAAAAAAATATATAAATAAAAAATGCTTAAACAAAAAAAATAATACTCCAAAAATTTAAATGGCGAAAGTGTTCCTCATGACAGGAAGATTTTACCAGAGCCTCACCAAGATATATTTAACATAGTACCGTTTCACTTTTTATCATCTCCACTCGTTTTAGGGTCGTTTTTCTTATTATCCTCGTGTTTGGCTTCAGCGTTGTTGTTGTCAGAATCTTTTTCATCCTTTTTGTGGGTGTTATTCTGTGATTCGACGACATCCTGGGACTTGGACTTGGATTCCCATTTGGTTTGAAACTCTTCGTTCAACATTTTCTCGAAATCATTCGAAATTTTGTTTACGTTCTTTTTCATCGTCGGATCTGGACAGCTCTGTAAATAAGAAACAATGTTCTTCAGGATCTTCAAAGAATTTATCTTTATATGTGTGTACTGTGTTAAATAAAAGGGGGAACTGACTGACTGACATATCAACGCAGAGCCGAAACTACTGGGACTACTGGCACGTGACATTTTACACACAGCATCCTTTAATAATGTAGGGGAACAGAAGGGGTTGATGGAAATTCGATCTTTAAGGGGGTGAAAAGGGGGATTTCTTTTGTATAACCATCTTATCAAAATTAGTTTAGAAAAACTAAAAATTAAATCTTTATATTTTACTTGCTTGCGTTTTTTTTATTGTATATGAAATGCAATAATTAATATCGTAACACCGAATATTTAGTTTTAGATGTAAAAAAAGTATTTGAAAAGTTTCCAAACTTTTTTTAATTATCGCATTACATAATTAATATTTTAGCTCACTAGTTAGCCATATTTCTTATTGCCAAATTAATCAAAAGAGCGAAATACGAGTACTTCACAGCTATTTGCGACGTTTCCCACTTTCAGTATAAACGCTCTTAAACTTAAAACCAAAACTAAAGAATAACATGTATCGTTACAACTATTTTTTTAATGTTCTTCGGCAAACTTCGAGTTTTGTCAGTCGTCGGATTTCTATCAGTTGCCCTCTGCACTCGGTGCAGATCGGACGCTCTCAATCGACTTTGAAGTATATAGAGTTGTTAATACTCTTTTAACATAATGTTATTTATTTTAAAAATGGGAGGTAAGCTGCTAAAGTCGCAGGCATGACAGACAATTTTAAGCGTATACTTATATTTTTTACAAGAAGCCGATGCATTAAAAAAGAAAGCAATGGTTATTTTCAAAAAGTTCAAAAACGTTTTTCTGTAGCTTGTGGTGTGTGTTTCAGTCGGAACTGTCAAGAATATTGTAAAAGAAAATGATAAAAAAGATAAAATTGTCTCCCTTCCCATCACCAAAAAGAGAAAAATAAAACCCAAACAACTTCGTTTGGAATTTGGACAATTTTGATTATTATGTCATACGTAGTATGATTTACGATTTTCATTTACGCTTTAAGAAATTACCTTGTTTTATGACTTAAAAATCGAAGTTGTTTGAGGTTCTGGAGAGTGGAGACATTAAGAAAAATTTTGAAAGATCTTTTTCTTCTTCTTTTCATTACTGACTAAAGATATTGATTTTTGATATTTAAAAAAACAGAAAGCAATCTGGAAATACTAATTGAAAAGCATGACATTCGCCTTAAGTATCTCAGAGAAATTCTAAGGATGAGGGCCGATGCCCGGCTTGGGCAGAGCATCGCCGTGTCCTCGTGGAGACGGAGTGGATCGGTGGTGGGGATCTCTCGCGTCCGGCCCTGGTTCAGGCCATGGTACGGAGCGACAGGGCATGGAAGGCCGTCACCTCCTTCTGCGAAGCAGTAATGCTCGCGAAGGAGGAGGCGGAACGCGTGAGGGAGAGGCAAATTTCGCGCCCTCAAGCCCCTAGCCGCCGCAGGATACGCTTTGGGCGTCGGGAATCACAAGCCGATTCCCGGCCACCGTAGGCGCGGGCTTGCGGGCGGTGAGCAATGGGTAGCTCGCCGTCCGATAAGGACCAGGCCCGGGTTGACGGCGCGTTGTGTTCCACGCGCGCCTCAAAGAGATGTCAGCACCATTGAAGGGGTCCGATGAGACCGATGCCTGCCGGGGTTGCGGGAAAGTCCGAAAGGGATACCGTGGCCCCTGGCAACGTACAGGCAACTGAAAGAACACAGAGTCTGACACGCCCTCCCGCTCCGCCCAGAGCGAGAGAAGTTATTTGATAATTTCCCACCCAAAAAATTCGTTATTAGTTAAACCCCCGAACTCAACACTACTAAACCACAAATTATAGCTTGGTTGCAGCAACATAACATTCCTCATAACCCAAACTCATTGAAGATCGATTTATATGACATTGTAAAAAAACAAAGAAAGATACTTAGAGTTTGCTATTGATCGCATTATGGAAGAACATGGCCATACTATTTAAAGGATACGTAGCTATTCAAAATGCTGCAATGAATGTAACAATCAAATAAATTATATTGGAAAAATCAATATGATTGGCCCGGAAGAATGAAAAAAAAAGTATTTGATCATTCAATAAAACGGGAGGACGAATATAGAAAATTTGAACCAATGTTTGATTCACACAGGGAAAATTTTATAATAAATACCTGTTCGAGCGGTGATGAAGGTGATCATTCCATCGCTAGTGAACATACTGACACAGCTACAGAGCTACCTCCGTTTTTGAAGTCGGTTAAAAAGGAAATTTAGTTTTACAGCTCTATATAGTTCACACGGAAATCAAAGCAAAATAACAATTAAGTACTTACATAGTTCTGAATTCTGAATGTTCGGAAATGCGATGATTTCAGAGGGACATTAAGAAAATAGTTGTACTGTATCAAGGTTTTTCGGAAATTATACCTAACGGGGTGAAATGGTATTCAATTTGGTAGACAATTTTACAGCGAAGGATTTCACTGGTGGCTTGATTAACTCGAAAATTGGTATAAAAAAATCTTTCAATGAAGTTATGGAAACATCCCAAACGATTATTCAAAAGTTCATCCCTTTTTTTGGATGGGAAATTATCAAGTTCATCCCCGAGGGCGTGAAAAGAAGGAATACAGTTTATATGAAAAAACTTATTAACTTGGTTAATTAACTTGAAACTTGGCACGAATACTTGCGTAAGTAATAAAGTTTGTCATACTTGGTTTTTCAAAACTACCCCTCAGGTTGTTGTTAGTTTGTTTAGAAGAATTTTGAAGCACGGTCCGATTAACTCGAAAAGAATTAATACTTTTGACAGAAAAGAAACAATACGTTTTTGGGTTTTTCGAAAATTTACCCCTATAGGGGCAAAAAGGGGTGATTAATTTAAGGGGAGGATTTTAATGGGACGCTTGATTAACTTGGTCTTTACATGGTCTGACCAAGATTGTGTCTGGACTTTGACCCCTCAGTTTGTTTGATACGGAAATGTCGACCTTATTTTTTTCCATCTAGTTTATTTTTTCTCATAATATTATATGTAAAAATGATTCCGATATCCTATTTACAGAATAAATAATTTCATTTCATTTTAATAATTAAAACAAAAAAAGTACGTGTTTCAGGGTTTAATAACTCATACAATGAAAACGTAACAAAAACTTTTTTTTAAACAGGCCCCGTCGTTGTGAAAAGGGAGGAAACAGTTTATTTGAAAAATCTTATTTCTTTGATCTATAAACTTAAAAGTTGGCACGAATACTTATTTATCTAAACATTAAATTCCGAAAACTAGGTATTGTTCAAAGGAGGATGGAGGTGTTAAAAATTTTATAGAAAAGTAAGAAATTCACGCGACCGAGGTCGCGGGAAAAGTGCTAGTGTACGTATATTTTTACTATGTCACCTTTAGATAAAGTCGCACATTGTTGAAAATTCGTCTAAAATCTTGAACGACCTGCTCATATTCATTATAAGATGAATTCTTGAGTTTTGTGGATATGTCATGGAGACACATTGGATATTTTACAACTTCGTAGAATCTAGGAGCCTGGAAATAAAGAAATTTTTTAGAGCAGCCTTAAAGATATTACAAAGAAAAATATACAAGTGTAAAAAAATGCAAACACTAACCACTTTTATGTCCATATCATGTTGAATAAAAGCAGCTTCGTTGATTTGTGATAGATTAGAAACAATTGCCTCAAACTTCTTGATTGTGTTAGTTGGCAAAGGCTTCTTCTTCTTCGGATGGTACCACATTCCCGACACGGCAACTTTTGGTTTTCCACTAGATCTCTTATGATTCTCATCTCGAACGTAATTGCCGGATTGGTCAAAGTTAGGACAACGAGTATTTTCCTTTTTTTCTTCTTCATTCCTAGAGTCAGGAATATCTAACGGATCATCAGGTTCAAGTAATTTGGTTTCAGAATCAAGCAGTTTAATTGTATCATCGGTAAAAATTGATTGATCTTGATTCTTGCTTAGAATATAGTCATTTTTGGCTGATTGTTGATTCCATACACAAGTTAGATCTTTGGACATAAAATGATTGAGCCCGGCAGACCACGCGTCATTCTGCTCCATGCTAAGTTTGACTTGCTTCAAATCTTCAGAGAACTCGTCAGTCGCGCTTAGCCCCAACGCGTCATATAGTCGGGCAGTGTCTGATTTAGAACCTTCATGAATAAAATCCATCAGTTTGGGTGCAGACTGTTTCGCCGCTTCCCAAGCGCGGTCTGATGTCATCGAACTTAAGAGATCAAGCGAGTCTGCTACCCTCATATCCAAGCAGGGCATTCCATGTCGAGGCATCGTTTTCTGATCTTCTCCAAAGATATCGTCTGAGCGTCTGGACATCAAACAGGGCCATGATTCAAGATTGTACTTCGGCTGCGGTGCTAATGTGACAGGCGGAAACGGAACTTTCATTTTAAGCGCTATGTCGTCTCCTACAGTGCTGTCGTACACCGCATCCTGAGCGGCGCCTTGTACAAATGGAGAAATTGGATCTGCAGGCTTTATTGGCACCTTGTAGCTGCCGGGCTTCATATACACTTTTGAAATTTCATGAAACTCATCATTTTCTGGGTCTAGGAATTGTACGGGGCCAGAGATATTATTTGAAATCGTCACAACATTTGATGGGATTTGAATGTTGAGAGTGTGATGAGTTAAAAAATCGCTAGGTTCTTTTTGGACCATCTGACCCCATGCCGCAAAAAAATCGGCCTCTTCCTTTGTATCGCCACAACTATTATTTTTCTGTACGTAGCAACCCCGCATCTCGGCTGCCGCTGCCATACTCGGTATCAATGTCTTTTCCACATGGCTCAAAGGAATCATTTTGGCTTTCAATTCCATGTCCCTGCGTTGCAACAAATCGCAAGGCATATTGCCAAGAAGCGGTTGTCCTGGTGCTTTACCGAGTTCTGCATCAATTTTATGTTTCAGTTGAGTGTACAGTTCTCGCTGCTCCGCGTGACACATGCCTTCAAGAGCGCGAAAATCGGGAACGTTAGTGATAGTCCATGATTGTCGTGGCTTTGACTCACGGACACTGCACGGATCACATTTGTACGGTGTCTTCTGGTAGCTGTCTATTTCAGTTTGGTCGCTCAAGGGATAGAAGTTATGAGAGTTTGGCGGTGGTACTACAGGATACTTCTTATATGCGACTCCTGATCGTGCGGGCCATGGACTTTCGTTGAAGCTCTGGGAAGCTGCTTGGGATTGATTCTGTACCCATGGCGGTTGAACAGCGTTGAAGGGCTGCGGAGAAGCATTGACGGGCCGTGGAGTACTAGCATGTGATTTAGTTGGTTGGAATTTGTTCTGATTTTGATTCCTCGGTGCGGCCGAATTGGTTGAGTAGTAATTGTGTGTAAAACTTTTCTGTTCCATAGTAAAACCATGATCAAGGCACTTAAATGTTTTATAGATGTGAGTCAACATTTCTTTGGTAACAGCCTGCCATTGTACAAAACATTCTCTTATGTTAGGGCTATAGTATTTATTTTCGATTCTAGAAAAAGTGTCGTGCTTCTCACTAAGCAGTTCTTTGACACCTTTCCAGCCATCTAAAATTCTGACAAAAGAGAAAATAAAGTTCTTGATTACCCACGGTATACCTTGAGAATGCAGGTTAGCGACAGCGCTGTCCGGTTTTTGTACGTTAGATCTAGTTTTTGCGCAAATCGAGTGTATATTCTTAAAACAAGGCCTATTGTGATGAGCAATCGCTATGTTTTCAGCATCAGTACAAGCTTCCACAGCCAGTTGAACTATTTGATTCGGAATTTGATCATGTATTACAATCTTATCTAGCGCAGTGAGCAAAACTTCTGATGATACGGATGGCTTATTCTTGTCTTCGTCCTGATAGGTTTGTTTCTGATTTTGCTTTTGATTATTGGAATCCGATCGCGAGTCGGGTATGTTGCACAGTTCTGACACCATTCTTTCTCCTTCAACAAAGAAATCGAGACTAGAAGTGGACTCCGAAGTTAAGTTCCTTTCCTTCCGTTGCCGCTCTACTTCAGGATTGTCCTTGTACCTCTCATGATATCGTGGATCGGTATTGTAGGAGTTGCGTTTATCTTGACTTTTAACTATTTTCTTCTTCGCACCAGTACCGATTGGTTCTTGGTTGGAGACGGACCAGGAGCTCTGAGACCGTCTATCGTTGTCTGATCTTCCTCCTATCATCCCAGGTCCGCTGTAGTTGGATGAAGATGGATCAAAAACAAGGCCAACGAGAGGGGAATTAGGCGGTGAACTAAATGTCGGGGCCGATGGGTTGTTATATCTGCAAATAATGGTGGAATTCAATTTTTAGTTCATGAGACTAAAACTTCGTGGACTGGGGGTATATACCTTGGGTTCTGGTACTGCTGGCTGGATGCGGTGGCTTCGTAAATGCCAGTCGCGACGCGGCAGTAAGTCGCCATGTTTTGGTCGGACAAATCTTTGCTGGAACATCCTGAAAGAAAAAAATTTAGAGAGATAAGATAGAAAACATAATTTAGGAAAACAGTAAGAATATAGAAAACAACTAAGAATCGTTTTGTGTTGGGATTTACACACACAATGATTGATCTGAGTTTTTTCGTTTGTTACGCTTTCACGCTAAAACGGCTGAACAGATTTAGATGAAATTTGGCACATGGGTAGACTATGATCTGGATTAGGATATAGGATGCTTTTTATCCCGATATTCCCACGGGATCGAGACTTATGCGGGTGAAACCACGGGGCGCAGCTAGTTAAATAATACAAATTACGTTTGATGCTGTTGGTTGATGCTTGTAAGAAATAGCAGACTAATAGCTCTTACCATAGCGTCGTAAAATGATGAGAGCAGTCTTGCAAAGACAAATATTTGTATATATATAATTAGTCATTTTAATATAACTTACAATATTGTTATTACGGCTAGGCAGCAGTAGTTCTCATAGATAAGACGACATGGTTCTTCACCTACGTACCATAGTTCTTTTGCTGCATCACGGCGTACTGATGCTGGGTCTGGTAGCCGTCGCTCTGGTGGGGCATCCCACGATCTCGCCCCCCATCGGGACCACTGTCCCTATACTCTCCCGTCTTACTCGACACGCCCCCACCATACTCTTGCATTGGGCTCGCAAATTTCTACAAATTATTGAGTATTATTTTAACGGTTATTCGAAAATGTATTTGCTGTTCTAAGTTTTAAAATATCGAAAATTATTTTCCAATCGTCTCGATAAGATCCATCCAAAAAATATTATTGTTCGATGTGGAACAATATGGTGAGGTATCTTGCTTTACAACATAAACGTGTAAGGCTTGACCAGAATATTTTACTGTCAGTTTGACAGAAGACCCGGAAAATACAAGGTGACGGATAATATCAGACAAGTCTGAAAAAATATTGAACGAAGTGCTGATACTATTGTATAACAAAATCGTCAAAAACGATTTAAAATTCATGTAAAGGTACGAATGGACACCATATTTGCTTATGGCACCTGTGCTTCTGGCACCAATCGCCCCATTTCAAATATCTTAGTTCTTTTATAATAACTGGATTGTCTCATATTATTGTGCTACCATATACCATATAAACTCAATAAAGCATTTAAAATAACTGGTAATCACATCCATAGAGCACCAGCGCGTCGACATTCTGCCAACAAAACCACGAACAATAAAATCAATGATCACTAAAACAATATCTTGAAACAATAATTTTCAATCATATTATCTACCTTCGATGTGTCTATTTTCCTTTTAAAATCCGCCGTACCGTATGATGCTCAGTTCAACAGCATAAACTGAACTATAATTAGGAAAGTTTTTGTATTTTTTCCAAAATGAAACTTGTTTGAGTTTAGATTTAAAAACGTTTTAATCGAGTATGGCGTACAGAGAATAATCTCGCCTAGATCTAGTAGGTGTCCGTCGCCGATATCATAAAACGAGACATTTGATGAAAAAAACACATATTTTTGCACTTTATTCCATCTACAGTAGTTAATATTGAGGAAATACCTTGCAGTTGCTAGGAATCTTACATAACGTTGACGTCATTTTATAAGTTTCATAGAAATGGTCAAATATATATTTTTATTGGACTTACCGATTTTTTTGCACCCTTGTCCTTCCGCAGGAGCCTCTTCAATACCTACTCTCAATACATATTACAATAAATAATACCTATCCAAGTGATTGTCAAAGTATCCGTGTCTATTTTTTACAACAATTATTTTTTATTCTTACGTATTAACCAGTATGATTTAACACGATTTGGATGATTCCAGCGATACAACTATTGCTTATTTTCTAGATTTCTGAACATTTAAAATCATTATATTTTTATTCACTACCTTCGATGTAAGTTGGAAAATGTATGACTTGCCAAATAATTGAAATCAACCATATGATTTCGTTCATTTGTTTCTTGACGTTTTCCATTTTTGCTTTTCTGAAGCCAGAACTAGCGGCCTTATATGTTTGCAAGTAAACTCCGTGCAGTTCCGTATAATTAATTTTGTTAAAAGTGCCGAAGCAATGTACTTACGTTGTGTATTACTTGTGACATAATTAAAATTATACGATCCTTGTGTAACACTCGCTAATAACTGTATTGTTGCGTTGGCAAAGAAATCATCTAAATTACCATCTGTATACAATTTTCTCTGTGCATATAGGTTGCTCGCGTTGCAGTCATGCTTATGATCACCATCCTGCATCCGCATTCCGTGGCTTCCGTAAGAGGCTGTTAAAACGATGGTCTTACCGATTGAGCATCATATTTCCACTTGTAAGTTGTAACATAATTAATTATCTAAACAGCAGGTGCAATCCTTAGGTTACTTTGTAGACCAGAGTATGGCTTTACCTGGACTGCGATATAATAAAAAGGCTAACGGGTCTGACTAAAGTCGATTTATTCGAACAAACACCACTTATTATGGAATGTTTAATTAGTATAGAAAACCATTACTTAAAATTATTAAACATCATTGACAGATAATTTTTCCGACGAACATCAGGGTAGTGGTGGTGAGAAGGGCAGTGGTGACTGTGGTCTCGTGGGCACCGTTACAGAAGTCTGTGAGACAGGAGCAAACTTCCTGCCTACCCCCGTAGCCGGCACGGTGGTAGCACTGACCCTGGAAAAAGCAGAAAGGAGTTAGTTAATGATCGAAAACAAACATGTTGATTAGATTAAGTGTTATTTTCTTTCACTCTTGGTATAGCTGCAAGTTTTAGAAAAAGAGAATTTTCGTAGCAACACATTCGTCAATCAAATTGGCTTTTTCTACCACAGCCTGCCATAGACATCATAAGATATACTCTTATTGCCCAATCGGCAATCAATCTGCATAGCCTTTTCCCAACTATTTTGGGGTCGAGTTCCATTCTAACCGGATGCAGCTGAATACCAGTATTTTACATGGAGCGACTGCTTATCTGATCTCCACAACCGCAACTGGGTAATACGATACCCCTTGGTAAGACTGGTTGTCAGACTTTCGGGCTTCTGACGACCCGTAACGACTGTCAAAAATCCACGAATGACAGCCGGGACCAACGGCTTAACGTGCTTTCCGAGGCACGGAGGAGTCTCGGTATGTAAACATGGTCATCCATCCACAGACCAACCCCGGCAAGTTTAGCTTAACCTGATGGATCGACCCGTGCGGCAGTCATTATTTAGCCACGAGCTCCTCTAATTGCGCAATAGGCGGAGTGTTTCATTTCTATGACGGTCTTAATCAGACCAGTCTCAGATAATCCGAAAGCTTAGTTTTAGAAGATACACAAGATTTTCTCTTGAAGCATTAACTTAAACTCGGTCTCATCTTACCCACAGCTCCTGATAACCTGCTCTCCGGCAGCCTGCCATTGACACTATAGGCCACAAGCTACGCTATCTTACGGCACAGGTTAAGGGTGACTCCGCAGTCGTGGTCGGAGCAGTTCCTCTTAGCCCTACCTTATAATTGGTCTCTTCCCAGCCACAGCTCCTGATAACCTTGCTCTCCGGCAGCTTGCCATTGACACCTTAGTCCACATGCTACGCTATCTTACGGCACAGGTTACGGGTGACTTCGCGGTCGTGGTCGGAGCAGTTCCTCTCAGCCTTACCTTATACTTGGTCTCGTCCCAGCCACAGCTCCTGATAACCCTGCTCTCCGGCAGCCTGCCGTTGATTCCATAGTCCACATGCTGTACGATTTTACGGCACAGGGTGTGAGTAACGCCGCGGTCGTGGTCGGAGCAGTTCCTCTTCAGGTTGTCTGGCAGTTTGGCGTCCAGACACATCGAGTTTGTAGCGCTGTTACATTCATAGCACATTATCGTTGACCCTGAAAATTTGAAGGACAGCTAGAGTGTTTTACTGAAAGATATGGTGTATGTTTTGACTTCGATTACATCTTATGCCGAATATTTAATAACAACTTTCCTAAAAACTAAATGCATTGATATCATTGCATTCATAATTATTATATTTGTTATTATATTTATAATTTACTAGCTGCGCCCTGCCGTTTCACCCGCGTAAGTGTCGGATCCGTAGGAATATCAGGATAAAAAATATCCTATGTCCTAAACCAGGTCATGGTCTACACATGTGCCAAATTTCATCCAAATCTGTTCAGCTGTTTTAGCGTGAAAGCGTAACAAACAAACAAACTCACTTTCGCATTATAAGTTTTAATGTAAGTGACTTTGTGTTTGTTTTGAGAATAAATATCTTTAAACCTAGAATGGCAATGTCAGAAATAATTATGTCCGTACCACCTCAATACACACCGTTATATTACAACATATATATTATTATATTGTATTTGGTTTTAGATTTTAAAAAACTACACATTTTTCTATTAATTTCTATTCGATATTTTCATCAACCTTACTCGTGAGCAACAAAAGACTACTTCCATTTTATTATATTTCATTTACTTCCTTTGCTTTCGTTCTCGTTGCCACCTAACCCAACTGACGTAATACTTGAACGGGCTCTTAACAATAATTGCTTGTGACCTTGTTAACCCTTTAGGTGGCAAACTTTTCGCAAAGTGCTCTTATTGTAACTGTCCTATCTTACACTACCCTAATTGATAGGGCTTTAAAAAAAATGGTTTGATTAATGAAAAGTTCGACAGATTTCATTGAACATCTTCATAAGAATCGTTAATTCTATTCTCTCGTCAAATTTCAGAATTACTGAGAATATCGTTAATTCTGTCTAGCTTATGGCCAGTAAAATTGTCTTCAGGCATAACCTTGAGTACCAGAGTGACTACCTTGAGTTACTCTGACAAATAAAAAACAAACTCAGCACTATATCACATCGATCAATAAACAAAATGTGGCCATGAAACAGGATGTAGTTTTATTTGCTAGTCGCCTTAGATATTCGAGGAAGCTTGCCTAACGTATACAGACCAATTTAAAAATAAACCACTCAGTGCGCGGTTGGTTTAGTACCTCGTAATAAAATTGCAACAATTGTAACGTAATGGTAAAGCAATTTGTGGTTTGACGTTGGGTGACTTGGAAATTTACGAAAAATGGGCAGTTTCCTTTGGTTATGAAGAATTTTTCAATGTAAGTTTTGTCATTGGGATTGGCCGATTATCGCTTGGTGATTACAACAATACTGCTAATTACAATTAATTATGTTTGTCCACCGATACCTATGGGAATAATAAATGTATACTAATAATGGATAATAAAATCTATCATAGAAATATCTCTATTTTTTAAATGGAAAATCACAACCAGTCTGCCGCATGTTTTTGTCTTCTTCCAAAATCATAAAAAGCCTAATTATTATCTTTTACAAAAACACAAATAAATTACAAAGCATTTGACCACATTTTTCCATAACCTCTCCACAGTTCAAGGGAAAGGGTACAGTGACCTTAACCACTAGGATACTTCCATTGCTGCGTGGAAAACAGCTATTTTTACCGGCGGATAGAAACAGCTATGGGCATCCGTTCCCATAAGTTACTGCATCAACTCTTCATGGGGTGAAGTTAAAACACATTTGATAAGTTCTTTATGTAAGTTGTAACTTAAGAAAGGAATAGTAATGAATCTTTCGGGAAGCCAATCACACCAACTCCAGCCATTCACACACTTATTTAATCAATAAGTAAATCGTAGGAAGCAAGAACATAAACTAAACTAACCGTAATGTAAAAGTCCACAGAGAACTATAAAGCCGAAATATAAACACGCCATGACTCCGGATCCTGAGTAGCAACAGCTTTCTATCAGGTACACGCCACTTCTGACTTTGAGAGGGAGTATCAATGGCGCAAGGATGGATTCAGTGCAACCCGCCTTACTTTTGTAACAGGATGAGCCTCATTGAACCCAACAGCGGAACACGCCAATTCAGATTGTTAGGTGATTTTATTAGGTCAGACTAGATTACGAAAATAAATCGAGTCAATTGTCACGATCAATCTGATAGATTTGAGTATTGTGGAGGTTTTGATCTAAACGCTGATGAAAGAGAAGTTGTTGGAAATGAAAATCAAGATCATGAAAAACTTTTAATAAATACATTCGCAAATTACAAACACAACAATGAAGCGTCGCTAAACAAAATGTACAATGATTGCGGCTTTGGTAACTTCATCAATGCTATCGACATTGCTCGTAATACAAACTCTGTTCCTCTGTACATAAAGTTCAACTTCGTACTTATGCGTCTAACGTGTGAATCGTGTGTGATTATCGTCTATTTACATAGATTTGCTAAATTCATTAAAGTGTTAACGCCACACATATTCATCTATAGCAACACGTAACCATACAAATAAATTACAAACACCTATACATGTACTTGCTATATCTATTTTAACATCTAAATCTATCATCTCATTGATTTCGCCGACTATATTAGCGCTCTCAAAATAGTAAGCCTCAATAGTTCACGAAACAACAATAGTTTCTTTGGTACGTACGAGTATTTCATTTCTAATATCATTGCAGCAAAAGCGCTTTTTATATAATTTTCCTAACTTTTGTTTTTAATATTTGTTATAAAAATTCTTAATTTGGCAGTGGGCGTTTAAGACAAGCCTTTAAGAAAACTAGTTGTGCTTGTTCTGCTTTTGATGATCTTACTTCCAAAAATGATATGTTCTCTTTCTTAGTGGCACTACATGGTATTGTTGCTAATGGTCAGGTTGGCGAGGCGGCGTCAACTAGAACCTGAGTAGTGCGAAGGTGATGAGCATGAGCGCGGTGGCACCGACTGGGATGGTGGCGGCGTTACAGCCGTCTTCCAGGCATGAGCACACTTCTTGTCTGCCACCAAAACCTGAACGCTGGTAGCAGCGACCCTGGGGAGGACGAATACAAAGTTATGTTCATGTCAATTGTCATTGACTTATTTATAACAAGTCATTTTAGTTTTTCTGGATATTTCCAAATATTGTTTGTTCTGGTAAAAAATGGACTGCCAATTGAATGCGTCCTGGTACTTTCATGGAAAGACCCTTCATAAGCAGCTCAATATTATACTTATTGGTAAAGCCACAACCATTTTCATAGCGATTGTATTTAACGTACGAACCTTTTAACACTTCGAAGTTAGCAGTCCATTGTTAATCTAGTTTGTACTGCGAAGAAGTGCTCTAAGTATGTCAATATCAGTAGGTAATTTGCATGTCGTTAGACTCAATTAACGAAATGAAATTACGTGTAGTATGTACCTACTCTTAATTATTTGAACTGACGTGAACTTACGTTAATAAAGTCAGCGGAGGTTTGACATATTTCAAATAGAACATTAGGTATTTCGTTGAATATTAATCTATCAAGTGTTCCAATTAATTTTGAAATTTAGAAATAGTATGCTTAATAGTTCAAGTAATTTTGACCAAGACTTATAGCGTAGCAGAATTTGGAGTCTAAAGACTACTTTTATCGCTCTCACCTTGTAACTGCTGTCGTCCCAACCACATCCTCGGATGACCCGGCTGTCAGGGGGCATGCCATTCATCTCGAACTCCACGACCTGGGAGATCTTCCTGCACATAGTGTCCTTGGGTCCGCACGGCAGCCGCAGGGAATCTGGCAGCGCGGCCATCAGACACCGGGAGTCGTTGTGGCTGTTGCATTGGTAACATGTTATTGCCATACCTGAGGATGGAAAAAGTAGTTGAGTTAGTGTTTTGGTTGAACATTATAACAGAATTATGGTTTCTTTGAAGTAGGTATAAGAGTTTCAATTTGTTCCAATGAACGGTCATTGGAGAAAGGGCTTCATGCATTAGGTAACGATAGTACACCTTATATCTTACATATGAAAAAAAAAACACTGAAATGTGATTGCAATTTAGCCCAGCTGTTATACAAAAAGTACAAATTAGTATTGTTTTAGAGTACTTAGGTATTGTTTTAGATCTCAATGATCTCATCGTATATGAAAAATACTATAGAAGTATAGAATGTTGTGAGGACTGACTTGGTGTTCGTTTAGCTTGCCACGCGTGATCTCTACGGGCGTCACTTAGACCTTTGGGATGAAAATGGGACGATATGCGATCAAACTGTTTTTAATGTCATTACAATCACTAATCACAATAAATAGTTTTTTTTTATACTAGACGTCTGAAGGTTAAATCACTCGTCAATATCTCAAGATTAATTAATTGAAATAAGAAATGAAGGATTGATTGTCTGAAATATGGTCAGAAAAGGGGTGACTTCGGAGATCATGGCAAATATTTTGAAACATGCTGCGCAAGAGGATGTTGAATTATTTCATTGAGATATTTACATGCTCTTATGAAAGCCATAACTGGAAAATATATCATACGAATTACTCCTTTTTTATATAATCAGAAATTTAAAAACTGTAAACATAGGGACGAGAGATCTTTCATAATATACTGCTGAAACATATTGTAGTCAATACTAATAAAGCGTCAAAAAATACCAAACTGATATCACTTAGTTAAGAAAAGGAAATGAGTAATTGTTGAGCTGAATACTTGGACCACATGTTCAGTCTGTACCCACGCACCCCGCTGATACCATTCAAGTGTCATTCAATCATTGTACAGGATGTTGTGAAAGATTTCTCGACTTTTGTTGATGTAATACATCAACTTTTAGAAATGTTATATCAATCAGACTTTATAAAAATGTGTCTTTTGCGATTCATAATTCCTTCAACTACCATAAGGATCTGCTGTACTTATTTAAAGTATTTAAAACAATTAAACGATCAAAATTAATGTATTCTTTTGGGTCTTCTTCAAGCTAAATCACAGTTATTATTGTTTTTTTTTTAAATCAGTACGGGGTTTTGTCTCGAAAACATAATCTGAAAACTGGATTTCTAATTTCTCCTTTCTGATTTCTTCTTCCATTTCTTTTCATTTTACAATATAAGTGTGGATTACAAACGTCTACAACTAAATATAGTCAAGTTCACAAGAAGTGTAGTTTCAGTATAGACTCATAAAACGTACACAATAAGTTAATCTACCGCCTGCAGATCATACGCGCCCATGTTCCCATCGTCCTACTTTTTCTATCGATTTATGAAACAACAGACAGCTATTTCCCTTTACAAATTATGAGCGAATTTACCGGACTTTAGGGTAAAAATATATTTTTTAAGCACCTTATTTTATAAGCCTCTACGCGGACTCTACGCCGTAGACCGTGGGGTCTACGAACTTTTGGGCCGCGTAGCGAATAAACCACCTTCTCTCTTTCTTGGAAGACTTAAGATTATGACACAAGCAAGAGCAGTACCATTCTGAACAAGCTAATTGACCAAATAATCACGCCTGTATCGACTGTAGGCAGACACGTATAATAAACCCAAATTTCGTCAGTTTTGTCGAACAGACTAAGACTAAGTGATTGAAAAATATTACCAGCCTACACAGGTCTGGAGATCAAAGTTTTTCAAGTGATCATCATTGAGGCTTAATTTGTATGGAGGCTACACTATACACCATCAATATTATAATATATAAAGTAACGCGTGTTAGTTTGTTGCGATGCGCCAACATCAATAGCACAGATCTTCCTATATAAACATTCTCAATAGATACCTAAGTCTATATTTATGTACGAGCTTATAAAAAGTAACCTCCCAACATAGTTTCAAATATGAAAACTGTACAGTAGGTTAGTAGTGACTAAACGAAAATGTGTTAATATAAAATCTTCAGCGGTAAATTCTTAGATCAAAACATTCTAGAAATATTTGTATGAAATTGTAAACTAACTAATGTAAACTTTGAAATATCAAGGACACCCTTTAAGAATGCTGTTCAGATTTGATTAAGGTATTCATCTCATGAATCAACTGATTGTATCCTCAAGCTACACTTATTTTATGTAAAGTTTATTACGCTTGTCGTGTTCAGTGAAATAACATCCGTTAGCATACGTGCACTAATGTAAATCTAAGATCAAGAACACTACAGTTTTGGGGTTAGTATCAGATATCACTTCTACATCTCCTGTATACAAGGACCACATATTGAACGACACAACAATATCCATTGACAAACTATGTGTTCTGTTAGACTTCATATGCATGTATGAATATACTGATTGACATTGAAGTATGGGACAATACCGACTATTATGTATAGGGAATACTAGATTTCACTGAATAACAAAAAGGAGCATTAGATAATAAACAATAGTTTTAACATAAAGTTAAGAAAGCTTCAAAATAAAATAGAAAAAGTTACGAAGGACCAAAAAATTATCCGTAACTGAAAATGACCGCGTAAGGTGATCACGAGTGATGGATGGCTTAATTTAATAAAGCACAAACCTTGCTGTAGCAAACTGCATATTACCGCCAAAAAGCAAATTAAAATGAGCGCCATTTTGTTAAGTTGGAACAGGTAACCGCCGGTTCTGGTCGCTGCGTACCGCACACGGTTGCGATCGCCGGCCCACTGACTATTCACAACTACGTTAGAAGCTATATCTACTACAAATGTGCACCGCTTATTCAATTGCTCTAATACCTTAACAAATTGACTGCTGTATATTGTTGAGTATCGGCAATTCTTCGCTTAGAACAGATTAACGTTCGGATAGGGGCTGAAAATATAATGTAGCAACGAGTTTTTACTGGTTAAGATTATTGCGGTTCTACAAGGTTGGCTGTTAAATCATGTAGTATAGTGGAGGGAGATCGCGTGATTACCTGTAATTCTGTTGTTTACAACCGAGACATGTGTAGCTTATGTAAGGAATTCGATCGCTTATACTATCTAAGGTATTTTCAGCAGAAACTTCAAAAGGTTTTTCAGTTCTTTGAGGAAGCAAAGGTATCCATCTACCAGACGATCACAGACGGTCTAAGTTATATTTTCTATTTGAAAATATAATCGAAATAGTAAAAATCTAATAATTAATAAGTATAATTAACAGAGGAAATTGTTTTCTACGTGTTGAAAATAAACTTAATAGGTATTTTCAATATTTTTCCTTTTTGCTACAATAACATTTTGGTCCTGGACACGAGATATTCTAAGTGTTACGACAGCCAAGTAGTTGACCACTTATGGTAACAACGACGCTGCCAGGCATCCATCATGCATTCTAAAGCAGTTCATTGTAAAGGAGCATACAATGGGTCCCGAGGCCGGGACTATCAATGGATGGAATGTAGACTAATCTTATTTATATTTTTATAAATGACTTTCAGAGGATATGCAGAGCTGAAGGGCTCTAGGTTATAGCTGGATAAGTAACTTGGCAAAAACTCTTTTTATGTCGATTACCTTCTCAGGCTCCTTAGAATGTGTAAAGTAACTTAACCTAGTCTAAAGGTACATTCTGTAGCTGACCGCAGACGGCAACTGCAGGCGACACGACTGGCTTCTATGTATTTCTATGAAGTCGACGTGTACTATGGAAGGTACTTCATAGAAATTCATAGAAACCAGTCGTGTTGCGGCGACACGTCGCCTGCAGTGGCCGCCTGAGGTTGGTTACTGAATAGTACCTTTAGTTTCTTATTAAATGTTTCATGTTTAACGACTTTGTAATGTATCATGTGGATGGTCCCCATATGATACATTACAAAGTCGTTAAATTCTCATAAAATGTCGTAAATATCTTATTTTCCCACTCATCTTAAGACGTAGGATTGGACGTAGGGTTCTCCTTGAAAAGAAGGCAGTAATTGTACCTATTTAATTGTCCATCATCAAGAATGCCCGAAATTAAAAGATATGATAATTTTTCCTTATTTCTGATAATGATGATCTGGCTAAACCAACAAAATTAAGACAGACACAAAAACCAAAAATATAATAGACCATGAACGAATGCATGTACCTCTCATTTCTCAGATGTTAAGATGTACTAAAATGTATGAAATTCAGATATCATTACATTATAAAACAGCAGTAAGTAAATGAGAGAAATCCTTAGATCGAAATTCTAAGATCCTTAGATCGAAATTCTATGATCCTCAGATCGAAATTCTAAGATCCGTAGATCGAAATTCTAAGATCCGTAGATCGAAATTCTAAGATCCGTAGATCGAAATTCTAAGATCCGTAGATCGAAATTCTAAGATCCGTAGATCGAAATTCTAAGATTCCTTCAAGATAAATCTCACCATCCTTACATAAGATGGTAACGGTAAGGTGTAACAAAGCATAGACACAATAGATGTGTTCGTCTATTAGTGTCCTCCTCCGTTCGCCCGCGATCCTCACTTAACGTTGATCGTATCCTGCGCACACGCGCGCGACATACTGTCCTCTGGGTTTTGTGTAGTCCCACTGCTGGGCAAAGGTTCTTATTTTTTTATAGAAAAATTGGTTGAAGAAGTCACAAATAGGTATTGATAAAATGGGAAAAGTGACTCAAAAAGCTTCGTGTAAAGACTCCCGCAGCCGGCGCGACGTGACTCTAGTAGAACAATTTCTATGAAAACTTCATGGAAATTGGTCTGCCAGAATCGCGTCGCATCGTCGCGTCGACTGTCTGCTGGAGCCTTACGCAGTGTCCGCACGTAACACACAGTGCGTGCCTGAACACTACCAAAGTTCATAAAAGTTATGGTACCCTATCAAACCACAGAAAAACTTTTTTCTTTGATTTCTGACTGAACATGGGGCGAGGAAGTTATTCGTGACTGATATATTAATGTATGTAAGTACTTTTAAAACCCGCCCTTTGCGCGTTTAGTGTAGCGTACCAAACAGCAGAAAAGAAAACGCTTCCAAATATGAAGCGAACGCAAATATGGAATTACAAAGTAGGAATAAGCTCGCTCCCTTTTTACATCAACGACTTAACCATAACTGGCGAGATGTGGGTGTACTATAGATACACCTCTGTCCAGCCCTTCGTGAGTAAGTCAATTTCTTTTACGTTTAATCATTCTTTCCTATAAAAAAATCTTACTTTTCAGAATATTCCAAGAATGTATAAGGAAATTAAAAAATTCAATAAGGCAGAAAATCAGCACTTTTCGAACGTCAAAATTACATAAGACAGTCCCCCAAAAACGCTTGTTGCTACCTGTTGTAGAAATACCTGTTGCTACGTAACAACGCGAATAGTACTAATGGAAGTGGCAACAAAAATAGAACTAATTAATTAGCCTAGCTTGTCAACAAATTTTAGTCAAATGTTGACTTCTTTACAGTTATTACTTACTTTGTATATATATTGTATAGACTGTCCCCATTGGTCTTGAGGTAGGGCGACTGCTGAGCGTAGGGTCCTGGGTATGATTCTCGGGTGGGCAGTGTTATTTTTCCATTAGGATGTTTTACTGATACCCCTGTGCCTCGGAAGCCTGATCTCTCCCCGGTCGTGTCGGATAGCCGTATCGGACTGAGAGAGTGCACTTGTGTCTGTGCACAAATTTGTGTACTAAAATATCTCACGCGCCGAAGGCTGGTCTCCACTGAGATTGGTCGCCATGGCCGAAATTCGGTCTGGAGGACTTTATAATTGTGTTGGTTCAATTAACTAGACTTTCGTTGTAAAACTTACTAGTATTGCTTATCATTTTCAGTGGAGTTGATGTTGCATACGGAACCAAGGGCCTATAGCAGCAAGAAGCAGTATACTTTTAACTGACACATTATTTTTCTTCTACTTTCATGTCAATCTTCAAAATGAACTTGTCAGAAACTGTCCTGAGCACGCCGGAAAAACGTAGGTATAAGCTAACCGTGAATTTTTATATGTCAATTGACATATAAAAATCAGCAGACAAATAATACGGCCATGCGGAATTCCGCATGGCCGTATTATTTGTCTGCTAAGCGAGGTAATTTTGGCAAAATCCAGGAGTAACTGTTTTTAAAATAGGATTATTTTATGATGCCTCAACCGTTTTTTATGATGGTTTATATGTATGACTATGTGGAAGCCTACGCGATTACTGATGACGACATAAGTTTACGTAAAGAAGCTTCCATAATATACATAAACCTATTGATATGTATCTGTAGTAATCTTATGGGGTTCAAGGCTATAATCATGCTGTTTTTAGACATCTGCTACAGTGGCTATAAATAGATTTTAACTCCCAAATCTAATCGTGAAACGAAACCTAACCTAATTTGAAAATTTGCGTTGTCGTTTTTTCCTTTACGGTAGTACCTATCTAGTATCGACTAAGATGTGCTACAACCTTAGTCGAGGAGCTTGCGGCTAAGTAATAATAGCCGCACGGGTCGATCCATCAGGTTAAGCTTCGCTTGCCGGGGTTGGTCCGTGGATGGGTCCCTTCTATCTTTACATACCGAGACTACTCCGTGCCTCGGATAGCACGTTAAGCCGTTGGTCCCGGCTATCATTCGTGGATCTTTGACAGCGGCTACGGGTCGTCAGAAGCCCGAAAGTCTGACAACCAGTCTTACCAAGGAGTATCGTATTACCCAGTTACTGGGTTGTAGAGGTCAGATAGGCAGCCACTCCATAGAACACTGGTATTCTGCTGCATCCGGTTAGACAGATTGATTGATTGTGCTACAACCTCAGACATTTTCATAAGTTCCAATTTGTAACTTGTTATGGTGTAGGTACTATGAAGAGTATTCTGTCTGTCTGTCCATTATCAAGTTACAAGGTGCCAAGTGCCCTTCGGTAGCTAATCATAGACTCAAACACAAACAAATAAAGACAAGTTAGGGTGGAGGACCATACTAACTAATATTATAAATAAATAAGTAAGTAATAATTTATTTACAAAAACTTAGCCTAGGTAAACATCAATGCTGTTTAAATGGGATGGGTATGGCTATTACAAAAGAGCAAGACCCCTGCCCTTCAAACTAGGAAAATCCTGTATCTTGAAGGACAGTGTTCTTTAGTGGGATTGACACCTTTTTACAAAATATTTATAATTGCATAATAATTCTGATGTTAACATTTTATTGGGTGAGTTTAATGGCTAATTGTGTGTGTGTGTTTGTGCGTGTGTGTTTATGTGTGTGCGTGTGTGTGTGAGTGTGGTATACTTAGTAAAAAACAATCTGTCGTGGAAGTGAAGTGAAAAATTTGGTATTTTAATCGTTAATTTGTAGAATAAATGATTTATTTGATACAATAGGAGTGTTACACAATCAAAGAGTCGTTACTTCTTTAAGTACCACCCAGGACGTAAAGCGAACTGAATCAAATAGTATGAGCACTGCTTATGATCGTTAGTCGTGCATAACAATTCAAAATTAAAAGCCAATTCGTGGCAGTCATTTCTGGCTTACACGTGGTAACTACAGGAATAGGTTAGTTATTATATGTGGCTGTTTCGTATTCCTACTATTTAACATAACATATCATCACGCCTGTAATTCTCGAAGGGTTAGGCAGAGGTGTACCTATAGGACGTGGGTATCCTATAGGTACACCTCTGACTTGCCTTTCGCGAGTTATGTTGGAGTCCCATGTAATAGGGGGCGAACCTATTGCCATCAACCGGGTCAATTTGGTTTAGAGATAATGTAAGTACAGTGCTTAAGTATAAAGCAGTTTAAAAAGGCTTTCAGCCAGATAGCACAAAAACCTACATCGGACAGGAGTAAATGAACGAAGGGGGAATTCTTATAAACCCTTGAAAAAAGCTCTAGATAAAGGGTGCCAGTCGAGTCTGAAGCGGGTATACTTTTATAGCATACATACGAAATTCAAACGTATTGCTCTCGTTTTAAGACTGACTCCTTTTTCCTATGTTAAGGAACTCTGAGCGTACCCTTCCTGACAACCCACTATTAACAAAAATACGTCATCACATAGGTAGCACGGCATGTTACGACACACGCCCCCGAAATTCACCCGATCACATAAAGCCACAAACAGTCGGCGGGTGTCATCGTTCTGAGCATAGCAACCACACATCGCGTTTGTTATCGTAACGATTTTTTGCTTGCGTGCAAGGGTAAAGATGTGACATGTTTCCTGAAAACTTAAAATACAAAACTATAATTTATAAATATAAATACATACGATAAAACGTTTATACGGACAGTTACTTATTTTAAGGGGGCAAGCCTATTGCCACTAACCGAAGTCTCCGGATTGCTATTGAAAAATTCCTGAAAACCCAATAAAAGTTGTCCCGACCTGGACCCAGGACCTCGCGCTCAGCAGTCACTGACACTTGCGGCCAATTGACCAATGAGGTTGGCCAAAAAAAACTCAAAATCATTCTTATTTCTGAGCCACACTGTCCTGCAGGTGTACTTTGTCACGTAGTTACCTCGGCGCGGGAGCAGACACAATTGCACGGACGCGCATCCGTCGCCGCCCCTCACCTCGTACCTTCGTTACACAACACCTCACCTATTAGTCACATGTTCACGACTTTTACTAACACTGGGTGAGCTGTGCTCGAAACCTATCGAAACTAAATAGAGATATCTGTTTCCGATAGTTTGGGACACGGTATTGAATAGTTCAACATCTGCCTAGCCTTTTTCCGACTACGATGAGGTCAGCTTCGAGGCTAACTAGATGAATACCAGTATTTTACATGGAGCGACTGCCTAACTGACCCCAGTTACAGCCCAGTTACTGGATACCCTTTGGTAAGACTGGTTGTCAGTCTTTCGGGCTCCTTCTGACTACCCGTAATGGCTGTCAATAAAGATCTAAAAACAAGAGTTTTGTTTCCTACAGTTTTGGATAGGGTATTTAGGAGGTAAATGGAAATCATCAATGAAATTGAAATAATTTAGATAAAGATAAATAATTTATTTGTCATAACACGCGTTTACATTCAGCATGCCGTGCAGGCTTGAGGAAGGTCAAGATTTGGTCAATTTCTATAGTCAAGTCAGCAGTCTGTAATTTTTATGGTGAACAATTTTAAGAGTATTCTATCAATCTATCTATCTATCTTAATTATGACTGAACAACACACATAATCAAAATTTAAAAAAAACCGGCCAATTGCGAGTCGGGCTCGCGAAGGGTTCCGTACCATATCGTACAACATTTAACACTATGGGACAATTTATTTTAAACATCGCAAAGTTAAATTTGTATTTTATAATTATACTGAGAATTACGAAGTTATATTTTGCAGTTGCAGAAAATTGCCCATATTTAAATATCCCTTATGAATCGACGTTTTTAATATTTTTTGGTTAAATACAGTATATGGTACATGATATACAGAAGTTTCAAATTCCTAATTTTTTTTAGTTGTTGCGATAGTGCTCGTACAAAAGTGGTCTAAAACGGACTTCTAAACTTTTACGGCCCCCTTTTTCTTTATTTTTGAAGATAAAAAAATTAAAATTAAATTTCTACTCTACTCGATGAGTCCTAGACAGTGACACCCCACATGCCAGGGTAAGATTTTTTTTTTCAACATTTTAAATGTATAATATGGGGTCTCCCTTTAATTTTTAATTATGTTAAAGAACAATGCCCACTTCCCATACATTTAAAAACCTGATAATGAAAGTTAATGTATAGTTATAAGGTATAGTAGAAATACTACCTGTAAGTTTAGACAATAATGTCTTATAGTCATTTTTACGATTTAAACGCTACGAAGGCCAAAAAATATTAATATTACTTTTTAGGTTAGGATTTGCCGTTACCAAATTATTAACGCTCGGAACTAAATAATAACGCTCGAAGTTTAGTCTAAAATAGGAACACATATCTAGCTATGGTAAAACGTCTTTTTTACTTTGTGAATTCCTTGAAACCAACACCTATGGACTGACTAACTATAATTTTAGTAAAAAATGATAGTTGAGATAGTTTCTACCTCTAAAAAGGCTAACTTAGTTCTTGTTTTGTCAAAAGTGATCACTATAAAAATCCGTTTCACTCGTGCGAACACAAATACATAATGCATGATTAATTTATTTAATTATTTTGTTATTTTGAATTAATTTGTATTATACAAAGACTAGTAAAAAAGTACTTACTGATTAAATAAAACGTAAAATAATGTATAAAACTCAAAAACAGAGTTGAGTAAAGTCAAGTAGCATTGTGTAAAATGAAACGTCGTAAAAAATGGGTAGTTGAGATGCGTTCAAAACAATCATGTTAAAAGTTAACCCTTGACGTAGACTAAGCATAAAGAAAAATTGAAATATATTTTTTTCCTGCGTTTCTTTTAACATTGTGATTAGCGTAATTAATATACATTTAAATTAGCTGAATTTTAAGATTTATTTCATTTCTATACAAAGTCAGGTGAAAAATGGTCATTCTTCTTTTTATTATTTGTTGTTATAGCGGCAATAGAAATACACAATCTGTGAAAATTCAACTGTCTACTTATTACGGTTCGTGAGATACAGCCCGCTGACAGACAGACGGACGGATGGACAGCGGAGGCATAGTAATAGGGTTCCGTTTGGCACCCATCTGGTACGGAACCCTAAAAGCTCTTGTATTTTGACATTCATTGCGTTATTTACGTTGTCGAGCAGACGAATGTTTCAAACATTATGAAGCAATGTAGTAAATGCAGGGGATTGAGAGCGAGGAATATAGTGCGCATTAGTGTGCGGAGTCTCTTTAAAAAAACCGGCCAAGTACGAGTCGGACTCGCGCACGAAGGGTTCCGTACCATTATCTATAAAAACGGCAAAAAAATCACGTTTGTTGTATGGGAGACCCCTTAAATATTTATTTTATTCTGTTTTTAGTATTTGTTGTTATAGCGGCAACAGAAATACATCATCTGTGAAAATTTCAACTGTCTAACTATGAGATATAGCCTGGTGACAGAGGGACTGACAGACGGACAGCGGAGTCTTAGTAATAGGGTCCCGTTTCACCCTTTGGTTACGGAACCCTAAAAAGACGGTTCTGCAAGAAACACACCTCAGACATACTTTTTTTAAAGCACAGTTACAATACTAGATCTCATAACACTCAATAACCTTAATCCAGCGAGATGGATACAGGAAGATTTGGTGGTCTACACTAATATTCTATAATTCTATAATTCCTAGTGTGGGGCAACGTTTTATTTAAAAAAAAAAAAAAAAATATTCTAAAGAGAAAAGATTTGATTTTTTGTATGTCTGTATGTTTGTAATGAATAAACTCAAAAACTTTAAAAACCGATTTTAAAAATTGTTTCACCAGTAGAATGCTATGTTATCACTGAGTAAGATGGCTATAATTTATAAAGATATCACGCGGGCGAAGCCGCTGGTGGAAGCTAAATTAGATATACACAGGGTGGCAGGGACATGGTCGTACAAAAAAAAAATGGCTGTTTCGTACATTTTAACCGCGTAGGAAACAGCATTTTTTATATAACCCACGTAAAATCTCAACGCTGAGGGGTTTAGAATAATCTACTGAATCCATGGTAACCTCACAGGTGTTGCGTCGATGACCCTGCCGCCACATACCAATGAAGATCGTCAAACACATTAAATAAACAAAAATAATTTGATGCAGGTTTTTTTCAAAGTTTTACCTCTTTTCTAGAAAAGCTCTATTTGAGTGCCTAAGGCCGCGCCTTCACCAAAAGCGATCGTCGTACTCTTTTATATGAACTAGTGGTCGCCCAGTGGTCGAAATTCAACCATATTAATTCATTTAAATATGTTTGATAGGATAGTTTAGGATAGTTATAAAATATATCAAATTTTAAGAAAATTACCGATATTCATAGTTTAAATACCAGGAATTAACACAACCTTGCTGTACATCGCACACGTCTCCACAGAGTAGGCAACTCGTTCATGGGTCAATGTATACGCTTTTACAACAAACTTCCCATTGACATTCGAAACTTACCCATTAAACGATTTAAAAACTGTATTAAAACCAAACTTTGTAAAAAAGGGTACTATAAAATTTCTGATTATTTAGAAGATAAAAAAGCGTGCGATTGAGCTGCTCGCTCTGCCTTGTGATAAAACCATCAAATTTTACATTTTAATTATTATGTAAAATCATTAAAAGATACCAGTTTTATATACATATTAACATTGTTGAAAATTATACACAAAATGACATGATTACTTTGTAAAGTATTATATTGTTTTAATTATAGTGAAATTGAGGACTATGTGGTTTTTTTTATTTATTTTTTCTCTTTCTTTAATTTTTTCTTTCTCATCTTTAAATGATGGTCTGGCAGTTTGAGTAGTTTATACGCCCTACCCAAATGTCCTTTATTTGGTATTGTTCGTCGAGTTGAGCTCCTTAAATTCTGAGTTGAGCTCCACGATTATTGACAAATGCTTGCACTGACTGGACAGGTCCTCTCAAATCTGTGTGGTTCTTTCCTCAAGACCATTTCAGACACTAATCTACATGGTCCTCATATGGCCTGACCAAGGTTATGTCTGGACTTTAAAAGAGACTGTGACCTCTGAGTTTGTTTCGGTCTTTCTTCTCAGAGTAGTCAGATAGGAAACGCCGAACTCATCTAGCAAAATTATTTTAATATGACGTGTAAAAGTGATTGTAATATCCTATTTACAAAATAAACAATTTCATTTCATTTCAGTTCATACTAATTCCATGCGGCCATGTCATTATTCTAAGGGCCTATTTTGTGTATCAAACGCATGGTAGTGTGTGTAATGTTTTTTTATTAAGTTTATTTCTAATACATATTATATAAAAATATTAGCTTTCTGCACTCCTTCTCCATATAAACTTTAATTGTGCCTCGTACTCCTCCGTCCGCATTTTCGTAAAATGTTTTTGCTTCACGTATTAATATGTATTGTAGATATGAAATTGTCACGCGATCTATCAAGTGACGTTTGTACGTCAAATTTCATACAAACGACCACGTACTTGCGCGACGATCGCTTTAGGTTAGGACGTGAGGTAATAGAGCTTGGCGGAAATTTAATGGATATTTATCAAGATTTGATTTGTTTTTTTTTGTAACTAATTCGATTAGGGCGATGACCATTAAATAATTATTAATCATTTGTGGCACTGTGCACCGGCTTTATGGTAGACGTTCTGAATGAAGCACCTGCTGTAATACCTGAAATATTTAGTTTGAAGTCAAATCCATTTGTAACAAACAAACCAACAAAAAAACTCCCTTTCGCATATATAATAATTATATAAGTTAAGACAACCTGCACCCTGCGGTTTTATCCACATAAGTCTTGACCCCGTGGGAATATCGGGATAAAAAGTATCCTATGTCCTAATCCGGGTCATGGTCTACCCATGTGCTAAGTTACATCCAAATCCGTTCAGCCGTTTCAGCGTGAAACCGTAACAAACAAACAAACTCACTTAGAATATTAGTTGGGATGATTACTGTTATTCATTTGAGGTTACTCTACTCTTAATGAATCACATTTTGTTCTTACTAAAGTAATTTGTAACTTCTTTACATTGAAAGTAATTAAAACAATCAATAATCAGGTATCTGTTGGCGGGGCGGGTTTGACCAAAAACCGGACAGGCCGGACTTGTGTATATTTGGCCGGACACTGTTGTAAAAAGCTGGACTTGTCCAGCTAAAGCCGGACACCTGGGAACCCTATCCGCTTTCTGGCAACCCTAGATGCGCGGGCAAAAGCAAAGTCATAATCGCATATTAAATAAGTGGTTTGTTCGACTCTTCAAAAAAAAACGTATTTATGTTTAATTTTCCTAAAGTGAATTTATGACATGATCTTATTTAACTATACACTACGTGTAAACGAAACCATAGCGAAAAAAATAGAAATTGTTTGAAGATGAATAAATTAAGGCGAAAGCGTCAGGGTAGCCGCGAAATTCAAATTTTCTTACGGTTTTGCAATTTGCAGGTCAGTATCATGTTGTATGTTGATCTAAATATGATACGCGGCCGTATCAAATGTTTATTTATAGAATTATTATAATAAAAATGATCAATACAACTCTCTAAGATCATGTAATCCTACTGAATCACTATTTCATGAAATGATGACATTTGAGGATTATGCTAACTTAAGAGCTGTATTGCTAATTGTAATGATTATAATTATGTAAAGCCATATTTGTTACGGTCGCGAATCATATTTTAATCAACATAAGACCTGACACTGACCTGCAAATTGCCAAAAACTAAAGGAAATTTGAACTTCGCGGGCTACCTGAGCGCATCTCCCTTAATGCAAAGTAAAGACTACTAGCACCACTACTATTCTATGGCACCACTCTCGTTTACTAAGTAAGTAGGGTCGATTAAATACATTATGTTTTAGTAATATTAATATCACTGCAAAATAAGGCATACAATCAGTAACACTAGAAATAGAACAGAAACAATTTAATATTATATACTGCAACGGTTTCACTGCACACATAAACTCCAAAATATTAATTAAGCACTAGAAAGTGGTGAAGGGTGGACGGTTTGGGGGACTGTCTTATGTAACTTTGACGTTCGAAAAGTGCTGATTCTCAGCCTAGTTTGAATAAATGACTTTTCAATTTTGAATTTAATAAGTGCTATGAAAAGTTTTATTTTTAATCATTCTGAGATAAATATGGCGATGATGTAAAAAAGTGGTTTTATTGAATCCAAAATGAGAATGTCCTTTCACAATTTAGTATAAAAAACTAAGATAGTTAACATGATTTTTTACTGGTATTTTCTGGATAAGATAAACTTGAGAAACACTAACGTAAATTCCAATAATCTTATATAAATTATTGAAAGTGATTCAACTATGCGATGGTGAAGAATGAACCGTTTTTAATTTACAGAACAAAACATCACCCGCCCTTTGGTTTAATTTCCTGAACACAACACCGTAAACTCTACAAGCAAATAGTAGGTACCTATCTTATTTTACCCAAGACTCCGACAGCAAAACGGTACCAATCCGTACCGGTTACGAGACTATACCCGGTTACCACGGGCGGCAGCAAGTTTCTTTACTTGAAACCACCATGAACCAATTCCTTGGTTCACATAACACGGTTGCTTACATAACTCTGGACTAGCTACTCTGGAGTTATGAGCCACGGCACCAACAAAACTGGATTACCGGACGCATATTTATAGAATTTATGATTTATTCACTTTACTAGTTCACGCTAAATATGTTTGTTTACAGCTCGCCAATATTATTTTGTGTATAGTGAGATATTTGTGGTTCCTTTTAGCTTTCTGAAATATTCGTGATTTTTGTTTGGAGTTAACTTGGAGAAATTAATCGACCACTGGAGCACAGGGAACGATATTTAAGTGTTATCTATCGGGTGGCGTACGATGGAGCTGATCGACTCTGCTGACTAGTGTAAAATAAATAAACCCGAACGTATAATACTTAGTTAAATAAAAAGATCGAAAAAAAGCTCACTTTTCAAGCAGTCTGATACAGTTGATGGCATCACATCTGAGATTGACGTAAAATAACTGCAGCTAACAACTGCATCAGACTGCTTGAAAAGTGAGCATGTTTTGAACTGTTTAGTTACAATTGGGTTTTTCGATTTATTCAATTATTTATGTTATTGGTAGGCAAACAGAAACTGTCCACCAAGCACCATGGCATCGCAAAACTGCTTTATCATCCCAGAGGCAAGGCAATGCTAATGTTTCATGTCACCGATAATAAAAACGTAAAAAAAAAATTGTGTTTATGATTTTTGTAATTATTCATTCTAATTAATTGTACCTATGATCCAAGATGATTGAAATAAATAAATAATAATAATAAGCTGCGGTCCCTCGGCCCGCTTTCTCACAGGCCAGATCGTGCCAATCCAGGCCGACAGGCCGTGGGAACCGTCGATCCGATGAGGCCTGTGGTGGGAATGCTCGGCACGGGCCGCGATGGACGTGGCCGCGCGCCAGGCCGCGACAGACCCCGACACACGCGGACAGCAGTAACGTTTTTTGGCCGCAGAAATAAGAATGGTGATATTTCTTCCCTGGACAAGATCCTTCCCAAAGAGCTTACAAGCAACGAGCGACTAACACTATTACTATTCCCAATCTATACTCCGTAATTGCGGAACACATGATCAATCATAATCTGAATCCTTTTGAAGAATATTGCTAATCCATGTTCGAAAAATGTGTCTGCTCAACAACGTAAATAATGCAATGCATGTTGTTGATCTGTCAATATGAAACAGATTGTGATTGATCGTGTGTTAAGGCTTCCGCAGTCAGGCGCGACGTGACGGTCTGAAGCGATTTTGGTAAAACAATTTCCATGAAGGTTTCATATATGGAAATTCGCGTCACCGCCACCATGTTTTATGCAAATAAATACTTTCTTACTTACTTACCGCCGCGCCGTCGGTTGTGCTGTCGTATCGCGCCTGTCTGTGAGAGCCTCTACGCAATTAAGGTGCAGCTTTGCGTGACAAAACCACTTCCCTCATTCCAGTCTCGTTATTTACTTAGAGTAAGGAGCTCACACTCTTAGATATTATCTTTCTTTTAAATCAATGTGGGTGTATGTCTATTTTGTCCCTCCATGTTACTGAATGTGCAGAATGTAGCAATATATATGTAGTTAGTCGAAACAATTCATTTTGTGCAAACCATAATTTTTGTAACAGTATTATGATTTAAAAGAGTGTCCGTGGAGTTTCTTGCCCGTTCTTCTCCATAGGTACCTACTACGCTTTGGAATGGGCAACTAGCTTCATATTTCTGACTGACGGACGCCTTGACAATTCAAAAGTGCCTGTAAATGGTTTAATTAAAAAAATAAATAAAATAAAAACGTTTATTTCAATTACAATAGGCATGTCGATACATATTATGAGATCAACTTTTAAGCAAAGAATCGCTTGTATTATTAGGAGACTCCGCTCTTCCACTTGTTATTTATAAGCAATTGAAATGTAGACAATTAGACAATTATGATTATACAATTATACAAACAGCGCTGCAGATTAATGAGCGTAATGTAGAAAAGGGCCAGATCGCGCGTGTACGTGTGGTATGTGTATTATGAGTGAGTGTGAGTGAGTGTGGGTGTGAGTGTGAAAGTGAGGTTGTGTGGTGTTTATATAATTGAAATAAATGCTTTGAGTTTGAGTTTGAGTTTTGATAACATAGTGTTCACGTAACAGCTGGGAGTGCTGCGCCCAAGCACCGTAATTTCATAACACACGTTCAATCCGAGTTTTGAAGCATATTGCAAATCTATTGCTTTATAGGTTTGAAAAATTCGCCGGCTCAACAACGTATGATGTCCTCTGTCAGTTGTTCAACACGCTAGTTCAATGAAGAAAAAAAAATAAGACATTTATTCAGTAAGATGACGCAGGTTGATGGGTGTCGTCACATCATGTCTTTAGTTTTTTTAATTTTATTCTAGGTCATGCTGGTTTCGTCACGATGTTTTTTCTCCATGTTTAAAGCCTTAGTACAAGCCATACTTAATTAGGAATTACGGAAAGACATTGCGTGCGATAACTCTGCTCGTAACAAGTAAATAAGTTACGGATATTAGATAATACCGTAGTGACGTAGACCATTGTCTGCAATAGCCTTATCTTCTATCTGCTTGCTTAGCCTCATTCATCACGTAATGGACAATTTTACTTAAGAGGGAACAGGGCCTACGAATATCCATACAAATGTATTCCCCTTTTTTCTTCCTGAATAATGCCTCTAGAGCAATCATTTTTTTTTTCCTAAAATAAGGTCTGCTGCAGACACGTACCTGTATTTCCTTTTTTTCAGCAACTTATTGGTAAAGAATATATGACCCTCCAAAAATTACAAAAAATGCCCCTATTTTACCGCCGTGATTAGAGGACTATCAGGCAAATTCGAAAAGTTTTTAACATAAAATTAAATTATAGGAACCTACTCTTTCTTAAAAAAAATAAGTTAAAAAAAATTGAATCGGCTCTGTTTTCGAGGAGAAAAAAGGGGAATACGAAACGTCGATTTCGTCAATTTTTTTGTGAGGTAATCGGTCTGAGCTGCGGCTATCCCTATCGCACTCTACGGAGGCAGACTTGAGGTAAGACGACGGCAATAGTTTCTTCAAATAACAATTTTTCAAATTCCTCGCAGCCCCTGTTCCCTCCCCGCCAGGGTAGCCCGCGAAATTCAATTTTTCTTTAGTTTTTTGCTATTTGCAGATCAGTGTCAGGTTGTATGTTGATTAAAATATGATTCGCGACCGTAAAAAATATGGCTTTACATATTTATAACCATTACAATCAGCAATACAACTCGTTAAGTAAGCATAATCCTCAAATGTTATGATTTCATGAAATAGTCATTCAGTAGGATTACATGATCTTAGAGAGTTGTATTGATCATTTTTGTGATTATAATTCTATAAATAAACATTTGTTACGGTCGCGAATCATATTTAGATCAACATACAACCTGATACTGACCTGCAAATTGCAAAAAACGTAAGAAAATTTTAATTTCGCGTTTACCTTGATGCTTTCGCCTTAATTTATTCATCTTCAAACAATTTTGATTGTTTCCGGAAAGTCACTAAAACATTCATGACATGTAAAAAATATTTAAATTTTATGATTAGGTGATTATTTTTCTGTTTATCAGCATTTTTTTTATACATTTCTATAAAAAAAATCCGCACTTTATATTTTTAATCCTAAAATAAATGTTTGAGCCTAAGCGCGATAGATGACGTTGAATTAGAAGTCGCTATGGTTTCGTTTACACGAAGTGTATAATAGTTAAATAAGATCATAAATTCACTTAAGGAATAACAACAAAATTAAACATGAATACGTTTAATTTTTGAAGAGTCGAACAAACTACTTATTTAATATGCGGTTAAGACTTTGCTTTTGCCCGCGCGTCTAGGGTTGCCAGGAGCCACATAGGCTAGGAGGTGAATAGGGTTGCCAGGTGTCCGGCTTTAGCCGCACAAGTCCAGCTTTTTACAATAGTGTCCGGCCAAATATACACGAGTCCGGCCTGTCCGATTTTCGCTCAAACCCGCCCCGCCAAATGATACCTGATTATTGATTGTTTTAATTACTTTCAATGTAATGAAGTTACAAATTACTTAAATAGGAACAAAATGTGATTCATAATTAAGAGTAGAGTAATCTCAAATAAATAACAGTAATCAAACCTAACCATCATGCTAACTAATATTTTCAATGCGAAAGTGAGTTTGTTTGTTTGTTACGCTTTCACGCTGAAACGGCTGAACGGAATTGGATGAAATTTGGCACATGGGTAGACCATGATCTGCATTAGGACATAGAATACTTTTTATCCCGATATACAGCTAGTACACAAATAAAAGTTTTTTTTCTTTTAAATTCTGTGTGTCAGGGTTTCAGGGTCTGATAGGACCGATGCCTGCCGGGGTTGCGGGAAAGTCTGAAAAGGATACCGTGGCCCCTGGCAACGTACAGGCAACTGAAGGAACAAGGGTGGGTTTTAGTCAGTAAGAGTCTGACACACCCTCCCGCTCCGCCCAGGGCGGGAGAAGTTATTTTTAATTACCCACCCAAAAAAAAAATGTTTCAGGGTAAAATGTCCGGCCAAATATGAACCTGTGTCCGAATTTCCAAAATAAGTAAGAACATTTTGCGGGTTTCGCATTAAGACAACAGCTAGAGCCGGATTTCTTTCCGTAAGTACTTATGTGATTCTAATTAGGGCGTGTAGATATCAATATATAATATATATTATCTGCCACCCCACTATCATGCTGACTACTGAGGTTTCATTTCATTATTACTTCGGTGAATCAACCGTTCACAAACAACAACTAAACAGTGTTTTGGACTACTGATTAGTATTGAAAATGCATTGGCATTGTTTGTACTTTCAATTATTTATTACTAGCTATCGCCCGCGGGTTTGCCTGCGTGGAGGTCGGAAATTAGCCTTCGGAAACGTATTATCGGAATAAAAAGTATCCTATATATTAATCCAGGCTATTAACTATTGTGTGCCAAATTACATCCAAATCCGTTCAGCCGTTTTTGCGTGATTGTATAACTAACATACTTACAAATACACAAACTCACATTTATAATATTAGTACGATTTTTAGTCATACGATGGTGTCAACGACCGTATCCACTACTTATGCTAATGTTATCTACATCATAATTGGACAATTAATTTTTAATTTTCATGCTTTTCACGTTCCTGGTCCGTAGTTCACTGCTATACTTACATGGTCACTGGGCAGCGTCGAAGACCGGTACAATAGGCAATTACCCACCGAAATAAGAGTCGTTTAGAACAACAATAAAAGAAACCAAAGTCTCATAGTGTGGTGAAAACTTTAGCCGGTCAACAATAGGAATGAAGCCTGGGTAAAAAAAAAAATATTTCGTCTGAAAAAAATTATTTTCGTTAGGTAGATAATAAAAAAATATTAGACATGTGACATGAAACTTAATGTTTTGTCAAGTCGTGAAAAAGGCACTTTTTTAAGCGCTTACATGGCGTGCGCTGACTTAACCATTACAGATAGATAAAATATATTTTCTACTGGATTATATATCTTAACAAAATCCACAGAAAAGTCCGCGATAACATATATATCTATCTTCTAAGGATAACCAAAAACAAAATATATTTATTTCCGAAGCTATTTTGACCATACAGTATATGATTAATAAAATGTTTATTAAAATTAGCCATTTAATTAAGATTAAAATATGGCTGGACACTACATCATTTAAATTAATATTATAAAATATATCACACATTTAAAATAACGCGCAGCAAAATAATTATGGCTGACGGCGCGCGGCGTGGCGCCATGACTGACAGGGGTCAATGACCTTTCCTCGGCTATTAAGGAACTACGATTGTTGAAATTAATTTATGAATTGAATTAATAAAGTTTGATAACAGTGTAGAGGTGGTTCAGGATGGAAAATATTAATAATTAAGTATTTGGACAGACACGAAATAGTGTGGGACCATCAATAGACAAACAGTTTTTTTTAAACTGATATTTCAACTAAACTCGTTGACAACCCCAAAAAAAATCATCAATTAGGTAATTAGGTAATTGTTTTGCTTTATCATGTTTAGATATCTCATCACGTCTGCGGAGTTTTGCTAGTTAATTTAATTTGACCCTGTAGAAGTCCACTGCTGCACATAAGCTTCTCCAATCCTCTCCTTACTTCCTATTCGCTCTTTTCATAATCTTCACTCGACGAGGTCAATACGAGGCAAAATTTTCGTTCAAAAGAATGAAGCTTTTATGTATTTCTACTGCATTGTGCACATTGCGTGCAGTATTTCCGCTCAATGCGTATGTCCGAGATACTCGTTGTCGAGCCTATTGAGAGCAGCAACTAAAGGATGCGGGCGATTGAGATGCATTCAACTATCGGCTTCCCTCTCACGACCTGCAAGATACACGGGGTTACATGCAGTGTCTATTTTATAAATTTTCCTACCTTTTTAAGTGAAAAAGGTTTCAGTACCTACCTAGCTGTAGCAGCTCGGAGTTTAACGCCGCGTCCTATTTAAAAGCGATCGTCACGACAAACCGGAAAGTGCCCTCTGGCGACGGTCGCTTTTAAGATGGATCCGCAAAGGTAGCCCGCGAATTTCAAAGTTTCTTGCGATTTTTACAATTTGCACGTCAGTGTTAGGTTGTATCTTGATCAAAATATGATTCGCGATTTACAGAATTATAATCATTAGAATCCTAATCCTAACTAGTATTATTGGATGTTTTATTTTTCATATGGGTCGACCTTAACATTGGTTAGGACATAGGATACTTTTTATCCCAATGTTCCCACGGGATCGAGAATTATGCATGTGAAACCGCGGGGCGCAGTTAGTATATAATATTATAAATGCGTGTGATTTTGTTTGTTTTTTACGATTTCATGCTAAAACGGCTGAACGGACTTGGACGAAATTTGGTACATGAGTAGACCATGACCTGGGTTAGAACATAGAATACTTTTTATCTCGATATTCTCACGGGATCCAGACTTATGCGGGTGAAACCGCGGTGCGCAGCTAGTCATTAATACATCTCTATGTTAGAATTGGTCACCAAATATCATGATTTCATGAAAAAGTCATTCAATAGACCGACGGCCTAAGACCGTGGCCGGTAAATTGCACTAGACTTGCCCCCTACTTTTAATGGGCTATCACACTGAATACTACTACTGACACTACTGATTGAATCACTACTACTGATTGAATCAATATTTACACACTGGAATTTTTCTTATTTCATTCATATTTAGTTACTGACTTGATGTTCGTACGTATTTTTCGGGTGACCACTGAAAATCAGCGCTGTGCTGTGGGTCCCTCATAGCACAGAATTATGCTGAGTGGAAGCCTTCTTGTCACAGTCATGACGTGCAGCTGCAAATATTTCGGTTGTTAATATTTTTGCTATTTGTATGCACGTGTCTCTGTGACAAATAAACCAATTTTTCTTTCTTTCTTTTCATTTTATCTATTAGCAAAATATAAAGTGAAATGTGGGTGCTACATTACCATAAGCACCTGTGCCATGCCTGTGAAAAAGCCTGATCATGTTTGATTCCGAACCTTCAGATAACAACAGTCTAGGTATTATCTACAGGGAAAATTTTGATAAGACCATAATCAGCATAATCAGCCTATAATGTTCTCACTGCTGGATCATAGGCCTTTACTCTTCGAGAGGGAGTGGCTTGTAATCTACCACGCGGCCCCAGTGCGGGTACGGGTTGGTAGATGTCACATCGTCACCCTCCCCGCTAACTGTCCTAACTAGCAATTGATATTTCGGTCGGGCGCTACAATCATGTTACTGTAGTTGTGTTAGCTGTGGCTTTATTATTAATGAATTAATAACTTTTTTATATTGGTCTTTGAGTTAGTAGTTGCCCTAAAGCCCTAAGGCCACAAAACTTTTAAACACGAAAAAGTTATGAACACTTTGGTAATGTCAGTGCAGATACGTTAGTTTGTGAGATACAACAGTTAGCCGGGAGGGTGACGACATGTCTTCGAATTTTTGTATTTAGGACATGCCGGTTTCCTCTCGATGTTTTCCTTCACCGTATTGAGAGCAATGGTGATGAAAATATTTACACAAAGTAAAGCGCCTGCCTGGGTTCGTGAGTCGGGGTCGTTACCACTTGGCCACCACTGCTCACGAATTTTGATGACACAAAAGTTTATTCCTTTAATTATCTCGTCCGCCCAATTAGTTTTGGTCCATCGTGATGTTATTTGATAATCAGCTGAACATTACTTATAAAGAAAGAAACTTATTTTTAAAGAAAGAAACGAAAGAACAATACTTACACCTTAAAACTATAAAAACAGAAAACGATGATTATCATACCAAAAGGGCCTCAGATCAGCATAATGGCAGATGACAATACTTGCAAGGTATATCTACCACCTGACACTGATTTTCAGTTGCATCCCACGAGTGCCTTTTGCTACAATAGTAGATACACACATTGGGAAATGTGTATCCATTTTAATAAATTAATAAGTACCTAAGTAAGTAGGTACGCTACGTACATTCAAAATGTACACTACTTACGCCTACTTATAGTACGCATTAGTCATGCGCAGACGCAGGCATCATTACTCATCCAACAAGGAGTTGGTACGCTACTTGATACTTCCTCTTAAATTCGTCACGAGACAGTGTCCTTTCTCCTTGCTTTAAATTCGAGTTTAAAATAACTTGTGTTGTGCCTAATTTTTAAATTGTCTTTTGGTCTTGGGATGACATTTTTTTGAAAAAGAATGGTAGGGATTCTTAGTTGAATACCACAACTATAATATCTAAGCAACGTCGTTGAAGGAGGTAGGTACTCGGTAGTTCCTCAAGAAACCAGAAAAACTCATGTGTAAAATCAGTTTATTCAAGAATGTACCACTAAAGAACGCCGTTATCTTTATTAATGTTTCCTTGCAACCCTGAGCACCTTTCTACTGCGAGGATTAGATCCGAACTTATCCAGTTGCTCCCTTTGTGCGTCAACCAGACAATCGCTGACCGACTTATAAACTCAAGTTAAATGAACGAGAAGACAGTTTGTAAGAGATCCCTGTTGAAGCAGAACGAGTATAACTAAATAAAAAAGAATATTTTTATTTAAATTCGTATAATTAAAGTAAATACAGTGAATTAAAATACATAACAGATTCTAAGCGCCGCAAGGAAATTGTTGACACAAAGAGTAGTTTGAAACTTGTTGCGTAGAAAATTCTGTCAGGCGCCAGAATTAATCAATTTGGAGATAATGATGGCATTAGCGCGAATCAATAACATTGTTCTAAGTGTTTTGCTGCCTATTATGTTTTCTAACACATGTGAGTACTCCTTTGATGTTAATAGTCTTTAAAACTAGAAGTTTAACGACCTCCATTCTATTACGTTGAGTGGGCTTGGCATGTAAATCATTTTATATCACAACTGCTAAGTCATATTTCCTGCGAGCTCTTCATTCATTTTTAACCTTAAACCTTCGGCTTAGATGGTTACATTAATATGAAAATAGACTGAAGTACAGACAGTAGATAACTATTAGTATTAAGTTATTACATTTAGTGTGTCATAAAGAATTGATTTGATGTTGGATAGAAAACTACTCCTTTTAAAAAACCAAACAAATAAGAAAGACCTAATTTTATGTCCTTATTTTCAGGTGAAGGAATTAGGTGTTTCGATTGCAACAGTAAGAACAACTCGGCCTGCCTTGAGATGCATATCCCGAAGATGAACGCGATCATACCCATCGTAGACTGCACCGAAACAATGGGTAATGCCATAGACAAGAAGGAGTTCTTTTGCAGGAAGATTACACAGACAAGTAAGTCTTTTAGTGGTAGTAGAGCTCTTACTGACATCGGTGAAGGAAAACAATCGTAAGGAAACCAGCACCATAATTGCGTAACATACTTTCAATAACAGGAGCTCGTGGCTAAGAAATAACAGCCGATAGTAATCTTATGGGGTTCAGGGCTAATCATACTGTTTTTAGACATCTGAAACGTGAAACGAAACCTAACTTAACTTGAAAATTTGCGTTGTCGTTTTTTCCTTTACGGTAGTACATATCTAGTATCTACTAAGATGTACTACAACCTTAGACGAGGAGCTTGCAGCTAAGTAATAACAGCCGCACGGGTCGATCCATCAGGTTAAGCTAGGCTTGCCGGGGTTGGTCCGTGGATGGGTGACTACTGACCATCTTTACATACCGAGACACCTCCGTGCCTACGAAAGCACGTTAAGTCGTTGGTCCTGGCTGTCATTCGTGGATCTTTGACAGTCGTTACGGGTCGTCAGAAGCCCGCAGGTCTGACAACCAGTCCTACCTGTATCGTACCGTCGTTACTGGGTTGTGGAGGTCAGATAGGCAGTCGCTCCAAGTAAAATACTGGTATTCAGCTGCATCCGGTTAGACTGGAAGCCGACCCCAATATAGTTGGGATAAGGCTAGGCAGATTGATTGACTTTCAATAACAATCCAAGGGTTTTTGAAGGAAATTCCTAATCTATTGCTTCATAGGTTTGAGAAATTCGTCTACTCAATAACTTAAATAACGCAATGAACGTGGGGGAACTGTCAAAATTAAAGTCATTGCGATTAAGTGTCATTTTATGTGTGTTACCTAATTTCCCCACTGGGCTTATACATAAGTCTGAAATCGCCAAGCCATCTTGGGCAAGCGGGGTGATCAATGCTTGTCTTCTCTATATGAAAACAGGCCTTTGCAGTGGGACACGCTGGTGTTATTAGGGTTCGGTACCCGAAGGGTGTCAAACAGCCAGCAAATGCCAAACCTATTACTAAGCCTCCGCTGTCCGTCCGTCTGTCTGCCAGCGAGCTATATCTCAAGAACCGTAACAGGTAGACAGTTGAAATTTTCACAGATTGTGATTTTCTTTTGCTGCTATCACAACAAATAATAAAAATCAAATAAATTTAAAAATTAAAGGGGGACTCCTTTAATTTTTAACAAACTGCCTTTACTTTAGTACAATTCCTGAAAAACCTTCATCGAATTAAGTTATACCTTTTAGTCTTCATATCTAAAATGTAAGCTGAAACGAATATAAAAATGTATGTATATGTACTAAGCTGACGCATTCATAGACAAATAATTGGCTAGTTTGAGAGCAGAATGATGTGCCTATAGTGATGTGATGATTAAATAATAGCGTGAATGCGTGGTTATCAGTGCGTAAAGACGTCCTTATTCCTGATTGCGATCCACGAAAGCCAAGTTTATCCGATTTCGTTTCGAAAAAATATTGATAGTTGACTGTTATTATGTAGATAATCGACTTCGGGCTCTGCACAGCTATCCTTTTTCAAAACTCAAACTCAAAGCATTTATTTCAATTAAACCATTTACAGGCACTTTTTAACTGTCAAGAAGTCGGTCAGTCAGAAATATGAAGCTAGTTGCCCATTCCAAAGCGTAGTAGGTACCTATGAAGAAGAACGGACAAGAAACTCCACGGACACTCTTTTAAATCAAAAATTATTTTTCTTCTATTACTGGTAAACCAATCGTTTTGCAGCAGTCTGCTCAACATTTGATTTTCATGTTACAAGCAAGAAATTACATGGGAATTCTTTGAAAATCGCTAAAAGTGATATTCTGACACAACAGTTATAGTTATTATGAAAAGAGTTAGGTATTTAATGATTATCTCAGTGAAATAGTCCCTAATACTGTATTCTTCTGCCAGTTTTAGATCCAGAACACACTCCTGAAGTCCGAATCACCCGTGGCTGCGGCTGGGTCAAGAGCAAGCGTGAATGTTACAAGGCAGACAACATGGACCACCTCGAAACCGTCTGCCAGTGCTTCGGGGACCTGTGCAATGCGGCAACAACGCTCGAAAACGTCAAAGTGACAGTTCTTGCTACCGTTGCCGCTCTTTTCGCTGCGTTCAAAACATGGCGGGGGAGTGCTTGAAAGAAGCATATTTCTTCGATTTTGAATTTGTGTAGAGGACTATATAATATATTGAATTGTACATAATTATAAATAATTTGAGCCTGAATAGGGGCAGAGATGAGGCCGTATAGCTTGCTATAAAATAACTTACGATTACGAGTAGTTCTTCTGATTCCCATTATCACTGCAAAAGATGTGTTTAAATGATTATAAAATGAACGTTTGACAATCAGTAGATAGGTAAATCGAGTTTATTTATATAATTTCTTAATTTTAAAGCCAAAGGCTATCGGCTCTATGTGTTACCTCTGATACTTACGATATTATATGTTATTAAGGTTAATATAATAATTATAAATAAACTATTATTGCTATCTGTGTGTTTGTTTTATGATGTCCAGAAGCATGTTTCTGAACTAACTAGACTTATGTTGTGTTAACCTATATAGTTGATCCCCTTATGAGTTCAAGACTGCAGGTTCAAAACCCTATCTGCATCGATGTGATGTTAAGATATGACTGAACTGGGACTTAAACTCTGACTGAAATCGCCAATCTCCGTGAGCAAAGTGTACAATGCTCAGTTCTTTTCTGTTTCAGAAAAGACTTTTGAAGTGGCACAACTGGCTAGTAGTGAGTACCTACTTATTAAGAACAAAAACGCTGTCAAAAATAAACAGCAATTTTAAACTCAAACTCAAAGCATTTATTGCAATTAAACCATTTACAGGCACTTTTGAATTGTCAAGGAGTCGGTCAGTCAGAAATATGAAGCTAGTAGTAGTTTGTTAGTATCATTTGTTTACAGACTGATGTGTAGTACATCAGTCTGCTTCTCTTGAGGTTTCCACATAGTCTTCTCTTTTTATTCTCATAATTTCCAATGCTGATAACTCCTAGTGCTTAGAATATCCTGAGTAAAGCCGGGTACTAGACATTTGGCATTTAAACCACCTGCCTCCTAGAGTTTTTCTTGAGTTTTGAGATCCCAGAAAACGTACGACGTAAGTCTGACAGAATCCGAGAGTACACTTGAACTTTTCATGTTTCCGATAGAGTAATAGAGAACTGACCGTGGCGTCAATTGACTACCGATAACACGGAATAAGTCCGCGCGTCACAACTTTATAGCTAAAGTTTTATTGTAAACAGTTAGTGACCGACTGTCCAGCATCCAACTCGCGATTTTAACTTTACATAGTTCTGCTGATTGTGTAAAAAGTTTTTATCAAAATGTTGAAGGAGTATTCAATATGTTTGCTCGTTTTCGCGTTCTGTTTTAAATATGGTAAGTACAGTTTGGTCAACTGAAAACACAATAAAATAATATTTTATTTTCAAGTATATTGTGATAAAGCCATTTTGGATCACCTTTACTAATAGTAATTGCAATGTATTATGTTCGTTTTTTTGTCAAATTTTGGCAAAATATTATTTTTAGTTCTTGAGGTCTTTGGTTGTCTGTCTGTAAGTCTGAAACGGTTTCGTTGTAGATTTTAAACTGAAAAATGCTTTGGGTATATAAATCATTTTGAACAAGACTGCACAGTCGATATAATATCAAATCAAATCAAATCAAAAATGTTTATTTGCTAGAAAATACATACCAATTCAAGGAAAGATCTTATGTCCTAAAAGTCATTGTATTCTGCCTGCAAGCAAGCGTGCAAATTATTTACTTACGTCTATTTATGTAATTATTATCATGCAATTAATTTTATTACAATTATTCTAAACTCAATTATTCATTTTCATTCAATAGTACATACCTAACATTAATTTTTAAATTCCATAAATTCCTTAATGCTATAGAAACAGCTCTCTTGTAGCCAATCGGTCAATTTTTTTTTAAAAAGATTACCCTGCAACAATTTTAAATCATTTGGAATGTCATTATAAATCAGTATGCACATATTAAACACATTTTTTTTATAAATATCTTTATGACTAGGTGGCTGATACAATAAGTTGTGAAACTTAGCCCTTTTTTGTCTTGGTAGAACCTCACTACGTTGCTTAAAGTAATGCGAGTGATTCTTGGTAAAAACGCAGATATCTCTTATGTACATACAGGGAAGTGGAAGAATGTTACATTTTTTAAAGAGAGGTTTACAACTATCTAAGAACCATGCTTTGTTTATAACCCGGATGCAACGTTTTTGAAGCTTGAAAACTCTGTCAGAATCGGTAGAGTTGCCCCACATTATAAGTCCATAGCTTAGGACAGATGACACATAGCCGTGATAAGCCGAAAGAGCAGCTTCTACAGATACATTTTGCCTTAACTTTTTCAACGCAAACACAAACCTATCAAGTTTCTGACAAATATGTTCCACATGGCATTTCCAATTTAGATGTTTATCTACAATAAGTCCTAAAAATTTTAATTCATCCACTTGATGTACTTTTTCATCTTTGCAATTAATGTCCAAAGGTAATTGTTTGGTATTATAGGAGTTACATTGTATTGATTTCGTCTTACTAATGTTAATATTCAAATTATTACTTTCCATCCAGCTTATTATATCTGATAGGGTCTTTTCGGTGACTGATTTGTAATCTTTTTTGTCGTGACATTTTATAATAACTGTAGTATCATCTGCAAATAGGATACATTTCTGCAAAATGGCCTCCGGAAGATCATTTATATATAGCAAAAAAAGTAAAGGACCGAGAATGCTACCCTGAGGCACACCACACTTATTTATTATTGCTATTGAAGTAAAAATCTCTTTGGTATAAGTTTTGTAATTTTTCTTTACTACTTTGGATATCTCGGTACACTGTTTCCTGTTTCTTAGATAGCTAGCTAACCATTCATGAGCTTTTCCTCTTATGCCGTAGAAGTCCAATTTGTTTAAGAGCTTCGAATGATTCACAAAATCAAAGGCCTTGCTCATATCTAAGAAGAGACACACCGGTGGATTGCCATTGTTTATGCTTTCTGTTACAATAGGTAACAATAGTTCTAAATATTCAGCAACTGTGGTAGCAGGTTTGATTCCCATGTATCCGAAGTAAAATTTGCAGTCCTGGAGAACCACTTAATCTTTTGGAAATAATCAGAGCACTAACAGTGGAGAAAAACATTATCTCCCGTTCTTTTAGTTTATCAAGTGTTATTCTCGCATGACCAAAGCAAAATAAGATCAAAGTAGAGAAGAAGATTTATCGCATGGGCAACATTCATCAGAGATGTCTCGAAATCCAAAAGTTTTGCGTTCATTTACCATCTTTTTAGATTCAACGCATTATACGAGACTAGTTGCGCCCCACGGTTTCACCCAAATAAGTCTCGATTCCGTGGGAATATCAAGATAAAATGTATTTTATGTTCTAACTCAGGTCATGGTCTACCTATGTGCCAAATTTTATCCAAATCCGTTAAGCCGTTATAGCGTGAAAGCGAAACAAACAAACACACTCACATTCGCATTTATAATATTAGTTAGGATTTCGGTTGTTTACTTGCCATCTTTTTTTTTTTTTTTATACGTTGCCCCACACTAGGAATTTGTCCTGTATTGTGGGTGCGTTTACAAACATTTAAACTAACATACACAAACAGCCAGACTCGGAACAACTAATTGTAGGTCATACAAATAATTGTCCCGTGCGGGAATCGAACCCGCGACACGCAGCGCAGCAGTCAATCGCTTAACTACTGCGCCAACCATGCCGTCATCTCTTTACTCTGCTTTATTGGAAACTGTTTCTTACAACAATAAACCTGCCCCCGCCAGCTGCCTCAATCCGCTGCTTCGACTGCAACAGCATGAACAACTCCATGTGCCTGGACCCCACCATCTACGACAAGGAGACGCTGAACAACTTCCTGTCCGTTGCGGAGTGTGGTCATGGGGTCTACTCGGCGAATAACGACTTCTTCTGCAGGAAGATTGTGCAGACCAGTAAGTTATGAATAAGAAAACGATATAGCTACTGCATCCTGTGCAGTCAGCGTCGCAACTTGCAGTCGCCTCTTGCTTGACGCATATAAGCAGGAATTCCCATTTAGCCAAATCAATGTGAAAATTATCAACTTTTACAATGACACTAACGACCAATATTTTTAATATTTTTTTTATAATAATTTACATACATACATAAATTCACGCCCTCTTCCCATGGGGGTAGGCAGAAACTACAGAAGGCCACCTGCTACGCTCCTTACATATATACTCCTTTTGTCTCGTTTACGTTCATACATCTAGTCATACACGCACAACATAATAATTTATTGACACCAAAAATATTAACATTACAACAACCATTTGCGTAAAAAAATTGTAGGCTATAATGAAAATAATAAAACAGGAGTACGAGGGTGGCACTGAAAGTTCTTAGAAAATCAAAAACTGAACAAACTAGCAAGTTATTAGTTTTATTATATATTTTCGAAATAGTGTCCATTTACATCAATACATCGCTGCATCCGATGGAACCACTGAGAAAAGCACTTTGCCCACTCGTCCTTAGGGGTCTCTTCGACGGCATTTTGAAACGCAGCCACTGCTTCCTCGGCGTCCATAAAACGTTTTTCTCGAAGTTTTTCTTCTATTTTCGAAAATGAATAAAATCGCAAGGTGCGAGGTTGGGGCTATAGGGCGAGTGACCCAGTAATTCCACGTCTGACGTCGCCAAGTAGTCGATTGTTTGCTTGGTGGTGTGCGACGAGGCGTTGTCGTGGTGAAGGAGGATCCTACTGCGAGGTCGTTTCTCCCGAACTTTTTCCAAGACAAGTGGCAAACAATTGTTAGTGTACCACTCTGCAGTAACTGTTTTTCGATCCTTAAAACAATTTGTTGCGTAATGACCTGTCCTTTCGAAGAACGAGTCCACCATCTTTTTTCCCTTCGACCTCTCTTCACTTTAGTTGGCAACTCCTCGGAAGGAAACACGCAGACAGCAGACTGTCTCTTAGTTTCAGGATCATAACAATAAACCCAGCTTTCGTCACCCGTAAGTATGTCGACTAAGTAACCGTACTAGTCGACCCATAAGTATGTAACGGAGGTGACTCAAATGCTGTGTACATTTGAGTCACCTCCGTTAAATCTTTGAACCATTTCACGACACCATTCAACAAGACGGAGTTTTTGGGCCTCTGTCAAATTATGAGGTATACACCGGGCACAAAGGTTCCTGACCGCTAAATGTTCATGGAGGATTTTGTGCACTTGACTCATACCGATGCCTAAGCTTGTCCGAATCTGCTGATAAGTCACTCTTTTGTCAGTCTCTATCATACGCCGCACATCACTGATGTTATCTTCACTCGTCGCCATAGAAGGCCGTCCCTCACGCAGATCATCGGTGAGATTAATGCGACCACGTTTAAACTCATTAAAACAGTTGTGAACAGTGGCACGAGATGGGGCTTCATCGTGAAATGCCAATCGAAGTCTATCATAACTTTCTTGTTGACATAAATGACATCGAAAATCATAAAAAATCATTGTACGAAAATTTTCTCGCGTTAAATTATTGCTGACGTGACACAGATAATTTTCAATTTGCCGCCAAATCGTAAACAAATAACAAATGCATAAAATACATACACAATAATTTTGGCAGAGTTCCATTTTCAAAATTTGTACTTATTTTTTTATTATATCGTTTACAAGTGGTCAGTTCTAAAAACTTTCAGTGTCGCCCTTATCTGTAGCCGAACTAGGTGAAAAACCCATATCTCGACCTAACCTATATCTGCGTTCCCTTCCACATTATAACCTGTCTGCCTTTCAAGCAAGAGTAAACAGGCATCTTCTGGACACGCTCGTTCCATCATAGACTTCATCCATCGCTTTCCACCAGGCGACATCGGGGTCAAGAGCAGGCCCATTCTGCAACAAAAAATAAAAAATACAGCGCCATACCTCACTGATGGGGTCGCGGGAAAGTCCGAAAGGGATACAGTAGCCCTGGGCAACGTTCAGGCAACAGAAGGAACACGGGTGGGTTTTAGTCAGTAAGAGTCTGACACGCCCTTCTAACTAATAACTTCTCCCGCTCCGCCCAGAGCGGGAGAAGTTGATTGATAACTTCCCAACGGAAAAAAAAACTTCTATTTTCAATTTGATTAAATCTTACAGAAAAGTTATTAACATACTATGACAACTACAAAGTGCATTTACCTACGCGATCAAAGTGTAGATAACAGCATTTTTGTTCATATTACAGAATAGGTAAGTCAAACCTGTATATTTTCATGACTAATAAACTGTATATTAGGCTGTACAACTAAGCTAACCAATCAAAGACAGAAAATGATCCCATCTGAAAATCATTATTCACTTTATAGGCAATTATTTATTTACTTGAGGGCCACAACTAAATAGACATAGAGTTAAATAGTTAATTAATAGTAGCATAGTTAGTTAATAGAGTAAGAATACACGCGTAGTTACGAAGGTTGAACTAGAATCAAGGCTATAAATAAGTCAGTCCGAAAAATCCACAGCTGAATATGCTAAAATTTACTAATACCAAAGTTATTGTATTTACACTCCGACCGATGAAAGAATGCGTTTTTGACCCCTTTCAGCTGAGTACAAAAGAATACGTGTTTTACGAATTTAAACTTTATTAGTTTCTAATCTTGTCCAACTGACAGATGTCAGAAACGCTTTCTCTCGGTCTTAGCGGAAAATAGTCAAAACGTTTTTATAGTAATTTACGTTTGCTCATCAATGTAGGAATTCTTAAAAGAATACTAAGTATTTATTATTTCCGAATGATTTGTTTACTTAACCGCCTACTATCAAATTCTTGAAAGAGATAATATAGGTCAAACTGGGGAACAATCCACACTGTGCACTTGCGCGTGCGCTTATAAACAATATTTATTCTAATACTATAGAATTGAAAATATCAATTAAAAGTTACTTTTATTTAAAATAATAATCAAAATGACTATGTCGCAGACGAACTGTCGAATCCGCTGTTTTACATAACCAAAACATACATTACCAAGATGTAAGGTATGTAGAGAGGCTTGTAGATTTAGATGCTTGGCTCTACATTAGATCTGATAACTTTTTATCAGTTAAAGCGTTATGTAAGTCTTGGCAACCTACTTTACATGAAATGTTTTGAAAGGGATTTCATTACTTTTTGTAGGGTGCTCTATTTATTTTTATTCTAGCGGTATATTATATTGTACTGACCTATTAAACGTAAGAAAAACAGACCTACACCTCCCTTTAAGGGGTTGGAGGATTAAAGTAACATTTTTTTATGTGCAAATCCTCGCCTCGCCAGATTTTTTATTTTTTATTTTTAGATTGCTTGCAAGTCCTAGCCTAGCGCTGCACACCAAATTTCAGCTTTCTAGAACTTCGGGAAGTGCCGTAGAGTTTTTGATGGGTGCGAATATCGTTCAGCTGTTTTACATAACGGAGCTGTTTTGTAAAACAGCTAGCGGTTATGTAAAACAGCTGATTCGACAGTCCATCTGCGACAATTACACTAGGCTATAGCCGCTATAGGCGTAGTCTCTTGCGTAATGCTTCAATAAAAAATCTTATTTGCTTATACTGCGACCGTAGCCCAGCTTAGCATCTTCGTAGCACCTGGTCGTTTGAAATGTTACCTATATTTTTCAATGCAAACCTGATCTGAGATATGTGGGTGCAATGTTAGTTAACACCCCATAATGGCCCTGAATACAAAAGAAGCCCTTTTCTTAAGTTTTCTTTCCTTATTAAGTCTTCTTCATTCTTCCTCCAGTCCTCCACAAAGGCTACGCTCCCGAGGTGCGCGTGACCCGCAGCTGCGGCTGGGTGCGCCACCACAGGGATTGCTACAAGGCTGACAACGAGGACCACCTGGAGACTGTCTGCCAATGCTTCGACAATGAGTGCAATGCTGCTGTCCCGCTGAAGAGTGTGGTCGTGATGGTAGTTGGTGTCTTAGGGGTGGTTATGTGTTTGTGATTAAATGTGACAGTATTATTTTGTTTTATTGTTTTATTTAACTGTTCCCAAAATCTAGAAGAATGTTATGACCTGACCAATTTTCTGCACGATTTCTTTAGCATTTTGATGTATTCTGAGTAAAAGTTAGGTATATGGAAAATAATTGAATGAACAAAACTAAAAAAATAGATCCTTTACCAAAACTATCAAAACTGAAGCTAAGGTTTTCTAAGACTGCAATTAACCCTTTAATTTAATATAATTGGGTAATTATCATTGGAGCCGTAATAGCTTCCTTAAATTTGTCATCACCAGCTTGCTAGCCTAGCCTACAGGTTTCTTCGAGAGTTCTACAACCTCCCATTATATGCTACGAGTCACGGGTAGATTCTAACACGGAACAAATGCTTATAATGATTACATATAGTTGTTACACAGTGGGTGTCTGTTTGTGCATGAGAGATCTTTGCTTGAAAATGCATTACTTTACAGATGAAACACCTATTATGGGACGAGGTTTTTTCAAAGAAACACAGCCTTTCATGAAGACATGTTATTAATCAAAACTACCATTTAATAAAATGTTCAATGAGTTAGCTATTTACATACCACTGCCACAGTTAGCTACATCCTGTATTGTGTCAAGCGCATTGTCTGATCTGCAACAAACCCAGATATTCAAGCTACAACAAAGCTTAAACAATAAATTATCCGACTGTGACAAAAAAGCGGAAACTCGGTCAGACAGACCACCGCTTCCTGCCATAATTTAGACCTTATTGCATTGTAAATGAAGTACCAACGTGAGTAATGTAATTATTGATGTAGCTTTAGATGACATTGGCCCAGTCAAACCACTGTATGTAGGTACTGATAAACGCTAGAACATACTAGTTATCTCTTCATCAGCTGTAAAGACCGTGACATTCGTGGGCCATTGTCAGTGAATACCTACTTTGCATAATCAGAAACCTGAAAAATGTATTAAACAATTATTCAAACATAATATGCTTATGTTGTTAAAACAAATACAATTATTTGTAATTGGAATTCTTTAATAAGAAAAAATATTCAAAAATGTTCATAAAATAATAATTTAAACAAATAGAAGACAACGCCATCTGTGTACACAACTCCGCACTACATAGCTGCGAGAGGGTCTTTTAGATGTTGAAGGTTGTGCATAGATGGCGTTGACGGAACTTAATAAAATACGATCAAATAGGTAGGTATTTAGACACTTTTACTTTATGATCTTTCAGAAATAATCAAATCATAATAAAATAACAAGAAAATGAATATGCAGTTAGAAATAATGATTAGAAGAGTTATAATAACACTACAGTAGAAATATTTATTTTGTTTCGAATTGACTTGCTTATTCTTACTTCATTATAATAATTTTTATACCTAATGATGCTAATTAAAATCCGAAATGAAATTTTTTCAATAGTGTCGGCACGTTGCCAAAATTTATAGATAACAATCTAAAATTTGAGCACAATGTTCAAGTCAGGTTGGCCGAGTGGTCTAAGGCGCCAGATTTAAGCTCTGGTTCCCGAGAGGGAGCGTGGGTTCGAACCCCACACCTGACAAAATAATTGGTGTCTTAATTGATACTTTTTGATATTTATATTTCATTTTTACTAAACGAAGGGTGATTTCGTTTTCAGCATTACTTCTGTAGCGCCGCGCGTCGTCGATATTTTGCTTGATGACTCACTAACTGATGGATTTGCATCTAGTATTACTCAAGATTGGATCTTTTCTGTCCCTTGCCTTTACAAATTTGACGATAGATTATCCACAATTGCTATGCCACAAAGTACCTATCTAGGTACACTACAGCTGTTTTAGAAATTATAGCTTTCGCTAGCGGCTTATATCGGCGGATATCTTTTTAGCCTTTGATTATAACTATATAATTAAAGTTTTTAGCCTATGTTACTCAGTGATAATATAGCATTCTACTGGTGAAAAAAAAATAAAAAATTGGTCCAGGATTTTTTGAGTTTATTCATTCCAATAAAAATACAAATCTCTTCTCTTTATAATATTTGTGTAGATTTAGATAAAGAGTGTTAAATAGATACTCTTAAGTAATTACTTCATTGTGTAGTGTGATTAAATTTTAATATGCTGGTTGCTACATAATACAGTATGTTATCTAACAGAGGGCGTTCCCGTTAACATGCCATAGTATAGCGTCAAATATTCACAAAAAATATTAAATTGATACGTAAAATAAACAACACACGGCTGCACATCAAGCTATACATTTCCAGTTTATGCTGATCTTTCATTGTATAGGATTTCCGTACAATGCGAGGTCAGCTTATACTAAAACAATTCTTGTTTTAAACGCATAACAAATGCACGCGCACTTGTCTTTCAAGCGACAAGTGCGCGTGTACAGAGTCTATCTTTTACGTATCAATTTAGTATTTTTTGTGAATATTTTATTAATATTTTTCGATGTAATTTTTTTTTTGCTTGTATACTATTGCGGGTTAACGGGGACGCCCTCTGTTAGTTAACACACTGTATATCCTACTTGCTTGAATCAAATTCAATTGATTTGAGTTGTCTGGAGTGAACATTATTTTCTTCAACTGCGTACCTACCTAGCCTTTTCCCTGTTGGGGTCGGCTTCCAGTCTAACCGGATGCAGTTGAATACCAGTATTTTGCGTAGAACGACTGCCGATCTGACCTCCACAACCCAGTCACTGGGTAGCACGATACCCCTTGGTAAGACTGGTTGTCAGAATGATGGGCTTCTGACTACCGGTGACGACTGTCAGAAATCTTCGCCTATAAATCTTATAAAAATAAATAAACAGAGAGTATCATTACTTCACATACTTAGTTGAGATAGGTATCCTCGATGTTCGCAAGTATCTCAGCTGAACACACAAGCAACCACTTTCATGATAGAATACAGTACTAGCCCATGAGTATACCTAGAAACAGGCAAATAGGTAAGTATCGATTTTACTTCCAAAAACCAATTAACTAGAGTTCGTTGTCATAGTTCAAGGTTAACTTTAACAAGGGAAGGTTAACTGCCTGACTGTGTCGACCCCACCCTCTTTCACCTTTCAGTCCACCCCCTTGGCATTTCCAGGCAAATGCCAAGGGGGTGGTGGCTGAAAGGTAGGTATGAGAGAAGAGATTTTTTAAATAGAGGTAAAATAATAACAGTTTAGTGAAATGGTAGCACTTGTAATTTTAATCGAATGTAATTGTTCTATCAATCCTTTATAGGTGAAAAGAAACTACCGCCCCTGCTTGCTGTGCCTGCAGCCAGAACCAACCTACTGGCGAGGACTCCTCTCACGAGAGCCATGCGTGTGGTGAACGAGGTTCACGAGAGGGTTGATGTATTGTGGTGCAACTTGAGTGAATTCGCAGAAGCTGCATTATATCTATGTTATTTAGGTGTAAGTTAAGATTTAGGATATAGTATGTAATTTTATAGGATGTAGTTTAAGGATTTAGCATGTAAGGCCAGTCTATCGCATTGGATCGCAGATCTGTAATGGTCGTTGTAGGTAAGATTTGCGTAAATAAATAAATAAAAATTTTAATATTTCAGCCAATTTTAAGAGACATCATTAAACAGCTGCTTTGTATATTAGGTAGACCGTACCTACTTGTAAAAAACCGGCCAATTGCGTGTCGGACCACGCACAATGAAGGGTTCCGTAGTTGGGATGAATTTATCCCAAAAGCAAACTTAACTTTGTAGTTGAAAAACATGTTCTCCCATACATCTATTTTCCAACTGTAAATGTAAGATTTAATCGCAAAAATTAAATATATATGTGATAAAACTGAAAAATAATGACTCGGTCTTTTTCCTTTAGTTGTGCTGTGAGACCTTGCTTCCTGCAAAATTTCATGATTCTAGGTCAACGGTTTTGATTTATTTGCGAATTTCAAAATATGGCGTTTAAATGGCCGTATTTTTTTATTACGTTGACTTAGAAGTTTGATCTTTTTAGAGCTCCAAGGGACCTCAGACCTACATATTTGATGTTAATTTCAACTTGATACCTTCACGCGTTCCTGAGAAAAAAGGTGTTGACAGACTGATGGACGGGCAACGAAATGTCCGATGGAATCGAACGAACTGTCGAAGTTGTTGAACTGTTGTCCGTTTTTTCCTATTGAGGTACGGAACCCTAATAAGTTACCTATGCACCTTTAGGTTGGTAAGTAAGTAGGTAGGTGCATCAAGATGCAATAACACAATCCAAGAAATAACCTGTCAACAGTTAAAAGTAAAACCCTTCGCTTCATAAACCTATAACATACATAAACTCACGCCTTCTTACAATAGTTACAATGGGGGTAGGTAGAAACTACCGAACGCCACCTGCTACGATACCTACTCTTGTTGCTTCGTTTACGTTCATTCCTGCACCCTCATGGGCGTACACGGGGGGGGGGGAAGGATAGGACAGCTGCCCCCCCAGGATTTTATATACCTAAGTATCTACTGTTTTCGATAAAAGTTATGTTATAGTCACGTTAAGACTTTTATTAGCAATGCCTATGCTATGGATACAATTGAATGGTCATTCAGTACACTCAGACATAACTCAGACGCGTAAAATATGGCTGAGATCAACAATGGTCAAAGACAGGTTAAATGAGCTTCGCTCTGTCGGTCTTTGGTCAGCCGGTCGCCGCCGCAATCGCCAACACCACCGAGAGCCACCGGGGTGAGTACTCTTAACTTGCCCCCGGTGCCCAATACATCTTCCGCCGCCCCCCCCCCTGCCGCCACGCCCGGCGCTGCACCGTCGACGTCGACAAAGCAGAAGCCGGGCAAGAAGAAGCTCCGTTTTCCCCCGCTGGTCGTCGAGAAGCTGCCCAACTGGGCCATGCATTTCCGGGCCATCAGTGGGAAACTGGGCCGGCCTCCTAGTGCTCGTCCTTACGGGACCGGGGTGAGGTTCACCCCGGAGACCGAGGAAGAGTATAGGCTGGTCCAGCGGTACCTGACGGGCCTGGAAAAGGACAGCGGCGTCAGTTGGTTCGCGTACTCGCTGCCAGCGGACAAGAATCTGAAAATCGCCATTCGGGGCCTACCGGCGGACACGGACCCGAAGGAGATAGAGGAGGAACTCCGGACGCTGGGATACCAGCCAGAGTACGTGCGTCACATAAAGGGCGCGCAAGGAAGACCTGGTTGCGTATTCCACGCAATACTCAAGAAGACCCCCGATGTCCGGAACATATACGGCACCTCCGTATTTATGTATATGCGGGGTGTCAAAATAGAGGCCTGGAAGGGCAAACGTGGGCCCACACAGTGCCACCGGTGCCAACGGTTCAGGCACAGCTCGCACCAGTGCCACCGTCCGCTCGCTTGTGTGCGATGCGGTGGTGAACACGCGGCACGCGACTGCCCGCGCCCGCGGGAGGACCCGGCCACCTGCGCCAATTGCGGTGGCCCGCACCCCGCCAGCAACATAAAGTGCCCCGTGTTCGAACGTGAAGTTCGAAACAAGCGAGCGGGGACTGTCGCCATCACGGCCACAAGCCGGGCACAAGCGGCCAGGCCGATGACTACTGAGACGGCCACTGTAGAGGCAGAAGGCATGACGCTGATGGCGGCAGCCAACGAGCCCACAGAAAGGACCCAGGCCCCCTCCTCCGGGCGGAGGAAAAAGAAGCGGGGAGGGAAAGGGAAGAAGCCCCCCCCCCCGAAACGCAAAAGGACCCCCCTTCGGCCGCCCCTGCCTTATCAATTGCGCAGGTTGCACCGAGGGAGCACGAAAGCAAAGTGACGAACGAACCCACTAGTGGCGCCAACATGGCGCAGCGGCAGAACCAAGAAACTAGTGGGTTCACTAGAAAGCCGCGTGGCGCCGCCACCGCCGCGGTCAAAGCTACTACGGCACAGCGGCCAATCACGACGCAGGGAAGCTTCCCTGCGGCGACGAGTGGTGGCGCTACCATCGCGCTAATTAGCGGCGAAAACACCGTGCAGACGCCACATACAACCAGCAAAGAGTTTACAACCTGCGCAATAAAGCTCCTTATGGACCTCATAAGAGCTATAAGGCAGAGCCGAGATATAGAAGCGGTCATCCTCGACGGTCTGGCCACATTGCTGTCACTCTGTGATGGCTAGACCGTTGAGGATTATACATTGGAACGCCCGCGGCCTTAGGGACAAGGTCGCCCCCCTCCGCCATCTCCTTCGGGATCAGAATATCGACGTGGCGCTAATCAGTGAAACACACCTGGGACCTGAGGATAGGGTCAGGTTCCCGGGTTACCACGTTTACCGGAAGGATGAGAGGTCGGCTCTGCAAACACGATACCGTGGTCTGGCGGTACTTGTGAAGCGGAGAGTCGTCCATCAAGAGCTCCCCTTGCCGTCACTCAGCACGTTTTACGCGCTGGGGGTGCAGCTACACGTTGCCGGCGAGGACATCAACGTCTACGCATGTTATAAGCCGCCCGCTGCACACCTAAATTTGGTAGAGCTGCGGGCGCTACTAACTGCGTCGACACATACGACTATCCTTGCCGGCGACTTAAATTGCAAGCACCCGGCGTGGAATTCGATGCTGACGAATACCCAGGGGAGACGGCTCTTCGCGGACGCGGAAGCCTGTGGGTACGCGGTGTCCGGGCCGGAAACGCCAACCCACTACCCAGATGCAGCCCACTACATGCCCGACGTATTGGACATCGCAGTACACAGAGGGCTGTGCAGCCAGATCACGCAGCACGTGATAGACGACGAGTTGCAGTCGGACCACCAACCTGTGCTCGTCGTCCTATCGGGACAGCCGACCCGTCTGAGACCAATAGCGCCACGTCGATCAACAGACTGGACGCTGTTTACAGAAAAGATAGAGACCACCACGCCTACTCGGCCTATTGTTTCCTCCGCGGACGTAGAGCGAGCGGCGGATGACGTCACTGCTTGCATTCAGAGCGCCCTAGAAGCGGCGACGACTGTGCAGCCGCAAGGGAGAGGGCCTATGCCGCCCTTGCCGGCGCACATCAGTGCCATGATCGCCGTGAAGAGGCGCCTACGCAAGCAGTGGCAACAGACAAGATGCCCTACGATGAAGACGCAGCTTAACCTTCTCGCGGAGAAGGTAAAGGCCGAGTTAACGGCCCACACCGCCGCGGGCTGGGAGGAACGAATAGACGCCACAACAGACAGTTGGCCGTCTGTCCACCGACTGTGCAGCCAGCTGACGAATACCCCAGCCCCGGTGCGCCCTCTACTCAACAGTGACGGGGCGCTCAAGTATGTAGCGGAGGACCGGGCGGAGGTCTTCGCCGAACACCTGGAGCGTCAGTTCCGCCCTAACTCGACCACCGACGTAGAGCATGTCGCAGCAGTCGAGAAACACCTAGGAGACTACTTCGCAACGCCGATAGCTCCCGAGGAGGACCCTATTTACTTCTCGCCTGGCGCAGTTAGACGCGCCATCCTAAGGACGAAGCCTAGGAAGGCCCCCGGTGCCGACGGTATCTCCAACGCAGTGCTGCGCCGCCTGCCGTTCCGTACGGTGGCAGTGCTGGCGCGCCTGTTTACGGCGATACTGCGCACGGGGACCTTTCCCACCTCGTGGAAGGAGGGGCGCGTCATAATGCTGCCCAAGGCGGGGAAGAATGTCCTGAAGCCGGAGAGCTATCGGCCGATCACACTTCTGCCGACGGTCTCCAAGGTGTTCGAAGCACTCCTGCTGCGACACCTGGAAAAACACATCGTCCCGCGCCCAGAGCAATTTGGCTTTAGGGCGGAACATAGCACGACGCTTCAGCTGTCAAGGGTACTGCACCTACTAACGACAGCGTTAAATAAAAAGGAATGCTCGGTGGCAGTATTCCTTGACATGGAGAAGGCCTTCGACCGTGTATGGCACGACGGCCTTATATACAAGTTGGCCACGTCCGACGCGCCCCGTCGCGTTGTAAGGGTGGTCTCTTCTTTTCTGTCCAACAGGATTTTCAAGGTGGTGGTCGACGGGGCGACATCCGGTGCCCGCCCAGTGCTGGCAGGTGTGCCGCAGGGCAGCTGCGTGTCGCCAGCGTGTTACTCGCGTTACACCGACGACATCCCCACCACTCCAGAGGCGACGCTCGCGCTGTATGCTGACGACGCCGCGTACATCACCACTTCGCTAAATGCGAAGCACGCGGCGGTCAAAATGCAGCGCGCCCTCGACCTCCTTCCCGACTGGTTGTCGAAGTGGCGGCTGTCGGTGAACGTGGGTAAGACGCAGGCGATGGTCACCGGATCAGCGCCTCTCCCGCCACCTTTGAAACTGCAAGGGGCCGCCGTCGATTGGACGCCCCGGGTCAAGTACCTGGGTGTGACCATCGACCGCCGCCTCACGATGGGGCCACATGTCCGCAAGGTCGCCGCGCAGGGTAGGGTCGCCCGCAACCTCCTTAAACCTGTGCTCTCATCCCGCATCCCGGCGCGCGTCAAGTTGGGCGTGTACAAGATGTACGTGCGCCCAATCTTGACGTACGCCGCCCCAGCGTGGTTCGCCCTCACGAAGGAGTCGAGCCGCAAGACGCTCCGCGCGCAACAAAACCTTGCGCTGCGGACAATAGTCGATGCTCCTCACTTCGTGAGGAACGATGTACTCCACCGGGATCTCGGGATTGAGAGCCTGGACGAGTTTGTAGGGCGACTCGCGAAGGCGATGTTCGCGCGTGCCGACGCCTCTGCCTGGCCCCATGTCAGGCAGATAGCGCCATTGCACGCGCGCCCGCCCGACGCGAGACCCCTGCCCCGCGACCTGGTAGCGGACGACTGACCCCATCCACCGGATTGACGCCTCGAGTGAGCCGCACCCAGGTTACACGCAGCTCACTCGATATAATAAGACTCTACAGATGTACACATACATCTGTTGCGTGGCGTGTTCTAAGTTAATATAGGCATGTCACGCAACTAAATACAGACAACCTAACTATACATGCATCTATACACAACACGTGCAGGCGCGACGCGGGCCGCGACGCACGTAGACACCGAGCGGCGTAACACTACAATACAAACCGCTCCCACATACACGACTGTTGATCCCTCAATCCGTAAACGGCTAGATCTGTGAGCGGGGCGAGGGTAAACTACATATTTACCTGTAGGGCGTCGAGTCGGCATCTCTGTCGCTGGTCGTCTTCGTCGGGCCTCCCCCAGGCAACTGGGGGTCTCACCTGGCGGGGACTGACCGCCGAGATGCCGTGAAGAAAGCGACGCTATAGGAAATAGCGTCGCGGCGTGCCTACAGAAATATTCATTGCAACCATTCACACAGATACAGCTTGCTGTATCACATGCCGTAGGCCGTTTTTAGGCCGACCCGATGAAGGGTCCGTAGTCACGGGCCACTGTGACGCATCCGCGGGCGAGGGGCAATGCTCCGACACCGCTCGCCACGCCCCCTTGCGGGGGCGTCGCGACATCTCGATCGTCTTTGGTCAGTGTTATGTTGTATCTTGAACAAAATATGATTCTCGATCATAACAAATATGATTGTATTTACAGAATTGTAATCATAAGAATCATTAATAAATCTCTCTAAGTTACATTTGTTCCATTTTATGACTTTTTCATGAAATCTTGACATTTCAGAACAAATCACTAACTTAGAAAGATGTATTTATAATGATTCTAAAGATTTTAATTCTGTAAATACATATTTGTTATGGTGTCGAATCAAATTTTAATCAAGATACAATCTGACACTAACTTGCAAATTGCAAAATACGTAAGAAAATTTGAATTTCGCGGGCTACCTTTGCATATCCATCTTAAGAAATTTCTGATTTGCCCCCCCCTGGGCCAAAATCTGGGTACGCCCATGTGCACCCTACTTGCGTAGCACCCGATCAATGATAGTCTGAATCATTTTGAAGGATATAACTAAAGTTAAATTACCTGGAGACTGAAGATTTTCTCAAACCAATACAATAGAGGTATTTGAAAAGCACTAGCGCATACGTACACTCACCTTTTTTCGATGTTAGTAGCTCTTTATGAATTAATTTTACTGTTTTTTTTTATTTTTGTTTTATTTTTTAGTTTTTACAAGTTCACTATGTATTACGTTTTACGTTCGATTTAATTTTTAATTGTTATGTAGGTACTTAACCTACTTTGGAAGGCGCTGTCTGTGATATAATGATTTTTCATTAGTACTGACACCAACGATACACTTTTTTCTCTACTTAATGTTAATTTTGACGTGACAACGTCTTATAAATTGGTTTGCCGGGTGACACTTCAAGAAACTGCGTTACGCTCCGCTCACGTTATGCACTCACAATGAGAGCGAGTGAGAGGCACGCGTCATGGTTAGCCCGCCTAAGAGCGAGAGAGACAGACATAAAAAGTGAAAGGCACGCAAAGTCGTTGTCACGTAAAACTTTCGCCCGTATACCGACTTTACAGGCAACCAATTTTTTTACTCGAAATTTTGTTTCTGTGAACCTCATAAATGTTTTTCTGAAATAAAAAATGTATTTATTATTTATATTACTGATCCATTGCTACATATGTTCGCAAAATTGTTCTGCTCAACAACGTAAATAACGCAATGATTGTTGTTGAACTGTCAAAATGAAACAGATTGTAATTGATCGTGTGTTACATACCTAACTAGAGTGCTGGTCATACACGCACGACGTTTGCGAGTACTATGCACCTGACCTTTCTCCTGATCAACAATAAACCTCCGTAAATCCCTATATGTCAATAATCCCTATAATCAGTATTTCGTCCAAACCTACCATAACAAACCCTTGACCTAAACACCCATCCAATCGGACTGCACAACAGCCTACTAATCTAATAATCGCACAAACACGATCACATCTACTGCGCAGTATCACTTTCAATGTTATGTAAACAAACTCTTCGGAAAGTTACTAGCATAGCCTGGAACACTCCTTATCGCCCAACTTAACACCGTCAAGCTAAAATCAACCTTAAAATTTATGTACAAAGTTTTTTTCAGCTTAACAGATGGTAGGATTATTTTGAATCACACACACATTCATTGGATTCAGTATTTACACAAACATGTATAGGATTAAGTGTGTGTGTGTATGGCTTGTATTGATGTGTGTGATAATGTGCGTGTGTCCTCAGAGAAAATGGTCAATTCAATGTTTTTCAGTCGAGTACCTATTTATAAATGGAATAAAAGTAATGACAGAGGTGGACTTAACAATATCTTGAAATATCTTCATTTGCTTGCGTGTTTTTTGTTTGTTCTACCTCAGTCAGGCGACGATAACCGACTTTCAATAATTTTGTACTGAAGATCACGTCTAAACGAACAGTGTTAATAATTTGGAAAAAATATATATTAAATTAGAGCTCTTTCTTAATAACTGAATATATGAATATTTTAGATTTTGTTTATATTACATAGTCAAGTTAATTTGTAAAGTTATGTCTAACGCAGATAAAAAACTGAGAATCACGCAAAATATATCAAGCGTATTTTTCTGAAAACTCACCATTTTAAAGATAATTTAATTATTGATCTTTTAGTATACGTGTTTTATTAAAATACCTTTTGTTTTATGTATAATTGTATAATAAATTATAATGCGTCTGATTTGGGACTAGTCCTATTACTAGCTGGACGTACAACTCGTTGCCTGAGCTCAGAACACGCAAGCTAACCACTCAAGGTGGCTACCTGCGTCTTAAGAGGGAACAGGGGCTGCGAGGAATTTGAAAAATAGGTATTTGAAGAAACTATTGCCATGCCGTCGTTTTACCTCAAGTCTGCCTCCATAGAGCGCGATAGGGACAGCTGCAGCTCAGACCGATTATATCACAAAAAAAATTGACGTGATCGACGCGCGACGTTTCGTATTCCCCTTTTTTCTCCTCGAAAATAGAGCCGATTCAATTATTTTTTACATATTTTTTTTAAGAAATAGTATGTCTAGTTTCCTATGATTTTCTTTCATGTTAAAAACTTTTCAAATTTTTCTGGTAGTCTTCTAATCACTGCGGTAAAAATAGGGCATTTTTTGCAATTTCTGGAGGGTCATATTTCCTTTAGCAATAAGTTGCTGAACAAAAGGACAGAACATGGACGTGTCTACAGCAGACCTTGATTTAAGGAAAAAAAATGAATGCCCTGGAGGCATTATTCAGGAAGAAAAAAGAGGAATACATTTGTATGGAGATTCGCAGGCCCTGTTCCCTCTTAAGTATAGTTATTATTATTTGGTATGAACTCAAAGTCAAACCCAAAGCAATTATTTCAAATAAACCAATTACAGGCACTTTTGAATTGTCAAGGGGTCGGTCAGTCAGAAATATGAAGCTAGTTGCCCATTCCAAAGCGTAGTAGGTACCTATGGAGAAGAACGGGCAAGAAACTCCACGGACACTCTTTTAAATCAAGACACATTAGCAGTTAATTAGCTGATGCGTGTTTTTCAAATAGCTTGGAGTTATTTAATCTCCCCAATCGGTTCTTGAAGCAGCTTAGTGGGGGAGCCGTCACAACATTTTCTGGGAGCTTACTTCATGCTGTTACAACTCGTAAAGTAACAGCATGAGAACGATAGGCAAAAATTGCTTCAAAGGCTTTTTCTTTGACGAATTTTCCCTTCAGTGTGTAAATGTCTTGAAGGCTATAAAGTATAAGGTTATAAGTTATTGGTCTAAGTTACAGATACATTTACTAATTAAAAATTGTGCGCCCCTCCACCAAAATTTATTTATAGTATCTAAAAAACAGATGTAACTAAGTGAAAACGAGGACACAGACCTTATTGGTGACGTTCTTCAAAAAGGTCAGGCTGCAAATTTTCCAATGGGGTGCATATTATATTTGCAACCGGCCCGTAGTGTACAACAGTCGTAGGCTTGTAGCAGGTGGCGTTCTGTAGTTACTGCCTACACCCTGAGAAAGACACGTGACTTTTTATGTAGTACATAAAGCACGGTATGGCGGAAAAACCGCTGTTTATAGGCCAGCAGATTGTGAACACACAACAGATGGACCAGTGTACAATGACTAATTATTATTCGCTAATTAGGTACCTATCGATAATGATGAAACCCAGCCATGTCGCAAACATGCGGTTTGTGACTCGATTACGTGTTTTCAATTTATGCTTACAGGAAAAATAATAAAATTTCTATGTACTACAATTTCAAATTATATTTTTGTAAGAATTATTTTAGGTACTTCGGAACTAGCATCGTCCAAGTCTAGACGTAAGATTTAACATAAGTCAAATATTGTAATTTAAACGCAATTAAACGTTTCTTTAAATAAACTTCGGTTTTTTTTATGTCCTCCGGCTGTCACCTTCGTAATTTGCCTATAAACAAAGACTACACATAAATAAACAATAAAAAAAAAATAGATTGACCTACACATAGAACAGAGAATAAATAAATCTGTGATCATAACTTAAAATTAAATATAATAATTAATACTGTTAAAAAAAACAAGGAAATAGTTAAAAGATTTAGTAATATGCTTTGTCTCTCCTACTTATTAAAAATTTTGCTGTGCCCGACAGGGTCTATAATATTGTTTCACATTGTTTTGTACATTATGGGTTGCAATAAAGATAAATTGAAAATTGCCATATTATTTGATTTGATATTATTTGTCATTGATTATGATCATAGATATCCGATATCCGATATCCGTGATTATGATTATATAGGTACTTAGATTATTTTCTTATTATCTGTCCACATGGTTACAGACCTAGGTAGTGTTTGTGTAACATGTAGGTAAATAAGCATTTATCCCTGTTTACATACTTATCCTACTATCTTATCTTATTTGATATATTTAATCTAATTTTAATCCTACCTGTCTCCAAAACGGAAATATTCCGGAATTAAAAATAAAAATAACGAAATACTCATTTTCATTATCATCATAATTATGTGCCTACTAGATGCCCTCGGTTCCTCTCGAAATAAAGTTACTAAAAATCTACTACTATTTTCAACCATACATCATCAAAATCAGTTCAGTATTTTGGTCGTAAATGCGACACAAACGAACAGACACCAAGTTTTTCATCTATGTATGTGGCATGTGTGTTGTAGATTAAGTATTTACAAAGCAAGTAATTTTACTGATAATGACATCACATCAGCTGAGACAATTACATAGAACTATGTACATAGACATAGCTATCTGTTATGTATGCGTGGTGCTAATACATAGGTACCTATGGAGTCAGTGCCTACATAGCCAGAAGGAAGGTCATGACGTATTTGTGCCATAAAGCCACAAAACTATCGACTTTCTATATTTAGAAATGATGAAATTCTTGTATCCAGAGCGCTGTATTAAATTCACTGTGAGCAGTTATTATATTTTGTTCTTTACAAAACTGTAAACAAGACATTATGGCCACTTTATTGCGTGCTAGTTAAATAACGAATGTTTTTCATAATGGATATAAACATGTTTGACACTGACAGCAGCGAAATAAAGTGAACAATAGGCTATGTTTTTTTTTTTATTTATTGTAGCAATGCCTCTGGCCATAATTAATAGGTCATTATAATAATATACGTCGGTGATCAATATCCTAATTACGTAATACACGATCAATTAGAATCTGAATCGTTTTGAAACAGATTGCTTATCCATTGCTTCATAAGTTCGAGAAAAAAACCGCTCATCAACGTAAATAACGCAAGGAATGTTGTTGAACTGTCAAAATGAAACAGATTAGTCGTAATCGTTTACGAAAATGTGTTGCGTAATTAGATAGCTGGTCACCCGTCATTAGGTGAACAGACTGATTGCTTTTGCCACCCAATGTCATAAAAGTGGTTTTGAAAACTTTGAATGTGTAGGTATATAGATAATTATCACAAGGCGGAATAAATATTAATTTTTAATTAAATTGATCCCATAATCAGTTTAACCTTTCAAGTTTCGCTCATACAAATAACTATGTGGTACACAGTTTGTCTTATCTTCACGTTTTACTACAGAGAGGGGGGCAACAGTACTGTCTGCCGTATCTATACAGCTGCCTAGTGAAGCCGTGCTCGGTGCATGATAGGTTAAAACGTGACCATTGTTGGGTGGATAAAAATAGCCAGTACCTTTTCTTGGTTACCTAGAAATGTAAAATCACTCACTAAACTTACAATCGCTATGGTTACAAAAATTACAGAAACATGTGCCTACTGTATTTATACAGTATATACAGCCTTTTTGGATTTTTTCACCAAGGCTGACCAAAGGGGTATCGTATTACCCAGTAACCGAGTTGTGGAGGTTAGATAGGCAGTCGCTCCATTTAAAATACTGGCATTCAGCTGCATCCGGTTGGACTGGAAGCTGACCCGAACATAGTTGGGAAAAGGCTAGGTGATGATTGACTGTATTTTCACCACGAATACATATACTTTAATGGACAGATACAATAACATAACATCACGCCTGTAATCTTCCAACCACATTCCTAATTCCATAAAAGAGGAACCAGTAACAATTTTCAAAAATAAACTAACTGTCCTTCTATTAAATAAATGTTACTACTCTGTAACGGATTTTTTAGCCGATAAATTTTAGTTGTATCCAGTGTATCAATATTTCAATGTTTGATGATGTACTGCATCAATGTTTGCATGCCAAAATGGTAGAATGTACAAGGATCCTTCAATATTGTAACCACCCTATTGTAAATACCTACAAATAAATATGAATATGAATCTTCGAAGAGTTAGGCAGAGGTGTACCTATAGTACACTCACATTTCGCCAGATATGTTCAAGTCCCATGTAATAGGAGGCGAGCCTATTGCCATCAACCGGGTACAAATCCAGCATCCGGGCAGCTACTGAATAATTCCAGATGGAAAAACTCAATAACACATTGCCCGACCCGGGAATCGAACCCAGTACCTCATGTTTAGCAGTAGCGCTTGCGACCACTAGACCAAAGAGGCAGAAAGAAAAAGAACTTACATTAAATAGGAATAACCGTGCCTACCTAATTAGTAGCTGCACGAATTAGGTATCGGGTTTTTCGCTTAAATTCACCAACGATTGTGTTATTTTGTAGGTATACAAAATACCTAAACCGATGGAAGCACAAAACGACAAATAAAACATTGATTTTGGAAATTGTAAAACGTTTCTTTGATTTTATAACGTGGTCTCGGGCAAGACAAGTGTGTTCTCCTAAGCACCAGCTAATGAGTAATATAGGTCGACTAACCATCCTCATAAGAGAAGCTTAACCTCTCTTGATCATTTAAATGTTAGTAAATAATAAACTTTTTTAATAAAACAGTTTCTATGTTTACATAAGACGTACCTTCTGCGCGTTATTTCTCGATAGTTTGAAAAGTTATCTGCCAATATCGACGGTCGACTGGAACGGGACGATGCTTATCTCGATGTACATAACATTATAATTATGTATTTGTATTATTATCGTTTTGTCGCGTCTGCAAGGTCGTCGCCAGGTGAAATAGGACTTTAAACCCGACTGTAGGACGGTACCTATAGGTAGGTACTTGACGTAAGTAAAGACCGAAATTCTTAAAACACTAAGCGATACCTCACCCAAATAAATTAGATTTTCAACTTTTGACGTTGAGTCGAGGCGACTTAGGCATTCATTTAGATGTCGCTTAGTAGAAATAGATAATATTTATTGTCCAGGTAAAACAGTATGCAGGTTCACAGGTTCACAGCAAGTTGAGACGATTTGAGTAGCTTAAAATATTACCTACTGCTAGTGTACCATATACTATTTGCCAATGAGCCCCAAACTCGACAGTTAGTCTGTTTCTTGGGGCTCGAGTGTTAGTGAAAACGAACATTAACTGAACACAGCAATTGCAGTACAATATTGGTACAATTATATCGATATCTACTGACAAAGATTTCCAGTTAGGACATAGGATCACGTCCGGTGCAAATTAATTCAACTTAGTCATCTTTTGCTCCATTCAACCCGAAGTAGTAACAAATAATTTTAAGTGCATGCAAAACAAAATAACAAATGATTCTCGTTATAGTTAATTCTAGAGAATACCTATGTGTAACCGAAATAAATCCCTTACTAAATAATCATTTTTTATCCCTACACTTTTCCTTGCTACGCGGGCCTACGGCGTAGCACGAGATACTCCATTATTTTAATCTAGACTCCATTTTATTTCCAACACGCCATTACCAAGCCAGGGTAGGGCTTCGTAAATCGATATTGTCTACGCAAAAGACTCGCCTGTCATTCGCAGGAGGGCGGACAGATTGTAGGTGTAGCGTGACTCTACTGGAAACTTTTCCATTGTTATGACAATATGAAAATGGCACTGCAAACAAAAGATGATTATGTAATTGACCAAGCCGGGGTAGTTGCGTAACACACACAAAATGACAATTGATCGCAATGGGTTTCATTTTGACAGTTTAACAACATTCATTGAGTCATTTACGTTGTGCAGACGAATTTTTGAAACCTATGGGAGTGGATTAGCAATATCCTTCAAAACCCTCGGATTGTGATTGAAAGTGTGTGGGCCCTTGATCCAACCGCCTAACGAGAGTCTCGATAGATGATGGTCAAGGCTTTCTGCCATCAGGCCCTTGGCCGTTACGACAATCGGCACAATGACAGCCGAGCTAACATTCCACATGTCTACAGCCTCGTGTGCTAAAACGAGATATTATATTTGTTTCTCTTTCTCAGCTTTCCCGAGGTTCTCGTCATGTGGAATGGTAACATCGACTATGATCGCGCGGCGCGCTTATCGATCACCACTATATCCTGTCCTGTCAGTGATGATAGACCGATCCCAGTACAGCGAGAACTGAGACATCTACGACGGCATCATTTCCTGGTCATCAGGTTAATTAGAGACGCAAGCTCGTCGAGGCCGCCGGCGGAACCATGTCTGAAGGAGCTCACGGCAGCAATCAGCTGGGTGCAGTAACGCTAAAAGGTATTGAATCCGGATCAGGAGGAAGGGTGGGGTAGGGTCGGAAAAGGTGAGACCATCGGCAGGCGCTGGATGTTTACTCTCCAGGGCTGAAATAGTTTCTAGAGAATAGGACGCCACCACATCGCTACTGAACAGTAGCCTGGCCGCTCCCCTGATGTCACCATCATTTAATTTGGATTCTACATGTGAACATAAATAGACGAAGGATCGAATTTTTATCTTAATTTGATTTGTCAATGTTTTTTTAGTTGCCAAATTTTTCTAGACATGCAGAATCCTATCCTTGGGTAAGTGGATGCTCACGCCCAGTGCCCCTCACTCGTTGTTGGTCGTGAGGATCTATACTGCACCCACGGACACACAACACTTCCCAAGAACACATGTAGTTTATCTCCTTTTGTTTTGTTATCAGATAACCCTCTTCCTCTCAATACTTGGAGCTGTTATTATATAGTTATAGTTCGTAAGCGCAAGTAAATCGTGTAATTTTAAATGGTGTGAGCCTGGAGATCTGTAATACAGGTCCTGAACCCAGTACAGACTCCAGCTCTCACAAAGGTCTGAATTTTGCTTGCAACCCATATACTATACACCAAATTGTACCTTTTTGAGAGAAATAAAAACTTATTCTATTCTATTCTATTCTATTCTATTCTATTCTATAAGGGAAGGTAAGTAAGCTCCCAGGCATTTTGTGAGTTCTCCCGAGTCGCAAGACTGAGACATTGTGCCAAACTGAGTGCAACGGACCGTCAAAACTTAACGGTAGTCGATAGGCAATTCGATAGGCAATAAAATTGACTGTCATGTCACTTGGTGACAGCTTGAAAGAGGTCTAGGGCGCTGCGGCGCCTGCGCCACGCATATAGGCCGCAGCCTTCTTTTTATTTTTTTCTATTTCTCCAAAAAGGATGAATCTTGCAAATCTTTAAGCAGAACTCAAGGAGTATATAGGTTTTGTAGCTGATATCACTGACGTGTACGGACGCACGAACAAATCACGGTGAACATGAACATTGAATACGGAACATTTGGTTCGTGCGTGTGTACGTAAATTAGAAAAGAACACGACCACCATATGAACACAGTTCGACTTGTGTTCGCGCTCAACCGCCCGCTCTCTTTAGTAGGTAGCCATGGATTCGAAATTGGATCGCCACGAACATTTTTGACGAACACAGTGTTTGATATTCATTAGTGGTCTTATGCACATGCGAACAAAGTGTTCGGTGTCCGTTTTCACCATGTTCTTGTTGGTTCGTGCGTACACACCTTTACGTATGCAAGGTATCATTCCTCAGAACCTTTTTTTTTTTGTTTGAGCTTCCGAAATAAAAAAATCTGTCGCTTTGTGTTGATTTGTATACAACGTGTTCCTTTTGATGTCAGGGTCTTAGAACTTTTTGTATTATATTATACATAAAAAGGTATAATACAAAAAGTTCTAAGACAGACAATATAAACAAAGATAGTATAATATAAAAAGTCTTAGAACAAGTATTCCAAAAATACATCGTTTTGAAGACAACATAACACTACAACACTCTCGAGGAGTTTATCTAAGTTTTATTGAAGTACGAGTACCAAATCATTTTCATTCAAACCAATCATTCATACCTATTATTTAAAGCTAATAAAATCCGACGTTGTAATATATTTTTCTATGGACATAAAAGTCTTAATTTAATGTTTTTAATTTTAAAATTTCACGTAAGAGTGTTTTACATAAATAATCGTGACTTTATCGAATTGAATTGAATGAAAAAAAAGAATCGTTTGCCAGTTGATTCTTTGTACCCTAGAATTATGGGATTATATAAAAGGAACATGTTGTATATTCGACGACGATTCTGTAACTGTAGAAAGAAAAGCAGTAAGGTATCAGACTCAGAGAATCAGACACATGGACACATACAAATTTACTTTGTTAAGTAGGTAATATTTATTCTAAAATTCCGATTTTTATTGAAAAACATATCAACCGCGGTCAAGAAATGAAATGAAATGAAATTGTTTATTCTGTAAATAGGATATTGGAATCACTTTTACACGTCATCTTAAAAAAAATATTAAAAATTAGCTAGATGAGTTCGGCGTTTCCTATCTGACTACTCTGAGAAGAAAGGCCGAAACAAACTCAGAGGTCATAGTCTCTTTTAAAATCCAGACATAATCTTGGTCAGGCCATATGAGGACCATGTAGATTAGTGTCTGAAATGGTCTTTTGTGAAAAGAACTACACAGATTTGAGTGGACCTGTCCTGTCAGTGCAAGCATTTGTCAGTAATCGTGGAGCTCAACTCAGAACTTAAGGAGCTCAACTCGACGAACAATACCAAAGAAAGGACATTTGGGTAGGCCTCATAAACTACTCAAACTGCCAGACCATCATTAAAACTAAATAAGAAAGAAAAAATAATAATAATTAAAAAATCCACATAGTCCTCACATTCACAAAAATTTTAAAAAAATAAAAAAAAATATTTTACAAGAGCTGTCAGTCTGTCCAATAGTTTATAGTAATAATGAGTTGGTTTCGGTAGGTATAGTACCTACACCCAGATAAGTATTTGATATTTATTGTTATGATTAGCTCACGTGTTTGTGTCACATTATTGTGAGAGAACTTTCTAAATCAAATCTAGTATTTTCTATGTACTAACATTTGTTGTAGTAATGAATGTTTGTTTGTAGAAAGAAGTTTTAAGTTTTGTCAACCTTTTTGATAGGCTCCTAAACATAAGGCCAAATAGATTGCCTATTCAAACAGTTTCGACTAGCTCCCAAAAAAATAAATACGAGAACGACTATCCATTCATATTTATCAGTACTTACATACCTAGGTCATAGATCTACTTAGTTTACTGCCTGACTCGACTTCATCATAAGCCGTGCTTGCTTTAGAACTGGAATGTTCTTACAGGCGGTTATAAATACTCAAGAATTCTTGAGGATTTTCAGGAACTTTCTAGACGCCTCCGTCGGTAAGGCAACCAAGCCTCTTATTATTCATTTAAAAACGTCAACATTTTCCAAAGACATTAGTTTCATTAGACACTGTTATTCTTTATCTCGAATTAGAATTTGATCAAGCAACCCAACCCACAGACTAACCCGAATGTTTTAAATCATGGGAATTACCCACACACAGACAACCTGTGTATAAAAACACTACCAAACACAAACGTGTGCGTTTTGTTTTGACGCGATCCAATCGCACACAGAGAACCATGACGCACACAAACAACTATAACCTACAAATGAACACACAGCATAAACGTGCACGTTTTCCGTTGTATCGATATGACGCACGTGCAAGGGGGCGGGCGGGGGAGCGCGGGGCGAAGCAAAATGGAATGGACGGTTTATATAGGACGCGAGCACGCAGATGAAACCAGTTTGATTCGCGAAGTAAACAAACAAACACCTTCGAAAAAGCATCACAATTTGTTGCACCGGCTGATAGCCAAGATGGGTACGTTCACCTTTTTTACTTTATCATCATCGTAGCATTGACCCTAGTTTTCATTTAGCGTATATTTACATCCCTAATTCCCAACAAAAATATATCTACTTCCGATAATTTACCTTCCTTCCGAACTTATCAAAGCTTCCCATATTTCCGAGTGATCATCAATTGTTATTCTGACCCTTTCAAAGACCGATTTGACACTATTATTATCAGCTGTTTATTGAATTAGTCCCCACTTCAACTGCACTGTTATTTATATTGTTAATACTGTTCATCATTCCGTGTATTCTATGTATATTTAGTACTGTTTGATTTATTTGTTTCAACGAGAGCATTATATTTTATTTTGGCCCTAAACCTTATCTATAATTGTTAATTTTGTGACATAGTAACCGGACTTTTCCGGTAATCTGTATTATTCGACATACCTATCATTTTTACAGTACCTAAATAGTCATAGGAAAAAAAACATTATTTGATAGGCGTTAGCAATTTATAGTTATTTCTGTCTTTTGAAGTTTTCTCTTTGTTAGGATTCCTTACCTGAAAGGTGCCAAACGGAACCCTGTTGTTAAGCCTCCGATGTCCGTCCGTCTGTCTGTCAGCGGGCTGTATCTCATGAACCGTAGTAGGTAGACAGTTGGAATTTACACAGATTGTGTATTTCAATATAAAAATGATTTATTATCTAATTTAAAGGTATAAATTAGATAATAAATCATTATCCCCATACAAGAAACGTGTTTTTTCGAAATTTTTTGCTCGATCTTAATAAGTTACCCTTCGTGGGCGAGTCCGACTCGCACTTGGCAGGTTTTATTATTTAATAATTACTTTTCCTGTGCCTTAAAAAATCATATCTTAGAATAATAAACTCAATTCGTCTTGAAATAGCTTTTATCATCATAATTAAAGCACGTAAATTCGATCCCATTAAAGATATTGCACTATATTCGTTTATGGTGCTATGCGTCATTCAGGCAGGGTACAGACGCCAACACATCAACCTACTACGATCTGTCAAATTTCTTTAACTTTAATAGATTTTCAACTTTATCTCTAAAGTATAAGGTTCAAAGTTGATTAGGAAAATTTGATAGTTTCGGGTAGGTTGACCTGCTGGCGTCTGTACATAATGGCGTCCTCGCGTGCCGCTGTCTACACTTAATTAAATTAACTTCTATTGTCTAACCTCCCTTTTAGTCTAGGAAATTTACACACCTCTATTTGATGGATTTCAGTTGTAGTCATGGTAAACTTTCAAATGGTTTTGTGCTTACAAATACTGAATTCTATTTATAGTGTTGCCAAACCTTTTGCCATCTTATAAACGAAATCTGAATCTTAAAACATTTAATCTTTGCAAAAAAATGTGTAATCTAATTTTAAGTCGTCTCTGCCTCCAAACACGTGTTTTCTATCAAGCCATTCACGTTTCATGGAAACACTTTTCACCGTCTTTGATGTTACCCAAAATAAATTGTAGAAGGTTAAGTCAAACATCGGCTAAATAAGAAACGACGTAAACCATTCCTGGCTTTTCGCCATATTCGTTACTCGTAACTGTGCCTTAAAGATAGAGTGACGTGGATATATGTAAATGTTTTAGTTATGTCCCTACTTCCGACATATGACCCTGACCGGTGAGTCATCCGGTTTCCCAATATAGGTTTGTTTGTGAAGTTCGTCACTGTGCTCTATTAGCATATTAGCAGTTCTCGGAGGTTCGCCTTTATGACGTAGATTACCTACCCACAGTCCTTGTGTAACATTAGTTGATACTCAGAACAGACACTTTCGATGCATAATCACTGCTTAGTAACCGGATTGTATGGTGATGACGTAATACTCGGGCCGCTTATCGTCTTTCATTGACAAAGGCACGACGGGGAATTTATGTTTTATCGTGAGTTGTTATTGACTAGCACGTTTTTGTAGTTTAAACTAAAATCTAAATGATCTACCTTTCCTCTGCAGTCGCTTATCATAGATTCATTAGCGCCCCAACACTTGACAATATTTAACCTGATTATTTTTTTGTTACAGATATGTTAAATATAAAACCGTTAAGTAAGGACTTAGAGTGGTCTCTGGATGCGTCCGCGGGGGCGGGCATGGAGGCCACTGGTGCGGGCGGGACCGACGCGTCCGCCGCGCCGCAAGCATGCTCATCGAGCGAGGAGCGCGCCCTACGCCGCGTTGTGGGTCGCTGGGGCACCGAGTGGTTGAGCTGACTCGGCTCCGATGCACGCGCCACCGGCAGCTGGCCTGCCGACCACCCCCTCCCGCCTCCCCGGTGGGGGGCCTCCCGCCCCGCCCTGCGACTCACCCTCCAACGCTACGAGGACCTGGTCGCTAAGGCGGAGGCGCTGTTGAGCCGTCTCGTCGTCTCGGAGAATTATGACTCCATCAATAACTTCATTTCCCTGTACGATGCCTACATGGCAGCCCCGGACGCGACTCTTCAGGAGTACTTCCCGAAATACAACCCGCCCATCCGTCCCCACAAGCATACGTGCGTCGGTCTGGCCATGGAAGTCGAGAAACTGCTGAAAGGCTTGGAGAAGGACTTCCCTGGCATCTCAAAGTCCATGATGATTGTATCGTGTGACGAGAACATCCAAGATCTAGTGGACTACGCAACATCCAGTCCTGGACCCCAAGGGTTCTTGATCGAGAATGAGAAGGACCACGTGATGCTTGCTATCAACGTGAAGGTGGACGGAAGGCCTGGCATGTTCCTGTCAGATCTGGGCTACCACATCGCTCGCGTCGTCACTGTTATGGCTGATCGTTGCTACCCTCATACTGGTAAGTCTTGAATACACCCAGATCTATGTACTTATATCAAATCTAAAAAATCTTCACCATTTTCTTGGCCCAAATTTTACTATTCATTTCGGTTTCCTAACATCATAATTTCCTTACAGGTTGGTTCACCCAATCGGACGAGCCTCACTGCCGCAAGGAGTACAACTACCAGTTCAATACGCTGAACAGCAACTACATCGAGTGGCATGAGCGCGAGACCAGGGGCGCCGTGGTGAAGGAACGCCTGTCACTCATCTACGTTGCTAAGGCGTATCTGACAGCTGTCAGTGTCACCGAGAAGAGGAACATTGTTTGGGACTTGAGGTTTGTACCTAGTTTGACAATTTTGAAAGTGTCTCCTTAGTCTTTTTTTCAAGATTTTTAGGGTCAAGTGGTTCCAGTACATTTTCTTGATATTGATAGATTTACGAGGCGTCTGCTATTTGGCCCTTTTTAAGTACAGACGCCAGCACATCAACCTACTACAATCTGTCAAATTTCTTTAATAGATTTTCAACTTTATCACTGAATCATAAGGTTCAAAGTTGATTGGGAAAATTTGACAGTTACGGGTAGGTTGACCTGCTGGCGTCTGTACTTTTTGGCTACTGATTGCTGACATGACAATAAATCTTTTGTACTGGGCGTCATTTTGATAAAATTGTGGAAAAACACTAGGTTTGCAAACAGGATTAAGTATATTGGTACTTGTTATAATCAGATGAGTAACGCAATAAACGATATCTCTATGATATCAGTACAATAGTGTGTGTCAGTGTAACTTCAAGATTATTAATTATCTCAAAACATTATTTAGGTACAGACAACCTAAAACCTAAATAGGCACATCAACCTACTACCTACCTGTCAAATTTATTTATTAGATTTTCAACTTTATCTCTAAAGCATAAGGTTCAAAGTTGATTGGGAAAATTTGACAGTTTCGGGTAGGTTGACCTGCTGGCGTCTGTGCCTAGTGTCGTTATCAAAGCTTATAAGGAAGTTAATAAAATATTTAATAAGCTTTGCTAAACCTACCTATTAATTGTTCTTAAAATAACTAGGGCACTATAACACAATTAGGGCTTCGGTAATTGCTAGCCATGACAGTCTGATTAACATTGTACCAGGAAATTATAACTGGCTAGTAACACATCACACGTTAGATAGAACATCATAAAACACGATGCAACAACGTGATTCATGCAAAACTCATTATATACATTTACGCACTACCACCTTTTTTTCCTGTTTTACAGTTGTGGCAGATAATAGCAATCACGGTCGTCAAACTATTAATAATCAAATGTAAAGAGAGATATAAGTAGTCCAGAAATTGACACCAACTTACATCAGTATTTAAAACGACAATGATTATGCATAGAAACATGGTGCTTGCTATCGCTATGGGCTCTGGAGTATTTCCGCTCCAATGACGTCAAACGATATAAATTCATTTCGGCTTCTCCATATTTATGCCAGTGTTTTTGTAGGACCGATTCAGTCAATGAATTCGAAACTTTATCTTTATATCGGTCATCTATGCGGCTTTAGACAGGCAAAAGGCTCTCTGGCCCTAAAGCTTAAGATTTCAGGCTTCATGGATTTTGGCCGTCCAAGGGCTTGATACAGCCAAATCTCACCTATTATTGCATTTACCAATTTTAACACATAATGTTTCTGTTATTTTCAGGAGTTTACTAGCCAGGGATCCTAAGGGTCATCTGACCGCCGGTATCTACTTCCCTATGAAGAAGAAGGACCAACAGTTCACCATGTTCTTCGATGCCAACAACGGCAAGCAAAGGAAGAAACTCAAGTTCGAAACCTTCTTGAAATTGCAAACGGTAATTATGACAAAATTATTAAAACCTAACGTGATATTTTTCCCCAATTGACGCAGAATATTAATGTCGTCATATAAATTATACCCAGTCACAAATGTTAAGGATAAACCATTTATTAAGTACCCAATTAGAAATAGTCAAAGTTTCATATTCTGCGTCTATCTGGTTAGTAACAGAAAGTTTAATACCCAATATTTTATTGCCAGAGCACTTTATTCCACATATTTCAGTAACATTTTATAACTCAACGAAAATATGAAATTCCCGCAGTCAACGTCATCGGTTACACGGACGTCATTGCTCTGGCGTTTCGCCAGATTCGTTTTATGGAAATTACCATTCCAGATTTTATGGAATTGAGAATTTTCTGAATAGAGAACGCCATCTAGTGAGCTCTTGTTGCAACAACACAAGTTTACTACTTGCCTGACAAACTAGTACTACGTCTGGCATTAAAGTTTTACGCCTAGCATACAGCATGCATTAACCTTTAAAACTACGAAGGAAATATCCTGAAATCTGCTCAACTTCCTGTACAGTCTAACTTTCCAACAACGAACAACGAATAAAATATTTCGTCTGAGATTAAAAATAAACCTCAATTATCTCACTTGAAAGACATCCACTGCAGGTCATAGGCCTCCCCCCCCCCCCCACCACAAATCGTAAATAACTAACCCCGCATTATTTTTCTTTCTAGATTCCTGACGAGGTCGTAGATGAGGTCGAACAGTGTAACGACCAGCTCCGTCTGCGCGATGGTGAGCTACTGTCTATCCTGAACAAGCTGGCCACTATCATGGCTGACGAGGAATACATAGTCGAACTGCAGGACATCAACGACAAAATCGTACAACTTTCTTCTGGAAACTAAACCAAATCCTTTAAAAGTACATTAAGTCAACAAGATCTTAAGACTATCGTCATTAATTTGCGAATTGATGGAGTTCTAATTTGGTTTCTTGCACATGTTTTTGGATAGTGTACACAATCGGTTTTAACATCGTAGTTAAATACTTAATCGTTTTAAAATTTAGTATCGATTAAATATTAGGTATAGAGTAAAGTTCCGGGTAATTAGTATCGTAGAACCTCGTAGAACTCATTTAAATTGAATGTGACATTTCCTTGTTATTACTTCATTTATATTTCATTCATTAATTGAAAATGAATTGGCTTTGGCGTTACATAAAACACAAGGCTGTATCGATTAAGACCTTTGCCTGTAATGGCAGATAAATAAAAAACAACATCGTTCATCTATGGAATTCATTCCATTTTCTCTTACGCACAGATAATGTATTAATTAGATGTTTTTAAAATATTGCAATTTGTATACAAATAAATGGGTTGAATATTAGTTTTCATCCATACATTCTGTTCTGTTCATGTAGTTCATCATTTTGTAATACATAGATGTTAGACAAGTAGTTGTGACGTAGATTGAAGTACTGAGACGTATGACGAGACACGGCTCAACATGGGATATTAAAAAATATTAGAAAAATGTTTTTTGTTTTATTTTATAACTTCATAAAACCTTCCTGTTTACCGTTCGATCACTAATAAACAACCGAAGTGTACTATTTTACTGACGCTATGGTGCGCCCCAAAGATGAGTGGGTGCAGTAATAATTCTTTGCCACAGAATAAACAACGAATTCTGCACGAATATGACTGTTTTCACTAACATTGGCTATGTGACTTTTAATTCACTGTTAACCTTTCTGAGGGTTCATGATTATAAACAACTTTAACTATGACGCTTTTGACGTTCAAAAGTGCCTTATACGGGCCTATTTGAAATAAATGATTTGACTTTGACTATATGAGATAATCAAAAATTTTAAATATCAAAATAATATAATTTTTTTCATACAATAATGCATTACCCGATGAAAATATATGAAACAAATGTTTTTTTTTTACTATTATTTTCGGTTTGGTCCTATATAGTGAAAATTGTTTATAATCATGAGTACTTTCATCTTAAAAAAATACCGTGTACATTGGACACCAAGATGCCCAGGCGCCTGTCGCGCCGACGGTGAATGACATTTTTCTATAATTTTGATTGCTTAAATTAATAAAACATTTTAACATTGTTAATGCCTAGTGTTACACTGTTAGTCCACCACACCGTAAACGGGACGTTAACGAGAACCGAGATTACGCGGCCATAGTAAATGTACTGTCGCTACTTCGGCGCCGTCATCTCATTCTCGTTGACGTCCCGTTCACGGTGCGGTGGACAAACGGCCTTAGAGCCTACTTAGAGAATACTTGCATGAGTCTTATTAAATAATGAAAGGAACGCCAGATCCTATCACAATAACCCTTTTAGCCTGTCTTTTCCATGCAACAACAAATAAACATTATTGGCGAAATGTGAGTGTACTAAACACGTCTGCCTACCTCGTCGGGGAATACAGTCGTGATGTTATGTTTGTCTATCCAAACAAAATTCCCTCCCTTCAACAAAACTAATATTTTTTTTTTTATAAAAAGTATTTCTGCGCCAAGTCGTAGCGTATCCCCGTAGAGAGCCTACGGGAGTGCTACGGCGATATCGGTCATCTACGAATAGGTCGTAGAGGTGCGTAGAGGGCCTACGGCGTAGGCCTCGTTAGCGCGTTTTTTAAATTATTTCAGAACCTTTATTCCGTTGTTACTTTTATTCATTTTGCAATCTAGTTTATCTTATGTGAGTATAAAACGAGGTTAATTTGATATTGAATTAAAAAAATAGTTACGTCAGAGGAAAAACTAACGTTCTTGGTGGTCTATAAGGCCAATTTGATGTTGTCAGAGCTCAACTTTACTTGGTCAGCTAAGGTGGTATAATTTACTTAATATCGCCTTCTCTCTTTAAGTTTGCGGCTCTGCTTAATTTTCTAAAAAAATCAATGCAGAAACCACGAAAGGTGGTGTTTTTGTCAGTCAGCATATTACAATAGGTATTTTTCTGTCAAAATAAAGTTGATAATAACATTGATGGCTCATAGACACTTCATGTTCCGCTAGTGAGCATGGCTTAACAGTTACGAATATATTATGCTCTATCGCAGGAGTAAATAAAAGACTACAATATAATAAATTACAAGAAAAAAAAACATGAAGACTGGTTTTAATTATCTAAGAACGACATCTGGGTTTTGTAAGGCAGAATACTGAAGCAGTTAATTACATGCCGACCGTAATTAGAAATGATACTGCATTATATCAACAGAGGGCACTCTATGGTCACATCATCATCGCGAATATTGTCCGAAGAAAGGACCATAAACAAAACAATAAATATGGCTATTATAATAAAATACATGGGCTAAATATTGAAAAACAACTGATAAGATTTTTTTGAACTGATAAATGATATATTTAAAACGTAGGTTGCATAATCAAAATATCCAATATTTCCCATAAACCGTAGACTAGTCAACAACGTGATTAATACTACCTTCAGAGAATCACGTGATTACTAAGAAACTCGTGGGGATCGGTCGCGTGAGCTTGCCACAATCATTTGCAATTATAAAGACGATATTCGGTCACGTCTGTACCTCTATCAACTCTCGATCAACTCGGCCTTTGCAGTCCACTGCTGGACATAGGCCTCTCCCAGGCTGCGCCACAACACGCTGTCCTCCGCCTTCCGCATCCAGTCTGTCCCAGCTACCTTCTTAAGGTCGTCGGTCCATCTAGCTGGGGGCGTCTCACACTATGCTTACCGACACGCGGTCTCCACTCCAGAACTCGTCTGCTCCATCTGGACCTCTATAAAGTAAAAGTCAAAGTAAAATCATTTATTTCAAATAGGCCCTTATAAGGCACTTTTGAACGTCAAAATATACAAAAAAAAAAAAGATTCTAGTCGCCCCTTCCAAAAGGTAGTTTTCGCATGGAGAAGAATGGGCAAGAAACTCCACCGTTACTCTTTTAAAATGTTTTACAATATTTTGTATAAGTACATTAGTTATATAATTATATGTGAGGACGATGCACCTAGAATAAAATGATAATTCCACAATAGGTAAAACGAATTAAAAATTAAGTAACAACAGATAAATTAATTATGTGATAAATACATGCATGGTTCTCACATATTTATAACATGATAACTATTATTGAGAACCCCTTAAATTACCAACTGCCAAATATTTTAGCGACTACGTATTATGCAGCCGCATTTAATACGAAAATTGAATGTGTTAATTGGTAAGGTTTGACTGTCTCGCTGGTCTACTGGTCGTAAGCACTACTGCAGCTGAGCATGAGGTCCTGGGTTCAATTCCCAGGTCGAGCAAAGTGTTATTTGATTTTTCTATCAGGAATTTCTCAGTAGCAGCTCGGAATCTGGATTTGTGCCCGGTTCATGTCAATAGGCTCGCCTCCTATTACATGAAACTTTAACATAACTGGCGAAATGTGAGTGTACCATAGCTCTGACTAAGCCTCCAGGGAAAACAGGCGAGATGTTAATTGGTAAGTTCTCCTAGTTTACCTTCGGTGGACCATTTAATCATTAACAGAGTTACGTAACGAGTAATTATTTAGTTTAACTATCTGTTTGTTTGTGGACATTACAAGAGCCAGGAATAATGAAAATAATTAAATGAAGTTATAAGAGAAAGGTGCACTTACTTACTTAATTATTGGATGGCAAACAGGCCTCTAGCGCACCTGATGTGCAGGTCACTACCGGGTACGGACACCTGCCGACCTATACTGTACATATCTCGTGAAAACTTAGGTGAAGTGAGCGTGAAGTAGGTAAGCTGTTAACACGTTCAGTGCCGGGAGCCCTCGTGGAGGGCATTTTAAATGTAGGGTTTTCTTAGCGAATTCGGCATTATAAACTGTGAAAATAAATCTGTTGTATATTTTAACAAGATTTCAAACCTAATGCCGGTGACACTCCTCGAGGGTTAACTTTAGCGCAAACGTAATGCCGGTGACCCTTCTGGAGTGAACTTGCATTATGTATGGCGGCATGGCGTATGAGCTCTACGACAAATAGGTGGAGTTGAAAGTGTTAATAGTGTCAATCGTTATAAAGTGGAATGACAGCTCACTTCACTTTGATTTTTACACGGCCACCTCTCCGATCACGGCGATATCGAAAGACAGCGACGAGCCATATCAGTGCGCTGCAACATGCTAGCTACTGGCTGGCGCTGTAGCGACGTTGCGAAGTTACCAGCTACTGCACAAACGTCTACAGAGTCGAGTTGTGGACAAACTACAGCAAGGCTGCACTGAGCGACATGCGAGTGCAGTACAGTAACGCATAATGACACGCGATATTTCGACTGCCTCGCGGTGAAGCGCAAGCGCCTTGAATGCCGCGGGCCCCCGCTGGCAAGCGCTGCTGTTACATCGATCGGCTAATTCTTTGGTGGCCGCGGTATAATAATGGAACCATAGCCCCCTACAATACGGTGGCAGTTCTACTACACGCCGATTACCTAATTGATAACGAATATGAATGTGTTATATTTATGGTAGGTATTGTATTTTTATCACGTCGTTTATGGGTGTATTTACTGAAAGTTGTATGTGGATTTATATCTCGACATAAAAAAAAGGTTTATTTCAGACATTACAGTCCATAGATTGTTAGTAATGTTAGTAGATAACTGTTTCTTTACTATATTAAACCTAAAGCCACCTCCAACAGGTGCCTCTGGATAAGGCAGTCCGGTCGGATGCCATTCCGACTGTTATGTAAACGTTGTAGTAAGGATGCTGCTTTCTTATGCATAATGGCATGAAAGCCATCCGTATGTGCTTCCGCAAACATGCTCGACGCACTACAGCACCACGGCAGCCGTAATAGCATCCTGAAGGCGTTGTTATATTGCACACGCAGGACGCTGTAGGCTCGGCTCGTGTGTGACACCCACAAACCGCTCGAGTAAAAGGACTGGCAGAACGCTTTAAATAAACTCACTTTAACGTCTACTGTACATCTCGTCGTCATCCCGTAAGTCACCGGTGATAACGTGGCCCAGGTACTTAAAATTATCCACTAATTTGAGTACATTAAAAGCTTTCATTTAATTTACAGAATAGACCGGTAGTAGGTAATAAGCATGCGCAGATGTGTTGCCAGCCCAGTGACAAGGATATTGCAATTCTGAAATGTATCATGTGTCAGGTATGTAATAATTACGTTATCTCAAATCTATCGAGCATCTGGTTCACAATTGTGTACTAACAATAAAGACAATTGGCCACATGAGCAAGCGTCACGCGTTAGCTACTCTTGCGCAACACACTTTTGATGTAACATCTCTGTGACGTTACATATATGAGACATATCCTATATTATTATATTGCTTATACAGCTGTATGAGAAAAAACATGATTGGTATGTAGAGGCATGCCTTTTGTGCCTGCGCAGCCGAGTCATCGTGTTTTGAACGGCTGTTAAGTGTGACGTAGGCTGTGACTAAGAGTTGTGTAAGATTTTAGGTACAATTTTTTTTTACAAAAAGTTTATCCGACGAAAAAAAAACTGAAAAGCGAAAAATAAAAAATAAACGTTTAGTGTAGGTAACTAAGCTCTTAAACTAATTTAAGTAACAAATTTTGAGGCGGCGCCAAACAAACTAATTAATTACTTATAGCGTAAATTTGGTTGATGGATCTTCGTTGAATGTGTGTTAAAAAAAATACGCCACGACTTCAGAACCTTCCTCCATTTTTATTCGTCAGTAAAAAAAAAATATTTCTCCTTGTCCTTTGCGAGTTCAAAAATTACATTAGATAGGTACACAACTTTCAGTAATTATGAACAGACCGACCATAAACGCAAGAAGAATAAGGGAATTTGATTAAATAAATGATTAGTGATTGATTAGGTTTGGCTAGTTGATACTAACAGATAGGATGACGATACAATCTATCCTTTTAATGGAATCTCGTCTGTTCCGACCTTAACGACACCCACTGTGGGGGGTGGGTTCCCCCCACGATACACGTGCCCAGTAAATAACAATATGTACAGTCAGCCTCAAAAAGATGTACAGGGTAGCAGGGACATCGACTCGACAACTGTTACCGTGGATTCAGTAAGTGATTTTGAAGCCTGAAATTTATCATCGGTTATTTTAAAAAAAATCTGCTGTTCCTTACAGAATCATGTACTGATTCCATGATAAAAGTTTTCGCGTCCCTACTACCCTGTGTAAATCGAAAAGAATTCAATTGATTTTCAATTATTTGTATTCCATAATAGCGAGCACGTGTAGCTATAACTAAGTAACCAATATGTAACATGTTTTGTGGCTACATACTGATACAATATTATGGAACAAAGATTGTAAACAATTTAATGAATTCCTGTCGATGTAGCCTACATCGACTAAGATGTACGAGTATATCTACGTCATGTAGGTATACATCTTTTTGAGGCTGACTGTACCTGTGATCGCGCTCAAATACTCAAAGTCAAATCATTTATTTCAATTAGACAATAGAATTGAGTCTAGTCACCCCTTCCAAAAGTTTCGTATGGAGAAGAATGGGCAAGAAACTACAAAGTTACTCCTTTAAATTTACAGTATTTTTGTATTTTAGGCTCAACGCGATTTTGGGTAAAAAACATTAAAAGTATGATTCCACGCGGCCATACATTTTCTCTAGGTTTATATGAGATTACATTCCCCGCTGCTGCGGCACGACTGCCGCGACATTGATCAACCAGGAGATTTCAAATAAATTATCAAATGTGCAATATTTTTTTTATTTATTTAAGTACCCGTTTTATATCTTCTTCTCTAGCAGTCTCTACGTCTGACCTATCACTCCATCACTTTAGGGCTCCCACAGACAGGCGTGACGCGACGATGCGACAAGGTTCTTGTAGATAAAATATCCATGAAGTTTTCATAGAAATTGTTCTACTAGTCTCGTCTCGTCTTCACGTCGCGCCTGTCTGTGGGTAAACTTTTCGCGTGACTCGAAACAAAAACGAGCAGTAGCTAAATGTTAGTCCTATCTCTTCTCACAGCTTCTCAAACCAAAACAAAATAACTATAATAGACTGATAAAAACGATATATTTACTTAAATGCTGCACCATACACGTATGGATCTGTCTACCAAGGGGTGGTTCCCTATTAGGGTGAGTTGTGCTATAGACTGATTTATGAGAGGGGATGCAGACGCTGCAGTACCCTACCTATTCAGACACATCATACCGGTAGGTACCACGCCGGTCGGCAAAGCGGACGGACTTTATACAGTCTGATTCATTATGAACAAAGTCTTTATGTCTTCATTCCTGTTGTTGACGTCGAGAAATAAAGCGTAGGACACGAAAAAATAAACAAAAGCCTCTAATGAAATAACTGCGCCATTACTACTAAACAATAGACAGTCACGTTGTGTTCAAACGTGATAAGGAACCACGATGCGATATAATATGTTCCGATACGAATCAGCCATCTCGTAAACAATCCCAATTAGTATTAGTTTATCTTGTTAGCAAGCACGTATATTGTCGTCGGGCATCGACGCGTATTGTTAATGACATGCTGCAGTTCACAGGGGCGACGCGTGGTCAACGCCGCCGAGTCAGCTGGCAAGATGGAGGCGGGGCGCGGCGCGCATGCGCGGTTGTCATGACGCCGACAGCTGTATTGTTGTGAACAGTAGCTGGTATAGAGTAACAGTTTTTGGATATCAATCTTTTGTAGCTGAAACGAAAAGATGATAACTAACGTTTACTTGTTTATCATCCGAAATATGGCCGGGATCAGCACAACACTGCTAAATTCGAGATCATCACCCATTCTTAATTCGAGATCTCAAATCAAATCTCAAATCGTTTATTGCAATCCATAATGTACAATTACAGGTGGTAAATAAAAGAAATAATAATAGAAACAATTATGGACCCTGTCGGGCACAGCAAATTTTTAAATAGGTAGAGAGAGGAAGAGTGCTTTATTAATTTTCCTTATTATTAAGTTAGAATTATTTTATATCCTATTACCCTATGTACTTATATTTCCATTTATTCACTTATTCTATTAATATATTTTGAGATTAGATTTAGAGATTTAAATAGTTTGCGAGAGTAGCTATTAGCTTTGAGACTTTAATTTTGTATTATCAATTTATCATAATGGGTATGATATGAAGCTGATTGCATCATATAAATAGATCAAGTATTCTAACTGGTTAAAATTAGGCATAAGAAGTACTATCATTATAGAAAGGTGAAATACATAGGTAGGTATTGATCATTAAGATAAAGATCGTTATCCAAATAGCATTAATAACAATATTCTCCTTTAAATGAATTAGCTATTGCATCATTAGCAGTTGCATTTGATGTTACTTAACTTGAATAACGTCACAGAGAATAGCGCTTCGATAAAA